>OX424513.1:4356485-5644657 GCA_949152395.1 Agrochola litura
TGTCGTTTTACAAAGTCATCATCAGCCCAATTATGTTGGGGTCAGCTTCCAATCTAACCGAATGCAGCTGAATACAAGTATTTTACATGGAGTCTGTATCTGAACTCTAAAACCCAGTTACCAGGTAACACTATCATATGTCCCTGGTGAGACTGGTTGTCAGACTTTCGTCTTACAAAGTCTTCAGACAAATATGTTTGAAGTTATATCTGGCGCCGTTTTTAAGGACATGATATCACAGTTATTTACCGCCAAATCTTTTCAACAGCTCTCAAGAAATTCAATCTTATAAATAGACGAACACGACACACAATTTAATATAGGTATATAGAACATAGATATACTCAATTTATCAGCATAATACCTAACCTACGTACATAAGTAACACATAAGCTGATAACATGCTAATACCGGCTGTTATCACCCGTGATAACACTGATAACGTATCACAGTCAAGTGCAGTTCTGTTACAAACCGAAAATTAGTTTGAATATTGACGTTTGCGCCGCCATTTTGATTTTGTGAACTGTAATATAGACGTACTAGTGAGAGATAGTGGGTTCGCTTTTGATTTATTCAATAGCTTTTATGTAACTTAACAAGTTATCACCATAACGAATGGATTGTATGGATTATTGAATGGATTGTTTGGTGATTCATCAACCATTTTCGCTTTTCTTGGGAAATCCTCGTGAGGAGATTGTGGCTAAGTAATGACAGCCGCACGGATCAATCCATCAGGTTAAGCTACGCTTACCAGGGTTGGTCCGTGGATGGGTGACCATCTTTACATACCGAGAATCCTCCGTGCCTCGGAAAGCTCGATAAGCCGTTGCTGCCATTCGTGAAACTTTGACAGTCGTTACAAGTCAGAAGCCCGAAAGTCGGACAACCTGTCTTACCGAGCGGTATCGTATTACCCAGTTACTGTGTTATGGAGGTCAGATAGGCAGTCGCTCCATGTACAATACTGGTATTCAGCTGCATCCGGTTAGACTGGAAGCCGACCCCAACATAGTTGGGGAAAGGCTAGGCAGATTGATTGATTTTTTTGGTGGGAAACCCTCATGGATACCCTCAGTCTGAAGAAAATCGAGGGTTATGTCAGACTTTTACCGACTAAAACCCTACTGAGTTCCTGTTACGATGAGTCTGAAGTAAAAGATATACTTGCTCATCGTACTTCACACTGTGATTCACCATTCTTGGGTAGACAGATTGATAGAGTACCTATGGCGTTATTATCCAGACAGGAGTACGGTGCTGCCTATCCTTTTCCGGTTATCAATTAGTCATCTTTGATGACGCTGTCAGAGTAGGGACTGATGCATTCGAATGATGCAATACCATATGGCAAGGCCCTTGTTTGTAACAATCCAAAAACGTCCACCATTTACAGGTGTTTTTTCAAGAAATTGTCAAGAAAACATTATCTGAGGAGAAGCGGCAATCGCTTACAAAGCGTTTTGTTTATGACAAAGACCAGTTTCAACAGACCAGTTCAGACAACAATCTACCATACATTATTGGGCAGAAGCTAGTGTTCCCTATAAAGAAAAACCATAGTCAATTGATCTTTTAATTTTCAGTATTTCTTTTAAAATTGAAACTACATATTTCGCTCTCAGAACTCTTGAGATCATTCATAAATTACACACACTTGTAGCACCTGATAACAGCTAAAGTACTTATGATGTCTAATTCGTTAGAAATTCCTGTTAATTTGTGTGCAGTGATAAGATAATTATTATCAGGAACGTCTTATATTGCGTAAGCCGTTGTTTATAGATGTCGCAGGCAGATTGTATGATTCGTCATTATAAATAAAAAACTTTTTACAAAAAAAAAAACAACCGACTTCAAAAAAAACACTACAAAGTGAAAAATAATTTTAATTTCGGAAGTCGGTGTCTTTGGTTTTGAATTTTCGTTCTTTGCCACCGACTTCCGAAATTAAAGTTATTTTTCACTTTGTAGTGTTTTTTTTGAAGTCGGTTGTTTTTTTTTTTTTGTAAAAAGTTTTTATTTTTCACTTTTTAGTTGTGGTACCTACCCCACACAAATTCGAATACCACTACCTGCTATGTAAATAACAGTGACAAGAAGTTATCATATCATCTACATACAAAGTGGGAAAAAAATACGTATAATTGAAGCTAACTCAAAAACTACCCAAGCAAAGTTAATAAAATTTATATGGGACCACCTCTGAAGTAAAATCTACCAAAAAAAAAAGAATCATCAAAATCTATTCATAATTGGCGGAGCAATCGCGTAACAAACATACAAAAAAAAAAAAAACATACAGTCGAATTGAGAACCTCCTCCTTTTGGAAGTCGGTTAAAAACGGCGCCGTCCGTTAACAAACGCAGTAATGCAAAATGCCGAAGGTAATTCAAAGCTAAAAATAGGCGTTTTTGTTGATTGAATATTAGGGTGATTGTAACCGTAGTGTTGAGTAGAGTAGTGGTGGCCCAGGACTTGTAGGTCGTAGGTTCGAACCCACTTTGTGTAAATTATTTCATCACCACAGCTCTCAAAACGGTGAAGGAAAACATCTTGAGGAAACCGGCATGTCCTAGAACCGAAAATTCGAAGACATGTGACATCTACCAACCCGCACTGGGCCCGCGTGGTGGATTACGGCCCGCTCCCTCCCTCTCACAGAGAGGAGGCCTTAGTCCCAGCAGTGGGAACATTTATAGGCTGATGATGATGATGATAATGAACCGTAGAGTAACTATATTTTTTGGCAATGCTAGACACTATATATACTGTGCTATTTTTCAATGGCGCTATAGTTGCTGTTGTAAACCTCGGAAGGGAAGCCGGTAGGAATCGTTTTGTATGGTGCTTTCACCACTGCTATTTAGCTTTATGATCTTTCACGCAATCTATCCATTGTTTTATCGGTCTTCTTCTATTCTTATAGCCAACATTCATACTGCTTACTATACCTCTGCGTATACCTTCGGGTAATACAGGCGTCATGGCATGTTGTGACCTTTAATTCCCAGTCAACTCATGAACATCTGTCATGACGTGGCTTATATAAACTAGGTTTATAACAAGGTCCCCAATGATTCGATACTTGATAAACCAATACAGATACGTTTTGGTGATAACCTTAACTAGATGTATAACTATCTGTTCACTAGAATTGATATTGATGTATAGTTTGGGCTGATTGCCTCGCTAATCTAGCGGTCACAAGCACAAATGTTGAGAGGTCTCTGGCAAGATATCTGGTTCTTGAATTTTTTTGTACTAGGAAATTTCACCGGGAAACCGCCAGTTTTCAAAATGGGAGACAGTAATGTAGCTTAGGTGCAGAAAGAGGTGAACCTTGTCCATTCTAAAATGACGCGCCTCGCCACCGCATTTACGTACACGGTAATGTGGATTTCTATGGTTAATGCGGTAGTGGGGTGCTACATTTCAGAGTGGGCAAGCTGTACCGTGGTGGTCAAACAATAATATTCTCTGTCGACTTCTTTTTTCTTAGTACTTTTTGGTATAAGTATAGTCTTTTTAAAAGGAGTTCTTTTACTTCCAAAAAACTTTTTTAACTTTAATTTCGGAAGTCCGTATCTTTTTTTGACACCGAAATTAAAGTTATTTTTCACTTTGTAGTTTGGAGTCGGTTGCATTTTTTGTAAAAAAGATTTTTTTTTCACTTTTTAGTGGGTTGCTTTGTAATTTATCTAAGTTACAATAGCCTAATGTCAACTGCTCATCAAAAATAGACTTCCTTCGATTTCTCCAAGACCTCATCATCAGATCGTGACCAAATAACAATGGTACCAACTTGAAAGTATACCCTTTCAAACAAAAAAAATAAGTTTTCAAATCGGTTCAGCCGTCTTGCAAGTAATCGGAGAACATACATTAAAAAAAAATCGGACGAACTGAGAACCTCCTCCTTTTTGGAATTCGGCTAAAAAGGATCACGGATAGTCTTCCTAAGAAACACCATGGATTAGGCGTATGACCTTGTCTTAGTAAGAAACGCAAAAAAAGGAAAAAGAAAGAAAAATTGTTTATTCTGCACACACAAAACGCAGATTACAAAAAAACAATCAACAACAAAAGGTACAACTTAACAAATCCTATTCATCATTATACCATCCCAACTACGTTATGACTCTTGCCAAACAATTTATATAAAGATCAAAATGCTTATATCCAAGATATAACTTTATGTATAGATACATAGTTTAGATTTCAGATCTGTCTACTTATTGTGTTGACCTTGGACGCTGCTTGTTAGCAAGTAATGTCATCGTAATGGTACCTATGTTAGAGTGACTGAATATCTATATTAAATATGAGATTATACCACCAATTTATGTTGCTTTGTGCAGTTAGATAATAATCAATTATAATGGTTTAGGAGCTGTGAAGTTTAGCTGAGAGAGTAGTCATGGTTCAGTGGTAAAGGCCCTTTTTTATTTTTGGTTCGGAAATTATCAAATAACTTCTCCCGCTCTGGGTGGAGCGGGAGGGCGAGTCAGACTCTTACTGACTAAAACCCGCCCGTGTTCCTTCGGTTGCCCTGTTGCCGGGGGCCACGATTTCCCTTTCGGCCCATATTCGCAGCCCCGGCAGGCATTGACCCTAGCGGACCCCGTCAATTCTGCTGACATCTCTTTGAGGCGCGCGTGGAACACAACGCGCCGTCGACCCGGGCTTGGTCCTTATCGGACGGCGAGCTACCCATTGCTCACCGTCAGTGGTAACGGCCCTGACTTACGAGTTCTGTAGCGCTATACTTTGTGTTAAGAATTTCATCACCACTGCTCTCAAAACGGTGAAGGAAACATCGTGAGGAAACCAGCTGTGTTCTAGAACCAAAAATTCGAAGACATGTGACATCTACCAACCTTCACTGGGCCCGGTGGATTAAGCCCACTCCCTCTCAAAGAGAGGAGGCCTGTGTCCCAGCAGTGGGAACATTAAAGGCTTATTATGGAAGTTGAGCTGCGTTGGATTTTGTTACGCAGTAAAATTATCGTTGATCTGGGTGCTTTAAATGGAACTCTTTAGACCGTTTTGCTTGGTAGAAGATACAGCCGTATGACAAACTATTGGGTGTCCTAATACCAATTCTATGGGGTAGGTACTCATTTCATTATTGGTAGAGATTACAGGTCCTATTTAATACTGAAACGAAATTTTCTACTTCCTATTTGGAAAAAACCGGCCAAGTGCATGTCGGACCACGCACAATGTAGGGTTCCGTAGTTGGGATGAATTTATCCCAAGAACAAACGTAACTTTGTAGTTGAAAAAAAAAATCTTTCATACGGAATGTATGGGAGAACATGTTTTTACAACCGCAAATCTAAGTTGGTCGATTATTACTCGTTAACTTGTAAAGCCTACCCAGCTGTGATAGTTTTTCTTTTAAATTCGTTATATAAGCTACTGCCGTGAATCTTTTTACATATCTAAAACCAACCATTTAGCTGGCAGGGGGACGACGACACTTGACTCTAACAAAATTTTGCACTTTAAAGCTTAATATTTCGCAAACGGATCTCTGAATTCAAAAATAGTTTTAACACACTCACATTGTTTTTAAAAGACTTTTTCAACGATACCTCACACCAAGGGATAGAAAAAAAAAAAAACATTCCCACTTTACGTGGTAACCTAAAAAAAAATATTTTTCATAATTTTATTTTACCACTTTGTCGGCATGATTAATATGTATATCCATGCCAAATTACAACTTTCTAGTACTAACAGTCTTGGAGCTAGACCGCGGAAAGACAGACAGACAGACAGATAGACAGACGGACATGACGAAACTATAAGGGTTCCATGTATACAACGGAACCCTAAAAAATACATTATGGTTTCAATAAGCCCATTTTTTGGAAACAGCCCAGTTGACACAAAACAGATTTTGAAAACCACTTTATTATATATCTCATTTGTTGAATGTTAAGGCGTGTACGCACGAACGAACAAGAATATGGTGAACATGAACATCGAACACTTTGTTCGCATTTGCGTACCACTAACGAACATCAAACACTGTTTTCGTCATCAAAAAAGTTCGTGGTGATCCAATTTCAAATCCATGGCTACTAAAGTTAGCGGGGCAGTTGAGCGCGAACACAAGTCGAACTGTGTTCGTATGATGTTCGTGTTTGCTTTGCTAATTTACATCCACGCGTACGAACCTAATGTTCCGTGTTCGATGTTCATGTTCACCGTATTTTGTTCTATCGTAGACGCCTTTAATGGTACATCGCACCTCCGCTCAAATAGTGTCACAACTCAAAAAACTTCAAAATTTTATCTCAGGTAGTGTCATACATATGGTTTAATTATGTATCCCTAGTTGGCACTAGTGTCATTTAATGTTAAATGAAAGTTATATCATACCAAACATAAACAGTGTCACATCACGGGATGCGCTAGTTTTTCTTTAACTATTTTTCTTCTTTAAGTATTTTTTCATGCTTTCAGGATACCTAATATATCATTTTGTAGAGCTTCAAAAACCAATGTAACTTACCAACAAACTTATTGCGCAAATTTTGTTTCCGAAAAGTGAAAAAAAAAGTTTGAATAAAAATAATTTAAAACGTCTTTTTTCGAAAGTTTACTTTTTTGAGTTACGACACCATTCGAGCGCAGTTGCGACATGTCTTAAAGTAAAATAAGATGTTACATCGATCCACAGTAATATTTAATAGACTACTTCTAACTGAGGACATGAGTTCTTTTGCCATGTCAACTCCATAAAAACAGCATACAATACAATATGGTACTTACTGACAGTAGTTTGGCTAGTTCTGTCGGGTTCCCATGACAAAGTGGCTCATGCGAAAATAATCAGACCGCGGCATGTCTTTGTACTGAAAAAAAACATGTTTTTGACTCAGTAGGTAGTACTACTGCTCGTACTGCTACATATTTGTGAGATTGTGATGATTAAAATGGTGAAAAAGCTGAATTTGTCAGCGTTTTTGAACGTTACTTTTTGTGAATTAAAAGCTGTGTCTGTGTTTTGGCTGAGTGAAAATTTAAAAAGCTGAGCTGTCAAGTTGTGCTGATTAAAAAAGATGATTTGGTACCGCCCCCACGGCAGACAAAGGTCTAACAACTATACTGATCTCCCTATTTTATTTTAGGCTGCATGGTTTGATTAACAAATTGGTCTAATTCAAAAATGACAAAACTTTTTTAATGCATTTAAAAAAAGAAGAGAAACATCAAATGAATTAAACATTCACCTTATTTTTTTTTTGTTTAATTTTGTCTATGACCTACAAAATAGACTCTGGCCACTTTTCACAACAGCCCATAGAAATATAGAGAGAACCTGTTGAAATCTTTGTATTTTGTCGTTAAAAATAGAAGAAAATATCAAAGAAGTTTAATACCATAGCTTCAGTTATTTTAATTAATAAACTTTCTTAAGACAGTTACAGTAAAATATGTTTTTGAAGTTCCGATGAGAAGCGTATTAAAGTTTTTGAGTTTATTCAAGTGTTTCATCAGAAAAACTTGTTTGTTTGGATATTATAGTTTACCTGAGCTTAAGGCACGTGCACTATTTACATAATTTCATATAAAAAATCATCAACATTCCTAAATAAATTATTATATATTTATTTTTTTTGTTTTTTTTTCCAATTTGATTTTTTTTTAATGATTTTAAAAGTTCTAAACATACAGTTTTGATAATGAAATGATGATACATAATCCATCCAAAAATTACGTAACAAAAATAATCTTTAGCAAACCTAACAGTTACATTTAGATATTAACTAACAGAACTTACGTAATTCTGCAGTATTATTAACTTAATTACCGCATAACTAAACTAACAACATAGGAAAACATACTAAATCATCTTATCTTTAACAGGAAAGCGTAATTACCTACTAATTAAATTCAGTTCAACACGAAAACATCAACATCCATTTAGTTCGACAAAAACAAAAACGGACAAACACACAAACAAAACAATTCACTATAGAAGCAATTAATATAATAAAACCTTCATTTAGGCCAAACAAACTACCGAGTCAGCGTTGAGGACGCACGCATAAAAATATATCCATCCCGTTCTTTAATACGGAAAACTCCGCTATCTATCTCTTTCGCTCGTTCGAAATACCGTAAGCAAGTAGTGCGGTGGGCGGGCGTTGGGTTTTTTTTCACGGTTAGATAACGGCCCAAACGGTTCCGTATCTAAGCGCTTTCCCGTAACGATGTTGACTTTTGGCGACGATAAAGAACCTTCTTTTCAAAATGGCGATAATATGATTGGGTGTGTGTTGTATGTTAATGTGAAATCGGTCAATATTTGTGGCATCCTTCGAGGAAATATGAAATGGTAGTGTTAGAATATTTTATTGAACGTATTTTGAATGTAAATATGACTGTATTTTTATTCAGAGATGTTATTTTTTCAATGAGCACAGAGCAAAGGCCAGTATTGTTTTTATAATGAAAATATGGTCAGAACACAAATTATACCTATTATCCAAGAATAAGTGGGTATAATAGGTGCATTCAGGGTCTTTACATACCCTAATCTATTATTTCCATAGACAATAACACCCAATGGATCATCATAACATGACGTCAAAGACCATCTATTGAAAAACCAAGAAATATTGACAACACGAATACAATTGTTATGGCTTCCTTGATGGCCGCCATTTTTTCTGATTAATAGGAATTAATCATCGCTGCTACTCTGTGGTTGGCTATTAGAATCAACACATTACCTAATTGGCCAGTATTTAGCCAGTTTACCTAGTAATAATAGGCAAAAGTTTCCGCCTCAGTTTGCCCTATTTGGAATGCTCAGTTATTTGTGCGAATAATTAATTTAATTTAAATTGTGAACGAGGATGAATGATCGTTGATTCTTGCTTCGAAAAAAAAAAAAAACTAGCTAAGAAAGCTGTCACATTTTGGCGCGTTGTTATATCAAAATGGCGGAATAGAACACTTTGTTTCCTAAAACGAATTTTCTAAATGAACACAGAATCGGAGAGCACAAAGTATTATCTACTTAAAATTCAGCACAAGTTGTTGAAGGCAATTGCAGGAAATTGGTTTTGTAATGCACATAGGATGTTCTAACTGAAGCACAAGTGGGTAACGCTTGGAAAACACTACATTTCAAATCAAATCAAATCATTTGAGAGTTACTAATAATTGTATAGTCTTAATATCTATAGTAAAATAGATTAAACCATTCAAGGTTTCTCAATAACCTCTAAAATCTTTCCTATTTAATTGCATGAAGGTAGTGAAAATAACTAATCGAATATTTTTCTTTTTGCTTAAAGTAACAATGAGACCATTTCTCCAGAATTTCTGGATATCATATTCAGACATCTAACCTCTGCAAATCCTTTTGAAGGAACCAAATTTTCACTTATGTGGTATATTCCTAAAGCTAAATTTTAGGCTCAGAAATAACTTCATTGGTAGTTCTTTACTAAATTCAAAGAAACAAAATATATAACATCACTCTATTCATGGTGAATAAATAACTGACGGTACCTACAGAAAACAAAACTTAACATTAGTATAAACTTGAAACTAAAACACAAACTAAAAACAAAACTCTACCCAGAAACCTAGAAACTCAACTCCCTAGATGAACAAACTTTTCCAATCTAAAACCGAATATTTTTAGTTTTCAACTGCGTACTCATTTGTGTGTCATGGTATATACAAGAGAAGTGTAAAATAATCTAGGTACCAAGGCCTCGGCCTTGGTCCTCGACACCAATACCCTATATGTATGTAATTACATATTTATTTAGTTACACAGCGATCTGTGAGCTAAATTTAGATAGCTAAACTCGTGGTGGAGGTTCGTGGAGGTTAGTTTTTAGTGGAAAAGTGTCAAAAACATTTTTGGGATGGCAAAATTGCTAGTGTTACAGGGACTGTGTCAACATCGAGTATTATATTTTATTGAAGCTTGCAAGAGACCTCATATTATATAAAAGCTTTATGAATTAGAAAATTTAATAAGAATTATTTCGCTAATTTTTAATTTGTTAAACATTACAACAGAACATCCGAAATCTTTCACAGAAAGTGTCCAGTTTACCGGACAATGAAAACCTTGGAACCGAATTTTTTTTCCAAATTAATTTGACACCTAAATAAATAATTGTTTGCCTTACATAGGAAAAGACTGGACCCCACGACACAGGGAATCCTAGTGTGGGGTCCAGGGAATCTGTAAAAATCTAGCACCTAAGGCTCCTATGTAATCTACTACTCGTTTTTTCGTATTACTGAATAAAGCTTTTTTTACTTTTACTTTACTTTATGACCAGAAATATGTTAGATACCTTTATGGTAAAGCGCAGGGGAAAAAGTCATAATGCTTATAATACCAAAGACGAAATCCGTTCTTCATTCAAAAAATACCGTACCTATATTAAGTTATTTTCTTTACAAGTTCAGTGACAACCTTTAATTATCATATAGGTAAATATTGTATGAACAATCACTACTTTTTACACAACACTAGATTATGTCAGTTATGTCATTATAACTGACATAATCAACAACACAATAACAGCACACATAGTTTAATAACTTCTTTTAACACTATAAAATGTCATTTACCACAAACATAGTAATTGATACACTCTAGAATCCTATGCCATTCATTAACTGTGAACCCTAAGTAATAGATAATTGATGGTCAGTCATGGTGCTCAATGAAAGGTAGGTAGGTATGTGTGTAATTACATTGTTGCAATAATCAATCCTTGTTGTACTTAAGTGTAGCACGTGATAATTTTATGGTTTTGAATAGACATGAATGATAATAGCTGTCATTTGTCAATCTTACCAAGGGGTATCGTGTTACCCAGTAACTGGGTTGAGGCGTCAGATAGGCAGTCGCTCCATGTAAAATACTGGTGTTCAGCTGCATCCGGTTGAACTGGAAGCCGACCCCAACATACTTGGGAAAAGACTAGGCAGATGTTGGATAGACATGGTTGTGTATAATTATTTAATTTCAGTAAGGATAGGAATTTGCTGGTATTAAGTACCTCTATCACAATAACAACTACATTTTAGAACTGTTAATTTCCGTCTGAACCACGAGTTGTATATACATTACTACACTACTGTCAACTGCTTAACAAAGGCCTTTCATCGTTTCAGTCAGAATATTATAGGATTTTGTAGGAAGTTCCTAATCCATTGCTCATATGTTTAAAATGTATGATATGATGTATGTGCAATGTTATGAGAGTGTGCTATAGCTAAACCTCTGCCTAACCCTTCGGGGAACAGGCGTGATGTTATGCTTACGAATCATCTGCTCGAAAATAACGCAATCAATCAATCTGCCTAGCCTTTTCCCAACTAAGTTGGGGTCGGCTTCCAGTCTAACTGGATGCAGCTGAATACCAGTATTTTACATGGAGCGACTGCCAATCTGACCTACACAACCCAGTAACTGGGTAAAACGATAACCCTTGATAAGACTGGTTGTCAGACTTACGGGCTTCTGACGACCCGTAACGACTGTCAAATATCCACGAATGACAGCCGGGACCAACGGATTCACGGAGGAGTTTCGGTATGTAAATATGGTCACCCATCCACGGGCCAACCCCGGCAAGCGTAACTTAACCTGATGAATCAACCCGTGTGGCTGGTTTTACTTAGCTACGAGCTCGAAAATAACGCATAATGGTCAAAATTTATGACATTGAGATTGTGTGATCATCAATGTACTGTCTGGCGACATCTCTAGTAGGTAATGCAACCGAAATTACTATGCTGACTTAATAAAAGCTAGAACAGTTGTGACCGCCATTTAGCGTCCGCAATTTGCCAGCGAAAGACGTCACTGAAGAGTTATTTATAAAAGTAAGTTGGTGTGTTTTCCTAGAGAGCATTTTTGACACCCTGAAGTCAAACCCCGCCGCCATTATTTTTATGACAGCTGTCACTGCGGCCGGTATGTGGCGGCCATAGCTGTTTTAGGAATCCGTATAACTTTATCTATTATCCTAGTCATCAGAGCATGAGCTAATCGCGTATCTATAGCCTGTGTATATGAGAGAAGCAAAAGCCATTAAAACTAAACCTATCTAGATTCTCTCCGGCATGTCCTACAACCAAAAATTCGAAGACATGTGAAATCTACTAACCCGCACTGGGCCCGCGTGGTAGATTACAGCCCACTCCCTCTCGAAGAGAGGAGGCTTGTGTCCCAGCAGTGGGAACATTATAGGCTGATTATGAAGTAAAATGAAATCGTTTATTCTGTAAATAGGATATCGGAATCACTTTTACTCGTCCTATTAAAACACGTGTGGCACTCGGGGACTGCCGCGGTAAAGCTATAGCATAGCATTTGAAACCTCCATACTTCCTATTTATCAATGCTACACTTGGGATGATGACGTGATGACATAAAACATGTTACGTTCCCATGACAACATCACGTTGTCATGGGAACCGTCATTACATGGTAGACGGAATGGGGGTGTTAGGTTTTATTTTCGTTACGTTACGGAATTTATTGATTCGGTCGCCGCGCTCAAAGCCCACGATAAAAGCTATGCAATAGCTTAAAAATAAGCTAGATAGAATCGAAATATCGTATGTAAATGGCGAAACGAACTCATGGGTCAGTCTCTAAAGTCCATACAAAATCTTGGTCAGGTAATGTGACGACCATGTAGATTAGTGTCTGAAATGGTCTTATGAGAAAAGAACCACACAGATTTGATATCGTCACTCGGCATCCAATACCGCGAATGTGACATTTTTAACGAAAATCAGATGTTTGTTTTATTTCATTCTACACTTTCAAACAAGTGATCCTGCATTTAAAAAAAATCGTAAAAAATGTCACATTCGCGGTATTGGATGCCGAGCGACGATAATATGCTATCTAGGTTATTTTAAAACATAAAACAAATAACTTTTATCACTGTTTGAAGTTAAAAGCGGCATTTAGTGAGTATAATCCGAATGAAACACGTTATCAGTTGGTTGGAGACGCGTTAATCCCCTTATCAGCCGTGATAACAGGGTCCTACATAGTGAAATGGGATGTTTTTGACTCAACCTCACTGATATAAGTAGGCACCTATGTTTCATGTAGCTAAGGATTATGTTTAGATATGAAATAAATTATTCGACTTTTCAATTTTCTGTAATAAAAAAGAGTTAATATACTTCTTCAAATATCAAGCTACCTCTATGCCTAATTTCATCAAAATCGGTTCAGTGATTTAGACATAAAAACGAACTAACAAACAGACGCGATTTTTCTTCCGCACATCGCTTAAGAACGGCTGGACCGATTTCGCTATTTATTTTAAAATGATCGTAATACTCCGAATCAGGTTCCCATAGATTTTTTTTAAATTGGAAAATCATCGCTGTATTTAACTACATAAGTACCTACCCTACATAATTATAATATATTTTCAATTCGTATCTTCAAATAGTAGCAAGCCCTTTATAATTAAGCTATGAACAATATTATCAAACTTTTTTTGATTGAATACGAGGCTTTTGGCTACTTTTGTTTTATGTGTATTTCATGTCTAGTTTTTTAAAAGATGCGTTTTGTTTGTGCAGAATAAACAAGTTTTCTTTTTCTTCTAATTCTATTTTTTTCTTCTATATATAGGTACCTAATATAAATAAAATGCTGTTTGTTGGTAAGCGCGTCACTTAAGAAAGGCTGGACCGATTTTGCTATTTATTGTTTTAAAGTGTTCGTAATACTCCGAATCAGGTTCCTACGGAATGATTTTTTTTTTTGAAGTGAAAACTTCTTTAGGGGGCGTTGGGCATTTTTGAGATGGGAAACAACAATTGAACTCGCGACACCGTTACCGATACCCCATTTTTGTAAACGCGATTGTGCTCTTTATTTATGCTACGTTATGGATCAATGTTCTATACAAGTATTTTTACTTTAAAGGTTTTGGAAGTATTTTTTTTTTGTAAACGCTATTGTGTTCTTTATTTAGATAAGGTTACGGACCAATGTTGTACACTTGTATTTTTCTTCCACCAAGGCGATCTTGTTCAAGTTTTCACTTTTGTCGGCACTTCTGGAGTGCCACTGCCATTTTTGTAAACGTCTGTCGAGTCAGTTTAATACAAACAAGAAAATACTTAATTGCCTTTAACCATCTTCCAACTTAGAATTGTTTAAACCCACTTCCCAAGTATGACACAAACATTTCAATTACAAGTCCTTGAGAAAACTGTCCAGGAAAATATTGCAAAATATAGAAATCTTGCATTCCAGGCTTGTCCAAGGTGAGAGCAAGGTGATCTTCGCAGTTTCCGTATTTTGCTTGAATTATTAGATTGACAATAGATATTATATGCCGGGAACATTTTAGTGTCCATTGTTGAGAGATTACATCTCATTTATTTCCTTGAGTTTGTTGAACACCTTGCATTATACGAGTACCTACTCGTATATTTATCTACTTAGTTAGAGAAGCAGGATTGATTGCAGGAAAATTATGATTTTAATATATTTTGTGTAGGTAGGTACTTACTAAGTTTGGAACTGCTCATGATTGTCACGTAGACGACTGGAACTCGTGACTAAATGATAGCAGCTGCACGGGTCGATTGAAGGTTAATTAAGCTACGCTTGCCGCGGTCAGTGCGTGGATGGGTGGCCATCCATTAAATATCGAGATATACTCTTTACCTCGGAAAACACGTAAAGCCGTTACTCCCGGCTGTCATTCGTAGATCTTTGATAGTCATAATCAGTCTGACAACCAGTACCAAGGGCTCGAGTTACCCAGTTACTGGGTTTTGAATTTCAGATAAGCAGTCCCTCCATGTAAAATACTGGAATTCAGCTGCATCCGGTTAGACTGAAAGCTGACCCCAACATAGTTGGGGAAAGGCTAGGCAGATTGTTTTTATCACGTAGACAACTGACCAATGATTTTGAAATTAAAGATTCTCCTCTACGATAAATTAATTTTACGTAGAACCCTTAGAGCAGTTGACCTTGTTTACAAAACTATGAGATCACTCAATCTGAGACATCACTTTAGTACTTAGGTATTTGAGTGTAAATGCTAGATTCCTCTCCAAATTTTCTAGCTTCACTAAGTCGGTAGGTATACTTCTTCGTGGATGAGGTTCTTTGGGTGAAAGCACTAGTTTTTTTGGCAAAACGATTTCAGAAAACTTCAGGTTTTAGAAGGCTTCAGATTAAATTTATCTACCTAAATCTCTATTTAGATTAGAGGATGAGAGACATTCTTTGCCATCGCAGTAAATCTGCTGTGGATTCGGATCGGTAAGCTGTTATGATTAAATAAAAAAAATTTTTTGAACGTCAAAATTACATGAGACAGACCACGAAACCACCCGCCCTTCACCACTTCCTAGTGCTTTAGCTGGGAAGAAGAAGTGGCGCAACAAACTCCCCGGCATCACAGCTGTCTGTTATTAGTTATCCAAAACTAGAACCAATCACTTAAGACATGACAGGCTAGATTTCCTTTCTATATACAAACAAATAATATAAATTCAAGTCGCTTCTCATATTTTTTGTAACCGCGTTGTATTTCTAAACTAAGTAAAGTATTTTAATTCGATTTTAACCATCATTTAGAAAATGTATTCCGGAAGTTTTATGTATATAGTCAGCCTATAATGTTCCCACTGCTGGGACACAGGCCTCCTCTCAATGAGAGGGAGTTTTATGTTTATAATACTGATACATTAATAATAATGAAAATCTCGACATTTCCTCAAGTCGTAAAAACCTTGCGAAGCAGGGACGGGTTATAAAATAAATGACACACAATTCCCATCACTCTAGGAGATTTAAAATAGCACAATTTTAAATTCCAACCTTAGATCTTGATTCGCTGAAGGTCGAACCAGTAAACAGTCCAATAAATACTATTGTGTGTCGCTAAATGTCATATTAATTTTGTCGACTCGGAATGGAAACTACTTTTCAGTAGTATTTATTATGTAACTGTAAGTTTAGTATAGAGAGTAAACGAACCCATTCGTTTACTCCGTCTATATGGGATATAAAATAGCTGGGATATTATATTCTGAGTAAATTTTACCTTTGTGTCAAGTTTCGTCTGATCTTTTGCTACACTACTTCTCTACGAAAGAAGAAGCTGCTACGGCGTAGCGTTTTATAATAATTTTGAAAAATGTTGCTACGCCGTAGCTTAGTATTATATTATCTGTGGCCGTAGCCAACTTCGCTAGAAATTTGGGACTTTGATGATTTCAAACACCCGAAAACCTACATATTTATTCGACATACATACATACATAAACTCACGCCTTCTTCCCATGGGAGTAGGCAGAAACTACAGAACGCCACCTGCTACGATCCTTACATACTCCTTTTGCCTCGTTTACGTTCATACATCTGGTCATACACGCACACCGGTTGCGAGTACTACGCACCTGGTCTTTCTGAAGAACATCACCAATAAGGTCAGTATATGTCCTCCTAGGGCGTCCCCGCCAAGCCTTTAATTTATTTTTCAATATTTAACACAACTAACTATCCAACTATTTACACTAGGTAGTAAATTAATTGACTAACTAACTAACTATACAAATAAATACAAAACAAAAGGACAATTACCTTGCCGTGAATATCTAGTATTATTGAGTGAAATACCTATTTATTACCTATCAAAAATGAAGATCAGATTATCACTTAATCACTTTCTCTTAAATCAAAAAATTGGTACAGAAATTAAGAATGGAATATCTAATGGCCTCTCATATTTATTTATTATTCCTATTATTTTCAAAGGACTTAGGTTCCAAATACAATTGTATCGAACAAAATAAAGTCGTCGACTGGAGATTTAAAGCACATTTTTGATGAATTCGTTTTTTCATAGAGCTTTTTTGTGCCGACGGGATCCAATTGCCGTCGGAAGCGGTACCTGTACCTACCAACTCTTGTCCTTGAGCATTTTCAATATACCATAAACATTTCTGAAGAACTAAATAAAGCTCTCTAGCGTTGTCACTCTAGCATTGTGGCAGGTCCCCATTGTAACGATTTTTAGGGCTTCGGTCATCAGTTAGTAGAACTCATGAACTGAAATATTGTGGTATAGTAATTTTATTCTTGGTGCATCGTTTTCACATACTAATGTACGTACCTATACAAACTATTATGAAATATTTTTTAAAAGAGTAACGGTGGAGTTTCTTGCCCATTCTTCGCCATACGAAAACTACCTTTTGGAAGGGGCGACTAGAATAAATTTTGACGTTCAAAAGTGCCATACATGGACCTATTTGAAATAAATGATTTGACTTTTGAAATACGTTCACATTTTGAATCCTAACACAATTTCCAAAAAAAAAACATCAAAAGAATTGTTCTTAAATATTTAATGATTTTTTAAACTTAGAAATTGACTGTGATAATTAATTTAGACTAAAAAAAGGAGTTTTTAGTCTAAATGAATTCTCACAGAAAAAGGTCCTTATCTGTGTACCCTCAAATCACTAACAACTAGATGACAACGAGGTTGTTATATTTACCTTCAGCAAAGGTTTCGTGTTAACTGAAAGTTAACACTTCAGTGATGTCACTAACTGTGTCAAGGTACTTGTAGTTAATACCGTAAATATATACTAAATTATAAGTACTTTTGACGGTTTATCAGTGACTAGCTTCTGTCCGGGACTTCAACCGGGTGAAATTTCTTGTTTAACACAAAATTTATTCTATTATTTCAGCCGAAAGACGTCCACTGCTGGACATAGGCCTCCCCCAAGCACCGCCACTTCGACCGGTTTCTGCAGATTTCTGCGGCCTTCACAAAATATATCCTATGACAATTGACAATACTGTAGTACCTACGTTTTCTCTTATTTCAGTATTTAGGTGTGTTATTACTTTTTTTCTGGAGCTCGTGGCTAAGTAAGAACAGCCGCACGGGTCAATCCATCAGGTTAAGCAAGCATCTACGCTTGCCGGAGTTGGTCCGTGGATAGGTGACCATCTTTACATACTGAGACTCCTCCGTGCCTCGGAAAGCACGTTAAGCCGTTGGTCCCGGCTGTCATTCGTGGATCTTTGGCAGTCGTTACGGGTCGTCTGAAGTCCGGAAGTCTGACTAGTCATACCAAGGGGTATCGTTTTACCCAGTTAGTGGGTTTTGGAGGTCAGATAGGCAGTCGCTCCATGTAAAATACAGGTATTCAGCTGCATCCGGTTACACTGGAAGCCGACCTCAACATAGTTGGGAAAAGGCTTGGCAGATTGATATTGGTTTTTTTTATGGAGGTTTTTTTATGTAACTTAACTTTACTGTAGGAGTAACTATAATACTCTGTTAAATTTTAAGATGATTGTTATAACACCTATATACTTTAACACTAATTTCAAAGAGAAATTGACAATAATTCGTTATTTATAAAATCAACAATCGAAACTTTCTTTAAACGATACGGCATAGCTCTTAAATTTAAAACCATATCTATATCAATACTAATATTATTAAGAGGAAAGATTTGTATTTTTGGATGTAACGAATAAACTTAAAAACTACTGGACCGATTTGAAAAATTCTTTCAGCAATGGATAGCTACATTATCAGCGAGTAACTTAGGCTATATTTTATCCCCGTACTCCCACGGGAACGGGAACTACGCGGGTGAAACCGCGTGACGTCGCTAGCTACCAATAAAGACAGCAGATACAGTTATTTTAGATAAGCAACCTCATTCTTGAACTTAAAATATTTCAGAAGAAAGAGTGAAAACTTTATAACGCATTTTCTATTTTAACAATATCTTTGCTAAAGTCAATTGAGAGAAAACGATTCATTATTACAATCGTAAAATCTAATAATATCTTGCTCGTAATGTTGTAACTAATTTATTTCATTAATAGATCCAGAGAACCACTACGTCATGCCGTGAAGTAGCTTGAAAGTTCTACTAAAATAAAATTATAAGAAATCAGTGAAAATGATTGAAAAAAAATATCATCTGCATCATTCTCTCTCTCTGTTACATGGAAAAACATGGAAATGTGGGTGTATTATAAGTACACCTCTGCCTAACCCTTCGGGGAATACCGTACATAATGTATGTTAAGTTATCTTTACTCCCAAAATCTTAATCCGCTCCCAGAATAAACTATAGTTTCTTATCTAAACGAACTAATAACTATAGTTATTTAATGTTTCGTAAATTATTTTGCATAAGTACTTATTGTATAGAATCAAGTTTTTCTAACTGAACAGACAGCTGTGCTGCTGGGGAGTTTATTGCGCCACTTCTTCTTCCCAGCTAAAGCACTAGGAAGTGGTGAAGGGTGGGCGTTTTTGGGGGACTGTCTTATGTAATTTTGACGTTCGAAAACTGCTCCCAGCCTACTTTGAAAGGAGTGGCTAGAGAGGCGCCACGGCGTCCTCACCTTCCGCCTGACGCAGGTACTCACCGGACACGGCAGTTTCGGGAGGTACCTGTTCAGGATAAAGCGGGAGGAAACGCCCGGGTGTCGTCACTGTGTGGATCGCCCGGAGGACACGGTGGAGCATACGGTGGAGGTCTGCCCGGCTTGGGCAGGGCATCGCCGTGTCCTCGTGGATGCGATCGGCGGCGGTGATCTCTCGCGTCCGGCCCTGATTCGGGCCATGCTACGGAGCGAGAGGAAATGGGAGGCCGTCACCTCCTTCTGCGAAGCAGTAATTCTCGCGAAGGAGGAGACGGAGCGCGTGAGGGAGAGGCAAATTTCGCGCCCTCGCGCCCCTAACCGCCGCAGCAGGAGACGCCCTGGGCGTCGGGAATCGCAGGAAGATTTCCGGCCACCGTAGGCGCGGGCTTGCGGACGGTGAGCAATGGGTAGCTCGCCGTCCGATAAGGACCAAGCCCGGGTCGACGGCGCGTTGTGTTCCACGCGCGCCTCAAAGAGATGTCAGCAGAATTGACGGGGTCCGCTAGGGCCAATGCCAATGCCGGGGGTTCGAAGAAAACCGATAGGGAAATCGTGGCCCCCGGCAACATGGCATAGGAAGGAACACGGGTGGGTTTTAGTCAGTAAGAGTCTGACACGCCCTCCCGCTCCACCCAGAGCGGGAGAAGTTATTTGATAATTTCCCACCCAAAAAAAAAAAAAAAAAAAAAAAAGCCTACTTTGAATAAATGACTTTTGAATTTGAAACGCCAATCTTCAACAGACCAATAAAAAAAACGAAACCAACAACCAATCCTCCTAATTTGCACAAGTTTTTTTTCAAAGTGACGTTGAAGTATGACTCCGAAATGACCTGAATAGCATCACGTTAGTCTAACGAGCTTTTATCTGTCATTTTGATAAACGACGGCTAATTGTTGTGGTCAGTAGTGTTGATGCTAACGCGAGTTGATGTTATCGCTAGCTTTATTTGGGTGACCTTAATTTCAACGACTGACACTAGTTGGATTTTTGTAATACTTTCTACCTAACCTAACATTTTTAGCGGTGTGATGTTTGGGGATGTAATTTTTTTTTCGTCGTGTCACCACACTACGCCCCTTCCACGGCGTTATCCCGTGGTCATTATGTGGTCATTTTGATTACCTCCTCGTTTTGGGACACAGAGGGCAGGATAGGAGGATACTTTGCGACATAGCTTCACATCCAACCATGCTACCGTTCCGTCGAGGTAGCCCCAATTGACGAGGTTCGATTTACACCTTCTCATTTGGGTTCGGAGACGGTTTAGGGACTTGGACACCAAGTGGACCACGGAAGGTTACACTCTGGAGGGAGATGAGTGAGTAGGAAAGTAATTCGTACGATTAAAATTTTTGATTTATTCTCGACTTAAATTTATTTAAATTTTTGTACTGTTTTTTGTTTTTACACTTTTGTTACGGACGCTTTTAAGTGCACATCTTTCTACATTGTTCTGACATGTATAATTTCAACACGAATGATGTAACCAATATTTTATAACAATTTTTTTATTTTAAAGAGTGTCCGTGGAGTTTCTTGGCCGTTCTTCTCCATAGGTACCTACTACGCTTTGGAATGGGCAACTAGCTTCATATTTCTGACTGACCGACTACTTGATTCCTTTTTGATATCCTATAAATACTAATTTATCGTCTTTTTATGTTTTGTGATCAGCCCTAGCGTAATTACCGCTACCAACTCTAACGGTACCTACAGATAGTTTTTAAAACAATCAGATAAATAAAAGAACATCATTGAGTAAAAAAGGCGATCATCATTTAGAATGATCAAAAATTTTTCAGAGGAACAGTTAATCCCCCTAATAAAGTTTATCTGGACTAATAGCGGAGAAAGTAGTTTGAGATTTGTCCTTGCTAATCATGATAATGGAGATCATGTTAGGAGGTCTATAATTATCACCAATAAACGCTGTTCACGGTCCTCCTAAAAACAATGAACAATTTAATCCCTTAAATTGTTCATAATTCATATTTACTGACAGATCCATGAATAAATCTAAACAAAAGTCATTTATTCAAACTAGGCTGAGAATCAGCACTTTTTGAACGTCAAAATTACACAAGACAGTCCCCCAAAACGCCCACCCTTCACCACTTCCTAGTGCTTTAGCTGGGAAGAAGAAGTGGCGCAACAAACTCCCCAGCAGCACAGCTGTCTGTTCAGTTAGAAAAACTATTATCGTTACTCGCTGGGAAGAAGAAGTGGCGCAACAAACTCCCCAGCAGCACAGCTGTCTGTTCAGTTAGAAAAACTATTATCGTTACTCGCTTATACTTAGCCAACAATTTTTAGTGCATGTTCTAAAACCTATACCAATGATGAATCACCGAAATACCTTTTCCAAATTCCTCAACAAATACTCCACGATTTCATTCATACACAAACACTAATTACTCACACAATCAATTGGTCTCAGTTGACTGTTCAAGACTACGTTAATGATGTGTTAACTACCAATAACTTTGCTGAACCCACTAATTTTGAGGAATTGTTTGTTGTGGGACCCATAGACTGAGGTATACGGCCATATTAGCATAAAACTGAGGGCCGTAAATGTCAGAATATGTTTGAATGTAATTTTGTGACATTCTTGGGTTAGTTCTAAAGGTATTTGAAAGACTGTGAATACTGTATTAGTGCTATTAGAAATCAACTCGCAAAGCTTAGTAATGAGATGTTTTAAGTTGATTGGTTCGTTTTCATTGGCTATTTAGCTATCGTTGGTTTTTAGCATCGTCATTTTAGATATAAAGCATCTGCTGCTGAACATAAACATATGAAAGAAAAAGAAAGAAAAATAGGTTTATTAGTCACAGAAACACATGCATACATAAAAGACAAGAGTAATCAGAGAACAACACAAAGTACATAACAAATCACGAGCATAGAACAGAAATTACTTAAGCGGCAGCTGCACGATATGACTGTGACAAGAAGGCTTCCACTCAGCATGATGCTGTGCTGTGGGTCCCCCACCCACAACACAGCGCTGATTTTCAGTGTACACCCGAAAAAAAAAAAAAGATGTACGGAAATCAAGCTATAACAGCTATAGCTATCATCATCATCATCATTTCAGCCGAAAGACGTCCACTGCTGAACATAGGCCTCCCCCAAGCACCTCCACTTCGACCGATTCTGTGTTTTCCGCATCCAGCGGATTCCTGTGGCCTTCACAAGGTCATCGGTCCATCTTGTGGGAGGCCTTCCAACGCTACGTCTTCCGGTACGCGGTCGCCACTCCAGAACCTTTCGGCCCCATCGGCCATCCGTTCTACGAGCAATGTGCCCTGCCCATTGCCACTTAAGTTTCGCGATTCTTCGGGCTATGTCGGTTACCTTGGTTCTCCTGCGGATCTCCTCATTTCTGGTTCGATCACGTAGGGAAACTCCAAGCATAGCCCTCTCCATTGCGCTTTGGGTGACTTTTAGCCTTCTGATAAGGTCCATTATGAGCGACCACGTTTCAGTACCATAGGTCATCACTGGCAACACGCACTGGACAAAGGCTTTCGTCTTGAGACACTGTGGTATGTGGGACGAAAAGATATAGAAAAGATATATCCTACAGCTATAGCTATAGCTGTAGGATATAGCTGAGTATCTGTCAATGTCCAAGGAGAATAGCAGAGACACTTTTTAATTTTGATTTTTTTGTCACCAAGTTGTACCCCGCGGTTTAACGCGCATAAGTCTCGATCCTGTGGAAATATCGAGATAAAAAGTATCCTATGACCTAACCTAGGTCATGTTCTATCCATGGGCCAAATTTCATCCAAATTCAGCCGCTTTAGCGTGAAAGCGTAATAAAAAAACTCACATTGGCATTTATAATATTATATATATTAGGATAGGATACCTGTAGACAAAATAATTAATATTCTATTCTATGCGTCCAATCTCAGAGCAGTGGTGGCCCAGTGGTAACGGCCGCGACTTACGAGTTGTACGTCGTAGGTTCGTACCCAGACAGGCGCTTTACTTTGTGTAAATTATTTCATCACCACTGCTCTCAAAACGGTGAAGGAAACCGGCATGTCCTAGAACCGAAAATTCGAAGACATTTGACATCTACCAACCCGCACTGGGCCCGCGTGGTGGATTACGGCCCACTCCCTCTCATAGAGAGGAGGCCTGTGTCCCAGCAGTGGGAACATTATAGGCTGATGATGATGATGATGATGAATCTTATTAATAAATTTTATGCTAGAAACTTGTAGTCATCGGCCATTTAGAGCCAAGTCAATTAGTCTCATTAATTTTCATTCTTTTCTCTATAGGACTTCTAAATGTTCTGATAGTAAACTCTTAATGAATGGGTCGTAGACCTATTAGACCTATGACCATCGACCCTGTAGATAGGGTGACAGACCATAACCTAACATAGTTACAAAAAGACTTCATCAATCACCAGTAATTAAACTGCTAAACCTGTTAATAAACGAGATTGAATGTTTGCAAACGGCACAGCTGTACAGCCTATAAAACCTACTAACTAGTGGTACCAGGGATGACAAACTTATGACTGAAAATTCTGGGCACGACAATTATTGCAATTTTCTTATAAATATGTAATTTTTGTTTTAATTTAACCTAACTAAGCGTAACGTGTTGCCACGAAAAAAAAATCTTTAAATTCGCTCGCTTATGCAAAAAAGAGTTCGCCAACCCTACGTTATACTTGCTATAAGATCTGTCTGCGCCAACCGCCTGATGCGCGGGCGCAGCGAATAAATAAAGTGCTCCGGAGCGCGGTCTAGGCCGCCGTCGCTCGCGCACAAGGTCGCTTGACTGACACCATGCTGTGGAGGCTTGTGGGACAGGACCAGGACTTGAACGAGCGTGGCCTAGTTTGTTCATTTTGACCTAAAATTGTTGGAAAAGGCAATGGAAAGGAAATCACAAAATAAAATCAATTACAAGTAGGTACTTGATACATACCTAGCTTAGTTAAAATTTAAAAGTAATAATAAAAACCGGCCAAGTGCGAGTAGGACGACGACACGAAGATTTCCGTACCACCGTACAATATTTAGCAAAAAACGATGAAAAAAATTAATTTCTTGGATTGGGTTTTAATTTTTAATTTTTATTATATTATTTGTTGTTATAGCGGCAATACATAATCTGTGAAAATTTCAACTGTCATCCTATTACGGTTCATGAATACAGCCTGCTGACAGACAGACGGACAGCGGAAGCTTAGTAATAGGGTTTCTTTTGGCACTCTTCGGGTACGGAACCAAAAGGTAAAAACTCTGCAAAAATAATAACATTTGGTTAAAGATGGAAACATGGGAAATGTTTCCACTTAACATTAAAAACATACCTGCTTTGTGACGCTAATATTATTATTACCACTGATATAAAAGCTAAATAAAATAAAAAAAAATGCATTTTTTTGTTATTTTAGGAGGGCTTTTTTTTAAATCACTAAAAACACAAGTTAGCTTCGTTTAATAACCAGGTTTATTTCAAAATTAATTTATTCAAACTAGGCTGAGAATCAGCACTTTTCGAACGTCAAAATTACATAAGATAGTCCCCCAAAACGCCCACCCTTCACCACTTCCTAGTGCTTTAGCTGGGGAGAAGAAGTGGCGCAACCAACTCCCCAGCAGCTATAACTTACTGACGCAAGTGAGGTTTGGAATAGAACATGAGGTCTATATTGGTTAATAATTATGCAACTAAAGCACTATTTCATCCCAATTAGTCTCTCAGTATAGGCAAAGTGCTAAACCAAACACTTAAAAATACGGAGAACTAACTGTTTACATACTAAAATTTCTTAGAAAACAAATAATACTCATTGGATTTTTTACTCGCCATTTTAAAAGATTTTTCCCATTAGGAACCTACATCCAAAACGTAGCCATTCGATTTTAAAACAGATAGCTCTGACAGGTTTTTTTATGGCAGTACTTAATATTTTCAAGTTTATTACAACATACCAACATTATCTACAATCAAACAACATTACAAAAACGCCGACTGAAATCTAACCAGCCAATCGCGTAGGTACACAACCATAGAAGGAAAACTCGAAAACTGTCCGCGCAGCCTCATGGCCACCGCACACGCGCGCGCGCATGATCTAACCTAGAAACGGGCTGGATTTCGTGACATTCACTGCACATGTGTGCGTCCATTCAGGCAATCGTGCATACGTATGTGTGCGTCATTAGAATCAACACACCGACACAGATATCTAAACAACTTTAGACGAACTTCACAAGCGATTTTGAACTTTGTTGGCTTGTTTTAAAGAGGTGTATTGTGGAGGTGTGACAGCAAATAATTTGTGAAGTCAGTTGACATGGCATTGGTCGCTTTTGGTATGATAAATGGGCGTTACTATATTAGTTTGTACATTTATAGAATCGTTACAATTTAGCTGTTTAGTAGGTATTTGTTAGATTTTTGTGGCGCATGTGAAAAGTGAGTTGTTTTTTTGTTTATTTTGAGGGTATGGATAAGCGTTTTCATTAGGTATAAGTTTCATTTTTTATTATTGGGAAAAAAAACCCTAAATGATTTCTCCCAAAATTACACGATGTCAAAAACGAATTTGTAAAATTAATTGAAAATGTTGACAATGCCTTAGGGTACCTATTACCTACTTTATTCATAACTAGCGACCCGTTCCTGCTTCGCACGGTTTTTACGACTTGACAAAACATCGATATTTCTTAGATAATCGTAACTTTAATATTAATGTATTATACACATAAACCTTCCGGAATAAATTCTCTAAACGATGGTGAAAACCTCATCGAAATCTGTTGCGTGGTTTAGAAGAACAACGCGGACATACAGACAAACGCGAAAAGCGACTTTGTTTTATAATATGTATAGATAACACTGTATGGTTTTATGACCCCAGAAAGTACTAACTTATCGGTTCTAGGTACTAAGTTAAAAATATAACAGCTAGTCGGTAGGAAAACGTTAATAAAACCTAGTTAAAACATACAAAATCGTATGATTATTATGCCTATAAACTTTTAACGGTACTCTTGCATCCCGGAAAAATTGATAAAATAATACTTAGCCAACAGTCTACAGTTCTAAACCATAAACTAATTTCAAAATGGCGTCTGACAGTTATTCGGCGCATGATCATATTTAAACTCTTTTTTATTATCTGTCTAGAAAGTTCTACCACTTGCACCAGCTACGTAAACTGGTCGTAGCTAAGGCTACGAAATCTCGTAAGCACTCTCCACCATTGATTTCAAAGTTTCTTCATAATTTAACTGATGAGGATGTTTAGTACAAAGGGTTAAGCCTGTAGATATGTAGGTATTCGATGAAGATTAACTTCTTTGAAAAACACTACATCTACTAAGGTACATATGAGTAGAACTCCTAAAAAAAGTGTTCATCCAGGGAATTAGCCATAAAAACTTATTTGTTTTCTGCCTCCAAGTAGCCTTTTTGTATTTCAGTTTACAGGCTATGGATACTCGTGGCATTACATCACATTGCAATTATACATTACACATTCTTCTTCTTTTGGCGTGGTTAGTGACTAACCTGGTGTCAGAGTTTTAAAGCCGCCCATAGGCCTCTGACTTGGCTTCACATACCATCGAGAAATATCTCGCAGGCATTCCGATTTCCTCACGATGTTATCCTTCACCGTTTTTGAAGCGAGTGATAATTAATTATACAATACGCACATGAATCCGAAAAGTCAGAGGTGCATGCATTGGGTTCGAACTCGAGACCTATGACTTGGCAGTCTGACGGTCCCACCACTAGGCTATCACTGCTTACCACACATTCAAACTATAAGGCTGTTTACCCTCGGAAGACCACTTGATTCTTCGGATCTCAATAGACTGGTCAAAACCATCGCCTCTAAATGTCCCATAGCAAGCTATAGTCCTCCCTTGAACTCCACTCGCCTCGATCCTGTCCCAACTTAATAAAATGCATCAGCTGTATACCTAGCACATGTGCAGCGGCCATGACACACTACAGTCACATAGTTACGTGCGCGGCACGAATGCGTTGTATCTATGTTTTATCAACGCGCAGTTTTGTTGACACCCGTGCGGCAAAATGAAGGTCGTTAGTTGACGTAATGTTGCCTGGGACTGCTAGGGACAGCAGAATTGTTTTGTTTTTTAAAACTCACCACTTTTTCCAAACACCACGTAAACATATTATTATTTCATCTATTTACATATAATTTTCATTTTTAAATATTTTTATAAAAACATTTATAAATATAAAAAGTAGCCCACTGGTATCGGGAACAGGGTCCAAGCTACTGGCGGTCAGGGCTCTAAAGAGAGGAACCTCCTAACAATGCGAGCCGTGTCCAGGAGTACCGCTTTCTGAATTAAGCTCTTAATCCAGCTGCCCAACGAGAGCCTCCTTAGGTGTTGGTCATGGCTGATAGGACTATCAGCACAATGATTGCTGAGTCCACATCCCACATATCGACAACCGGGCGAGCCAAGTCTTGATATTATTATTAAAAGCGTGTGGTGTCCCACTGCAGGGCGAAGGTATCCCTTCTCTCTTTCCACTTCTCTCTTTTTGAAGATGCTAGGGACCGGTTCTTTTTGAAGTAATCCAGCTCATAGAAAACAAATAAACATTGGAGACAGTAATTAAACTAAATGGTCTGTAAACTGCTCCAAAGCAAGGCAAAGACCTCTTTTCTAACGCTTGCTTACATATTAAGAATCAAATTATGCAATAGTCTCTCTCTGTATGTCTTCAACCCCGATCTACCCAATGCTGAGAATAATAACAAAAAAATAACTACCTTCTACTTTTCCACGTCTTCGTTCTCTCCATTTGACTCTTCCTGGGGTTAATTTTCGACAAGAATATCATCCTTTTAAGAACATTTTGTCTTCAGAATTTTAGTTCAGGCGATGCACTGCCAGTCAATCAGAATATTTTAAACGTATAGATTTCATCTACGTCATCTATTCATGTAAGTGCAATTTAAATCATTTGCATAGAACCTTGGTATTAACAAATAACTCGAAGCCGGAAAATGAAGACCAAAACGACTATGTGCTTACCTACTAGAATAGTATTAATAGGTATATTCCAACTGCATACATGTTTACAAAAACATAACATATTGCTATTGGCTAGATTTTGAACGCATTTGTACATACCTACACAAATGTTACATTATTAATTACTAATATATACTCGCTGGTTTTTCCAATTTACGTTATTACTTAGAGTATTAAAACAGTAATTGGAGTATGTACAGAATTACGTTTTCTGTTAAACATAAATTATAAAAAAAAATTAAGATTCTTTGTAGGTACTCAAAAATACACGTGATTTTGGGTGGGGGCGGGGGGTTAGTCTTAAACCTCACCACGTATCACCAAGGGGGAGGGAGGGGTTAAAAAATGCTAAAAAACGTAATAATCATTTAATCATTTGTTAACATAGGTATAATAAAATAGTGGTTAAAAAAAAATTACCCCCCTTTACTGCCTTATCTTTTGAACAAGGATGAGCACATGCTTTCTTCCTTTGCGTGCCTTGGCTCCATGAGTTACTTGGGTCAGTGCATCTATTTTTTTCATTCATTCTGTCAGTCGTCACCTTATATTATACTTCCTGATCATTCATACCATACCGTCATCAGCATCGTCATCGGCATTTTCTTCAGTACTGCTACAACATAAAAAGAATCTACTTTAAAATATTTGTGTCGGACATTCAGAATTTTAACAAATACACGAAACTAATTAGATTTTCTCCTTATAGTCGTAAACTAAAGAACCTATAAACTTTCCGTGTGGTAGTATTATAGTGCCTATAAAACGGAACGCGAGTAATTTCCATGTTTTATTTAATATTACACATCATTTTTGTTATTTTAATTAATTTTCATTAAGCAGTCGATGTTTAATTTTGTTAACAACAACCATGCAATAACTTCTGTACCGAATTCTCCTTTCTCTGCTATAATTAAATTTCTTTATTAGACCAAGTGTCAGAAGCCCGAAAGTCTGACAACCAGTCTTACCAAGAGGAGGAAGAGGAGGTCAGATAGGCAGTCGCTGTATGTAAAATACTGGTATTCAGCTGCATCCGGTTAAAGTGGAAGCCGACCCCAACGTAGTTGGGACATAGCTAAGGAGATGATGGTGATGAGTTTAGACCGAGTGACTGTATGATGCCGATGAATATCTGATGGCAGTAAGTAGATACCTACTAATACCTCGTAACACTAAATAACTTGCCTTATCTTGTATTTTATTCTATAAGTAGTCACAACATTGGATTCTCCGTGTACTTAACGCATATTTTGGTAAGTTAGGATAGCAATTATGTTCTGGCGAAATTATTGGTATACTTTTTCCAGCATCTTTTGTATGTTATCCGATTACCAATCCATCATGGTATGCTAAAAACCATGTTTAGTAAACCATTACTTACTTCATTTGGGTTCTATTATAAAACCTACGTTTTTTCTCAAGACACAACGTCTTTGGGGACAAAGATCAACAGCTCATAATGATATATTACGGCGCATTATTTTCTAATGTCTCCTAAGTTCACAATGCTTATAGTTTCTCTATTTAGGTGATAGAAAGTCTTTGACCCCTCGATCTCTAATCTGTGGGTATCTGCCGACGCATGCGCTGAGTTAAGATAAATTGCATCTATGCTTAGAAAAACATTTCTTTGATTGAATTCGTAATTTGTTGTTGGTGATGTGTGAACAGTTTCGCGGGTTTTTCTCTCAAGGAAAAGAAAATGGCTTCCTATTTTTGCTGATAAATTTAAACTTATGTTTATTGCTCAATAAACTGTTTGTCGATTCGTCATAATTTCTCTAATATTATCACCATAGACTCCAAAATGTGATTATTAAGAGCGGCCAACCCGTCATACTTTTCATACAAACGCTCGTACGTGATTATGGCGTTATAACACATCTTTCTTTAATTCTTTTAAACGAATGGGTATCTTGTGCACTATATCTAGGTTTCTATGAAAGCAAAAAATAAAAATTTTGCGAAACAAATTCAATATAAGCCTCCAAAAATCAGCTTTTTTGCACAAATTTTACCAGAATTTTGACCGTTCATAATGTACTCATAAATTGTAAAATTAAAGAAAACGTCTTCATAGAAACCTCGCACATGTAATGGAGTTTCTAAATGACAAACATTTATTTCACAAACTTGTTAGGTGTATTCAAAAACACGTATTTCCTGAAACAAGTTATTTTTCGCACAATGTTATCGCGTTCTCACTTGCTTGTTAGCAATTCTCACTTGCGCTGGATGAAACAACAAGCTTTTCGACCATGCTCGCGTTGACGATAGATGGACCGGGAAGGGCCCTCTTAAGTCAAATGACAGTTAGTATGGCCGAAGGGATTTTTTATTAGTAACTTTCTGAGTCGGCCATAATGTGAGATTTCCACAGCTAAGTAAGTATGTAGGTATCCAGGTAATTTGTGGCGAGTACTTATATCTTGCTTGTTGCAAAGTTATGGTCTCCAAAACGTCTCCCAATCAATTTACTTGGCATTGTCTAACTCCGTAAGATCGCATACTTATCATTCCGTACGAAACTGTTGAATGTGATTCCCAAAGTACAATTTTCCTCAGTCAATGACGGAAAGTTCTGAAACAAAAAACAGTCACTTTAATCACGTGTTAATATTGCGTAATATTTACTAGATATTAGTCTATCAACCATTTTTATAGTCGTTTTTCTATGCTTATACCTAGAACAGTGATTCACGATGCACGCATTCGATGATTTCACGATTTATTTGTCTTAATAAGTAATTTTCCAGGGCATTACCCGGAAACAAAGTTTTCCCCATAACAAGTTCATGTTTCAAGTTAACAAAAGAAGTTAATTCGGTGTGATTCGAAACGCACCATCATTTCTTTATTGCAGCCGCCATTTTGGAATTTGCGCGCGCTTCCAACTGTCATTAGGCAGTGATGCCAACATTGTGAAATTACGAGTTATGGTTGCGTTCAACTATTAAATTATGGGTTCTTAGGCAGTCGTTGTGTGTGAGGCGTGCTTAATTTCGTGCCGGTTATAAAGTAATTTAAGACACATTACATAATGTTTTGGATTGGCACTAAAATATTATAAAAGAAAAGAAATCAGTGATTATTATGACATTACTATGAATATAAATAACTTTGCAATGTTAAGTTGCAAGTCTATTAATCTTGGAGACTGACAACGAAATGATAAAATTGGATATTTAGCTACTCACTGAAGGCTTGTAGTTTATATCACATAAATTCTGAAAATATGCTTTTACGCAAATCAACTTTTAGTTACCAAACTAGCAGAAAACTTCAAACTTCAAAACGACGAAAAGTTATTAAGCTTCAAACTTCTCTTTCATTAAATATCTTGTCCCTAAGTATACATTTCAGAACATATTTTAATACAAACCCGTGGATGTCCGGCAGAATTCGCATCAAACGCAAAGTTTTGTTGAAACCGTATAATATTCTGACCACGAATAAAATCAATATCGTGTAGTAAAACAATTTCAATGAAAATAGTTTCGCTAAAGTTTTGTTGTCAATGGCTAGCAGTGTCGTCAAGTTGGCACAATGGCTGCTTATATTAAAATAGTTCACTGGTTTAATTATTGCATAACTCGCACCTGCGGCCTAGTCATCTATTCAATTGATTTTTTACATGATTAACAGTAAGTTATACATAATATTATGAAAGCGTTTCGCAGACTTGGTTTCCCAATGCCTTTGTTAAAAATTGGTCTGTTTAAAATGGTGGTACTTACTTAACTATTATAATTGTGATATGTTTTGAAAATATTTTATGGGAAATAGACTTCGTTGTTTGAAAACAAGCTTTGTAACTTTTATGATTGGATCGTGTGACTACACCGGTACTCACCTCAATCGTTCCTAAGTTTTATTTCTTTTAAATACATTTCAAAAACCGAACCCAATTTTCTGTTACCAAAAACAATACCAACATTAAAAAAAAAACACAAATACAATGACTTTATCGACTGTCTCCGTCATTCTTTTTTCAAAATAAGCCCTATTTACCGTCGCAACCGGCACTCGCAAACTTAAAGCTGCAATCTAAAAAGAAAGGCGCTCTAATTGTGTACAATTAGTTTTGAAGTACCTAGTAATGATATAAGGTAGCGGTTGCGTTACGCATCGATGAGCGAGCGCGGACACCGTGAGAAACTATCGCGAATCAGAATACAGAATACTTTGATGTCATGTTTGGAGCTCAAGTTATTAGGGATTAGATGTTTTTGAAGAAGGATTTATAAGTTTTTTTTAAATGGTAATGTCTAAAAAGTAGTGAACACGCAATCGTCTTGTGAGGTATGTACCGCTGCGCGTTGTATGTACAAGGCACCTGCTTTTTGTTTTTAATAGGACTTAGAAATCGAAGAATTAATTGTTTTTGTTGCCTTTTAAGTAATGTAGAGAAACTTTCTGTAAACTTTGGCCGATTAGTTACTTTAAAACAACGTTTACCATTTTTATCGTAGACCATTATTTTTTGCACTTTATACTTTACTATTTCTACAAAATTCTGATAAGAAACTCATAAAATTAATACCTAATAAACAAAAAGTCCCCTCTTACTTATCAATTATTAATTTAATCTAATAGCATTTTTTGTGCAAAATGTAAAAATGTATACATTTCTTGTTTACAAGTCTGAAATCTAGTGACGCGTAGCTCTGTTAGGTTAGCACCCCTGATATTACTTAAATGTCATTGATGCGATTATCTGTAATTGTATTTTTAATTTTCATCTAGAAATGATGGAAAATTGACTGACACCTGCTTTGAAATAAGTATTCTAATGAAGAAACTAGTTTGTAAGGTGTTTTTTTAAAATAATGGGTTGGGTATTTTAAGTACACTTTGATGAGGTTATAAATTATGGACTTTGAAAACTTATTCGCGCTGTTGCAGAACTATTAACTTTTTGTGTTAGGAAAAACTGCTTCTTAAACGGAATGGAAAGCAATTCCTGAATCTTAGACAATTTTAACATTACAATTTACGATTGGTAATAAAAACGGTTCGTCTAATGGCCCATTCCTAAATCTTACGGACCGTTATCAGTTAAAATTAAGACTCTTCTATATTTACCAATAATGAAGCAAAGACCTCATAGCTTTGCATAGTAGACTGTCCTATATGAAAGTAGCTATCACAGGTAAAATTAGCTTAGGTATGAATCTATTAATAAACCCAGTTTGGCAATAAAAAAATCAGACCATTGGTAACAAAAACGATTCGTTTTTGTTTATAGGAACCGATCTTAATATAGGAATCGATCCGGGCGCGAAGCAGAAATATTAAAAAAAAAAACTCTTGTGTTATAAAAATACTTCTATAAAAGCCCTAAAAAACCACCATAATTGTTTTAATGGCCGAAGCTTTTAAGTCAATCTTATAGCAGCCATAACAGGTATAATAGTAAGTAATAACATGGTTAATATAACGTTAATCTCTTGTGATTAATACTTTAAACATTACCCGTTGATATACCATGACTTAGGTACCTTTGGTAATTACTAATGGTTTATTCAGACGGACGGCTGGTAGTTGACGCGCGTTTTAACTTGAGCGAGTTAAAACGACCGGTGAGAGAATGCCTGACACCTGTCAGTTGGACAATTTCTGTTTGTAGTAAGGATCAAATTCACAAAACACATATTTAAGCAGCAATAGCTCAATCACTATGTGTGTAAAGCTTGAAATGCCGTTTTATTTGTGTTAATTGTGCTAATTTTTAAATGATTTACGTTTCATGTTTGTTCTGTGCTTAAAAGATCTTTCAACCTATAAAGAATTTCTTACGCATGGCCCTAATTACTACTAATTTAGGCCAAAAGCCTAAAAAAACGTAAAAAATTCAAGCCTAAGTAACCTATTTTTAACCGAATTCCAAAAAGGAGGAGGATTATATGTTCGTAGCGTATGTTTTTTTTTTTAAATGTATTTCAGTCGATTTCTCTGTCATTTGTAGATCGATTTTGAAAATTCTTAACTAAAAACAGAAAAACTTTTTACAAAAAAAAACCAACCGACTTCCAAAAAAAACACTACAAAGTGAAAAATAACTTTAATTTCGGAAGTCGGTGGCAAAAAACAAAAATACAAAACTAATGACACCGACTTCCGAAATTAACCTTTTTTTTCATTCAACTTTTAATTCAACAAATCCTACCACTATTTTTCTCACAAAAAATAAAAACACCACATCTTGACCTCACAAACTGCTGTTCTACACAACTTTTCACAATATTCATTCATACATCAAGTTCTAGGATAAAAATAATGGCGGATCAGCCTCGTTTTTTATTGTACCACTCGTAAAACTGAGTGGAAAAGTCGTAAAAAACGTCTGGGGAAGTAAATGAGAGCGCGTGGGGTCCAACACCTCGTTACCTATGTACATTATTGTCATTTAAAGTGCAAAATGATTTGCGGAATTGCCCTGATCCTGTTGAGCTAGAAATTATGGTTACTACTTCCAGGTTGGGATTCAAGTTTTACGTATGCAACGGTATCGTGTTACCCGATATTTTAAAGCAACATGCTTGCTTGAACTTACGAATCTTTTTGTAATTTTTACCAGTTTAGCATAAAAAAAAAAAATATGTATAGGTATACATTCTTATAATCAAAATTCTAAACCACTTGCATTACCACCGACAGTAAATTCAAACCGCGTCAAAACCGCTCCATGTGCACACGTTCTTACAACGCATGCGCGCTCAACCTTTTACAAAAACTCTAGTGAAACAGTTTCATCGATACTATCGATGAACAGTTTTATCGATAATTTATTCGTTGCACGTTCAGGGCTCTAGTTGGAAACTTGTGAAGCTAATTGGAGTAATCGGTACATTTGTAATTTTTATTCTATCTTTCCTTTCGATCGCTGGTAGGTATTTGTCTAGGTTATTAACTGTCTTTTTATGGTTTGTTTGTAATAGTCGGAGATAGTTCTGGTAGATAGCGGTGACAATAATATTTTTTACAATGCATGTTTATAGGCTAATCGCTCATCACTTTTTCATAAAATATATTCGATGAATCTCACATTATCTGACTTTTTTATTCGACCAACTTAGTATAAAAATTATTAATTACTTCTCAAACTCAAACTCAAAGCATTTATTTCAATTAAACCATTTACAGGCACTTTTGAATTGACAAAGAATCGGTCAGTCAGAAATAGGTATGAAGCTAGTTGCCCGTTCCAAAGCGTAGTAGGTACCTATGGAGAAGAACGGGCAAGAAACTCCACGGACACTCTTTTAAATAAAAAATTGTTACAAAATATTGGTTACATCATTCATGTTGAAATTATACATGTGAGAACAATGTAGAAAGACGTGCACGTTAGAAGCGTCCGTAATAAAAAGATAAAACAAAGAACAATTCAAAAAATTAAAATAAAATTAATTAATTTTGCATCCCGTTAGCTAAAACGTATCGGAACTGTTTATAAAAATTGCCTACATATCTGAGCTACATTATAAGCAAATAAATTATTTCTATTTAATTAAAATTATTCTATCACTTTTTGTGAGACAGTCTATTTAATTAAATATAATTTCAAAATTACCGACACCATTTTTTTTAATTTAAATTATTCTAGAAGAAATACCGAATTGTTGCAACAATTGCATTTAAAAGAATAAGTTGTGCTAGTTTAATATTTAATTGCAACCAATAGGCATGTCAATTAAATATATAAATAACAAATATTTGTTTACAATTTATTAGCTTGTTTAATTGAATTTGTTTCCTTGTTTTAGTATTTTTTAAATATTTTACAAACTAATGAGTTCTAGTAAACTTGTGATTAGAACATTCAATGCGTCAACTTGTTTTGAAAACTAGCACTTATATTATTTTATTTTGTTGTTATTAGGTAAACGAAATAGGTACCTATTTCGTCGTTTAATAACAAAATTTTGCGCAGACACAAAAAACATGAGGTAATAAAAAAAAATGTTTATTCTAGAACAGGAAAACATATTTATTGTTGTGTCAAATTAACACCATACAAGTAGTGACCATAAATTAAGCTCATTTAACTGTCCATCTTCGTAGTTAAAAACATACTACCTCCAAACAAGATTCTTATTCATAAATTAGATTCCTTATGGTCGCACTTTTGAACTAAAAAGACGGACGCAAAAACATCCCTCCAGCCATTATTATGCCCATCTGCCGACCAATAGGTGACCAGCAAAAAATAATTATAATTTAAAAAACATTGTGAGCCTTTTTCCAACAAACGCTGACCTTAAAAGGAACCCATTCGATGGGAGATGTATTAAAAATTGAAATAACAACTTGCGTGCAACGACCGCGCGATAGATAGCTGCGAAAAAGCAACAAAAGACGCAACTAGGGAATTGCAAATGAGATCTTAATACTATAAATTTAAAGAACTATTTCGAATAAACATTAGCGTAGCAGATGTTGTTCGAAATGAAGATTAGGGGAACTAAGGCATAAAAAGCGGTCAGCCAATCGCGTCCCACGTATATCGGCCGTCTCCCTCGCACACTGGTCGCACCGCTCTTTCTAATGCTCATATTTTTTGCCATCTGATTCTAATTCCTCATTCAAATGGCCTGCGTTCGATTCCAGGGGTCTGTAACCTTTTATGTCATAGAAGTTTTTTTAATTCTTAATTTGTTCTTTGTCATGTATTTCGGTTGAATTCATTATGTAACGCATTAACGTCGTATTTTTTTTAACAATTATAATTGTTATCATAGGTTATGATCGATGGGTTTTATTTTTTCCATGACCATGGCTACGCGTGGTTGCGTGTGCCGCGGGCGTGATGGAATATAGATAAACAATGTTTCATGGTAATAAAGTTTTTATGATATTTTTTTCGTCAATTCTCGTTGTGTTTCATTAATTCACGCGAATATTAACTGGCGACGCAGTAATTACATATTTGAGGTATGTATGAAGAACTTTGTTACCTCAAGTAATACATAATGTATAGTTTTTCTATAGTAATTGATATAGTCACTCGTGGTCACGAGATTAAATAAAAACTTATGGATAAGTCAACTCAGTTACAGTTTCTTGCGTGCCATACAGTAATACAACAAACATGTAAAATATGTGTAAAAATAAAACACTGGGAAAGTTTGATCTAAATCAAAGCTCAGAAGTCAAAACAAAAAATGTCTGTGACATTAATTACCATTTCTTTTATTATTTTATAAACGAACTATATTCCTTATTTATTTTTACGCGTTTATTTTTTAAATAATCAAGCTACATTATTATTATTTTCCTAATTTGAAACATGTGCATTTAATAAAATACTAGAAAAGGACGCGAATTTTATTACTAATTCGAATATAATTTTATATTCAAGCTTGAAGCTCAATATAATGATCTAGATAAGGCTACAGATACGCGATCAAGTGCCCCACGAGGTTGAGATGCACTACATCCGGCCGACAATTGTCTTTACCGAGATTCAGAACCTGTTCCATTTGGCATATGTCTTGCGAAGCCTTTTATTTTTGCACTCATTATATTTTACATCGAGAATTTTCTATTGGAGTTAACGTTGGTTTCTCGTGTTTATATTTTATGATTTTGTTGGGAATTTAAAGATTATTTTAAAGTAATTTCTGTCAAAGTTTTAATGCGCAATTTAGTTAATATTTATCACGTTTATTTTTGCTTAATATTACCGTCACTAACACTGATGCTAAATTCAATATTCTACACAAGTAAACATATCGTAATAAAACCGTAAATATTTACATATCTCCATACATATTTACTACAATTTTCGAGGGCATACAATCCACGTAAATACCACGATTAAGTTTTTGTAATTCGCAAGAATATGTCAAGTGTGGCTACAGTTGTTATTGCACTACTTTAGAACCATATAAGGAGAACATGTAACCATAATGATGTTAGAAAAAAACTTGAAACTAATGCAGCATCGCCCGAGAAGGACATTGTTTAATAATGATAATTAAAAGCGAATAATATGTGCAATTCCGCGCGCATATTCGCGATGGGCCAAACAAGGACAGCGGCTGTTTCCGCGTTGAATCACTTGTTGTGTGGCTCAAGTTATAAACGAGACGATTTCAACAGTTTCAAATAATTTACTGGCTCATGACTTCATGAGGTAGCCAGACAGAATATCTAGAACCTAGAAGTAGCAATAAAATGATTGGTGTAAAAAGGAAGAGGATTATTTAGTGATTGAGCGGATGATGTCTCATAATAACTTTGATTTAGTATTGTCAAAGCCTTTGTATTCTTTCCAATGAATGGTGCCATTCTTAATTTCCTAATGAGTCATTGTTCACACCTTAACTTCGATTCATGTATGAGTCAGAAGCACTAAGTATGTGTAGTTGAATTAGTTCCAAAGGTCATGAAGAATGTCTGTTTTGATAGCCTTAACCCAGACTGATTGAAGGCTTATCCGAAATTTTCTATGACTCATTATAGCTCAAATTGAATCCTTCCTTTTACAGATGACTTGTCTTTAGATTCTTTAGGGATTACTTTATGAGAATTTTTGCAATATTTTTTATTTAACATAAACATCACGCCTGTTTTTCCCCGAAGGGATAGACAGAGGTATACCTATAGTACACCCACATTTCGCCAGTTATGTTTAAGTCCGATGTAATAGAGGGCGAGCCTATTGTCGTACCTATCCTTTATTAATAGTATAATTTTAACAAGATCTGGATCCTTATAACTTGTGTCACCACCAGCATCCGCCTCCACTCGCATCTCGCACCCCACAATCAGGCACGCATACACAAATGCAAACTGACTCACGGCGACCTTGAAATAGACCAGTCTAATCGTAGTTTTAGCCAATCAGTAGTCAGAACACGTTCACATACCATCCTTTGTTTATCACGCCTCCATCACGCCATTTTGTGCATCCCTTTTGTTAACTCCGGCTATTTTTAACGTATAATTTACATATAATATATATATATATATATAATACAGCCTATTAGGCTGCCTGTCCACTGGAGCAGAGAACAGAGGAGAGGAGGAAACTCCGCTCTAGAGTTTAGATTCTATTGGTTAATATTGGCACAACTCCGTTCCTCTCCTCTCTTTTCCGCTCCAGTGGACAGGCAGCCTTATGGTCCCACTGCAAGGCAAAGGACTCTTCTCATACAGAGAAGGCATTGATCACCACGCTTGGTCAAGACGGGTTGGCGATTTCATACTTATATTTAAACTTATAATTGAAGTTTTAGTATCAACAATAGAGCGATGGTTTAAATTGGCCATTGTTGAATGTATATAATTTTGTACGGAGAAGCGATGATTTGAGAAAATAGTTGGCATTGTTGTTATTTATTCGTTTCTTTTTATTTATGTGTGAGAGAGTTTGTATTTATTATTGATTAATTTAATTTAAAGATGTTTTCTGATATAGGTTTTGTGATACCTACCTGAAATAAATGTTTTTTTTTTATTATTATTATTTAATGAAAATACTTTTTGATTGTTTTGAAATTGGCGCTAAGCACGTAAACGTTGTAATTTAGCACTTTTAAGAATTAAAAAATCTTGAAGTAAACAAAAAACAACGCAAGTAATTGTCGCACCTCTACTATCAAGTAATAATGATAAAATCAAAACAAATCACTAGAAGAAAGGGTCACAACACAATAACAATAGTCCATCCAGTCAGATAGCCAATGTAATCACTAGAGAATGGACCGCAACTTCGTCCGCTGCAAAAGTTTACGTTCCCACGGGAACTTCAAAAACTGCAAACACGTTTCCAGGTTCGGCGATTAAGACTATAAGTGTTTATAGCTGTTTTTGATTGAAATAACGTATCATCATCCGTGTCCTTATCCCAATTTATTTGGGGTCTGCTCAACATATCGGGAGCAGTGGTGGCCCAATGATTACGGCCGTGACATACTTTGTGTAAATTATTTCATCACCACTGCTCTCAAAACGGTGAAGGAAAACATCGAGAGGAAAACGACATGTCCTAAAACCAAAAATTCAAAGTCATGTGACATCTACCAACCCGCACTCGTTCTGCGTGGTGGATTAAGGTCCACTCCCTCTCACCGAGTGGAGGCCTGTGTCCCAGCAGTGGGAACATTAAAGGCTGATTACTATGCAAAACGTCTTCTTCCACACATCGATATTAGCCGTCATCTTTCACACTATCCAAGATTGCCATGTTTTCTTTGGCTCCGAAGATTGAAATATCGGTAAAAAAAAGTAAATATATGCAACAATTAGGCGATTGCTTACCATTGCCAGAGATCGTATGGTCCGGAGATTATTCTCGCTTTCAAAACACATTAGCCACTCCGATTTACTTGGAAGCGAGTCTAATATGTAATTATTTTTTTTATATTCCACGCTATGGGAGTTCAACGGCGTCCATTAATTACAATATTAACATGTGAAGGTTCTGCTTCAGTTAACCACCTTGGTTTCTGTTCAGTTAGGTTAAAACACTTTGGTAAAGGAAATTGCAGAGAACAGTTGGTATAGTTTTTATTTAACTTGGGATCTTAATTTTTTTTTTAATTTAGCAAGTAAAAATTGTTGTCTAATAACTATTGCAGTTTGTAAAAGAATTTGTTTTATTTATTATTTATTTAACCATTTATGCACACACATATATTATAAACAGACAAGAAGAAAGGCGTTAGCGTTTGTAGAATTTATTGAGAAATTTTATAAGTTGTTGAATAAGTAGGTATCTAACTATTAAAATACCTACTGTGCGTTGGTTCAATGAGTAAAGTATTCATATTTAATGAAATCGACAGCAATCATAATAAAAACGTCATAAAAGGTGTCAGTAGCCCAACGTTTAATAAGTCCCTGCAATTGGTAATATTTCAAAGTGTGCAAGTGAGATTCAACTTTTTATTTTCCTGCTTCAAACACTTTTCAGTTTTACCTCTAAAAAATAATAACAACAGTGAAAGTATCAAAGTAACTTTTATTTGTAAAAAAAAAACAAAATAAATCCAAACTACACAAAAAACTCTTCCCAATTCAAAAACAATAACAGTTACCAAAGGTTGACGGCCCCGAACGGATGTAATAGACAATGAGCACTTCTTATAGTCTATGCTAATACGCGCCATTTTATGATTGCAATTCAAATGATGACGCGTTCTTTTTTTACGATAAACTTTTACGCTGCTGCGTAACGCGTTCTTACGGGAAAGTTACGGTTTATGGTTAACATACGTTAACTATGGTTGTTTGTAGTAAGTTTACATTAATAGGTAGGTATAGTCAGCATCAAAATCAAAGTTACCTACACAATATCTTCTTCGACGTACCGAAGATTCCAAATATCACATCGACAGTGTTAGCATTGACCTCGCAAAGGTCTTTACACATTAATATCTATTACGTATGTCAGCCGCCGTAGTTAGTGCTCTTAGTCAGTAAGAGTCAAGTCGTTGCCTTCCCCTGACAAGGAGTATCCGTGAGTTTTCTCCATCAAAAATAAAATCAGGTCAGTAAGCATTTTCTGCTCGAAAAGTCATTGTTCAGGTAAGATTTGCTGGGTTTGAAAATTAATAATTTTTTTGTTGAAGAAAAATAACTAAAAACAAAACAGTCGAAAAATAAGTAGATCGATCGAATCGGAAAAAAAACAGACTCCTTTTCCAATAAAGTCAAACTTCATTGGTCAGAAATTTCCAGTTTAGGCTGATCTCGCATTGTATAGGATTTCCGTACAATGCGAGGTCTGCTTATACTGGAAATGTATAGCTTGATGTGTAGCCGTGTGTACATCTAAATTGGACATAATGTTGCATATCCTCAATATTAAAACCTTATAGAGTATGACATGTGAGGATCGTAGCAGGTGGCGTTCTGTAGTTTCTGTTTACCCCCATGGGGAAAAGGCGGGAGTTTATATATGTATGGAGAATATTGAGATAAAGATATACATCAAGAGTTTAATTCCGTCTTTCTATTTCGTCATAAGAACTGAGTATTATGGCTGTCTCACACGATATTACTAGAGCTACATTGTAAGCAAGATGGCGTCAAGTATCCAGTAGGTACCAACTTTAAAAATGTTTTTGTTTTTTAAATATCTTGCCGTAAGGCTAGATTTAAATAATTGACTTTGAAGTAATATAATACCTAAAATTGCATTTTTTTTATTTTAATATTTCTATGTAGTCCGTTCGCATGTTTTATATTTACCCTAGTTATACAAGGAAACCTATCATTAGCCATATAATACTGTAACACACACATACTCTGTAATATATTATATGTATCGCTGTTGGTTGCCTAAAAAAAGGAAAAAAGTAGTATTCAAGACAATATCTGTAAACTTAAAAATATTGGCTGTACCATTATTATGAAGCCTTTATTTTTCTAAAAAACAACTCGTTTTTAATTTTTTTTAAATATAAATCTGTCGAAAGTCAAAGGCGCTCAAAAAAGTTGCTATATTATGTAATATCCGCCACAAGATTTTGATGCGACCGCGCAAAAAGTCCACAATCAATTCCACCTAGTGAAACTAATTCCATGTGAGCCTTCCTTTAGCTCTCAGAACCAGTTTCTACAACTGATCCTAGACTGAACTGATTATAATTTTCCAGTATAAATTGATCTCGCATTGTTTAAGATTTCAGTACAATGAGAGATCAGCTTAGACTGGAAATGTATATATAGCTTGATTGTATCCGTATGTACCAGTGATGTTGTTTTTGCTGCTTGACATTGGCAGCGACTGCAAATTGCAGTAATAGCTGCAAGTGCAGGTATTGTATTTTGTAATCAATCTACTGCACTTGGTACTGGACTGCATAAATTATTTTGAATCTATTTGAAAATGATTGTATTAAAGTTAAGAAATTGTATATTTTAGGAGCTTTTTAGCAGTATGCGACTAAAAGAGTAGTGAATATAGGTAAATGGGCCATCCGCTGACCCATCCGGTACGCCATCCGCTACGCCATCCGCTGAGCCATCCGGTGGGCCATCCTCTACGCCTTCCACTGAGTCATCTGGTAAGCCATCCGCTACGCCAATTACTGCGCCATCCGCTTCGCCATTCGCTGCGCTATCCGCTACGCCATCCGCTGAGTCATCCGCTGAGTCCTGCTCCTGCAATACAAATGAAGAGGGAGAGGAAGGCCAAAGAAAAGATGGAGGGAGAAAGAGAAGGGAGTGAATGATAGAAAAAATCTCTGATGAAACGTATTTATATTAATATCAATATGAATCGTAAACAGAAGCAATATTGATCCATAAACTACACTGCAAGGAAAGATAAATCTATAAATAGGTGCTCTTACCCTCCCCAAACCTAATCCTTTGAAAGCCTAAGAAAAAAAAGAAACAAAAATATCAAACTCAAAGCTTTTATTTCAAATAAACCAATTACAGGCACTTTTGAATTGTCAAGGAGTCGGTCAGTCAGAAAGATGAAGCTAGTTGCCCATTCCACAGCGTAGTAGGTACCTATGGAGAAGAACGAGCAAGAAAATTCACGTACACTCTTTTAAATCAAAATATGGTCATCTTACGTCGTAAACACAATATAAAACAAAAGAACATAAATAAAATTACACTTATAAACTATTTGAAGTAGATAATAGGTGCAGTGACCCTTTCAAACGATGCAATTATTCATGCGACAATCGATAATATATGAAAAATACATTTAAACAGTAATTCGGCCCTTGGCCGAGGTTTTGACGTGATATCAGCAGTTCGAGACGTTATTTTATATATAGTTATGTGTGGGTAAGGACGAGGTAATACTGGTAGCGTTTAGGAAAGCATTGAACGCTCCAAAAGCCATCTACCTGGTTTTTAAGAACACAGGACTATATACTAATTTCAAAGTAAAAGTCCATTCATTTATTGCAATGATAGAAATTCATGACTATATGCCTGTAACAAACAGGGCCATTTTTTTCAAAGAAAAACGGCATTCCTAAATCCTTTATTATGTCCTGTTAGTGTCCTATGGAGAAGAATGAGCAAGAAATTCAATGACGGATTGAAAAAAATAATGTTAATTCGTTTGGATGTGAAGATGATGCACAATAAAAAAAACGTTGAAAACGTTTTTTTCTAATATTTACAACATAACATCACACCTATATTCTCATAAACGATCATATCCTACATCTTACCAATAATAATATGATAAATAAAAAAATAAACTTTATTACTAGAAGAATTGGTACAGTAAATCTACTTAAAACAAATTTGCTCTTAAGCAATGTGTACTTAGGTGTCAAAGGAAACACATTGGATACTTTTATAATGGTTATCCCAGTAAACGCAGAAGAAGTCGCGGGCAGAAGCTAATATTACACACCATATTTTTTTCAGTTCACCCAACTACAGAACACACTATAGTAAATAGCTCATGGTATCATTACATCTATTAAAAAAATAAAATGTGCTAGTTAGATGCATAGCTAGTTAACTCGTCAGATGTTATCTGAATGTGACAGCTTGATAGTTACGAGTTAACGTTATTTAGATCTGTGATTACTGAGCTTTATTACACTAGGAGTTTCCTTGTGATATAATAATTAAATCGTTTGAATCCCTTGCTAATGAAAAGCTCAGAATTTGTGTGAAGTTGGTGCTTTGCTCAAATTCTGAGTTCGGTAGAAGCATGCGGAAATTCTGTATTGCATATTGTTTTTATGCCCATGAAATGACCTGGCTTGCTCCAGGAACAGTCAGTCACCTTTAAAATACAAAGAGAAGAAACTTAAAATTATTAAGATCAGCGTAAAGGTTTATTTGACAAAAATATTCATGTCTTTAAACACTTATTGTTATATAGATGACAAGTCAAAGTGCACGATTCCAAATCGTCGTTTCCTATCGCTCCTACATTTTCCGCTCCCCGCTATCACTAGCACCTAGCCTCTACCTATCCCATTTATTCAGTGCTGCCACAAGACCGCTTATCGACTGCAATAAATAAGCACATTAATTAATATTCGATAATTATTTACTAGAGACGAAAACACCGCTATAAATCGCAAGCACAGTTCGTCGACTTTTCGGTCGCGCGAAAGTTTTATTGGCTAGAAAAGTCGCAAGACTGGTTGAATTTCAATACCGTTGTACACTTTCGATGTAATGAAGTATGTTAACGATCTGCGGTTCTTGTAGATTGTAGGTCAGACTGTGATCTGTGACTTTGATTTATTTTGAAATAGATTTTGCTTTCAATTTTTTTTTTTTTTTGTATAAATACATACATAAACTCTCCCATGGGGTAGGCAGAAACTATAGAACGCCACCGCACGCTTCACGGTTTTGATTTTTTTTATGTTACTTAAAACCATGCCCCACAAAAACATTGACCCCTGATTATTTTTGAAGGCGTACTTATTCCTTTTGCTTTGCGAAACGTTGGATTAGAAGGCACACCTTTTCCGTAGGATAATTATCCTGCACTAGGAATAGGCCTGTGTCCAAAATTTTGTTTTGTCCGTCTTGTAGATATTAAAAAAATATTGAACACGTATTTTTTCTTTTTTGACATAATCAAAAGATTACGGCGATACATTGAGTTAAAATGTGGCATGACGTCACGCCTTGCGAGATTTAATACTGCGTTGTGACGTAGCGAGTCCCCACTCCCCAACTTTAATGCGTGTTTTCTAAGTTATCTTTGATTAATATGATAAAGCAAAAAATACGTGTCTAGTATTTTTTTATTATCTGAAAGACGGAGTAAATAGAATTTCTTTTTTTTTTACCTAGGCAAATACCGTATTAGACATTTTCTCTGTGTTATTTATATATCTTAATGACAAGTGTACTAATAGACATCTATGCCTCTTTTCAGGTCTAGAACGGGTGGCGGAGGAGTTGATGGGTCGAAGAAAATGGAAACTATATCAGGACGCATTAATTCCAAAACGGGGGGAGGCAGAACTATCGAGCGACGAGGAATCAGTCCAGGCCGACCCTCCACCAGCTCTAAAGATCAAGACTATCGAGCAAATAAACGAGGACGAAGCAAAGGACGAAAGAGCCGAAGAGAAGGTGCCTCGAAGGCCGGAGACGATTCTAGAGTCGCTGATCAAAAGGCCTGCGACGCAACCCAAGCTGGAAGTTGCCGAGGAACCAGCAGATTGGAAGCCGCAGGACAAATGCTACTTCTGTACGGATGGTGAGCCTGGCGGGGGCGAGAACAGGCCGGGCGGTGCTATGGTGAGTAACACCCCATTTTGTTTTTTTCTTTTGCTGATTTTTTATCCATTTATGTACACACATACATAGAAATAGAAATATCATTTATTTGCTTAAAACATGGTATAAAAGATGGTAATGTTAATAATGTGGACAGACATGTTTTAACACACAAGAAGAAAAGAACAGAAAAATACGTACAAAGGTGATGCTTATTAATAAAGAAATCTCTTCCAGCATACCTGCGATAGGAAATTAGATCAAAAGAGTTTTTTTGTTGGTGCGTAAGGATTATTTTTTGGCTCGATTCTGTAAAACCATGAAAACATATTCGTATACATATGTGAATTTGTTAACATCTCATTTTGTTCTAATGAAGAAAAATAATAAATCTCTAACATAGGTACGTGTTGATTGGACGCGCCCTAATAGTTCACATTGCAATAGTACTATCACGACATTTATGACAAATTCGTGAAGTTGTAGACGGGCTGATTTTTCCAGTTTTCAGATTTTCCATACACAATCTTTTAAACTTAAAAAATCAGCCGTAGGTGTTAAGGTTTTAGACGGAGAGATTTTTCAAGAATGTAGAATCCTTAGTTATGAACAATGTTTGACCTCCAATTCGTCTACAAACTAATAATACTTTGCAGAAGCATTAGGGCGCCCATTATCATCAGTCAAAACTCCCAACTGCTTCTTCCAACTATTAACTTAGTACACTAAACCAAGGCATAACTTCCCTAATTCGCTCAAATTCACCCACAAGACCAGGTGCTTCCATAACCTGCACTACGTTATAAGAGACAGCTATGTCGTGTGTGGCACTAACATAAACTCATGAACTAGATTGAACACGACTAGCAAGCCAGATGTTCGCTGTAATAGCTACGTGTATATGTGTGCTGTGGTCGGCATATGGCGATGATACCGCTGAAAGATTGGAGTTGGATTTATTTAGTATTTTATAGTTAATTAATTCAGGCGTGACCTTGCGGAAATTCATTATAAAATACAATAGACGTTGATATATTTAGTAACCAGTCCCGCGTAACTATTCTTAAAGAGCCATAAAAAACCCTGTAAGAAATCGACACGTGTTTCACCTCTCAACGAGCCACACCAAGCGCTGGACGCGCTTGGTGTGGCAACACGCCGTGTTCGGGTTCGTCAATCGTCATCCTGAAGATGGCCCGGAGGAATAGTTAAGCGGAACTGGTTACTAAATATATCCACGTCTATTGTATTTTATGTTTTGGATTCGTGTTTAATGGATTTGTCAAAATTAGGATCATGCATACACACCTAAACTTACGCCTTGTTCTCGTTGGGGTAAGCAGAAACTATCAGAACGCCAACTTCTACGATAATAACATGCTCCTTTTGCTTCGTTTACGTTCATACATCTGGTCGTACACGCACTCCAGTTGCAAACGCACCTGACCTTTCTGAAGAACATCACCAATTATGTCACTATATGTCCTTCTAGGGTCTCCCGGCGTTTCCACACACGTCTACCTTGTAAAAAATGCCTTTTGTTAGGATTAAAAATTAGGATCATTCTGCCAACATTCTAGTCAGGTATACACATAGGCCATTCATAGGCCTGTGACGTTTTGTCCTATGATAATCTTGCGGCGGTTTTCACAATGTCGTTGTTCATAGGACACGGTCAAGTTCAGATATCAAAAAATCACTGATAGACAACACACAGCCCAAAACCACTGGGTTGAGAAGCAAGTAATTTTGCACAAGGGATGAAAGTTTCTAAGAAGTTCGTCATCATAGCCGATGAGAAAAACCATCGGACACACGGCTTTTAATAAACCAGTTCACAAAATCATTCCCACTGCACTCATATTTTATGATATCATCGAACTCTTGCATAAGAATGCAGTGTGCAACTGCGTGACTCAAAATAATCAAACCTTGGCCTTTAGACCTGGAAGTGTTAGTCATGGCGGAATATTTGAGGTATTGATGATTACTGACATCCTGGTACACGTGGCTGGACATAAAGCAAGAGTTGAAGAGTTTGAGATGAATTTTGTCGTAGTTGTCGTCCCTTGTTAGTAAGATTGTATTAAATTAAATAATGATAGTGAGATATGTAGAAATACTTTGAATAAGGATTGTTTATAGTAAGTCCATAGTCGAGTTATAGCAGTGACCGTCGGACTGCCAAGTCATAGGTCTCGAGTTCAAACCCAAACCTCTGACTTTTCGGATTCATGTGCGTATAGTATAATTATCACTTGCTTCAAAAACGGTGAAGGAAAACATCGTGAGGAAACCGGCATGCCAGCGAGATATACATATTTCTCGACGGCGTGTGAAGCCAAGTCGAAGACCATGGGCGGCTTTAAAATTCTGACACCAGGTTAGTCACTAACCACACGAAAAGAAGAAGTTGAGTTCACATTCGGATGTAAAGGTTAAATCAATTTGTTAAGCTTTCATTGTCTTGCCTTTTTAACCATTCAATTTATTAATCTGATTATTTTCCAAGTCAAAGTCAAATAATTATTTCAAATAGGCACAAAAAAGACACTTTGAACGTGAAAATTTACAAAAAAAATTAATGGATTCTAGTCGCCCCTTCCAAAACATAGTTTCGTATGGAGAAGAATGGGCAAGAAACTCCACCGTTACTCTTTTAAAATATTTTATAATATTTTGTCTACATAAATTTTATTTATAAGTGAAAACGATGCACCTAGAATAAAATTACAATAGGTAAAAAGAATTAAAAATTAACCAATGACAGATAAATTAATTATGTGATAGACAGGTGCTCACATATTCACAAACATTGTAGAATTATACGATTTTCCTGTAATAAAGTCAGTGTGTGATCCGTTTCTACTTTTGAAAATCGTTTTCAGAAGATTTCCAGAGTCTTTCCAATAGGTATATACTTCAGATTATAATATTGAATCATAATTATGGCTCTATTCTATTAATGTTTGTTATAGCGGTTTGTGCTATCAACTAAATTAACTTAGTTTAGTTGCAAAGTTCAAGTTTAATAGTATTAATGCCATCATCATCATTCATTAGGTCATCTTTTGTTAATAATTATTAAATAATGCATTGCCTTTTGATGTCATGATGACTTCAGAATTGTATGAAAATTCATCAGAATTTGTAATAATAAATTTACAAAATGTTTGTTTTGGATTTTCTATTTTGTAAATTATATACAACTTGTTCCTTTTTTAACTCTAAGGTTATATAAAAAATCCTAGAACAAGTTTTCCAAAAATACATAGTTTTGAAGGTAACATAACTCTCGATGTGTGTATCTAAATTTCATTGATAATTACGAGTAAATAATTTTCATTCAAACCAATCATTCATATTTAAAGCTAAGAAAATGCGACGTTGCCATATTTCACGTAAAAGTGTTTTACATAAATAATGATAAATTTCTTTAATTATTTACGAAAAAAAAATCTTTGACATGGTCTCAATAATACTCTAGAGTTATGGGATATGAAAAGGAATAGTTTTAATTAGGTATAGAAACTAAGTTATCTACAATTTTCTATTTTTTTTTTTATCATATTAGATTTGTTACAGCTGTAGTGGCAATCATGTCATTTGGTTTAAATAGGTTCTTATTTTTATTATTTTGTTTATCTTTTATATAGATTCTTTTCTTTTAGATTTTGTGAATGTGAGAACGTTGTAGGCTGTAAACTTGTATACAATTTTTTATTTTACTAAGTACCTGGTACTTGTTGTTAGGCCTACACTGTCCTCCCATACCTATTAACACTAATTTGAAAATATTGTAGAAACAATTTATTTTGAAAAGAGTAAACGTGGAGTTTCTTGCCGGCTCTTCTCCATAGGAAGCGACCAATTGGAACCGTGCACCTAGCTTCTGACGTTTCATAAGTGCCATTGTAGGTTTATGTGAAATAAAATATTTTGATTTTGTTTTTTTTTTAAATTTAAGAAATGAGCAGTGCTGGACCAGTAGTAACGGCCTCGACTTTAGAAAGAATAAAGAAAATACATTTATTTAGCACAAACTAAAAGGCACATAACACAACACATTATATATACTACGAGTAAAAAGAAAAAAAAAAAAAAGTTGAAGAGTGCGTTGTAAGATATTAGCAGGACTGTGTGCCTCGCGGCTGCGTCAAATAGGTCAACTTCAGCAAAAAAAACTTCGTGGGTTCAAACCCAGTCAGGCGTTTTACTTTCTGTAATTTATTTCATCACCACTGCTCCCAAAACAGTGAAGGAAAACATCTTGAGGAAACCGGCATGTCCTAGAACCAAAAATTCGAAGACATGTGACATCTACCGACCCGCACTGGGTCCGCGTGGTGGATCACGACTCCCTCTCAAAAGAGAGGAGGACTGTGTCCCAACAGTGGGAACATTATGGGCTGATTATTTTTGTATGATGTAAGTATAGAAAGAAACTCTGTTGGTTCACCCACACTGTCCAATTTTAGATTTTTTCAGAACCAGTTATGGAAAATTCCAAAAGCAAAATTCTGCTTATAAGAAAAAATCATTCTATTTTTGAATTAGCTATAAAAGGATTTGTACTAAACGAGCATGTAATCCAAAAACAATATCTAAATTTTTAAATAGTGAATATTTTAATGATTGAAAACTTACGGTTACAAACGAATTAAAAAATAATAAATAAGGCTGCACAGAAACCACAGGGTTTGGTCTAGAATTATCATAGCACAGTTATGGGGTAGTATTGTGAAACCATGGGAAACTCACAGGCAATCACAACGAAATTATTGCATGGCGGCAAAAACTATACCATAGACTATGTGCGGAATGTTTTTTTGTTCTTTATGGTTCTTGTTTCTGACATCAATCGCGAAGGGTATAGAGTTATGACTGTTTTTTTTTTTGTGAATTTATGTGTTTTTGATTTGTTATTAATGCGTTAAGTGCCTACATTAAAGTTTCTGCGTCATTGATTTTATACTAGAATTAAAATGAAATTCCTACTGTGGTCTGTAATGCTTTATCTTGCATGCGATACTAACAAAAAATCCTGCAATTTCTTATTTTATTCCTTTTAAGTGTTTAATATTTATATTACCTTGCTTAGTAGCGGTAAAGTCAGTACTTAGGCAATGGTTGAGGGACAAAAAAATTACTTATTTGAATATTGGTTAAATTTTTTGAAACTTCATTAAAAAAATTGAGGGTAACTATCATTGTAAAGCTGTAATTTTTTAAATTAATAGGTAGGTAGGTACAAAATAATATGGCGTTGTATTGAGAGTACAGTATCGTGGATTAAACATTAAAAGCAAGAAACTGGATAAGTAATTAAAGATTCATCTCTGTAAAACCAATTACTATCTAATTTAATTATTCTCAATACCCACTGTCGGTTCTGTTTCATCTCTAAATAGAATGCAATAAAACTGTAATATGCCTTTGAAACTGGATCTAATTTAATTAAGATCCAAACGCTATCATCTTAATAACAAACAACACAACAATATTCTAATCATTGTGCATCCGTAATTACACTTTATTGTAAAACCTTTAGCTTGCAATAGCAATTATGTATTCTGTCTAAACCAAGCAAAGGGACGACCGTTTTAACTAGACCTCTCTTCCTCATACATCTATGACGATCCCGAACAAAATCCGACGACACACGATCGCAAAGAGGCCATCTTACAACAGCCATGCAAACCATAGTTTCAATTTAGAAAACAATGGCTTATCCATTTTCTACGATTCCACGTCAAAGTAGAGTCGGTATTTTGATTAATACGCGCGAAAGAGATGGGGTGCGTGGCTGGCAAAATGCAAAGTATTCTCAACCTTGCTTGTGTAAAAATAAAGTCGAGTTTTCATTTCGACGTTGTGTTGTTACTGAAATAGTGAATGTGTAGGCGTAGAGCATGAAAAGTAGGCAGTGTAAGAACAGAGTCGAGAGTGGAGTGGACATTGTCCCTTTGTGCTTTTTGAGTGTACTTTTTTAATGTGTTGTTCCTACTTGTGGTAATTAATTCTGTTCGCGTTTATTAAATTGCGTGGAGCCGTGTTTTTAATTGAAATGTAAATTGATGTTTTAATTGAATTTGGATTCGTGGAACAAACAATGACTTGTAATCTACGAAATTGTGTGGTTTTGATTGAATTGTAGTGTTGGGAAGTCGTAGTGAATTTTTAATCAAGTGTTTACAAAACGTGGATAATGTGTATCAAGGTGATATTTTAAAAGATAAGCAAGTTTTACTAATAGGTTAACCAACACAGTAACCAATTAGGATAATAAGAAACTTTTGTTCCGAAAACCCATCCACAGTCAATTAAATTCCAGTTTAAACTCGAAGCTCATTTTTGCAAAAGCTAATTCATCAAAATAGCTTTCATAATAATACTCGAACCACCTGTTCACATGAGCTATCACAATTAAGTAAGGAAAGAAGAAGAAATTTATAAAAAAATGTAAATTAATTCTACCATTTACGTGTTGTATAAAAATTATCGCAACCAGCAATTGTTTGGCTGTTAAAAACTATGAAGGTATTGAGTATAATTGCACAGGAAAAGTGGGCGATGCATGAAATTAATTCACATCAGACTATCGCTTTAGATTTTTCAAAATACACTCGTTGATAATTGTAACGTTACGATGATCTACTTTTAATGATTCTTGTCTCATTAGAATTGTAAATTTTTTGTGCATTGATTCGTTTTTAACTACGTCATGTTTACATTTAGAAAAACTTCCATACTAATTTTGATGATTTATTCGCTTACATAAAAAAATAATGCGTGCAAAAAAAAATAAGTATTCAACCCCTATGCGAAAAAAGTGTAGTGACTAGTCGACTCCGCGGCTTTCGCAAGCCGATCGGTTAAACAGCATAGGCCGGACAGAAAAGCCTATAGGGGCGGTCCGCGGAGGGTGGAAACCTGGGAAATTTCACGTGCAAGACCCACCCCTCGGCGAAACACGTGCGGCCAAATAGCCTCGCAGAACGAACGCCTTTACTAATCATTGCCGCTCGCGAAAAAATAAAAATAAAACATTTTGACGTTTTGCGTCAATTTTTGACAAACAATTGCGAATTGTTTTTTTTTTTTACTTTTTTCTGTCGGGCTTGTTCTGTTTAAGCAGCCGATGTTAAGTGTGCGTTTTGTTCGAGTGTTTTTTATAGAGTGTGAAATGTTAAACGCAACATGAGCCGATTTCATGGTTAGTTGGAGTTATTAGTTTCAAACATGAAATATACTATGTTTAGATTGAGTTCGTCAGTTGTTTTTTTAGCTTTTTTCTGTATCGTGTTAAGATAAACTGAAATAGATTGATTGGTTGCTGTTAATAAAGTGCAAAAATGATCGTGCAAAAGTGCATTAGTGCATGTTGACGAGTTATTAGCCGATATTGATACACGTTTCTTTTGTTTACCTTCTAAGATTACTTTTTTTTTGTCTTCTACACTCACTGCATAGTTTAGCATGCTCAGTATTCACATTTCAACTTTTAATTTGCTTTAATACTTAGATTTAGATGCCAATAATCTCAAATTTTTTGCGAATTCTTTATCAAAATCAAACGTCTTTAGTCTCTTCGAAATCCTAAATTAATATTCTTATTCAATATTACAGACATTTTTAAACACATGTTTTTAGTAATATTCAATCTTCTCTCTCTAAAAATATCCGTAACGAATATTTTCTTTTGAAGAGAGAATATTTTGAAAACCAACATTTTCATCTACCGTTTTCAGAACTGCATTTCCTACAATGCTTTTTTTAACTTGCTTGAAATCATATTCTTGTGGTTCCTTCCTTAAATAGCTTTTCTAAATAACTTCATCTCTATAACCTGCTACTTTTTCATTAACATCGTTTAGTTTTGAATATAACGGATAACTGAAAAAACGGTTATTTTTAAATATCTCGTTTCTAATATTCCCACAAACCCTTCATTGTGTTTGATTTCCTGATGAGCTTTTCTGAATAACTTCATCTGGAAGAAAAAAAGAAACAAAAGGGTTTATTTGTCACAGAAATATGTGCATCGAGTAATAAGCAAAAGAAAAACGAAATAGATTTCCATAACCTGTTACTATTCCACCACGATTAGGATTTAATTTAGAATATAACGGATAACGTTAAAAACGGTTATTTTAAAAATATCACATTTCTAATATTCCCACGTGCCACTTCATCATAGCTCTTAACCCTACGCCCTCCAGCCTCTTGATTTGTACCAACCCAACGCTTCAATCATCGACGTACCTATTATAAAAAGTAATATCATGGATTCTGTTGCATTACTTAAGAAGGAAAATACCTTTTTAGATATGTAACACTCTTCTTAATGACTAAAATAAGAATTCTAAAGACTTATCGGGATGAATAACAAGAAATATGAAATATTATGTCAAATAAGTGAAAAGCTAAGTACATTTAAATTTGTTGATCATTTGCTATTTTATTACGTACCTGGTACTACCTGTTAGCTTGCCTACACTGTCCTCACATACCTATTAACACTGTAATTTGGAAATATTGTAAAAGCCAATTACTTGCAAAAGAGTAACCGTGCACTTTCTTGCCGGCTCTTCTCCATAGGAAACGACCAATTTGAACCGAGCACTTAGCTTCTGACGTTTCATAAGTGCCCTTAAAGGTTTATATGAAATATATTTGAAACAATATCTAGGACAGGAATTTGACAGTACCTACTCTTGGACAAGGACAGAATTTAGAAACCACTGCATCAAACAAATTAAAGCATTCAACGGCTAAATAACTTATTGCAATCTCTAGTATAGCAAATCTTCTTTACTGTTTCTAGCATCTGTTGCAGAAACAGAAACGTATGCAATACGATGCTAATTTAAAACAGATCTTCTGCTATCTTCCTAATAGTTTTGATTCCTTCGAAAACTTGACTTTCTTCTTAGATGAATGATTATATGAAGAGGATGCGTAGTAACATCACCTTTGTTAACAAAAGCATTGCAATATAATTATATCTCTGTCTTTTTAGATTGCTGTCTCATTCCTTAAGACTGTTTCATTGACAGTAGTCAAGCATTATAATTTGTGCAATGATATCCATTCCTTCAGCCCATTGGTTGATTCGCACAATTTTTTTTTTCTTGAGTCGATTCGCTCGACGTTAATCTATTTGTGGGCAAATCGAGAACTCCAGAAATATTTATTAGGCAATTGGCACATTTTGAATTCTATGCAGTAAAGTTAAGGAAAAAGTACAATTATTAATTTTTGCTAAATTTAAAGTACATTAATGATATTGACTTGACTATCTAAATTATTAACAATCATAATTATTAATATTTGCACGTCATAATGTGTGGCAAACATGTCTGAACCTGTTTTTTTTTTAATGTTATCCTTCATGCACGTTTTTATTTCTGTACGTGTAGGTACACATGTTTGAGCAAATAAATATATCTTATCTTACTTTACGTGCGATTTTATTTTTAAATTTCACAAAAAAATTGTGCGACTGAACGAATTTAATTCGCCCCAAACGGGCGAATCTACACTTTTAAATAGTATTATTTTTTCTTGAGGCAATACCCTTGAAGTCGTTTATGGATTGATTTAAAATAAAGATCAGAATACCATATTGTTTAACCAAGACATTCTCCTTTTGCGCAAGCATAGCAAGTAGTGCTTTACTATGGAACTAAAAGGCAAAAACACATATTTGCTGAATTCCTTTATATTTTTATCATAAATAAAAGTAGTAGGCATAGTAACCAAATCACGACCTAACACAACGAAATTCTTTTCAACACCTTGAACCATTTTACCTATTCTATTGTGAAATGCTCGACAATTCAAACAAATAACTAAGTACTTAACTATGTACAGTATTTACGTCAAAAATACCTAATTCTACTTTATTGCGACCTTGTCTCAGATAGCTTGGGTTATCAATAGCTTAAACTATGCTACAACGGCTGATAACATGTCTAGTTTAACATGACCTCGCTTTTCTAGTGTTGGGTAAAGTAATCTAGGATTAGTACCGGTATTGATGTTTTATTTTTTAATGATTAGCTTCTGCCCGCGATTTCGTTCGCGTAGAACTCGATAAAATATAGCCATTGGAAAATATTGCGGGGTCGACTTCCTAACCTAACCTAACCAGATGCAGCCGAATACCAGTATTTTACATGGGGCGACTGCCTATATATTCATTTATTTATATATTTTCCAAGTTCCTATAAACTCAAAAAAATTGAGAAAATCTTGAAAGTATTTTTTTTTCTATTCTGTCTCATAACAGGGCAAATGCCTCCCCCAAGTCTTTCCAGCTACTCTTTTCTTGTCAAAGTAACAAGTATAAATTCCAAAAATTCGCATAAAGTCGTGTTATTAAATGATTAAAATAAAATGTTAATAAATAACAATTTATACTTAATTAAAATGATTAACAAACTAAAAGATGGCGTCCAACATTTTCTCCGCATCGTTGTCAACTCAAACTCAAAATTGAAACTAAAGCATTTATTTCAAATAAATCATTTACAGGTACTTTTGAATTGTTAAGGGGTCGATCAATCAGAAGGATGGAGCTAGTTGCCCATTCCAAAGCGTAGTAGGTACCTATGGAGAAGAGTGGGCTAGAAACTCCACGGACACTCTTTTAATTATTATACTGGCGATATAGTAGGTACTAGAGAGACTGGCAGCATGTCATGCGAGTCATATTATGAAGGTTTTCATAAAAGCTAAATATTTCATGATTTTAATTTTTGAATTTGAATTAATTGAACCTAATGCTAATGTAATAAATGGCTGTAAGAACCGAAAAATAAAAAATAGTACCGGCCAAGTGCAAGTCGGACACGCACACGAAGGGTTCCGTATCGTATTAAGATCGAGCAAAAAACGCCGAAGAAAACATATTTCTTGTATCCCTTTAACTTTTAACTTAATTTTATTTTTATAACATATTTTTTGTTATAGCAGCAATAGAAATACACAGTCTGTGAAAATTTCATTTGTCTACCTATTACGGTTTATGAGATACAGCCTGCTGACAGACAGACGGATGGACAGCGGAGGCTTAGTAATAAAAACGATGGATGAATTTGGTAAAAAAGACGATAATTATAGCTAGAAAAGATGTACCTATGGAAGAAGAAGCCATGCTTTGCCGTCTCAAATAAGTGATACAGACAGAAGGATTACGAATTTACGATAATAAGCCTAAATCTGTTGAACATAGCCTATATTTTTGTTTAATTGGCAATAAATTCTGATTCCAAACGTGAACATAATCAATTGAACACCGTTAATAGTCAGTTCCATTTATTAACACAATTTACAATGTATCAAAACGTTTAAGATTTGATCTTTGCAATGTTAATGAATGTTTAGTTATGCCCCAAATTGGATCAGTGACTAGCTGCTTATGGCTCGGTGCAATTAACACAAGTAATATTTTTCGTTCATAAATTGAACATTATTTAACAGGGTAAAGAAAAAAGTGCGGTCTAAGAAACGTTTTTAACATTTCTATTAAACAAAGTGCATTTGTTTAATAGAAACATCTGCCTAAGCTGTTTTATGGCTCTAGAATGAAGTTATCTATCTATAATGAATAATAATTACCTATTATTAAAAATCATTAACATACGTTGAACATTCTAAGTCACTTAGCGTATTTATGTATATGGGTACAACATACGCCCAAGACTCCTACTTCTAATGAATACCGAATTAGAACTAAAAGAAAAAAAAATCCAATTGTTCTCGAACGCATTAATAAAAATACTATTCTAAATTCAAACGGCCCATTAACCGGTTCCCACGGCGGCCATGTTGGGTCGTCCTCGCCCGCTATTGGTGGAGGCCGCGAGTTTAGAATTAGAATGTAGACCCCACCATTTGGCGAGCGGCAAATTATGTTGCCAGTTTTTACGTTCCAAGTTCAAATAAGCAGCTGTTCGTAATTCGAACATTTTTTAATGGTAATCCTAGGAACGGTTGGACCGTTAGAAAAAATTGATTGGGATTTGAACCCGTCAATTACTGTGGATTGGTTGTTAAGTTCGAGCTATTATCTAGAGCTATTAAACGAATGAATAGAAATTACACGGTGTACGTAATAATTTCAGTTATAGCCCCAGGATTATCTTTAGCAATTTCCTTTTTTTATTTAACCCTTCTCGCGTTTATACCAAAACGGTTGCACTAAGAATAGTTAACAACAAATGGCATTGACATAGTTGCCCTGCCCTTTGAGTTCTAAATAGTTGCAGGTCACCAATCTACGAAATAACTCTAACTTGGTAACCACTTTTTATGGATATCTAAGCTGATATCAATAACATCAGTAAGATTTTTAAAAAGAACACATACAACATAACATCACGCCTGTATTCCCCGAAGGGTTAGGCAGAGGTGTACCTATAGTAAACCCACATTTCGCCAGTTATGTTTGAGTCCCATGTAATAGGGGGCGAGCCTATTGCCATCAACCGGGCACAAATCCAGACGCCAGGCTGCTACTGAGAAATTCTAGATGAAAAAACCCAATATCACTAAGCTAAGATTTTAATAAGAAGTAACACGATATGTGTCAAATTCTACTCTGGAATAACTGTGGTATGTTGATAAGCCTAAAATATCCATTCTAAAGTTAGAATATCCAGCACAAAAATACCTAATGGATTGGAATTGATTTCCATAAAATATGGTCCTTCCACCTTCTATTCCGTTAGGACCGTTGAATACCATTTTTAGATCTTCTCTTGTGTATACTTGTCCGTATATCTAAGTCCAGAAGTATAATTCACATGCCAAATTATATGAAGGAAGCCATAAGAAGACCATAATCTAGCAGAGATAGAATTTAAACAGTGTTGGAATAGCCTTGTAGTTTCCGGAGTTGCTTGACACATGATAGGATCTACAGACACCACAAAACCTAGATCCCGTAGGCTTTCATGAGGAACTTACAGCAAAGATTAGATTAGAGAGATTGGCGCATTATTCAGCTAAAACTGTTCTAGTTTTCAACTTTGCCAAATCTCCCAAACACAATCTCTAAGACTGTCGACAACAGTGTGAACTACGCAAATATTCTCAGATATATCTTACATACCTTTGCTAAAACCAAAGTATACACAAGTTATTTATATATCAACGTATATATATATTTATGTAGGCAGTGACGCGAGTCTAAACAAGCCGTTAGTTAATATTCAAGGTGGTCGTGATTAGCAAAACGTCAAGGTAAACCCAACTGGTTGCACCGACTGGCGAGGATAATATACCTGTTCGGTGTTACGACTTCTTTTAGGATATGTAGAAAGAAAACTATATAAAAATAACTTCTGGATTAAAGGGGGGACAGTTTGGAGAAGACTTATAGATTAGGTGGTAAAGAATATCACAATTTTGAAGGCTACATGATGGAGTCTATAAAAAAAGAGCAAGTAACATTGAGATCTCGCTACAAATATATGAGAGATGTTTGGGAATTGGCTAAATTGGGAGCTACAGAAAGGGTTTTAGGAAGGAAATAAACTTGGCTCCAATTCTGAAACAAGGAGGAGAAACCAGTTTTTAAAACTGCGGAAAAACTAAAGAGACGGAGGTAATAAGAGGCTTGAAATTTAATCAGATTTCTTAAGCACAATCCTCTACTGATAATTTCTTAAGCACAATCAATTTGTGTATTTATAATAATATATATTTGTAATCACGTTTGGGTCCCGCTTATTGGCAAACGACATCGCGGCAGGCCCAGACGGAGATGGCGGGATGAACTGGACTCCTTTAAGAAAGATTGGTCCTTGGAAGCTCTGGACAGAGAGAGGTGGAAAGAGGGTAGGGAGGCCTTTGCCCAGCAGTGGGACAATAATGGCTAAGAAAAAAAAAAAAAAAAAAAAACACGTTCTCGAAAACGGCTCTAACGATTTCGATGAAAGTTTCATTATAGGGGTTTACGGGGGCAAAAATCGATCTAGCTAGGTCTCAAATCTGAGAGAATTCGTTTTCTCCGTATTTTCACCCGAGCCGAGCTCGGTCGCTCAAAGTTTAGAACAAGATGGCTACCTTAGAATAATGAGATGACAGCATGGAATTAGTAAGTGCCTACTATCATGGCAGCATGGAATTAGTACTTTCCTATACTATTAAATGAGCATTCTCTTTTTTCACCAGAGCAGAACTCGGTCGCCCAGGTACTTTTATGAAGAAACGACGAAGACCTTCATTTCCGAATACATTTTTTTATTCGTTATAACAAATAAAACAGCTATGTCACGAACCGCAGCTCAACTCCGTCCCCACACATCTTTTAAGTATTTAATCAAAAGTACAAAGTCTAACGATCAAAGTCTAACACACGAACTCAACTCATGGCAGCATTAATTATAATCTACATATTACTCTGATTTCAATTGTTTAATTGTTATTACACTCTCCTCATCGGTCAAATGGTCATAAGCGTTCATGAGATCCTGGCTTCGATTTCCTGGTCGGGCAAGGTGTAATTGGGTTTTTCCATTAGACATTTCTCAGTAGCAGCCCGGAGTCTGGATTTGTGCCCGGTTGATGGCAATAGGCTCGCCTTCTATTACATGGGACTTAAACATAACTGGCGAAGGTACACCTCTGCCTGACCCTTCGGAGATTACAGGCGTGATGTTATGTTATGGTATGTGTACATTCTTAAAGATAGCGAGGTATTTCAAATCGTGAATGGGTAAGGAAGGTTTAATAAATAAAGGAGATCATGCTCGGAATTTATATTGTGTCTTAACAATACACGCACGGTAATCGTGGTCCTTTGCCAAATGTGTCATTTGGTCTTTGGGTACAGTCTTTGTCCTCATTTTTATTTATTTTCTCATATTAAGCTATATTTAACAGCCGCACAGGTCGATCTATCAGGTTATGCTACGCTTGCCGGGGTTAGTCTGTGGATGGGTGACCAAAAAAGCACGAAAAGCACGTTAAGCCGTTGGTCCCGGGTGTCATTTGTAGGTCTTTGACATTCGTTACGGGTAGTAAAGAAGCCCGAAAGTCTGACAACCAGTCTTACCAATGGGTATCGTCTTACCTAATAACTAGGTTGTGGAGGTCAGATAGGCATTCCCTCCATGTAAAATACTGATATTCAGATGCATACGGTTAAACTGGAAGTTGACCTCAACATAGTTGGGTAGATGATGATGATGATTTTGGCTGGTCTCGGAAAGTAGTAGAATTTCCAATAAGTAGACTATATGCAGAGTAACAGATTCAATAAATAAATAAAATATACCAACATGACGTAATTCAAATGCAATTAATTAAATAAAACCTATTATAATTTGTGCCCCGTGTGCCCGTTTGTGTGTTTCTGCCTCGTTGGTCTAGTGGTCGCAAGCGCTACTGCTGAGCATGAGGTCCTGGTTTCGATTCCCGGGTCGGGCAAAGTGTTACTGGGTTTTTCTATCTGAAATTTCTCAGTAGCAGCCCGGAGTCTGGATTTGTGCCCGGTTGATGGCAATAGGCTCGCCCCCTATTACATGGGACTTAAACATAACTGGCGAAATGTGGGTGTACCTGCTACAGGGACACCTCTGCCCAACCCTTCTGGGAAACAAGGCGTGATGTTATGTGTATAATTTGTGGTTTTTAAAGCATTCAAAATACATTATTTATGTACTTGACACGTTTCTTGATTCTTATAAATAGGTTTATGCAAGATAAAACCACAAAATATGTCATAATATGAAGAACATCATCATTTGCGTAGCCTTTTCCCAACTGTGTTGGGGTCGGCTTCCAGTCTAACCGAATGCAGCTGAATACCAGTATTTTACATGGAGCGACTGCCTATCTGACCTCCGCAACCCAGTAACTAGGTAATACGATACCCCTTGGTAGAAGAACGTATCTGATATAAATATGGTATCTTGTCTGGACACGAAACGAAAAAATATTGCGTTATAGCCTGGATCTTCTTCAAGCAGTGAGCCAAGACTGCAAGATACATTAATTTACTTATATTTATTTATTTATTGAAGTGAAAACTTCTTTAGACGCGTTGGGCATTTTTGAGGTGGGACTAAACCATTGATTTCGCGACCTATTACCGACACCGTGGAGTAAAAGACATCAACGCGTTGATTACCGCGGTGCCGATTTTTTTTCAAGTTTTCACGTCTGTCGGCACTCCCGGAGTGCCGATGTTTTTTTATTTTTAAATACTATAGAGTTGACAGCATACTTCAGTAGTTCTCTAAGAAAGCATAACTTTAAGTTATTCTAAAGGCAAAATGCTGGATGACAAAGATTTTTTTTTAAACTTGTACTTATTCTATTTTCAGGAAAAATACTGGTAATTAGCATGGCATTGAATATCATTAGATTGTTTAGTAGTTGAAGTAGGCTTTCAGTCTTACCTTTTGCATCTTAAGTAATAATTACAGGTAGGCAAGTATTATTTTATTTACCCTTAACATGCACTGGCACACTTTTTTGCACATCATTGTCTATTCAAATTGTTACAAGAACCTATATTTAAAACGTAGTCTTCAAAATGGCCACCATTTCGTAGCCTATTAACTTTAGATAATATCAATAAATGACACGCAATATTAATGTAATAAATACATTGCAAATAGTTGCGATGGACGAATGATTACATTCATGGTCGCCTTCGAATGACGGAACCGTTCAATACCAAGTAATATTGTGTGTGTGTCAAGCTTTAAAGTATTTAAAATATTGGTCCTTTTACTTTATGTGGTATTTAGTACACCTGTTTAAGTAATTGTTTTTAAATTTATTACGGTACTGTTTAAAGCATTTTTGGTCAATATAGATTGTATTGTAAATAATTTCACTAGTTATTTCCATATATTCAAGGAAATTTTGCTGTTAGCTTGCCTATATTGGTACCATACAAATAATGATAATAAGCTCTACGTGTCTACTTTCTAAAAGATAATGTTAATCTAAAGTAAATAAAAATAAAAGCAACTCCTAATAAAATACAATAGACGTGGATGTATTTAGTAACCTGTTCCGCTTAGCTATTTCTAAAGAGCCATAAAATACTCGTGAAAGAAATCGACACGTGTTTCACCTCTCAACGAGGCATCCTCAGGATGACGATGGACTTGTCGCGAACCCGAACACAGCGTGTTGCCACACCGACCGCTGAGCGCAACTCCTAATGTAAGACACCAAGGTTTTCATTTTCATCCACTAGGAAAAATAGTAGTCTGATATTAAATTAAAAATTCCCACGAATTCAAGGCCAGAATCACAAGGAAAACAGCATCTGACTAACTGAGAAAACGCTTCAACAAAAACCAGTTTCTAAACTTAAGATAAGCATCGAATGTTTCTAGGAAAATCATTTAATTGAAACACGTTTCCTTAATCAATAAGGTCAGTGGCGAAATACCGGAAAAAAGGACCACTTTATGACGTAAGAAAGTAACGTTTATGATCAAAATCATCCTTGTCTATTGCAAATGACTCGATAATTGTCGTAATCTGCTTACGAACGCTAATCTGATGATTACAATAACTTGAGAATGGTTTCCGGCATTTGATTTAGTTTATAATTACGTTGATTGAAGCGGAAATCTGAAATTACAAGGCTCTGGTTGCAGGTTCTAATTTGAACCATGATATATTATAGAACTGTGTTAACGGCCATCATGATTATGCAGGATTATTCAACCAGCGTTGTGGTTTAGTGGTTAGACCACCTGTCTCAGACCCAGAGGTCTTTTGATTCCCAGTGGGGGCAAACGTTCTGCTCGATTTAGTTGGTGGCAGGGCTTGTTCGAAGTCCTCCTGGCTAGCTACTACCATCTTACTTAACATCTACACCTAATTCTGGCTCCTTAGCAACAATGTTAACAGCATTGTTGTGTTTCGGCAGTTAGAGATAAGATAGTCAGTTCCTTTATGGTTCCGATTGGATTTGGATTCCGGGTGAAGCTCTCTTCCACCTTCGGCCTGATCATCACTTACCATCAGGTGAGATGCAAGCCAAGAGCTTCACCGTTGCGGACAAAAACAAAAAATTAAAACAAATTGCCTCAGTGTCTTTTTCGTTGGTCAACATTATCTTCGGCAAAGGGTTTTGTAATTACACGTTATTAAAAGTTTAAGGTTTTTACGAATAATGTAGTATTTAAAGCTGCTTTTCAATCACAAAATACACATAGTTCAAAATCTCAAGTTTTACCCGTTTTTCTCTGCTCAGAATATAATGCAATTTGTTAGAATGGCAAACGCTTGATTTTGCAAAAAAAAAGCTGCATTTTGCAATAACTACTTTTAAATTACCAAGAAATTGCCTCGGTGGTCTAGTAATCGCCAGCGCTACTGCTGATCATGAAGTTCGATTCCCGGGTAAGGCAAAGTGTCATTGGGTTTTTCTATCTGGAATTTCTTAGTACGAGTAGCAGCCCGGAGTCTGGATTTTTGCCCGGTTGATGGCAATGGGCTCGCCCCCTATTACATGGGACTTAAACATAACTGGCGAAATGTGGGTGTACTATAGCTGCCTAACCCTGCAGGGTATTCCGGCGTGATGTTATGATGATATTACCAAGAGTACTTAAAAGCTATTAAAACCTAGAAATCGCAGAAACAGTTCCAATTGTAATTGCAATACCCCGAATATCGGTCAATATCAAAGTTAACCACTGGGTCAATGAAATGAATCAGATTTTCTAAATGAAATCGAACTAGAATTTGTTCCGATAACACAGTTTCAAATTCAAATCTAATTTTAAGCATAATGTTTGTCTTGAACCATTTGTGAATGACGAGAAATTGAGTTTATGATTAAACGGTGATTGTATGAAAGTTGTTAACGAGGTTGTAGAAATTAGAATTAGTTTGTTTCACTTTTCCAAGCCTTTTGTGCTCTTCAATTTTTGCTCTTACTAAACATGAATAATTGAATATACAAACTGTCACTTTCTTCTCAAAAGTCTTTTAAACCACAAATATTTGTTACTCCATTGTTTTTTCCAAGTTCAAGTGTATGTAGGTATAAAGATTAGTGTCTGTTAAACGACCCTTTTTTTTGTGTGGCAAATTATCAAATAACTTCTCCCGCTCTGGGCGGAGTGGGTGTCAGACTCCTGACTAAAACCCATCCGTGTTCCTTTAGTTGCCTGTATTGCCGGGGGCCACGGTAGCTTTCGGACAAACCCACAACCCCGGCAAGCATTGGCCCTATCGGACCGCTTCAATTGTGCTGACATATCTTTGAGGCACGCGTGGAACACAACGCGCCGTCGACCCGGGCCTGGTCCTTATCGGACGGCGAGCTACCCATTGCTTACCGTCCGCAAGCCCGCGCCTACAGTGGCCGGGAATCGGCCTGTGATTCCCGACGCTCAGGGCCAAGCGTTTTGTGCTCTTCAATTATTGCTCTTACTAAACAAGAATAATTGCATTCAAAAACTATCACTGTCTTCTCAAAAGTCTTTTAAACCACAAATATTTGTTACTCCATTGTTTTTTCAAGTTCGAGTGTATGTAGGTATAAAGATTAATGTCTGTTAAACAACTCTATTATACCAAAACCATCTTTTTCTGCGTAATTCTTTTCTCAGACACAAGATAAAAACTACTTGTGTAGTCGTCCTCCTAATCCAATTTATTTGGGTAATCCATCCATCGTTTCTTTGGTCTTACCATACTCTTATATCCATCCATCCTATCCATCCTCCTTTTTAATTATCTGCCCGGATACTCTCGTGGTCGCAAGGACGACTGCTGACGGTGGAGTCCTGCGTTCGGGCAAAGTATTTTGGGAATTTTCCTAATTTCTCAGTAGCCGCCGGAAGTTGGCTGTGTGATACAACCGTGCCTCGAAAAGCACGTAAAGCCGTTGGTCCTGTGCCTGATCTCTCCGCGGTAATGTCGCGTTGATATGATACTAAAGATGATATTAGACTGAAGGGACAGAACTCTCTGTTCCTTTAGTCCAGCACCTGTGTTTGCGCACCAAATTGTGCACTATAATATCTTCTGCGTACTTGGCTAATCTCCGGACCGGGATGAGCTTGTGGCTAAGTAATAACAGTCGCACGGGCCGATCGATGATCAGGTTAAGCTACACTTGCCGCGGTTGGTCTGTGGATGATTGACCATCTTTACATACCAAGACCCCTCCGTGCCTCGGAAAGCACGTTAAGCCGTTGGTCCCGGCTGTCATTTGTAGATCATTGACAGTCGTTACGGGTAGTTAAGTCTGACAATCAGTCTTACCTAGGGGTATCGTGCTACCTAGTAACTGGGTTGTGGAGGTCAGATAGGCAGTCGCTCCATATAAAGTACTGGTATTCAGCTGCATCCAGTTAGACTGGAAGCCGACCCCAAAAGGCTAGGCAGATGATGACTTGGCTAATCTCCGTCGAGATTGGTCGCCGTGACCAAAATTCGGACAAGAGGATATTTCAATTTTTTTTTCTCATACTTCTGTATCTTCTTCCACAGAGTCCCGCATCGGAGTCGGACAGCAGTTCGGTGTCGGGGGCAAAGAGCCCGGCGTCGGCGCCGCCACTGCTGCAGCACCTGCTTCAACTGCAGGCGCAGAACCCGCAAACTATAGCGCAGGTATTTTACTGACCATTCTATTAGAGGTACATAAGGACCAGGTTCATGAATAGAAACCGGGCTTACTATTGAATAACTTTGCAGGAGCTATTAAAATACCGGTGTCTCCTTTACATGGAATTATCGATAAGTAGTTACGGAGACAACAATGTATCAACAATTATTAACTGTCTTATGTGATAATCTTTACAATGACGAAAACTTGTTTTGATGACTGCTGAGCATGAGGTCCTGGGTTCGATTCCCGGGTTGGGCAAAGTGTTATTGGGTTTTTCTATCTGAAATTTCTCAGTAGCAGCTCGGAGTCTGGATTTGTGCCCGGTTGATGGCAATAGGCTCGCCCCCTATTACATGGGACTTAAACATAACTGGCGAAATGTGGGTGTACCTGCTACAGGGACACCTCTGCCCAACCCTTCGGGGAAACAAGGCGTGATGTTATGTGTGTTGTTTTGATGCCATTGATAATTTTTGTGCGAAAATTAATATCAAGATTTTATTTTATCAACCAATTTTAGTCCTTTCATATGGAAGCCATCTCTCATATGAACTTTTTTCAAAGATTTATTATTTCTCGTTTACCGCAACCCAAGGATGATCTTTCAAAACATTCCATTTTATAAAGCCTTGCTTTTCGCCAGTTGGTCCTTTCAAAAGCACTCAAATACTTTTGGTCCTTATCTCCGCTTACCCGATTATATATATTTCTTTCTGGATTCCTGTAACTTTTCTAAATAATCGTAACAGTATTACAAAAAAAAACTGCTGCGAATTTTTATTAAAAGAACGTAACGTTTTCGTACTTCAGAGCAGAAGCCTCCCCACTATACTCTCTTCGACTTCTCTTAGTGTAAGTCCTAAGGACCAGTCCTCATTTTCAACTTTACCTGTATTTTAATCCCAAGCGATGTTACAAGCAGGGGTACACAGACATGTGTGTGCAGTTTCAGCAGATGCTGACGGCGCTGGCTGCGCTCGGCAGCGGGTTGGTGCCGCCGCCGCCGCTGTCGCAACCCTGGATGATGCAGCGGCTGGTGCAGAGGCAGACCGATAGGTGAGTCTAGATCATAATGCTGTTATGCTAGTTATAGTGCTGTTAATATTTTTACGTGATGTTGTGAGCAAAACAATTCAATTGAATTTTAAAATTGGAAACAATGTGTTAGTAGTTGCCCGCACCTTCTTATTATACACGTGTAGATATATATACGTGTATTTTGTACTTTATCATTTTTTAATACAAATATCCAAGATGAAAAGTAGTATATTATGTCCTTCTCCAGGTCCTATGGCTACCTATAGGATATCTGTCTTTCATAACAATCGGTTAAGGGATTTAGGCGTGAAAAAGTAACTAACAGACAGACGGAAATAATAATACCTATCCGGCATTATACAGCTGACCAAGTCGATAGACATAAAACAGCAAGAGGTATTAGAGCTGAGAATGTAAAAATTTACACGTAGCGTGTTCCCTCTGCTGGGACACAGGCCTCTTCTCTTAGAGAGGGAGTGAGCTGTAATCTACCACGCGGGCCCAGTGCGGGTTGGTAGACGTCACGTTTTCGAATTTTTGGTTCTAGAACACGCCGGTTTCCTCACGATGTTTTCCTTCACCGTTGTTGACACATGCGGTGGCAAAGCTGTTTGGGCAATCGGATTTTTTTTTTTTTTGGGTGGGAAATTGTCAAATAACTTCTCCCGCTCTGGGTGGAGCGGTAGGGCGTGTCAGACTCTTACTGACTAAAACCCACCCGTGTTCCTTCGGTTGCCCTGTTGCCAGGGGCCACGATTTCCCTATCGGTTTTCTTCGAACCCCCGGCAGGCATTGGCCCTAACGGACCCCGTCAATTCTGCTGACATCTCTTTGAGGCGCGCGTGGAACACAACGCGCCATCGACCCGGGCTTGGTCCTTATCGGACGGCGAGCTACCCATTGCTCACCGTCAATCTGTACCTAACGCATGAGAGGAATTGCTTAAATAGAAGGAAATAAAGTAAGGATTCTTCCTTTAAGGTTAATGTCTGTTCTGTGCCAAATCGGAAGTGAATTCTAGATTGATTCGACTTCCTTCAACGTTGATTCTAAATCCAATATGTCAGATTCAGAACACTCGCCTCTACAAAGATAGTTTAGTTCAAAACATGTCAACCAGTCAAGGATCATAACCATAATTCACGATGTAGCTAACGTACAATTTTACAAACACCATGATTTTATTATTGAGTGAAAAATCAACAATGAACAGGGAACACCTTGACCTCAATGTAAACGGTTTGCTCCAAGTGTGCCTACAAATATTAAGGTGGATGCGTATGGAATGTTTCATACAAAAAAACTTTTTACAAAAAAAACAACCGACTTCAAAAAAAAAACACTGCAAAGTGAAAAATAACTTTAATTTCGGAAGTCGGTGTCTTTGGTTTTCAATTTTCGTTCTTTGTCACCGACTTCCGAAATTAAAGTTATTTTTCACTTTGCAGTGTTTTTTTTTTTTGAAGTCGGTTGTTTTTTTTTGTAATTTTTTTTTATTTTTCACTTTTTAGTGTTGTGGTACCTACCCCACACAAATTCGAATACCACTACCTGCTATGTAAATAACAGTGACAGGAAGTTATATCATCCACATACTAAGTGGGAAAAAAATACGCATTATTGAAGCTTACTCAAAAACTACCCAAGCAAAGTTAATAAAATTTATATGGGACTACCTTTGAAGTATGATCTACCAAACAAAAAAATAATCATCAAAATCAATTCATAATTGGCGGAGTAATCGCGTAACAAACATACAAAAAAAAAACACGCAGTCGAATTGAGAACCTCCTCCTTTTGGAAGTCGGTTAATAATGTTCTGAAATAAAACGTATTTCTTTAGAATATAAACAGACTCTCTACAAATTTGGGAACTGGGTTGCCCAAGATGAACTAGGAATCTAAATAATAATGCGTCTCTAGATGTTTTTTTTTTTGATTTGCAGTACCCGAAGTTGAGGTACAGGAGTGATGATTCTAAGAACTTTCCGCACAATTTGGGTAATCACTTCAACTACCAACTTTGCTTACCTACTGCCTAATTTATCCCGTATGATAATATTCCCGTATAGCTCGTACCAACAGGATTGTATAAAACTCAAACTCAAAGCATTTATTTCAAATAAACCAATTACAGGCACTTTTGAATTGTCAAGGGGTCGGTCAGTCAGAAAGATGAAGCTAGTTGCCCATTCCAAAGCGTAGTAGGTACCTATGGAGAAGAACGGGCAAGAAATTCCACGGACACTCTTTTAAATCAGAATGTGGTTACAAAATATTGGTTACATCATTCATGTTGAAGTTATACATGTGAGAACGATGCAGAACGTTAAAAGCGTCCGTAATAGAAAATAAAACAAATAATACAATTCAAAAATTAAATTAAAATAAGCCATGGCAGCTAAGAGATGACCAGTCCAATAGTGTCTTGTATGTCTGGAGCTCTTCGAGATGAGTGTATGAATTTTTTGTCTAATTTTATCTTTAACTAATGTAGGCAGACTGCCGTTTTATGTAAAATTTATAAATAAATAAATAAGTAAATAGATGGATTATTACTTATTTTGTATGGAGCCGCAGGAATCACAACACCTTAAGGGCCTACAAGGCTAGCCCAAAGGATTTACGATGATCACTAAATTATACATCGTATGAATGGTGCCATTCTAACGGCATTGAATTTATAAAGTTTAAGGCGAAATATCAGTACCTTTTAGCCAAAGATTTTGTATAACAATAAGCGATTAATGTTTGATACTTGATTAAGAATGGTAACCTGTAAACTTTGATCCTTTGAGCTTGATGCTTTAGGCTAAAGAACAGCATCATTTAGAAGACCTCTTGGTCTCCATGATACTTAAATATTGCACCCAGTGCAGGCTACCCTGTTTCTATCCTTGCATCCTTTTTATTTGTTACATTTATTTTATTTACTACATTTATTTTATTTATTACATTTATCTTATTTATTTTATTTATTTATGATATTTATAAAAGAGGAGAAAAATCTTAAAAGGGCTAAATACATAGCTTTTTTTCTTCCACCCAGTTTGACATTGAATAATCCAACTTCCATATCTGCGATGAATTTCATTAAACATTCGTGAATGAATAAAAGATTTGAAATTGCGGACAGATCGACTTGATTCATTTACAAGCCATATCCTGTTAGTCAGGTTTCTTTGATTGGTTTGTATATATATTCAGTATCTCTAATCAAAGACTTGAATATCTAAAGTAAGTAGGTACTTGGTTGGTTTCGTGTCAGTGGCCAAGATGTGGGAAGATCCCAGTGACAAACCCTGACCCATTTCTTGCTTATTTTATAAAAGTAGACTCGAGCAAACCCGTGGGTGGAGACTAGTATTCCTTTCATAGATAAAGAGCTATCCTTGAGATGCGATCAGAATATTATTAGACTGTTTTTTTTTTGTATGTTCGTTGCGCGATTACTCCGCCAATTATGAATTGATTTTGATGTTTTTTTTTTATACACCATGAAATCACAGTTTTGCTACAACAAACGTTGTTCAGACCATGGTCTACTACCATTCTACAGCATCCAATAAAAAAAAACATACTTCGTTTTTGAAAAAAGACAAACTTCAGAGGTGGTCCCATAAAAATGTTATTAACTTTGCTTGTGTAGTTTTTGAGTTAGCTTCAATAATACGTATTTTACCCACTATGGATGATGTGCCTGTCACTGTTATTTACATATAGCAGGTAGTGGTATTCGAATTTTAGTGGAGTAGGTATCACAACTAAAAATTGAAACATAAAAACTTTTTACAAAAACAAAACAACCAACTTTAAAAAAAAACGTGTCTTTGGTTCTGTATTTTTGTTTTTTGCCACCGACTTCCGAAATTAAAATTATTTTTCACTTTTTAGTGTTATTTCTTTAAGTTTTTATTTTTTAACTGGAATACTCACCTTGTATATTGTGTTTTAAATGCTTTGCTTCTTTCTCCGAAATAGTTCGTTAGTTTGTGACTGAATTTTAAGCTTTGCAGCCTAATTGCGTAACACACTTACAATGGCACTGAGTGTTCGCGTTGGTCTAGTGGTCGTAAGAGCTACTGCTGAACATGAGGTCTTGGGTTCGATTCCCAGGTCGGGCAAAGTGGGCTGCGAATACGGGCCGAAAAGGAAATCGTGGCCCCCCCGGCAACATGGCAACTGAAGGAACACGGGTGGGTTTTAGTCAGTAAGAGTCTGACACGCCCTCCCGCTCCACCCAGAGCAGGAGAAGTTATTTGATAATTTCCCACCCAAAAAAAGAAAAAAAAAAAGTCGGGCGAAGTGTTATTGGGTTTTTCCATCTGGAATTTCTCAGTAGCAGCCCGGAGTCTGGATTTGTGCTCGGTTGATGGCAATAGGCTCGCTCCCTATTACATGGGACTTAAACATAACTGGCGAAATGTGTGTGTACATAGGTACACCTCTGCCTAACCCATCGGGGATTACAGTCGTAATGTTATGTCCTTACAATGACAATGTTTTTCATTTTGACAGTTCAACAATATTCATTGCGTTATTTTGTTGTTGACCAGACAAATTGTACAAAAATATAAAGCAATGGATTAGGAATTTCTTTCGAAATCCTTCAGATTGTGATTGTAAAGAAAGAAAGAAAGAAAGAAAAATATTTAATTTGGGACATTTACAAGAAATGCAAACAGTAATAAAAAATATATATAAAAAAGGAGCATTTTAAACTAACAACAAAAATAATAACGGCCTGTGCGAGGCCACGAAGATATCTCAGCATAAAACTGCGATATTTAAAAAAAAAATCGCAGCGCTGGTATTCTGATAGGGCCCTCTATGATGCCACAGACACACCTAGAGACATATAAATCCCAATAGGGGTTTACAGAAAAAAAAATGAAGCTATGTACAATAATAAAAAAAAGGATTATGTGGTTTTATGAAACCACGGTAAAAGTGAAACTTTTTATTTTAAGCGAACTATAGGCGCCGCCATATTAGCCTTGGCTGCTCTGACGAGCGCCTTTCACTTTATCCCTACTCCGCGGCCGACCGTCACGCGACATGCAACACACAGACGAAAAAGTTTGAGACGATGTAATAAAAGTTTCACTTTAAAAGTATGTCGTAAGTATGTCACACATTTAGGCGGTTACTCTACCCTTATAGATTTCATCCTAATTCGTTCAGCATACCCAGAGTTAAGCAGAATTAAAGAAATACATTCGAAATAAGAACTTTCCGTTTCGAAGACATGTTTAAAAAGATTTGCTAGGTCAGTAGTGTATCATAACAGCCTTGCTCTATATAGCACTATTGTTTATTTAAGCCATAGATGTATTAATATATCTATGATTTCAGCCATCAATCAATGAATCAGCTCTGTGTCTTTCCATACATAGACATTTCCCAAATAAGGAGTCTTCATTCTTCATTGCCATAAAAGGCCACTGGATTGGTCTTTCCTTTTCTCGATGGTTTTGGTTGGTATATTGGCGTGTGCTAGCTGACATATGGCCAATAATTTATCATTTAAGTTATGTTTTGTGTTGCATAATGTAAATTATTTTGCATACTACTTATTGTTTAGAATATTTTTTTTCTAACTGAACAGACAGCTGTGCTGTTGGAGAGTTTGTTGCGCCACTTCTTCTTCCCAGCTAAAGGCACTTGGAAGTGGTGAAGGGTGGGCGTTTTTGGGAGACTGTCTTATGTAATTTTGACGTTCGAAAAGTGCTGATTCTCAGCCTAGTTTGATTAAATGACTTCTGAATTTTGAATTTAGACGACAAATTATTTCGATTTAATATATTTTATTGAGATTTGTTCTTCTTAAAAGTGTCCGTGCCTAAGAAAGCACGTTAAGCCGTTGGTACCGGCTGACATTTGTAGATCTTTGACAGTCGTTACGGGTTGTCTGACAACCAGTCCTACCAATGGGTATCGTGTTACCCAGTAACTGGGTTGTGGAGGTCAGACAGGCAGTCGCTCCATGTAAAATACTGGTATTCAGCTGCATCTGGTTAGACCAATCCCAACATAGTTGGGGAAAGGATGATGATCCATGAAAATGTTGTCATTACTACACAATGTCACCCATCGGTATGTGCCCGCCTGCATTTTTCTGAATGTTCATGAAAAATTATCGAAAAATAACTTTAAAAGGGGGTCTATCTTGAATTTTTTTTTCTTCATTTTTTAATTCTTTTTTTTCAAAATCGCTCCCTATGATTTTATGAACTTACACTTGTGTTTTTTTTATAACACGATTTTTTTATTTTGAAAAAAATATTTTCGCCTCCGTTTTTTTTTTTGCATAGTCCATAAATTTAAATAAAAATGTTAGATATTCCGATAAAATAACTCATAAGCTTTTAGAAATAATAAACAGAATCCAAATCGAGCATCGGAGATATGGCAAATGCTAGTCAAAACATAAAACATTGAACAACATAAAAAATATTAAAGAAAAAAATTCGGGCGTCGCATGCCGATGGGCGACATTTTATACTACTTATTTTTATGCTATACAAGAATAACTGATGTCGTGGTTTATAGATAAACCAGATAGTGAAGTCAGTAGTGAGACTGAGTCCCGAGTGCTTTGACATAGGTACTTAAATAATAATATCGTCATTTGTTAGGCTTATTCTCTGGCATTAATGCCTAATATGAACGATAAATTAATAGTGAGATATTAGTCGAGCAAATTCACAGATCAGAATCGATAAAATGAACACTATAAATTATCCACCTAACCCCCTAAAGTCAATTGTATTAAGATCTAACCTTCGCTCGCCTTCTATTGGAATTCATATCATTTCTGGTTATGTGACCAGCATACTCGTACAATTACCATTAGTCTGGAGATTTGCCAATTATTTTGGTTTACAATACCTTCGACAGGGTACACTGCTTACAGACTACATAATCAGCCTATAATGTACCCACTGCTGGGACACAGGCCTCTCCCTGCGAAAGGGAGTGGGTTGTAATCTACCACGCGGGCCCATTGCGGGTTGGTAGACGTCACATGTCTTTGAATTTTTGGTTCTAGGACATGCCGGTTTCCTCACGATGTTTTCCTTCACCGTTTTGAAAGCAGTAGTGATGAAATTATTTACACAAAGTAAAGCGCCTGCCTGGGTTCGAACTCTTGACCAATAACTCGTAAGTCGGGGCCGTTAGGACTGAGCCACCACTGCTCTCAAGACTATAATTATGAGAAAAATAGTGTCTCTTATTTTTATTCCCATAAACTGTTAATTTCAACAATATTATTGTGATAATGGATGCTGTAATAAACTTTGTTTTAGCTATAACATCCTCTCTGAATTCTATGTGAAAAATCTATGTTGAGCTATCGTTTGAGTACCACTAAGATAATATTCTTGGCAGTGCTATATCATACTGTATCGCTTATATTTCTACTGCTGGGGCCGCATCTGCGTCTATCGTGACGAAGCAATGCATGCCGAACCTTCATATCTTTTGCTCGCTAAAAATTTATCGCGCTAATGTGGTGACAACATTATCGGCTTCATAATTTTAACGAATTATCGTACAATATAGATGGCTCTCTATTATTTCGACAGAGCGTCGACGCAGTCCGGAGACAACAGTCGAAATGTTCCGGTAGTCCCACCACGCGCCACGGTAATTAGCACGCTAAAACCCTTTGATGTTCCCGGGCGATAAGTTCTACACAGCCCGAATTATCGCAACGATAGGCGATAATGGTTGGTCACATCTGCGTGTATCGTATTACTGTGCAAAGCTTCATCACTATAGACGCAGATGCGACCCCAGCATTACAGTTGTCCAAATTGTTAGGGATCAACAGTATTAGATTTTTTTCCATTGAGACCAAAATGATACGACCAACATCAAACATAACATAAAAATACCATCAAGCCTAATCCCCGAAGGGTTAGGCAGAGGTGTACCTTAGCACACCCACATTTCACCAGTTAAGTATGTTTGTAAAACTAAGTATCTACTTATCTTAGAGGAGGTCGCGGAGGATATTTCGGAGGAGCTCGTGGCTAAGTACTAACAGCCGCACGAGTCGATCCATCAGGTTAAGCTACGCTTGCTGGGGTTGTTCCATGAATGGATGACCATTTCTACATACCAAGACTCCTCCGTGCCTCGGAAAGCCCCGGCCCGGCCCGGCTGTCATTCGTGGATCTTTGACAGTCGTTACGGGTCGTCAGAAGCCCGAAAGTCTGACAACCAGTCTTACCAAGGGGTATCGTATTACCTAGTTACTGGGTTGTGGAGGTCAGATAGGCAGTCGCTCCATGTAAAATACTGGTATTCATCTGTATCTGGTTAGACTGGAAGCCGACCCCAACATAGTTGGGAAAAGGCTAGGCAGATTGAGTACCTAGTTATTATACAAGAGCCTTGGATGACGCGACACCGGTAGAACAATTTCCATGAAGTTTTTATACAAATTGTTCCACCAGAGTATAGCAGCCCGCCGCCGCATCGCACCTGTTTACGGTAGCCTTAAGTCACCATTTAACAATGTGTCTTTATCGATGTCATGTACCTACATCTAGTATCTACTTACATAATAATGTTTCTAGTTTGCTTACTTTCCTTGTAATTTTGAAAACTACTTGTTATTTATTTATTTTAATACGGGATGTACCTGCTTTTGAACACTTAAAGTCTAAGATCACCAAAATAATTATTTGGATACTTAATAATGTATTTGTATTTATATAATAGATACTAACCAGACTTGGCCCTGTTATTGGCGGAAAAACAAGTCAAGTCTGGTCTTGATCTACTCCAGCATTCTTTCGAACCACTTTTAAAACTACATTTGCATTGAGCATCATTTATTAACTGCTGCAGTTTCCATTCACATCGTAGAAGCCTCGTTTATCAAACGAACGGTACCTATTACAAACCTATAAGTACTTACATACGTATTTAGTATCAGGTGCAGCCTCAAGGTTCACAATTTGTAATTTAAATACGTTTAGTTGAATTCGCGCCACCGCGGCAGCCATTGTTGTAGGTGCATCTCCGCCATGACAGGTGACGTCATAATATTCAAACGATCTTTTGTTTATATTTAAATGTTTGTTAAGGTAAATTGTTTTAAGTATTTGTTTAGTTTGGATATGTAGACTCTAGATTTAGTTAATGTTTAGTTTCCAATGAAGACTGCAGTATCAATTTCTTTGCTTTAAAGGGTTTCGTACGTCCGAATGAAAAAACGAAACGTTTATGGGATCACTCGTCTGTCTGTCTATCTGTCTGTGAGCAGCCAATTTGCTCTGAATCTACTGGATCGATTAAATTTAAATTTGGTACACATTTGAATTTCTGCGATCCAAACACGGACGTGTAATTTAAATAAATGAATTTTGAATATGGGCGGCACTTTCGGGGGGCTAATTAATACATTTAAATAAATATATACCTATTGTAAACTGTATCGTGATATCAAATGAAAGGGCTTATTGCGAGGGTCTCAACTCAAATACATTTTTCTTTAACTTTGAAATAAACATTTTCAAAGTAATTTAAGAAAATAGATTGAAATTGAGCCCTTTATCTCCAAAACTACAGAGCATAAAATTTTGAAAATATACAGAAAATTGTTCTTTACCTACTTATAGATTACAGGAAAACCCATAAGAAGTGTATGGTCTTAAAATGACATGGTGAATCTCTCATGGAATGTATAGGAGAACATGTTTTTCAACTAAGTACCTACAATGTTTGTTCTTGGAATAAATTCAGCCGAACTACAGAACTCTTCAATGTGCGTAGTTCGACACGCACTTGGCTGGTTCGTGTTAATCTTTACTGTGGGTTCTCCATTTCTTAAGGCAGGTCAAATTTCATCTTCAATCACTTCTATTTTTATTATTCTTCTGAAATTAAATACCCATCAAGTTTTTATCTGATTTTAAAACTCTCAATCTTTGATAAATGAATGCAAAACATTTGTACAGACATTGTAGGTTTCATAACTTTAACTTTAGCACATTTATTAAATCTACCTTTATAAACTACGTCATCCTAACTTACTGATAATATGAAAACTTTCAATGAACTTTCTTTGAATGGAAGATTTTTTTTTAAACCTTCATCAACACTATATTGATTTCAGTGCATCAGTAACGGCATATTCCACATACATTAAAACCTTATGCTGGAGCCGCATCTGTGTCTATCGTGACGAAGCTTCGCACAGTGCACAATGATACGACACACGCAAATATGAAAAAACATTATCAGCTATCGTCGCGATAGCTCGGACTTTTTTTTTTAGGTTGGGCTTCTCGTAGTTGACCTCTGAGATCATGACTACTTAACCGGGCTTTCCTGTGGATGCCTTAAGCTACTACACTTAAAACCTCCAGCCAGGGGTTATTCAACTATGCTAATTAAAACTAGGTGAACGCTCGCTAAGGGCACCCCCTGTGGGGTACGAACCTCGGTTTAGGGCGTCAACCGGAGGGAGAACATCAAGGATGGGACGGGCTAGGATAGTTCGGACTGCGTAACACTTATCGCCCGGGTACATAAAAGGATTTTTATGTACCCGGGCATAAAAGGGTTAATGTTACCACCGCATTAGCACGATAACTTTTTAGCGAGCAAAACTTACGAACCTTCGGCACGCATTGCTTCGTCACGATAGACGCAAATGCGGCCGCAGCATCATAACATTACGCACATTACATTAATACAATAAAACCTTTTCCTTATTCACCACAACACAAACATAACATCACGCCTTGTTTCCCCGAAGGGTTGGGCAGAGGTGTACCTGCAGTAGGTACACCCACATTTCGCCAGTTATGTTTAAGTCCCATGTAATAGGGGGCGAGCCTATTGCCATCAATCGGGCACAAATCCAGACTCCGTCCGGGCTGCTACTGAGAAATTCCAGATAGAAAAACCCAATAACACTTTGCCCGACCCGGGAATCGAACCCAAGACCTCATGCTCAGCAGTAGCGCTTGCGACCAATAGACCAACGAGCTCGCTCGCTTATTCACCATTCACTACTAAATCTCCTCTTTTTGATCTTTACTTAATAAAAGCAAAATTAATGATTTTCGGCGCTGAGCCTAGAGTTGAAGATCCAACAGCTTTTATTTAAGCATTAATTTAAGTATCGGCTAGAATGGGCACAAATCTTCATTTCCGTCTATATTAGTGTATGTCCAATTTCGTAGTTGATAGTCCAATACCGCGTAACTAACATTATTCAAAACCGCGTATGTACAAAAAAAGCAAAAACGAGATTTCGTGGTGTGAGGTAACTGATTGTGATTAGGGTCGACCCGTACGACAATTTTTTTAACCGACCCATAGGAAGAGGAGTATATCAAAAATAACAATACCGCGGATCTTAAGACGAACAAGTTACGACACGAAAGCCGCGTATCTGCACCAATTTGTATTAGTGTAGGCAATGTTTATGTGACGCTCCGGGTAAAAATTGTTTTCCCCTTTCGGATATCACTAACGTGCAGCCTTTAGATAACCTTGATGTCGATTGGTTTCCTGAGAGAAATATTGAGCCGGAAGTTGCAGGACGCACCTGCAACTTCCTAAATGTAATTCGCCATTATTTCTGCGCAGCAAAACCCTGTTTTGCGCGCAAATCAGTGAAGAAGAGAGACAGGAAATATTTGAAACTTTTTGGTCTCGATCATGGAAAGAGAAGAAGGTTTTTTATTTGTATGTTCTATGACGGACATAAATACCACTCAGAGGAAAATAACGGCAAATACCTCTCGGCGTGCCCATAGTAAGGAGTATCACCTGCACGTAAATGGTATAAAAAAAAGAGTTTGTCTTAAAACATTTCTCTCTACACTAGTCATTAAGGAATGGACTGTCCGCTATTGGCTAGGAGATAGAAATCAAAGACGGCTTGATAACGAAATTTCAAATATTTCGCTTAACACTGAGACTAAAAGACATTCCGTAAAAAGTTAACTGAATAATTTACCTAAGTTACCATCACACTACTGTCGTCAATCTAGCACAAAACAATATCTAGAATATTCAATCGAAATCTGAGCTCTACAGAATGTAGGTATCATTACTCTAAGTCAATTTTTTTACTACAAAGATAGTATTAAGAGAAGACTACAGACTGTTTCTAGATTGTTTTTAGTCAAAAAAGATAATTTTGAGACTGTTTGATTTGTTCCTAAATCATTAAATGATGGCATCAGCTCATTCTTAGTTGCTAAAAAGTTTTATTTTATTTAATAATTTAGTACATTTTTTATTTGATATTCCAAAATGGTCCTGCATAGTTGATATTGCTGTTTATAAGCTGAGTTAGTTTATAGAAGAAATAATGTCGACTTTTATTTCTTTTGATAAATTTTCATACTTGTTGGAAGATATCTTTTATTCTTTCATAACCATATAATATTTATGATTAAACTTAATCATTTAAATACTTAAATAAATCATTGATTGAGGTTGTGGTATATTTTTTTAAATTTACAATTTCGCGTGAGTACTGTTTATGATCCAGAATCATTTGAAACTATACAGCGTAAGTGACTTTGTAAATAAAGTATTGGGTATATTGACTTTAAAAATAGTACTTTAGATTAAGGAGAACGAAACGGTTCTTTACTCAAGTTCGTTCAAAGTTCGGCCGATTAGATTTTAAGAAAATTAGTTTTTTGGCTGAATATATATTATATATAATAAATTATTAGTTACGCGGAATTGGACTATCAACGACGATTTGTAATGCATGTGCCTCTAATTAATCGTAAAACTTCTGTAACCACAGCATCATTAATCACTTATCAAAACTCAATTTCTAACTCGAAACAATCTCGTTGATCTTTTTGCCAAAACTCTTTCTATAACTCCAATTCCAACTTTCAAAAATCTAATCCCTCTCACCCTCCACTGCTTACCCCTTAAAACCGCGTGTATCTAAACCTCATATTGCTGTATAAGAAGCCACAGACGCGTTGCTACTTAAGTAAAACGGATATGCCATCGACAATCTGAGTTCCGTCCTGTATTGAGAGATTCGTTCCTTTGACTGTATAAATCTATTTTAAGACTATGTTTGTGTGTGTTTCTTTGTGTTTTTGAGGATTATTTTATAGTAGTAAATATCTCTCAGGCATGCCGGTTTCCTCGCGATGTTTTCCTTCATCGTTTTTGAAGCAAGTGATAACTATACAATACGCACATGAATCCGAAAAGTCAGAGGTGCGTGTCTTGGGTTCGAACTCGAGACCTATGACTTGGCAGTCCGACGGTCACACCACTAGGCTATCACTGCTCTATTTTGTATTATTAATTTTGTAGGTGAATAGATGGTTTATACTAGGAAAGTGCTAGGTTAACGGAAAAGTGTGTGTAGGTACCTCTTGGCACGTTTTAGTTATTTGTTTTGGAGGTATTCCACTCAGAGTTGGGGTTAGGTTAGGTTAGGTTAGGTTAGATGTGTCTTCTGTCTTGTGTTCACCTGCCTCCTGTTAGACTGGAAGCCGACTCCAACGCAGTTGGGAAAAGGCAGATGATGATGATAGCGCAGTATGTCTTCTTAAGTCTTCATCTTATAGTCATCCCCTGTAAAAATATAAACGATTGTAGTAAAATGCCATCATCAAGATTGGTACTTATCAGGATTGCTTGTCCTAGTAACGTTTTAATTTTTTTGGAGGCTCTTTACCTAACTCCAAATTAAGTATATAAAATGCTGAGGGAATTGATAAAAGCATGTTGATTATAACAATTAATTCGTTTTCTTTCTTTACGCTTTGGTTTAAAAGTATTTACGTTTATCAACTCCCTAATTGGGTCTCTCGAGCGAGCTTTTCCAAAAAGTTGAACTCAAACTCAAATTAAACTCAAAGCTTTTATTTCAAATAAACCAATTACAGGTACTTTTGAATTGGCAAGGGGTCGGTCAGTCAGAAAGATGAAGCTAGTTGCCCATTCCAAAGCGTAGTAGGTACCTATGGAGAAGAACGGGCAAGAAACTCCACGGACACTCTTTTAAATCAAAATATTGTTACAAAATATTGGTTTCATCGTTTATGTTGAAATTATACATGTGAGAATAATGAAGAAAGACGTGCACGTTAAAAGTGTCCGTATGATCCGATGTCCGTAAAATATAAAAACAACAATTCAAAAATTAAAATAAACCGTGGCAGCTAAGAGATGACCAGTCCCTACTGATGGCGCCCGTTCACGAACATGACGCATGGATCAGCACCATTTAGCTCAACCATTTTGAAGGGAACTTAATGATCGATCTTCAGATATCTTCCTCTTTTCAATGTGTATCGAGAATCGTCTCAAATTCATGTTCTTTATTTCCACTCCTCTCTCAAAATACCTACCTACACGTTGTCAAGTAGATAAACTAAAAGCTTAGTGACCAACATTGACTCTATCGAGCACAGCAAAACTTTCAAGTCTCTTGCTCCAAATATACAACATTTCTATTCAAAAATCGTATCTCAAAATATGACACAGCTTAACAAATCACTGGGCACAACGTATCACAAATTCAGTACGGACACGTGTCTCCAAGAAGTGTTCACAATAGCATCTGAACAGCTTTGTGAGAGCCTAGGCGACGCTATCCGGGGAACGAGAGTATTGCGATATTTTAAAAAGAAAAAAATATAAAATTATTATTCTACAAAAACAAAACGCACATTACAAAATGTCACATAAAATACACACAAGAAAAGTAGCCAAAAGCGAGTATTCAAGTGTAAAACCATTTTCGGTAGGTTTATCTTTGATAAGCTATGTTGATGATAAAAAAAGTTTTTGTTAGATAGCAGTAAAATACTTCTAAGCTGTATTAAAATAAACAGCATCTCAAGAGTTAAATCTCACCTCAAAAATTAAGAACACTTAACGATAGTCAGATGATTAATTATGAGTCCCCCTATGTAAAATTTCTAACCGACTTTAACAGCTTTTTTAAAACCGTCACTAGATTTGTTAAAAAAAAAACAGTATTTATCCATCTAAATTCTAAAACAACTATTAGGCAACATGTGCCTCACATGTGGATATAGGGCATTCCTAAGTCGCGCCAACATTACCTCGTGCTTTCCCAACTCTAAAATCACAAAATGTCATACAAATTCAGTATTGAGCCCACGTCTCTAAGAATACACACAATAACATCACGCCGAGGTCTTTGTGAGGCGGACACGTCTGTCACCAACAGAGGTATGAGGAGGAACGAGAAAATAACGATATGAGAGCGATTTTTAAGACGGTTTTAATTTTAAATATGAAAATGAAAAACGGTTTTCTTTTCGCATTTGTCGGAAAATGTCGTAGATTCATTTTAGAATACCATCAAAAAATTACAATGAACTATAAAATACTGATATTTTTATATCAGTACTAAATACTAAATTCAAAATATTTTGTTTCACATAAACCTACATGGGCACTTACGAAACGTCAGAAGCTAGGTGCACGGTTCCAATTGATCGTTTCCTATGGAAAAGAGCCAGAGAGCCAAAGAGAAACTCCACGATTACTCTTTTAAAAATAATTGGCTTTTACAATACTTTTAAATAACAGTGTTACTAGGTATGGGAGGGCAGTGTAGGTCTTTCAATAAGTACCAGGTACTTAACAAAATAGAAAATGGTTAATAGATCCGTCCATCCATCCATTAAGCCTACAGCGTTCTTACATTCACAAAATAGATAAGAATCCATACAAAATATAAATAAAAATCTATTTTAATTAAACGCAATGACATGATTGCTATTACAACTGTAATCTTTTCATTGTTTTCGACGTTGGTCCTTCTTTTTTCGCGTTTCATTTGACACCTTCCACTAGACCGTTTTCATATCGCAATATTCTCGTCCCTCAACCGGCCATCACCTGTTCAGTTCGACAATGTCTCCGTTCATTACATCGAGACGTTAAAATGCCACAACTTGCTACCGATGGAAATTCAGCGGGAAGACATTGTGTTCCAATAGGTACTGCACACAATAGACGCTGACTCGAATAGGAATTGATTCAGGTTCTGTGACACAGAATGGGGTAGTTTTCAGCAGGGTATGGGTATTGAAATGAAGATACCTACAACAGTTTTGTACATAGAATTAAAGATATAAGTAGGTACCTAGGCAGGCTCTTCAAATTTTTTTTGAGCCTGTACGGGACAAATGCTCAATTTTGTTTAAAAAAAGCGGCCAAGTGCGAGTAGGACTCGCCCATGAAGGGTTCCATAGCAGCAAGTAACATTGAATGAAAGGTAAATTGCGGTTTACGATTTATGACGTATTAAAAAAAACTATTTGCTAGATCTCGTTCAAACCAATTTTCGGTGGAAGTTTACATGTGTACATCATATATTTTTTTTAGTTTTTAAGTTACACACACATTTTACCACTTTGGAAGTGTCTCTCGCGCAAACTATTCAGTTTAGAAAAAAAATATATTAAAAACCTCAATATCATTTTTAAAGACCTATCCATAGATACCCCACACGTATGGGTATGATGAAATTTTTTTTTTTGTTAAGTATGGAGAACCCCAAAATGATTAGTTTTTTTTTCTATTTTTGTGTAAAAATCTCAATGCGGTTCACAGAATACATCTACTTACCAAGTTTCAACAGCATAGCTCTTATAGTTTCGGAAAAAAGTGGCTGTGACATACGGACGGACAGACAGATGGACAGACAGACATGACGAATCTATAAGGGTTCCGTTTTTTGCCATTTGGCAACGGAACCCTAAAAACGGGATTTAAATATTTTCCAGGGACAAATAAATTTAAAATTTTATCTTTGTTTTATTAAACTATTTGTAAAATTCAATGCAGTTATTGTTATTGTAATTGGGGGTACATTTGTTGCGTACCCATATCAGTCAATTTCAAGACCATCTGCGAAAAAGTCCTTTCCACAAAACAGTTGGAACTAGGGATACTGAAATAAACGATATAATTATAAAAATGTTGGGGATTTCATTCTTGGAAAACCCTTCCATGATTCTCTTCCTCTTCTCAATATCAATCAACCGTAGTGCGATAGATTTCTATTTAAAATACGGGACAAAGTCTGTCCCGGCGGGACGTTTATAATTACGCCTGAAATACGGGACGTCCCGGGAAATATGGGACGTCTAGCAACGCTATACCTAGGTAAAACGATTTCATGTTCTTCTCTTATTTTCGTGTGGTTAGTGACTAACCTGGTGTCAGAGTTTTAAAGCCGCCCATGGGCCTCTGACTTGGCTACACATGCTGTTGAGAAATATTTCTCAGACCTACCGGTTTCCTCACGATGTTTTCCTTCACCGGTTTTGAAGCAAGTGATGATTGTACAATACGCACATTAATCCGAAAATTCAGAGGTGCGTGCCTTCGCGTTTCATTTAATTTCACGTTTATGAGTTGTTGTTGATGTTGTTGTTAAATCGGATCACCTGCTGTCTCCATTTAATCAGATCAGCTATACAATACTGTAATAATTTTTATTTGAAACTCATGAGAGCTACACGACTATATAACATTTCAACTCGGCAAAAAATCGATCACGAAATTCGGGTGTACCTAAATTAGACAGGTTTCATCTGTTATTAACAGTGATCAGAAATAGTGCTTATATAATAAAACTTCAAAGAACAGAAACAAAAAAGTGGAGACTTCCTTACGACTAAAATATTTTTTCGGGACTAATGTCGGGGTTTCGCGCTTACTTACGTCGTTCAAACGAAGATAAGAAGATTACCTTTATTTTTTTAAACAATAAAAATCGTGCATACCCTTTTTTTTAAACGGAAACAGGAAATGAATTCGATGGTTGTTTTACTTTATTAATTTTTGTTGTACTTAAGTAATGTTCCGAAACCCGGGACATTAGTCCCGAAAAAATATTTAGTCGTAAGGCGTCTCCACTTTGTCTCTGTTCTTTTTCGAACTTTAGATATTTTAGCTCACCTATTTCCGATCACTGGTTATTAATAAACTCAAAACTACTGAACCGATCATAAAAATTATTTAAATAAAAGTACTTCCCGAACACTGTTTTCTTATTTGACAGAGTTCCAAAGACAATTTACGCATCTACAAACAACTTCGACCCAAAGCGACCTATTTTGGGTCACATTCAAAACATAACCGTTCTTGTACGCGACCTTTTCAAAAGTGGTTCAGCAGAGTTCAAAGTATTCCTGTCATTGTCAGATAATTATAAAATTAATGGTTAGCATGACGCATACTGTTTCGTACTAAAGGCACAGTGCTAAAAGTTTATTACAGTGCAAGTTATGCAGCTGTAAGGGTTTGGGCACACGACGCGATTTAATGCAGGGAGAAGTCGCGCAGTTTAGAAATGCGCGTTTGTTGCCCCGAAATGGTTTTGAAAGTTCACGTATTTTTACAACACGTAAATTCAACATTAAGGCGCTGACAAAAGGCAAATCTTAAAAGTAGATTTGTCTTATACAAAAAAATTGCCAAATCTAACTATATAGTTTGTGGTAGCGGAAAAAATATATCTTAATCATGAACGTATTTCTCAGAATTTGGATGTTACCAAAACACGTTTTGAAAAATAATAATTGTAAACTAAACTAACGTTTTACCTTGAGTACCAATACAAAATATCTGTATTCGAAATCAACAATATGTTGATAAACGTTTTAATTTAATTCAGAACTTGTTTCTTTTTTTTTTTTAATTACTCAACAAATTTTTGAGTAAATAGAAAATTGTTTCTTATTTAGCAATAACAATTACAAGCGTTGTGTCATCGCGCTTTTTTTTCTTTTTTATGCAGCCCGGCAGTCACCGCGGCTTAGCTCTTGTCAGTGTCTTAAATATGTAAAAAATATTTTAGTAAAAATATAATTTAAAAGTGTCGGTGGAGTTTCTAGTCCGTTCTTCTCCATTAGGAACCTACTACGCCTTGGAATGGGCAACTTTTCTGAATCACTGACTCCTTTGACAATACAAAAGTGCCTATAAATGGTCTAATTTAAATAAATACTTTGAGTTTGAGCTAAATAAGCTAGAAACGCTCGTTTGCGATTGCTGTTCAAGATTACTATTTCTACTCATTTATACTGTCGATTTTCAAGCGCGCACTTAGTTTGAAGCCAATAAGAACTTCTGCATCTTCATTTACAAGCATTTGTGTTGATACAAATGTAAGATTGAATTTGTGAGCATCTTTAAATGTTTAAAAAGATTGCGAATTGTTATTATTATTTATAAGCCACACTAGCAGCTAATTAGCTGATGCGTGTGTTTCTGATCTTGAAGAATGCATCGCATTTAGTTTCAGTAAACGCGCGTCAGCTTGTTAAAAAAAAGCGTAGTGTGAATGCACTCTAAATAACGCCCAGAGATAATAATCATTTGAAATTAGGCGGCCATGACAGTTGCAATTACTCTGATGTAATAAAGGGTAAAGGTACTCGGTTGGTATGACAACTATAAAAGTAAGATTTAATGTGATAATGGTGTCGATTCCCTTGTTCACAAACTAAACTAAATTTAAGTTCAGTGCATCTTTTTCTTTCTATTTCATTCAGAAAAGGACAGAAGATAAATTTTAGTTTAGTCCTGTCAAATTACTCCATACAAGTTTAGACGTGATTAAAAACTTGCCTACTAAAATTACGTCAATTTACGTCAAGCGCTGATTAATTTGACAGGACTAAACTAAAATTTATCTTCTGTCCTTTTCTTAATGAAATAGAAAGAAAAAGATGCACTGAACTTAAATTTAGTTTAGTTTGTGAACAAGGGAATCGGCACCATTGTTAAGTTTTATGGTGTTGTCTTGGGCCGAATGTAGAACACACTCTTTTAACTTTGAATGTCGGTTAAATGTTAATGTTAGGTTGACAATTACTAACGCTTCTAGTCTACTAGGAGAATAGACTACAAGTGCAGTGCTAGCCCAGTGATAACGGCCCCAACTTACGAGTTGTACGTCGTGGGTTCTAACCAGGCGGGCGCTTTACTTTGTGTAAATAATTTCATCACCACTGCTCTCAAAACGGTGAAGGAAAACATCGTGAGGAAACCGGCATGTCCTAGAACCAAAAATTCGAAGACATGTGACATCTACCAACCCGCACTGGGCCCGCGTGGTAGATTACGGCCCACTCCCTCTCACAGAGAGGAGGCTTGTGTCCCAGCAGTGGGAACACTATAAACTGATTATGCTGGTCTCCTTGTTATGTATAGAATCCTATTACATTTAAGAGATTGACGATGTGTTTCAGGGCTTAGAAACAGTCTGAAGCATGAACTCTTGAAACTGGAATTCTTACAGCAATACCGTTTTCCTTTAGAAAGAAGTATGTTGGTGTTGGTAGGAACTTGGTATCGTGGGGGAGTCTAACACCTCACTGGCATGAGGTGACCCGCAAAAGCGGCCCGGGGATCATAGAAGGTGCAGTAGATCTCATGATCCCCGGTCTAACTGTGGGAAGGGAACACCGGGGTGGTTTTTAGTCAGTAAGAGTCTGACAGACCCCTTCACCCACTCCAGGGCGGAGGACATCTGCCGGGGTTGCGGAAAAGTCCGAAAGGGATACCGTGGCCCCCTCGCAACATGGCAACAGAAGGAACACGGGTGGGTTTTAGTCAGTAAGAGTCTGACACGCCCTCCCGCTCCGCCCAAAGCGGAAGAAGTAATTTGATAATTGCCCAACCAAAAAAAAAACAGGGCGGAGGACATAAATGAGGATTTTTAACCCCGGAACAAAAATAAAGAAAATTGTAGGTACTTGGTAGTATACTATTATCCTGGAGAAACTATTTCTATCTCTGTCTATGACATAATGATTATATCTATTAATAAAAATAAAAAAAATTAAAGAAAAATAAAAAGCATTTTAAAATAACAAGTCGTGACAACAACACTTCCCATTTAAGTACCAAGCGTGTCCTTAATAGCTACAAAATTAAACAAAATAAATAAAATTAATTTGATAAATAACGCTAACAATAGCAGCTATATGAAAAACAACAAAAGGTTGATTCATAGCGTTATACTTTGTTAAACAAAAACACAATGATATTTAACAAATAGGACGCCAAAGGTCGCCAAACGGCTGTAGGTCGAAAGGATAAGCAAATATTACTGAAAAACTATACAAATATCGTGTGATATTTATGATTACGACTCCCACTTGTTTTTTGTATATTGTTTCTATGCTATTAGAAGTTACTTGATAACATTACTGGCTTTGTAACTATTATATTTACAGTTTTATGGAGTTCAGGGTAACGACAATACGACAATAAAAAAACACTGGCAATAGGAGTCAGTCAAGTTAGGATTTTGAAACTGTCAAATGTAATTAAATTAAATGAAATTGTTTATTCTGTAAATAGGATATTGGAATCACTCTTACAAATATATATTTTTTTTTAATCTAGAGGAGTTCGGCATTTCCTATCTGACTAATCTGAGAAGAAAGGCCGAAACAAACTCAGAGGTCGCAGTCTCTTTTAAAGTCCAGACCTAATCTTGGTCAGGCCACATGAGGACCATGTAGATTAGTGTCTGAAATGGTCTTTTGAGGAAAGAACCACATAGATTTGAGTGGACCTGTCCAGTCAGTGCAAGCATTTGTCAGTAGATAATCGTGGAGCTGAACTCAGAAATTAAGGAGCTCAACTCGACGAACAATACCAAAGAAAGGACATTTGGGTGAGCTGCATAAACTAATCAAACTGCCAGACTATCATTAAAACTAACTGAGAAAGAAAAAAATACTAATAATATCCACATAGTACTCACATTCACAATAATTAAAATAATAAGACGTGTATAAAATTATTAAATATTTTTAAGCTATTGCATAGCTTTTATCGCGGGCTTTGAGCGTGGCGACCGAATCAAGAAATTCCGTAACGTAACGAAAATAAAACCTAACACCCCCCACTCCGCCTACCATGTAATGACGGTTCCATGACAACGTGATGTTGTCATGGGAACGTAATTTTTGTTTTATGTCATCACGTCATCATCCCAAGTATAGCGTTGACAAATAGGAAGTATGGAGGTTACAAATGCTATGCAATAGCTTTACCGCGGCAGCCCCCGAGTGCCACACGTTTTTTTAAATATTTTTTTACGAGAATATTTAATAATGTAAATAGTGTTTAAAAATGAAATAAAGGAAAAATAATATAATACTTTGCACAATATACACAGTATCTTATAGTAATTATGGTTTTGCCAATGTTTGACTAGGCATAGGTACTGACTAAACTGTTGGATATTGGTAAAAAATTTGTTTGCAGACTAAGAACGTCACTAAGTACGAAGTTTAATTTAGTATTGTCGTCTTCATCTTGATACTTACATGAATAAGAGCTTTTATTCGGAATTAAACAAATTGGTAAGAGCTGAACTTCGTACCACGTCGACAATTCCCATCCAAAATTTTGTTTATTTTTCGGCTTTTCATTTGGGTTTTTCTAATTTTCTTTTTTTCTGAACCACCCCAATATTGAAGCGAATCAAACAAAAAAAAAACAATGGCACTCCGGGAGTGCTGTGTGTAATCGACGCGTTCGTTTCTTTTACTCCACGCACCGCGGTAATCAAAGCGTTGATGTATGTTTAATGGTCAAAAGCTGGTGTCGTTACAGTGTCGCGAAATCAATGGTTTAGTCCCATCTCAAAAATGCCCAACGCGCCTTCAAAAATGATATCATTCGAGCCATTTTCGAGTTTTTTCGGGACTAACGTATAGCAATTTTTTTTTTTATTTATTAATAAATTTTTCATTTTTGTTGAGTGCCAGTCATCAGTAGCAGAGACTAGCAAAAAAGACAAAGAATTAGAATCATTTAGATGCACCAGATAGGTTCATTCACGGCCACATTGAAAGATTCTAGATATGATATAACATCACGATTTGAACTCCTAATGTTACTACAGATCACGAATATTGATCATTAATCGTGTTCCTTAGATATGAAGCTGTTTCGTGTATGAACTTAAAACATGAGACACTGAAGCAACATGACAAGTTACAAATAAATATAATACAATAGACGTGGATATATTTAGTAACTTGTTCCGCTTAACTATTTCTAAAGAGCCATAAAAAACTCCTGAAAGAAATCGACACGTGTTTCACCTCTCAACGAGGCATCCTCAGGATGACGATGGACTTGTTGCGCTTGGTGTGGCAACACGCCGTGTGTTATAATGGATTTCCGCAAGGTCACGCCTGAATCAATTAATTACAAATAAATAAATTAATTAAAAATGTTATGGCCATTCTGTGATCCATCTGATGGCCCAGCGATTTTAAGACCTCGCCTTTCATGCAAGTTATCGGTTGAAATCCGGGCAAGATAAGGGTTGATATAATTTTTAGTTTTGAACGTACACCGCCAAACAGACGAGTAATCATCATGCTACGTTTGTATGGAAGAATGACCGACTAATGTACCCTTAGGGTATATTTAAAAAAATAACTGAAACAAGTGCCAGAATTTCGCAGTTTTTCGAGCACCATAGGAGTAGCACAAGGTTTTCGGGGTTACAAACTTGGGTATAAACTACTTTCAGGGGACCTAACAACATAAAAAAAATCGTAGTTTTTGTGTCGATACTGACTGGGCTAATGCACCTGCCAAAATGTGATGACTATGTCAACTATAATCCTAATTAAAAAAGTGTTCTTATTAATTAAAAACCTTAAACGGCGCAAATATAACAACCTTACCGGTAGCTATATTTTTGAACCGTTTGGGGTTGAAACACTAGGGCCATGGGGTCCGAGTGCTCATCGATTATTCCGGGACGTCAAATCTTCACATGACCAGAGGGTTGGCCAATTTTTAGGCCAATGAATTAGCATTGCCATACAACGTGGCAATGCTGCCAGCCTTTTGGGCACCTTTCCATGAATTTTTTGATACCCAATAATTTGTTCCTATATTTTATTATATTTTTTCCTCTGTATATAGTTAGTTCTATTTACTTGGACACTAATATTAAGGTATTAAAGTTTAAACAATAATGAAAACTTTAATGTAAATTAAATAAAACTACAATGTTAAAAAGTGTTATTGGGTTTTTCTATCTGAAATTTCTCAGTGGCAGCCCGGAGTCTGGATTTGTGCCCGGTTGACGGCAACAGGCTCGCCCCACTACATGGGACTTAAACATAACTGGCGATATGTGGGTGTAGTAGGTATATGCTGTTTTGAGCCCTCTGGTGTATGCTTAAGTTTGAGACACTTGCTGTGTTCCAAAGCTGGATCCCATAATGTCCAAATTGACACTTGACAATTGACACCACTTTTCAGAATTTTATTAAGAATAATAATATATAGAGGTAGGTCAGTGTATATTATTCTACGTTACCTGTCAACAACCTAAAATAAAGCGTGAAATATACCTACCTACCTTTAAAAAAATATGCATTGTGACACACATTTTCATTAAAATTATGTAAATGAATAAACAAAAGCTCGCATTTTGCATACATTGGTAGACAGCTGAATAAATGACGTACGTACAAATGAATTTCACTTATAGACATTCAATGTTTATTAAAAAGTAATGGCTGTGACAATATTGCACTTTATAGTTATAGTCTACAGGGCCATTCTCTATTCCGAAAATATATAATATCTTCATCATCATTCTTACGGTTGCAAAATCACGTAATTTTACGGAAAACGCTGGTAAAATACGGGTATTTTACGGTCATTTATAAAATTACGGTAAAATTACAGGCGGCTTATGAAGTTTTAAATTTTAATTTGTGCTGTCCTCTGCTCTGCCTCTGCACATAGATAATATCATTATAATCCATGACATGACGTGATTCATATTTTGAATTCTTGACTTGAGAATTAAGTTTTAGGGATTTTTAGTACGCATGATGTACGCATGATGTGTCACATGTCTCGCACCCTATTACATGGGACTTAAACATAACTGGCGAAATGTGGGTGTACCTGGTACAGGGATACCTCTGCCCAACCCTTCGGGGAAACAAGGAGTGATGTTATGTGTTAGTACGCGTGAGTCTTACGAGCCCAATTTTCTGTTTTTTTTTTAAAGTAAGTAACGTAAAGTAAACAATTATTTGCATAGATTTCAAGTACAGTAAATAAAAAGTGACAGTTAAAATATGGGTGATCCTTCTACAATCTACCTTATATTAGGCATGCAACATTATTATAACACGTGAATTAATATAAAATGAATAGCAATTATGACATAGATAATTTTTTTTTAAGGTAGACATTACAGATGCACAATAGTCGGCGCCAGGTACCTATATTACTTTAATAATACATAAATTAATACTGCTTATATCTCTGGCAAATTTCATTCAAATCCATTTATCCGTTAATAGTGAAGTAGTGACATACACAATCACATGATACACACAAACATACTCACTTCCGTATTTGTACTGTTTTAGTATGTATGACTGTATGAGTACGTTTAATAAGTTTTTTACCGAAAATTACCATATTTTACCGTAAAATGCCGTAAATTACCTAAAATATTTATTTTTACCGTATTATACCAGGGGAATTTTACCGTTTTACATCCCTAATCATTCTTCTGCTCTTATCCAAATTTATTTGTGGTGGGCACAACATGTATTTTTCTTTCTCCATACTTCTCCATTAGTCGTCATCTCGGTAATCACCTCCTTTCTATCCATATAATCTTCCACACAGTCCATCCATCGTTTCTTTGGTCTTCCCCAACTTTTACTCGTTTAGACATCCAAAGAACAAAAAAAAAAATAATTGAAGAAATAATTTCAAGAATTCATAAAACAAACGAAAACACACAAACGAAGACATTTAAATGAAATCATAAAATAATTGGAATATACACATAATTATACTTGATGACTTACAAAAAAATACCGACCCGCAAAAATTCAGAAAAAAACAGAGCGTTGATTTTTCATCAAACTAAGGTGTTATTCAACCAGTCATAAAGAGGCTATTGAGTGTCTGAAAACGATCAGAAATGAAGCTCGGATCGTAAAATAATTGTGAAAACATCAGTCGAATTGAAAATATTGACACATTCAGTAAATATTTTTGACTAGTGTTATTAAGCTTATCAGTACAAAAACAGGGTCAAAAACTGATAAAATCTGCAAATACAATAGATATCAGTTGTAAAAACTACAACGAAGAGTAGTAAGCCAATCACCCTTCTTATCTCAAAGATAAACCCAATTTTTTTTTGAATAACCCTTTTATTTTTCATTAAATATCGCGTCTACGAATAAGAATATTAAAATAAGAACCGAATTTTATCGAGTGCATCGTGTGTAACTGTGTAAATAGGACTGTCATTTTAAAATTCGGAAATTTTCCGATAGTGTTTTATTAAATTTGGGATTTTTCTCCGAAAATTCCGAAAATGTTATGGAGGCCGTACGAAATGTGTTTAAGTTATGAAATGTTATATGCGTGGAGGTAATTTGGACTAATTATAACTGGAAATTTTCTCGGAATCGGTTTTTGTGTCTTTGACTGGATGATATTTGGACATTTTTGGGGTTGAAAAATTCTCTAAGACGTCCAAATTTTACCTGTATTTTAAGGAAATAATTTATTCTTTATTTTTATAAGAGTTACAGCTGATATAACAAAGCTTTAAAAATAAATCCGGATCTGCTTAAGATTCATATTTCAACGTTCCTTTAAGAACGGATTGTATATTTCTTTATCATTGAATAATAAAGCTACCATTATTAATTTCTTCAGTGTACTTATCAGTGATTTTTCTACCCAGGCTACCGGAGGTGGGCGAGAAGGCGCCGGCGTCTTCGTCCCCCAACCTCGCGGAACAGCCGCTGGACCTCAGCGCCAAGTCTACCTCCAGCACCAGTGGAACTCCACCTCCTGACTCCAAGCATTTGGATAATAGGTAAGCAAGAATACTGTTTTAATCTTTCATGGTTTTTATCCACACTTCTTGTCACATCTTCTATTAAAGACGCACAACATCTTTAGTTTTCAAAGATGTCAATAGTATTAGAAATGGTGACTGTTAAATGACTCCAATAAACAGCAGTTTATCTTGTGTGCTTACTACAATACTGTGACTCCGAATCGTCCCAACCCACATTGCATAAGTATGTGCTATACAGGCTCCATGATTATACCTATTAGCAAAATGACTCATGAAAGTAGTGTTCAGTAAACATGAATGAAAAACAAAATTTTCCTTCCGTAGGTAATCAATTAATTGCAAAGAACGTCATGGAAAGTTGTAAATTTTTTCATGACACGGAATTGTTTATTTCGGAAAGTTGTTCAGTATAATGAGATACCGCAGTGTCTCAAGACTAAAATCTTTGACCAGTACGTGTTACCAGTAATGACCTATGGCACTGAAACGTGGTCGCTCACAATGGGCCTTATTAGAAGGCTAAATGTCTCCCAAATGGCAATGGAGAGGGCTATGCTTGGAGTTTCTTTACGTAATCGAAACAGAAATGAAGATATCTGCAAGAGAACCATTGTAACTGACATAGCCCGAAGAATTGCCAAACTTAAGTGGCATTGGGCAGGGCAAATCTGTTCTGCAACAGATGTCCGATGGGGCCGAAAGGTTCTGGAGTGGCGACCGCGTACCGGAAGATGTAGCGTTAAAAGGACTTCCACAAGGTGGACCGATGACCTTCTGACGGCCGCAGGAATCCGCTGGATGCGGGAAGCACAGAACCGGTCGAAGTGGCGGTGCTTGGGGGAGGCCAATGTCCAGCAGTGGACATCTGTCGGCTGATATGATAATGATGATGATAATGAGACACCCCGCAAGATCTAAGGTCACTCCCTAAAATCAGCTCCCTATATCCTAGATATATTTCCTATAATTCCTTGCTCAGACCATGGAAAAGCAACTCTAACATGAAACTTAATTGTAACCATCAAAGTGACCGATTAGTTAAGGCTTTTATCACTTTAATCTAGGTAAACGCGCTAAATTGGATTATACATTAGCCGCTGGCCTTAATTTAATGCTAATGTGCGTTTAGTCGTGTATATGTACACAGCCATATTTTATTTGACCATAATGGGGACGAATTGTTTGTGTTTGGCTATTAATTTCATCAATAATATGCTATTTCGGAATCTATTTTACACTGGGCTTTGGGAGCCAAACCTCCACTATAATTTTAGATTCACATAACTGACATCTCATGGCTATTCCATAATTGAGGTAAATGCTGTGCATGAGGTCCTGGGTTCCCGGTCGGGCAAAGTTTTATTGGGTTTTTCTATCTGGAATTTCTCAGTAGCATCACGGAGTCTGGATTTGTGCCCGGTTGATGGCAATAGGCTCGCCCCCGGTTACATGGGACTTAAACATAACTGGCGGAATGTGGGTGTAGTATAGTGACACCTCTGCCTAACCCTTCGGGAAGGACAGGCGTGATGTTATGTTAAAATATCTATACACATCTTGCTTTGTTTTGCTTGTAGCCAGTTTCACTAACTCAGGATACGTATCAATTAACACAGATCTGGCAGATAATTTAAATTAAGTAATCTACGTCCCATTTTTTAGGGTTCCGTACCTCCAAAGAAAAAAACGGAACCCTTATAGGATCACTTCGTTGTCAGTCTGTAAAGATCTTTTTTCTCAGGAACGCGTAGAGGTACCTATCAAGTTGAAATTAATATCAAATACGTAGGTCTGTGGTCTCTTGGAGCCCTAAAATCTCTAAAATCAAGCTTCTAAATCAATGCAATGAAAAAATACGGCCACTTAAGCTACATATTTTGATACTCGTAAATAAATCTAAACCTACAGGGTACTTCCCGTTGACCTAGAATCATGAAAGCAAGGTCTCACAGCACAAGTAAAGGAAAAAGTCTGAAAATCGCAAATTTGTAGTTTTATCACATAATAACATTTGCAGTTGGAGAATTGACCGTGACGTATATCCTATGTATGGGAAAATATGTTTTTCAACTACAAAGTTTAGTTTCTGTTTGGGATAAATTCATCCCAACTACGGATCCCTTCATTGTGCGTGGTCCGACACGCACTTGGCCAGTTTTATTTATCTGATGTCTTCTTGACTCAAAAACATTTTCACAATCAAACTCAAAACTCAAAGCATACATTTCAATTAGAACAATTACAGCCACATTTAAACTGTCAAGGGGTCGATCAGTCACAAAGATGAAGCTAGTTGCCCATTCCAAAGCGTAGTAGGTTCCTATGGAGAAGAACGGGCAAGAAACTCCACGGATACTCATTTAAATCACTAATCACTATGCTTATCTGATTTTGTTGTTATCTCAAAGGAGACACGCTTTTGCCTATCCTTTTAAACCCTCTGAAGAAATAGCGAAATAAAATATACTGAAAACTGAAAATAAAATATCTGTTTTCTTTTCTATAGGGTATCGGGAATACGAACGAAGCGAGCTTAAATAGATTAATGTCTGGTAACGACATCCTCTTTGCTTATTTTGTGGCGAGTAAGGATCTGATTAGCTAAACTCTTTTTGTTTTAAGCGATACTAGAAACCCCTTGGGATGTATGGATCTACATTTCTTTATATTTGCTTGTACCTTGTAGACATTTTCAAACTTATTAAGATACTTGCTTAGATTCAAATAGACGACACATGTGTTGCTATAATTTTGGGCGATGGTAAAATGGTGACGCGTTGAGGCGGACTCGTCTTGCTTTCCAGCTTTTTAGAACTGGAGATGTTCTGCACAATATGGAAAGCTCCTCAAACATGATTGAGCCCTTTATTTTTATGGATTTCCAAGACACCGGTTTTAAGGAATAGGATATGCAGTTAAAGAAACATTTATAGGACATTTCTTAATGCACATTTCTTGATGAAAAGATCATAAAACAGACAAGGTCTTTGTCCGACTCTTCCGAACACTTTAGATGTTATGACCATCTCGGGTGGTCCTATCATATAACATAATAGACCGATCCAATCGTCCAGTACACCTCGTAACTAAAAATCATTCAAAAAAATCCATCCAGCACTTTACAGCGTCGTGTAGCATTAACAATTCTTCACGCTACCGCCACAGCACCATTGGTCATAACACGATCGAAACATTCGCAACGGGCTCGTAATAATCCTACTTCCTATTGAAACCTACTTGGATAACACAAACAATAGCAACGTGAACGCACCCATAAAAACACGAAACTTTGAACGATCGACGCGGGTCGATGAACTTTTGACAGCTAACGCCATCACGTCCGCAGATGTTCATTTGACGCCATTTTATCACGACAATATTCATTAAAAATAATATGTCATTGTTAATTTGTTTTGTTGTTATTGTTTTGTATCGGGTTCTATTATTTTGATGGCTGCTATCTGAGGAGCTGCGGAGATAATAGTTTGTGGGAGTTCTCATTCATAGAATACTTAATGCCTTAGTAGAACAGCCACCGCGGCTTTCAGTTTTCCTGTAAATACTGTCGGAGGATCATGGGTTTTCCAGAAGATTAATTAGTTTCAAATTCAATGGAAGATATTATTTCTGAAAACTAAACAGGGTTTTCATAAGGGTTGCAAAACTCTGAGGTCACTTCCATCGAAATCAGAAAATACTTGGCTGTAAGTTTACCCTTTAAATGTAAGATCCTTCATGTACATAGGCTTTCTAGTAACAAAAAAGCATGTGTAAGCAATGCAAGCATGAGCTGAGAAACGTCCAAAAAAATTGACGTTTGACAGTTTTTGATAACTGTCAAAAATTCAAAATTATTCCTCGGAAAAAAATATTTGGCGTTGGAAAAATCTGCCTTAAAAAGGTTGCATACCCCTGAAATAGATGGAACACTAAAAAACCATAGGAAAAGTTGCCGAAACTGCGATCTCTATAGCCCAAAACGGAACATCAAAAACAGGCAATTTTCCCTCCCCCGTTAAAATAAACCAACAGATTGACAGCCGTCAGTTTGCAGCATAGTTTCAAAGTCAAGGAACCCATATCTACGGCAATGTCAATGCTCTACTTTAGCTGGAACAACATTGCGAAAGGCACAGCGTTTATCGCAAGCCCTACGTTCAAAGACTTCTTATTATTTGCTGATTCATGCGTGATGAAATTGGAATTCTTTACTTTTTATGATAACTCCTTAAGTGTTTGTTCCTTGTTTTCTTATGCGTCGTTAAAAAAATATTGTTTTATTCTTCTGTGGGATTCCTTTGTTTTTATCATGAAGTGGTTACAGTTTGAAAAATAGTTGGGATTGATAAGATTAAAGTGGATTTAATCTGAGATGTTGCACAATTTTTGGCAATGTCAACGTATTGCAGGGACGATTGATTCTAGAAAGGAATTGAAAATGTTCCAATAAAAATATCACGACACTTATTTTGCCCCGCTAATCGCTATGAACCACCTATAATTATGTAAAAAATGTAGACAAAATAATGATTCTTCAACCTTTAACGCATGCTAAATAGGTTCTTACATAAGAGTAAACTGTGGTCAGTCCTCAAGTTGTCCCCAAATTTTCCTAAAGTCTATAAAAAAATCTAGAATGAGTGCTTTAGTTGGGTTTTATAAAAAATATGGTAAAACTAAGGCCAAAACATTCCGAAACAAAAACAGATTCTTTCTTAGTTCACCGGAAAAAATTAAATTTGTAACTACCTTCAACAGACCTCTCAAAAGGATTTAAAGACATAGAAACAGCTAGGATCTACAAACCAAGATAGCTGATATTTTAAATTATTCTACATCTAAATCAGCATTAAAACTGTAACAGTCTCACACACTACGCAAAGCCACTGCCATCTAGCGGCCACAACCGGTAAAACAGGTTTTCGCTCCGATTTTATCAGAGAACAAGTGTATGCACCTGTTAAAATCACTTACTTTTGTTCTAAGAGACATTTAAGGGGGGAAGGAGGGGAGGGGGAGGTCTAAAGGTACTTACAGAGCAGTAACAGAGCATTCCCAATAATGAATACGGCATTGAAAAGCTTTACTCTGTTCAATTGTTTTTACGTGATGCGAATTTGTTGAGGAAAAATATAGGAAGTGTAATAGTGGTTTTGAAGTGTTTTGTCCTTATTTTCCTTGGAATGTAGATGTAAAAGACGTTGGGTGAGCAGAGTTGTGTTTAGAATCTAAAACATCATTTTGGTATCTAAAAATGGAGCGTCTTTTAGCTTCCAAGTTGCTAGTCTAAGACATCGTTCTTTGATACTTCATCAATCATTCGGGTCGGCTTCCATTCTAACCGGATGCAGCTGAATACCAGTATTTAACATGGAGCGACTGCCTCTCTAGCCAGTTACTGGGTAATACGATACCCCTTGGTAAGACTTTCAAGCTTCTGACGACCCGTAACGACTGTCAAAGATCCACGAATGACAGCCAGGACCAACGGCTTAGCGTGCTTTCCAACGCACAGAGGAGACTCTATATAGAGATGGTCACCCATCCACGGACCGACCCCGGTAAGCGTAGCTTAACTTGATGAGTCGACCTGTGTGGCTATTATTACTTAGCCACGAGCTCGTCTTGATACTTCATCAATAAGGTTCGATTTTGGCACAGGTCATAATACTAAGGCTTCAAATACCATTTTGGCAAAATTACCTACATAACATTACGCCTGTAATCCCCGAAGGGTTAGGCAGAAGTGTAGGTATCTATAGTACACCCACATTTCGCCAGATAAGTTTAAGTCCCAAATAATAGGGGACGAACCTATTGCCATCACCGGGCACAAATCCAGCGACACTTCATCAATAAGGTTCGATTTTGGCACAGGTCATAATACTAAGGCTTCAAATACCATTTTGGCAAAATTACCTACATAACATTACGCCTGTAATCCCCGAAGGGTTAGGCAGAAGTGTAGGTATCTATAGTACACCCACATTTCGCCAGATAAGTTTAAGTCCCAAATAATAGGGGACGAACCTATTGCCATCACCGGGCACAAATCCAGCGACTGCTACTGAGAAATTCAAGATGGAAAAACCCAATAACACTTTGCCCGACCCGGGAATCGAACCCAGGACCACACAGGACAGGCAAATCAAAATTAATCTTCCTAATTATTCATTATAGTGTATTCATGCTAAAGAACCACAGATAAGACATCTTTGCTGTCACACAAAGAATTGATACAAAACATCATAATAACACAATCGTCTCGAAGCCACTGACCCCGCTAATTTCCCGTCTTCAACAAAGTTATTAAACTCATAATTGGCTCTCGATACATTCATATAAAAACCCAGTTCGAACCGATATTATACACAATACCAAATCGATAACTGAATAAATTCATTCTCTGGGACTACGATCTGGGTCGCATGACTCGCCAAAACAAATAAAAATGCACCGATAGTCTGTTGGAGCATCGACCTTGCATCCTCGTAGATACACAGCCAAGCAAAAATACACTCTACCTTCCAACAACACAACTGAAACTCCTCTGAAATCCTCCTCGAAAAATAAGAAAGCACAATTCAAGATGAAACCGAAGACGACAGCTGCACCCAATAAATTTTATGCTCTATTAAAAGGTAGTAAAGCTGAATTTCGTTTAGTGTGTGACCCTAAGAAATATGATAAAGATGCATTCATAGTGGTCCGTTATCGGCGAGACCGAGAGTAAATATTTCGCATTTCGCGTTATCTTGGATTAAACCGGCGACGTACGGTTTTGAAATATTGAATTTAGACGATTGTGGGCCGTTGACCAGTCCAGCCCATTTGTGAGTCAGAGCGTTGTCATCGCATCGTCATGATACTCTAACCCCACGTCGCGAAGGATGCATCTCTGACGAATGAATTCACTTTCGAAGGAACGAACAAAAAAGATGAAACGTTTCTTTTTTCTTTTGTGTCTCAGGGTTTCGTTCAGTATGCAAAGTTTATTGATTTATCCCGTTGCATATTCAGGACAGCGTCTACATTCTTTTGAATTCTTTCGGGAAGAAAATGTATTTATGAAAATATTATTTAAACTGACGGCTGACAGCTTAATTTAAAGATATTTAAATACTCGTGTAGGTGTGATGTCTATGTTTCCACATCGGGGCTGGGTGATTAGAAGACCCTTAGCAAAGCAATGAACTCTGAAAAGCTTGATTGATAAATCATTTAATTTTACATTCTAGAGTTCTGTACTTGGGACAGCTTCCAGTCTACCAAATAATCTTTCTAGTTCTACCTTTGACTATCATGTTTGATTAGATGCTCATGTTAGTTTATTTTTGTTGCAGATTGAAGCGAGCAGTTCTAGAGAGCGCCAGTAACAGTTCTGGTCGACGCGCGTATACTGAAGAGGAACTCCAATCAGCCGTCCGTGACATCCAGTCGGGCCGGCTGGGCACCCGCCGAGCCGCCCTCATCTATGGCATCCCGCGCTCCACGCTACGCAACAAACTCAACAAGTTTGGCACCGTCGTCGACCACGTTGACTCCGACAACGACAGCGATGCCGACCGCGCCGACTCGCCCCCCTCCGTCATCCTCAAAATACCCACATTTCCCCCGCCAGACGACAAAAGCCCATCTCCCGCCGGGCCACACCAAGGTCCCATTACGCCAATAACACCGATGCACCCCACGGGTCAAGCCTCGCACAAGGGACCCTCACAGTTACTGCTCCCGCCTTCCGTGTTCGCCGACCCTCCCTCAACACAACACCTCTTCACGTCCCTCAGTGACGTTATTGCTAAAAGCATTAGCCAGAAATTCCAGCAACCCTTAGATAGGCCGCACCACCAGCCCAGTGAACTTATGTATGCGCGAGGCCCTGACCGACACGTGTCTGTTATTAAGACTCCGCCTGATAACCAGCGCTACCCCACGCCCGGCAACTCTAAGCAAATGCCCAACAACAACGGCCAGCCGGCCGCCGGCGGCAAGGGCACGCGGCCCAAACGTGGCAAGTACCGGAACTACGACCGCGACAGTCTCGTGGAGGCGGTGAAGGCCGTGCAGCGCGGAGAGATGTCCGTGCATCGCGCCGGCTCCTACTACGGCGTGCCGCACTCCACGCTCGAGTACAAGGTCAAGGAGCGCCACCTCATGCGGCCGCGGAAGCGGGAGCCCAAGCCGCCGCAGGACGCCAACAAGCCGCAGCCACCAAAGCCGCCGCCGCCGAAGCCACCGACGAAGCCCTTCTCCAACGGACTCAACGGGCCAGAAGCTCCGGGCTATCCTCCCGGCTACCCGTTCTGGCCCGGCAGTGGGTTCCCACCGCCGCCCACTCCCGACTTGTATGCCTCGCACATGATGCGACGACTGCGCGAAGAAGCGCCCCCGCCCGCCAACGGCTCGTTCCTGGAGGGCATCATCAGGTCGAGCCTGGAGCGGCCCGCGCTGCTGCAGCGGCTGGCGGCGCCGCTGGGCGACGCGCGGCGGGCGCCGGACGGGGACGAGCCGCCGGCGCGACGTGCGCGACTGGACAGCTCGGACCAGGCGCTGGCGGCGGAGATGCGCGAGGCGGTGCAGCGCCTGCGCGCCGACAAGCTGCGGCCGCGCTCGGCCACGCCCACGCCGCCGCCCGCGCCGCCCGCCGAGCCGCCGCCGCCGCCGGCCGCGCCGCCGGACCGCGCCTAGGGCGCTCCGAGGCGCCCCGATCTCCTCAGTCTTTGTGATAATATTATGTAAAGTACATTCCGCCGGGCGGCCGCCCGCTCGCCGACTCACGCTAGTGCAATACGGCCCGCTGAGGTTTGTCGTCCGAGACTCGCGTTATCCGTGTATACTGTTGTAGTGACAATAACTTAGTCGCAGGCTTCTCCTCGCATCGACGTGTGTCGGGTGACGTCGTCGCTCGATGACGGCTTCCTCGTATCGGTATGTAGTGTCTCCTCTTTATGTTTCCGCTTCCTCGGTCAGTCCGGACAGTCCTCACACACACGTATCCACATCGACACATAATCACCAAATATCACAATAGTTACCTAAAAGTCACAACCAGTTCAATATATCACAGCTTTACTAATGCAATATCACAATATTATAATAGTGTTTAGTGTCCCATGACAGAGATTCGGATGCCGTCGGTTGTGGCTTGCAGTCGCGTTATAATGTACCTAACGTAAACCTTTATCACTAATCTTTAAATTAATACGAGTAGGTACCAATTATGAACTTTCTTCTGTTTTACACTCCTCGCTTACGTGACGAACAGTTGCAATCTGTTTATCTTCTAAATTAAAATTAGAACGGAACCTCTGTAGGGTAGAACGACACTGCACGTTGCAAGCGGCGCCAGGGTTGTCCAAAATTCACGCAAATCCAGAGAGCCTCAAATTTTGACCTTGTTTTTAAGTAAAAGACAACCAAAAGTTAACGTTATAAAATTAACTATTTAAATTAATTTTTAAGTAATTAAAAAAAACAATGTAACAAATTAATTATAAAGCTAGCTATGAGTGTAAATGTTATCGATTTTTAAGTGAACTATTGCAGATTTTGTGCGGTGTTTTTATAATTAGATAGGTAATATATTGAATGAAATTATTAGCGCTATTGGCGGGTAGTGCGGTTGTGGTATTGTTGGTCGCGTCGCGTGTCGCTGCCGCGTTGTCGCGTCGCTCGCGCGACAGAGGCAGGGCACTAGTTGTAGACGGGATGGCGTCTCAACGGTCGGCTGAGCTTCGCCTACACGGAGCTACGTTCGGACTTATGTGCAATTATTATTTTGTATAAAATAGTAATTTTAACTGTGTCTAAGCTAACACGTGGATTTCCATATTACTGAATGTGATATTTAGGTATTACGAGTGCGGTTTGATCACGATTTGACGACCTGCGGGGACCGCCGGGCCCCATCATTATATACACGTACGTACATTAAATACATCTAGTGAACTTATATATTTTATGTACTATTATTGTATCTTAAGAAGATAATATTCTTATTTTTCATGGTCCAAGTTTTAAATGTTTTATCGACTATACAAAATGTGGATAATCATTATTATATTCTTGTCGACTTTAAAAATTATAATTAGCCCAAAAACCTTTAAAAAAAAATTGATATCTTCAAATTTGTGAAATTTTTTGGTGTTCAATCAAAAATATATTATGGAAGTACGAGATGAAAATGTATACGCTCTCCCAGAATTAAATTTAGGTAAAAACTATTTGGATATAAAATTATCATACGATACTTATTGTAAGTTATGTGTACATGTGCGCCTCATGGAAATTAAGAAGTCTTTGTATTATGTATGTAATTAAAATATACATAATTATATTATATACAAGTTAAAATTTAATGTCGTACATTTTTCTTCAGAGACCACAAGTGATGTGCAAAATAGAAGTACATGAGATTGTACTCGACATTTCGGCATAATATTATATTAACTATATTATCCTTCTCGGACCGAAACAAAACGATTTATTATATACAAGTGATATTTCAAGTCATTATCCAAAAAAAATACATATCCCCAATGGCGAGATGTCGAGCTCTCTCACTAAATGGAAAAAAAAACAAAAATTTTTATATTCAAAATTTTAAACTAGTCGATAGCATGTCTTTCACTTTTGTTTCTCTGTGCATAATTTTCGACGTCTTTTTAGCATTTAATCTTAAAAAAGTAAATCTATAAACGTTATGTGCATTTATCTGAGTGATGAATACTTTTGTATATTGAAAACAAATATAAGATTATTTACCGTCGTGTTGACAGCCCTACCAACCAGACCGCATTTCGAAATTTGAAATGTAGAAAATCGAACAACTTTTTTTTCTCATAAATACGTACACGAATCTGTGTGTTATGCCTGACATTTGTTGATAGCTTAAAACAAAAAGGTTATTTTGTGTAAGTTTGTACAGACATAGGATGGGACAATTTGCAAAGAGAATTTAGATAATAATCAACATTCCGTTTAGAATGTTATTAGATTTTTTTAATTAATAATATAACTATTTTTTTGCATCGGGAACAAATAATTATGTTGTTTAATCTTATTTTGTAACGTTAGTTAATTTTTAAGTGGCTTTATTTTATAAAAATAACCTTTATATATGATTAATTGTCATATTATATTGAGATGTTATACATTCATTGTTTTTGTGCAAAGTGTTTGGGGTTCTATTCCCGGTAAAAGAGAGTTGCGACTGATATGTAGTAGAAAATAGCCGAGTGCTGGAGGCACTGGCCGGTCGGTACAAATGGTATACACCGCCTTAACACTTAAAAATGTTATTATCAGTGATCTCTACTACTTAAAATAATCATCAAGGCGAGGCGAGCGAGGGAATCTTACTTAAATAGCATATAGCGTGCTAAATAGCGTATAGCATGCTAATTAGCGGTTAAAATAATTTCCGTAACGTTGATTATTTTTTGAGAAAGACGATCAAAGCTGCTGTTGTCAAATCACATGAAGACCAAAGGAGAAACAAAATAATTACAAAAAACTACTGCCTCCGTTCAAATACCTCATTTCAAAATAGCGATGCAAAGTTATATCATAATCTCGAATCACATTTCATTGGTACATAATGTAGTTTGAAAACAACAGTTTTTGTTTTTTGCACTGAAGAGGTCACTGGTTTTATTAGTGAATCATTTTTATTGTATATTGTTCAATCATTTTTCCACATAGTTTAAGAATTTTAGTTAATATTGTAGTGTACTTTTCAATTAAATAGGTAGTCCGTAGCAATTCTTTAAAATATTTTCTTGTTAATTTTTTTTTTCGTAAATGTAATAAATTCTCCGTAAGGGTTAGGTTAGTCTTGAACGGTCCTCAACTGGTCCAGGAACAAAAGACAATGAAGGGAAAGTTGCATTTTTAATTAAATCATTAATTATACCTTATGTAACCGCGGCATTGCTACTCGCATCCGATGCGTCTACTCTCGTACACGTATCCGATCGAAGTGCAAACAATAACACAATTTTTAAATTCGACTTTCGAATTCGAGAATTCGAGTTTTGAATTTGAACGTTACATTCGTGAGTTACTCGTAAAAGACATTGCCAGGATGTTAATTTACGAAGCATTTTTATGGACACAAGTTGTTTGTTTGTGTGACTGTACCTAACTTCGTGCCGGTTTCCAACTGTACACTGTGTCGCCGTGTTTGTTCGATCATACGGGAGATGTTATGCTTAGTTAGTATTCTACTTAAACACTGTGTTTATCTGTGTATAGTTGAAAATCGACGTTTCTTTAATGTAAGAATCACCTATTGTCGTCACTAATTGTTTTCCCTTCTACATCTTGTATTTCTAGATGGTTAATTTTAAAACATTAATGATTATTGTACTATTATTACAATAATTGACTTATTATTATTGACATTTAGCATTATCGTGGAAAGGTATAGAATATTGAATGAAAGTTTTTTAATGTCTTGCTAGACGCAGTTCGCGGATGTTCCACATCCGAATTTTTTTATAAAAAAAATTATGTACAACAAGAAGCATTTAATTTTAGAAATATTAAATACTTATGTTATAAATTTATTGAAACCGATAGCAAATCAGGTATTTGCTATCTTGATGTATTTATTTTGAATTAACGCTTAAAAATACTACATCACACTGCTGGGGGACATTTTCTTAGAATGTTTTCTTTGCAAAATTTATTATTGGGATTCTTTTTGTGATTTAAAATGAAATCAGTTAGGTAATGGACCAATGTATAAGCTAGATAAAACTGTTATATCCTAAAGAATCGATAAATGGCTCACGTTTTTTTTATAATAATATTTAAACTGCGAAATGAGCTAAACAAGATCAAATTATAATATTGTTATTTAATTATTGAGTACAAGTTTTAATGAAATATTTTTTTTCAATATACCTTACTCGCCTCTTTATTTTTGTTATTTTGTTCCTTTAGTTTTTATTATTATTGTTTAAATCATAAACAGATGATTAGATTTCGAGTTTAATTTAAGCGACTCATAATTATTTTTATTATAAATTATAAAAATATTATATTATATCTTTCAATTCCTCAGTAAGAAAAGTGATGTTTATAGGTTGTTTCTGAACCCATATCATGAACGAACGAAATCGTAAAAATTGGCGAATAAAATGTGATTGGCACAACACTATTGTATTAAATCTAGTCAAATTTTTAGGATGGTGAAAAAATTGAGAAGCTGAGCTTACGATGATTCGACTGAATTTTTGATAAAAAAAAAAATTAAACAAACGTCCAAAACCGTCGCTAGGCGACTTAAAAAAAAGTTGATTTGAAATTGTGGAATTGTAGCCGATGTTTGTAAAAATACTGTTTTCTTACTTATACTGTAACTTGAGTAGGATGATTTGAAGTGAAAAAGTAATGTTTTTTCATATGTAATGTCCTTTTATCTATAGGATCTTTATACCTTACGTTAAATATCATAATGAAATGGCTGGTTAGGCAGGTGTAATAATGTGCGAGGATATTTAAAACCTGTATACAATAAATTTCTTTCATTTGTTGAAATTTTTTATTGTTTTATTTCACGCACAATGACATTATATGCCCTATAAGTTATAACTTAGCATATCAAGTAGATCTAAGTACAATCTAAGTACTTATCTAGGTAAGGCGACAAGCTCCTGTTTTGTAATTTTGAAAGACAGCTGAGGACATGCCACCTGTTAATAATAATTATTATACTTAATTCAAATACTAAACTTAGCATTCAAAAGCCAAAGGCTCATCATCATCAGTTCAGCCGAAAGACGTCCACTGCTGGACATAGGCCTCCCCCAAGAATCACCACTTCGACTGGTCCCATGCTTCTTTCATCCAGCCAATACTTTATGACTTGCCAGTTTTTTTTTTCTGGCCCGCGTTTTTTATGTAGACATAAAATATTTTTTTAAATCAATCTCTCTAACAAAAACTTTTTACATAAAAAAAACAACCCACTTCAAAAAAAAAACTACAAAGTGAAAAATAACTTTAATTTCGGAAGTCGGTGTCTTTGGTTTTGAATTTTCGTTCTTTGTCACCGACTTCCGAAATTAAAGTTATTTTTCACTTTGTAGTGTTTTTTTTTTTGAAGTCGGTTGTTTTTTTTTTGTAAAAAGTTTTTATTTTTCACTTTTTGACCACCTCTGAAGTATGATCTACCAAACAAAAAAAGAATCATCAAAATCTATTCATAATTGGCGGAGTAATCGCGTAACAAACATACAAAAAAAAAAAAAAACAGACGAATTGAGAACCTCCTCCTTTTGGAAGTCGGTTAAAAATGGACCCAGAGATGTTGTTGCGGTGCAAGAATCAGCAGCAGTAAGAGAGCTCAGAAATAAGAAAAGTAAGTATGACATTACTTAAGTAAATTAGATAGTTGTTAATTGATTCAGGCGTAACCTTGCGGGAATCCATTATAAAATACAATAGGCGTGGATTTATTTAGTAACCTGTACCCTAATAGGCATGATGCGTGGGTCAAAAAAAAGAAATTCTATTTAGTCCGTCTTTCAGATAATAAAAAAATACTAGACACATATTTTTTTCTTTATCATATTAATCAAAAATGACTTAGATAAAACGCATTAAAGTTGGGGAGTGGGGGTCGCTACGTCACAAGTAAGTATAAAATCTACATACAAGTGACGTCACGGCACATTTTAACTCAATGTATCGCCGTAATCTTTTGACAACGTAAAAAAAGAAAAAATATGTGTCCAACATTTTTTAATAATCTACAAGACAAACGAAAAATATTTTTTTAGTTATCATCCCTATTGCGTAATACAACACAATCACAATCTGTTTCGATTTGAAACAGATTGCTAATCCATTGCTTCATAAGTTGGAAAAAAAATATGCTCAACAACGTAAATAACGCAATGAATGTTGTTGAACTGTCAAAATTAAACAAATTAGGCAAAATTGTTTACGTCAATAAGTTACGCAATTAGGGTAGGTACTGTTCCGCTTAGCTATTTCTAAAGAGCCATAAAAATCTGAAAGAAATCGACACGTGTTTCACCTCGCAACGAGGTATCCTCAGGATGACGATTGACTTGTCGCGAACCCGAACACGGCGTGTTGCCACACCGAGAGCTGAACGCAGACTGAGAAACCTCTGAAAGTGAGTTGAACTAACCAACAAAGAGAAAAAAGTTATAGTATCTTAACGCTACACGTCATGTTTTTTTTCAGCAATGAAAAAGGTATGTTAGAAAAACATGACCTATTCATTACTTTAATAGGTACTAATTTTGTGTAAATAGACAAAAAAATTTTTTTTTTTTTTTTGTTTTATAAAATATTCGAAAACGTCATCGACTTTAGCTGTTGACTGTACATGCCTACACTAAATAGAAAAAAAATATTTTTTAAGATAAAGTTTACCGTTCAACATCTGCTTGACGGTGCTGCTTCAGAACTAGATCCTAATAATGATAATAAGGGGTCTCTGAATAAGTCCTATTTGGAACTTTATTTAAGCCTAGATACCATTCGCTGCACCCTATTAGGTACACACGGCTACACATCAAGCTATATTTTTCCAGTATAAACTGACTTCGCATTGTACGGAAATCCTTTACAATGCAAGATCAACATAAACTGGTTTTGTATAGCTTGATGTGTAGCCGTGTGTACTATGCTCCGCTGTCCGTCCGTCTGTCACAGGGCTGTATCTTTTGAACTGTATTAGGTAAACACTTGAAATTCTCACAGAATGTGAACTACTATGGCTGCTATAACAACAACTAATAAAGATTTTCAAGCTATTGCATAGCTTTTATCGCGGGCTTTGAGCGCGGCGACCGAATCAAGAAATTCCGTAACGAAAAAAACCTAACACCCCCACTCCGCCAGCCATGTAATGACGGATGATGACATAAAACAAAAATTACGTTCCCATGACAACATCACGTTTTGACAATTTTTGTTTTATGTCATCATCCGTCATCATCCCAAGTATAGCGTTGACAAATAGGAAGTATGGAGGTTACAAATGCTATGCAATAGCTTTACCGCGGCAGCCCCCGAGTGCCACATGTTTTTTTTTTTTTTAATCCCTTGCAAGATATGTGATTTGTTTTCGGCGTTTTTGACATTTACTACAGCATTTTTTATTTAAAAAAAAAAGGTAGTCTTTAAAATAATACAGTGGTACCTACGGAACAAAGCGGCCAAGTGCGGCCGCTTTGTCAATATTATGAGGATACAGTTAACCTATGTCCATTGATATTAAAACCATAGGTTTGTAAGCCTACCTAAGTAACTAGGTACCTATTTAAAGTCAGCTGCAAAAATACATTTTCTACCTGCCTACAGTTAGCAAAGATAATCTTGTAGATATCTACGTACCTACACAACTTAATAGTAGAATAAATTCATTTTTAGTGGCAACACCTAGGTATGCACAAAGTAGGTAGGTACTTATGTAAAACAGCATTCCTTAAAAATTATAAACGGGGAAAAGGTTTTTTTAAAGAAAAAAAAAAGTTAGCTAACTAGAAAAACCGGCCAAATGCGTGACGGACCACGCACAATGAAGGGTTCCGTAGTTGGGATGAATTTGTCCCAAAAACAAACTTAACTTTGTAGTTGATAAACATGTTCTCCCATACGGAATGTATGGGAAAACAAGTTTTTGCAACTGCAAAGTTAAGTTGGTCAATTATTACTCATTAACTTGAAGAGCCTACTTAGCTGTGATAGTTTTCCTTTTAATTTCGTTACATAAACTACTGCTGTGATTTTTTACACACATCCAAAACCAGCCATTTAGCTGGCAGGGGGGGGGGACACTTGACTTACAAAAATTAGCACTTTAAAGCTTAATATTTCGCAAACGCATCCCTGAATCCAAAAACGGTTTTAACAAACTCACAATGTTTTTGAAGGACCTTTCCAATGATACTACTTTACGTGTACCCTAAAAAAAAATGTTTTCATAATTTTGTTTTACCACTTTGTCGGCGTAATTAATATGTATACCTATGCAAAATTACAGCTTTCTAGTAGGTACTAAGGGTCTCGGAGCTAGACCGCGGACAGACAGACAGACAGACGGACATGATGAAACTATAAGGGTTCCTTGTTTTCTACGGAACCCTAAAAAGAGGCTTATTCAGTTTATTAGAGGATCGGCTGGGTTTTTTAGTATGCCAAAATGAGAATAATTAGAGGCTCAATTAAATACCAGACATTGGTAGGTATCTAAGTATTATACCTAAAACCTTATAGCTCAAAGGGTCTGGAGGTGGAATTCACTAGTTGACCACGACACCACGGGTATAACAGAACTAAGTCTGAGAATTATAATCCTAGTATAATTAATAATCCTTACATCCTTACATATTATAAAACAAAGTCCCCCGCCGCGTCTGTCTGTCTGTCTCAACGCGATAAACTCAAAAACTACCGAACGGATTTTCAAACGGTTTTCACCAATGGACGGAGTGATGCATGCGAAAGGTTTTAGTGTTTAATTGATTAAGGTTTTGTGTAAATTGGCTGAAATTTGACGATTATTGTTGAAGAAGTCGGAAAAATCATGCCGACTGGGAGCTTTACTGGCGTGCGCTGCGTTAACGGAAAAAGATACATCAAATTGATGTTCTACAGTATTATTTATCTTAAAAATTTCAACAAAAAATTCACAATGGCATATGTCTATCTTCTAAGGATGACCCACAATAACCATTTTTATCTTTCAGAATTTGATAAAAATTTAATTGTTATTTCCGAAGCTTTTTTGACCGGTATAGTATTAATCCTTATCCAAAAAATATGTTATTTAAATTAGGCATTTAATTTAGATTAAAATATGCCTAAAAATACGAAATCATATCATTTAAATGAATAGTTTAAAAGATATCACAGTTTCAAAATTACGCGTAGCAACGTGGTCGCAGCGGTAGGAGTCAATGGCCTTTTCCTCTGTTAGTATTACTTATTAGGTATGAAATCTCGGTAGTACGTTCCCGTGGGATATATTCCGACATCCACGCGGGCGAAGCCGCGGGCAAAAGCTAGTAATATGTAAATGTGACAGTTTGTAAGGATGGATGGATGGATGGATGGATGTTTGTTACTCTTTCATGCGAAAACTACTGAACGGATTTGGATGAAATTTGGCACACAGATTGTTTAAAACCTGGATTAACACATAGGATACTTTTATCTCGATATTCCCACGGGATCGAGACTTATGCGGGTGAAACCGCGGGGCGCAGCTGTTTTAGAATAAAATTTAATTTTTCAATTCCATCACAAATAGTATCAGTAATACAAAACTTATCTACCTACTAGTAAACCATATTTTATAATTATTGTAATAAGACGAATGCCCTCCAGGCCAGCCAATAACTCCATTGAATCCTTAAAAAATTACATGAAATTAAATATAAGTACTCAACCTATAATTGCGTAAATAAACGGATGTAATCTAGATAACTACCAATAAGTAGGAAACAAAAAAAAATGCCGTCGGCCATTTTGGTATCCCGCCAAAAAGACAAAAACGCGCGCTAATTTGACAGCTCGCGTCCACCAAATGTCATATTATCTGGTTATTTGTATTGAAAGAAAATGTTGGTATTTACGGATATTTGACGGTGATTGGCATTTTATTGAGCTGAATTCCGTATAATGTGTTCATACAAACGAGCGGCACGCGCTGACGGCAGTGGTAACTGCAGCCGTCGACGGCAGAGGCAACTGCAACCGTCGACGCGTCAGTGGCTGCCGTTGGCAAAGTGCCGCTCTTGTATATGAGCAAAAATGTTTTTTTTTTCATGAAAATTCGGTTCTATTTTTTGAATTAATTAAAAAGTATCTCTTTTTATTGCAAAAGGAGTTTTGCAATTAAACTGACTAGAATCGAGGCATAAACACTTGATATTTTTTACAGCCTAACTTCAAGGTACAAAACCTACTACTCGACATTATTTTGAAAATCCAGCCCGTTCCATCTTTGATGTCCTCCCTCCGGTAAACGCCCTAAGCCGAGGCTCGTACCCCACAGGGGGTGCCCTTAGCGAGCGTTCACCTAGTTTATAAGTTTAGTTTATAAGTCCCTGGCTGGAGGCTTTGAGTGTAGCAGCTTAAGGCACCCACAGGTTTGCTCGGTTAAATAGTCATGGCCTCAGAGGCCAGCTATGAGATGCCCTAGAGAAAAAAAATAAATATATATATATTTTGAAAAGGTAGGTACCTTCCATATTTCCAAAACAATACCACTTTACGGAACCCAAAAACCCTCTAACAAAAAACAGTGGCAAGATAATTCCGACCGCAAATAACGGGCTTCCTTTACTAAAGCGTTATTTCGATCCACAACCATTTTTCACGTTGCCAGCGGGCGGACCACTTGCAAGCAAGGCCGAGGTTTTGGTATAGTAAAAAAGTAAAAATTCCAAAATGGCCGACAGTTGCCACTTAAAAAAAATAAAAAGGAACCCGTTTGAAGCGGTACCAATTTGGTGGTTATTTTTGCTAAGGGCAATGAAACATCTATTTTTGTAAAGAAAATAATATGCTATTTAAATGGACTCTTGCGGTTTATTTTAAATTATTGGTTATTTAGTCAGGTAGCATTGAATTGTATGTTTTTGAGTTATCCAATTAGAATGATGTATTTTCGCCTGCTGGTTTTATTATTTTACTGCTACTGTTTAATTATACAACAATAAACAATGAAAATACAATTCAGTAGCAAAAAGGTGGACGATAATTATAACAAGGAAAAATATTGCTTAAGTGTTTATTATTCCTCCGGTTCTTATTAGCTAAATTTTATCCTCATACTGGTTGCTTTTTATCTCTAATGATAAATATAAAACAAACCACATTTTAAAATATCCAGTTGAAATACTGAAGTATTCATTAATACCTACATGTGGTAGGTACAACAGTCTTAGCATTGTGTAGGTACTATGGGAGAAAGCCATATCTAAGCATATCGAAAACAAAATCCAGTGAACACGATGACCACATCTGTTTAACGCCCCTTTTTGCGTCGACCAATGAAACAAAAATACATAATAATAATTTTGTCGTTTTTGTTTTTTTGATGTTCGTGTTTTTTGTAGGCTCTATAAAAAAATCAGTTGAGATGTCTGACCCTTTTTCGACCACTGAGTATAGAACAAAAGAAACGAGATGAGAAAGTTTTTATACTTTACATTTTGTTTCAACTAACTAGTTGATCACAGATGTCTGACCCTTTTTCGACCACTAGGTATAGAACAAAAGAAACGACATGAGTCTATGATATGTCTAACTTTTATAGTTTAGTCACAATAACCGTTTTTGGTTCAAATTAGTAAATCAAAACACGGGTAGAATCAAAAAATTATGATATTCGTATCATGATTATTTTAATTCTTATCCAACTAAATAGTTTCATAATCAAGGTTGATTATCATTACCCTTAGAGCCGAGCAAAAGGAAAAAAGTTAGAAAGAACGCTAAGTGAAAGCGAAGTATCAGCGTAGGCGCGCGATACCTACGAAGGAGCAAGAAATTTCATGCGGGCGATGTCGCGGGCAGAAGCTAGTTATTAGTAATTTTCCATACCACTTTCCCCTTGTTTGTAGTTAAATTGTTTTGTGATTATTTATTTTATTTTATAATACCCAGTTTTCTAGCCTCTCTACTTAACCATTTAGGGCCGGGGAACATCTGGCGAAGTCAAACGCAACGCGGTTGTCACTGCCAAACAAATATCGACCTTGTATTAGTTACAATAAAGTTGAGAATAAATAAACTTCCATTAGTTCGAGAGCGTATCTAAAGGGGAAAAAGGTGCGCATCTCAGGTTATTTATTTTCGACTTTATTTTAAGGTTGGCAATGTTGATATTTGTTTGACTTAGAAATTGGTATTTTAACTTAATTTAATTAATTAATATGTAATAAATAGCAAACATTAATTTTAAACAAACCAATATGACCGGTGGTTATCGAGTTTTGCGCCTTTAAAGTTTTATGGAAATTTTCCGCGTCTCACCCAAAAACTGCAAATTGTGAGAAATCTACTCAACTGAGATGTTAATTTTATACTTTTCGAATAGCATAGAAACCCCATTCAGCAAAAAACAAAAAATTCTTGTCCCAAACGTGCTCGAACTACGACCGAACGAAGGTTCCCATTGATATTTATTACCGTTGAAAAAAAACGCACCACCCCAGCTGGTTTTTACTGTGTTTTTTTTTTTGCATTTAAAAAAACAAGGGACTCGGCAAAAATCTGATACTGCGATGCTATTGGTTGATGAGATTTCTATAGCGGCCGAGCGCTGCAAGCAAAAATAGTCCTTACGGTGCTTAGGTATGGATTTCTTCGATAGTACCTACAAAAATCTCTCTCCAATAATAAATCACGATTCAAACGTTACATAACTCCAGTACCTGCCCACAGCTAAAAGAAAAAACAACTAAACATCCTAACACTGTAAAAAAATCGTCAATGTAGGTATCTCTAACGCACATAAAAATAAAACATACCCACACATACACAACCTACCTAAATATTACATAAACCTACATCAACATCAAAAAGTTCAACACAAAGAGTTCCGTCTACTAAAAAAAGAATGAAAGAAATCTCCGTCCAACCCTGACCCTGCGCAAGCGCCGAACGAAGCCGAATTCAACCGAAATGAGCCGAATCGTCGCCAAAAGAGTAGCCCTGACCTTACTCTTGACTTGGTGCTTGTGTGTGTGCGTTTGTATGTAATTCGGGTACTTTGACTGGTTCGCAGTTTTTTATTTGTGTGAGTCCAAAGAGTAGATGGGCTGAACATGTAAAATATATTGAGGCAGGTCCTAAACCTCTGAGAGGATTAAACCATTTGCATGAAAATTTTGGGCTGAGGGATTTAGATGAAGTCTTAGTAGAGAAGTATTAGCAAATTAGATCAGTAGTGATGGTCAGAAACTCCAAGAAATGGTCATTAAACAAGGGGGTTTTGATGCATCTTGGTAGGTAACAAAATTCTCTAACACAGCTACTTTAATGTGGACCATGGTTTTTAGGACTTCGGGGAAGGAGAAGGATTATCTACATCTCTAGAGAAATAATCTGTTTATTGATATTTTTTACGCATCTCTGTGTCAAGCTTCAGTTCCTAGCTGATCATGGAACTTTTGTAAAACATTGCTTTATGAGGCCAGTAGTGAAATTAAAGACCGGAATCTTTAAGTTTTACTACCTAAAACTTTCCCTCCAAACTCTCACCTCTGACCACAAACTACTCTATGCCATGCAATTCGGATACTTTTTGTCGGGAGTTCGTGCGATCACGTACACTTGCACAATCCCGTGCACATGCACTGTGCACGCGTGTGTGCGCATTTTCGCGGCGTGCAGTTGTTTGGGCAATGCACTCTCGCGCACAATGCCACTGACCTTGGTAATGCAGCTGCGTATGGACGATTCGACCCGCCAATTCGGCGTCGGTTCAAGCTTTTTTGTTTTTCGAAGTCTAGGATTTTGAGATGCATTAACTTAGGTAAGAATATACAGACGTGGAGTGATTTAAAGGGTTAGTTTTAAAAGCTTTTGCTGACACAGTAAAATTAAAAAAATCTGGGCTTCTGATAAGGGTGTTTGAAACTTGAAACAGGTAATCTTAAAAGAGATGAGCCAGAAAAGAGGTATTACGATGACGGCAGTAGAGGTTCATGGAGGAGAAGACATGCGACGGCGACCTGAAATAAATTGGAACTAGGCCATCAGGAGAATGATGATGTAAATATCGGCGATGCAATGTAAATCAGTTATTACGAAAAGGCTTCAGGCGAACTTCCATTCACCTTCAAATTTAGGTTAAGAAAATTTTTTTACAAAAAAAATAAACCGAATTAAAAAAAAAACACTACAAAGTGAAAAATAACTTTAATTTCGGAAGTCGGTGACAAAGAACGAAAATTCAAAACCAAAGACAACGACTTCCGAAATTAAAGTTATTTTTCACTTTGTAGTGTTTTTTTTTTAAGTCGGTTGTTATTTTTTTAGAAAAAGTTTTCGTTTTCAAATTTAGTTGTGGTTCTCTACCCCACACAAATTCGAATACCACTACCTGCTATGTAAATAACAGTGACAAGAAGTTATCATATCATCCACATACTATGTGGGAAAAAATTCGTATTATTGAAGCTATCTCAAAAAGTACCCAAGCAAAGTTAATAAAAATTTTATGGGACCACCTCTAATGTATGATCTACCCCGATCCTTTTGGAAGTCGGTTAAAAATCATAATGAAAGGAATCCGTAAAATATAGCTTGCCAATCAGACTGATGTCGAGGGTTTTATGACTTGACATAGACTGTCTGCAAATTTCGATTACATGCATTTTGGGTGCAACTTGGTTACTAGACTACATACTGTGTAGTATTATATGAACGTTTACGAGGTAAAGTCTAGCTAGGCCATATAAATTAGGAACTCGCAGGATCTGAGTGGGGTAGATAAGAGATATGATAGATTTTAGAGACAGCTTCTTCTTCATCGTGTCGCTGCCTGACCAGTATTTCAAATCTTCTTGACCGAAAACCTCGTCACCTCCTCAGCGTCGTTGGTGGCAGTGGAGAAGTCACTTTGACTGCATGTTTTAGGACACAGAAGGCAGGATAAGAGTTGGAGCATTGTTTATTGCGACACAGTTATACTCATTCACACCCTGCAGAGCCAGCTACGAAGATACGACGTGCTGCAGGCTTCATTCTAAGAATGATTGGAAGCCTACATGATCAGATAAAGCTTCAGTTTTATTTCATCTCTTACAAATTCGGGCTCTGTTTGGATGTTAAGGGGTACGCGCTTAGGTAGCACATGACATTAAAATGTTCTTACGTTTTTTGTAATTTGCAAGACAGTGGTGCCGATTCCCTTGTTCACAAACTAAACTAAATTTAAGTTCAGTGCATCTTTTTCTTTCTATTTCAATAAGAAAAGGACAGAAGATAAATTTTAGTTTAGTCCTGTCAAATTAATCAGCGCCTGTCACTACTCCATACAAGTTTAGACGTGATTAAAAACTTGCCAACTAAAATTACGTCAATTTACGTCAAGCGCTGATTAATTTGACAGGACTAAACTAAAATTTATCTTCTGTCCTTTTCTTAATGAAATAGAAAGAAAAAGATGCACTGAACTTAAATTTAGTTTAGTTTGTGAACAAGGGAATCGGCACCAGTGTCAGGATTTGCGACCATAACAAAAATGGCTATACATAATTAGAATCAGCGATACTCATATTTAATCATATAATTGGTTGTAAAGTAGCATTACATTCTAAGTACTATTTGTTTTATTTTATTTTGTTATCTATTTTTATTTAATTCATTAAACCTAACTTGGTTTCCGTACGACTTTTTCGGGTGACCACTGAAAATCAGCGCTGTGTTGTGGGTCCCCATAGCACAGCATCATGCTGAGTGGAAGCCTTTTTGTTACAGTCACGACGTGCCAGCAGCTGCCGCATATTTCTGTTTTGTGCTCGTGATTATATTTAAATCTATTATTTTATTTTATTTTATTATTCTTTTCTTTTATTAAACTTAGTTTTCTTTCTTTCTTTCTTTCAATACAACTCCTTTTAAGTTAGAATTTACCTCAAATGTCATAATTTCATGAAAGAGACATTCATTAGGGTAATATGAACTTAAAGAGTTGTACCTATTGATGCTTTTTTTATTCTATTTTAATTTGGGACTTTTATAATCGCAATGCGTATGACAGTCCCATCATATCCTAAACAAATAATAACAACATACACTGCTATGGATTACATTTGGGCCATAAACCTGAACAGACTCTTAGCATCATCACCATTTGGTTGAAATAGAATTTTATTAAATGTGCCTAAATCAACTCGGTTCAACCTCAAGGCCCCAAACACATCATATCTATCAGACTCATATCGAACACAGTCCATCAATAAGTGATGTAAGTCTTCCACAACTCCACACAATTGAGCGAGTTAATTTTTTTCATCATGAAAGCAAACTTATTACTTGGAATTTTTTATGATTATAAGTAAGTAGGCACTGTTTCATGGTAGCTTATACGATGACTTCAGAGTGACCGAGTTATATATTAGAAAGTATTTGTATGTAGTTCTAAAGCTTAAGTTTTTGGCAAAGAAACACAGAAGCAGATGGTGAAACCAAAAATATTAGTAGGCATATAGTCAATATTATATATGTAAGACTGAAATCGCCAACCCGTCTTGAGTGAGCGTGGTGATCAATGCTCGTGCTTTCTCTGTATGAGAAGAGGCATTTGCCCTGCACTGGGACGATAATAAGAAGATGTTCAACGCCCTTCTGACTGCCAACCCTGAAAGTGATGTGTTTGTAGATGAATGGAGTAAAATTATGCGTAAATATCTGGTGTTCTGTGAGATAAAGTACGCAAGGGAGTTCACTGTTCCATGTTAGTTTTAATTAAAATATATAAAAATATATATAATTAATAATTTAGTATTTTTTTTTTTTTTTTTGTAATTTTTTTGGTGTTCATAATAAAGAATATTCTATCTATCTATATATATATAATTGGTGTTGTACCGTTTTAAATAAATAAATAAGCTGGTATATAAAAGGTACATAATATCTCAATCGAATTTATTCGCATACAACTCATTAAAAAGCTAATTAGCCTTTGCAAATTGATATAAAGTCTACTGCTGAGAAAGGCCACAGGCAATTTTGTGCCATTGACTAATGACACGAGTTTGTTACTTGTCAACCTGTCACTACATGCCAAAGTGCCGTTTATTGTCATTTGACATTGCCATCGAACATGTTTTTAAAAGGGTATTTAGGTACTTATTGAATAATGACTTATGAGCATTTATATTCTGAAAGTGGGCAACGTCGCAAATAGCTACCAAATGTTTCGCTGTTTTGATTAATTTGGCAATATTACTGTATCGAAATATGAAATATGTCAAACTAGTGAACAAAAATATTGAATATGAAATGCAATAAATAATATCTTAACACCGAATATTTAGTTTTAAATGTAAAGAAAAGTATTTGGAAATTTTCTAAATGCCTTATTTTACACCTAAAATGGTTACAACATCAAATTCAGTGTTGTAATTGCAATTCATTATTAATATTCTAGTTCGCTAGTTAGCCACATTTCACATTTCCATACAGTAATATTGCCAAATTAATTAATAAAAACAGGTAAATATTTGACAGCTATTTGCGACATTGAGAACTTTCAGAATGAACGCTCTTAAGACGCTGACAAACCGTGGTCACTGTCGGACTGCATGCTGCGAAGCGCAATGACACAACGCTTGTAATTTATCAAAATAGGAAGCAATAATCTATTTACAAAAAATCTATTGATTGGAATAAAAAATTCAAACACTGTTATGTTAATATGTTGCTTGTAGTTCGCTCACATTTCCCTACGTGATCAAATCAGAAATGAAGAGATCCGCAGGAGAACCAAGGTAACCGACAGAGCCCGAAGAATTGCCAAACTTAAGTGGCAATGGGCAGGGCACATTGCTCGCAAAACGAATGGCCGATGGGGCCGAAAGGTTCTGGAGTGGCGACCGCGTACCGCAAGACGTAGCGTTGGAAGGCCTCTCACAAGGCGGATCGATGACCTTGTGAAGGCTGCAGGAATCCGCTGGATGCGGGAAGCACAGAATCGGTCGAAGTGGCGGTGCTTAGGAGAGGCCTATGTCCAGCAGTGGACGTCTTTCGGCTGAAATGATGATGATAATGATGTTGCTTGTAGAATAATCTGACAAAAAATGAAATGATGATGGTATTTAAACGTTAAAAGAAATTTTTAGTGGTATTGTAGCGATTACACCGCCACATACGAACTACGCATCATAGACATGACGTCACACAAATCCTGCATCGCGCAATTAAAGTTTACCGAGCGATCAACATACAAATATACAAGATTTCAACTCCAAACCGATGGGCAGTTGCCCGCCAGACACAACACCCGTCTGGTCGGAGGATCCTCCCTTTTCTATGGTGGATGAGTGAACTTTACACCCTGTTCCTCATGCCCCTAAAGTATCTTCGTGATTTTTTTCTATCGTATCAAATTAGTTGTATTATGTTTTCAACAGACTTTCTAACTAGCATAATAATATTATATCCTGAAGAATATCTTATATTTTTCTGATTTTGTTTACTGCAGTGGGTCATATACTTTTAGGCATTATAAAACTTGCGTTTAGCACCTGCTATCTAATTGCGTGACACTTTTTCGGCAAATGATTAAGACAGTTCAAAAAAATTCATTGTGATAATTACGTTGTTGAGCAGATTTCTTTTTTAAACTTATGAAGCAATGGATTAGCAATCTCTTTCAAATCGATTTAGATTGTGATTGATCGTGTATTACTCAATTAGGGTGCTATAATCCCCTTAAAATGGGGTATTGTCGTCATCCAATCATAAAAGTGTTCACGACTAACATAAGAGTTAACTGCCTCGTTGGTCTAGTGGTCGCAAGCGCTACTGCTGAGCATGAGGTCCTGGGTTCTATTCCCAGGTCGGGCAAAATGTTATTAGGTTTTTTCACCAGGAATTTCTCAGTAGCAGTTTGGAGTCTGAAATTGTGCCCGGTTGATGGCAATAGGCTCGCCACCTATTACATGGGACTTAGACATAACCGGCAAAATATGGGTGTACTACCTATAGGTACCTCTGCCTAACCCTTCGGGGATTACAAGCGTGGTGATGTGAGAGACTGACTATTCCATATAATTATTCTTGACATTTACCGATGAAGTGTTGATGATCTAGTAGTTTATAATCCTAATTATGCCGCGCTAACAACTAAGTGTTCAATTTTAAATAATCTATCGTCATTGGTGATGATGCCTTTTTAATTTTTTTTTTTGGTGGGAAATTATCAAATAACTTCTCCCGCTCTGGGCGGAGCGGGAGGGCGTGTCAGACTCTTACTGACTAAAACCCACCCGTGTTCCTTCGGTTACCCTGTTGCCGGGGGCCACGATTTCCCTATCGGTTTTCTTCGAACCCCCGACAGGCATTGGCCCTAGCGGACCCCGTCAATTCTGCTGACATCTCTTTGAGGCGCGTGTGGAACACAACGCGCCGTCGACCCGGGCTTGGTCCTTATCGGACGGCGAGCTACCCATTGCTCACCGTCCGCAAGCCCGCGCCTACGGTGGCCGGAAATCGGCTCGCGATTCCCGCCCCGGGTGTCTCCTCCTGCGGTTGGTGATGATGCCTGGGTCTAAAAACAGAAATTCTATTAAGTCCGTCAGTCATAAATAAAAAAATATTATTAGACACGTATTTTTTGCTTTATCGTTAAATTTGGGGAGTGGGAGAGTCGCTACGTCACAAGTAAGTATAAAATCTACATACTCGTGACGTCATGGCATATTTTAACTCAATGTATCGCCGTAAAACGTTGAAAAAATTAAAAAATACGTGTCCAAATTTTTTTATAAACTACCTGATGGAAAAAAAAAACGTTTTTTTGTTGTCATCCCTATTAAAATGTCTATTTTAATTACCAATCATAACAGCATAAGCAGAAGCCGACCCCAACATAGTTGGGAAAAGGCTAGGCAAATTGAAACCATTTAATTATTATTTGCCTTATGTCAGCATAAAAGTCGACAGAAGATTTACTGATAAGAAACTTGATTAGACTTTATGAAACCGCGGGGTGGGTGACCTCCAATAACCTTATTTACTATATCAGAATAAGTCAATGACCTAATGACCTCTATTGGTCACAATTTAGGTGCACTAGTCCATTTGTACAAAGCGAGGGTCAAAGCATTTAGTAACCCATGAGTGCGCACTGAAAATGCACCAGATTACCACCAATCCAACTTTATTGGTGAATTATTGTGTGATGGGGTCACACGAATCGAAATCAAATGACAATAATGCTGAAAATGATGAGTTTTCTTGACAATACGAATGCAACCCTATCGTAGCGACGATGTCGATGAATTTCCACTGCAGAACGTAGACATTACGGAGCCAAAACGTGGACACTCACGGTACTACAGGTCCATAAATTCAAGGTCACTCAGCGAGCTATAGAACAGGCTTGGAGTCTCTCTGAGGGATCAAGGGCACAGAACCAAAGTTGTCGACATAGCTCACAGAATAAGCAAGCTGAAGTGGCAGTGGGCCGGCCATATCAGCCGTAGAACCGATGACCGTTGGGGTACACGTGTTTTTGATTGGAGACTGCGAATCGGCAAACGTAAGGTAGGACGCCCTCAGACTAGGTGGAGCGACGATCTACGCAGGGTAGCTGGTAGCAGCTGGATGAGAGTTGCCGAGAATCGAATTGCATGGCCTGCAACAGGAGAGGCCTATGTTCAACAGTGGACTGCTGTAGGGTAACAATGATGAACGCAGGCATTCCAATGACCGCTATAATAATCAAATGATCAAACTCAAACTTAAAGCACTTATTTCAATTAAAGCATTTACAGGCACTTTTGAATTATCAAGGAGTCAGTCAGTCAGAAATCTGAAGCTAGTTGCCCATTCCAAAGCGCAGTAGCTACCTATGGAGAAGAACGGGCAAGAAACTCTACGGACACTCTTTTAAATAAAAAAATGGTTACAAAATATTGGTCACATCATTCATGTTGAAATTATACATGTGAGAACAATGTAGAAAGACGTGCACGTTAAATAAAAGCGTCCGTAACAAAAGGAAAAAAAGAAAAACAATTTGAAGATTGAAATAAATTAAAATAAGCCCTGGCAGCTAAGAAATGACCAGTCCCAAGTGACAGCGCCCGTTCACGAACATGACGCATGGATTCACAGGGGATACTGCCCTAAACTCTTTAGAAGGACCGCACAATGGTTTTCTGATAACAGAACGTTTTGAAAATATCAGACCTCTTCTGTGACATGTGGATGGCTGAGGTAGCAGAGAAGCCACTTCTTACTTAATTTTTTCTTACAGCTTAATCTACTTCTTTTCTGACGTTGGTGACTCTACTTCTGGAAAGTCAAGACTTTATACCAGTATCTTTTCCATAAGCATAGCATACGCATAATCAGCCTATAATTGTTCCCACTGCTGGGATACAAGCCTCCTCTCTTCGATAGGGAGTGGGCTTTAAATTACAGACGGGCTCAGTGCGGGTTGGTACTTAGATGTCACAGGTATTCGATTTTTTTTTTAAGTGATAACTTCTTTAGGTGCGTTGGGCATTTTTGAGATAGGACTAAACTATTGATTTCGCGACACTGTTACGACACCAGCTTTTGACCATTCAAAAGACATCAACGCGTGGATTAGCGCGGTGCCGATTTTTTTCAAGTTTTCACTTCTGTCGGCACTCCCGGAGTGCCACTATTTTTTTATATTTTTTTTCGAATCTTCTCCTTATTTTATCCTAATCTAAACAACCACCACTACTTACTTCTCTAAAACCTAAATTATTCACATGCTTCTAAATACAAACCCATCAAACTGACATATTTCCCTGGCAGCACGACTCTAACCCTTTCACCGCGACAAACGACAAACAACAATTACAACTACTACAAATGCCGAACGAGGCACGCAAGCATGCCTCAGTAATACATACAAAAAATACTGGCAGGTGACCACTTTTGGCGCTAGTTTTAATAATAAAAAAACTAAGTATTCTAGGTGGAAGCTTAAATGAACTGGACTGGCCACTTCTGTCGAACAGAATCTGCCAAACAGCAGTAAACGGCAACGGAGGGAAGGGACGACTTTGTCCTGCAATGGGACACAAATGGCTGATAAAAAAAAACAATAGCACTCCGGGACTGCCGACAGAAATGAAAACTTGAAAAAAAATCGGTACCGCGGTAATCAACACGTTGATGTCTTTTACTCCGCGCACCGCGGTAATCAACGCGTTGATGTCTTTTTAACGGTCAATAGCTGGTGTCGTCACAGTGTCGCGAAATCAATGGTTTAGTCCCATCTCAAAAATGCATAACGCGCCTATAGAAGTTTTCATTTCAATATAATTATAATAAATACTCTAGGTATAGAAAGTTGTGGCAACAAAATAAATGCTGATGGTTTTTTTACGTTCTGAAAGGTTAGGTTAATGGCGTTAACAGGACTTGTTTAGACTTTATTCGTTCACCAGCTACTTCATAGAAAAATTGGATAGGCTGATGATTGCTGTATTAAACTCTAAACTTAAGTACCGACAGTTAATTGATTCAGGCGTGACCTTACGGAAATCCATTATAAATACAATAGACGTGGATATATTTAGTAACCTATTCCGCTTAGCTATTTCTAAAGAGCCATAAAAAACGCTGAAAGAAATCGACACGCGTTTCACCTCTCAACGAGGCATCCTCAGTATGACGATTGACTTGTCGCGAACCTGAATACGGCGTGTTGCCACACCGAGTGCTGAACGCAGAGCATAGAGAGTTGTTTTTTAAAGTACCGATTATAAATTAAACTCGCTTTTCGTGTCTGTCTCTGTGGCCGCGTTTGTTAGAGTGTACGCAACGGATTTTGGTGCAATATTCACCATCATTTATAGAATTTATTCCGGTTTGTTTATGTGTATAATACATTAATATTAAACTTATCTAAAGGTAATAAAGAAATGTCGATTTTTCGTCAAGTCACAAATCCGTGCGACGCAGGGGCGCTAGTGCTGACAATAACCCATTCTCTCTAGGTAGTTTTACTCCCAAGACTTAAATTATCTGTGTCCCAAGCTTTAGCGAGAGAGTAAATAGAAACCGAGTTATAATGGGTTTTAGCGGCGTGTGTTACACTCTACTTTTCATTACGATGGCGAGAAAATAAAATAATCCAATACAATATTAAAATAAATAATTTATTATATTTTTAAAAATATACAATTTGTTCAATCTGAATTTTTAAGGAAAATTTTCATCCCGGTATGCGGTAATAAAAAGCTAGTTTTACATAAGAATAAAGACTTTTTCGTTATTAACAGAAAAAAAAACACTATTTCCCCTAGAGCAAGATATGCAATTTTTTCCCCGCTCTGGTACGCTACAATGACGGACTTTTTGAGCAAGAGGAGTGAAAAATTAATTAGGAACCTACCTACTAATCGAATCCTATTTAGGTATAAATATTCTTTCAGCCAAACTTGGTAAAGAAAGGGCAAATGATGGACTAATCTGAGGAGGATAGTGAACAGCATCCTTGATTTTAACTAACCCCTACCTAATAGGATAATTATAATCCCACAAGCAGCGCCCCGCGGTTTCACCTGCATAAGTTTCGATTCCGTGGGAATATCGAAATAAAAAGTATTCTATGTCCTAACCCAGGTCAATGGTCTCCCCATATGACAAATTTAGCGTGACAGCGTAACAAACAAAAAAACTCACTTTTGCATTTATATTATTAAGTTAGGATGCCATGTCCCTCTGTCATTCTTCATGCGAGCTTCAATGTATCGATCCTTATCGTCCTGTTCACTTGAATTCAGCATTTATTTAGATATTAGAAAAGCTTTAGTAGTTTATTTACCTTTGCCTTCCAGTTTACAAGGAAGTTCCCATAAATTTTCTCTTTCCACATTTTTTTACAGGTCGAGGAACAATTTAAAGTCATAACCCACACAACAATTAACAGAAATAAAAGTAAAAAAAAACCACTCAAATGGTTTCAATTATACGTTTTTAACCCTAAAAATTAACGTTCCTGTGTCCATTGCATGTACCCAGGGCATTAGCTCAAAATGTTACCGTTTTCGTTGAAAATACTAATACCTTCGCGTTTTAGTGTTAAACAAGTTTTTTTTTTTTCAACATAGAGGGATAGAATTACGGAACTGTCACAAAGATTAAACAAAATACCTTGTAGACAGCCAGTGTTTTTTTTAGTTTTTTGTGAAATGCAAACATTTTTTTCATCATACTTATTTTTTTTTGAGCTGATTATATTAATTAGTGAAATTAACACAGATACATGTTGGCAACAATGCTTGTTAAACTTTCCTGTGATTGTGATTTTCTTTTTCTTTTTTTTTAGTGTTCCTGCATATTACCACAGATATATTACTAATATAGTTTTTAAGTAAGATAGAAGACTAACACCCTATGGGCCTTGATGCCTGACAGTTTTTTTGAAGTGAAAACTTCTTTAGGCACGTTGGGCATTTTTGAGATGAGAATAAACAATTGATCTCGCGACACCGTTACCGACACCAGATTTTTGTAAACGCGATTGTGTTTTTTATTTATATTATATAGGTATTACGGATCAATATTCTATGCAAGTATTTTTACTTTAAAGGTTTTGGAAGTATTTTTTTTTTACGTTCATACATCTGGTCATACACGCACGCCGGTTGTGAGTACTACGCACCTGGCCTTTCTGAAGAACATCACCAATAAGGTCAGTATATGTCCTCCTAGGGCGTCCCCACCCGCAGGAGGAAACGCCCGGGTGTCACCACTGTGTGGATCGCCCGGAGGACACGGTGGAGCATACGGTAGAGGTCTGCCCGGCTTGGGCGGGGGCTCAAGTAGCAGACCTCTACCGTGTCCTCGTGGAGGCAATCGGCGGCGGTGATCTCTCGCGTCCGGCCCTGAGCGAGAGGAAATGGGAGGCCGTCACCTTCTTCTGCGAAGCAGTAATGCTCGCGAAGGAGGAAGCGGAACGCGTGAGGGAGAGGCAAATTTCGCGCCCTCGCGCCCCTAACCGCCGCAGGAGGAGACGCCCTGGGCGCCGGGAATCACAGGCAGATTTCATCACCGGATCAATGGAGAGCATGGCAATGCTGTTTGGCAGCAGAATTATCATGGATAGTAGGGTGGTAGTTCCTGCTACTTCCCATGGACAACTTTTAAACAAGAAACCGTCAGTGGTACTTACTAGGTAGATAATTCTTGAATGTTATCGGCACTAGCATTACGAAAATAGTTCTTGATTAGCCACTCAGCAAAAGTCGATTAGATATTCAAATATAATAAAACAAAATATCTACAAACCTAAATACCTATTATTAGGTAGCTACGTTACTACACAAAAGGTCACTGCATATTTAGTACATTAACTAAAATATCATGTGACCTTTAGTCGCTTAGAGAGCTAAAACTACATCGGATTCCCTTCATTGTGGGGTCTATTCTAACAGAGGAAATGTCGAGCGCTCGATAAAATAATTAGGGGTCGTCCATTATTCACGTGATGTTTTTTTAGCAACTTTTTAACCCCCCTCTCCGCCCTGGTGATATGTGGTAAGGTTTTAGATGAAAATCCACGTGATTTTGAGTGAGTTTATTTTTTGCTTGTACATATCTTAATTATTTTTTTTATATTTTTCTTTAAATACAGGTATAATCGTTGCCTGGCAACGGCGAGTCACGACCCGCTTTTCGGTTTAAACATCGCGCGTTCAACGAAAAAAGAAATACACGTGATATCTCAATCCATAACACAAAACCGGCCAAGTGCGTGTCGGACTACGCACAATGAAGGGTTCCGTAGTTGAGATGAATTTATTTATCCCAAGAACAAACTTAACATTGTAGTTGAAAAACATGTTCTCCCATACATTCCAACTGCAAATCATCGCTCGGCATCCAATACCGCGACTGTGACATTTTTTTTTAAATTGCAGGGTCACTTATTTGAACGTGTCGAATGAAATAAAACAAAAATCAGATTTTCGTAAAAAATTTCACATTCGCGCTATTAATATAATAATAATACCTTTAAACGAGCAATTCTTGTATATACCTATGTATAATTATAATTTGAATCTCGGAAACGGCTCCAAGAATTTTTATTAAATTTAGTATGCAGGGGGTTTCAGGAGCGATAAATCGATCTAGCTAGGTTTAATTTTTAGAAAACGTCGTTCAAAAAAAATTATAATCCAGATATTTTTCTTTATTCAAGTAACAAGGACTCATTGCGTTAGTAAACTTATGAACTATGTTAAAACTTATTTTACGAGGTCACTTAGAAAGTTTTGCGACTAACAGTTTTTGTCAATAGAATACTGGCTGGTTTTGATGTCAATTAAAACGATGACTATTTATTACAAAAAAACATGACATTCCAAATTCGAAATTCCCTCCACATTTTTTTACGAGCAAAATCAAAATAGTCTGTCTTACTGAAAACTGGATTTATAACGCGAACATTTTCGCGCGATGATTTTGTACGATTTCAAATGTCGACTAAAACCAGAAGAATCGTTTGAAAGACTTCAAATGGTGTTCATAGAAAAAAGCCCTTCTAAAAATACTGTTTTTCGCTGGTTCAACGAATTTATGGGTGGTCTAGTAATTTTGGCAGACAAAGAAAGAAGTGGCCGCCCTATGACGGTTGTTGAAAAAGTGCTGGCTGTGAAAAATTTAATTCAAGAGAATAGGCGAATTACATATGAAGAGGTTCAGCATACACCGTGAAATTTGAATCGCAGTTTTGCTAGAACAAACGTTGTTCAGACCATGGTCTATTACCATTCTACAGCATCCAATAAAAAAAAACATAATTGGTTTTTGAAATAACACAAAAAAAGCAAAGTTTAAAATATCAAGATTATCGTTACTCCCGACAACACAGACACCACGTATACGTTTTTTCAAAAACCAATTTATGTTTTTTTTTTATTGGATTCTGTAGAATGGTAGCAGACCATGGTCTGAATAAAGTTTGTTCTAGCAAAACTGTGATTCAAATTTCACGGTGTATACTGCCGATTGGATCGGGAAGTGTGCATGAAATTCTACACAGGCATCTTTGGTTATGGAAGATAGTTTCACGCTGGTACCGTAAAATCTAACGCAGGGTCAGAAGGAGGTTCGGGTAGAATGGTGCCGAGACATGATAGCAAAATTGGTAGCAGGCTCGTCTCGGCGCGTTTAAGATATCATTACGGGTGATGAATCTTAGATTTATCAATATGATCCAGAAATGAAGCATCAGTCAACCGTGTGGCTGTTTCAAAATGAACCAACGCCTACCAAAGTGAAGCGAGCCAGAAATGCAGGCAAAATGTTGATCGCAAGTTATTTTTTTTTCTACCAGTTTATCTGGTATCAATACCCTGACGAGATCAAAGAAGCGTCAATGCTGAATGGTATGTTACCAAATGTTTGCCAGAAGTTTTTATTACTGCAAGCAGCAAGCGACCGAACACTGGCCTCCGTGGGCTACTGCTTCACCACGACAACGCGCTGGCTCACTCGGCGCTCAAAACAAGGAACTTTCTGGACAGCACACCGGTCAAATTTATAGGTCATCCTCCTTACAGTCCCGATTTGGCTCCGTGCGACTTTTTCTTGTTCCCCAAAATAAAAAATCAACTCAAAGGAAAACAGTTTTCATCACCTGAAGATGCACTGGGTGCATTTGAGAAGGAGATTGGAGAGGCGTCTGATGCGGACTGGAAAATGTGTTATGAAAATTTGTTTAGACGTATAAAACTGTGTATGCCAATGGAGAGTTCTTTCAAAAGATTTAATAAAAAAAAATATAACCTGTAGTATATTTTTTTCTAGTATCACAAAACTTTCTGAGTGCCCCACGTAATCTAGTTTAAATTTATTTCACCCCATGGGAGACGGCACTGCAGTGATTGATGTACATGCAATCCAGACTGCTAACGATATTGTTGGAGCTGGCCCGTACTCTGCGTACCAGGGATGCACACCTCATTCGCATCGTTGCGTAAAAGCAATTAATATGTGCGTCCGCGAATATTCCCGATGCGCTACAAAAACGGGGCAGCACCGACCTATTGGAGTTATACATCAAACCATGTGTTTTGGCATACTGCTCACATTTGGCGACCAATTACTTTCTGAGACCACAGATTGACGCGCTCAGAAGCACCATATCATCTGCATAGCTAATATTATTTACACAAATACCATCTATATAGCAACCCACTCTGGTGCTGCTGAGCTCGCCAATCCTGCCTCACCCCGCATTCCAACCTGTATGGCTTGGAAAAAGTTCCAGCCCATCGTACACTATTGATCTGATTACCATACCACTATTGAAAGATGTTTATAAGCTCCGTTGGCAACCTATTCTTCTCCAACTTTCTCCACAATACGTCATAAGCAACCTGATCAGACCTTGAATAAATCGACCTAGCATAAATCGGCGTCCTACGCTGTGTATAGTAAGTATGTGATAGTATGCTTAAGGCACAACACTGCATTTTCTGTTGACAAACCACGCCGAAACCCGAATTGGTTGTCATGAACATTTACAGTTTTATTTATTTGTGTATTAAGCAGACGGTCAAACACTTTTGATATTTTGATATTATAGTAGCTAGAGAGATGGGCCTTTTGGATGCCGAGCGACGAAATGTAAGTTTTTACGCACATTATTGAGAGATTTACCATGTTATTTCAAGACCATAGACTTCTTATAGGTTTTCCTGTAATCTATGAGTAAAGAGCCATACTATGTATTTTTTTCAAAATTTTTGGTCCAGTAGTTTCGGAGATAAGGGGGGGGGAATGGTCATTTTTCATTGAATTTATCAAATATCTTTAAAAGTACTTATTTTAAAATTATATAAAAAATATATTTAGGATCCTCGCAACAAGCCCTTTCATTTGATATGTCACACGGTACTGTTAGCAAAACTTTTTTTTTAAATTTTCTTGTTTGCGCCCCAAAAGTGACACCTATATTCAAAATTAAATTATTTACGTTACACATTCGTGTTTGGGTCACAAAAATACACATGTGTACCAAATTTCAACTTAATCGGTCCATTAGATTCGGAGTAAATTGGCTGTGACAGACGGACAGACAGACAGACAGACAGACAGACAGACAGACAGACAGACAGACAGACACACGAGTGATCCTATAAGGGTTCCGTTTTTTCCTTTTGAGGTACGGAACCCTAAAAAGCACAAAATAGGGGCTACCTCTTGTGATATTTTATGCTTTTTTCAGAACCCCTCCCCCTTTCGAGGAATCAATCTGCCTAGCCTTTTCCCAACTATGTTGGGGTCGGCTTCCAGTCTAACCGGATGCAGTACTTTACGTGGAGCGACTGCCTATCTGCTCTCCACAACCCAGTAACTGGGTAATACGATACCCCTTGGTCAGACTGGTTGTCAGACTTTCGGGCTTCTGACGACCCGTAACGACTGTCAAAGAGCCACGAATGACAGCCGAGACCAACGGCTTAAACGTTTCCGAGGCACGGAGGAGTCTCGGTATGTAAAGATGAACCCATCCACGGACCAGCCCCGGCAAGCGTAACTTAACCTGATGGATCGACCCATGTGGCCCTGTTATTACTTTTAGTCACGAACTTCTCCCCCTCAGTGGCGTAGCTAGGCGTGGGCGAAGTGGGCACCCGCCCACGGCCTCGCACTTAAAGGGACCTCACGAGGCCCCTTTAAATGCGATGCTCCCAGACTTTACCACAGATGACTAATTAATTTGATCACTTTAACGTTCGAAAAAGAAAAAGCGTGTTTGTTTGGGGCCTCACAAGAAGCCGTTGTAACTACCTTCATAGACCGCAACTGTTAATTTGACGGAATTTGCTTTTCAATATTCTCCCACCGCGCATTTATATTTTTTCACTATCATGAGTAGGTATGTCTTCTCAAACCATTTTTGATAGGATAGATCTATTGGGTAGATCTTGGGAACGAAAGAAAAGGGGCCTCGCTGATGTGACTTTGCCCACGTCTATTTTAGTCCCCGCTACGCCTCTGCTCCCCCCCTTTCGAGCCTCACGTGATTAATAGACAAACCCGTAGATATCAAGTTGAGTGAGACCACAAACTGAGAATTCGTAGGTAGGATTTTGCAGCAGCATCATCACAATCAACTGAAACATGTCCATTGTCCACTGCTGGACATAGATGTGCCCAAGAAACTTTATTCTCTGTAACTTTAGTAGACTACATTACATGACGATTTTTGTTAAACTTCTATCCATGTACCTACCTACTTAAGATCTTCTAAATAATTAAAAAAAAATTATGTATAAAATTTGGCAACTAAGGCTTCATATATTAAACCACCTTCGCCGCGGATCTAATCGTACTGTTGAGCTGTTGCTGTCTTGTGTTGTACTTAAGTAGTTTAACATTTTTTTAAATATTTATCACCGTTTTAAGAATAGGCCACGTCGTATAGCCCGGTGCTAGCGTCACGCGAGCCGCGCGTTAGCGTCACATATCCATGTCAACCATATCTGATGGGTCTACCTACTTTTTAACGGGTTTTCGGCGGGTTTTAACGTTGAAGTCATAGGGCTGTAATTTTAGAGTTTGATATTTTTGAAATTACTTAAAGCCTACTTACAGGTAAGACAGGTACTGTAGTTCTATTTTCTTAATGTCCCTCGGCAAACTTCGTGTTTCGTCGGTTGTCGGATTTCTATCAGTTGCCCTTTGCACTTGGTGCAGACCGGACGCTCTCAATCGACTTGGAAGTATACAGAGTTGTTAATCCTCTTTTAACTTATGTAATTTATTTTAAAAATGGTAGGAAAGCTGCTAAAGTCGCAGGCACGACAGATAGGAAAAAAATTGTGCAGCTCTAAGTATATAGTTCACACGGAAAACAAAACAACAATAAAGTACTTAGTTCTGAATTCAAATTAATAAACATGATAAATCTAATAATTGATGGACATGGAAATTAGCATTCGTTTGTATTCGGGGATCCGATGATACCCGAGGGACATTAAGAAAATAGAAATACTGAATATACTTAAGATCTTAGACATTGAGCAGACCATGGACAATTTGAAATCTCACATCAAATAAAAAACCAAGACATAGCACTGTCAACAGTGACTTGAAGCCGGTTTCGTAAACATATTAGGTATGTGTGCACTTAGTGAGGTGTAGTTTGATTGTAGTATCATTGTAAATGGTTGCAAATGTGTGCGTGTGAGCGTGTATGCACAGAGCGGAGGTGTATTTTGGCATGCTTCACTGTATTGTTCGCAGCGTTCTGTCTTGTTTTTTTATTTGGTCTGAGTTTGAAATCGTATGGAAATAATCTATAATATAAAAATGAATCGCAAAATGTGTTGGCAAGCGCATAACTCAACAACGCCTAGACCAATTTGACCAATTCTTTTTTTTTAAATGTTCGTTATTTTTAGGACAAGGTTTTAGGGTAGGTAGGGTAGGTAGGGTAGGTAGGGTAGGTAGGGTAGGTAGGGTAGGTAGGGTAGGTAGGGTAGGTAGGGTAGGTAGGGTAGGTAGGGTAGGTAGGGTAGGTAGGGTAGGTAGGGTAGGTAGGGTAGGTAGGGTAGGTAGGGTAGGTAGGGTAGGTAGGGTAGGTAGGGTAGGTAGGGTAGGTAGGGTAGGTAGGGTAGGTAGGGTAGGTAGGGTAGGTAGGGTAGGTAGGGTAGGTAGGGTAGGTAGGGTAGGTAGGGTAGGTAGGGTAGGTAGGGTAGGTAGGGTAGGTAGGGTAGGTAGGGTAGGTAGGGTAGGTAGGGTAGGTAGGGTAGGTAGGGTAGGTAGGGTAGGTAGGGTAGGTAGGGTAGGTAGGGTAGGTAGGGTAGGTAGGGTAGGTAGGGTAGGTAGGGTAGGTAGGGTAGGTAGGGTAGGTAGGGTAGGTAGGGTAGGTAGGGTAGGTAGGGTAGGTAGGGTAGGTAGGGTAGGTAGGGTAGGTAGGGTAGGTAGGGTAGGTAGGGTAGGTAGGGTAGGTAGGGTAGGTAGGGTAGGTAGGGTAGGTAGGGTAGGTAGGGTAGGTAGGGTAGGTAGGGTAGGTAGGGTAGGTAGGGTAGGTAGGGTAGGTAGGGTAGGTAGGGTAGGTAGGGTAGGTAGGGTAGGTAGGGTAGGTAGGGTAGGTAGGGTAGGTAGGGTAGGTAGGGTAGGTAGGGTAGGTAGGGTAGGTAGGGTAGGTAGGGTAGGTAGGGTAGGTAGGGTAGGTAGGGTAGGTAGGGTAGGTAGGGTAGGTAGGGTAGGTAGGGTAGGTAGGGTAGGTAGGGTAGGTAGGGTAGGTAGGGTAGGTAGGGTAGGTAGGGTAGGTAGAGTAGGTAGGGTAGGTAGGGTAGGTAGAGTAGGTAATGATAAAGATGGTGCACCCCAAGCATTTATAAGGCAAAACAACGTTTACAGGGTCAGCTAGTAATAATATAATAATAAGTTTCTTGTACAAAGAGAAAAGAAAACACATGTAACGCGCACTCGAACAAAATGCCGGGATTTTCATACGATTCCAAATTATCCGTCGTCTGCTTAGATAACAAACTGCATAACAATAAATGTGACTATAGTTTGACCAATACCGCTGTACCGCGCCTTAGGAAGGCGCGCGGCGAGACGGGGGAGCAGTGCAGGCCGCTAATTCGTCAAAGCTCTCGGCACACGGCGTCCCGCCCGCCGCTCATTGGTCAACACTGCCCCTCGCCTCGCCGCGTATTCCTAAGGCGCGGTACAGCGGTATTGGTCAAACTATAGGTACTAATCTGAAAAGAAAAAAGATTTCTTACCTCCTTAGTCTGCACCCTAATTGCGTAACACACGATCAATCATAATCTGAACCATCTTGAAGAATATTGCTAATCCATTGCTTCTTATGTTCTAAAAATGTGTGACCTGCTCAACAACGTAAATAACGCAATGAATGTTGTTGAACTGTCAAAATGAAACAAATTGTAATTGATCGTGTGTCACGCAATTAGGATGCTGGGTGGGCTATTTATATAATATGGGCAAATAATGTAGGTACTTACATTAATAGAATAATAACTTAAATAAGTTACCTATAGATATTTAAGTGATTAAGTAGGTTATGTTCTTATAATGTGAGTACCAATAGATACCCATTTCTGGTTTGGTACAAAACAAACATGATGAACCTTTATCTTAAAAGTTGGCAACATCGTAAACAGCTGTCAAATATTTACCTGTCTTGATTAATTTAGCAATATTACTGTATGGAATTAAGAAATGTGGCTAATTAAGGAACTAAAACATTGATTATGAAACGCAGTAGATAATTTAATATCGTAACACCAAATATTTAGTTTTAGACGTAAAAAAAACTATTTGGAAACTATCCAAATGCCCTTTTTACACTTAAAACGGTTACAACATCAAATTCAAAGTTATAATTGCAATTTATTATTAATATTCTAGTTCGCTAGTTAGCCACATTTCTTATTTCCATACAGTAATATTGCCAAATTAATCAAAACAGCGAAATATTTGACATCTATTTGTGACGTTGCCCACTTTCAGAATAAACGCTCTTAAAGGCTAAAAATAGTAGACTATGACGGCTGTTGCCTTTCTTTTCATAATGTTCCTGCCCTTGTCCCATAATATGATATGTTACGTGGGGTTGGCGCACACGTTTTCTTCTTCCACTCTCCCCTGTCCACCGTCACGCTATCATTCACTCCCTTCTCTTTCAAATCATTCCTCACACAGTCCATCCATCTTTTCTTTGGCCTTAGGTACTCTTCCTCTCCGTCCATCAACAATGGTGCCGATTCCCTTGTTCACAAACTAAACTAAATTTAAGTTCACGGCATCTTTTTCTTTCTATTTCATTAAGAAAAGGACAGAAGATAAATTTTAGTTTAGTCCTGTCAAATTAATCAGCGCTTGACGTAAATTGACGTAATTTTAGTAGGCAAGTTTTTAATCACGTCTAAACTTGTATGAAGTAGTGACAGGCGCTGATTAATTTGACAGGACTAAACCAAAATTTAATGACCTCAAGAGAAGTCTCTCAAGAGAGACTTCTCTTGAGGTTATCACTCTCGTTGTCGCTGTCTAAAATTTACAGTCTCAATCAAAAAATCTTTGGATAACTTAGGTACCTACCTACTTACCTACATTAGTAATTCTTATCAAAACAAGCAACTATCAGCTTCATACAAGAAACCTAGCTACCGTAAAGTTTATTTGGCGCCCACATTAACATACTAACTCTAGAAACCATTCATTTTAATTTAAGTGCTCTTACATTCAACTAATTAGGTGCCGCACTTAACAAAAACAAACAAAGAAAAATGGCAGTTGAAAAGTGTAAAAATCTCGACAAAAGATTATTATGTCTTGTCTGTCTTTCATTTTTTCTTCGCTAGCTAAGTAAAAAAAATAATGGATAGCTATTTTTCTTCAGTCAGAAACTCACCACAAATAAGAGTGACACAATTATTAATTAAAAAAGTACTAAGACCGAAGATTGTAAATAGTGCATCTTGTTCTGAATTTTTTATCGAGGTGAGTGTAATTTTACCGCTTGGCGACATCTATTGGATTTTTCTAGAACTACAAAGTTTTTGGTTCCATATTTCTGTACTAGGTGGCGCTACTGTGTGTGACTGTGATGTTTTACTTTTTTTATAATGAATTATATTTTAGTGAAATCTATGTGTATTTTAAAATAATAATATCATTAATAATTACATCAAAATATAATCTTGTTTATATCTCAAACTTAATTCTGCAGTAAAACAGTGAACGCATCCTTAATCATTAAATTCCCTGCTTCACATAATGTCAATTTAGTGTTACCAATAGTAAAGATTTTTCTTCAAACTCGGGTAACTTTTTCCACCTATTACTAGAATTTTCAATATTATTCTTGGGTTATTGGCTCTCCTGGATATCGATAACAATTTAATTTCTATTGTGTCTCATTAATGACGGTTGAGCTCATATAATAATAATAACAAGATGTGGATTTTACATTCATTGTACAGACGCCAGCACATCAAGCTACCCGAAACTGTCCAATTTTCCCAATCAACTTTGAATCTTATGCTTCAGAGATAAAGTTGAAAATCTATTAAATAAAATTGAGAGATTGTAGTAGCTTGATGTGCTGGCGTCTGTACCAATAATCTTTACTGTTAATAGCCAAATAGTGGAGAGCCTCGACCACCACCTCAAGAGACTGTCATGGTGATTTTCATAACAATAAACAGAGGCGCTCCGATTGGCCTTTTAGCAGTGAAGGCCAGTGAAGGACCAGTTGGACGGAGCGTCGAACACGGTCGATGCGTTAAGTCGAGATGGTGATGGACAAGAAACTCACACTAGGGCTTCTAAATTCTGATAACCCCAATACAAATATCTGCTAATCTCTGACGCTTGCCATGTACGCGGGCGCGGGGCCTAAGTGGGTATTACTTTGGTACATAGTTATAAAAAGATGATTACTAAATTGTATTTCATTTATCAATCCTTGAAATGAACACCATAACATTACAGAATCCATACCCATTCTACCACCATATCTATACATAACTATAGCATTCCGGTGTCCTATCCAAAGGTGTAGTTCTAACTATGAATATCAGATGGTGCTAGTTTCTGTACGAACACAAATGACCCCATTATACGGAACAAGATTGTCTCTATTTCAGTACTATACCGGGTCTCCTACGCGTGTTTTTTCGAAACATTACACAAAAAACTTAACACATAAACATTTGCTTTCATACAAAATATCGTGTTTGCATACACAAATGGCCTCTTTGTTGCGATATTTTTGTGTAAAAACACACGCAGGAGATCCGGCTCTACAAAGTACCTACTCTGTGGTTGCCATTGTTTTGTAAATCGCACTTAACTTCATTGGTATAAATACGCAAATTCTAAATTATATGAGTTTATACAATTTATTTTGTTTACTTTTAGATAAAACGAGAAAAGCCGTAAAAAAATACATAATTTTACCTGTAAATAGACTTAGAATATTTATCCTGCAAAAATTATGGTACTTTTATTTTAACAGTATGATAACCCTAAATTTAGTACCGTACGAAACTACGCGACGTCGAAACCGCTTTTACGTCCGCGCTAATAAAACTCGTTGAAAATGCATACATCAAAATGGTAGAATCGCTACAAATGTTTTTATTTCTATTTAAATCTAAATACAGACGAAAATGTTCATGGTTCTCGCCATTCCTGTGTTCAGTGCTTATAGTGTTATTGTTCTGTGATGGTGTTCTGTCTAAGTGTGGAGATCATACTTGTGTAAACGGTGTGTGTAAAAATGATATGTGCGTGTGTTACGAGGGGTGGCAGGGTCCGGAATGTCAGTTCTGCGGCGGCAAAGTCAAGTAAGGCTCCATACTGCCCCTAAAGTGGCTGTGTTACTTTTGGTCTCATTGGTTCAGTGACCTCTTTTTGAGGCGCGCCTTACTGGTTGTTAAGTAGAATTTGCAAGAGAAAGCCCGCGAGGATTATCCAATTATATACTTTGGCTTCTTTCCTCCATGCCGAGCGGTGTTCTGAAGGTCGAAGGCGTCGTTACGACATGGAAATAGATATTATTGTTATCGACTTTGTTTTCAGTGACCAACAATAGTAAAAAAAACCTGTATAACGTTGCATTAGTGTTGCAAAAGTACATTCAGGGGCCAATTAGTGTAGAAAACATGCTATAGCCACTGCAAACAGATCTTAACCTAGTATTGAAATGTCATCAATAAAATATAACAGTAACAAATGATATCACATATTTATTTACAGTTTTTCTTGATTGTTAGATCAGCTGTTGTCTGATAGCCTTTACATTTTATAGGTTATCAGATATTTCTGCTGTCTTGTCAGATGAGTAATCAGACAGAGATGTTAATGTTTAATGAGTTTATTTAGATAAAAACTTACATCAATACTAAATCAAAACTATCAGATATGAAAAGTCTAGACTATTTAGAAAGAGTACCTATTTTTGTTTCTAATGAAGAAACTCAAGAACGACTGGACCGATTTAAAAAATTCTTGCACCAGTAGAATTCTATATTATATCACTGAGTATTTGAGTAACATAGGCTATAATTTATAAAGATATCACGCGGGCTAAGCCACTGGCGAAAGCTAGTATATTGATAATTAATTTATGTCCTAAGTATTGTTGTTTTATGTAATATGCTGTAACTATAATTAATGCCCCTTTTTCACCGACAACTGTACTCTATTTGAAATAAGATTAGACATTTAAACAAACCTTTTTACAGTCCGCTCAACGGATTTTGACTTCTATACCGTAGGCATAAGGATGGCATTAAAAGCAAAAAAGTGGTTACAAAACCAATTGTTTACTGCAGCGGCCATTTGTCATGCCACTAACGCAATAGAAGTCAAAATCGATTGATTGGACTTTAAAAAAGGTTTGTCTAAATGTCTAATCTTATTTCAAATGGAGTATAAGTGACACTTAAATGAATCCCTAAATTAAAGTGCATTGTTGGATTTTCAACTCTCAGCGCTTAGCCTAGCATTGAAAATACAACAGTGCACTTTTATTTAGGGATCCGTTTAAGTGTCACTTAGTGAAGGTTAAAAATGGGCACTTTTTTGTTTCTGTTTATGCTGTGCAGTTTTAGTTCAAAATAAGCCATCATTATTTTACTGCTATTTTGATGCTTTGTATAGGCTGAGAATAGGTAGGTAAAACGGGCTGGTATCCGCAGCTCCACGACAAAGCATATATTTTGCGTAATCAAATTAATTCTCATATTTTGAAGAATGTTCGCATTGTAATCTCAGGCTCAATCTGTCAAAAAAACTCTAATTTACCTACATTTTTAGCAGGTTTTTGATATTGTCGCTAAGAACTTGAATTTGAATGTTTTTTTTTACAACAGATATTATAATCTTATTGATATTACTCATCCCATGGGGGCAGGTGGAAACTACAGAATGCCACCGGCTATGATCCTTCCTTACGTACTCCTTTTGCTTTGTTTACATTCATACACCCGCCTCATACATGCATGTTAGTCCAGTAGATACAAACATATTTTTCTTCTATACATCTCTCTTAGCTGTCATTCCACGAGTGTACTTCCATCCTAGCTATATCATTCACAAGATTAGCCATCTTTATCTTTCTTTTCTTTTTCTTTCTTTCAGGCTCTTGTCACAGCATCATGCTGAGATAGGAGCCTTTTGGCCTTGTACAGGACTTTCTGCTTTTATTTTATTTTACTTACTTTGTTCTTTTTTAATTTATTTTTTTATGAGGGTGTGTTAGTTTAATTTGAGATTTCATGTGCGAGTCACAATAAATACTTTTCTTTCTTTACTTTGATCTACCTCCTTTTTTATTCATATAGGAATTGTTCTTAAGTAACTTAAACACAAACAAAACATCATGCCTGGTTTCCCCAGAAGGGTTAGGCAGAAGTGTGTGTATAGTACGCCCACTTGGTTTCGCCAATTATGATTAAGTCCCATGTAATACTGGAGTATTGCTATAAACCAAGCACACATCCAAACTCAGGGCTGCTACTGAGAAATTCCTGATAGTAAAACCCAATAACACTTTGCCTGACCTGGGAATCGAACCCAGGACTTCATGCTCAGCAGTAGCGCTTGCAACCACTAGACCAATGTGGCATTCAAGTCAAGGTGTATTGTTCTTATTGTATTATATTACTTGCAGTGTTTGTAATGTTGGCAATACTTAATAAAAATATCTCATTCATATTTTGTAAATATCTAAATCAGCAGGAAATTATTATCCTACTAATACCAATCTGCTTTTAAATTCTTCTGTAAATGTGTTTGTCATCTATCTCCTCCTAAACGGCTGTACAGATTTGGATGAAATTTTGTGTATATTTGAGTGGGTCCCTGGATGGTTTGAAAATACAATGGATCCGGTAGGGGGCGCTTTTCGGACAGGACAACATCTGTCGAGTTCTCTAGTAATATTATAAATGCGAAAGTTTGTATGTTTGGATGTTTGTTACTCAATCACGCAAAAAAGGCTGAACGAATTTAAATGGACATTTAACACATAAAATATTTTATATCCCGGTAGTACATTCCCGTAGGATAATTTTTGACCTCTAATGAGAATGCTAGTTTTAAATAATTTCCTACAATATAGCACTATTTACCTATAGGAAAAGCCGTATTAAATACCTCAGTAAAAATACACCTTAAGTAGTAGTAATAAAGCAAAAATGTTGAAAAGCCCCTTTGTATCATCGTTTATGGAAACGAAGAATGTTTTGATCTTGACTATCAATATATATATCAAGGATGGGCCGAAATTCGGTACACATTCGGTTCAACCGAATTTCGGCAGCTTGAACCGAACTTCGGCATTCGGCCGAAATTCGGTTCAGATGCCGAACATTCGGCACAAGAAAAATAATACCTACTATTTTGACTGAAATTTAATACAATTAGAATAGCATTAAGTACTGTAAAATAAAATGATGTCTTTTTTTGTTCATTTATTTTAGTTAGGAACATTGTAAATGTAAACCAAATTAAATCAGTTCTTATTAGTCTTGAAAATCTTTTCTTCTTATTAGGCCGCGCGGTGGAAGCGCGGTGTGCGGGCGGGGTGCATCTAGCAATAATTGAAGTAAATGCGTAAACAAGTCACGACGACGCGACGTGTCGCTCTCGAGAAAGTGCGCGAAATTGAACCGAACTTCGGCCGAACTTTTAATTTTAACCGAATGTTCGGCCGAAGTTCGGATTCGGTTCAAACCACATTCGGCCCATCTCTAATATATATATATATATATTAACAATATTAATGACATCAAATTACCTTCAAACTCGCCTTTTATGCCATAAAATAAGCAATTAATGACTAGCGAAAATACCAGAACATAATCATTATTATATTTTTATGCAAATTGTACCCATTTTTTTGTTTTTATCAGTGATATCCGCAGTCCAGGATATTTACAGTAGGTAATAAATTCGTATTTTCACAAGATAAGCACAAATGGACTTCAGCAAAATAATTTAATTTAATAATATTAATAAAAAAATTGCCATCCATAAGCACCGTCAAATGCAAACATCATAGATTAAGATTTGGTTGGTTTTTGAGACATCTCCAAGTGGTTTGTCAACTCGTCATATGACCAGAGGGCTGACCAATTTTTGGCCATAGAATCAGCAGTGCCTTGACATACAAAGTGGCAATACTGCCAGTCTTTCGGGCACTAACAGTGATGTGTACGAATTTTTTGATGCTCTGTGATTCTTTCCCCTCCTTTTTAGGGTTCCGTACCTCAAAAGGAAAAAAACGGAACCCTTATAGGATCACTTGTGTGTCTGTCAAGTCAATTGGCAAAATTAAAAAAAAAGCTTTTCAATCTATCGTGACATATCAAATGAAAGGGCTTGTTCCGAGGATCTTAAATATATTTTAAATTTATAATTTTGAAATAAATGCATTTGAATATATTATATGATATTTAAGAAAATAGATGAAAATTGACCATTTATCACACAAATTTTTGGCTCAGTAATTTCAGTTGCAGCAATTTTTCAGCAATTTGGTTCAGAAACTACTGAGCCAAAAATTTTGAAAAAAATACAGAGAATGGTTCTTCACTCATAGATTACAGGAAAGAAGTCTATAGTCCTAAAATAACATGGTAAATCTCTCAATATTGTGCATACAACGTTACATTTGCAGTTAGAATGTATGGGAGAACATGTATTTCAACTACAATGTTAAGTTTGAATTTAGGATAAATTCATCCCAGCTATGGAACCCTTCATTGTGCGTAGTCCGACACGCACTTGGCCGGTTTTTTCTTTTATTTTCAGAATATTAGCTTGTATATTATGTATGTACAGACGCCAGCACATCAAGCTACCCGAAACTGTCAAATTTTTCCAATCAACTTTGAACCTAATACTTCAGCGATAAAGTTGAAAATGTATTAAATAAATTTGACAAATTGTAGTAGCTTGAAGTGCTGGCGTCTGTACTTAAATTATAAGCTATAAAAATAAAATAAAAAATATAATACCAAATGATACTTTAGAAAATATCTAAAATTATCCACACTAATTAATTAATTGAGGAAATATCTAAAATTATCCACATTAGGTAATTAATTACTTAATTTTAGATATTTCCTCAAGTATCATAGCTTATCATGTTATCAACTGCGAGTAACATTCATTTATGTTTGTTATGCAATAACATCATTAATGATTTACCTCTTATGAGTACTGACAACAAATCTAGTATTGCCCTTTCATGCAGGGGTCAGGATTTTCGGCCCCCCGGCAACATGGCAACTGAAGGAACACGGGTGGGTTTTAGTCAGTAAGAGTCTGACACGCCCTCCCGCTCCACCCAGAGTGGGAGAAGTTATTTGACAATGTCCCACCAAAAAAAAAAAAAAATCGGCCAAGTGCATGTCGGACCACGCACAATGTAGGGTTCCGTAGTGGGGATGAATTTATCCCAAGAACAAACTTAACTTTGTAGTTAAAATAAAAATCTTTCATACTGAATGTATGGGAGAAAATGTTTTTACAACCGCAAATCTAAGTTGGTCAATTATTACTCGTTAACTTGTAAAGCCTACTCAGCTGTGATAGTTTTCCTTTTAAATTCGTTATATATTATAAGCTACTGCCGTGAATTTTTACACATATCTAAAACCAACCATTTAGCTGGCAGGGGGGGGGGGGGGGGCGACACTTGACTCTAACAAAAATTTGCACTTTAAAGCTTAATATTTCGCAAACGGATCTCTGAATTCAAAAATGGTTTTAACACACCCACAATGTTTTTGAAAGACCTTTCCAACGATACCACACCAAGGGATAGAAAAAAAAAAAACGTGTAGGGGAGGTACCCTAAAAAAAATATTTTCATAATTTTATTTTACCACTGTCGGCATGATTAATTTGTATATTATGTATGTATATCCATGCCAAATTACAACTTTCTAGTACTAACAGTCTTGGAGCTTGACCGCGGACAGACAGACAGACGGACATGATGAAACTATAAGGGTTCCTTGTTTACTACGGAACCCTAAAAAAGGGGTCTGGATTTAATTTCAAACTAGCACTCCGCCCGTGACTTTGCCCGTACGGAATTCGTCTTAAGGGTTACTTTTGGAAATATGTGTCATTACAATCTTTATTCTTTACCTAATTATGTAGGGTTACCTAATTAAGTATGTAATTAAGGCCTCGCCTCTCATGCACGAGGTTATGGGTTAAAATCCGGGCAAGTACCAACAATGTGATTTTTTTTCATATGTACTTTCTGAGTTTATCTTGGACATTACTGACATCGGTGAAGGAAAAACATCGTGAGGAAACCTGGACTTTAGCTAATATAAGTCTGAAATCGCCAACCCGTCTTGAGCAAGCGCGGTGATCAATACTCGTGCCTTCTCTGTATGAGAAGAGGCCTTTGCCCTGCACTGGGACGATAATAGACTGGTATTATTATTATACAGGGTGTCAGGGTAATAGCTTTGTAAGAAAATATTAATTCCTCTGGTTAAGAAACTTGAAACTTGGCACAAATACCTACATAATTATACGGGGTATCAGGGACATCGACGCGAAAACTGAAACCATACCTACGCGGTCAAAATGTATGGAACAGCTGATTTAAAAAAAAATAACCGACGAATAAATTTCAACGCAGGGGGGTTCAGAATCATGTACTGAATCCATGGTTTCAGTTTTCGCGTCGATGTCCCTGATACCCCGTATAATTATGTAGGTATTTGTGCCAAGTTTCAAGTTTCTTAACCAGAGGAATTAATATTTTCTTACAAAGTTATTACCCATATATTATTCCTTACTACAACTTCGTTTTAAACTCCAACTACTGTCCAAAATTGGATACCCTATTATATTGATGTCTGGTCTGCATTAAAGATTTTTTTTATTAAGTAACAAACATCATCTGCCCAGCCTTTTCCCAACTATGTTGGAGTCGGCTTACAGTCTAACCGGATGCAGCTGAATACCAGTATTTTACATGGAGCAATTGCCTTTATGACCTCCACAATCAGTTACCGGGTGACACGATACATACTGTATTAAAGTCACACACACATGATTGTCATCCTTTTATCTAACAGTGGTCATCTGGCCATTTAAAACTAATTTAAACTTTTTGTTTTATGCAAATGAAAGGCAGTTAGGCTCCGCGCAAACGGGCCGCCGACCACAGCCACCGGTGGCTGGCGACAAGCTGTTTACATGATGTTTAACACGTTTTGTATGGAATCGCCGCACACGTGTAGCGAGTGGCGTCCACTCGCGACTCAGTGGCCGCGACACGCCACCGGTGACGGCCACTCGTGAATCAGTATCCGCGACCTGTCACCGGTGGCGGCCACTCGCTACTTCGCTCGCTTCGGTTTGTATTCGTGATGTTGGGGCTACATTGTCGAGTTATCGCGAACTTTACATCGTGCGCTCTCTGTTGCGTCGAGCGGTGTGCGAGAGAGATTGCACGAAGTAAAGTTCGCGATAATGCGACAATGTAGCCCCAGCCTTACCAATTGTAGCGGCCACCGACTATTAGCGACGGCCACCAACCACTCGTGGCAGCCACCGACCACCTTCGTTTGCGCAGTACCAAAGGACGTGGCGCGCGATAGCCACCGTTGTCTGTGGTCGGTGGCCCGTTTGTGCGGAGCCTAACAGCATCCTAACAAGCATATCTATTCACACCATGTTTTGATTTCAATAATTAATTCTCTGTGATAAAATGAATACTGCAGGGACACAATTAAGTATGTATTGTGCTGGAAATTCGACACTATCAGCTTTTTTTAGCTACAAAAAGGCAGACAGACTTTTTGTGTGCCATCATGCATGTGGTAACATTGAAATTAGGGTCCCAATTTTCATAATATAATCTGATCTTGATGTCACAAAAAGTTAAGTTCAATGATCGACATACTCTTGACCTCAAATTCATGGTCAATGAATTGTCACTTGCCTTTTACGTACCTACTTACGTATAATAACTATATATTAGGTACTGACAAAGGGCAAAAAACAAAAAAAACCCGACTGCAAAAACACATAACCACAGATTAATTAGTACGGATGGGTCACTCCGCAAAATCATTTAAATAAAAAGCGACTCTTGAAACGACACAATAAAGTGCAATTCAGTTCGCACAGCGCTATTGAGTCATGGAGAGTGCGATTGTCGCAACCCAGTGCTGGGCACGCCACAATTGCGGCGATAAGTCTCTTTGAGGAGTGGCTAGAGAGGGGCCACGGCGTCCTCACCCTCCGTCTGACGCAGGTTTTCCCCGGGCACGGTTGTTTCGGGAGGTTCCTGTTCCGGATAAGACGGGAGGAAACGCCAAGATGTCACCACTTTGTGTGGATCGCCCGGAGGACACGATGGAGCATACGGTGGAGGTCTACCCGGCTTGGGCGTGGAGGCGATCGGCGGCGGTAGTCTCTCGCGACCGGCCCTGGTCCAGGCCATGGTACGGAGCGAGAGGGCATGGGAAGCCGTCATCTCCTTCTGCGAAGCAGTAATGCTCGCGAAGGAGGAGGCGGAATGCGTGAGGGAGAGACAAATTTCGCGCCCTCGTGCCCCTAGCTGCCTGGGCGCCGAAAATCCCTGGCCGATTCCTGGCCACCGTAGGCGCGGGCTTACGGACTGTGAGCAATGGGTAGCTCGCCGTCCGATAAGGACCAGACCTGGGTCGACGGCGCGTTGTGTTCCAGGCATGCCTTTTAGAGATGTCAGCACAACTGACGGGGTCCGCTAGGGCCGATGCCTGCCGGGGTCGCGGGAAAGTCCCAAAGGGATAGCGTGGCCCCGGGCAACATACAGGCAACTGAGGAACACGGGTGGGTTTTAGTCAGTAAGAGTCTGACACACTCTCCTGCTCCGCCCAGAGCGGTAGAAGTTATGAGATAATATCCCAACAAAAAAAAAATGGTGAGGGTGCCAGCATGGTACAGTTGGTAGCATGCCACTGCTGCTTACATGCTATTAAATTGTGCCATATTTTTTATGATTGATGCTCTGAGACTTGCATAGTCACCCAGAAAGCTAAAAAAAACGACTGTCTACTCAGCTCAACGCTGCCGCTGTCCACTACTGCACATATGTCTTTAACTTGCGCCAAAATACTTCGGTTCTCCGCCTTTTGGCACCCAGTCTGTCCCCGGTCCCGCCTTTTTACCATGCAGGTCAGGGTATAATTTTTAGGGTTCTGTACCTCAAAAGGAAAAAACGGAGTCCTTATAGGATCACTCTATTGTCCGTCCGTCAGTTTGTCAAGACCCTTTTTCTCAGGAACACGTGGAGGTATCAAATTGAAATTAATATCAAATATGTAGGACTACGGTCCCTTAGAGCTTTAAAAAAATCAAGCTTCTAAGTCAACGCAATAAAAAAATACGGCCATTTATGCGACATATTTAGATACTCGCAAAATAAATCAAAACCTGTAGGGTACTTCCCGTTGACCTAGAATCATAAAATTTGGTAAGAAGCTAGGTAGTAAAGGAAAAAGTTCGAAAATTGTTAATAAATAAAATATTTTGCGATTACAAGCTTACATTTGCAGTTGGAGAATTGACCGTGACGTATATCGAAGTATGGGAGAACATGTTTTTCAACTACAATGTTAAGTTGGTTTTTGGAATAAATTCATCCCAACTGCGGAACCCTTCATTGTTCCTACACGCACTTGGCTGGTTTTTTAAGTTTACCTCATCGCACGCTATGCTTGCTGGTTCGCGGTTTTCTCTCGAGGATTCGTCTGCTCCAACGACCACCACCGGCCAGTATTATTGCTCGAAAATAATAAATTTTCATCTAAGTATTTAAAACTGCTGTCTAGTGGCCACTAATCCTATACTATTAAACGAGCAATATTTGTTTGTATAATATATTTGTACTCACGTTCTCGAAATCTGGTACTAAGTACCATAGTCTTACTTTTGCTTGTTTTTAACAATTTAAAAATATTCATTTACTTGGACAATATGATATAAATACATATTTGTAATGTACTCGTCAAGCCCTTTCATTTGATACCCAACATGGCACAATTCAATATATATATATTTTTTTTTTCGTTACTTTAAGTCCTCTAGAGGGCGCCATATTGCATTTAATGTGACGTCACATAAACTATAACCAGCGGACAATCAAAACACTTCCAATGATACCTACCTCATTTGTCAAATTATGATCGGCAGTTTAGAAGTAATGAGGTAACAGATGAACATACATACATATACATACCGGTCAAAATCATAACCCTCCTTTTTACTTCGCCGTAGTCGGATAAAAAAGGGCCCCGCTGGATGGAAAAAATCTTACAAATGTAATTTCTGCTGTATTATCAATTTTTTTTGAAAATAAGTGAATAATTTGAAAAGTACATTGGAAGGAGTATCTCCAATAAAATTTTCAAGTCTCTAAGCAATAGGATAACGAAGGGGCCCGCTGGATAGAAACCGATAATAAATGCCATTTCTGTCTTAGTGGCAGAGGTACATTGAACATTTTCGTTCGATTCGACAAGTACGTTCAATAAGCTAACAGTCTACATCGGTTTCGTTGCTGTGGCTCAGGGGGCCAGCTAGATAGAAACATAAATCTGGGTCTTATATCTGGGAAAATTCGTTTTCTCTATTTTCACAGCCTTAGGAATGTGATACAACGTTGGTATACCTGGACGATATGTTTATTTCTATTTCCACCCGAGCAGAGCTCGGTCGACCAGTACCCTAATTGCGTAACTTATTTTCGTAAACAATTGTGACAAATTTGTTTCATTTTGACACTTCAACAACATTCATTGCGTTATTTACGTTGTTGAGCAGACACAGATTGCTAATCCATTGCTTCATAAGCAATAGATTAGCGAATTAGCAATCTGTTTCAAATCGAAACAAATATTTTGATTGATCGTGTATTGCGCAATTAGGGTAGGGTAGACTGGGTACGGAAGTGACAATTTTCATTTGACGACCAATAATTTTGTTTGTGTTGCATTTAGCTGAAAAAAGAAGTTTTGTATTGTGAAGAGTACATTTGCCTACGTATAAATACTAAAATTCTAAGTATTATGGTTAACTCACAGGAGCATGTTAGAAAAAAAAGAGAAAATGTCACAACCGACCACACCCCAAGGGCGGTTGTGACAGTACCTGGGGTCGGTAGTGACAGGTTAAAAAATACACCAAAATGGTCATCAGTCACTTTTATTGCACGAAAAATCCATTTTTCTCAAAAAAAAAAATACGTTTTCGTAACTACATTTACGTATTTATATTACGTAAGAACATTTAATGTTTCCAAATAATAAGACCCTGTAGCATCTATAGTTACTAAAACAAATCTTCATATAGCAGTTTGATTGCTTATAACTAGTACTTTAATTAGTCTTAAATTACAATCAGTCCAAAAAGCTAACTAAAGAATTCTAAATATACATACGGTAACAATGTCAAAATACAAACTATACTAAATATTCGTCACAACCGTACCCAAAAAAATTGTCACAACCGTACTTAAAGCACTCCTTCGCAAGAAAAGCAATCACTGTGGCCATATAAAATAATGTACGTACAAAGTAAGCACTGCTATTTAACCACTAATGTTTAACTAACAATGAAAAAGACCAGTCATTACTGTATCTGTAAATATTTAACAACAATCATTAAAAGAAATCGAATAAAAATAGTTACTTTTGACTGTTAAAAAGGGATAGTAATAAAACCTCCGAAAAAAAATCAGAATATGAGCATTCTCAAAATATGAAATTGACTGCTTAATATACTAATTTTCCGACAACTTTTAAGCGAATACAAATAAAGAAACGACCGAATAAAATACTGAAAATTCTGTAAAATCAATACAGCATTTGCTGACGTAATATTCATTTAGTCATTTTTATCGTAACTCACCTATTATGAATTTAGAATTAACCTTACACATTTTATAAACTGTGGCGCAAACAAAGACCAGGTTCGTTTAGGTACAAGAGAATGTAATGTTTTGGAAATGTGGTGTTTTACATTCTCTTGTGCCGAAACGGACCCTGGCACTCGCCGGCCGCTGCCGCGGCACCGCTCGCTACGCTTGCTCGGCTCGTGCGTTTTGTGGTTTCACAGTTCTAACCTAACCTAACCTACCTTTCAAAGCAAAACGTAAACAAAAACATGAACGAACGTATTATTTTAGCAGAACATACGTTTTCGGAAACTTAGTATTTTTTTCGGAAATTTAGTTTATTATTTGAAAGTACAGATTATTTTTCGTAGAATTGTATTTTGAATAAGCTCATGTTTGTTTTTTAAATACAACATTTTTTGTCGATTAATTTTGTAATAATTTTTCGGTAAGTAATTCATTTTAACACATCGTACGTATTACAGTCAACCACAGATCGTCGGAAGTTAATTTGTTTTTCGGAAGCTTTATTATTTTCCGTTAAAAAGTAATGAGGGCTGTTAAAAAGTAATCAACGTCGCGCGTTGGCTGACGCAATACTATGAAACACGTTCAGACCCGCATAGCGCTCCTCTCTCGCCTTACACCCTCCCCGGTATTCCTTAAAGTTTCGCTAATATTGCGATTGTCACAACCGTAACCTGTCACAACCGTAACCTGTCACAACCGTACCCAGTCTACCCTACTGGTACTTACTGTAATGTCACATCAATTGGTACAATAATAACTAGGTATTCACAATTAATTCTTTTCACAATTAATCGCCACCTTAGCATGGCATTACATAATAATAACAAACAACAACGAAATCTGACATTTTAAATTGATTAGGCAGAATAAACCTGTAAGTACTTATTTTGAGATGAGGATGAGGTCCAACTTAGATTTTTTTTTTTCCTTCTTCCATCTGCAATCAGTCCTCTAGCTATAATCAGATTGTGTGTCTTCACGGGCAGTTTGAGATTGTTCACATCCTGCGATGCGTCATCTGATAGATTGACGCTATTCGCTCTCTTTTAAGTCTGTAAGTAGAGTCTGAGGACTTCGAAAAATATAGGAACTAACATTGTCTGTTTTTGAAAATCCAAAAATTCCGAACGAGATAGTACCTACTGGAGGAAAAAATAACAAAAATAGACATGACACTTGTTAGCAAATTTATTTAAATTAGGCATCCAGAAACATCGTATTAACGTCAATACCTAAGTCTCATTCTTTTAAGACATGCAGCCAGAGGCATGCGGGCAATTTTCAACTTTATTTCTATATGAGAAAGTTGATATTAGATTAGAAGTGAACAGTGCTGAGCCACTCATGTCTACACCGATCTCAACTATTTTTGAACATCAACATTACGCCTGTATTTCTCGAAGGGGTAGCCAGAAGGCAGAGAGTCAATAGCACATGCACATTTTGCTTTAAATGTTTAATTTCAATTATATTTTTTTAACTTAATTTTTCACTCAAAATAAAATGTGAGAAATTACAACGAAATCTCTCGTTTTACTTGTATTGATGGGCAAACCTGTTTTCGAAAATCGAATAAATTAAAATGTCAACCAAGATATTGGTTAAGGAAAAATTCAAAATCCGCAGAGACTTGTCAGCAGATTTATATAAATTAGGCATTCAGAAACATTATCATAACGTCATAAAGATACTGTTAAGATATGCAGCCGAAGACATGCGGTAAATTTTCAACTTTATTTCAATGTTTACGAAGTTGATATTACATTGTCACTGAACAGTGCTTTTTTTTTTTTTTTTGTGGGAAATTATCAAATAACTTCTCCCGCTCTGGGTGGAGCGGGAGGGCGTGTCAGACTCTTACTGACTAAAACCGTGGCCCCCCGGCAACATGGCAACTGAAGGAACACCCTTCAGTTGCCATGTTGCCGGGGGGCCACGATATCCCTATCGGCCCATATTCGCAGCCCCGGCAGGCATTGGCCCTAGCGGACCCCGTCAATTCTGCTGACATCTCTTTGAGGCGCGCGTGGAACACAACGCGCCGTCGACCCGGGATTGGTCCTTATCGGACGGTGAGCTACCCATTGCTCACCGTCCGCAAGCCCGCGCCTACGGTGGCCGGAAATCTGCCTGTGATTCCCGACGCCCAGGGTGTCTCCTCCTGCGGCGGTTAGGGGCGCGAGGGCGCGAAATTTGCCTCTCCCTCACGCGCTCCGCCTCCTCCTTCGCGAGCATTACTGCTTCGCAGAAGGAGGCGACGGCCTCCCATTTCCTCTCGCTCCACGAGGACACGGCGATGCCCTGCCCAAGCCGGGCAGACCTCCACCGTATGCTCCACCGTGTCCTCCGGGCGATCCACACAGTGACGGCGTTTCCTCCCGCTTTATCCTGAACAGGTACCTCCCGAAGCAGCCGTGTCCGGTAAGGACCTGCGACAGGCGAAAGGTGAGGACGCCGTGGCGCCTCTCTAGCCACTCCTCAAAGAGGGGTCTTATCGCCGCAATTGTGGCGTGCCCAGCGCTGGGTTGCGACAATCGCACTCTCCATTCCGCCATGAGATCCCGCCGAAGCTCTGTCCGCTGTGCCGCAATTTCTTGCGGCATCGGAGTTAAGCCCCGGCGTTTCGCCTCCTCGCGCCACTCCCAAATGTGCGCGAGGACCTTTGCCTCCTGATCCCATGGCGGTACTCCGGCAAGGTGGCTCGCCGCCTCGCAGGAGACCGTGCGGTATCCTCGGGCCAGCCGGATGGCCGCGCTTTGGGACGCGTTCAGCCGGCGGGCTGGCTGCCGCCTCAGTGAAGGCGCCCACACCGGCGCCCCGTAAAGGGCCATGGACCGCACGACCCTCGCGTAGAGCCTCCGGCAGGAGGCGTTTGGACCTCCCAGATTGGGCAAGAGCCGCTTCAAGGCAGCCCCGGCCCGGTCCAGTCTGGGAGCCAAACGTCGGAGATGCTCCACGAAGTTCCACCGGCTGTCGAGGACGAGTCCCAGATACTTCATCGTCGACTCGACGCCGATGTGAACCCCTCCCGCCATTACCTGGGAACCCGACGGTGGCGCACTACGAGGACCATAGAAACACATGGCCTCGGACTTGTGCAGGGCCACCTCGAGTCCCAACTGCCGGATTCTGTCGACGATTGTCGCAACCCCGCGTGTCGCTAAGTCGGCCGCCGCCAGGTACGACCTCCCCTGCGCCAGGACCAGACTGAACAGTGCTGAGCTGCTAAAGAACATAGATCTCAAAATGTGTCTGAATAGTACACCTACATTTTTGCTCGTTATTTATTTATGACACAAAAAACTTAATAAAGAAAAATACTTAAAGAGACATACAAATAATTGAAGAGCAGAATCATCGATATAAAAAAGAAGAAAACTTAAATAAGACTAAATAGTAACATACATCATCTTCCTAGCACGGCGGGCTGTACTGGGGCTGCTGCTGCAGGTGCGGAAAACCTCAAACGGCGCAGATACTCTAATCTTATTGGGACTTACGGCTGAGAAGCTGAAAAACTAGGTGAGCACTCGGACCCCATGGCCCTAGGGTCCCTGGCCATGGGGTCCGAATGCTCACCTAGTTTTTCAAGACATCGCCAAGCGGCTGGTCGACTCTTCACGTGACCAGAGGGCTGGCCAATTCTTTGGTCAATGAATCAGCATTGCCATACAACGTGGCAATGCTGCCAGCTTTTTGGGCACTTTTCCTATTGACAGCGATTCGGACGAATTTTTTGATGATTATTAGATTTATGATTATTTCCCCCCTTTTTATATGCCTGTACATATTATTATTTTAAGTCTGATAGTTTTTAAATAATGTAAATACTTGTGTGTAAATAAATTTCCCAAACATGCATACTTTATAATTCCTAAAGTTATCACGCTTTTTATTAACCTTATTTTAACTACATTAAAACTTTTTTTCTTTCCAGTTTAACCTCCCCAGCGGGCTTCATAACAGACGGTCCTGGGAACTACAGCGTCAGTACACAATGTTCGTGGCTGCTAACGCCGCCTCGCCTCGGGCCCACGCCTCCGCCTTTGCGCGTGCGCCTCGAGAGTTTCGCCACAGAGTGTGGTTGGGACCATCTATATGTTTATGACGGTGACAGTGTGAGGGCGGAGAAACTTCTTGCTGTGTTTAGGTGAGAATTTAATTTAGACCTTAGGTTAAGTGAATAGAGTTCATAAGTACTTTTTTTGCTGAGCGATGTGACAAGGCTGGGCTGATCAGAACTCAGAATCAGGGTCTCCGGACACCGCCACCAGGTAGTCTCGCCTCAGCGTAATAAAAACACTCACAATGGCAGTTTAGTAGCAGTTGTACTACGAAAATCACTCTTATAACTACGAGATAAAAGCGCTGTCAATGTCAACTTGTTACCACTAATGTGCTGCTAACTGTACCCATAGAATTAGCAATATTTTAAAAGAACTATTTTTCAATTTTAGTGTACACACGGCTACATATCAAGCTATACATTTCCATTCACAGTATAGTAGAGTTGCAACGGATATCCGGCCACTATCCGGTATCCGGCCTAACCGGCCATATTTTTACTATCCCGCCACAGGGCCGGATTGTTATCTTGTGCCGGATATCCGGCTAGCCGGGATACCTAAGTCTTATTTTCGTAATAAAATGTAAATAATACTACTAAAACTGTTAATAAAAAATATAAACATTTTTGGTCTGTAAGCACTTATGGTAGCAAATTATAATCAATATTTGAAATCTACTAAAAGCAAATTGTGATGTATGAAAACAATTTTTTCGGCCCTTAAAGATGAATCTGGATGGTTTTTTTGAACGACGTTTTCTATAAATGAAACCTAGCTAGATCGATTTATCGTCCCCGAAACCCCCTGCATACTAAATTTCATGAAAATCGTTGGACCCGTTTCCGAGATTCAGATTACATATACATATATAAGAATTCCTCGTTTAAAGGTATTAGATAGATAAGCGCGCTTGCCTTTTTCGCCGCAACCGCGAGCGGTTGAGGGCGCGAGCAGGTTTTAACATGCATGACATTCGCTTCGGCCGGATATCCACCTATCTGGCTTCGGTAGTCGCCGGTTATCTGGTATCCGGCTAAATCACTATCCGTTGCAACTAATGTATAGCTTGATATGTAGCCGTGTGTAAAAAAAGTATATTTTTTATAGTTTTCCTATAGAAATTGTGAAGGCCAATGGAAGCTGAAACAAACAATACTCTGTAGCAATATGTATCAACAGCTGTGTCAGAGTTCAGTATCAACTTATTCAATTGATTACATTGTTAACTTGCTGGTATTTTAGCTACCCAACGAATTACTTGCTGCATGCACTGACTCATCCAATTAACATAGTATCATCAAGGCAGTATTTATAAAATGGGAAGGCACAGGGGGCCTACCACAAGCTCATAAAGCAGTATTATTTTAATATTACTTCAGTGTGGGAAAGAGATGAAGCTCTACAGGACGTATAGCTCTATCTCTTTCTCCCACTGAAGTTATATTAAAATAATACTGCTTTTGAGCTGAGGGTTGGCCTCCAGTTACATACATAGGCGCCGGAAGGATTTTTTTAGGGGGTGCATCTTCGGCTCCACGAAGCGAGCTCGATCATTTTTGCGGTTCACCTCGGATATGTTAGGTTATCGGTTGTCCATTCATACAAAGAGTAATTTTGACGACTTATGCAGAATAAATTAAGAAATAAGAGATTTTTATATCTCGCTTCGAATCGGATAATTTTTTTTTTTTTTTTTTTGATTTTATTTTGTCCATTTATACAGAAAGAGGACTAACTTTGTCGAATTAAAATAGAGTAGGATGCAAGAGCAAGCGAAGCGAGCTCGATAATGTTAGCACCCCGCCTAGGGACGATTCGATTTTCGGAAATAAGAGTTCGGTACTTTGTTGACTAATGCACAGAAGTTTTAGAATTCAAAGATTGCAGAATGCAAGAGCGAGCGAAGCGAGCTCGAAAATTGTAGGATCTCGCTTCGAATAGGTTAAGTTCTCTATTATTGTGTTAGGCGTTTTCAGATATTTCTTTAGTTCTGAATGTTTTTACACCTATACCTATTTTATTTAGAAGCCAGGGAAGTGCCAGTGCACCGCCTTGCACCCCCTCCCGGTGCCCATGAGTACATAGTACGCCTCCATGTAATAAAAAGCATTGAAGGCAAGCTTATTGCCACTCACCAAGCAAAAATTCATAATCTGGGGTCCTGCTCAGGGGAAACGGAATTATTAAAAGCCGCACGGGTTGGTATCTAACGCTACACTTGCCAAAGGATGTTCGTAGATGGGTGACCATCCATTACAAACCCCTCCGTGCCTCGGAAAGCAAGTTATGCCGTTGGTCCCGGTGGTCATTCGTAGATCGACGGGTAGTCAGAAGGCCGGAAGTCTGACCAACAGTTTTACCAAGCGGTATCATGTTACACAGTAACTGGGTTGTGGCGGTCAGATAGGTAGTCGCTCCATGTAAAATACTGCTATTCCGGTTAGACTCGAAGCTGACCCCAATATAGTAGGGGAAAAAGTTAGGCAAATGACTATTATCTCGCGCCGAAACGAGACTGCTATGCAGACGCACTTGTGACCACTAATAAGGCAGCTTGACTCATCCAATTAATCGAAAAGTATTATTGCAAGTACTGTTACAGTTGAGTATTCTTCTATGTATTCCAGTAGCGAAGCTTCAACTTCCATTAGATTAGAGGGAAGCCGAAGAAAAAATTATTCAGTTCTCATTAACTCAAGATAACATTAAAATCTTGTGGCTTGGGCCTTCGGCTTGTCGCTAAGTAATAACAGCCGCACGGGTCGATCGATCAGGTTAAGCTACGCTTGCCGCGGTTTGTCCATGGATAGGTGAAGAACATCATTACATATCAAGACCCCTCCGTGCCTCGGAAAGCACGTTAAGCCGTTGGTCCCGGCTGTCATTTGTAGATCTTTGACAGTCGTTACGGGTAGTTCATGTAAAATACTGGTATTCAGCTGCATCCGGTTAGACTGGAAGCCGACCCATAGTTGGGAAAAGGCTAGGCAGATGATGACCTCAAAATTTTTTCATTCCTTTACTTTTCTTAAGTAGTAACTCAAGCAGAGTCGTTGTTCCGAAGGAAAGCCGGAAGCTTGTGGGAATGTGGTTGTATGAAGCCGTCGCCCCTGATGTATTCTGTAAAAAATTAGATGGGTATTAAAATTTTAATGGATAATGATGACTCGGTATTTCTCAGTATGTTTGAGAACCCGATATAACTAGCGTTATCCGGAATCCGTCCGAGTTATCGCTGTTTCGGGGAAAGCCTGGGTCATTGATATGCATCAAAGTTTATCTCTGTAACTTGTATACTTATTGCTTCTAGATTCTGAATGCGTTATCAATTTAATTCTGACAGTGAAATGTCAAGGTTGTAGGTTTTTTGGTCAGCCAATTAATACTACTGTTGCGGCTTCTACATTGCCACACTGACGTCACGCAAAATCCTGCATCGCGCAAGCAGCGTTTACCGCGCGATTAGCATATATACAACGTCCCCTACTTCAATCATCGGGCAGTTGCTCACCAGACACAAAACCCTTCTGGTCGGAGGATCCTCCATTTCTATAAAGGATGAGTGAAAACACCCTATGGCTTTAGTATATCCGGACATGATAGTTTGTGTTGTTAAAAAACTTATTACAAAAAAAAAACAACCGACTTCCAAAAAAAAAAACCCTACAAAGTGAAAAATAACTTTAATTTCGGAAGTCGGTGTCTTGGGTTATGTGTTTTCGTTTTTTGCCACCGACTTCCGAAATTAAAGTTATTTTTCACTTTGTAGGGTTTTTTTTTGGAAGTCAGTTGTTTTTTTTTTGTAATAAGTTTTTATTTTTCACTTTTTAGTTGTGGTACCTACCCCACACACATTCGAATATCACTACCTGCTACCAGTAGTGACAGGAACTTATCATATCATCTACATACTAAGTGGGAAAAAAATACGTGTTTTGTAGCTAACTCAAAAACTACCCAAGCAAAGTTAATAAAATTTAAATGGGACCAATTTGGGAGCATACCCTTTCAAACAAAAAAAGAATTTTCAAAATCGGTCCACAAATGACGGAGAAATCGGTGGATATACATAAAAAAAAAAAAACAAACATACGCGTCGAACATATAACCTCCTCCTTTTTGGAAGTCGGTTAAAAATAAATTAATGTTAGAAGATTGATTTTCAGGGGTCAGCCCTGGATTCTGCTGAATATTTTTTGTTCGTTTTATAAAATTAACTACGCCTTCATTCGGTACTTGTCATTACAATCATCTTGTCCACCAATCACAAATCTAACCCGGATGCTCTTGCATCACAGACAATAACAATGGAATTACAGAAAGACTTAACCCAACAATGTTATATTGAGAAATATTGGCGATGATAAAATCTTGTGTAAACTTTCCCTTATTGTAACTTAACCCTCTATTTCCAGTGGTGTCCTAGAGAATGGGGAGTCAAGTTGGACGAGGCAAGTCATAGCCCGTTCAGGCAGCGCTCTGCTGCACTTCTTCAGCGATGACGCGTACGCGATGGAGGGCTTCAACGTCACGTACGCCGCCTATTCCTGCCCCTCCAACGATCATAGGACTAATTGTTCTAGTAAGTATAATGTTCTAAGAGGAACTAATGGATTTGTAGATAAGTTAGAAGTTTTCTGTCTGTAATAATAAGTTCAGTTACGTGCCTATGTCAGACAGCAATCAGTTTATTATGATTAGAGACCATATTATATGCAACATAAAAAGCTTGTTAAATGCTTGAAATATGCACGAAAATTGGTAGAACATGCAAAATTAAACGATACATTTTAGGAACCCAAACAAAGAAAAAAAGTAAGTTTTAATTTTTTTTATTTCAAAATCAGTATACAATTAGTAAATTATTCTTTGATAGGCGATAATAGGTACAGTAACATAACATGACATTAAAACTATTAAAAAAAATTGTAAACGTAAACAATCAAGTATTCTTCCAAATGTTCAGTGGCAAGATTGTGTCTTCGATCATTTAAAATTTGGGCGGATTCGCGATATTATCAGTTTTGGCGCATTTCGGAATGCAGGGTCAGTGCACTGCACTCGGAAAAATATCGTAAATGTACCGATAATATGCATCATAACTAGATCTTAGGTAAAATATGCTATTACCGCTGAGGATGGCTTAAATATGCAAATGCATATAATCAGCACCCTAATTGCGTAATACAACACAATCACAATTTGTTTTTAATGGAAACAGATTGTTAATCCATTGCTTCTTAAGTTGGAAAAAAAATCTACTCAACAACGTAAATAACGCAGTGAAGGTTGTTGAACTGTCGAAATGAAACAAATGTGGCAAAATTATTTACGAAAATAAGTTACGCAATTAGGGTACCGGTCTCTAATAATGATAATTACTGTCTTTATTCTATTAAAATTTTACCTCGTTATGAACCTTACATTTCAATCCAAACATTCAACTATCTATCACTAACGAGACACAATAGAATTTTTATTACAGTTGAGCGGATATTACTATATTTCAGTTGATTCTTTTTTAAGTGAAAACTTCTTTAAGCTTCTTTTTGAGATAGGAAAAAAACAATTGAACTCGCGACACCATTACCGACATCTCATTAATTTTAGCTTTTGACCATTAAAAAGACATCAACGCGCGATACATTTTCTTTGGGATTAATGACATTCCAAACATCGAAACATGACAACGACATGATTGACATTTCCCTTTTTTTTACCGACTTCAAAAAATAAAAGTATTTCGTGCACAGTAAAATTGTTCAAGTTTTCACTTCTGTCGGCACTCCCGGAGTGGCAGTTTTTTTTTGCGATATTAATTCGTTAAAAGTGTTCTCACATCCAATACGTGAAAATATGGCAAATTAAAATCTGGCCCAGTAAAGGGAACATTTTTATGTTCAAGAAGTTTTTATTTTATTTTGTTATATATTTTCAGATTAATTCGTTAAAAGTGTTCTCACATCCGATACGTTAAAATATGGCAAATTAAAATCTGGCCCAGTAAAGGGAACATTTTTATGTTCAAGAAGTTTTTATTTTATTTTGTTATATATTTTCAGATCATGGTGAATGTGAAGACGGTTCATGTAGATGTGAACCAGAGTGGACAGGGGTCGCCTGTGACCTGCCTTTATGTCCAGGTAATTTTTGTTGGAAATCTATGAAAGTGATTATCTTAATTTCTTGAAAACAATAAAAATCATTTATACTTTTTTTATACAGAATCAGGAAATGAATTCGATAGTTGTTTTACTTTACTTTTAGTTTTACTTAAGTAATGTTTCGAAACCTGGGACTAATGTCCCAAAATGTGTAAAAATTTTTTTTAGGAGTAATCTCCTAAAAAATTTTTTTTCATAAGGCGACACTTTGTCTCTGTTCTTTTTCGAACTTTAGGTATTTTAGCTCACCTATTTCCGATCACCGGTGATCAGTTACAAAACATTTAAGTAAATACATAAAAATAAAACAAATCACCTCCTGTTGACAGGAGTCTGTCACCACAATTTTTACAATAATTAGGTACTTGATTAAGCCGTGTGTTCCACATGAGTCACACATGTCTTAAATAACATGCACGTTACATGCCAATGCAGTGCGGTGTTTTTAGATTACGTTAATTTGATACTAAATTTAATTTATGGAAATAAATTAAAGTCTGTTTTTTATCTCGTGGACTAATTTGACATTTCAAGTGATTGTTGTTTGTTTATCGATTTGGAGTTTGACATTTGCACCTGTCAAACTGATAAAAAATTAAGTTTAGATTTTGTGGTGAATGTCTTAGGATGAATATTTGTGATCATGTGATGTTTTAGTATTTCTGTATGATTACAGTTGGCTGCATCTAAAAAAATAAATAAAAGATACAGACATAATATATAAAGGATTGATTTCTGTATTATATGCAGCATTTACACAGTCTATATTTAAAATATTAGATTATTTCAATTTCAAAAATTGCAATTGCTGTGAAAACATGTGAATTTAGTATTTGCTATTTTAGTTAACCAATTACAATAATTGCAGTAGGCAGCAGCATCAGCTAACGTAAGGTCGATAGTTGTTTTACTGATTATGACTTTCTTACCGATGCCATATTTAATTCAATACTGATTAATTAATCAGTAACAACATACTCGTTAGTTCAGATACTTTTTTTTGGTTTTAGAAAACTTTTTATAAGTTTCATCATGGGGTGGGTTTGACGGGCGATAAGGCTCTAGTGGCTCTAGTGGCAACACGCCGTGTTCGGGACAAGTCAATCGTCATCCTGAGAATGCCTCGTTGAGAGGTGAAACACGTGTCGATTGTTCAGAGACTTTTTTTGGTTTTAGAAAACTTTTTATAAGTTTCATTATGGGGTGGGTTTGACGGGCGATAAGGCTCTAGTGGCTCTAGTGGCAACACGTCGTGTTCGGGACAAGTCAATCGTCATCCTGAGAATGCCTCGTTGAGAGGAGAAACACGTGTCGATTTCTTTCAGGGTTTTTTATGGCTCTTTAGAAATAGCTAAGCGGAACAGGTTACTAAATATATCTACGTCTATTGTATTTTAAATTTCATCATGTCATGTATCTAAATGTTAAAACCATTATTTCTAATTCCAGAGGAATGCAACGAAGCGTATGGCGGCGGCACCTGCACGGTGACGGGCTGCGCGTGCAGCGCTCTCAAGCGCGGCATCGCGTGCGCGCGCGACGCCTGGCGGGCGGGCTGGGCCGCCGAGTGGGCCAGCGACACGCCGCCCGTAGCCGCGCACACCTTACTGCCCTATGGAGATGATTTGTTACGGGTTGGAGGCGAGACGTTCGCGTTTTCAGAGTTTTTGTACAGGTAAATTAATTTTACTTAGGGCGAATTTTACCAAAACTGATCGCGTTCAGTTTTGGTAAAATTCGCGATCACCACATTTAAAAATGTTAAAAAAACGCAGCCAACATCTTGGATTTATCATTTTAATGCCACTATCGACTTTAGCACTCTCGAAAACTATGAAAACGACACCCATGACGAAAAATTTAAAAATGTTCGCAGCCGCCATCTTGAATGTTCATTTTGACCAAATTCACACTTTCAAAGAGAAAAAAAGAGAGAGAACGATTTCTACCTGTGCACGCCTACCGCAAGCCGCATAAAAGAACTTCGTTTCGGTAAAGAAATGCTGTTTGTAGGCATCAAGCTCGTCTTGCCATAAGTCTACCGCGATAAGCGATTATCACTTTGCACAGTTTGAACGTTTCCTAAGACTCACATTAACCATGAATTTGTCTTCCTTTCTAAAAATGATTCCGACTAATATATATAAATAAATGTTTCCAGATACAAATCAGCGGAACAAGAATGGCAAGTGTTACCTACGTACTCTAGCCCGGCGGCGCGGTTCGCGCACTCGGCCGTGTTGTACGGACACGAGCTGATCATGTACGGTGGCGTCGTCATCTCGGACGAGCCAGAGAGGGGGTAAGCAGACAATCAAGACACGTCAAATTAAAAACTGATCATAAGTGGCAAAGGCGTTCTGTCAATCCTTTTACACGAGTGGCCTGTGGGTGTCATACACGCATTGAGCCTACGAAAACCTATGTGTTAAATTTTATAATGCTTTTAGGATGCTGTTGAAGCTGCCATGGCGTTGTAGCGCTTCAGGAATGTTCGCGGAGGCTCGCACAGATGGTTACCATGCTATCATGCGAAAGAAAGCGGCCTCTTTACTACAGCGCCTGCATGGTAGTGACAACAGCATTCTAAAAATGATCGCTGCCAGACCGGACTGTCCCTTTCAGGGACACTGGGTGGGGGGGATAGTCACTGGTCTACGTAAATAAATAATTTGTGAAAAAATAACAATACTAACCTACTTATTTTAGCACCATTGTTACTAACACCAAAATTCTAACAAAATTATGCACCTTAGTCTGAAATAAAGTTTTATTTAATTTTTAAACTGATTGACCTGTACCCTAATTGCGTAATACAACACGATCACAATTGGTTTCGATTTGAAACAGATTGCTAATCCATTACTTCATAAGTTGGAAAAAAAATCTGCTCAACAACGTAAATAACGCAATGAATGTTGTTGAGCTGTCAAAAAGAAATAAATTAGGCAACATTGTTTAACAAAATAAGTTACGCAATTAGGGTACCGATGTGTTACTATCACGCGAATGCGCGATCGTCGATCATTTGTCCGGCGAACAAATGATCGCGGCGATCGCTTCCTGTTAGGCCAGTTGGTAAAGCACCTGACACGGTCAACCGTCTTAGATGCCATTCTAGCTGCTGATCATAATAATCTGAACATTAGACAATATATAATATACTTTGAAATCCTTTCATTTCAAAGTATAAAAATGCAATCAAGAGACAAAAGATGACCAGTCCCCTAATTGCGTAAGTTATTTTCGTAAACAATTGTGCCTAATTTGTTTCATTTTGACAGTTCAACAACATTCATTGCGTTATTTACGTTGTTGAGCAGATTTTTTTTCCAACTTATGAAGCAATGGATTAACAATCTGTTTCAAATCGAAACAGATTGTGATTGATCGTGTATTACGAAATTAGGGTACGGGTTTGTTTTATTCAACTGATTATAAAAAAATTCAGACTCCGGTTTTTTATTGTAAAAGTTTCATTGAAATATATTCAGCCGTTTTGACATAAAGAAGTTCAAACAGACATTTAATTTTTTTATTTTATTGTTTGTCTGTAAAGCCGTTTACGGACGATAATTTTACGTGATAACGTCACAAGCCAAACGCTTAGGCCGATCGTGCCTCTCTATCGCTTGTTCCGCGCTTTCGCTTGCACACTCGGCTCAGGTGGAACGTGACACTTTTTTATAAGACATTATCACGTCAAAAATGACTGATTCTTGTTGTTTTGCTTACTTCATGAAAATATTACCAACCAAAATTGTTTCCTTTTTACAGAGGCGGCCTAGCCGGTTTAGAAGGCCGAGCCGGTGAAGTAACAAACGAGATCTGGCGCGTTCGCCTCAACACTGAGCGGCCGCAGTGGCACAACGCGACGCCCGTCACGTGCTCGCCGCACAGACAGCCGCCGCTGAAGCACTGCGGTAAGCGAATGTACACCTTATGTAGTGCAACATTAAGTATAGAGTTCCTTGCGAGGTCTAACGAAGCCTCAACAGTGAGTGGCCGCAGTGGCACAACGCGACGCCCGTCACGTGCTCGCCGCACAGACAGCCGCCGCTGAAGCACTGCGGTAAGCGAATGTACACCTTATGTAGTGCAACATTAAGTATAGAGTTCCTTGCGAGGTCTAACGAAGCCTCAACAGTGAGTGGCCGCAGTGGCACAACGCGACGCCCGTCACGTGCTCGCCGCACAGACAGCCGCCGCTGAAGCACTGCGGTAAGCGAATGTACACCTTATGTAGTGCAACATTAAGTATAGAGTTCCTTGCGAGGTCTAACGAAGCCTCAACAGTGAGTGGCCGCAGTGGCACAACGCGACGCCCGTCACGTGCTCGCCGCACAGACAGCCGCCGCTGAAGCACTGCGGTAAGCGAATGTACACCTTATGTAGTGCAAAATTAGGTATAGAGTTCCTTGCGGGATCTGACAAGGCTTCAACAGTGAGCGGCCGCAGTGGCACAACGCGACGCCCGTCACGTGCTCGCCGCACAGACAGCCGCCACTGAAGCACTGCGGTAAGCGAATGTACACCTTATGTAGTGCAACATTAAGTATAGAGTTCCTTGCGAGGTCTAACGAAGCCTCAACAGTGAGCGGCCGCAGTTGCACAACGCGACGCCCGTCACGTGCTCGCCGCACAGACAGCCGCCGCTGAAGCACTGCGGTAAGCGAATGTACACCTTATGTAGTGCAACATTAAGTATAGAGTTCCTTGCGAGGTCTAACGAGTCCACAACAGTGAGCGGCCGCAGTGGCACAACGCGACGCCCGTCACGTGCTCGCCGCACAGACAGCCGCCGCTGAAGCACTGCGGTAAGCGAATGTACACCTTATGTAGTGCAACATTAAGTATAGAGTTCCTTGCGAGGTCTAACGAGTCCACAACAGTGAGCGGCCGCAGTGGCACAACGCGACGCCCGTCACGTGCTCGCCGCACAGACAGCCGCCGCTGAAGCACTGCGGTAAGCGAATGTACACCTTATGTAGTGCAACATTAAGTATAGAGTTCCTTGCGAGGTCTAACGAAGCCTCAACAGTGAGCGGCCGCAGTGGCACAACGCGACGCCCGTCACGTGCTCGCCGCACAGACAGCTGCCGCTGAAGCACTGCGGTAAGCGAATGTACACCTTATGTAGTGCAACATTAAGTATAGAGTTCCTTGGCGGGATCTGACGAGGCTTCAACAGTGAGCGGCCGCAGTGGCACAACGCGACGCCCGTCACGTGCTCGCCGCACAGACAGCCGCCGCTGAAGCACTGCGGTAAGCGAATGTGCACCTTATGGAGTGCTGCATTAAGTATAGAGTCCCTTGCGAGGTCTAACGAAGCCTCAACAGTGAGCGGCCGCAGTGGCACAATGCGACGCATTGCATTCGTGGATACGTTACTCAGAAGCCCGAAAGTCTGACAGCCAGTTTTACCAAGGGGTATCGTATTACCCAGTTCCTGGGTTGTGGAGGTCAGAAAGGCAGTCGCTCCATGTAAAATACTGGTATTAGCTGCATCCGGTTAGACTGGAAGCCGACAAAAAAAAAAAACGCTCTGAAGATGCTGACTGAATCTATTCTATTTATTTTGAATCGCATGACTATTGACGTATTTGATTTAATATTATTGCTAATTGTTGATTTACTTATATTATTGTCCATTGGTGCCGATTCCCTTGTTCACAAACTAAACTAAATTTAAGTTCAGGGCATCTTTTTCTTTCTATTTCATTAAGAAAAGGACAGAAGATAAATTTTAGTTTAGTCCTGTCAAATTTTCTACAGTGTCACGTCACAATATTAAAACCACTGTGCTTAATCAATTACTTAAAACTAATTTTACATGGTTATTAGATTTCCATCATTTATCATTTAAATATAATATAAATAAGTTACTGTCATGATATAATATTATAATAATCATGTCATTTGGTTTAAATAGGTTCTTATTTTTATTATTTTGTTTATCTTTTATATAGATTCTTTTCTTTTAGATTTTGTGAATGTGAGAACTTTGTAGGCTGTAAACTTGTGTACCATTTTTTATTTTACTAAGTACCTGGTACTTGTTGATAGGCCTACACTGTCCTCCCATACCTTAATAATTTGAAAACATTGTAGAAACAATTTATTTTGAAAAGAGTAACCGTGGAGTTTCTTGCCGGCTCTTCTCCATAGGAAGCGACCAATTGGAACCGTGCACCTAGCTTCAGACGTTTCATAAGTGCCCTTGTAGGTTTATGTGAAATAAAATATTTTGATTTTTTTTTAAATCTGAATCTGACCCCAAAATAGTTGGAAAAAGGCTAGGCAGATTGATGTGGATTGTTTCGTGTTTCAGGTGGCCTCCACGTATCGGGTCACACTGCAGTACTAGTGTACCTGGGAGTCACCAAGAAACCTGTGATGTTGGTATTCTTCGGACACTCGCCGCATTACGGATATCTACATTTAGTGCAGGTTTGTATTTAGAGTTGGTTGTGAAAAGTTATTATGTTGTTGAGATGTCAGTTTAGCTATTAATCTGTAAAAGCAGCATCCATTGAATGTTTAAATACACCACAAGATCGAACAATTATAAATTCACGCTTTTTCCTGCGGGGGTAGGCAGAAACTACAAAACGTCACCTGCCACGATCCTAAGGACAGTAGCAGGTGGCATGGATCCTTACATACTCCTTTTGAGGTTTTATTTTTACTGAATTATTATTATTCTGAACATAGAATGCCTGCCGGTATCCTAATTGCGTAACTTTTTTTTCGTAAACAATTTTGCCTAATTTGTTTCATTTTGACAGTTCAACTGTTAGCGCGTGGAGCAATGTAAGAGTGGACTGTATTAAATAGGCAATGGTTTATTCGCCGTGCTCTTTACAAAATATAAACTTTCCCGTACAAATAGTTAAATGTGATTAAATGAATGAGGAATGTCGTCCGTCGCGGTGGAGTCCGTGGAAGCGAGTGGTCGTGCCGCCGCCGCGCCGCACGTCGGCGAGCCGATGACGCGCTGACCACGCTGCCTATGCGTGCAGCCCGGGTGCAAGGTGTTGTGTTGGGTTCGATTCCCAATATCAACAACATTCATTGCGTTATTTACGTTATTGAGCAGATTTTTTTTCCAATTTAATATGAAGCAATGGATTAGCAATCTGTTTCAAATCGAAACATATTGTGATTGTGTTGTATTACGCAATTAGGGTATTGGTCTAGTGATCGCAAGCACTACTTAGCGTTGGGTTTGATCACTCGGATCGCGTTGTGTTAATATTGTTATTGATTTTCAAGTGGGCGCGGGCATAGTATTTTTGATGTGAAAACTTCTTTAGGCGCGTTGGGCATTTTGAGATGGGAAAAAACAATTGAACTCGCGACACCGTTTTTGTAAACGTGATTATGCTCTTTATTTATATTTCGTTACGGATTAATGTTCTATGCAACTATTTTTACTTTAAAGGTGTTGGAAGTATTTTTTTTTGTAAACGCGATTGTGCTCTTTATTTAGATAAGGTTACGGACTAATGTTTTATACAAGTATTTTTCTTCTACCAAGGTGATCTTTTTCAAGTTTTCACTTTTGTCGGCACTCCTGGAGTGCCACTGTTTTTTTTTTATTTATATTCTCAGCTGCAATACTGAGTTAAACAGAACAAGAGGAACGTGGGTGTAAAAAACACCCCTACCTATTCTATACAGAAATATGATGTGTGCAGAATTTGAAAATGTTTTCCTCTATCTTCAGTTTGAATGAATCCTTCCAGGAGTACTACGTGGACGAGGGCGTGTGGTCGGTAGCGGCCACGCGCGGCTGGGCGGCGCGCGCCGGGTTCGCGCACGCGGCGGCGTGGGACCCGCTGTCGCGCAAGGTGTACGTGCACGGCGGGCTCGTGTCCGAGTCGGAGGCCACACAGGTATGGCTACTCAAAAATACTAGTTACTGAGTTCTATAATCCGTAGTTACCGTGACGATCTCAGAAAGTCTTCAAATGACCGGTAAGGCAAAATGGCAAGGTGTTCTTTTATCTATCTTATGCCCACGAAATCACGGAAAATCAGTGCCTCTGAGTGCCTAACAACGTTTAAAGCTAATATTTCGTAAATCCTTTTTAGTTTAGTCAATTTACTCTGATTAAGTTTTACTCGCACGTTTTTAACATAAGCTTCTTGTCATAGCCTATTGTATCGGCTGTATAGAGTTTCTACCATAGTTCAATCTATCATACGTAAAAGTCAACGTGCGGGAAGTTTAAATTGAAGGAAATGTGAACTTCGCTTACGTTAATTTTAAATTTATTTCCTGTCGTAAACTATCTTTTTATGCATATTACCTGCACATAATAATTTTGATGTTTCACGTCTGCCAGGCGTCCCGCAACGGCTCATTTTTTTATTATTTTCCAAAAAGCAGTGATAAATTGCATTATTTTCTTTTCTGAAAGATGTCAAGATTTAGGCAACTTCATGTAAATTCAAATATTAGTTTTTAAGTTTCGAATACCGCGCGAAGTGAAATGGTAACCTCCCGCCACAGAAGCAGAAGCATAGTAGAGCATAATCGCCGTGTGTGCACGCGCGGGTCGCACCGCGCGCCGCGTCACTCGAGTTAGTGACCTTCAAGCCTCTGCCTCGAATGTTGCGGGCAGCGGGGCGGCGGCGGCGCGGGCATCGCAGACACGTTCTCGAAACCAGCGGGCAGATCGGCGTAGTGTTGTGTTCGTGGTTGTGTCGTCGAGATATTTGTTTTTATTCGCGAACTAAATGTCTGAACAACGGCGACAACATCTTTTTGATTCAAATTTATTCCTAACGCTCGATTTTAAATTGCACAACACTACAATGCAGACGCGCGGGCGGTTACCGCTTGACTGGAGTGCACCGCTCGTTGCCCACCGCTGTGTTCGAGGGCGGGTCCATTTGATTTTTAGATCCTACAGCTCCCGCGCCGCCGCCGCCGCCGCCCCGCTGCCCGCAAGATTCGAGGCAGAGGCTTTAAACACCACTGCGAGCGGACGGGTGTCCTATCGCGCGGGCGTTCCGGCCAAAATCCGGAGAAAAGTCCTATATTTAGATTATAGTTACCTGATTTATTATGAAAAGTACTATACTCTATCAGTAGATAGAACAGTAGAACAGAAAAACAAAGTTACCAGTAGGTAACTTTGTTTTTCTGTTTTGTATTGTAATCTTGCCCTATACAGGGTGGCAGGGACATCGACCCGAAAACTGTTACCATGGATTCAGTACATGATTCTGAAAGTTGACATTTTTCGTCGGTTATTTAAAAAAAAAAAACTGCTTTTTCATAGAAAAGTGCAATACCAACGCGGTCAAAATGTATGGAACAACTGATTTTTTTTAAATAACCAACGAAAAATTTCAACGCAGGGGCGTTCAGAATCATGTATTAAATCCATGGTAACAGTTTTCGCGTCGATGTCCCTGCCACCCTGTATATTTAAGACTAGAACTAAATTATGTTATTTTACTATGTGTGTGAACTACTTCATTGGCAATTATGGGGTTTATTTATAAACGTTGCTTTAAGTTACGTGACATTCAAACATAAAAAATGTCGCTAATCATTACTTAACTTTAAGCAACGTTTATAAATAAGCTCCTAAATGGTTATAACTTTTTGTTTGCAGGCCCCATCAGCATCGTTATTTGAGTACGACCCCGAGTTAAGACTGTGGCGCCCTCTGCAATCAGCGCCGACACCTAGATATTTACATTCTGCTACTTTTATTACACCAGGTAAATTATGTGCCAAATACGTTTTTGGTAGAGAGGGTAGGACAAAATGTCCACGGTGAAGACAGGACCCATATACAGGGTGTTAGGCAGACGGTTGAACATACGAAAATGGCGGATCCGTGGGGCCGTCTGCTACGTGTTTAGGCCCTATAACAAGACCCAGGCCACACGGATATTTTTAAATAATTTATTTTAATTTTTTTATTCGTAATTCGTCGTTGCTCAAACTTCAAACGTCAATATTTCATTTAAAAGTAACAAAACTGGCAACATTTTTTATTTTATACATATTTGACGCAAATGATTCCTAGAAAATTAAATACGAGCCCTTAAACTACAAACAAATAAAAGATATTTACCGAAAGTCCGACTTTGAAATGCTTTAAAAATAAAAAAAAACGAAGAATGATAGAGCAGTTCTAATTCTAAGAAAACATCTTTGGTGCATGCTTGTTTTAACGGTATGCAATATATGCACAATTTCTTTTAAAACAACTAGAATAATTCTCCAATTTTACCTGCCTGGGCCTTTTTTTCACGGAACTCTACATTTGCGAAAAGTGAAATTAATTTCTTACAAGCAAACATTTTTTTTTACATATTGGTTCCACAATTATTCTAGATAAAAAAAGTTGCCAGTTCTGTTATTTTAAAATGGCATTATTGACGTTTGAAGTTTTAGCAACGACGAATTAGGAATAAAATTAAAAAAAAGTCATTTAAAAAAATCCGTGTGGCCTTTTTTTTTTTTTTTTGGGTTTGAAATAATCAAATAACTTCTCCCTATCTGGGTGGAGCGGGAGGGCGTGTCAGACTCTTACTGAAAAAAACCCACCCGTGTTCCTTCAGTTGCCATGTTGCCGGGGGCCACGATATCCCTATCGGCCCATATTCGAACCCCCGGCAGGCATTGGCCCTAGCGGACCCCGTCAATTCTGCTGACATCTCTTTGAGGCGCGCGTGGAACACAACGCGCCGTCGACCCGGGCTTGGTCCTTATCGGACGGCGAGCTACCCATTGCTCACCGTCCGCAAGCCCGCGCCTACGGTGGCCGGAAAGCGGCTCGCGATTCCCGCCCAGGGCGTCTCCTCCTGCGGCGGTTGGGGGCGTGAGGGCGCGAAATTTGCCTCTCCCTCACGCGTTCCGCCTCCTCCTTCGCGAGCATTACCGCTTCTGTATTTCTACCCCTTTGAATATATTTTCGAACCATAACATTTGAGCATTTTGGCGCAGATGGTTCATTCCGCTAAATCATTTAAATAAAAACCGACTCTTGCAGTGACACAATAAAGTGCAATTCAGGTCGCACAGCGCTAATTACCTACAGTTATATTCACCTAGAACTAGAAGTTGCCTCTCTTTCTATCGCGTAATTTTATGTCTTTTAACTACGTTACGCCCATTGAATTCGACAGGTCGAGCCCGCCACGTACCTAAAATGATCTGTGTTTATCTGAGATTTTAGTTCAATTTGCGACCTCGAAATTCATGATGAAGACCGTTTAATTTCGAAATTGGGCTGGGGCATTTTGAAAAGAATATAATGTGGGTGAAACTACGAACAATAATATTGTTTAATTGAATTATTGAAATTAAAAACCCGTTTACAGTATTTCTATTTTCTTAATGTCCCACGGCAAACTTCGTGTTTCGTCAGCCGTCGGATTTCTATCAGTTGCCGACTTGGAAGGCAATCGACTTGGAAGTATATAGAGTTGTTAATACTCTTTTTTTTAATGTTAGGAAAGCCGCTAAAGTCGCAGGCACTACAGATAGGAAAGTAGTTTTACAGCTCTATATAGTTCACACGGAAATCAAAACAAAACAAAAATAAAGTACTTAGTTCTGAATTCAAATTATTATACACGATAAATCTAATAATTGATGGACATGAAAATAAGCATTCGTTTGTATTCGGAAAAGCGATAACTCCTGAGGGACATTAAGAAAATAGAAAAACTGTAAGAAGAATTGTTTACTGATACCCTATTTTTCATGTTGTAGGTGTAATGCTAGTATTTGGCGGAAACGCACACAACGACAGTGCCGCGGCGTTGGTGTCCAACCCTGCTGCTTCTAAATGTTATTCTGCGGGAGCATTGTTGTATGATGTCAGGTAAATTATTAATTTATTTAAAGTTTTTAATAATTAATATAATTAGTTTTTTTAAAGGTATGTAGCGGTCGGCGGACCCCCGTCACGTCAAAAACAAAATTTTCGCAGCCGCCATCTTGGATTTACATTTTGACTTTATTGTTGGCTTTAGCAACCTCGAAAACCATTAAAACAACACCAATGACGAAAAGCTTAACAATGTTTCGCAGCCGTCGTCTTGGATTTTCATTTTGACCATGACGACAAACGTGAAAATTTTCGCAGCCGCCGTTTTAGATTTATATTTTCAAATTCAAAATATTTTATTTCACATTTAAACCTACATGGGCACTTATGAAACGTCAGAAACTAGGTGCACGGTTCCAATTGGTTGGTCGCCTCCTCACGCCACTTCCAGATGTGCGCGAGGACTTTTGCCTCCAGATCCCATGGCGGTAATCCGGCAAGGAGGCTCGCCGCCTCGCAGTAGACCGTGTGGTATCCTCGGGCCAGCCGGGTGGCCATGTCCCTCTGTTCCGCTCCACCCTAAGCGGGAGAATTTATTTACTGACCTTATTTTCGGCTTTAACACCTTTGGAAACCATGAAAATGACACCCATGATGAAAAATTTTAATATATTGGCAGCCGTTATCTTGGATTTACATTTTGATCTCCCTATCGGTTTTAGCACCCTCGAAAACCATGAAAACGATAACCTTGTTTTTAAAAAAAAAACGCAGTCGCCATCTTGGATTAACATTTTGGCCTCACTATCAGGTTTAGCACCCTTGAAAACTATGTAAACGACTCCCATGACGAAAATTTTAAATATTTCGCAGACTTATCTTGGATTCACATTTTAACGTTCATATCGGCTTTAACACCCTCGAAAACCATGAAAACGATACCCATGACGAAAAATTTACGACGTAACCACCTGATTTAGATTTTGGTTAGGTACTCAGGACCGATTTGAAGGTAGAAATTGCTTTAAATTTTTATCTCGGTATGTCTTTTTTGTATAATTGTCAAGAGAGTTATGAATGTAATGTTGTCAACAGATGCGGAGTATGGTGGCCCGCGTCTCCTCCGAGTGGCGGCGCACGCGCGGCCCACGCCGCGGCGCCGCTACTGATACAGGACAGGCGGACCGTGGTCATACATGCTGGGTATGTGATAATATATTACTACTAGCGGCCCACGCCGCGGCGCCGCTACTGATACAGGACAGGCGGACCGTAGTCATACATGCTGGGTATGTGATAATATATTACTACTAGCGGCCCACGCCGCGGCGCCGCTACTGATACAGGACAGGCGGACCGTGGTCATACATGCTGGGTATGTGATAATATATTACTACTAGCGGCCCACGCCGCGGCGCCGCTACTGATACAGGACAGGCGGACCGTGGTCATACATGCTGGGTATGTGATCTTTTTAACGACTATTTTGGTTGAAATGGCCGTACCTCTCATGCACGAGGTTTTGGGTCCAAGTTCAGGTCAATAAAAGAGTCATAAATTGTAAAAGTTACCAGTTTAACTTACAATTTATGACGCTTTTAACGTATACTCTGTTTTTTCATCGTTCGCACATAGTATAATATAATGTATATGTAAATGTAATGTATATGTATAGTATATGTAATGTTATTGTTGTTGTATTTTTATAATGTGAATTAATACTAGTATACTAACATAGTTTTTAAGACCTCTGTTACTAACACTATATGGACAATTTTGTAATTATGTCTGAAATAAATGTTTTTTTTTTTTTTTTTTTTTATAATCATAAATTCAGTATAATTCTAAAAGAGTGTCCGTGGAGTTTCTTGCTAGTTCTTCTCCATAGCTAGGTCATTGCCCATTCCAAAGCTTAATAGGTACTAAGCTTTGGAATGGGCAATTAGCTTCATATTTCTGCCTGACCGACTCCTTGACAATTCTAAAGTGCCTGTAATTGGTTTAATTGAAATAAATGCTTTGAGTTTATACTACTTTCTAAGTTTATCTTGGACATTACTGACATCGGTAAACGAAAACATCGTGAGGAAACCTGGACTTGTAAGTTATTATAAGTCTGAAATCGCCAACCCGTCTTGAGCAAGCGTGGTGATCAATGCTCGTGCTTTCTCTGTATGAGAAGAGGCATTTGCCCTGCACTGGGACGATAATAGGCTGCTATTATTATTATTATTTTGTTACAGATTTGACGGCCGCCTCCGCTCCGACGCGCTAATCTTCGAAGCAGGTGAAGGTTGTTCAAGACACACAAGCGAAGCAGCGTGCTTAACTGCTGCGCAGCACACTGCAGTTGCTTGCGTTTGGAGATCAAGAGATAGAGCCTGCTTACCGGTAATAATCAAAATAATATTAGAAAAATAGTAGATTTTCCACCGAGGGGATAAACCTGTCTCATGTAATGGGCGCTAGTTTGAATCCCGAGCGTAAGCCCGCGTTTCCACCAGAGATGTGCGAGGTAGCTGAGCGGTGCGAGGATGTGTAGCCGACTCTTTTCAGATACGATTTCTCGCTCGCGTCCATCCCTAGCACACATCTCTCGCACATATCCCTCGCACCCATCCCTCGCTTGTTTTGTACGTACAAAAACCTCGCATCGCTAAGCCGTTTCTACAGGAGTTGCGCTGAGCGAGGTTAGGTAAATGAAGCGATTCTATTGGTTCTTAACAAACACGTCCCTCGCTACGCACTCTCACACATCCCTGGTGGAAACGCAGCCTAACGAAGGGTTCCAGTGCTCTCGAGGGAAGCGTTAGGCTCGTCCAAGACGAATACGCCTTAATACCCTTGGGGAATACTCTACTTTTCATACCTTCTGCGAGGTAACAAAAGCAAATCGATGGTCGATATTTTTGAAGTGAAAACTTCTTTAGGCGCGTTGGGCATTTTTGAGATGGGACTAAACCATTGATTTCGCGACACTGTAACGCAATTTAACGACACCGTGGAGTAAAAGACATCAACGCGTTAATTACCGCGGTGCCGATTTTTTTTTCAAGTTTTCACTTCTGTCGGCACTCCCGGAGTGCCACTGTTTTTTTTTTGTTTTAATTGTCTTACTCATTTTTTGTTAAGGTTCCAAATTCAGATTATATTATTGACCAGCGGGTTAAAATTAATTTCAGTGCAATTTTATTGTAGGCTTGACGTCAAGGTTTATAATAACTTCTTAAGTTTAGGTTTGCTTGACAAATAATTTGACATTATCGAGCAGGTGGTATGAAAAATATGTTAGACATTGCCCATTCATCAAACGTGTCCTTATCAAGAAATCATAATTATAAAATTAAAGACTACGTTGAAGACAAGGAAATTTGGCAATAATTCCTTCTGCACATGTGGCTTCCCTGGTACCTCATTAACGGCATAAATAAGTAAGAGTCTATTAACTGCTCCCAAATTACCATGTTTATTTAAATCTTTATTTTTTATTTATTTTTACATTCGCCCTTGACATATTTACTATTCTATTATTTGACATTATATACCTACGATTTAATTGCAACTTTTTTTTTTTTTTACTATTGTGCACATGATAATTATTCAGATTGACCACAGTTGTAATAGCAATCATATAATTGCGTTTTATTTAAAATAGGTTTTTTTACTTTTATTAATTTATTTATTTTTTGTTTAGATTTATTTCTACATATTTTGTGAATGTGAGAACGCTGTAGGCTTAGTGGATTGTAGACCTGTTGACCATTTTCTATTTTGTTAAGTAATTAGTACTTATTGAAAGACCTACACTGTCCTCCCATACCTAGTAACACTGTTATTTGAAAGTATTGTAAAAGCCAATTATTTTTAAAAGAGTAACCGTGGAGTTTCTTGCCGGCTCTTCTCCATAGGAAACGACCAACTGGAACCGTGCACCTAGCTTCTGACATTTCATAAGTGCCCATGTAGGTTTATGTGAAATAAAATATTTTGATTTTGATTCAAATATAATGCTGATGAGCGTGCGTGAATAACAGCTGCATGGTCCGATCGATCGATGTTAAGCTAGCGCTTACCGAGGTCGGTTCATGGATGGGTGACCACCTTCACATGCAGGGTAACTGAGTATTATTATGGATATTATTATTATTTTTATTTCTCTGCTAGTTTGAATGATGGTCTGGCAGTTTGAGTAGTTTATGCGGCCTACCCAAATGTCCTTTTTTTGGTATTGTTTGTCGAGTTGAGCTCCTTAAGTTCTGAGTTGAGTTCCACGATTACTGACAAATACTTTCACTGACTGGACAGGTTCACTCAAATCTGTGTGGTTTTTTCCTCGAAAGACCTTTTCAGGCACTATTCTACATGGTCCTCACATGGCCTGACCAAAATTATGTCTGGACTTTAAAAGAGACTGCGACCTCTGAGTTTGTTTCGGCCTTTCTTCTCAGAGTAGTCAGATAGGAAACGCCGAACTCATCTAGCTTATTTTTAACTAGCTGCGCCCCGCGGTTTCACCCGCAGAAGTCTCGATCCCGTGGGAATATCGGGATAAAAAGTATCCTATGTGTTAATCCAGGTTATAAACTATCTGTGTGCCAAATTTCATCCAAATCCGTTCAGCCGTTTGAGCGTGAAGAAGAGACAAATATACATACACACACACTCACAAACTTTCGCCTTTATAATATTAGTGCGATATTTCTTTAATATGACGTGTAAAAGTGATTCTGATATCCTATTTACATAATAAACAATTTCATTTCAATAACACGATAGTCCTCAGTAAGGCTGATTGTTAGACTTTTGGGCTTTTGACTACCCGTAACGACTGTCAAAGATCTACGAATGACAGCCGGTTCCGAGGCCCATCTCTAATGTTAAGACTTTATTTTGTTTCAGTTAGAGGAAGTGGGCTGGAAAGAGTCGTTCGACGGCACGGTTAAGGCGTGCCTCACGGAACCTAGGTTTGGTAAGGGTAAGCATGTTACTACATAGCAATCATGTTATTGCGTTTAATTACCCCCCCGACCCTTGCTCGAAAACGAGGTGCCAGCAGTTGTTGCAGCTGATCACGTAGCTTTAAATACCCCGCATAATAATCATGATGATAATCCAATTTTGATCCAGCCTGTTCCTTCTTGCTGTTCTCCCCCCAGCGACGCCCTAAGCCGAGGTTCGTACCCCACAGGGGGTGCCCTTAGCGAGCGTTCGCTTAATTTTAATTTAAAATAGATTACTTGCTCCTGGCTGGAGGCTCTAAGTGTAGCAGCTTAAGGCACCCACAGGAAAGTCCGGTTAAGCAGCCAAGACCTTAGTGGTCAAAACTGCGAGAAGCCATAGTTAAAAAAAAGCGTTTAATTAAAATAGGTTTTTAATTTTATTAATTTATTTATCTTTTTTATATATTCTTTTCTATTTTGTGAATGTGAGAACGCTGTTGTAGGCTTAGTGGACTGTAAATCTGTTGACCATTTTATATTTTGTTAAGTACCTGGTACTTATTGAAAGAAATTACACTGTCCTCCCATACCTAGTAACACTGTTATTTGAAAGTATTGTAAAAGCCAATTATGTTTAAAAGAGTAACCGTGGAGTTTGTTGCCGGCTCTTCTCCATAGGAAACGACCAATTGGAACCGTGCACCTAGCTTCTGACGTTTCATAAGTGCCCATGTAGGTTTATGTAAAAAATATATTTTGAATTTGAATAAATTTGACTACACTAAGAACGTTTGCCCACTTATCCGTATCCGGTTCGTATTCGATTCGTGTTCGATACGTGAAACAAACGTAAGAGAAATTCACGTCCTAGCGTTTATAGTTTAGCGTCATACTTCAGAGGTGGTCCCATATAAATTTTAGTAACTTTGCTTGGGTACGTTTTGAGTTAGCTTCAATAATACGTGTTTTTCCCACTTAGTCTACATAGATGATGTTACAGTTCCTATCACTGTTATTTACATGTAGCAGGTATTCGAATTTGTGTGGGGTAGGTACAGTCAGCGTCAAATAGTTAGTGACACTCAGGGTATTCAAATAAATAGACGCAACCAAAAAGTCAATAATATCGGTACAAACTAAGTTGTCTTATTGTTGTCAACAATATAGTCGCTCAAAAGGTCGAGACGTTTAAAACGTCATATAGATCGGTTCAGTCAAACCGCCATAAATATGGTTACAGTCATCCCGCCAATGGTATCCAAGCATTATAAGTATTCAAAAATATGGAACACATTAGAAAAATAAACTTTACAGCTTTATATATTAAATATTATTTCTCACGTCAACATTTCACAAAATCAAATGGATAGAAACTTCTGCTGTCCTTTTCATTTTAAGCATGACGTCTATGACGCAATTTCTATGTAGCGGTGCACACATTCAGTTCGCTCGAGTACAGTTTTGTCTCCAGAGTCCAGAAGTCCAGTTAGCCATCGTGCGGTGCGGAAGAACGTGGTGCTGATTAATTGTCGAAAAGTATCCCGTATGTTTATGGAACATACGTCATGACCACTTAAACGATAGAATTGACTTCGTACAATCTCTGCATATACCCAATAGCATCGCTTTCTTTTCTTTCATTCTTTTGACAAAAGAATTGCTAATAGAAATTCGTCATCTCCATTCTTTTTTAAAATATTTTTAATTTCATAAGCGTTCTTCGATACAATCGTCACAAGCTCTGGCACACGACTGGAGAGCGTAGAAACCGAATACAATCAATCGCCTGTATGCGGCACTCGTCCGATCGGGTTTCCGAATTGGAGAATCGGATCAGGTACCTGACATGTGCAAACAAATTAGAAAAATAAACTGGCATGTAAGGGTGGCCCCTTACATGCTAGTTTATTTTTCTAATTTGTTCCATATTTTTGAACACTTATAATGCTTGGATACCATTGGTGGGATGACTGTAACCATATTTATGGCGGTTTGACTGAACCGATCTATATGACATTTTAAACGTCTCGACCTTTTGAGCAAATACATTGTTGACAACAATAAGGAAACTTTGTTTGTACCGATATTATTGACTTTTTGGTTGCGTCTATTTATTTGAATACCCTGAGTGTCACTAACTATTTGACGCTGACTGTACCACAGCTAAAAAGTAAAAATTTACGCTTTTTAAAAAAAAAACTTTTCAACCATCTCCAACAAAACACTAAAAAGTGAGAAATAATTTCACTTTCGGAAGTCGGTGGCAAAAAATGAAAATACAGAATCAAAGACACCGACTTCCGAAATTAAAGTTATATTTCACTTTTTTGTTTTTTTTGACTTGATAACGTCTTATAAATCGCTGCACGCACGAAATAGTGTCACGTTCCGCCTGAGCCGAGCGTGCAAGCGAGAGCACGGAACAAGCGATAGAGAGGCACGATCGGCCTAAGCGTTCGGCTTGCACGTAAAATTATCGTCCGTAAACCGACTTTACAGACAATCAATTATTTTTCATTAACATAAATCCAACAGCACGCTTTTATTTATTATTGGTATTCATTTTAAATCCGGCAATACATGTTGGTCATAGCTCGCCGAACGAAGGCGAGTCCTAACGTATAGACAGCCTATTAGTCAAGCCTCGCCATTGCTCGTCTATGCTCGCCTGGCTGGACGAGTGCAGGCGAGCGCCAACGTGTATATACGGTTCGTTTGGCGTAACTTGCCATCACTCGGGATCGCTCGCTACGACTCGTCTCACTTCGGAACATCTGCGCAAACCAAAAGCGCTCGCCTGCACTCGGCAATTACGGCCAACATGTGGATAACTCCACAAAAACTCGTGAACATTGGCAGTTGGCATTGATCTCTTTCGAACTTGACCAACGTGTAGACAGTAGCACTCGCCTTGTATCAATTTGCATACGCTCGCGTTGGCTAAGGCTTGGCCAACATATATTGCCGGCTTAAAACAGGCATAAGGGCGCGTTCCCACGATGTCGTGACGATTTATTTATCGTTGGACGACTGTTGTCTCTAGCTGTTCCCATTATATCGACTGTTTATCATCGTCACTGTGTTGTCGAAACTTTTTTGATGTGAAACATCTATAGCGACGGGCCAGACCGACTGTAGGCGTGACGACGCGTCGCACATTCCACACACACACATAGTCCACATTTATTTCCTGTCGTAAACTGTCCTTTTAATAATTATTTCCTTTTTTCTTATAATTTCGATGTTTCACATCTGCCAGGCATCCCGCGACGGCTCATTTTTATCGTTAAACGACTGTCGTATCTAGCTGTTCCCACTGGATCGTGACGACATTTCACAACAAGATTCCGACTAGTAGTGACACGCACAATAAATCGTGACGTTTTTTTATCCTTTTACGACTGTAGTGCTAGCCGTTCCCATTAACTTGACAATCTGTCGTCACTGCAAAAAAAAGTCGTGGACGACAGTTAATCGTGTTGTCCTATATGTAAACACCTCATTTAAATACACAAGCCACGACGTTTTAAACGACACGGTAATCTGTCATCACAACATGGTGGGAACGCGCCCTTAGTGTCGTTTTTTGTTCTATAACTAGATTGGCGCTTGCCTAAAAATAATCTATTCAGTTGTGACTTGAAAACTCCCATGTTTTGTACAGACGAGCGTCGCTGTACGTCAGCGGAGTCGTGTGCGGCGTGCACGGCCGCGCGCTGTGCGTGGTGCGGCGCGTGCTACCCGTCTGCTATGTACTGTGTGAGACACACGCATCAGGTATGTAACACTTCATTACTAGTCATTTGTTATACTGGTTTTAAAGTTTTGTGTATAATTGTAGTGAGAAATTGAATTTGGTTGGCATACTAAGTCATACATACACATCATGCGGAATCAACAGTCGGTTATTAAACTACTATTTAAAAAATGTATCTGTTATCATTTTGGGCTATTGTTAGTACAATCCTACAATTCTTTACTTGTCACCCAAAGTGCACCTTACATGTTACAAATAAATACCATGTTATAATAATAAATAAATATAGCAGTATTTCTGGACACAGCACGCAAAGTGAGGAGGTTCCTCTCTCTACAGCCCAGACCTCCGGCAGCTTGACCCCGTTTTTTTTATAAAAATATTTAAAAATGTAAATAATGTGTTTTTTTAAATGAAATAAAGGAAAATAATAAATATTCTATTGACTTCGAACTTCATTCAATTCGCATTTATTATCCATAATTTAGCCAATAAAACAGTCTTTCGATCATCTGTAAAAAATATTAAATATTAAATATTCACTACCAGATGGCGTTATCAATAGAGGAGTGTGGTTCGGACAGCGAGTCACCGCGGGAAGCGTGCGGGAGGTACCACTCGTGCGCAGCCTGTTTAGCGCATCAACATCATCATACACATGTAAGTTAATATATTTAAAAAATTTAATGAAGTTTTTTGAATTTATTAGATTAGGCAAGACTTGAATGAAATGTTCCTAGAACTTCACCGATGTGGTGGGTATCCAAATCTAATGGTAAAACAAAAAGGTAAAACGTTTATTGTTGTAAATGAGATCAAAAGTGACTACAACTCAGTCAACGACTTCTGGATTTTGTCGATGGAAGAATTGACAAAATGACAGATAATCAATCACAATCTGTCATTTTGTCTATTCTTCCGTCGACAAAACCCGTTTCTATGATGCTACGCGTGCTGATTGTGTAGTTACTAGAGGTATTTTTGTGTTATTATTATCATCATTGGGTATCATGCTACTCAGAAACTGTGTTGTGGAGTCAGATAAACGGTCGCACCGTGTGAAATACTGGTATTCAGCAGCATCCGGTTAGACTGGAAGCCGACCCCGACATAGTTGGGAAAAGGCTTGGCAGATAGATTGATTAATTATCATCTTCACTAGAAATCGATACCCATCTAGGGTTACCATCTATGTAAGGGAGGATGCCTGTCTAGGATTTACAAAATACCTGTCAATTGTAAAAAAAACTGTAAGTCTTAAAATAAATAATACGCAACAGATAGTGAATGTAATATAATGATTCTGTCAAAAGAAACAGATTAGTCTTAATCGTTTACGAAAATGTGTTACGTAATTAGGGCACTGGTGTCTAGAGTTTTAAAGCCGCCCATAGGCCTCTGACTTAGCTTCACATGCCGTCGAGAAATATCTCAGGTATGCCAGTTGCCTCACGATGTTTTCATCACCTAAACAACCCGGTAAAGGTTTTTTATTAAAAAGGTTTTAAAATAAAAAAAATATTAACAGGGATCAGAGGAATTAAGCCAGCGAGCTTGTTTCTGGGACTACGACACGATAAAGTGTAAACCTGTCAATTCATCGGAAGATATCAGGTAAGACTCCAGCTTTCAAACTAAATCAGACAATAACAAATGTTTAGTCAAATAAAGCCACACCATGCCTTGACAATTCAAAGTGCCTGTAATTGGTTTATTTGTAATAAATGCTTGAGTATACGTAACCACAGCCAAAAGCCACAGTCGCAGGCACAGCTAGTCACTCACTAAAAGCAATTAAGAGTAAGCCGACGTTCGCACGGACGTAATAAAATCGCGGCGGGACTTTATCGCGCACTAGATTTTCAACTCTCGGTGTTAAGCCGAGCGTTGAGAATAAAGCGCACGTAAAAAAAAATCGCCGCGATTTTATTACGTCCGTGCCACGTCGGCTAACACATTCATTTATTTTCAATTTTATATCTCACCACTTTTTCCAACATTATATTTTATGTAGTTAGAATAACATTATTTGATTGTAATTGAAAAATCATCAACGCAAATTGAGGTGGTAAAAACAACTTTCAGGTGGTTTTGAATTAGAATTTCCGGATTTAAGTATTCAAACAGGTAATCAAATCAAAGCACTCATTAGGGATGACGCGTGGGTAAAAAAAAAGAAATTCTATTAGTTCGTTAGTAAGATAATAAAAAAATATTAGACACGTATTTTTTTGCGATATCATATTAATAAAAAATACTTGATAAAACGCATTGAAGTTGGGGAGCTCGCTACGTCACTACGTCAAAAAATCTAGTAAGGCGTCGTTGACGTCATACCACATTCAAACTCAATGTATCGCCGTAATCTTATGATTACGTAAAAAAAGAAAAAAAGGTGTCCAATATTTTTTAATAATCTAACTGAACGACAATTTTAAAAATGTTTTGTCATCGTCCCTATACACACACACACACACACTACATATTGGTATCCTCAGGTAAGTTTCCGATTAATTTGTTTACTTAATTTCCTTAGATATTTTTGGAACAGATCTTAGGAGCAAAATTCTCATAGAACCTCACTCATACAAACTCACCATTTTCTTAGGAGCGTGGCCGCGGCTGGTCCGTGCAGCGCCCCGTGCTCCACGTTCCAGACGTGCGCCAACTGCACCGCTGAGGAGTGCATCTGGTGCGCGTCGGCCGGACGGTGCGTTGACAAGGTTGGTGCATAAAAGAAAAAAAAAAGAAAGAAAAAGTATTTATTGAGACTCCCACAGGAAATCACAAATTAAACTAAGACACATTCATAATATAAACATAAATAAAAAAAAACAAAATGTTTTATTTTATTTTTTATATTAATATTTATTGAATAAAACGTTTACAAAAAGTGTAGGTACATTTAGTCAACAATAAGATTTCCCAAACAATTATATTGCCTAAAAATAAACTAAAACTAAAATATATTAATTACAAGTGCAAGTAATGATGGTTCGGAATTACAATGTTAGGTAGCGACCCGCCCGATCTAGGTTAATTCAAACCTGTTTCAGGCCATCACTTAACATTTGAATTAAAAGCAGAAAGTCCTGTACGAAGCCAAAAGGCTCCTATCTCCTGCACACCTTCACGATTTGATATTATAATTGCAAGTTGTAACAGAGTTCGCGATAAATTTGCTACAGGTTTTTGATTAAATGTCAACCTTTTTACAATTCATTTTTAGGGTTCCGTACCCGAAGGATGCCAATCGGAACCTTATTACTAAGTCTCCGTATGTCAGCGGGCTGTATGTCATGAATCATAATAGGTAGACAGTTGAATATTTTACAAATGTGTTTCTATTGCCGCTTTAAGAATAAATAATAAAAATAAAATAAATTGAAAAATTTAAGAAGACCCCCTTTAATTTTTAGGGTTTCGTACACGAAGGGTGCCAAAATAGTAGATTGTTTGCCAAGGGAGCAAAGAACTATTTTTAAGGCGAGAGTGTTTCTTTGAATCCAGAGCGGAGCGAAAGCGAGGGATTCAAAGTACGCCACTCGAGCTTAAAATAGTGTTGCTCCCGAGGTGAACACTCTACTTTTTATCACCCTCTATGAGAAAAAAAAACGTGTGTGATCCGACCCCCGTCAGGAACGAAGTTCCTTCACAAGTAAGATTAAAAAAAAATTACTGCCACCATCGTGGATTTACATTATGACCTCACTATAGACTTAAGCACCTTCGAAAACTATAAAAACGATACCCATGAAGAAAATTTTCTCAGCTGCCATCTTGGATTTTCATTTTGACCTCAGCATCAGCTTTAGCACCCTTAAAAATTTTGAAAACGATACCCATGACGAAAATTTTGAAATTTTTCGCCGCCGCCATCTTGGATTTTCATTTTGACCTCACCATCGTCTTTAGCACCCTTAACAACCATGAAAACGATACCCATGACGAAAAATTTGAAAATTTTTGCGTCCGCCATCTTGGATTTTCATTTTGACCTCACCATCGGCTTTACCACCCTTAAAAACCATGAAAACGTTACCCATCATGATAAATTTGAAAATTTTCAGAGCCGCCATCTTGGATTTATATTTTGACCTCACTGTCGGCTTTAGCACCCTCGAAAACTATGAAAACGACACCAAAGACGAAAAATTTGAAAATGTTCTAAGCCGCCATCTTGGATTTTCATTTTGACCAAATTCACACTTTCTCTTTCTCTCTTGCCAGCCTGTTACTTGTTCATACAATGTTCTTGTTTGATCTCTTTGGTAATTGGAACTTCTACTAACAATATCCACATTCCAAATTCAAATCACTTTTAATCCCTAGGGATTAAAAAGCTATTTTAGTCCCTGTTTACGAAGAACGAATTAGCTCTTTTTGAATAGATGTGATAATTTTTTTTTGTTTTTATTTAAAGTGATTTATTGTCGCGATTGGAAGAATTATTTTACGTCATTTATATTTTCTTTTAAATTGAGCTCATAATAGTTCTAACAGCGTTTTTCTCTCTCAAGGTAAGATAAACAAAACTATGGTACAGTCAGCAAAAATACATTGCTAGAGGGTGAGATTTCTCTGCAGCTGACTGTACAATTAAATTCGTCACCGTTATTAAGTTCTGTATACTTTGTACCTTTAGAACGCATACGGCGCCTCGTTCCCGCTGGGCGGCTGCCGCGCGTGGTCCACTATGGGCGGCGGCGGCGCAGCGGGCGCGTGCGGTGCGGCGCGTGGCTGTGGCGCGCACGTGTCGTGCGCCGCGTGCCGCGCCGAGCCCGCGTGCGGCTGGTGCGACGACGGCGCCGGGGGCGGCCGCGGGCTGTGTCTGCCGGGCGGCGCCAGGAGGCCGCACGCGCCCAGGGTCTGTGCGCAACACAGGTGAGTCCACTATGGGCGGCGGCGGCGCGGCGCGCACGTGTCGTGCGCCGCGTGCGGCTGGTGCGACGACGGCGCCGGGGGCGGCCGCGGGCTGTGTCTGCCGGGCGGCGCCAGGAGGCCGCACGCGCCCAGGGTCTGTGCGCAACACAGGTGAGTCCACTATGGGCGGCGGCGGCGCGGCGCGCACGTGTCGTGCGCCGCGTGCGGCTGGTGCGACGACGGCGCCGGGGGCGGCCGCGGGCTGTGTCTGCCGGGCGGCGCCAGGAGGCCGCACGCGCCCAGGGTCTGTGCGCAACACAGGTGAGTCCACTATGGGCGGCGGCGGCGCGGCGCGCACGTGTCGTGCGCCGCGTGCCGCGCCGAGCCCGCGTGCGGCTGGTGCGACGACGGCGCCGGGGGCGGCCGCGGGCTGTGTCTGCCGGGCGGCGCCAGGAGGCCGCACGCGCCCAGGGTCTGTGCGCAACACAGGTCAGTGTTTCATCATCATCTGAGCGGAAAGACATTCACTACTGGACATAACAGCCTCCCACAACCATCCACTACCTAACGAACACTGGATTTCTACCTGGGCCTAATGAAGGTCACAGACCACAAGGCATAATTTGAGCAATTTTTTGCTCAATCAGTTCTGCAAGCAATATTCTGGGTCTACAATAAATCCTGTTTGCTCTTTCAAAACAGCTGGATATATGGAGCTTGCAATGCAAGTATTATTTAGTTCAGGGCCGATTTATCAGTCAGATTGCTTTTATTTGAAGAATACAAAAACTGTCATCCCGAAAGTTTCTTGCGTCGACCGTAGACGGGGGCGCACGTGCATGCGTTCAGACCACTGTTATCGTGTTTATTTCGAGTGGTGTGTGGTGTGTACTGTGTGTAGTGTCATGGATTATTTTTAATAATAGTGAGTTTTTAAAGTGCATACGAGGGACTAATTGCCTGCCGTATGACCTAGTCCGAGCGACATAGATTGACCCCGTGCAAGCTAATCTGGTGAGATCTTTTCATATCTTTCAGGGATCTGCTGAAGAGGTCTGCTTAAAGTCATGAGTGGATCTCATTATAAATCCATTCATCAACAACACTAAAGCAATCTGCAGTGCTTTAGTGTTTGTTTGTGTGAGTGCGCATCAGGTAGCTGTAACCCATACCGAACCAACATTCCTTTTAATTTTTTGCATTGGGTCGGGGGGTGCCTAGTGAGATACCATTGTATTAAAAACAAGGCACATACATGTCACCCCGTCGCGTGGGTCATACGGGTGGGCCATAATCATCACTATTGTTCTTTCCAGATGGCACTTCACAGCGTGCCCAGCCTGCCAATGCAACGGCCACTCAGTATGTGATAGTGCGGCCCGGTGTATGCAGCCATGCGCGGGCCGCACGGTGGGCGAGCACTGTGACGTGTGCGCGCCCGGACATTGGGGCAGTCCGCTCAACGGCGGCGTGTGCACACGTAAGTAAATATGCTGGATACAGGCTTCACTTCAGTTATGGATGAATGGATGTTTCAATTGAATTCAGTACCTACTTGCGCAGATTTCCACAACTATAACATTCAAACCTTCTGTTTTATGTATCACCTTTTTTGGAAGTAAACTTGTGATACAATTTAACTATAAATGTTATGTAGTTGTAAAGTTTCTCCTACACGTTTGAAGCTTTAGCTTAAAGCTTTTCAAGTTTTGTATTAATTAGACGAGGAAAAGCTAATGCTAATATTGTATGATTTTCTGAACAAAAACTGTGTTTCTTATGACTAAAATCAATGTTGATTTATCAAAGAGGAACCATATCACACTTCGTACATATTTAACAAAAAAAAATTTTTTACAGCCTGTGAATGCAACGCGCAAGCCGTAGCATGCGCTCCCGATACGGGTCGCTGTTACTGTAGTACAAAAGGACTAGCGGGTGACCGATGTGACAAATGTGACAACACCAACCATTATCACGCCGATATCTACAACAAGGGAGCTTGTTATTGTAAGTTATAATACACCTGTATAGTTAATTGATTCAGGCGTGACCTTGCGGAATAATATAATAATAATAATTAGCCCGTATTGTCCCACTGTAGGGCAAAGGCCTCCCTTTCCTTTTTCCACCCAACCCGATCCTGAGCCAATATGGACCAATCCCTCATATAAGCTTCAATTTCGTCCCGCCATCTACGCCTGGGTCTTCCACGATGCCGCTGGACGTTTTCAGGAACCCATGTTGTAGTGGTCTTAGCCCACAATGCATCCGACATGCGGCAAACGTGTCCGGCCCAGTCCCACTTGAGCTTGGCTGCTTTTTGGGTGACGTCAGAGCTTTGTGTCTTAAAGCGCAGTATCGTGTTCCGTATCCGGTTGATTAGTCGAACTCCAAGAATACTGCGCTCCATCGCTCGCTGGCCGACTTACTGACCTTGCAGAAATCCATTATAAATAAAATACAATACGTGGATATATTTAGTAACCTGTTCCGCTTAGCTATTTCTAAAGAGCTATAAAAATCCTGAAAGAAATCGACACGTGTTTTACCTCTCAACGAGACATCCTCAGGACGACGATTGACTTGTCGCGAACTCGAACACGGTGTGTTGCCACACCGAGCGCTGAACGCAGAGACAGGTTTTTTGCTGTGGTTTTTTATAGCTCTAGATTTGGATAAAATTTTGCACATGGGTAGACCAGGACCTGCTTTAGGATATAGGATACTTTTTATCCCGATATTCCCACGGGATCGAGACTTATGCGGGTGAAACCGCGGGGCGCCGTTAGCCGGCTTATAAATCTGGGCTCCAATTGAACCCGAATCTAGTTTCTAATTCGCATAACATTTATGTTTCATTTAAGCAAAACAGGTTACTAAAAAGAGAGCTAGCTACTCTTTTACAGTTTCTCGTTGCTATAACCTCTAAAGAAAAAGAAATGAAGAAAAGTGTTTACTACTCTTGCATTCTACAAAGGCGCAACCAGACATTGCCCGTCGTATCAAAATATGTATGTTAGGGCGCCTTGCTAAGCCCTGCGACTTCCATGAAGCACGAACTAAGATGGCTGTTAGGCGTCCTTTTGGGTTTTGTTGAAACTCGACGAATGCGACGAGTGTGTGTGAGGTGGAGGAAAATGAATATCGACTACAAATACTGCAATTATAAATATACTGTATTGATACTTTTACAATGGCTTTACAATAGTTTTGACGAAGACAATAATTTTAAAACTAGTTCCACCGTCCACCACCAAAACAATGGGGATAAAAACTGCCACTTGCTCACTTCAGATGGCGCTAATCTCTAGCGTCTTATAATTTGACATCTAACCATATTTTTTTTGTAAACAAGCGACTTCTTTTACGCATAATTAATTATTGAGCCCATTTGCGCAGCTGTTTACTGCAAAAATACGGGGTCCCATGCATTTGCCAAAGATGTTATAAGAAGAAAACTGTGGGAGTAAGCTCTCCGAAAAAAATTGGAATCTGATATTTCGTCGAGACGATGTGCTATCCTTTAAGCCTTTTATGGGAGAAAGTGGTTTATTATGTGATGCTCCCAAGAGAACTAGTCTGTTTTCATTACATACAGGCACTTGTGATGTGATATTGTGTAAATTATAGTAAAGTATGTGTGTGTTTATATTATCATATTAGATCAATGCTAGAAGTGCTATCTCTGATGTTTTTCAGTCAGGAAGGTCATACCCGAGTTGGTTTTCAACTCTGATCAGGTTATTTCTATCGTACACCTCCAGTCTGGAACTTAGTCAACAAACGTAGACTTTTCCACTAAAGCTGCTTTTTTACCAGTGGTAGACGCTTCCCCTGTCCTTAGCTCGTCTTTTAATAGTGCTACACTCCAAGTCTCATACAAATATTTATCTAGTTTTCGTAGAATTTGTGATCGACGCAAAAGTAAACATAAACACAACAATGGCGGTTTAAAGACGTACAACTGTGCTGCCATCTGTTCTGAGCTTTCAGTTTTTAACCTCATTCAAAATTGTTCGCACGCACTTTACTTCACTAAGCACGTTTGCTGGCGATACCGTCCGCCGAGGATGGCGCCACCATCAGCACCGCATTCCGACCGGTTAGATCTTCACGCCGCCTTCACTAGACCCCATATATCACACATCTCAAAATGTTGTACAATGGCGTCAAGCGACCTTGGTCCGGTGCTCCCTTACAGTACTATTTTTAAAACTTTCCTAACAATCTTCTTTGTCCCACAGATGACCTCGCTGTAGACTACCAATTCACCTTCAACCTATCAAAAAAGGAAGATAGACACCTCTCAGCAATAAACTTCAGAAACGCGCCCGTGAAACCTGATGTGGACGCCGACTTCAGTATCACATGCTCTGCCCATGCCCGGATGAACCTCACCGTGAGGACGAGAAGCGATCCCGCCGAGAAAACGCTATTTAGTGACGTTAATTGCACTAATTTTAGGTTTAAGTAAGTTTTTATTAATTACTTTTTAAATAATATGGGAAAAATTCAAGCAAAAACGTTACCACGTAAATGTATAACGGTATCTTTTGGCGCGTGGCCATAATCGGAACTAACGCCGCCGTCTTGCTTTTTGAAAATAATTTTGGTGACAATTTCACAAATGTTTACCAGCGACGTCAAAGTCATTCAGGCACCAAAAGATCGTTGTACAATATTTCTGTTTTCTTAATGTCCCTCGGGAATCATCGTACTTCCGAATAATTTCCATGTCCATCAATTATTAGATTTATCTTGTATAATAATTTGAATTCAGAACTAAGTACTTTATTGTTGTTTTGTTTTGATTTTCGTGTGAACTATATAGAGCTGTAAAACTATTTTCCTATCTGTCGTGCCTGCGACTTTAGCAGCTATCCTACCATTTTTAAAATAAATTACATTAAGTTAAAAGAGTATTGTTAACTCTATATACTTCCAAGTCGATTGAGAACGTTCGGTCTGCACCAAGTGCAAAGGGTAACTAATAGAAATCCGACGACTGACGAAACACGAAGTTTGCCGAGGGACATTAAAGTTTTTAATTCCATTAAAACTGCCCTCACAAAACTAATAATTAACTTATAGAAAGAGTGTTAAAAAGTCCTTACGCTTATACCAATAATCGATATTTATAAACTGTGGGATTTAGAGAAATAATTGTCCCACAGCGTTTAGTGACAGAAATGACGCCCTACATAGCCAAAATTTTTGTCTGAAAAATTGTGTTATATTTGCAGCCGCGAACTGTAAGTAAAAAAGCAATATACTGTACCACGATTTTAATAACACACACTGGTCAAATTAATCAGCGCCTGTCACTACTCTATACAAGTTTAGACGAGATTAAAAACTTGTCTACTAAAATTACGTCAACTTACGTCAAGCGCTGATTAATTTGACAGGACTAAACTAAAATTTATCTTCTGTCCTTTTCTTAATGAAATAGAAAGAAAAAGATGCACTGAACTTAAATTTAGTTTAGTTTGTGAACAAGGGAATCGGCACCATAGGAAGAAATTGTGTTATCAAGTTATCTATAATTAATTAATAATTATTATTTATAACGCCACCATACTATTCTGTCCGGATTTGTGCCCGGTTGATGGCAATAGGCTCGCCCCCTATTACATGGGACTTAAACATAACTGGCTAAATGTGGGTGGACTATAGGTATCATCGGAGAAACGCATATCTATACATCGTAAGGACTATTTCTGCTTGCAGCACTCTGTCGATATAGTAATGCTTACGAAAAAAAAAAAAGGTGCGGTCGGAGGACCCCGGTCAGGAATGAAGTTCTTTCTCACGTATGATTTAAAACAAAAACAACATTTTTGCATCGCCATCTTGGATTTACATTTTGACCTCACTATCGGCTCTAGCATCCTCGAAAAATATGAAAACGACACCCATGACGAAAAATTCAAAAACTCACAGCCGTCATCTTGGATTTACATTTCGACCCACTATCGGCTTTTGCACCCTTGAAAACCATGAAGCGATACTCATGATGAAAAATAAGAAAATTTTCAGAGCCGCCATCTTGGATTTTCATTATGACCAAATTCACTCTTTCTCTCTCTATCTCAGTGTAGTCGGTGTGTGCAGTGTACTCGAGCCGATGTGTACTTCAATTTTATCCCACAAAACTGTAATCAGTTTACTATTTTCTTTTGTTTTTTTCTCCCGGCGTTCTATCTCTCTCTCTCTCTCTCTTTCTTTCTTTTTCTTTGAATTAGAAGAAGACAGTCGAAAGTATTAACACTTTTTAGCGTGACTATATCTGAAAGTTTACAAGCCTCGTTAAAGAACTTCGTTCCAAAAAGGGTCGTGTCACGGGATTTTGTTTTCAAACTGCTTAGATAATGCGTTTCTTCGACAGTACACCTCTGCCTTAACCGTCGGGGAAAACAGGCATTATGTTGTTATGCATTTCATTTATAGCAGTTCTCTTACAGATTAATATTTTTCTCTTTTTAAGCTGATTATATGTCCTTTCTGGCTCATCAGATTCGCGAAGTCAGAGCACGCGTTCGGAGTAGAAGACAACGTGACACTTACGACGTTCTTCGTCTACGTATACGACTTCCGACCGCCGCTATGGATACAGATATCTTTCTCTCAATATCCTAAGTTGAATCTACAACAGTTCTTCATTACGTTTTCGTCGTGTTTTCTGCTGTTATTGCTTGTGGCTGCTGCGTTGTGGAAGATTAAGCAGGTTAGTTTGGTTACCGAAAACCTTTATAAATTACGGTACAGGTATCGAAGAATTTTGGTTACTTCTACGGCTAAGGTTACCGCTAACCATTAAAAGAAAAATGCATAAACCAATGTTTACGTAAGCATGGGAGGGGGGGGTAAGAGCTTTGCTTACTTTTGCTGACAAGGGGGGGTAAATAATCGTAATAAATCTGCTTACGTGATACTTGAACGGCCCCTGACGGCACGTGTAAGAAGCTAAATATTATTTCGGTCGCGGTAAGAGCTTTGCTTACTTTTGCTGACAAGGGGGGGGGGTAAATAATCGTAATAAATCTGCTTACGTGATACTTGAACGGCCCCTGACGGCACGTGTAAGAAGCTAATTATTATTTTGGTAACCGGTTGTATTAAGATAACCTTTAAAAATACCTGTAATAAATGTTGTAACCGAAAAAATACCCGTATTGATCATACCGGTTTCGGTCCCTGATTATAAGAATTTATTTTAGTGAATGATGAATAGGACATGTCTGATTGGTGGAAAATATAGAGTGTATATCTCTGGAGCCTATGAAACTGTCACAGTAGTTTGAAGAATTATGATGGATAGGAGCGCATTCAATCGTTCACTCTTTCCTACCAAGTGGCTTTCTCAAATGTCGGCTGAAAATATTTTAGGCCATAAATATGTAACCTTATTCCAAATTAAAGGAACTAATCGCCGATAAATACTATCTGATATACTGTTTATTTATTTGGCCACGATTGAATTAAAATTAATGTAATCTCAACTGAATTCGACCGAAGCTACCACAAATAATATTTTTTGTTTAGAAATATGACATGTACAGAAGAAGGCAGCGCTTATTCGTGGAAATGGAGCAGATGGCATCGCGGCCTTTCAGCCAGGTGTGCGTCGAGCTCGAAAAGGGAGGAGCGGGTAAGTGCAGTTTAACTGCGAAAATACAACTTTGTTTACAACTTCTACTTGTATAATACTTACAAAAGTAGTGCCACAATCACCATACCCAAAAACCAACAAATGGGACAGAACCCACAAGTAGTCTACCTGGACTTGCAGTAGAGCGTTATTTACGTCATCAAAATTTGTAGCTCGTCTACCTTAAAAATTAAAGAAGTATCCAATCAATAACACCATTTGTGGTTGATTTTTAATAAATGGAGTAGGTCGTTAAGACATAAAAAAGAGGAAAGGACCCAAAGTTGAGCCTTGTGGAACCCTCATTTTCCCCCATCCCTTGTACTGACACCATTTATTCGAACTTGTTGCTGTCTACCATTCAAACGCCATTTTACTAAGCTTAGCGCTAATTTGCCTTTTATGCAATGTGAAGTTTCAGGAGTAAAATATCGTGATTTACGCAATCAAAAGCCCTATACAGGCCGCAGAATATACCTATGGTATCTTGGGGCTCTTACCATGCGTTAAAAATGTTTTTTATAAGGTTACACCGGCGTCCGTTGTACAATGTCCTTTGGTGAAACTATACTGTAGATCGTGAAGGATTTTATTCGTGTTAAAATGATTGAGCATTTTATTAAGTTTTTCCTTTGTAACACCTTGCTGAAAACCGGGAACACGAATACGGGTCTCTAATAAACTCATGTTGTTTTTATTGTACCGGAAAGGCTTGATCCACACCGGAAATCTTTCAAACCCTTTTTTTTTCACCTAAAGCTGTTACAACAATACCTAATCCAGTGTCATTATTGCAATTCATAATCAATTTTAGTGTCACACAGCTATATTTCATAAAGTAATCCGTATCACTTAGAGCCGTACCTCACTGGAACGCCATAGCGACGTCGCCAGGTCACGCTGCTAACGAAACGTATACAGCTCTATCCTTTCACCTGGCAACCTCCCCCTCCCCCAGGCGCAGGCGTGCCGGCGCCCGTGGCGCTGGAGCCGTGCCGCGGCGGGCGCGCGGCCGTGCTGTCGCTGCTGGTGCGCCTGCCCACGGGCGGCACGGGGCGCGCGCCGCCGCTGGGCGGGCTGGCCGTGGCCTCGGCGCTCGTCACGCTGGGCCACCACGCCACGCACGCGCCCGCGCCCAGCGCCAAGCGCGCCCGCCATCACTGACGCTCACGGAGCACCACCACGCAGGTACACGTCACTCACCAAACTCCCCGGCAGCACAGTTGTCTGTTCAATTAAAAGAACTTGATTCTATACAATAGTATGCAAAATAATTAATTACGAAACAAACATAATTTTGAGTTATACATTCTGATCATGTAGGTATTACACATTTGTATAACAACTGTTTTTTTTTACCGACGAAAAATCTAATATTTTCGTCGTAATTCTCCTTCCACCATGTATGTTCTATTATCGCACAACAACGATTTTTTATAGAAATTGATAATAAGTGACATACTACGTTTTATCTCGGAAATTTTCACAGTAAAACGTGATCATTTTTACTTATATTATAATACTGTTTATAAAATAATTATAGATATTGCTAAAACTAATGATATATAAAAAAATAGGGCGCTGGTGGCGGTTCTGGATTCGCAGTTATCAAACTATTTTGATGACTGCGAAGACCTCACTGATACTCACTCAATTTTGTACTGCGCGGCTGTAGCGGCATGTCGTGTAGCTCACGTCAAATTTGCTAATAGTTCTAGAGCTACACGACCGAAACCAGCCGTACCAGCTTGGCAGTGCAGAATTGAGCGCCGTATTGGTGAGGCCAGAGCGCTCATCGGCAAACTATTCTGCTTCAGGGAGGGCAATACTCGCCCTAGAGTGATGCGCTTTGTGAGGCGGGCGTTCTCAGGGACTGATATCAGCCCTGAGGACTATATGTCCCGTGTCACAGAGCGCATCGACTTCCTGAAGCAGAAAGTGTATGCATGGGCAAACCGTATCCGTAGGTATAAGCGGCGAGTAGAGCGATATACTCAAAATCGCACCTTCCAGAGTGATGAAAGGTGGGTTTATAGGGCTTGGGAGCGACCGGACCAAGGTGTGACTGACACGCGCCTACCGGATGATGATGCCATGGATTCTTTCTGGCGGAGTATCTGGTCGGTGCCTGTTAGTCACACCGAAGGTGACTGGACTCGGGAAGTCGAGCGAGCCTGCGATCCAATACCAGAAATGGGGGCTATTACCATCTGCCCCCAAGATGTAACACGTGCAGTTCGTCCGCTACCTAACTGGAAGTCTCCAGGACCAGACGGGCTGCACAACTTCTGGATCAAATGGTTTATGAGATCGCACGCTCGCTTGGCGGCTCAGTACCAGACTGCTTTGGAGTCTGGGTCGCTACCCCATTTCCTAACAACAGGAGTTACCCACCTGCTCCATAAATCTGGTAGCACCGCGGAACCCAAAAATTATAGACCGATCACGTGTTTACCGACGGTCTATAAAGTTCTTACATCCATTTTGAGAGCTAAAATTAACAAACATATAGACACCAACTCCATCATGTCTGCCTCTCAAAATGGATGTAGGAACGGGTCCCGCGGTACTAAGGAGCTACTCCTCATTGATATGGCCATTAGCCAACAGGTTCGCCGTTCCCGAAAGGATCTGTCGACATGCTGGATAGACTATAAGAAGGCCTATGACTCGGTGCCACATACATGGCTCATGAGGGTGCTGGAGTTGTATAAAGTAGATACAACTCTGCGCACCTTTCTGATGTCGTGTATGAGGCAATGGAGGACGGTCCTTCGCTATCCAGGATGTCGAAATATCCAGAGGAATAGCGAACCGATAAGGATAGAGCGAGGCATATTTCAGGGTGACAGTTTGAGTCCGCTTTGGTTCTGCTTAGCCCTGAATCCTCTAAGCACACTGCTAGAGGATTCAGGTCTTGGCTATCGGTTGAGGAGAGGAGGTCAGGTTATATCTCACCTCCTATACATGGATGACCTAAAACTCTTTGCCCCCAACAATTTGCAACTGATGGAGCTACTGAAAGTAACTGAAACTTTCAGTAGCGCCATCAGGATGGAATTTGGTGTGGACAAATGTGCGGTCATGCATGTAAAGCGAGGGGAGATTGTGGAATCCGTGGGAGCCCAACTCTCGGATTCCATAAACCTTAGAGCCCTCTCCGCATCCGAAACCTATAAGTATTTGGGTATGTCGGAAGCATTGGGCATCAATGTTACTGACATGAAGCAATCGTTGAAGGAGCGCTTCTTTGGCCGCCTGAAGAAAGTATTTAATAGTCTCCTATCAGGCGGAAACAAGGTGCGCGCCTTCAACGGTTGGGTCATGCCGGTTTTGATGTACTCTTTCGGCATACTCAAATGGACTCAGACCGAACTCGACGCCCTGGATAGGAGGGTCCGTACGCTGCTGACTGCATATCGAATGCATCACCCACGGTCATCGGTAATGAGACTGTATATCCCGCGAAAGTGTGGAGGTCGAGGCTTTTTAAACGCTAAGACCCTCCACAATCGCAAGATATGCAGTCTTAGGGAATATTTCCTAGATGCCGACGTGAGGATGCATCGAGATGTGGTCGCGGTGGACAAGGGTCTCACCCCGCTCTCCTTGGCTAAAGAGAACTGGTGCAAGCCTGTAGAGCTTGACACTAACGATCGCAAGGAGGTATGGCAGAGTAAGGAGCTTCACGGACGCTTTTTCCGGGCCCTACATGGACCCGATGTAGATTTACTAGCGTCCGTGACCTGGCTACGTTTTGGTGACCTCTTCGGGGAGACCGAAGGTTTTATCTGTGCAATTATGGATGAAGTTATCATGACGAACAATTACCGGAGATTTATTGTGAAGGATGGCACGGTTGACATCTGTCGGGCATGCCACCGGCCGGGAGAATCAATCCGACACATTATCTCCGGGTGTTCTCGTCTAGCTAACGAAGAGTACTTGCATAGACATAACCTTGTAGCCAGGATTATCCATCAGCAACTTGCTCTGAAATACGGCCTTGTGGAATCGGAAGTGCCGTACTACAGGTATGTGCCCGATCCAGTTCTCGAAAATGGAAATATCACATTGTACTGGGATCGATCCATCATCACTGACAGGACTATTGTTGCCAATAAACCTGATATAGTGGTGGTGGATCGAGTAGAACGGCGCACAATGATTATTGACATAACAGTCCCGCATGACGGGAACCTCGTGAAAGCCGAGAAAGACAAACAAATCAAGTATCTTGACTTGGCTCGCGAGATTGTCGACATGTGGGATGTGGACTCAGCGATCATTGTGCCGATAGTCGTATCAGCCAATGGCTTAATTGCCAAGAGCCTCGACCAACACCTAAGGAGGCTCGCGTTGGGCAGCTGGATCAAGGGCTTGATTCAGAAGGCGGTACTCCTGGACACGGCTCGTATTGTCAGGAGGTTCCTCTCTCTGGAGCCCTGACCGCCGGTAGCTTGGACCCTGTTCCCGATACCGGTGGGCTACTATTTTTTATATTTTTAAATGTTTTTATACTTTCTTTATTCTAATATTTAAAAATATAATTTATAAGTATTTAAATGAAATAAAGGATATAATAATAATAATATATAATAATATATTATATTAAATGTATGTATGTGTATTATAAGTTATAACCTATTTATGTACTGTTGTTCCTACATTTTATTTCTAATGATATATTTTTATTAATTTTTTCTTTGTTCCTCTCAAACAGAGCACCTGCCATCTTATCTCTTCACCACCCTTGGTTGACTGGTAGAGAATGCCTATGGCATTAAGTCCGCCTTTGTACCTTTTTGTGTGTGAGAAGTTTAAATAAATAAATAAATAAATAATGATCCGAAGTCATTATGAGGCAAAACAAGTTAGTAGCCCATAATTTTTATATCTGTCTGTATAAAAACTGAGATAATGTTATTTTCGGTTAAGTTAATAATACAGTGATTAGCACTTTATAAATACTTCACGGACTTTTGGTGACCGCTCACCGCCCAGGGAGGTATAATATAATTAATAATAAAATAATATAATATCGTTGTTATTTATGTCGCAGAGATATTGTTTGATCGTGATATAATAAACCTTAGGTTAGGTTATTTGTAATTATTTTCACAATTTCACTAGGATTATAATATTACAGATTTGATAATATTCCTGCGACATATATATGTCGCAGGAATATTATCAAATCTGTCAAACAATAACAAACATGTCATGACAAACAATCAGAGCAGTAACACAGTCAAAGGTAAAATCAGTTGTTAATTATACAGAATACACTCATTTTTTGATTAAGTTGAAAATGAAAGTTTTCTAACTTGTCCAATAAAACAGATAATTACCCTACAGCATTTGCGCTATAATGACAATGATTAAAATCTTTAGTTCTAGCAATATTTATCATTATTTTATGTTTCTCTGCACTTTCAGAAATCAATAAATGTATGAAAATGACGAATCATCGAACTTGTATAACTTGGCTGAGAGCAACCGTACAACTTTTGCACCATATTAACTATTGCTCCAAATGACTAGTACTAACCACACGTACCATTTTTTTCGTTGGCCGGCTCTTTCAAAAAAGGCCCATAAATTTATGGAGCCTAAATGATCTCCTTTACGCCTATATATTTTTTTCCAAAAAAATTGAAGCCATTATTTAAAAAAAAATACGTGTGCGGTCGGGAGATCCCGGTCAGGCACGAAGTTCTTTCTCACGTATGATTTTAAAACAAAAACAATTTTTTTGCAGCCGCCATCTTAGATTTACATTTGACCTAATAACGACTTTAGCACCCTCGAAAACTATGAAAACGACACCCATGCCGAAAAAATTTAAAATTTTCAGAGCCGCCATCTTGGATTTACATTTTGACCTCACTGTCGGCTTTAACACCCTCGAAAACTATGAAAACGATACCCATGATGAAAAATTTGAAAATTTTCAGAGCCGCCATCTTGGATTTTGATTTTGACCTAGTTCAAACTCAAACTCAAACTCAAACTCAAACTCAAAGCATTTATTTCAATTAAACCATTTACAGGCACTTTTGAATTGTCAAGGAATCGGTCAGTCAGAAATAGGTATGAAGCTAGTTGCCCATTCCAAAGCGTAGTAGGTACCTATGGAGAAGAACGGGCAAGAAACTCCACGGACACTCTTTTAAATAAAAAATTGTTACAAAATATTGGTTACATCATTCATGTTGAAATTATACATGTGAGAACAATGTAGAAAGACGTGCACGTTAGAAGCGTCCGTAATAAAAAGATAAAACAAAGAACAATTCAAAAAATTAAAATAAAAATAAGCCCTGGCAGCTAAGAGATGACCAGTCCCAACTGACGGCGCCCGTTCACGAACATGACGCATGGATTAGCACCATTCAGCTCAACCATTTTGAAGGGAGCTAAATGATCCAACACACGCGCCACCATCAGCGAAACATTTGAGTGAGCATGACATACTCACAGCCGCCAGGGCAGATTCAAGTCAATGCAAGACATATTACCCGGTAAATGGTAACTCTTTAGTACATAGTACTCACACCTGTGCTATGCAATTATATAATACAATGGAGATTGAGTTTATACAATGCAAAGATAGTCTTACAATCTTCAGCAGCTCCAACAGTATTTGCAAATGTTAATCAATTAGTTGTGGAGCAGGACCAGCATTGAGCCAAGCATTTTTATCAGCGATGTAATCCCCCAACGTATAATATGCCTGCCTGCATAGTGTGCGTTTTATACAAGATTTGAATTTCGTCTCATTCAGTTGAAGTATGTGGGGAGGAATTTTATTGTAACATTTTAAACAGTATCCCATAAAAGATGAATCTACTTTAGCCAGTCTGAAACCTGGTTGAACTAATAGGTCCCTATTTCTTGTACTATAATTATGTCTATCACCTCTTTTGCTAAAAAGATGTAAATTCTTTCTTACGTACATGATGTTTTCATAGATATATTGACAAGGTACCGTCATGATGTTAATATCCTTAAACAGTTTCCTTAGAGAATCGCGCCTGCGGAGATAATATATGGCTCTGATCGCTCTTTTCTGCAGAATAAAAATAGACTCGATGTCTGCAGCCCGTCCCCACAGTAAAATACCGTAAGACATGATACTATGAAAGTAGCTAAAATAGACTAGCCTCGCGGTATCTACATCAGTAAATTGACGGATTTTTCTGACAGCATATGCTGCTGAACTTAGCCGTCCTGCAAGAGATGTTAAATGAGGACCCCATTGCAGCCTTGAGTCGAGCGTGATCCCTAGGAAAACAGTTTTGTCGACAAATTCTAGTTTCTCTTGATTCAATACTATCTCACAATCACTACTTTTGACATTTGGTAAAGAAAATTTTATGCACTTAGTTTTTTTTCCATTTAATACTAAATTATTAGCAGTGAACCAATTTTGGACCTGCAGTAGGGCGTTATTTACGTCGTTAAAATTTGTAGCACGTCTATCTACCTTAAAAATTAAAGAAGTATCGTCAGCAAATAACACCATTTGTGGTTGATTTTTTAATAAATGGAGTAGATCATTTATATACACTAAGAAGAGGAATGGACCCAATATCGAGCCTTGTGGCACACCTATTTTTACTTTTAAACCTAGTGAATTGATACCGTTTATTTGAACTTGCTGTTGTCTATCATTTAAATAAGATTTTACTAAATTGAGTGCAAGTTTTCCAAGTCCGTAATGCTCAAGTTTCAAGAGTAAGGTTTCGTGATCGACGCAATCAAATGCTTTGGAGAGGTCACAAAAGATCCCTATGGCGTCTTGAGCCTCTTCCCACGCGTTAAAAATGTGTCTTAATAGGGTTACACCGGCGTCGGTCGTACAACGTCCTTTGGTGAATCCATACTGTTGATCGTGAAGGATTTTATTTGTGTTAAAATGATTGAGCATTTGATTAAGCATTACCTTTTCAAACACCTTGCTGAATACCGGCAACACGGATACGGGTCTATAATTATTGGTGTCTTTACTGTCCCCGGATTTGAAAAGTGGTATTACCTTACTGTATTTCATTAAATCCGGGAAGACTCCTTGATCCACACACAAATTAAATATTAAAGCTAAGTAAGGCGCTATGGTCTCAATTATGGAGGTACAGACTTTAATGGACATCCCCCAAAGATCTTCGGTCAATTTGATCTTGATTTGTTTAAAAGCTTTTATTACTGTTATGGGGTTAATATGCTTAAAGTTAAATTCAATCGGGCATGCTGAAACGTTGGCCCTTACTAAATCAAAAGAGAGCGAGGGCGAGGAATTTAAGGTTTCAGTAGTTTTAAGTGGGATACCGGTAAAGAAATTTACAAATTCTTGAGCAACTTCTTTGCTATTGCAAATGAGACCACCACATGACTTCTTCAGTGTATAATCAGAATTATGCTTTTTGTTTCTGTTCGTTTCATTATTGATAATTTTCCAAACTGTCTGTATTTTATTGTCTGCTGATTTAACCTTGTTGCTAATGTATAAGGCTTTAGCTGCCTTACAAGTGTTCTTAAAAGTTCTAGAGTAAGTAGCAACATACTTATTAAAAGTTTCCGTGTTAATATAAGGCTTAAGGCCATACAGCTCGAAAAGTCTATCCCTACTTTTCCTGAGTCCTGTAGTTGCCCAGTCACTAAATAAAAACTTAGGGCTGATAGTTTTAGTGTTCTTCTTAAAACAATTATTGAACTCGGATTGGACTAACGAAAAGAATTCTTTATACAAAATATTAACATTGTTCATTGTAAGGACCTGATTACTTAACTTACAAATTAAAGTGCTATTATATTTATTTAAATTAACAGCTGTTATTGGTCTGAATTGTATCTTCACTTTTTGTAATGGTATGTTAGACTCAAAAGTTACGGATTGACCACTGTGATCCGAAGGGAGATAATTAACTATGGCTTTATCTAAATAGTCACAGCAACAAAACACATTATGTATGTAGCAGTAGATGTAGTTATTCGGGTCGGTTCCACAAACACATGTGACAGATTGAATGATTTGAACAAATTTAAAAATCTACCGGTTATTGAATTATTTTCTAAAATATTAATGTTAAAGTCACCACAGATAATTACTGATTTACTACAAGTTGCAAGTTTTGCCAAAACATCTTCCATTACTGACTCAAATATAGAGTAGTTTTGATAATTTGGGGGTCTATAAACGCACACTATTACATGCTTATCTAGCTCAACACAAGACAGTTCAATGCTATGTTCAACCGATAGTTCAACTATGTCATTACGGGTTTTTGATTTAATACAACTTTTAATTAAGATTAATGAACCACCACGCAGCATTGATTTTCGGTTAAAACAACTAGCCACACTATAATTCTCATAGTTAATTAACATTTCATAATCTTTTAACCAATGCTCAGTTAAACATATAATGTCAAACATTGTTTTTTCTAAAAACAATTCAATTTCCAATTGTTTGGAAGAAAAACCTTGAATATTTTGATGTAATAATTTCAAGGATTTTTGCTTAGCCCCTTTTGTACAGTTAACTATGTTAGTGCTAGAAAATACCTTTTTGTTATCAAGTTTAATTATACTGTTATTGGTACCTTCTGTTGTCTTACAAACTAGTTTAAACTATTTGTGCTAACCACCTTAACATTAGTACTATTACTAATTGTGGTACTAATTCTATATGACTTCGACATACTAATTATGTCTGGGTTAATATTAAAAGCTAATAGCCTAGCTATTTGACGTCTAAAACTAATGGGCAGATACACAGTATCCCTAGTCGACCTGAGCTTATCAACAAAAATGTTGGTGTCAAAAAATATAAACTTGTCACTATGGTGACTAACTAAAAAATGCATGTAATTATTTAACATGTGAATGTAGTTGTTTTGTCTGTTTGACAAGTGCTCAAAATATGGAAAAGCACACAAAATTATTTTCTTACAATTTAACTTCAATAGTTCGGTGATACTATCAGTAATATCATCTTTTTTAACATTACAACTATTACCTATTAATACAGTGATAATGGCATTAGGATCATATTCCTTCCTAGTTATTGAAGACATTATTTGTTTGTAGGAATTCTGAGGCCTACAATAGTTTTGAGAAGAATGACTCAGGTTGTCGCTAAGTAATTTTCCTAACCCTTTTCCAAAACTATCAGAAAACATAATGGAGCAGTAACAAACTTTACTATTACAAAGGGGAGAACTAGCTTCTGTCTGAACTACTTGCAATGGACCTTGTTCAATTTCTGGTAAATCTTTATTCGGAATAGTGATCTGAGCACTTCCTGACTGGTACGGGCCCTCCGTTGCCTCAGGTTGGAGAGTGCCAAGATTGGATATCCTATGCAATGAAGATTGAGGGCTGCTGGGAGTCAGCAGGTCCACTTTATCTACATTAGAGTTGCACATTTCCACTAACTCATTTGCAGCAAGGATGTGCTCCTGAATTTGTTTTTCAGACCTCACATACTTAGTATAGAGTGACTGTAGTGACGCTTCTAGTACCTGAATTTCAGACTGTAACTGTTGAGTGTCAAACTCATAAATGTTCTTACTGTCTTCTAATTTAATTTGATAGTTATTTAATTTATTTATAAGAAAACCACGTTCTTTCCTTAGTTTAATATTATTGGAATTGTGTTTTTGTTGTTTTCTATATTTATTGCATTTATTAATGATTTTATTTAGCTTTGCATATTTCTTAATTTTATTTTGACTTACTTTATAACTACTATTATTATATTTAACTAACGAATCTTCAGTAAGGTCTATTGTTATTAAGGAATGCGGGTTGCAAGTAGTGTTTAATAATTCATTATACAAGTTATTATTTTCCTTAGCCTGAGTACATTCTTTTTGTTTCTGTAAGTGATTAATTCGTACATTTGCATGAATTAATTCTTCTTCTAGGTCCCTAACCTTACATAAAGCCTCCTCATATATGTTGCTGCAGTTGTTGAAACCATTTGTGACCACCCGCAGTTTGTCCCGTTCATCAACAACATCCAGGTATTGCTGATGAAGGTCCACTAGCTCCCGTTTTAAGCCTGTGTTTTTGAAAACGACCTTCTCGACTTCCTTCTCACTTTCATCTATCTCCTGTAACAGCTGTTGACATTTACTGTTTGAAGCCTCAAGATCCTGAATGGCCGTTCTCAATTTAAGCTCCAACTCCTGAGCAACAGCCTTACGGGTCATCACAGGCATGGTTTCAGGAATTAGTACTGAAAGTAGAATTAAAGGAACGGTGAGAACTACTTAGACAGATAAACAAAAAAGGAAAGCTAGAAATGAAAGGAAAATGAGAGAAATTAGTGTTGCTTTATAGAGAAATGAGGTAGGCTGCTAAATATAATTGAACTGCAACTTGATTTGATCAGATACTAAGTTATATTGATTTTATTTTCTTATGATTTTAGGACTTTTACTTATGTGGGTAGGATGCCTAGATTAAAATAAAATTTAGTTTTTCATAAAGATGGCAAAAACGGTAAACAACGTTCTTGTTGTTGTGTATTCTAGTACTATTATGCTATAGATTAAAACTATTTCGAAAATTCACTACATAAGTTTCGTTATCATATATGTGAACAAAGCGACTTAGACCCACTGCTGAGTTCCAAATCAACTAAGAAAAGTGATTCTAGGGATCAATGAAGGCGTGTTACAGAGTCTATGAGACGACTGCGTGGTAATTAAGAATAAAAGTAACAATACTCCCCGTTTAAATCCGCAGGTCGAACATCAGCTGTTCGTGATAGGTTACCGGTAACGGTGGGCAACCAAACACTGTGTTTTACTATGAATATTTCCAGGAAGGAGAATATTTTTTATATACTTTTTTTTTTTTTGTGGCTTTTGTGGACATGATAATTATTCAGATTGATTACAGTTGTAATAGCAATCATATAATTGCGTTTTATTTAAAATAGGTTTTTTACTTTTTTTAATTAATTAATTTTTTTGTATAGATTCTTTTCTACATATTTTGTGAATGTGAGAACGCTGTAGGCTTAGTGGATTGTAGACCTGTTGACCATTTTCTATTTTGTTAAGTACTTGGTACTTATTGAAAGACCTACACTGTCCTCCCATACCTAGAAACACTGTTATTTGAAAGTGATTTACATCAATGTTTGAAAGTATTGTAAAAGCCAATTATTTTTAAAAGAGTAACCGTGGAGTTTCTTGCCGGCTCTTCTCCATAGGAAACGACCAATTGGAACCGTGCACCTAGCTTCTGACGTTTCATAAGTGCCCATGTAGGTTTATGTGAAATAAAATATTTTGATTTTGATTTTGATTTTAGGAAAACAATAATCCTGAGTATTTATGCAGTTACTTTTCATTTAGTTATATTATTTCACTATAATTATACTTAAAAATAATTAAATCTAATTTTAAAATACAGAACAAAATTTTGACATGTCACTCGAGCAGTGTTGCCAGTTCAGTCCTTCATACTTTCTCTCTCTCTCTTTCCGGCATGCAGTATACTAATCACTTTACTCTTTTCTTTTGTTTTTTTCTGCCGGCGTTCTCTCTTTTTTTCTCTTTGAATTCGAAGGAGACAGTCGCAAGTATTAACACTTTTTAGTGTGACGATTTCTGAAAGTTTACAAGCCCCGTTAAAGAAAAAAAAAAACTTCGTTCCAAAAATCTTAGTTCTTGGTTTATTACATCACAGAAAATAATAATTAGATTCCTTTAATACCGAAAAATAATAATAATATTGAATTGTTTCAGATATGGACACCGATGTATATAGAAAATGTATGTATTGAACTTTGTACATAGGACACAAGTAGTGCATTGCTCAAAGTGTAACATTTTATAAATAATAATAATACTCAGTTAATGTATAGTAACGTTTGTATGAATTATGCCCAGTTGGTCGAGAAACATGTGGTTTACTATTTGTTTTTAGCGATACAATTTTATCTTTGTGCTGTATTGATACGAAATGAATTTATTTTGTGAATGTATAATCGGCAATGTTTGCGGTTGACCACTTTTGTACTTTCACTAAGGGCATAAGGTGAAAGCTGGTCAACCGCTAACTTGGTCGAGTGTACGTGTAAAAGTCTTCGGTGTAATATTGAATAGATTTTACAATGTGATTTTCGAAGCTAATATTTATAATAATTGTTATTCAGTGTTAAAGCAAAATTAATTTAAGACTGCCGAAAAAAATTAATTAGCCTTTATCGCAATAAAAATAATGTTCAAATTCACCTAATATTCTGCATTTCAGATACAAATTGTATCGTTACAAAAAACTACCACGCTACAAAATACATCAACGACGTTGGTTCTTTTGTATAAAAATACTAATAAAAAAACATGGTAGTATTAAGTACCTAACCGTTACACTTCCATATATGAAAGTTGCCAAAATACTCTAATTTGTATCACTTTTAAACGTTTTGCACGTTTAGGGAGCTAGTTACAAGTTATTGGGTGTATTGTAAAATTATTGAGGTTAAGACGTGTGGGAAGGAGACGATATTAAACTATTTTGAATATTTTATTTTTATGAAGTGAAAACGTCTTTAAGTCTCGCCGCGTACTTAAGACGCGGAACAGTGATCCCGGTCAAACTATAGGCAGCTATACAGGGTAAGTTTTTATCCAGTGCGCAAACTTTAACACATGACTTTACTCAACATTATGAACAACTTTTACTATGGAACCAAACCTGAAATCGCGAAAAAAAATCAGCTGTTCCCTACATTTATGTGCGCATAACTCGTCAAAAATATAGGGAACAGAAATTTTTTTTCGCGGTTTCAGTTTTGGTCCCACGGTAAAAATTGTTCATAATGTTGAGTAAAGTCACGTGTTAAAGTTTGCGCATTGGATAAAAACTTACCCTGTATATAACACCATATTTACATGTTCTCAATAGTAAATGCTTTTACTGCGTTTGCCTCTATTTTTTTCATAGTTTTTTAAGTGAAAACTTCTTTAGGCGCTCTTTACGCTCTTTCTGAAAAGTGAACGAAACTGAACCGTCACGCTCGGGTCGATGACGCTCCATCGGGTATACTCGGCTCCAGTCGGTCAGTGACGCTTAATCGCGTATACTCGACGCTGAATCGCGTATACTCGGCTCCAGCCGTAAGTTTCTCACTTCTCTCGTGTTGTCATAAACACATACCGATATATTTTTTTTCTTTCTTCCTTCTTTTGGCTTCTTGATCAGCCAAATGGACCCTAGAGCTGACATCTCCCTAACTCTGCAAAATCTTAAACTGCCACTTAATTCTCAATCCTTTATTGCATTCCATAATGTTGGTAAAACAGTTGGTAGGCTTAACATTTATGAAACATAGCATAGTAACACAGCTTATTACAAGTAAAACTTACGACATTGGGATTTCCAATATTTTTGAAGTGAAAACTTCTTTAGGCGCGCGTTGGACATTTTTGAGATGGAACTAAACCATTGATTTCGCGACACTGTAACGACACCGTGGAGTAAAAGACATCAACGCGTTGATTACCGCGGTGCCGATTTTTTTTCAAGTTTTCACTTCTGTTGGCACTCCCAGAGTGCCACTGTTTTTTTTATTATCGAAGAAAGATATAACTCTCTCCGTCTCTTATTTTTTTTTTTAAAGTTTCACTTGTGTCACGTGTACGGTGTTGCACGCGCATTTTTTTATATACTATACTAATATTATAAAGACATACAATTTGTTTGTTTGATTGTTTGCTTGCAAGCTTGTATGTAGGGGGTAATCTCCGGAATTACCAGTCGGATTTGAAAAATTATTTTTGCATTGGATAGCCCAATTCTTGACGAAGGTTAAGATAGGTTCATGGATGAAGTTGCGGGCAGAAGCTAGTAAATTGTAATATTGTTTTCAAAGCTCAATTTTCTTACCTAGTTGTGTTTGAACCGACTCTCTTTCTAGACTCATATCGTCTTCTTCCGACATGATCTAAACCTCTTTGCTTTAAAAATTTGGACTGCGTTAGTAGTGTTAGACTTCATTGCATTTTTATTTATATTTCGTAACGTTTATTTATAAGGGTTTTTAACATACTGCTGTGGTTTGCCGATTTCATTGATGTCATATTTAAGCTGTGATAGAAAAGGCAGCTCATTCGATATTCGATACATAAAATTAAGCAATGATATCTTTATCGATATTTTTTTATCGAATATTAAAACGAAAATAGTGTCTGTATAAATTGTGTGAATGAAAGAATAATAGTCGTTGTGATAACGAAATAAAGGTGCAATTAGATTGCGTCGATTAATTAATGGATGAAATACCAGATTTAAAGAAAATTGTTGCACGTTTAGACTATTTTCAAGTGAAGAGGGGATTGTCATGGTGCTTAGAGGCGATTAAATAGCAATTGCCATTAATAATTTTGCTGCCTATATGTTAAGGATCGAATCTAGTATGAATTGAAGCGAAAATGAATTAAATATACATTCTTACAAATAAAATACAAATCGGCAAACCATACCAGTTAAATCGAGTTTAGTCCTAGTGATGTCGCGAATCGATTCCAAGCCAATGGATTAAGTATCGATATTTGTAATAAATACAATATTTATTTTTCTCAATGAAATTAGTATTTTTTAGCTAGCAAATAGAATGCTTGCAAGATTATATTAATACACGGTGTTTTGAAGGGTGATGTTAATATTTAAATAGTAGGTATCTAAAGGTGTATAAACAAACAATTTTGACCCCTATTACACCTACACCAAGTATTTTTGTGATAACAATATTATTTTGTGATATTTACAACTCTGTTAATTTTACGAAGTAAACTAAAACTTGATCATGAAATAGAACTTTTGTTAGGGTTGATGGAGTTACTATAACTAAACACGGTTCATAAACATTATTAAGAGTAGGTATAATATAAAATGACGCGAGATGGCGCGCGACGCAATTAGTAACTGCTTGTGTGTTGTATAGTATTCGAACTGTCTCTGACTGACTCAACCGTGTTTAGTTATAGTAATTTCATCATTTAATTAATTGTGTTATACTTAATGAATATTTCATTTCAACTACACACCCTAACAAAAGTTCTAATAAAATGATAATGAATTTGTAGAAAAATTAAGTTACAATTACCCTCCTGAGGCAGTCTGACAAAAATTAAAGAACTGTCGAATCTCTTCGTATTTTAATTTTTTATTGTTTATAAATATTTTAAATTCTACTAAAACGAGACTGTCGATGTAATTTGGATTAAAATTATTTGTCTTGAAGAGGGCGTACACGGTACACAACAAAATACGATCTAGAATTTAGATCGAATTTTGTTGCTTCGTGTCTTGAAAGGTATTAGAAAATTCTAGATACACTTACCGAGGGTCCTTATTAACCGTTATTCATAATTCCTTCTCAGTCACGAGATATTATTTTTTAAAGGAGTGGCGCTAGTGTTGTACGCCCTCTTAAGCCCCATATTCCCGTTAACAATTGACATCACCCGACCAAAAACAGCCTATAACAAAAGACAATTTTTCACGTAAAAGAGTTTCGCGTAGCGTTTTTTTATAATAGTTTTTATAATGCGTTGATCTGTATTTAATATAAGGAGACAACGATGTAAAATAATATGCGTATCATCACAATGTATTGTCGGTGTAAAGGTTTAACTTAATAAAAAGAGGCTTAAAGTAGCAAAAACCCAGTAATAGATGTTTATTTAGAAAAGAAATAACAAGTGTTACAGAAAAATGGTTGACGTATTTAAGATAATTTATCCTAAAAGTTGGCAACGTCGTAAATAGCTGTCCAATATTTACCTGTTTTGATTAATTTGGCAATATTACTGTATGGAATTAAGAAATGTGGCTAACTAGGGAATTAAAATATTGATTATTAAATGCAATAATTAATAATGTAACACCGAATATTTAGTTATAGATGTAAAAAAAGTATTTGGAAACTTTTCAAATACCTTTTTTATACCTAAAACGATTACAACTCAAATTCAGTGTTATAATTGCAATTCATTATTAATATTCTAGTTCGCTAGTTAGCCACATTTCTTATTTCCATACAGTAATATTGCCAAATTAATCAAAACAGCAAAATATTTGACATCTGTTTGCGACGTTGCCCACTTTCAGAATAAACGCTCTTAAGTTGTTGGTCCCGGCTGTCAGTCGTAGATCTTTGACAGTCGTGACGGGTAGTCAGAAGCCCAAAAAGTCTGACAACCAGTCTTACCAAGGGGTATCCTGTTACCCAATAACTGGGTTTTGGAGGTCACATATGCAGTAGCTCTGTGTAAAATACTGATATTCAGCTGCATCCGGTTAGATTGGAAGCCGACCCCAATATGATTGGGAAAAGGCGAGGCAGCTTGATGTGATTTAAGAATGGACTAAATAGAGAAATTGTATTGTATTATTCAAAATATGTGTTACATATTTTAAATCAGTTTTAAATCAGATCGAACACGAATATTATATTTAGTTTTGTATCAATTTGAAAAGTGACATACTTATGTCAAGATTAAACCTACTGCATAAGTATTGTTAACAAAGAGATAATTAACTAGGCAGCTAAATATAACACCATGTTTACATGTTCTCAATTAGTAAATGATTTACTGCGTTTTCGTTTTCCAATATTATTTTTTCGTATTTTTTAAGAGAAAGCTTCTTTAGGTGCACTTTGCGCTCTTTCTAAACCATCAACGAAACCGAACCGTCACGCTCGGGTCGGCGAAGCTGTATCGGGTATACTCGGCTCCAGTCGGTCGGTGACGCTGAACCGTGAATACTCGGCGCTGAGTCGCGTATACTCGACTCATTATAAGTTTTCGTTTACCCTTTTTTTATCGCTTTTCCCAGTATTGAGTTGTCAGTGTAACTTTAAAAGTTTAAGCCATTTTTTAATAAGTTTAACCACTAAACCGACACTTAAATAAGAATAAGTAAAGTTATCTATACGTAAAGTCACTACTACATATAATAATTAGATGTAAATAGTGCCGCTTTGTATAAGACTCCGATATTCATATTTTATTACGACTGACATGTAAATGATGTAAAATATAATGTTTTTTTGTTTGTGTGAACGCATTTAGTTGGTGAATGTTGTGTTGGATTTAGTACGGAACATGTTTCGCAATATGTTGCAAAATGTTTTTTTTTTGTCAATCTGTATTTCAACTTGTGTCAATTAAAAAATGTTTTTTTTTTGGGTGGTGTTGAAATAGTAACTTTAAAGCATCGTTCACACCAAACGTATTGTCCGCCGCTGACTGTGAGTATGCTCACTGTCTGCCCCCAGCGACAACGCACTACGTAATAGCGTATAGTCGGTTCGGTGTGAACAAGAAGTTAAATATATATTGAAAAGCGATAAACTGCGTAACGCGTGCTCACAGTCAGCGGCGGACAATACGTTTGGTGTGACTGTGAACGATGCCTAAGAAATAATGTTTGCGTGCAATTTTTGTGTTTATCTTTCCCAGTTACGAAAAATAGGCGTATTTTTTTAAATAATGTTCTTCTGTAGCAATTATTTTTTAGTAAAGTTTTTAAAATGTTAGAGGTCCAGACACAACATTCACACACATTTTTGTATTATAGCCTTAGATATAAAAGACGTATTTTATCTAAATAATAATTATTAATAATACGAGCTAACTTTGTACGCAACTTAATAAATCGTTTTTAGTCCAACATAAATATTTTTATGCCTTATTTAGTATTAATTATAATTAAATATCATCGCGAATTTGTAAAAAGTATCGATATTCAGAATATTAGTAAAAATAAGTGTATACTTTTCGTTTTTTTTTACTTTTTTATTGCAGCAGCTAAAATATTTCTTATGTAATGGTAATTTTGCGAAATGCCAAAATTCAATATTTGTCAAAATTAAATGAAACATTTTTAACACATTCATGTGATCTCAATTTTAATATAAAATTTACGTTCTCTAGAAATATGACATTGTATCGATACTAATGTAATAAAGTTGAAGAGTTTTTGTTTGAAAGCGCTTATCTCTGGAACTACTAGAAGAACTTGAAAAAAAAAAAATTTGCATTTGATAGCCTAATAATTCTTGAGGACGGTAAGCCGACGTACGCACGGACGTAATAAAATCACGACGGGATTTTATCGCGCACTGGATTTTTAACTCTCATTGTTAAGCCAAGCATTGAGATTCCAACGCGCTGGGACGCACTCTCGTCCCAGCTCGTTGAAAAAACACACTGTTGGATTTTCAACGTTGAAAATCCAGTGGACGAAAAAAAATCACCGTGATTTTATTACGTCGTTGCGAACGTTGGCTTATAGGCTATTTAACATCACGCTACGACCCTTAGGAGCCGAGCAAAAAGACAGAATGAACGCTAAGCGAAAATGGATTAATAGCGTGAGCGGGCGATGCGATGCGACGCAGTGGTTCTGGGGCCGAGGGCACCCACCCGATGAGAACCGAGAATAGCCGAACTGTGCATGCCTATGTCAACGGGGTACTATTCCACGCGGCTCAGACGCTTTATTATATTAGTATAGATATTGTGATGTCTGACGTCTGCCACGCGAACGGAGTCGCGGGCAGAAGCTAGTTTTGAATAAACAGCAACGGGATTTAATTTACATGTAAATAACGTGGCGCTCGGTATCAGCGGTATTTGCACAGGCGAAATATTTTATGACGTGTCATTTCATAATCGTCATTTTTTTTTTGCAAAATAACTAAAAAAATACATTCGAGAGGTGTCGTGGGACACCCGGTTAGGACGACATTTTTACGCTATTGCACACTTAGCGAATGAGAGTTAGACAAAAAGTGTAACATTTTGACCGTTACGACACTTTGTTACGTAACAAGTGTCATTTTTGTTACGTAACAAATGTTACACATTGCTAAGCGAATTAAAAATAATTATGTAAAAAAAAATACGATTATTGAACTGCAGAGCAGAGTATAAAGTGTGATAAGGAACTTCATTCCAAAACTCAATCGAATAGATTTTGTGAACTTATTGACTTTATTGGGCAAAAAAAAGCTCTCTACTGCATGCCATGTATGCCCTTTTGGTTGATAAGTTAACTATCTCTAAATAATGTGTCCGCACTGTGCACGTACCTTCACACGCTCGTAATCGTGTGTATACACTCCCGGACTCTTAAATTACACTGATTTTTTTCGTAAAAAGCTTTGTATCTTTTTAAATCAAAAATACGGCTAGTATGTCGGCTTCAAAACTGCATCAACATTTTTTCATCACCACTATTTTGATATTTTAGGCCTTTATACTTTAACAAGGAAATGCTCGGAGGCTCGATTTAGGAGTGATTCGGGAGTGTATATCTGAACAGTGTATCAGTATAACTATTTTCTTAATGTCTCTCGGGCACTCTCGGCAAAATTCGTGTTACGTCAATTGTCGGATTTCTATCAGTTGCCCTTTGCACTTGGTGCAGACCGGACGCTCTCAATCGACTTTGAAGTATATAGAGTTGTAAATACTCTTTTAACTTAATGTAATTTCTTTTTTAAATGGGAGGAAAGCTGCTAAAGTCGTCGCAGGCACTAAAATAGTTTTACAGCTCTGTATAGTTCACACGATAAATCTAATAATTGAAGGACATGGAAATTAGCATTCATTGTATTCGGAAATCCAATGATTCCCGAGGGACATTAAGAAAAAAATTGTGCTGTAAATGTTTCGTCTGTGTAAAACTAATTATATCGACTATAATCAAAGAGTAATGCCCGTCTGTACAGAAGTGTAATTTAAATATCAAATACATTAGACAGCATTTAGGCAGTCGCTTAGGCCCGGCTATTCGAAAGTAACCAGTTACAAACTCAATTCAGACCGTCACAGCACTAGTATTTCAAATTGATGATTTGAGCAAGCTTTGGAGCTTGCTCAAATCATCAATTTCAAGTCTCTGAGGGATCGAATCCGGAACGAGGTGATCCAGCAGAGAACCAAAGTTATCGACATAGCTCACAGAATAAGCAAGCTGAACTGGTGTAGCGATTACACCGCCACATACGAACTACGCATCATAGACATGACGTCACACATATCCTGCATCGCGCAGTTAGAGTTTACCGAGCGATCGACATACATACAAGATTTCAACTTCAAACCGATGGGCAGTTGCCCGCCAGACACAACACCCGTCTGGTCGGAGGATCCTCCCTTTTCTATGGTGGATGAGTGAACTTTACACCCTGTTCCTCATACCCTTAAACTGGCAATAGCCCGGTCATACTAGCCGTAGAACCGATGACCGTTGGGGACACGTGTTCTTGAGTGGAGACCGCGAATCGGCAAACGTAAGGTAGGACGCCCTCAGGCTAGGTGGAGCGACGATCTTCGCAGGGTGGCTGGTAGCAGCTGGATGAGAGTTGAAGAGAATCGAGCTGAATGGCGTGCAATTGGAGAGGCCTATGTCCAACAGTGGACTTCTAAAGGCTGATGATGATGATGATTTGAGTTTGTAACACGTTAATTGTGAGTAGCGTCGTGGATGATGGGCCTTAAAGTTGGTGCATAGTTGGATCTGTCAAAAGTTTAGTCCAGACGGGTATCATTATGAGTCATCGTTGATGACCGAGAAAATAATAATCAATGTTAGCCATTTAATATAATTATGCAATGTGTTCCTTTTGATATCCTATAACTCAAGGGTATTATTGAGACCATGTCAAAGAATCAACTGGCATGTGACATATTATTATTATATAAATATAAATTTCTTTTTCCTACAAACATAATTCGACAAAGTCACGATTATACAGGGTGACTGGATCTGGAACCGCCACAGCAAATTCGCATATAGAGGAGGTCATTTGCTAGTTATTAGACCTTACTTTCCCTAGCTAAAGTTTTATAGTTTAGGAGATATCTAAATTTTTATATTTTATTGAGATTTTCCAAAATTTGACATTCAAGCATAACTTCATTTCAGGTTGAGTTGGATCGTAAAGATTTTTTTTTGTATTTAAAAAAAAGCGTACTATCTTATTTTTAACCCTAGTTTGAGGGAAGGTCCGAGGTATTTTAATCACCAATGTTTATGACTACCAACTAATAATAAAAAAAAATTACTAAAATAATGCAAAAAAGAAGTTATGAATGCTTGAAGGTAACATTTTGGAAAAATAGCTATAAAGTATAAAAATTGACATATCTCCCAAACTATAAAACTTTAGCTAGGGAATGGTTCAATAACTAGTAAATGACCTCCTCTATATGTGAATTAGCTATGGCGGGTCCAGGTCCAGTCACCCTGTATATGTAAAACCTACTTGAAATATATAAATAAATAAAAAATTACTCAAACTATTTTTGAGAGTCTAGTGTTATCTTCGAAACTGTATTTTCGGAACACTTATTCTAGGACTTTTTGTATAATTTTTACTTATTAGAGTTATGGGACATCTAAGGAACACTTTGTATAATAAGCCAGTTGTCAATTTTAATAATTTCAGTAACTGACCGGCTAATTAGGTACCACATAATTTGACCAATCTGTAAACAGCAGCAATTTTTTGTTGCTAACTTAGAATCTTAATTTTCTATGAAAATCTTATAATTTTAACATGTTATATGAACATGCATTTATTTAAATGTAATAATAAAAAATCTCACTTATTGATAATGTTTGAATAATTTAGATATGACAATTTAATTTGATCTGTTTTAAAAATTTAAATCTTTCATTGGAAGGAATCATTGTTGTTAAAATATTAGTTTTTATTTTATAAAAAAAATATGTAATCTTATTTTTTTGCTTTAAGTTGATATTTTAATTTATAAATATTATAGTATTGTACCTTTAAGTGAAAACAGTGTTAAACAATTATTTTATAAGATTTATTTCAGTTAATAAAAAGATTTAAATTATTAAAACAGCTTTATTTACTTGTGAGTTTTATTGAATAAAATATAGTTAACTGATATCGTGAGCGTTAGTTATCGTGAGGAAACCTGCATGCCTGAGATATTTCTCGACGGCATGTGAAACGCAAGTCACAGGCCCATGGGCAGCTTTAAAAACTCTGACACCAGGTTAGTCACTAACCACACAAAAAGAAGATCTGATATCCTAAAACCTATGGCAGCAAATACTTAATTAAGTGAGATACAAGTTATAACTTCCTCCTAATCGACGGCATATCATTATCAATAAATTAAAACAATTGAAATTGAACGCATTTTTTTTTAATATTCGAGTCTTGCAAATGAAAGGATCAGTTTCCTACCTACTAAAAACATTTCTGAATAATATGGGCCCAGTGGTCAAGGCCTCTCATGCAAGAGGTTGTTGGTGCAAATCCGGGCAAGTACCAATGCTGCATTGAACTCTGCAGGCCTCTTGCATACAGAGAAGGCACGAGCATTGATCACCACGCAAATCGCCAACCCGTCTTGAGCGAGCGTGGTGATCACCACGCTCGCTCAAGACGGGTTGGCGATTTCAGAAAACTATAACTCCAGGTTTCCTCACGATGTTTTCCTTCACCGACGTCAGTAAATGTCCAAGATTAATTCAGAAAATACATATGAGTTTATAGTCACATTGGTAAGTACTCAGCGCCGGCCCTAGCTCTTAATCAGGGTAGAGCAAAATTGTCTTTCGGCGCCCTTTGATTGACGCTTTCACTACACGTAAAATTCTACTTCAGTTTCATGTTAAATACCTAAATAATAATTTCCAAATTTTCTAACATCAACTTTTGTTACAAATATACAACACGTAATGAATTTAAATTAAATTGAGTACTTAGCTCTAATTAGTATATTCCTGCTTCTTTAACATACAGAAAGTTACGGGATTTTTGTAAAGCTAATCTGGCAACACTGCTCCCGCACCTCTCAAAAAGCACCATCAAAATTTTTATTTTGCGCTGGAAATAGCTTTTCGCATTTGGCGTTTTGGCGCTCCTTGCCATCTGGCGCTTAGAATAACCGCTCCACTCGCTCTACTCGAGGGCGCTGTTGATACTTGCCCGGATCTGAACCCACAACCTCATGCATGAGAGGTGAGGCTTAAACCACGGGGCCATCACGACACAACAAATATCCTATCTACCATATTTTGTACCGCATTTACTTCCTCCAAATAAATGACTGTGACTTTAACTTCCTTGTCTTTTCAAGTCGATAGGTAGTAATTTGCTAAATGGGTTGAACCTAACAGGCCCTTCAGTTTGAAGGGTTCCGTACCCGAAGGGTGCCAAACGGAACCCTATTATGAAGCTTACGCTGTCCGTCTGTCTGTCAGCGGGCTGTATCTCATGTACCGTAATAGGTAGACAGTTGAAATTTTCACAGATTGTGTAGGTATTTCTATTTCTGCTATAACAAATGCTCGATCTTAATACGGTACGGAACACTTCGTGTGCGAGTCCGACTTGCACTTGGCCAGTTTTTTACCTATGTCTGAATAGACGATATTTGGAACTTAGGTATCTATAAATCATACGTTATTATTTCCTCAAGGAGTCTAGTGATAGTGTGTGATAAGATTCTCTAGGTCTTAGTATTATATTATCTGTGTCTAGGTATATTTATTTGTTAAAACTTTATGCACAAGTAAAAAAAATACTGTACAAAGGCGGACTTAATGCCTGAGGCATTTTCTACCAGTCAACCTTAGGGTGATGCAGAGACAAAACATGGCAGGTGCAACATAATTGATAGATAACTCGAATAAGAATAAATACTAATACATAGATACATACATACATATAAACAAAATAAACTTAGGAGAAATAACGATAGGTAGAGGAGAAAACGAATCCAGCAAATCAGCGCCGGGATGATTCTGCTAACTTCTTATGAATATATTCACGTGCCTTCACTTTAAAAGATAACCAACTGGTTGCCGTCTTGATGTTCAGAGGGAGCGCATTCCAAAGAAAGACAGCCTGGACGAAGAAAGAAAAGTAAATAAAACCGGAGCGGTGAGAAGGACATCGTAGAAGACGATTGTTGGTGGAGCGAAGATTTTACTATGGGCAGAGCATGGGTATTGAACATGGGAAGTCAGGTAGGTCGTGGAGAAGTGGGTTTGTCGAGTATATAAAACAACATAGACAGAGCCCTCAATTATCTGCGCTGACGAATGGGTAACCATTTCAAAAGCAATCGATGCGCGGATACATGGTCATACTTACGAAGATTGAAAACGAATCGAATGCAGTTATTGAGAAGGCGGTCTAGTTTATTGAGGAGATCTGCATTCAGGTTGTAATAACACACATCACCATAGTCAATTATAGCGATTCCAAGGTTTATTATTTTTTGATAGGTAAGTAGGTAAGTACTATCATTTGCAAGACTTCGTACATCGAATAACTATCTAGCTATTTTTTTTTTCTTTTATCTGCTTTGTTGGTCTAGTGGTCGCAAGCGCTACTGCTGAGCCTGAGGTCCTGGGTTCGATTCCCGGGTCGGGCAAACTGTTATTGGGTTTTTCTAAATATAATTTCTCAGTAGCAGCCCGGAGTCTGAATTTGTGCCCGGTTGATGGCAATAGGCTCACCCCCTATTACATGATGGGACTTAAGCATAACTGGCGAAATGTGGGTGTACTATAGGCACACCTCTGCCCAACCCTTCGGGGAAACAAGGAAAAAAAGAAAATAAATTTATTTAGCACAGTCTAATAGACACACAACACAACTTAATGTAGGTACTACAAGTAAAAAAAAAAAATAACAAATAAAAAGTGTAATGTAAAGTGCGTTGTAAGATATTAGCAGGAGTGTGATACAAGGCGTGATGTTATGGATTTTTTAATAAAATAATGACAATACTTCATTGGTGCCGATTCTCTTGTTCACAAACTAAACTAAATTTAAGTTCAGTGCATCTTTTTCTTTCTATTTCATTAAGAAAAGGACAGAAGATAAATTTTAGTTTAGTCCTGTCAAATTAATCAGCGCTTGACGTAAATTGACGTAATTTTAGTAGGCAAGTTTTTAATCACGTCTAAACTTGTATGGAGTATGACAGGCGCTGATTAATTTGACAGGACTAAACTAAAATTTATCTTCTGTCCTTTTCTTAATGGAATAGAAAGAAAAAGATGCACTGAACGTAAATTTAGTTTAGTTTGTGAACAAGGGAATCGGCACCATTGATGAACCTAGGGGGAAGGGGCAAATGTGAATGTGAGAGCGCTGTAGGTTTAGTGAATTGTAGACCTGTAGACCATTTTCTATTTTGTTAAGTAATTAGTACTTATTGAAAGACCTACACTGTCCTCCCATACCTAGTAACACTGTTATTTGAAAGTATTGTAAAAGCCAATTATTTTTAAAAGAGTAACCGTGGAGTTTCTTGCCGGCTCTTCTCCATAGGAAACGACCAATTGGAACCGTGCACCTAGCTTCTGACGTTTCATAAGTGCCCATGTAGGTTTACGTGAAATAAAATATTTTGAATTTGAATTTGTAATCAAGAATTTCCTGTAGTACCTATACCTACTTAGGCATAGATATAGATAGTAACATCCACGAATACGCGCCCCACTCCGCTCCGCTCCGTACTAAAGTACAGCTTACAGTACAGTTATCGCAGAGTAGGGCGCATCTTCGTGGATGGCACGTAATTTATCAGCTAAGGCCCACTAGCACCAGTAAACGAACTGAACTCTTCCGTTCTACGTAGGTCACTCGGTAAGTCTTGTCGTTTAGCACAATTTTTACAAGCTATTAATTTCTTTTGATACCCACGTCTAGTGCGTGCCTACTTGGTCTGTGGTGCGTGCGTACACAATGTTAACAGTAATGCTATTCTGTAACCATCTCACCGTGTTATCTTAGGTGAAGTGAGCGTGGAGTGAGCTGTCAGTTGCTAAGGATTGACACTATTAGCAGCTCACTTCACCTATGTTATCACGGTGAGATTTTTACAGAATAGCACTACTGCAGTGCTATTCTGTAAAAATCTCACCGTGAACGCTAAGGTGAAGTGAGCTTGAAATGAGCTGTCATTCCACCATAATACTAGGGATTGACACTGTTGACAGCTCACTTTCAAGCTCACTTCACCTAAGCGTTCACGGTGAGATTTTTACAGAATAGCACTGCTGGTCGAAAATTGTCAGTCGCCGTCTAATAGTTATTGAGATAACACGTGTGAAAGTGTAAGTATGGCGTCTCTTACGAGCTCTCAAGTTCGCGCGATTATTTATTACAATTTTCGACGTGACCTGTCTCGGAAACAATGCCATGAAGTAATGCAACGTGTATTGGGCGATACTTCACCATCAACATCGCTATCAGCGCTCAAGACTGTCGAGCAATGGTATAAACAGTTCGAAAGAAGCCTTATTGATCTGGAAGACGATCCGCGTCCGGGAAGGTCGAGTGAGGTGACGACCCACGAAACAGTAGCTGCTGTTGAAAAACTGATTAAAGAGAACCGCAGAATCACATACTTACAAGCAAATTGAGGAAATCCTCGGCAATTCTGCATGGGCTGTAAATAACATTTTACATAAACATTTGCATGTACATCAAGTTCTCAGTAGGTACACTTTTTGTCCCGCACAAACTGACTGACGATCAAAGAAACAGGCGTGTAGAATGGTACAAAAAGATGCTTAACAAATTTAAATCAGGGCATTCTTCTGAGGTGTCTGCAATTGTGGCAGGAGATGAAACTTGGATATATTATTATGACCTTCCTACAAAGTCTTCTATGGATTTTTGAAAATGAAGATAACCCAACGATGCCCAGGAAGTCACGTTCAGTAAAAAAAAAAAAATGTTTTTTTGGCCGTCGTGGTATAGTAAAGACCATTCCTTTAGATACGCAACGCAGTGTTACTGCTGAATGCTATGTTCAATCGTGCTTGATCCCGCTAATGCAAACACTCAAGGGATTGCGACCAAAAACCCAACTGCGCTCATGGCTTTTTTTTGGGTGGGAAATTATCAAATAACTTCTCCCACTCTGGGTGGAGCGGGAGGGCGTGTCAGACTCTTACTGACTAAAACCCACCCGTGTTCCTTCAGTTTCCATCATGCTCTATGGTTGCCATGTTGCTTTACCATGACAACGCACCGGCTCATCGCGCTCAAAAATTATTAGACTATAAGATCACCCAGCCTTCAGTCCCGATCTAGCACCCTGTGATTTCGCCCTCTTTCCATTTATGTAAAGAATCAACTAAAAGGATGCAAGTTTTCTTCAGACAAAGAGATTTCGACTTCTTGGGAAGAAATCTGTACTTCTATCCCCGAAGAGAAGTGGAATCTCTGGTTTAATGAGTGGTTTGAGCGCATGAATAAGTGTGTGTTAAGTGACGGTAGCTACTTTGAAAAACAATAAAATTTTGAAGTAAGTAGATCGACAAGACTTACTCGAGTGATCTGCGTATTTCTGTCAATCGTTTGACACCGCGTCCTATTTAAAAGCGATCGCCGCGCGGATACGCGATCACGCACACTCTCTGATGGCGCGACCACGCATTCAAGTTCGCCGTACAAAAAATGACGTAGTATGAACGCAACAATCTATTCGCGTGACGATCGCGTATTTGCGTGACGATCGCGGATTCGCGTGACGATCGCAGATTCGCATAACGATCGCGGATTCGCGTGACGATCGCAGATTCGCATAACGATCGCGGATTCGCGTGACGATCGCGGATTCTCGTGACAGTCGCTTTTAAATAGGATTTGAAGATGACAGAGACAGAATTTTAATTATTACAATTATAGTTTTCCCATTTCACACGACCACAGCTTTTTTAATCAAGTTAAAAAGCGCTTCAAAAAATCTTCATAGAGCTGAAAACCATTGCTAAATAAAATACAAGACTCCTTACAAATAATCTCTGTCACAATAGCAATATGTCAGATTTGTAGGACTCGTAATCAGCTGGCAGTCCTACCGCTGTTATATTTTTGATATAATTTTATGTGAAACTAATGTAGTATTGTCTCTTTTTTGTAACTAAATATTATTACATATTATGTGTTATTTGACTGCTAAGGTGTCTCAAACGTAAATGGTAGGTTCTTTATAAAAATTGTTTTTTATAAATATGCTGGCAATCCTGGGGTCAGTGGTGTGGAAAGTCGGTGAGGACCAGTCTAATTTAGCGAAAAGGGTGCTTACTGCGCACACTGACCCACTAGAACAGAAGAAGAACTTACTATTCTCCGCCAGCCACCACCAGAAACTAGAATAATGAGTGTGACTTACCATCATTGGTACAAAAATTTTCCACCTTTGATCTGCCACACTTCCTCCGTATCAGCTGGATGCAGGAACTGAAACCGATCGATAAGAAACCGGTCCTGTGTTTCCTGCACGGAAGTACAGAACCGGTTTTTGTAGCCTTACTCCGAGGATATTTTCGGCTGAATAAGGATGCATTTCTTTCAAATATCCTAGCCCTGTCTATGTTTTGATGGCCGTGGTTAAGGCCTCTCCTCTCATGCACGAGGTAGTAGGTACAAATCCGGGGAAGTACCAATGTGACCTTCATTTTCCAAGTTTATATTGGACATCACGGACTTAAGTAAAGGAAAACATCGTGAGGAAACCTGGTCCTATAATCCTAACTAATATTATAAATGCAAAAGTGAGTTTGTTTGTTTGTTTCTTACGCTATAACGCCAAAACGGCTGAACGGATTGGATGAAATCTACGTTCCCGTGGGATAATTTTCGACTTCCACGCGGATGAAGCCGCGGGCAAAAGCTAGTATTTATTATAAGTCTGCATGAGATCGCCAATCCGCTTTAAGCAAGCGTGGTGATTACGGCTGGTTTCACAGCTGTCCGGGAGACCCGTACGGGTAGCGCCTGCAGTGGTCTGAAACAAGGGAGTTAGTACGATACGGTTGCTAGCGTTGTACGGGCTCTACCCGGAGCGGGTCGCGTACAGACCAATCCGCGTCGCTGTGAAACACATGTTCTAGCGCCTCACGTGTGTCTCCGTTCTGGGAGCCCGTACGGGCGCACAGTGGGTCGAAACTATGATTTTAGTGACTTAGGGCTCAACTTTGCTTTTTTACTTTTTTCTTCATGTGGATGGATAGAGCTCATTAACCTCAACAATAATTGTTCTGATGTATTTTTTCCTAAACTTTATACTTTGGGTAGAAAAATGTGTTTTGTTATTTTTTTGTATGGAGCGGATCAAATAACCTTAAATTCCTGCTAAGTAGCGTGTGATCCCGCGTTGAAACTTTATTTTTCATATACCTTGTCTAGTCTATTATCATTTGATGCTATTAACGTGTGCATAAAGTTGCAACTCTGCCAAATAAATGGATCGAAAAAAATGGAAAAATATATCGAATAAAAAGCTACATTTTTTACTTTCGTAAGTTCTTTTAAGTTAAATTTGATATGGAATAGTAAGTAAAAGCACGTAATAATACACATAGTTACTTAACAACTAACAACAATACATTTAAAAGGTCCCTAATTAGCTTAAATTTACTAATATATGTAGTATTAGTAAATTTGTAAATTTAAGCTAATCACACTAATCATAATACATTTAAAAGGTCCCTAATTAGCTTAAATTTACTAATATATGTAGTATTAGTAAATTTGTAAATTTAAGCTAATCACACTAATCATAATACATTTAAAAGGTCCCTAATTAGCTCAAATTTACTAATATATGTAGTATTAGTAAATTTAAAGCTAATCACACTAATCATAATACATTTAAAAGGTCCCTAATTAGCTTAAATTTACTAATATATGTAGTATTAGTAAATTTAAAGCTAATCACACTAATCATAATACATTTAAAAGGTCCCTAATTAGCTTAAATTTACTAATATATGTAGTAGTAGTAAATTTAAGCTAATTAGGGATCTATGAATTTCAATTTCTTTGTTTTAATGACTTTAACATGTTTATGAAATGTTATTTTAAGTTAGATTTAATACTGAATAGTAAGTAAAGATAGGTACATAATAATACAAATTAGTAAAGGTAAACTAACATTACTACAACTAACACAAGCAAACTAAAAACTAACTATAAACAACATCAAACATTACTATTTCCTTTCAATTATGAGTTTGACATTTATAAACTAATAAAAAAAACAAGAAACTTACAAACTACCAAAAAATCTTATTCACTATCGCTATGACTATCTTGTAAATTATCTACATCAATAAAATCTATATCGGATTCTGTGGGAAAAATCAGCAGAAGCTCTTTGACTTTTGGAGAGAGAACCATTATATTTTGTTTCACCATTCGAGGTCTTAGACTTGTGATCTTTGGATCAGAAGACAAAAGAAGATTGTGTATAATATCCTCATTTGTCGCCGTTCTACTTACCTTTCTAGAATGACTCTCTCTATATTTCCGGAAATCTTTATTATGAGCTTCCGCTGCCTCTTCCGACAGTTTACCTATAGGTATGGCACCAAAGTGCTTAATTATATCACTCCCATGTACTAACAATTTATGTATACTGGAAGGCATATAATACCAGGGATATAAGTGAACGTACAATTGTGCAGTATCTCTACAAAATTCGGAAAACTTAGAAAGATCCACGCTCTCTCCAGATGCAACCGTCTGAAGAATCACATGAAACCTTTCTATTAAATCTTTATCTATTCCTGTTATGCGAGCTGTTGTTTCTGCATCCCTAAAAAATCTTCTGGCAGTATTGCCATCATTGGTTGTGCCTACTCCTTGCTTGACTACGTCAATAAGTAAACCGCATTCTTTCTTAAACGCTTGCTGTATAGCGCTCTTTCTGAGTGACATTTTTTCTTTGTCATCGCCCCTGCAACTCCATTTTTTGAAGTCCAAACGATAAGCTGCAAACAAAAAGAAATATCACTTAAATAAAAATCTCACAAGTAACTATATAACGTGAAAAAAATTATGAACTAATAAAATTATATTTACCGATATGAAGTAAGCACTCCATGCTTCTTATCCAGGCATGTAAAGATGACATTCCATACTGGAACACTTCTTCGTTGTTCTCTTTTTGAGCAAGTGACTCTAAATTGTTCATCTCTGACGGTTTTGCTTTGCAGATATCACAGACAGCTGAAGATGTGTCTGACAAATATGACGATATTTTGCCGTCTATCATCGTCAAGTGCAATTGATGCTTAACTTCAACTTGATTGAACTTGATTGGCTGAAGTCTTTCTATTTCTTCGGTTATGCTAGCTTTTATAGTTACCACTGTTGACTGCGTTTCTTTGGTAAATTTGAACATTATCGGACGGCAATAGAAAGTTGATGAGGGTCGATCGTTTTCCCAAACAATTGTTCCATCACATTGTTGAAGCCTTATAGGAACTAGACTGGCCATGAAGATAGTTGAGTCATCAAACTCTGCTTCAGTCTTTTGTTTATAATTACTTTGACCTGAGGCTCCATCAAAACCCCATTTGCTTATTAGCAGTAACTCAGTTGGCGAATCCAAATCTAAAGTAATCACTTCTAAAAGCCTAGATACCGTCAAGTTGAGTAAAGCTTGCAGTTTAATAGCAGCTCCTTCTTCAGTTATAATTATGTCTTCTTTCCCTGGATAACATTTTGCCTTCGCTTGTTTTATTTTATAATAAGAAGGGTATAAATCAGACCTATTTTCACTTGCTGCTTCTCTTAGGCTTATATACTGCCACTTACTTAATTTAAGTGAAACTAATAAAGACAGTGCCTTATCGGGTGAATATGTACTACTTTTCGGTTTACTTGTACTTAAACACTCTTTAACTTTTTCTAGATCTTCGGGGTGATTTAGTAAATGGTTCATAATTTTTCCTACATCCTCATTTCCGGTGTTTCTTAAACTAGCAATTGTAGTAGCTTTAAGTTCATCCGGGGATAACGAAAGCGATTGGTTAATTTGATCAACGCGTCTTCGTTTTTGCCTGGAGCCCAATTCCTCGAAAGGTTTTCGAGGTGTAAATGTAGATGTCGAAGCTTCTGTAGTAGATGGTGGTAGATTTTCGACATCTTCAGTATTACAAATCTCGAGCCTTTCCTGTTCAGTGTTCACAGCTTCAGGTATCATTCCTTCGGGCCAGTTTATTGCACGTTCCAACCAATCACCATTTTTTCTTACAAACTGTGCTAACGTGCGACTACTTCGTTCCCATCTTGCACTTATATTTGAACAAAAGCGCGTACAGAATTTTTGGAGCTCAACACTGTTCTCTTCGGTCACGTTTATTTTATGTTGTAGGAATTGAAAGAATTTTTGACTATCCGACAGTGACTTGACCTGCTCTCTTAAAATCATAAATAAATCTAAATTGTTAACTAAATTATCCATTATAACGAAAAAGGGACGATCAGAATCACGAGATGTTAGTAGTAGTAAGAATAAACGAACACTAGTTAGTATATAATAAATTATGGTCATTTTATACTTCCAGAATCCAGTGACAAACAATGTTTACTAATTTTTCTACTACCCTCATTAACTAATTATCCTAATTAATATTACAGTAATGACTAAAAGTGAAAAACATTGTTTTTTTATAAGGTAAAAGGTTAAGCTAATTACAGTAATTAAACACACAAATAGAAATTAATTGATTTCATATCCACATTTTTAAATAAAGGTCCCTAATTAGCTTAAATTTACTAATATATGTAGTATTAGTAAATTTAAGCTAATTAGGGACCTTTTAAATGTATTGTTGTTAGTTGCTAAGTAATTATGTGTATTATTACGTGCTTTTACTTACTATTCCATATCAAATTTAACTTAAAATAACTTACGAAAGTAAAAAATGAAGCTTTTTATTCTATGTATTTTTTCATTTTTTTCGATCCATTTATTTGGCAGAGTTGCAACTTTATGCACACGTTAATAGCATCAAATGATAATAGACTAGACAAGGTATATGAAAAATAAAGTTTCAACGCGGGATCACACGCTACTTAGCAGGAATTTAAGGTTATTTGATCCGCTCCATACAAAAAAATAACAAAACACATTTTTCTACCCAAAGTATAAAGTTTAGGAAAAAATACATCAGAACAATTATTATTGAGGTTAATGAGCTCTACATAAAAAAAAAAGTGAAAAAGCAAAGTTGAGCCCTAAGTCACTAAAATCATAGTTTCGACCCACTGTGGGGCGGCCCGCACGGGTCTCCCGGACGGGTGTGAAACCAGCCTAATGCTCCTGCTTTCTCTGTATGAGAATAGGCCTTCTCCCTGCAGTGCGACTATAATAGTAGTAGTTGTTATTATCCTAGCTCTATAAGTTCTTTTTCCAGCTAATGCAACCATGTGCTGCTGGATGTTACTGTGGGTGTCGCTGACGAGCCTGGTGGTGGCCATTCCTGAAGAACATCAGTACTGTGCCGTCAGATACCGGAGACTCTGCCAGGGGAAAGGACGGCATATAGCCTGTCAGTTTCCTGATGTAAGATACCTATTAGTGATCTTCATCTTTTCAAACCAAATATTTGAATTATTTTTTGAGGTAGCCTCAGCCGGAAATTGAACCGAAAAACGAAACCGGAAGAAAACTTAACATACAGTGTGAGTCTTTATAATGTACACATATCGAAATGAGGGAATGTATGCTTAATTTTATCGTCGGAAATAATATTAAAAAAAAAATCGAAATATTTCTTAATGGAATTTTATAAAATTTCGTAGCTAAACGGTGTAACTTTTAAACTAAATGATCTATTGCGATGAAACAAACTCCATAATGATTGGAAGCGCAGATTTCTAAATCTGTGGACGTCCTCATAAAATGAAAGTTGTGGAAAAATAAAACTACCCTCAATTGAAAAAAAAAACATTTTTTTTTAGCAAAAATCTGTCCTTTTTCATATTTTTTCACTCTAATCGTAAAATTTCCCAATAAGACGCGACGAAAAAAAAAAAGAAACTCCGCGAGTGCCGATAGAAGTGAAAACTTGAACAATTTTATTGTACTAGAAATACTTTTAATGAGGTGTTGGTAACGGTAACAGTGTCGCGAGTTCAATTGTTTTTTCCCATCTCAAAAATGCCCAACGCGCCTAAATAAGTTTTCACTTCAAAAAACATTTCGATATGTACTCATTATAAAGTAAAGATTCACACTGTATAACGTAACATCACGCCTGTATTCCCTGAAGGGTTGGGCAGAGGTGTACCTGTATAGGTCACCCACATTTCGCCAGTTATGTTTAAGTCCCATGTAGGTAATAGGTTCGAACCTATTGCCATCAGCCGGGCACATAATCCAGACTCCGGGCTGAGAAATTCCTAATTTAATTTAATATCTTTATTTCAGACAATAAAGTCCATATTTTCTACATAGCTAGCGTTAGTAAGGGTTGTTAGTAGTACACATAAAATACAATAAAAGGTGTTAGTAATTTTTTAGTAAACAAGACAAGTTACACAATATTCCTATTTCTGTGCAGGTGTATACCCGCCCAGTACACAGTAAAAGGACTGTCGATTTTGCACGCTAACGTTCTGAGGACAGTGTTGGTACTAGCACGGACCCTGCTCATCATCGATGCTGTTCTTTTCCTTATGATGGCAAAGAAGCCATCGATGGATGCCTCCGCAAACATTACGGAAGCACTGTAGTACCGGGGTTTTCTCAACACTGCCCCTCAGAGCGTCGTTGTACTGAACACGCAGGGCATTGTAAGCCCGCCGCGTATATTTGATCCACAGACTGAATGGAAACATCCAAAAACACTTTGCCTTATGCTCAGCAGAAGCGGTGACCAGTAGACCAACATGGCAGTCAAAAATGAAACTTAACATTATTATTTTATGGCATATTTTCAGGCGGACCCCGGACCGTCGTGCGAGCGCTACACACAAATTAAATTCACAAATGACTTGAAGCACTTCATCACACATTACCTGAACAGGTAGATAACTTTATACAACATGTAAAAAAAACCGTGTCCGATCCGTGAGGGTGTTGTTAGGTTTCGAACTGAGTCTATTATGCGGTAAATTTCTGGAAAAAAAAAAAAATAGCAAATTTTTTTTCAATGGGGAATTTTACCGGGTTATTACATGGGGCGCGGGCATCCATCCGTCGTTTAGCGGGTGTCTACAAGTCATAACTTATGACCCCTGTTGAAAATTTTCTAATTTTTTGTTAATGTGGGGTGATTTTGGTGAATTTTAAGTAGCAATAACCTTTTTATTTTCTGTAAAATAAAAAATACTTTTTGGTAATGTTATTCCAGTACCTATGTACCCCTTTTGGATCAGACAGGTTTTTTTTTTACATATTGTATAAGTAGGTTACTTGGTACTGGCAGTATAGTCCGTGCAATCCACGACGACGCTCCCCACTCCGCAATTACTGTACTGTAAGCTGAACTCTAGTATGGCGCGGAGCGGAGTGGGGCGCGTCTTCGTGGATTGCGCGGACTATAACTTTGTTCTTCAGGGTGGCAGGTATATCGATGCACATCCTGTTATCATGATTATGGACGCCCCGGCGTTGAAATTTTTCGTCGCGGTTTAAGTACCTATTCAAATAACCAAATCAAAGCACTCAATTTGTAAGTAGTACTACATATTGTCATCCACAGGTACGTTTTCAGCCGATATAACCCACTTCTCCTTCTTACCTCACTTCCCATGTTCAATACCTATGCTCTGCCCATAGTAAAAATCTTCGTTCTACCAACAATCGTCTTCTACGATGTCCTTCTCACCGCTCCGGTTTTATTCACTATTCTTTCTTTGTCCAGGCGGTATTTCTTTGGAATGCGCTCTCGCTGAACATCAGGATGGCAACCAGTCGGTTATCTTTCAAAGTGAAAGCACGTGAACATATTCGTGAAAAGTTGGCAGAATCTTTGCAGCGCTGATTTGCTGGATTTGTTTTCTCCTCTACCTATCGTTATTTCTCCTGACAAAGTTTATTTGGTTTATATGTATGTATTTATGTATCTATGTATTATTATGTATTCATTTTCAAGTTATCTATCACTTATGTTGCACCTGCCATGTTTTGTCTCTGCATCATAAGGTTGACTGGTAGAAAATGCCTCAGGCATTAAGTCCGCCTTTGTACAGTATTTTTTACTTGTGCATAAAGTTTTAATAAATAAATAAATATATTTTGTAAAAATCTCACAGTGATAACTTAGGTGAAGTGAGCTGTTAATACTGCCAATCCGGTGGAATGACAGCTTACTTCAAGCTCACTTCATCTAAGTTTGTTTCTCTCTCTCTCTCTCTTCATCTAAGATCTATGTAAGGTTTACATTTTCATCAAATAGGTACAGTACAAATATGTTCTTAACGTCCCTCAGCAAACTTCGATTTCTATCAGTTGCCCTTTGCACTTGGTGCAGACCGGACGCTCTCAATCGACTTGGAAGTATATAGAGTTGTTAATACTATTTTAACTTAATGTAATTTATTTTAAAAATGGTAGGAAAGCTGCTAAAGTCGTAGGCACGACAGATAGAAAAATAGTTTTACAGCTCTATATAGTTCACCCGAAAATCAAAACAAAACAACAATAAAGTACTTAGTTCTGAATTCAAATTATTATACAAGATAAATCTAATAATTACCTAATAGACATGGATATTAGCATTCGTTTGTATTCGGAAATGCGATGATTCCCGAGGGACATTAAATTACTGTAGGTACTTACTTTTGGCACAGACAATAGTGATAAAGTTTTCCTTATAATCCATCAATTTCTGTGTCACGTAAATCTCTTGGCGTTCACAGACGTCGTCAGCGCATCGCTGCCGGCAACGAGAGGGTACGCGGTGGCGTTCACCTTCCGAAACCACAAATTATGATGCTGGTGGTAAGTGACCTATCTTATTCGGCTATCTAAACTCATCAATTAGAAACTTCGGATACATGAAACGTACTTAAAATAATATAGTCATCTTAGGTTAAGGTTGCGTGGGCTGCGAATACGGGCCGAAAGGGAAATCGTGGCCCCCGGCAACATGGCAACTGAAGGAACACTGGTGGGTTTTAGTCAGTAAGAGTCTGACACGCCCTCCCGCTCCACCTAGAGCGGGAGAAGTTAATTTAAATACCCACCCAAAAAAAAAAAGGTTAAGGTTGCATAAGTCGTATTAATAACTAAGGGAGAATTGATATAGTTTTAAGGCCAGCCCGTCCCATCCTTGATGTCCTCCCTCCGGTTGACGCCCTAAGCCGAGGTTCGTACCCCACAGGGGGTGCCCTTAGCGAGCGTTCACCTAGTTTTAATTAGCATAGTTGAATAAACCCTGGCTGGAGGTTTTAAGTATAGTAGCTTAAGGCACCCATAGGAAAGCCCGGTTAAGTAGTCATGATCTCAGAAGTCAACTACGAGATGCCATAAGTACTTAAAAAAAAAAATATATAATTGGATAGACGTGCATGAAATTTTAATGAAGACTGTAGCAAAATCTTACTTATCCTTTCAAGTGCCATTAATGAGACACAATAGAATTTTAATTGTTATCGATCTCAATGAGTCCTCGTGACAGTTGAACTGCTAGGAATTATTTTTCTTTTACGTAACCCAGCGGGTTACCCACTTGTTTTTAGTTAAGTCACGGGAATAAATCTGTAAGTTCATCTATTCCCTTGATAACTTCAAAACTTCTTCTCATAAGATAGGTAGTTAATTGATTCAGGCGTGACCTTGCAGAAATCCATTATAAAATACAATAGACGTTGATATATTTAGTAACCTGTTCCGCTTAACTATTCCTAAAGAGCCATAAAACCCTGTAAGAAATCGACACGTGTTTCACCTCTCAACGAGGCATCCTCAGGATGACGATTGACTTGTCGCGAACCTGAACACGGCGTGTTGCCACACCGAGCGCTGGACTCTGCGTCCAGTGCTCAGTGTGGCAACACGCCAACAAAAATATATAAACAAGACATCACAGACAGACTAATTAAAAATCCGGAGTCACACGTAGGTAATCTGTTCCATTTATGCCCTAACACGACGTGATATGTACAGGGCCTGCGTTATTCCTAATTAGTCCAACGAATCGAAGTCAACGAGAACGCTTGAAACGGTCTTCCAGATTCGGACGATTCGACGCGGGCAGGTGTGCGAAGTTTCATAGAATTTCATATAAAGAATTCTAAAATTCGTTTCGTTCGGTTCGTTCGACGCGTTCGGCTCGGATAAGTATGCGTTCATCTTAATAAAAAATCATATTACAGGAATGGGACCGAGAGTTGGCTCTCTTAGCGCAAAGACTAGCAGACCAGTGCCACTTTGTACACGACGACTGCAGAGCAACAGGTATGAACTGTGATCGTTGCTTTACTATTTATCTCGATATCAATGCCAGGTACACGCGGTTGCCGTCCGATAAGGACCAGGCCCGGGTCGACGGCGCGTTGTTCCACGCGCGCCTCAAAGAGATGTCAGCAGAATTGACGGAATCCGTTAGGGCCGATGCCTGCCGGGGCTGCGAATAAGGGCCGAAAGGGAAATCGTGGCCCCCGGCAACAGGGCAACCGAAGGAACACGGGTGGGTTTTAGTCAGTAAGAGTCTGACACGCCCTCCCGATAAAAACAAAAAAAAAAAGGTACACGCGGTTCCAGTGCGGCGCATGTTCGATATATTCATTCGTACAAAATACACAAACTTCGATCGCGGTTCCGGCGTCATGTACAAGAAGCCTTAGAAGGCTGAAATATCAGGGTCATTTCGTACTACTCTTTTATCACCGTACTCTCAGTTCTTTCGATTTAACTGCAGCACACAAATTAATGTACAGAGGCAGAGTACTTTACACTAGAAGGGCAATTCTTGGGCCTACTTAATTAAAAAAACATTCTTGCAATCTCATCTTATGGGGGGTTTACACGGGTCGATTTTAGTCGTGCGGCAAATCACCAGTCTCATCGCTTGTAAAAATCGAATCGCCACCCCATTTACACCGGCCGACAAAAATCGCATGCGACTTGTTCATTTCCGAAGAAACGATGAATGTTTTTCATAGCGCTCCAAAAACTGTATCGTATTATTTTTACCTATCCATGGTTTTTAATTAAACGATCTGTACCGAAAACGAAGCGGAACAACACAGCACAAAATACTTCTCATGCTGCGGGCGATCGCCGGCAACTGACTATTTACATGGTCGATTTTAGTCATCCGCCGCATTCGGCTTGTCGCCGCACGGCAAAAGTCGGATGGGATCCAAATTTGGGGCTTGTGATTTTAGTCACTTGCGGCCTAGTTGAAGTGTCATTTAGACAATCGATTTCCGCCGTGCGGCCTAGCCGTGCGGTGAAAATCGACCCGTGTAAACCCCCTATTAGCGACAATCAATTTCATAAACTTTAAAAAAGTCGGTAAATTAAATGATTTTGATTTTACAGATTGAGACTGAGTTGCCCCTCTGATCTTGTAACTGCAACGCTTTTAAAAAAGGGTTTTTATTTAATTGATCCTTTAAAAACTTATTGACATTAATAATTAAGAACTTTTTGGGCTTCTAACGATGCTCACTTTTTTTATAATGCAGCCTCTTTTTAAATATCTGACCTTTTCTCAATTCGGTTGCAGTAACAAACCTGGGATACCCCGATCAAAATGGTTAGGTTAGAACTATGACCAACCACGTGTGACCTGAATTGGTCACAGTTACTAAGTCAGGCACCCTGACTAAATAGATAAGGTTAGGTCAGAATTATTGTAACCACAAGTTGATCGCAGTTACTTTGGCTATTTAATATTTTTAGGACCCCAAAATAGGAATTATTGAGTTTCACAAAAAGAAGCGCATTCGTCATGTTAGAGTGTACATTAATATATATAGAAAAACAAAAATTAGAGGGATGATGACTAAAACAATTTTTTTTTGTCCGTCAGGTAATATATATTAAAAAATATTGGACACGTATTTTTTCTCGTTAACAAAAGGTAACGGCGATACATTGAGTTAAAATGTGCCATGATGTCACGAGTATGTAGATTTGATACTTACTTGTGACGTAGCGACCCCCAGTCCCCAACTTTAATGCGTTTTATCTAAGTCATTTTGAAATTTTTGGAAAGCCTACTCAGCTGTGATAGTTTTCCTTTTAAATTCGTTATATAAGCTACTGCCGTGAATTTTTTCACACATCTAAAACCAACCATTTAGCTGGCAGGGGGGGGGGGGGGACACTTGACTCTAACAAAAATTTGCACTTTAAAGCTTAATATTTCGCAAACGGATCTCTGAATTTCAAAAATAGTTTTTAACACATTCACAATGTTTTTGAAAGACCTTTCCAACGATACCCCCAAGGGATAGAAAGAAAAAAAAACATCCCCACTTTACGTATAGGGGAGGTACCCTAAAAAATATATTTTTCATAATTTTATTTTACCACTTTGTCGGCATGATTAATATGTATACCCATGCCAAATTACAACTTTCTAGTACTAACAGTTTTGGAGCTAGACCGCGGACAGACAGACAGACGGACATGACGAAACTATAAGGGTTCCTTGTTTACTACGGAACCCTAAAAACTAAAGAAAATTTGAATTTCACGGGCTACCTAAGCGCATCCCCCTTATATGATAAAGCAAAAAATACGTGTCTAATATTTTTTATTATCTGACTGACGGCCTAAACATTTTTTTTTTTTGTCCCAGGCATCATCCCTATTAAGCCTTTCAAAGCACCAAATAGAAAACTTGGATTTCTTTTGATTTTCTTTTTTTTTTCGTCAAGTACTTTTCTTCCAGTCCGCTACCCGTACGCGGGTCAGACAGTCGGTGAAGTGCGGTGGCGACGCTCCAGCGAATCAGACGAGCTGAGCGCGCAGCGTGCAATACGGCGCGTGCTCGACGCGTGGTGGGGAGAGAGGCGGCGCGTGCAGCCTAAACAACTCACTGCGCCTTTTAGGCTTACTGCTAAGTAAGTACAAAAACAAGAAAACAAGAACAGCACAACACAACTGTAATAGTTTTTCCAAAATGATAGAAAATCGTTGCGTGGTTCCAACTTAGTGCTTGAAAGAAAGACGCTCGTTACTTTCTTTCAAGACTTCCTTCCTTATGATTCCTTAGAGGTGAGCAACAGAGTTTTGATTCTAGATTTGTTCAAAAACCTAGTTCAAAAAATACAATAGACGTTGATATATTTAGTAACTTATTCCGCTTTACTATTCCTAAAGAGTTATAAAAAACCCTGTAAGAAATCGACACGTGTTTCACCTCTCAACGAGGCATGCTCAGGATGACGATTGACTTGTCGCGAATTACGGTAAAAAAAATATATTTTACGTAATTTAGGGTATTTTACGGTAAAATATGTAATTTTCGGTAAAAAACGTATTAAACGTACCTACTTACACAGTCATATGAGTCATACCTACTAAAACACTACAAATACGGAAGTGAGTATGTTTATGTGTATCATGTGTATATCACTACTTCACTATTAACGGATAAATGGATTTGAATGCAATTTGCCAGAGATATAAGCAGTATTGGAACTTAAAAAAGACAGAAAACTGGGCTCGTGCGACTCATGGTGTACTAAAAATCCTTAAAACTTAATTCTCAAGTCAAGAATTCAAGATATGAATTACACCGTGTCAAGGATTATAATAATATTATCTACGAGTATGTGCAGAGGCAGAGCAGAGGACAGCACAAATAAAAATTAAAATTTTCATATCTCGCCGGTAATTTTACCGTAATTTATATAAATAACCGTAAAATACCCATATTTTACCAGCGTTTTCCGTAAAATTACGTAATTTTGCAATCCTAGTCGCGAACCCGAATACAGCGTGGCATGGTATTGTATTTTACAATGGATTTCCGCAAGGTCACGCCTGAATCAATTAACTAGGTACCTAGTTCAAGCAAATTCCATCATTGAATTCAAACACAATTTTGCTGCCTAATTCAACTACCGACATCTTTCCAGGGGCACAGTTTGGGGTCACTTCAGCCAGCTAGCAGTGTGGAACCTTCAGGCGGTTGGCTGCGGCGCCGTCCGTCACGGGGCCCATAATTATCGCTTACTCCTCGTGTGTGACTTCTCCCACACCAATATGCTGGGGCAGAGGACCCTGGTGTCGGGGTCCATAGCACCCTGCCCTATTCATACGACGAGGAGACAACGGACAGCATACCCTTTACTTTGCGCGCCGGTAATATATTTTTTTTGGTTTTGGATCTTTGTTCGTTTTGATTATACGAGTAGATTGACTGTGCTCTACGATTGGATCTGGATAAACATAAGCTAAGCTAGAAATATTCCTGCAGATAGGTCAGAACAATTTAATCCTACTTGGACCAAAGCCTGCTTCAATGTATGACAACATCCGGGTAAACTTATAGACAAGTTGTTTTGCAAGAAACTGCCCGCTAGTGCCTCAATCTTGTACCATTTACTGATGACCCCAAGAAACCCTGCTTGGTGCCTAAAGGAACAGGATTTTACGAATGAAATGTCAAGACCAAATTACACGATCCATAAGTTGTTAGTAAAGGTCTTAACCTAATGTTAGTAAAAACCACACTATATACAAAATTGAAACGACTGACACCTACGTGTGCAGTCGTATCCAGTGAGCCAGCATGGGGCTGTCTCACTTATCACACAATACACTCTACTATACTTTTTATGCCGATATTCCGACGGGATCGAGCATTATGCGGGTGAAACCGCGGGGCGCAGCTGGTCTGACATAAAAGGTTTCTTCTATTTTATTCTATAGCCTTGGCAAGTAGGTACATACAAATATTAAACACTACCATCTTCTAGGTACGCCATCCTGTCCGCGCAGAACAAGAAGAAGAAATGGAGGACAATTACGAAGATTATTCAGTAGAAGAGCAACAAGAGGACAGTGACATCGCAACTGTTGAAGTGGGGGACGTTACACCACCAAGACTTCGGTTTTCCAAGACCGAAAAAAAATGGTTAAATCCTAAGATGAAGCTTAAATTAACGACAGTCAGAGACTTTCCTGAAATTACTAGGAAACTTGATACTCAGATGTATCGAGGTAAGTGCGTAAAGAAAAAAATTGGGGAATTTGGGAGGAGCTGGTTTGGGGACTACCCCGAACAAGCTCCTGACAAATTGGTCATCATCGTTATCAATCTACAGCAGTCCACTGCTGGACATAGGCCTCTCCAATTGCACGGGGACCCCACGCCGCCCGCGCGCGGTCCTTAGGTCATCACTCATTATTATAGCACCGACACGGCAAATGACTTGTCATTCAAGTTAGAATTTTAAATCAAATGTGTTAAAGTCTATAAAATACAATAGACGTGGATATATTTAGTAACTTGTTCCGCTTAGCTATTTCTAAAGAGCCATAAAAACTCCTGAAAGAAATCGACACGTGTTTCACCTCTCAACGAGGCATCCTCAGGATGACGATGGACTTGTTGCGAATTCGAACACGGCGTGTTGCCACACCGAGCGCTGAGTGCAGACTGAGCCTTATCGCCTGTCAAACCCACTTATATAAGGTGTGCAAGGCGCCATATAATAACACGAGCAGCGTCCGCCGCGCGGTAGACGCTCCCGCTTCGCTTCCCGCCTCCCGCGTTGTGGTCGCTCAGGTTTGGCCGAAGCTTTACTCGTATCAATTTTACATGCGCCTCGCCGCGCGGCGTGTTGGCGACAAGCGGGCGGATATTTTTTAATGCGGCGCCGGAACGTTACTGCACTGGAGCGGTGCGGTTATAATGAGTGAAGACTTTAGAATTATGTATTTTAATGTGTTTGCAATTTATTTGCCAACACGAGTTTTAGGAAAAACAACTGTAATGCCTACTTATAAGGTTCAGTTTGCGCTACAACTTCATATTTTTTTTTACTTTTTCAACAGTAGGTACTAGTCAGTCTAAAATCAACTTTATTTATACTAACATAAAGTTGATGTTTGTTTAAGTGGAGATAACATAAATTGGAAACAAAGTTATAAAAAGAGATTAAGTTGATTTTTGAATACCTGCCTAATAAAGGAATATGAACTTTATCAAGCACGATATTGCGTTTGTTGTTCCAAAACGCAGTTTACAAATAATCTATTTCCTTGTAGAATTCCAAACAACTCCAGCGACGCAAAAAGATTTGGCAATCCAGAAGTTAGATCGAGAGTTGGAACAGAAAACGCGGAAAACAGTGCTGAAGACGAATGTGAACCACGAGCAGGCCCATGACACGTTTGATAGCAATCAGTTCGAGAGAAATCAGTTCGACAATGACGTGAGAAACGACTGGATGGGCCGGAAGAAGTCGAACTTTGAGCAATGGCGGTAAGTGATACCAAATTAATAATTATACAAAAGCTACTGAATTATCGAAAAGGCTATATGGTTAGATAGGCCTTGCTGTACAATAGATTTCTTGATACAGATACTGCCATTCACGAAGACGCGCCCCACTCCGCGATAACTGTACTGTAAGCTGTATTTTAGTACGGAGCAGAGCGGAGTGGGGCGGGTCTTCGTGGATGGCTCTATATACACCGTGAAATTTGAATCACAGTTTTGCTAGAACAAACGTTATTCAGACCATGGTCTACTACCATTCCACAGCATCCAATAAAAAAAAAACATAAATTGGTTTTTGAAAAAACACAAAAAGACAAAGTTTAAAATGTCAAGATTATCTACTGCTTACAAAATTTCGTTTATGGAGGTACATTTCCCTGTAAGCAATGCTGTGTACCATGCGTGGTGTCTGTGTTGTACGGAGTAACGATAATCTTGACATTTTAAACTTTGTTTTTTTTGTGTTTTTTCAAAAACCAATTATGTTTTTTTTTTACTGGATGCTGTCGAATGGTAGTAGACCATGGTCTGAACAACGTTTGTTCTAGCAAAACTGTGATTCAAATTTCACGGTGTACCTATACAGTCAAACGACTTCATGTCCAAAAATCATCGTATACTGTTCAACCTTCAATGATAAAATCATAATCAGAAACCTCATCAGATCATACTACAAATTCTATATTTATAATGCATTAGCTTCTGCCCGCGACTTCGTTTAAGTGGAAGTCGACAAATTAAAGCCCATGTTACTTGCTGATAATGTAGCTTTCTATAGGTGAAACAATTTTTATAATTGGTTAAGTAATTTTTGAGTTTATCCATTACAAACAACAAAAAATTTTTACAAAAAAAAAACAACCGTCTTCCAAAAAAGACTACAAAGTAAAAAATAACTTTAATTTCGGAAGACGGTGTCTTTGGTTTTGAATTTTCGTTTTTTGTCACCGACTTCCGATATTAAAGTTATTTTTCACTTTGTAGTGTTTTTTGGAAGTCAGTTGTTTTTTTTTGGAAAAAGTTTTTATTTTTCACTTTTTAGTTGTGGTACCTACCCCACACAAAGTCGAAGCACTACCTGCTATGTAAATAACAGTGATAGGAACTTATCATATCATCCACATACTAAGTGGGAAAAAGTACGTATTATTGAAGCTAACTCAAAAACTATCAAAGCAAAGTTAATAAAATTTATATGGGACCACCTCGAGTGCATATCCATTCAAACAAAAAAATAATTTTCAGAATCGGTCCACAATTGACGGAGAAATCGGTGGACATACATAAAAAAAAAAGAAAAAACAAACATATGCGACGAACATAATAACCTCCTCCTTTTTGGAAGGTGGTTAAAAACATAAAAAAAATCTAATCTTTTGTAATTAAAATATGTTATTATTGTCTCTTCTCAATCAGAGCACCTGCGGTTTTATCTCTTCATCACCCTTGGTTGACTGATAAAGAATGCCTAAAGGATAGGTTACACAGTGCGAGCAGCTGACGTGACAGTAGACAGCTACTGTACTCGCATGACAGTAGCTCGACTCGCCTCGCTCGGTCACACCAATGCAAACGGCTGGCGTCGCAGTAGACAGCTACTGTACTCGCATGACAGTAGCTCGACTCGCCTCGCTCGGTCACACCAATGCAAACGGCTGGCGTCGCAGTAGACAGCTACTGCGTCAGTGTACTCGCATACTACATAAAAACACTGCACCCGGCGTGGGCCCGAGCGTATGAGCTACTGTCATTTCGCAAAATCGTGCGAGTTGACGACCGAGCGGCGTGCGAGCCGATGCTTGTGGCGTGGTGGGGGAAAGCGAGTGGCGAGTAAAAACAAAAAATGTTGTAGTAACTCGGACGCGAGCAACTAACCCACTCGCACATGACAGTACCTCGTATGATGCGGTCACACGGTGCGAGTAACTGCACCTCAGTAACTGACTAGGTCCGCTCGCATGCCAGCTCGCACTGTGTAACCTATACTTAAGGCATAAGTCCGCCTTTGTACCTTAATGTATGCGAGAAGTTTAAATAAATAAATATGGCTAACAAACAAGCAACCACCTTATTTTTTGGTTTTCACTTTTACTGTTTCCAGTAAAAATCAAGAGAATCCAGAAAACTTGGAGGAAGTGATTCCTCTGACGATACCTCGTCGTGAGATCATGGAGACTTTGGAACCCACCGAGGTCTACCACCCCGTCGCCGTGAAAGAAAATGTTAGTAACTACCTGTAACTATAATAATTTTATCCTATTTTTGCCTTTTCATACGTCCTGGTTACCGGGTACCCGGTGCCGGGTACCCGGCGGCTAATTGTATGGGCATGTACTCTGACTATTTTCTTAATGTCCAATGACAATTTATCGCAATGTCAACATACATTGCGATAAATTGTCATTGGACATTAAGAAAATAATAACTACGATGTTGTCGTTCTTTCGGAGACTTGGCTTAACAGTTCCGTCCGTAGCAGTGAGATATTCGACGGCAGATACGTGGTTTACAGGAGAGATAGAGAAAGTTCTTGTATACATAGTGGTAAAGAGGGTGGGGGAGTACTGATAGCTGTAAAAAAAAAAACATTCTAAACGTGCTGTGCATTTCGAGAGTAGCTGTGAGGACCTCTGGGTTATCCTGGACTTTCCGGTAGCTAAGTCTTTTCTTATCGACGAATGGCTCTCTGTGCAGTATACCTACCACCACCCGTGCGCATATCCTACTTGGAAAATTTCTTAGATAAATGTAATGCGGCCTTTGATCAACTTAATGACTCATGCGTATGTATCATAGGCAATTTCAACTTGGGTAATGTCGACTGGAAAATGGCTAGTAAATCGAATAACAGCCTCAAGTTAATTAAAACTTGCGAAGCTTTGTTGGATTTTACGCATGTTAACAAGCTCAATCAATGTAACAACATAAATAATACCTTAGATCGGATACTTGACATTGTATTATGTAATCATCCATTGTGTAACGTAAGCCATAGTATTAGCTCATTGTGTAATATTGATCAGCACCATCCACCCCTTGATATTACCGTCTCTTTAAATAAGGAAGCCAAACTTCCATATAATATTGTCAAAGGAATGCCTAACTTTCGTAAATCAAATTACTTACCGATTCGTAAATACCTAAAAGAACTCAACTGGGAACTACTACTAGCGAATACCCTATGTCGATGACAGATGGTACTACTACGTCATCTGACGGAACAGAAATATGAGAGTTATTTGCATCTTACTTTTCTTCTGTTTATAGTCCTGCTCAGGATGATGGTGATTTCCATAACAACACATTCTTGCAGAACCTTCAAAATTATAGTTTGTTTGTCAAATCTGTTTATTGATTGTGAGGCTTTATACAAGAAGTTAAAAACCCTAGACTGCAATAAGGGCGCAGGGCCAGATGGAATACCACCTATTTTTATTCACGAGTGTGCCGCCGAGTTAGTTATTCCATTGTCACTTATTTTCAACAAGTCTATGACTTCTGGAGTTTTCCCTTCAAAATGGATGGTAGGGAAGGTTGTTCCTATACACAAGTCAAATAATGACGACATGGTTTCTAACTATATACCCATATCAATTTTATCTGCCTTTGCAAAAAATTTTGAGTCACTGATCGGCCCCCATATTCAGAATCACTTAAAGCTGTACCTAAGCGAGGAGCAACATGGCTTCGTGGAGTCTAGATCTACAACTACCAACCTAATTCTGTTCACTGAATTATTAACGAAGGCAATAGACTCAGGTTACCAGGCTAATGTCATATATACCGATTTCAGTAAAGCTTTCGATAAGGTTTCGCATGGAATTTTGATAAGGAAATTACGAGCATATGGCATCACTGGATCGTTACTCTCATGGTTGAGTTCGTATCTCGTGGATAGATCTTTCTATGTGGTCATCAACGGTTATCAATCTGCCGTACGATATATCTCGTCTGGCGTGCCACAGGGATCTCATTTGAGACCCGTTTTATTTAATTTCTTCATTAATGTTATTCCAAATAAAATTGTTTACATTACTCTGTTATCTTTATGATTTAGAATGATTTAGAATATTGTAGCGTGATTTGGCGTCCACACTATGCCACACACTCGTTGCGTCTAGAACGCGTTCAAAAGCGTTTTCTGTGGCACCTGGCGTTTCCTAGCAGAATAACTAAAAAAGTACGTTCGTACAGTAATAGACTAAAATATTTTAAAATGGTGTCGCTAGACAATCGCCGACGCATTAATGACGCAATGTTTGTGTGCAAAGTAATGCACCACAAAATTGACTGCCCACAAATATTGCACCTTTAATTTCCGTGCCCCCTCAAGAATTCCTCGCAGTGCAATAACACCACTCTGCCCATCGCAGAGTAGAACAGTTCTAGGCGCCAATTCCCCCTATGCAAGGTTATGGAAGGTTATAAATAGCTGCAGTGATCAGATCGATTTGTTCTTTGAAAGTTTGGGCAAATTGAAAGCCAATTTTCATAAGTACATTCCTAAATGAATAGATCAACCTTTCATTATCTCACTTAAAAGGAAATGTGTCTACTTAAAATAAGTATGGTATAGTATAGTTTGTCATATATATATTGTTATTATTAGGTTTTAACTAGATTAATTTATTATACATTTTTGTACAACTTCTTTATGCATGCGGAGTTTACCTGTAAGTGATTGTTGCACTATTGCATATACGTTTTTGCATGCTACTCATAAGCATTATCCAGTGTAAACAATTGTTGGTGACCCTATAAATAAATGTCCCTCGGCTCGGGAATCATCGCATTTCAGAATACAAACGAATAGTAATTCCCATGTCCATCAATTATTAGATTTATCGTGTACGAGTATAATAATTTGAACTTTTGTCACTATTGTCTGTGCCAAAAGTAAGTAGGTTATTTTTATTTCTTAATGTCCCTCGGGAATCATCGCATTTCCGAATACAAACGAATGCTAATATCCATGTCCATTAGGTAATTATTAGATTTATCTTGTATAATAATTTGAATTCAGAACTAAGTACTTTATTGTTGTTTTGTGTTGATTTCTGTGTGAACTATATATAGCTGTAAAACTATTTTCGTGCCTGCGACTTTAGCAACTTTCCTCCTATTTTAAAAATAAATTACATTAAGTTAAAAGAGTATTAACAACTCTATATACTTCCAAGTCGATTGAGAGCGCCCGGACTGCACCAAGTGCAAAGGGCAACTGATAGAAATCCGACGACTGACGAAACACGAGGTTTGCCGAGGGACATTAAGAACAGTGTGCTTACTCTTGATTCCAATTCCGATCTGTCGACATTGGAATTGTGACGTTTCGTATTCTTGAGTTCGACACTAGCGCCAAATTGTTGTCAAATTGGGTGTCCATTTTAGGAACTAAGTGGGATTGGGATCGGGCTTGGTTTGGCTACTCTTGACTATAATTTGACACTGTGTATTGCGCCAGTATTGCGTTGGGATTGTTTGTTGATTGGAATTTTTCCAATAGCAAAAGTGTAACTTTTTTGAAATTGTTTTGTGTTTTAAGTCGTTTTTAGTATGGTAATAAGTGTGTAATATGGCACGATTTGCAGTTATATACAGTACTTTACATAATTCCAATAAAAAACAATCGAAACAAAGACGAGATGAGTGTCGGATGATGCGATATACGGACAAAGCGTTTTCTATGAATGAAGACGAATTTAGAGCAAAATATAGAGTGAGCAAGGATTTGTTTGAATAAATTTATAGTAGGACGATTTTTCATTTTAACTGAAATTGGAAACTTTTATTATGTACAACGTGTACAACATAATATAATTATATTAAAAAAATTACCAAGAAAATAACTAAGTACATTTACTGACAAAACAAAAATATTTCACTAATTGTATATTGTATTACTTAGTGTGTATTTACTTACCACTTGTATAAAACTTAAATATTAGTTTATGTAACTTATCGGAAAATCAATTGTTGTTACTGAAAAGGAACCACACGCGAAAAATATCTATATGTTAATGTTCAAAACAAACTTGCATTTCGAATTCACTTTTAATTTCTAAAACCACTTGACTTGACTTGACTTTATTCTTGAAATCGCAGAACTTTTACGCCGTCTTTTTTTTCTTGTAGTATTGTAGTATAGGCAATGATCCTGCCGCATACAGCCAATGTCATGTTTAATTTTATGATTTTAATCGTGTTCCTACGCCTAAATGAATTTAATACGTTACAATTAATCAATTAAACAACTATTTACATCATATTTATTTATTAACCTTGTTATTTAAAGGATAAATCATTTTAAAGCCTTATTACCGGTTTATCGTAATGAGTTGAACAACACTTTTGCAGGGCGAAACATAGCTAACTTCACGTGGAACAAAATAATCGCGGGGCAATCCCAATTTCAATCCAATGTTGACAGTATTAGTTTCAAGAGTACCGAATCACGTGACTGCAAAATTAACATTGGAATCGTATTGGCTTTATATTGGAATTGGAATTAGTTTGAAGAGTAAGCCCCCAGTTTGTCTGTACGTTATTATTACGAGGGAGTACAAGCGGCGACTGCGTGTCGCGCTCTTGACGGAAGCTGCAAAACCTGTAGCCCGCAGTTGGAAATCGGACACCGATCTCTCTCGTGAAATACTTATAGTAAATACGAAGCTGGTAGTATTCTGTCGGGAGATCCAGACGTTGGTGTCGGATGTAGGGGAGAAACATATAGGGTTTCAAACGAGAGAGAAATGGAATATTATATTTTACGTACCTCTTGGTAAAGATACTACACTTAATTATTTAATAGTAGGACGATTGGTTGACGCTATTTTTCGAATTAAGGACAGTTTCCGAAATTATGCCGAAAAATTTGGATTTATTAAAGCTGCATAGGGAATCTGGGAAGCCATTGACTTATAAATTATCAGAAAAATTTTAAACATTCCACCAGTCAATTTGAAATTTCAAAAAACAGATAAATTCTCGACAAAGCAATGGAAACTCTATGTAGCAAATCATCTAGCAAACTTCGAGGTTATATGTAGGATGAATGCATGATAATGCTGCACCATGCATTCAATAAAATTACTGACTTGTGTTGCAGATACCGCACTCTGCTAAAGAAGTCTACAAGGCAACAGCCAGGGAAGACAACACTGATCAAGATTTAGATGTAAGTGCCTTCTACCTAATCTACATAATACCTCTGTCACTTTTTGTTCGGAAAACCGGAAAGCGCCCTCTGTCGGCGCGACCACGCGTTCAGGTTCACCGAACAAAAAGTTCGAACGATCGTGAATTCGCGCGACTATCGCATATAAATAGAACGCAGGGTTACGGCTCCCGACCATGACAATAAAGGACCTATTGTCAAAGAATAGCGTACGCACAGCTGCTGGACTAAAGTGGAACTGAGCTGGCCACATCTGTCACATGTTGGAGCAGCGATACGCAAAAACCAAATGGAAAGAAAGAAAATACATTCATTTAGCTCAGACCAAAAAGCACACAATACAGCAGATAAAAATTTAAAATATTTTTTTTTTTGCTTTTTTTGTGTCTCACTGCTGGGCAAAGCGCCTCCCCTTTTTCCTGCCAAATCTCTCTATTTTGTGCGATTTCAGGCCATGTTGGCCCCGCAAACATAACAAGATCGTCACACCACCTTCGCCGCGGTCTATCTCGACGGCGATGTCCTCCTTCAGGCGTCCAGTAAGTGACGATCTTTGCCCATGTCTCCGGGTGCATTCATGCGACATGGCCGGCCCACTCCCACTTCAGCCTGGCTGTTTATTCTCCAACATCCGTTACTTGAATTATGGAGCGCTGGATGGTGTTTCTAACGTGGTCCGTTCGTTTGACACCTATTATGCTGTGCTCCATTGCCCGCTGGCAAATCTTAAGTTTGGACTTCTGTTGTTCAGTAAGTGACCAACTTTGTACACCATAGGTTAGGACGGGCAGAATGCACATGTCGATGAGTTTCCTTTTCAATGTTAAAGGAAGATTTCCTTTCATGTGTTCTTTAAGGGCCCAATAAGTCTTCCAAGCATTTTGAAAAATCAAATAAAAAGTTGAAAGTGCGATATAAGAAATTAGCAGGGGAGTGTGCCTCACAGCTAAATAGCAGGAAACTACTACGCGGCAGGCTAGAAAGAGATGGCGGGATGAGCTGGACTCTTTCTTAAGAGGGCCCTTCCCGATCCGTCTATCGTCAACGCGAGCATGGTCGAAAAGCTTGTTGTTTCATCCAGCGCAAGTGAGAACTGCTAACAAGCAAGTGAGAACGCGATAACATTGTATGAAAAATAACTGGTTTCAGGAAATACGTGTTTTTGAATACGCCTTACAAGTTTGTAAAATATTTTTTTGTCATTTAGAATCTCCATTACCTACATGTGCGAGGTTTCTATAAAGATGTTTTCTTTACTTTTACAATTTATAAGTACATTATGAACGGTCAAACTTGAGGTAAAATTTGTGCAAAAAAGCAGATTTTTAGAGGCTTATATTGAATTTGTTTCGCTAAATTTTTATTTTTTGCTTTCATCGAAACCTAGATATAGTGCACAAGATACCCATTAGTATAAAAGAATTAAAGAAAGATGTGTTCATCATCATCAGCCTATAAAAATGTTCCCACTGCTGGGACACAGGCCTTCTCTCTGTGAGAGGGAGTACTGAAATAAAAACGAAAAAAAAAAACTAGGTACTTACTTTTAGAATAGTAAAGTTTTGATTATAAATGAATGTTTTTCTTCTTCGTCGTCGCATTCCATTTACATAATTATCTGTTTTAAATTCGGCCACTTCGACAACCTTATCGTTGACCTCGCAAAGATCTTCCATAGTGCATGTGTTATTGCACAGAAAGCACTATATTGGTATCGATTCCCTTGCTCACAAACTAAACTAAGGACCGTATTACAGAACCTCACTCAAAACTCAAGCATTACATAAAACTTGTTTAAAGCCTTGTGATTGGTTAAAACTAGCTTTAAGTAATGCTTGAGTCTTGAGTGAGGTTCTGTAATACGGGCCTAAATTTAAGTTCAGTGCATCTTTTTCTTTCTATTTCATTAGGAAAAGGACAGAAGAAAAATTTTAGATTTGTCATGTCAAATTAATCAGCGCTTGACGTAAATTGACGTAAAAATTACGTCAATTTACGTCAAGCGCTGATTAATTTAGGCAAGTTTTTAATCACGTCTAAACTTGTATGGAGTAGTGACAGGTGCTGATTAATTTGACAGGACTAAACTAAAATTTATCTTCTGTCCTTTTCTTAATGAAATAGAAAGAAAAAGATGGTCTGAACTTAAATTTAGTTTAGTTTGTGAACAAGGGAATCGGCACCAATGAATGTTAATTTTGTTGTTATTTGTTTTAATTTTCAGGAAAGTAATTTCCGTCCGCGATGGCAACAGACAAGACTAAGACCTCAAAGGTAAGACTAAAAGCTTCCTGGTGAGACTGGTCAATGGTTACTGATCAGTCGACTGTTTCCATTTCTTAGACTACATACAGCGTGTATAGGGATGGTCAAATGAGATCATTCACCGTCCATAAATGTTTGGGCTTAAAGTGAAAATGTCAAACAAAAAAAAGTTATATTCCGTTAGAAAATGTAATTCTCTTCACTGTTCACTATGGGACTATATCTGTAGGGCTATTCCCTGCGCTGTTATAAGAGTTTGAAAAATACTGTTTTCTGCATGTTTTAGTTAAAAGAATAACAGTAATCTAATTACAGTAATAGCTTTTTATGCCAGTAAATGGTCCCGATTCCCTTGTTCACAAACTAAACTAAATTTAAGTTCAGTGCATCTTTTTCTTTCTATTTCATTAAGAAAAGGACAGAAGAAAAAATTTGGTTTAGTCCTGTCAAATTAATCAGCGCCTGTCACTACTCTATACAAGTTTAGACGTGATTAAAAACTTGCCTACTAAAATTAAGTCAATTTACGTCAAGCGCTGATTAATTTGACAGGACTAAACTAAAATTTATCTTCTGTCCTTTTCTTAATGAAATAGAAAGAAAAAGATGCACTGAACTTAAATTTAGTTTAGTTTGTGAACAAGGGAATTGGCACCATTATCATCTTTTAAGTGCTGTGAAACAAAGGCTCTAGGGTTATTCTCCACATAACTAGTACAGTATGCGAAATAGTATTTTTTTCGACAATACTAGTATTAGCTGCTGATTGAAATAGGTATCACTAGTATTAACTGGTTTTAGGTCTATTTAGTGGTTTCTATTCTCGCAAAAACAGTGAAATAAAATAACATAATATTTTAAGTAACGGATTTAAAAAGAAGCTTAAGAACGCGGCGACGCATGAATTGTCCATACAAACGTAATACCTAAATCATTTGCAATTTGGACATATTTCCACCATATTATGTTGTTATTCGGATTTTGTCTAAATCCGAATAATAAATGTTTATCTGTACATCTTTTTTTTTCCAAAAATCTTTTCTAAAATGAAGGTTTAACGAATTTTATTTCGCACATTTTTACAGCGTAAATGACATGTCTTCATATTGTTTTTTCTGTATTATAAACAATAATATTTATAATATAGTTTCTGCAGAAGCATAGCTTATATTATCAAGTTACAAATTATCGAAAAAAAAATGGAAAAATATTAAGTTTTCATTCATCATTTTTGGTATTACGGAACACATCCAAATTTATCATAAATTTTCGAAAGCTAGTAGTGCTATCGCGTCAAGCAATAATTGTTAATGTGTGCGTGGTAGTATTGCTCACTGTAGGTATATATCGCTCCGACAGGTACTCACACTAGCGCAACGTGCTTGGAATTGAATTTTGCAAACATCTCGATTTGTAGTTGCGAGCCGTGTTTGCAGGCCTCTTAATTTTGCCCAAAATGAATGATCTATAAGGGTATGGTACAGACCAGGGATGCTACTGAGCTTCGGTTCTGGTTCCGAAAGATCGTAACTTCCGATTAATTTTACACCTTCGATTCAAACTTCAGTTCCAATAATTTTGAATCGGAGTTATACCGAAGTTCGAAACGCAGCGATGCACGTGACTTTATTTTCACGGTTTATAATGCTGTATTCGCTAAGAAAAACCTACATTTAAAATGAGCCCTCCGCGAGGGCTCCCGCCATCCCAGATGCGACTAGGTGAACTCTCCAGGAGGGCTCCCGGCACTGAACGTGTTAACATAATGCTAATTGTTTGCAGGCCAGGTGCAAATGCTCTACTCTCAGTATCGTCCACAGTTAAATACTCTAGAAAAGAATTTATTGTAAGTTTGAATCTTCATCACCCTCCGCATTTTGATCCTACTTTATATGAGTTCTGCGCAGCCTAGCCTTTTCCCAACTATGTTGGGGTCGGCTTCCGGATGCAGCTGAATACCAGTATTTTACATGGAGCGACTGCCTATCTGACCTCCACAACCCAGTAACTGGGTAATACGATACCCCTTGGTAAGACTGGTTGTCAGACTTTCGGGCTTCTGACTACCCGTAACGACTGTCAAAGATCCACGAATGACAGCCGGGACCAACGGCTTAACGTGCTTTCCGAGGCACGGAGGGGTCTCGGTATGTAAAGATGGTCACCCGTCCATGGACCAACCCTGGCATTCGTAGCTTAACCTGATGGATCACTGGTGGCTGTTACGTAGCCACAAGCTTCTCCATGTATTTTCTTCTTCCATACATCTCAATCCTTTCTAGCGATGTCATCTTTCACAAAATCCATCATTCGTTTTTTTGGTCTCCCTCAACTCTAATAGCCAATTATTTCTAATTTAAATAGATACCTACTTGATGAGAACAGTAGAACTCGTCAGATGTAGGTATGATGATCATCGTTCCATGTAAAATGCTGATTTCTGATCAGACTAGAAGTCAATACCAACTTACAGTATTTATATTTTCTTAATGTCCCTCGGGAATCATCGCATTTCCGAATATAAACGACTGCTAATTTCCATGTCCATCAATTATTCGATGTATCGTATCCTACTTTCCTACTAATATTATAAAGGCGAAAGTTTGTGAGTGTGTGTGTATGTTTGTCTCTTCTTCACGCTCAAACGGCTGAACTAATTTGGATGAAATTTGGCACACAGATAGTTTATAACATGGATTAACACATAGGATACTTTTTATCCCGATATTCTCACAGGATCGAGACTTACGCGGGTGAAACCGCGTGGCGCAGCTATATAATAATTTGAATTCAGAACTACTCGTAACTACTTTATTGTTGTTTTGTTTTGATTGCCGTGTGAACTATATAGAGCTGTAAAACTATTTTCCTATCTGTCGTGCCTGCGACTTTAGCGGCTTTACTCTCATTTTTAAATTAAATTACATTATGTGAGTATTAACAACTCTATATACTTCCAAGTCGATTGAGAGCGTCCGGTCTGCACCAAGTGCAAAGGGCAATTGATGGAAATCCGACGACTGACCAAACACGAAGTTTGCCGAGGGACATTAAGAACATAGAAATACTGTCGTTGGCTTGACTTCTATAGTTTGACCGAGACCGCTGGAATGCGCGGCAAGGCGAGAAACAGATGCCGTGAGCGTTGCCGAATGAGCGGCCTGCACTGCCCCCCGTCTCGCCGCGCACAGACCTAAACCCGGCAAAACATGTTGGCCAACCCTCAGCCAACGCGAGCGTATGCAAATTGATACAAGGCGGGTGCTATATTAATTTTTTTGTTCAGAAGGCATCACTAAGCCTAGACAAAGAAGATATTGACCAGTTATTTCGAGACACCGGCTTCAACGTTCACTGGAGAAAGCATACCACATGATCTACAATATAATCACTCTTATAATTATGTTGTTTTATTTATAAATATAATTTTAAAAAACCGGCCAAGTGCATGTCGGACCACGCACAATGTAGGGTTCCGTAGTTGGGATGAATTTATCTCAAGAACAAACTTAACATTGTAGTAAAAAAAATTATCTTTCATACAGAATGTATGGGAGAACATGTTTTTACAACCGCAAGTCTAAGTTGGTCGATTATTACTCGTTAACTTGTAAAGCCTACCTACTCAGCTGTGATAGTTTTCATTTTAAATTCGTTACATAAGCTACTGCCGTGAATTTTTTCACATACCTAAAAACAACGATTTAGCTGGCAGGGGGGGGGGGGGGACACTTGACTCTAACAAAAATTTGCACTTTAAAGCTTAATATTTCGCAAACGGATCTCTGAATTCAAAAATGGTTTTAACACACTCACAATATTTTTGAAAGACCTTTCCAACGATACCCCACACCAAGGGATAGAAAAAAAAAAAACATCCTCACTTTACGTGTAGGGGAGGTACCCTAAAAAATATATTTTTCATAATTTTATTTTACCACTTTGTCGGCATGATTAATATGTAGAGGATCTAGTCTTTATCTCTCAAATTAAACGATGATTATATTGATATAAACTGATTTATTTTCCTGACTTTCAGTGTCGAACAGCCGAATCACAGACTATGAGCCGAATGAATCCATTTCACTTCGCTGTCAAACGTCAAAAAATGTCATACAAAGTGTTGCCATAATTATCTCTGATTCGATACATTTAAATAGTCGATTTAATATTTAACTACAATAATAACTATTAGAATAATCTACTATTTACTAAATTTGATAGTAATATAATTGTATGTATGGTTGCATACTAGATATGATTTTATAAATAAGAATACCTACATCTTGGCTAATTAACCTTATAGTATTTAAATTACAACTTTCTAGTACTAACAGTCTTGGAGCTAGACCGCGGACAGACAGACAGACGCACATGACGAAACTATAAGGGTTCCTTGTTTACTACGGAACCCTAAAAATTGTGAAAATCATAAAACCCGATTGCAGCAAAAAGAAAAACAAAACAAGCTCATTTTTTAAGTAGTCTGATCGTCGATCAACAATACCAACTAGATAACGGGTCACGTACAAAATCGAACAATACCAACTAGATAACGGGTCACGTACAAAATCGAAGCTAAATACTGTCTTCGTGAATATATACTTATACATCTTCATTTGTTTACTAACGAACTGAGATAAAAGTTTTAAAACAGTTTTAAGTTCAACCTAATTACAACCATGGCACCTAGAACTTATAAAGTCACAAATCATCAAAATATTATGTTATACTTATGATCACTCGTCACAAAAAACGTTTATTTACTTTAACAGTTGTTTTGTGTTGTACAGACGCCAGCACATCAAGCTACCCGAAACTGTCAAATTTTCCCAATCAACTTTGAACCTTAGACTTCAGCGATAAAGTTGAAAATCTATTAAATAAATTTGACAGATTGTAGTAGCTTGATGTGCTGGCGTCTGTACACAAAATGTAAGTATGCCTGTTGTTTTTAAGGTTCCGTACCTCAAATAGAAAAAACGGAACCCTTATAGGATCACTCGTGTGTCTGTCTGTCCGTCTGTCACAGCCAATTTGCTCCAAATCGAATGGACCGATTAAGTTGAAGTTTGGTACACACATGTATTTCTGTGACCCAAACACGGACTTGTAACGTAAATAATAGAATTTTGAATATGGGGGTCACTTTCGGGGCAAATAAGAAAAGAAAACTGTATCGTGTGACATATCAAATGAAAGGGCTTGTTGTGAGGATCTTAAAAATGTTTTTTATTTAAATTTAAAATAAATACTTTAAAAGATATTTAAGAAATTCGATGAAAATTGACCCACCCATCTCCGAAACTACAGGACCTAAAATTTAAAAAAAATACATAGTATGGCTTTCTACTCATATATTACAGGAAAACCTATAAGAATATGGTAAATCAATATGGTAAATCTCTCAATATTGTGCGTACAAACTTACATTTGCAGTTGGAATGTATGGGAGAACATGTTTACACTTTTAATAAGGTGTCGGTAACGGTAACAGTGTCGCGAGTTCAATTGTTTTTCGCATCTCAAAAATGTCCAACGCGCCTAAAGAAGATTTCACTTTAAAAAAAAATACAATACAAATCTACTCCGTACATCTACTGTTCCGTTACACAAAAGTTTGCGTGTGTATTGGCCAACCTTGGCCAAACATTTGTAGCGTTGGTTTAAAATTGGTAATTTTGTTCAAAATTTTATATTATTCGTTAGTTTAAAGCTTAAAATGAATAGATGTACTTACCGAAAGTAAGAAAATCCAGTCGTTAAATTGCTTTTTCGGGCATTATTTTTACAAGTTTTGAATACACATTGCGGCATTGTGAAACGTGGTTATATTGGCTGTGTATCAAGCGAACTAAACAAAATAGGGGCTCAACTTTCAAAAGAGCTGTTATTTGCCGAGACGTTTTTCTCGCGCCGACCCGATATCTAGTTGGTATTGTTGATCGAAGAGTCTGATGGAGTTCGTGCCAGTTATTTTAGTTCACGTTCGGTCCCAACAAATGCATCAGACTGCTTGAGAAGTGATCTTGTTTAGAACTTTTTTTTTAACATATGTAAATTGCGGTGTGGCTCTCGATAACTGGGTGTATACAAAATCGGTAGGTAGAGAAAGTATTGTTACAATACTCGGAGGTACCTAATACATTGTTATAAGGATCTTTTGGCGTTCCGATGACGTTGAGATGAAGGCGCTGTTGGTAAGTATTAAAAAACATTTGTGAAAATTATTAAAAAATAAAAAACAAAATGTCTTCGCTAGTTCCGATTTTGGCCACGCGCCAAAAGATTCGTCTGCTCTTACTGTCAAAAACAGCTCTTAAATTCGACACTTGCGATTATCTATAAAAAGCCTTCTATTGTAAACACAAAAGACAGAGCTAACAATAAAACACGCCATTCTACTAACAACGAACGCATGGCAGCCGAAATTCAATTGCGGATGTTGCAAAAAAAATAGCGAATGTTGCGATTTTATGTTTTTATATTTTACTGCTCAAATTAATTATAAAAATTTAAATGTTTGTAATATGGAGGTAATTATCGTTTTTATTAAACCAATAAATAATGATGAACCAAAGAGACAACATTTAATTTTAAAAAATACAGTGGTACTCCGGGAGTGCCGACAGAAGTGAAAACTCCGAAATGAGATATAAGTTAGAATGAACTTATTAGCTTTGTAGGCAATTTTGACTCCTAGGTGCAAGGTTAGTGTAACGTTGCCACAAAATAGCTGCTAAATGATTTTCACATTAAATAGTCGGTACCTGTTTTTTCTGTTCTCTCTCACTAAATTACAAAAATCTTTAGATAATTACCGTAATTACTTTTTCAAACTCAAACTCAAAGCATTTATTTCAAATAAACCAATTACAGGTACTTTTGAATTGTCAAGGGGTCGGTCAGTCAGAAAAATGAAGCTAGTTGCTTTATTTAATGTACAGACGCCAGCACTTCAAGCTACTACAATCTGTCAAATTTATATAATAGATTTTCAACTTTATCGCTGAAGCATAAGAATCAATAATGTCTATCTCAATTTTTTTGCATTTTCTACTTTTTAACCGACTTCCAAAAGGAGGAGGTTCTCAATTCGTCTGTATGTTCTTTTTTTTTTTTTTTTTTTTTTTGTATGTTTGTTACGCGATTACTCCGCCAATTATGAATAGATTTTGATGATTCTTTTTTTGTTTGGTAGATCATACTTCAGAGGTGGTCCCATATAAATTTTATTAACTTTGCCTGGGTAGTTTTTGAGTTAGCTTCAATTATACGTATTTTTTCCCACTTAGTATGTAGATGATATGATAACTTCTTGTCACTGTTATTTACATAGTAGGTAGTGGTATTCGAATTTGTGTGGGGTAGGTACCACAACTAAAAAGAGAAAAATAAAAACTTTTTACAAATAAAAAAACAACCGACTTCAAAAAAAAACACTACAAAGTGAAAAATAACTTTAATTTCGGAAGTCGGTGACAAAGAACGAAAATTCAAAACCAAAGACACCGACTTCCGAAATTAAAGTTATTTTTCACTTTGTAGTGTTTTTTTTTTTGAAGTCGGTTGTTTTTTTTTTTGTAAAAAGTTTTTTAAGTCAAAGGATTTAAAGTCCAATTTGGCACAGGTTATTCAAGCAACATTTTTTTTATTTACTGTAAAGTTGACTTTTGTGAGATAGACACTATTGATTCTTAACCGTCGATAAGGTTCACAGTTGATTGGGAAAATTTGACAGTTTCGGGTAGCTTGATGTGCTGGCGTCTGTACCTTGAAAATAGTTGTTATGTTGAATCGATTGCTATTCCATTTATGTTCATTTAATTTTTTTTATATTAATTGAGTACCTTTTAGTGGTATGAGGAACAGGGTGTAAAGTTCACTCATCCACCATAGAAAAGGGAGGATCCTCCGACCAGACGGGTGTTGTGTCTGGCGGGCAACTGCCTATCGGTATGAAGTTGAAATCTTGTATGTATGTCGATCGCTCGGTAAACTCTAACTGCGCGATGCAGGATTTGTGTGACGTCATGTCTATGATGCGTAGTTCGTATGTGGCGGTGTAACCGCTACATCACTCCCCTCAGGAGACTGGAGGTCGATAGTGGGCTGAATCTTGCGATGCTTCACACAGTGCCGGCTGTGGTTGCGGCGATTGTGGTGATACCCCAGTGAGTCGGGGTGATTGAGTTGACTGCGGTGATTCCCCAGTGAGTCGGGGTGATTGAGTTGATTCCCCAGTGAGTCGGGGTGATGAGGATGATTGCGTTGATTCCCCAGTGAGTCGGGGTGATGGGCTCAGGGTGATGACCAGGAATGCGCGTTCGCTGCATGCTGGTGGTCAGGATACCCGTTGAAGCCGTGGGTGCTGGCTGGCTATGATTCGCCTCACGAAAGCTTGCGGGAGTGATGATGATGATGACGTCACGCTGAAGTAATTGCACGAAGGCTGCGTTGACCACACGTCACGTCGGAGTCACCAATTTAGTGGTATTAGGAACAGGGTGTAAAGTTCACTCATCCACCATAGAAAAGGGAGGATCCTCCGACCAGACAAGTGTTGTGTCTGGCGGTTTTGTGTAAATTCGCTGAAATGTGATGATTATTGTTGAAGATGTCGGAAAAAATCATGCCGACTGACAGCTACTGGCGTGCGCCGAGTAAACCGTGAGAAATAAATAAAATTTATGTTCTACAGGATTGTATATCTTAAAAAGTTCTATAAAGTTTGTGTGCCAGCAATACTTAAAAAAACTCGCAGATTTGAAAAAAAATTGTATTGGAGTCACTGAGCCGTCTTGATAGAATGCGCGGTTTTGACAATCAAAATTAAATTACAAAATTAGTTCTGATAAATGTCGCTGAAATATTCATATTTTCCGAATAGTCCCAGTCGCCCCCACATGGACGTACATTGATGACGGCAAATCGGATGCATCACCCACGGTCATCAGTGAAGAGACAGTATATCCTATCCCGTGGAAGTGTGGGGGTCGAGGTTTTCTAAGTGCTAAAACCCTCCATAACCGCGAGATTTACAGTCTCAGGGAATATTTCCTTCAAACTGACGTGGGTATGCGTATGCAACAAGATGTGGACGCAGTGGACAAGGGCCTCACCCCGCTTTCCTTGGCAAAAGAGAACTGGCGCAAACCTGCAGTACTTGATAATCGTAAGGAAGTATGACAGGGCAAAGAGCTAAACGGACGCTTTTTGCGGGCCCTCCACGGACCTGATGTAGACTTTTTGGCGTCTGTATCCTGGCTGCGTTTCGGCGAACTCTTCGGGGAAACCGAAGGTTTTGTTGCGATTATGGATGAAGTTATCATGACGAATAATTATCGAAAATACATTGTCAAGGACGGTACGGTTGACATCTGTTGGGCATGCCACCATCGTCCCGGTGAATCAATCCGACATATTGTTTCCGTTTGTTCTCGTCTTGCTAATGGCGAGTACTTGCACATACACAATCTAGTGACTAGGATTATTCACCAGCAACTTTCCTTGCAGTACAACTTTGTGGAGTCCGAAGTACCAGACTACATGTATGTGCCCGACCCAGTTCTCGAGAATGGTCACGTCACATTGTACTGGGATCGATCTATCATCACTAACAGCACTATTGTAGCCAATAAGCCTGATATTGTGGTGATAGATCGACGAGAGCGCCGTGCAATGATTATTGATATCACTGTCCCTCATAACGAGAATCTCGTGAAAGCTGAGAAAGATAAAAAATCAAGTATCTTGACTTAGCACACGAGGTTGTCGACATGTGGGACGTGGACTCTGCAATCATTGTACCGATAATCGTTACGGTTAATGGCCTAATAGCGAAGAGCCTCGACCAACACCTCAGGAGGCTCTCATTGCGCGGCCGGGTCAAGGGCTTAGAAAGCAGTACTCCTAGACACGGCACGCATAGTGAGGAGGTTCCTCTCTCTAGAGCCCTGATCACTGGCAGCTTGGTCCCTGTTCCTGATGCCGATGGGCCACAATTTTTTATATTTTTAAATGATTTTTATAAAAATATTATAAAATGTATTTAATATGTAAAAAAAAATAATTAATGAAATAAGTGATTAAAAAGCAACTACAGTGAAGAAAATCTTGTTTTTATGTCCCTAAAAAATATCACTTATCTACTAATAAAACCACATCGGAAATGTGACCGCCAATCCCCTCATCGCGGCCGTAAGACAGCGATGAGGGGGTAGGCGATCCACGCGGCAATGTACAGCGATTTGAAGTGGGGGCAATAAGTTCCCAGTCGCCACCCGGTGGCAACTAGGAATTTTTTTCCCAATTGCCACCTGGTGGCAATCCATGTGGACTGGGACTATTCGATATTTTCAGGTACATAAATAAATCACAAGGAACATTACTAATTGGTGTTAAAAACAGTCAACTACCCTATTATAAACTTCAAAGATCTATATTAAAATCTCTGGATTTCTGTCCTACGTACGGTTCGTTCATGGTACCTAGTACTGTTCTGTCAGTCGCCATTTTGAACTCTAAAGGTGTGTCCAAACGTTTAGCGGCACGAGCGCGGCAGCAACACGCGGCGTTTGCAGGACAAATTTCTGCCGCGCTCTAGTTAGGACTTAGCCAACGTTCGCACGGACGTAATAAAATCGCGGCGATTTTATTTCGTACACTGGATTTTCAACGCTCTGCTCAGCGCTGAGAGTTGAAAATCCAACAGTGTGTTTTTTCAACGCGCTGGGACGAGATTGCGTCCCAGCGCGTTGGATTCTCAACGCTTGAAAATCCAGTTCCGCGATAAAATCCCGCCGCGATTTTATTACATCCGTGCGTACGTCAGCTAAACCGACGAATGTTCGCGCGGCAGTCACGCACGATTGCCGCTTTATGTTTGGACACATCTTAATAGTATTGAGGAATGTTCAATAATGCGAACCTGAGACTGCAAAATTCTATCAATCGCGTCACGCACTAGTCAAGTTAAAATGAACGCACTGTACGGTCCTACGCATTGAAATAGAAATAACATATGTCTATGGTCCTACGTATCTGTCACATTTTCTAAATCCGTCAATTTGGTGAAATCTCAAAGTTCAGTCTTGAACTCAGTTGAAACTGTTTATAAATCAATACCTACATAATAAATCATTCGTTCTGCGCTAGATAGTGATATATATATTTTTTTAATTTAATTTATTAACAGCTTTTGCTGTTCGTGATGTGTTGTTGTTGCCTGACCGGGGACCACTGCTGTTGCCGTTTCCTACGTTGCATCTGTTGCGTCTGGTGTTTTATAAAGTGTGGCAGATTGTGTGGCTGTGGAGGACTTTGTGAAGATGCATGCGATAGGGAGGGTTATTTCGACTAGACGAGTGAAGACAATGACGTTGAACGTAACCGAGTACCTATCCCAATTTCCCACCTCGCTGGGATTTAAGAATATTCGATTTTTTGATTCCGCATATTGTGGTTTTTACAGAATTTATTTTTATAAACTGTGAAAGAGTTAAAGAAATAAATGTTTTGGGTAACTAACTGGATAGTTGTTTCTTTGTTTATGTCGCAGATGGATTGTTGAATTAGCTTTTTATATAACCGCTAGCCGATAGACAAAACAACTTCGTTCAATCAATCGATCAATCTTGAATAGGTATACTTAGATATTATTATCTACATTTCTACTTCTGCACGTAGTTCGTCGTTTTTTTGTTGTAAAGTTGGTCAGAAATAATTAGTCAAAGAATTTTAAGGTCATGTACACACGGCTACACATCAAGCTATACATTTCCAGTTTATGCTGATCTCGCATTGTAAAGGATTTCCGTACAATGCGAGGTCAGCTTATACTGGAAATGTATAACTTGATGTGTAGCCGTGTGTACCATAAGTTATACAGGGTGACTGGTAATTTGACGTATTCCTTCCAGGACGTGGTAGTGTGACCCATTTGCAACAATTAAGCATCCCATAAAGCCTAGGCGAAAATTCATGGGAATCGAGAAAACCCAATTTTTATGTTATTTTGAAAAATTTCCAGAATTCGTCACTAAATACCACTTTTCTCTAAACTCTCAAATTGAATGGCCCTCATTGCTTTTCCATGGGATACCTATACTTTAATAAACATTTCGATGTAACCAAATTTTCTAAAACATCAAACAGGTAAAAGTAAAAGGAAGAAGTTTACTAACAATTTTCAAAAATCATTTAAGTAGGTACATGAACTTTGACACCAGTTATCTCGAAATTTTACTTTGGCATTAAGCGTGAAAATTATGGAGATGACATCTTCATTTAATCAGCTGCCCATTTTAAACAAAACTTTTGAATATCAAACAGCAATCAGGTTCAGGTTTGAAATTATTTCAACAATTGCCGATTCTATGTTTTTGCGCATTATCGACTGTGAGGCCTAAATTTTTTTTTTGTTTACCTGTGAGACGTTTTCGATGTTGTTTCAAATAAATTAGCAATTAAGGCTTTCAATTTCATATTTTCAAGAATTCATAATTTATGTGACATTCTGGGATTTTTTCTGAAATTAAGGCTAAGTTATGATAAATAAAGGATGTTTAAAGCCTCAAATGTCGGCGTATGTCATACTATTAGAGTATGTACAGTAAGCGCTCAAAAGTGCATGAGCACGCTAAGAGTCGTATTGCTGTGAACACGCGGTATAGTCCGTACATTTGTATGTGTAAACAGTCAGACGTCTGTGGTGTGAGTGCCGTACACACACCACAGAGAACGCAGTTTTGAACTACACACTATCGTATCGTCACGGTTCGCGGGCGCCGCACTTATATTTCCATAACTTTTGTTAGCACGCATCATACTCGTACGCGTGACCTTGGCCAGTGTATCGCATTGCTAAAATTCGAAAGTAAATTATATGTGCAGATAGCAGAAGGCGTTAAGCGTTGGTCTTAGATTCAAGATGGCTAAGGTTCTAATCTCGTAAATCACAGCGCTGTTTTTGCAAATATTATTATTTTTTTTTGCAATAATAATATTTTTAAATATCCTGCCTATTTATTAATGTTGTTATTGCAATAAAGGGTTTAGAATAAAAAATGCGTGATATCTTATAATAAAAATAAATAATATTTATTCGTTATGTTTATTTTACTTAAGTATAGTTATCAAACTGCTACAATTATTTATCATTACTTCACCTGAATAATATGTGAAATAGATGTCTAGAAACTTAGAAGCAATTTGTATTATTTTGACATATTTAAATTTTGAAATATTTTAAATTTTAAATGGATTTTTTGCACCATAAATATAAAGCTTTGATCATGGTCTAAGTAATTAAGCAATAAATAAGAATATTAGACTACTTAAAATGTAAAAAAATCTACTGACAAAATTGTTGATTTTAAGGTTAAAGGCAGTTGTTCATATTAATTATTTTAAACTTTATTTGGCTTTAGTAAATATTGGTTGGTATTGAGGTTATAGCTTAAGTATTCATTTTCTTTACGAAAAGAAGATTGAAACTAAACCTCAAATTTTAATCCTAAAATAATACTATTACTAAAATAATATTAAACAATTTCGGTATATCTGCAAGAAATACGACAAACACCCTATTGAAACGTGCTTAAAAAATTCGTTACCATAAATTCATGCAATAACGAATCTGTTGTTTATTAAGTTGGTACGGTCAATATTTTAAGGTCAAAAACGGTTTTCTAGCTGGTCTTCAGTGATGCAAGCCTTCAGAGTGCACGTCGAACGGTTCATAATGACGTGTTTTTAATAATTCAGCAAAATATCTCGTTGGTATGAAACCATTTGTTTCATTCACCATTTGACGTCGCTGCTACTCGATAATAAGCCCCTTCGTCATATCTCTTAACCGTCACAGTATTTCTCTAGAACAAAGAAAAACATTGTTTTTATTACACATAATACCTAATTATTTATTATTCACTAATCGAATTAAACCTCACAATGAATTTAAAACTTTAAAGGCATCTTCTGTCTCAACAATACCTCTGTTCTATCAACAATACCCTTGATTAGGATTTATGTTTAGTAAAATATGAAATATATAAATGATAACACTCACACTTAGTCCGGTTTTATTAGATATTCACTTCACTTTTACGCAGCGCAATAATATTCTCTGATCTGATCTGATCTCTTCAATATATTTTATGCCTGCTTTTTGATAATAATAACCACAACACTGCGCTAAATGCTCGTCACCAATATTATCACGGCACGAACCAACAAAGTTCTATTAATTGAATACTTGTAACAAACTGCATCTACCCCACAGAAATCGAAATAATTTACTTAGTTTTTTGTGGTCTACCTGCTAGACTTTAATATTTATGTGAACAAGACGAATGAAACTAAAAACGAATGATGATTATCGAACTAGTCATTGGTTGCAGACAAAGTGAGTGTGTGTGTGTAATGTGCGTGTCTACAACTCTACAGTATTGTAACAACTTATAGAAGAAGGTCGTAAGTCAAACCGAAGCGTCAGTCTATTGCTTTGTGAGATTGCTTATGGACTTTTGGTCGGTACTGTACGTACGCATGTTTAAACAAAAATTATTAATAGTTTTGTTTATGTGTACATGCAAACTAAGCGACAAGTGAATCGTGACCAGCGAGTAGACCGTGAGTCATGTTAAAAACCGCTCCGCGACTTGTTATCTGGTCATGACGACCTGATTGCCTGCCGTGTGTTGGATTGCTGGAAGGTTAGGAAGTAGTGGGATGGCATAAACCAGTTAATTACTTCGATTGTCTCACAATTTTTAAATATTTCTACAATTAGCAAATTCGACTTTTGCCAGCACTATCGACTGTTTCATCGGCACCTCAAAATATTTTTTTAACAGTTGTACCCCGTTAGGTAGCTGATTAAGTGAAGATGTATTTTCCGTAATTTGTACGCTTAATGCTATGGTAAAATTTCGAAATAACTGGTGTCAAAATTCATGTACCTACTTAAATGATTTTTGAAAATGGTTAGTAAACTTCTTCCTTTTACTTTTACCTGTTTGATTTTTTTGAAAATTTGGTTAGATCGAAAGGTTTATTAAAGTATAAGGTATCCCATGGAAATGCAATGAAGGCCATTCAATTTGAGAGTTTAGAGAAAAGTGATATTTAGTGACGAATTCTGGAAATTTTTCAAAATAACATAAAAATTGGGTTTTCTCGATTCCCATGAATTTTCGTCTAGGCTTTATGGGGTGCTTAATTGTTGCAAATGGGTCACACTACCACGTCCTGGAAGGGATACGTCAAATTACCAGTCACCCTGTATAAATGCTTGCACCAACGAGATCTAAGATACTTACTATTAAATACATAAAATCAAATATTTTTGGCTCGCACTTATTACCAACAAGCACTTTGCCCGCGACTTTCTTCGCATGGATTTCGTAGTTTCTCTACAAATTTCAACATCGCTTCCACCTCTTTAGTTTACCAAAATTCGGGATTCGGTCGTGGTCCACCTGCTTAGTTCACCTGGGTGGACCACGGGCACTTTTTCTTGCCGGTGGATCACCTCAGTCCACCTAGGTAGACCACGGGCACTTTTTCTTGCCGGTGGTCCACCTTTATAATAATATTGCAATCTCTTTCCTTTTGAACTTTGTTTAGTTATAGAGGAATAATTATCCTCCTTGATAAGATGACATTACTTTGAGCTGTGACTTTACCGTCAATTATTCATTCATGTAATGGATTTAACAGAAAAAAAATAATGTCTCAAAATTGTGATAAAGATTTTGGTGGGGAAACCCATGTAGATCCTGAGATACCTATGTTTTATTAATAGAAAAGGTGGCACGGTTCTATTGTATGGGGCATGTCAGTTTTATAAAGTAAAAACTTTTAAGAACGGTATGGTGCTATGGCGTTGTTCTCAATATAAAAAAAATAAATGCAGCGGAAATATTATCATGCAGGTATAAATACTTATCATCGTTACAACGTTTAGATCACCTATTTTAATAAATAAAAAACTGCCTTTCGATTTCATCTAGTCTAAACCAATAACCTCATTGGTCTAAACCTTCAGGCCTCGTTTACGGAGAAGCGGGGCGTCGAGCGTCGCGTGCGGCGTGGCGTCTCGCGGCGCGTCGGACGATTTTTCCGTTTACGGATAGGCGGCCCGTGCAACGGCCCGCATCATCACACGCGCAAACACAAACATTACATGGCAATGTACGATGTTGTTAATGAAGACGCGGGGCGTGACGTGGCGCGTGCATTGGGAGCGGGGGACGGATATCGCTGTATGTTTGTATTGCAGCGTGCGACGCTGTGGGCACCGTCGCGCCGCGGGCGTCACTACGTTTTACCGTGAGCGGAGAGAGAATTGCAGGAATAGCTGGTTGCAACGCTGCGTGCGCCGCGATAACGTCGCGTGCGAAGTGGCGTTGCCATCCGCGGGCTCCGTCTGCATTTCAAGCAAACGCGTGTAAAATCGCTTCTCCGTAAACGCTCTCATACAACGCCATATGCTTGAATTTAGTGCGGACCGCGTCGACGCACGGGAGGCGCGTCGCCCTGCGTCTCCGTAAACGAGCACTTAGTCATGTTTTCAGCAGGCAAAAGCGGCATAACTAAAATATATGTAGAAGATTAACATTATAAAAATGAGGTAGGTAAATAATATAATAATAATTTAACTGTTTCAGAACAATATCGTCGTGAAACAGAAACACCACATATGTACACAAAATTTGGCGAAAAATATAGTAGACAAAGAATTTATAAAATTAAGGGAAAATGTAATCAATTCAATAGATCCTGTGCCTAAATTATACTACGAAACAAGATCTAAAATTGAGCAATTGACTTTTGATTTAGCAATTGACGTTCCTTCGTTATCGAATGTGCAACATAATTTATATAAATTGAGAAATCAATCATTAGGAGTTAATAAAACAGTTTTCAAAAGTTTTGAAGAAGTGGAAGTGCCATTAAAATTTCACAATTTAATATTAGCTGATTATTATTACGAAGGTGCACGTATAATACTTTTTTGTAGTCATGCAAACAGGAAAAAAATTGGAGAGATAAAAGAATATTTTGGCGATGCAACATTCAGTTCTTGTCCTGAACCATTTAGTCAGTTACACATCATACATGGCGATATGGGAAGCACCATCACCAAAACAAAAACAGCACCATTAATTTACGCATTAATGCCAAACAAAAAGCAAGATACATATACTATTGTTTTCGAACTCATTAAACGAGAGCTGCCTAACTTCAAACCAGATAAATATCATTGTGACTTCGAAAAAGGAGCTATAAATGCATTTTCGGAAGTTTTTCCACAAACAAAATTAACAGGTTGTTACTATCATTGGAATAAAGCAATATGGAAAAGGGCCAAAAATTTAAAACTCAATGGTAAAAAAGAAAGAAGGCTGGTAGGACTGACTGCAGTTTTGCCGCTTTTGCCGGCTGAAAACATTACTGAAGGTTTAAATTACATAAAATCGGAAGGCAGTAATAATGATAAAATGATACCGTTTTTCAAATATCTGGATGGATTTTGGATGAAAAAACAATTTGATGCTGTATTATCTGTGTTTGGTGAAAGACATCGCACAAATAATGTCACGGAATCATTCCATTCAAAACTGAATAAAAAAGTAAAGAAAGCCAGTACCACCATTTTGCGCCTTCTAACTGAACTGGAGAGTCTTGAATCCAGACCTTCCAATAAAAGGAAAACCAAATATATAACTAATGATGACGATATAATAGAAATACAATTAGAATTGTTAAACAAAGAAATTTCTGTAGAACTCGCTTTGGAAAAGTTACGTTGATAGTCTCAATGATAAATCTTTATTAATTAAAGTTTTTTTCCCGTATTAATTTGTTTTTCGATTTTCATTTGTTCTTTCGGCATTCATTTTTCAGTTGTAGTAAAATGGCAGGATCAGTATCAGGAAGAGGATTTTATTTCCGTGGAATTAATTTTAGGTGGACCATGGCCAATAGACATTTTTTATTTGCATATTCCTCATCATTTAGGTGATCCACCGGCAAGAAAAAGTGCCCGTGGTCCACCCAGGTGAACTAAGCAGGTGGACCACGACCAAATCCCGCCAAAATTGATGTATTTCCAAGATAATAAAATCAAATGAATATGATACCTATTTCATATAAACTGTAAGTACTTATCGGGGTCTTTTCAATTTAAAGAACTGAAAAAGGCTTGAAAATAATCTTTGCTGTTACGCTCTAAGCCCAACTAAATTGTAACCAACAAAACACAACAGTGTATTTTGATGCACGTGTGCAAAGTTTGTCATTGCACTCGAGGCGGGATCACAGGCCGAGCAGGTGGCGGGATTGCAGGCCAAACAGGAGGCAAGGGCTAATCCATATAATTACTGAGGAAGTCGTGCAGTATTTAAAAGTGAAGACCAACTGGACTCTTAGGGTTGAAAGGTTGGAATCGCGCCACAACATCAACTTTAAGTCATTCGTGTTACGAGTTCCAACCCACCATCTACAGATTTGCCTGAAAGAGGACTTTTGGCCGAAAGGTGTCGTGTATCGACGTTTCCGAGGACGGTTACGCGACACCACGCAGCGATACACGACGCCGTCAACATTACGTGTATAGTTATAGTTGTATAAGGTTTTTAATATGTATTAGTTTATTATTGTATAAGATTATTTTGTGTATTCTATTTATGGGCCTTAGTTGCCTGATAATAAAGTGATTATTATTATTATTAAATCTAAATGGTGCTAAGGGTGCAATGACGCATACCTATGCGTATCAAATAACATTTTTCAACACACTTGCAAAGGAAAAATAAAACAAATATTAAGGATTGATCAAGTATCATCACTAATACAACAGTGGCATTTCCAACATGCACAGTCACACTCGATCCCAATCAGATGAAACAAATACGCAATCCCGGTGAAGCAGAAGATACATCTTAGACTACCAAAGAAGTTGCAGCAGCACATCTATATCTTTCCCACGGGTATAAAGGGTCACCATCGGGTTGACTATGGTGATTTGGAGGACCCTGGTGGTTGGGCACAGAAGGCTGGCTAGATGAATATTGAATCATTACTTTGAATTTCGTAGGTATTAGGATCACAATTTCAATGGTGCAGTGGGATTTAGAGAACTTCACTGCAAATATTTAATCCGTAATCTCATATAGCATTTGGGTAGCCAATAAGCTGATAGAGTTCCTGTTTACTTTATTTGTATTATTATTTCGTAATCATAATTTCACCGATGTTTTGAATGTTGAGGCAAAAGACTTGACAATTGTTTGACATACAGGTTTCAATATCTGTATACTGCACAGGTAATCAAGAAGACAGAGCGAGCTTGTCTTGCATTTCAGTTCAGAGGATTTATAAATAACTTATTAAAAGAGTTTTTTTTTTTTTATTCGATAGGAACAACAAACAGCTACATCATGCAATATTACACACAGAAAAATATAAATAACTTAAGTAATAATGTAGCCCACAGCGCTGTTCACAGGTTACCATTAATAAATAAAACCTTAAAGTCACTAGGAGGTGAACTATGCATGCATGTCAGTTACACTAATATTATAAAAACAGAAAAAAGAAGTACTATAAAACAACAACAAACAATTAGTCCGAGAGCTCAAGTGTCTCATACAAAAGGCTACGAAACCTTTTCAAAGAGCATGTAAATATGTCAATGTGTTCGAATGCTTCATTGTAGGTTGCTGCCATTCGCCGAACTGGTGAACGTAGACCAGTGTTAGATCGACAGGTACCTACTGCAAAGAGTTTGCCTGCACGCACCTGCCGTCTATGGACAGTTCTGGGAACTGCATAGCACAATACATTATTTAAATCTATACAGTCAAAATTGCCATTAACAATGTTATACAATGTCATTGCTTCTAATTGTTTACGTCTAGAGCTAATTGTCAAAATCTTGTATTTACTGAGCAACTGGTTATACTGTAGATAAGTATTTTGCACGAAGAAATCTACGTTGGACGTTTTCTATCATGTCAATGTATTTGCCATAGTACGGGTTCCAGATGGATACGGCATATTCGAGTTGGGAACGGACTAGGGTTTTATACAGGCAGAGGTACGAAGAGGTACGTTTAAAGTCTTGAGTGGATCTCATTATAAATCCATACATCTTATATGCTTTATTTACAATTTGTTCGATATGCAAATCCAAGCAGAGTTTTGAGTCGAGCAATATGCCAAGATCACGAACCGAATTTACTTCATTTAATAGACCATTACATAATGAGTAAGAAAACCTTATGATGTTTTTGTTTTTGGTAAAATTTAGGTAGTTGCACTTGGGAATGCTCAGATGGAGCTTACTACTGTAACAATAGTCCGTCAGTCGATCCAAGTCCTCTTGGAGAAGATAGCAATCCTGAATGCTATGAATAGGTCTGTATACTTTAACAAGTACAAAACACACTTATAATCAAGTTTATTAAGCCTAAAATTTTTGTGATATTTATCATTATCAGAAACTACAATAACAGACAATCCAATATATTCCAATTTACATCTAACATTAGTAAACTATTGCAAAAGTGTAAAAGCCCTTTTACTGGGCAGGCGCGTGCGCAGCCCAAGATTCCGGGGGCTTAACATGGGCGCCATTTTTAGGGAGATGCATCATTAGCTCCACATCACTTATGCTATTCGGGGACATAGTTTTTTTTAAGCGAACGCTTGTTATCTCGCTAAGGGCACCCCCTGTGGAGTACGTACCTCGGCTTAGGGCGTCGCTGGGGGGAGAACAGCAAGAAGGAACAGGCTGGATCAAAATTGGATTATCATCATGATTATTAGGCGGGGTATTTAAAGCTACGTGATCAGCTGCAACAACTGCTGGCACCTCGTTTTCGAGAAAGGGTCGGGGAGGAGTATCATATACACGGGGCGCGGGCGGTCGCGATTTCAAAGAACCTCTGCGGCGAGGTCGAAACGACGCCCTATTCTAAATATATATTATTATTCTGCTCCTGGAGGAGTGTAATGGGGTCATCTGGTCGGAAAGGACATGCCTCGAGCGGCGGATCTGACTGATTTGGGATAACTTATAATCGGCTGCCTCGACAACCAGAGGGTTGCGATGTCTGGGAGCGGAGTCAAAGTAACGCTTGGACATGTGTTTTAAGAACTGGTGAATCGTAGGAATTTTACAGTCGAGATGGAGGATCTCGTTTCTGACATATAAGGGGGCTACCTTGGCCTTACGAAGGAAACGTTCTGTAAGGTCTGCATCCTATGGATGAAATGGGGTTTGGCGTGAGCAAACACTGCACCCACATAGGTCATGATGGGTCGAATGCACGCTGTTTAGATTCGAAATTTGCACTTTTGTGACAATTTGCTGCGTGCATTCAGAACGAAATGGAGTCTATCTAGAGCAAAAGCGGCTCGCGAGCGAACCGTCTTTATGTGCTCTGAAAAGGAGAGGTGATGGTCGAGGGTAACACCAAGGTACTTGACTCGCTTCTCCCAAGGGATCGGCGATTTCTAAATCAGGCGCCAAGATTGTTGACAGCCCTTTGTAGATTTAGGAGCATCGTGTCGGTATTGCCTTTACAGGCCGTATCGTCTGCGAACAGAGCCAAATGCGTCCATCTGTGTTTGGGAATATCGCTAGTGAATAGCGTGAACGCGAAGGGGGCTATTACGGAGCCCTGAGGGACTTCTGCCCGTATAGGGTGGGGGGAGGATAAAGCTCCTTCGATGCACTGAGGTTGTTTTTATTTCTCTGCTAGTTTTAGTGATGGTCTGGCAGTTTGAGTAGTTTATGCGGCCTACCCAAATGTCCTTTCTTTGGTATTGTTCGTCGAGTTGAGCTCCTTAAGTTCTGAGTTGAGCTCCACGATTACTGACAAATGCTTGCACTGACTGGACAGGTCCACTCAAATCTGTGTGGTTCTTTCCTCAAAAGACCTTTTCAGACACTTATCTACATGGTCCTCATATGGCCTGACCAAGATTTAAAAGAGACTGCGACCTCTGAGTTTGTTTCGGCCTTTCTTCTCAGAGTAGTCAGATAGGAAACGCCGAACTCATCTAGCTTATTTTTAATATTTTTTTATATGACGTGTAAAAGTGATTTCGATATCCTATTTACAGAATAAACAATTTCATTTCATTTCTAAAGCTTAAACATTAAGCCGTTGTGCCAGACTTTGTCAAACGCATTCGCTATATCGAAGAAGACCGCACCTGCCTGCCGTTCCTGCATAGTCTCTAAGACGCTTATAAATAAGCCTCTCATAGATTTTGCCGAGAACCTTGAGCAGACTGATGGGGCGGTAGCTGGAGGGCTCGGATTTGGGCTTACCGTGTTTTGGGATACCTATGACTGTGGCCTCTTTCCACGTCTGGGGAAAGATATTATTGCTTAGAGCACCATTGAAGATGGTGGTCAGTAGCACGATTAAGTGGGCTGGGAAGAGCTGGACCACCCTATTGGTGAGTCCGTCTGAGCCGGGGGCTTTACAAATATGAAGACCTTTGATAATCTCGTGTACCTCATCTGGTTCGATGGGGGCAGAGGAAAATCAGGGTCATCAACGGGAGGGAGGGAGGCTCTACCTTCAACTTCGGCGTCAACTTTTTAGGGGCATGAGGAACAGGGTGTAAAGTTCACTCATCCACCATAGAAAAGGGAGGATCCTCCGACCAGACGGGTGTTGTGTCTGGCGGGCAACTGCCCATCGGTTTGAAGTTGAAATCTTGTATGTATGTCGATCGCTCGGTAAACTCTAATTGCACGATACAGGAATTGTGTAACGTCATGTCTATGATGCGTAGTTTGTATGTGGCGGTGTAATACGTAAGTTTACGTTCTTAAGGAGCGTTAGGTCAAGAATGTCAGGGGTATGGCTGATGGCGTGGGTATAATGAGTGGGGTCCATCGGAGCGATGATATCGAAGTTAAGGGAGGAGGAGAGGTCGAACAAGTGTCGGCCTCTGGTATTGGTGGTGGAACTATTCCAAGAGGGATGTTTGGCACTAGGATCGCCCGCCATGATAACGGAGTCACTCAAGCCTAAACGTAATTCTGAATCATCAGATAGAAGTTGGAAGTTTTCCGAAGCTACAGATGGAATTGGAGGGATATAGACCGACACTAGACAGATCGGTTGGTGACCAGTCATGCCTAGACGGCAGACTGATAATTCTAGTCGGGAGAGAGGGGGAGGGTTCATAGGAATGCAGTACAGATTATGTTTGTAATAAATGAGAATGCCACCCGCGTGACAGCGCGTCCTATCGTTGCGGATTAAACGATAGTTAGCTATGGAGGGGTTACGTTTATGGGGCTTTAAAAAGGTTTCCTGAGGAGGATATCTAACTGATGTTCGCAGAGGAATGAAAAATTAGAATTTGATGAGTTAAGTATTCAATGCATTGCTTATGAAATTTATTTTGGTAAATTTTAACTGATTTGTTACAATTATTTTGTTTTTTTTTTTGAGGTTTAACTTGTTTATCTGTCGAGTCCTGTGTGTGTTAGTGCACAGAGTACTTCATGTGTTGTAGCACATATTGCGCTAGATTTTTTGAGAATCGTTGGTGCGGTTCTGGTCTGTGTTGGTGCGCAGAGCGCTTCATGTGCAGTAAGCACATATGGTGATAGATCTCGACCCCACCTCATATATGTAGTAAGCACATGTGGCGATGGGTCTCGAGTTTTCGACCGCACCTCATGTGCAGTAGCACATGTGGTGATGGATCTACTAGGAATTATTAGTGTGATTCTTGTTTGTGTTGTTCCACTGATTGTAATGAAAATTTCATGAGTTTCTGATGAGATTTATTTTTGTAAATAGTAACTGATTCGTTACAATTATTTTGATTTTCTTTGGTTTTACTAATTGATCGGACCTTTTCTAATGATTAATGTAGTGTGGGGTGCACTGTATACGAAACCTTGATAACAAGGCATTGTAAATTATGACAGTTGATTATTGTGCCTAGACGTAGAGGAATTAAAGTATAGCTATAGTATAGGTATAGCTACCTTAGTTATTAGGTATTGGCACAATAGCCGAGCTAGTTTACTCTCTGAGCATATTTTGTCCACAGGTACTACACCCGAGGACGGGTTTAGTCAAAGATGGCCATGTCATGGATGGATGGCGCCACAGTACAGTGGACAGCGCCATCTAACAATTTGATTCGTAAACGAATAATCATGTGATCGAAAACGCAAGCGAGCCCTACCGCTTGGACACGATCGTCGGTGGAGGGGATGCAACGATGACTGGGGGAGAGACCGAGTGTTGCGACAGTCTACGTTGAACAGTCCAGACTCCAGCTCGGACAGTCTTGGCAAACTATGTCAAATCGTGAAGAAGACCCGATGTTTCGCATTGCTGCCACCCATGATGCAACGTATACAACATATAGATATTATTATATGTTTAATATCTCGGGGCCATGGGGTCCCGGTCTTTTGAAAGGCATACGAGGGGCCGAAGCCAACTCGCAGAGGCCCCTTAACCAATTTTAAATTGAATGAGGCACCAACCGACTATTATCCCAGTATGCACTATGCAAGTGCACCCAAGGACAACCCCCGGTTGGTGCAGGACTAAGTATTGTAGAACGTGGAAACAAAACATATTGGGCTCTGGGTGTGGGTGGCTATAGTGGATTCGTTACCTTGAACTATGGAAGAGCTATGTGGGGCCTGGTCAATGTTTTATTGTACACGGATAAAATGGCAGGGGCTGACTTACACACTCAATAATGGGCCCCTGGAAACTGTCGCTGGCACAAAGTGACGTAGCGACAAGGGGACGGCAACATGTTGTCCTGAGGTGCTTGAAGAGTTGAGAGGTATTCCACGGCTATCAGAACAATCACAGAGCTCGGAAGATGGTCAAGATCCCTACCAGCATTTACTAGAATACTTCCTTCCTCCGAGCATGTTTGGTCTTCATTCAAGACGACCAATAAAGCAAGAATGAGGTGGGAGCTCTGTTTCTCGTCAGTGTTCACTCCAGTCGGTCAATAAAGGCAAGCCAGAGATGAGGGAAAATACTTCTCCCGGGAGATAGGGTCCGTGGGGTCGCAACTGCCCAACAGCTCGCCACGTGCTGCCCTGCGGGTTTCTGTATCTGTCTTGGTCTGGTTCTACTGGTACAGACCTAGAGACACCCTCATGGATCGGACAGGGTTTTTTTACATGTAATACACTACTGCCGTGATTTTTTTCACATAACCAAAAACAACCGTTTAGTTGGCAGGGGGCACTTTAATGCTTAATGTTTCGCAAACGGATCTCCTAATCAAAAAACAGTTTCACACATCCACACGACTAAAATAAGATAGATGAAAAAAAAAAACAAGCCCTGCCAAATTACAGCTTTCTAGTACAAAGATTCTCTGAGCTAAGCAGCGGATAGACAGACAGACAGTCTGACGGACATGGCGAAACTATATCGGTTCATTTTTGACTACAGAACCCTAAAAACCAGAAAAATTATGTGTAAAAATTTGTAGGCCAGTTAGAAAAATTAACTAATATGTTTAATAAATAGTGAGCAATTTACTGCATTTTGAGAAGCTATTCTGCTCATTATGCTGAAGATCCTCATCAGATCTTCACCAATTTTTTTTGAGACCCACATAGAGTTACAACCTTTCAAATAAAAAAAACCTCCGAAATCAAATCCCAATCCAATCATCCAATCTCTTCACCACCCTTGGTTGATGGGTAGAGAGTGCCTAAGGCATTAAGTCCGCCTTTGTACCTTTTTGAGTGTGAAAAGTTTTAATAAATAAATAATAAATCGGATCTCATAAGGTGGCGATAACCAGTAACCTCCCTTTTTGACCCATTTTGAAGCCCCTCCAATCAAAAATCCCCGACGACAAAAAATTACAAAAAATTCGTCAAACTCAAACTCAAAGCATTTATTTCAAATAAACCAATTACAGGCACTTTTGAATTGTCAAGGGTCGGTCAGTCAGAAAGATGAAGCTAGTTGCCCATTCCAAAGCGTAGTAGGTACCTATGGAGAAGAACGGGCAAGAAACTCCACGGACACTCTTTTAAATCAGAATATGGTTACAAAATATTGGTTACATCATTCATGTTGAAGTTATACATGTGAGAACGATGCAGAACGTTAAAAGCGTCCGTAATAAAAAATAAAACAAATAATACAATTCAAAAATTAAATTAAAATAAGCCATGGCAGCTAAGAGATCAAGAGCCAGTCCCTACTGACAGCGCCCGTTCACGAACATGACGCATGGATTAGCACCATTCAGCTCAACTATTTTGAAGGGAGCTAAATGATCCAACACACACGCCACCGTCAGCGAGACATTAGAATGAGCATGACATACTCTCAGCCGCCAGAGCACATTCAAGTCAATGAAAGACGTACCTAGTAAATGGTAGCTTTATAGTAGGTACATAGTACTCACACGTGTTATGCAATTATACAATGCTAAGGGATTGAATCTATACAATGCAAATATAGTTTTTAAAATCTTTAGCAGTTCCAACAGTATTTTCAAAAGCTAATCAATTAGTTTATGCGCCCTTGTGGAGCCGGACCAGCGTTCGGCCAAGCACTTATATAAGCGATGTAATCCTCCAACTTATAATATGCTTGGCTGCATAGTGTGCGTTTTATATAAGATTTAAATTTCGTTTCATTCAGTTGAAGTATGTGAGGAGGTATTTTATTGTAACATTTTAAACAGTACCCCATGAAAGATGAGTTCACTTTAGCCAGTCTGAAACCCGGTTGAACTAATTGGTCCCTATTTCTAGTGATATAATTGTATCTTGCACCTCTTTTACTAAAAAGATGTAGATTTTTCCTTACGCTCATAATGTTTTCATAGATATATTGACAAGGTACCGTCATGATGTCAATATCTTTAAACAGTTCCCTTAGAGAGTCGCGCCTGCGGAGGCCATATATGGCTCTGATGGCTCTTTTTTGCAGAATAAAAATAGACTCGGATGTCTGCAGCCCGACCCCATAGTAAAATACCGTACGACATAATACTATGAAAGTAACTGAAATAGACTAGCCTCGCGGTATCTACATCAGTAAATTGACGGATTTTTCTCAAAGGGATGTTAAATGAGGACCCCATTGAAGCCTTGAGTCGAGCGTGATCCCCAGGAAAACCGTTTTATCGACAAATTCTAGTTTCTCTTGATTCAATACTATCTCACAATTACTACTTTTGACATTCGGTAAAGTAAATCTAATGCATTTCGTTTTTTTACCATTTAATACTATATTATTAGCAGTGAACCAATTTTGGACCTGCAGTAGGGTGTTATTTACGTCGTCAAGATTTGATGCACGTCTATTAATTTTAAAAATTAAGGAAGTATCGTCAGCAAATAACACCATTTGTGGTTGAGTTTTAACAAATGGGGTAGATCGTTAATATATACTAAAAAGAAGAAAGGACCCAATATTGATCCATGTGGTACGTCAAACCTGTACACCAAATTTCGTCCTGATCGGTTATAAAATACGACCTGTAGAGGAGTACTTACGAACTGACACGAAAGCAAATTTTGCCAGACTTGATCCAGAGACGCTTCGCTCTCTACGCGGTTTTAAAAAATACCTAGTGAGCAATTTACTGCATTTTGAGAAGCTTTTCTGCTCATCATGCCGAAAATCCTCATCAGATCTTCACCAATTTGTTTAGAGACCAATATAGATTTACTACCTATCAAATAAAAAAAAACCTCCGAAATCGGATCTCATAAGGTGGCGATATCCAGTAGCCCTCCCCCCCCCCCCCTTTGCCCCATTTTGGAGGAAGGGGTCCAATCAAAAATCCCCGACGACTATAAATTACAAAAAATTCGTCAAACCTGTACATCAAGTTCCGTCCTGGGCCTCAAGTCTGCTATTACAATAGTGTCAGAATGGTCTATCATTGATTTCATGATTGTTGATTTTGACAAGTTTGGTAATCTACTAATATAATGGCGTCATTATGACTTTCCAATGGTCAGCCACTGACACTCCATTGAAAGAAATGGTAATCTCGTACTTAATGACAAATGAATGACTGACTTAGGCGGTATCATTGGTCGTATTGTACGACAATTGCCATTATAACACAATTCTATTACGAGACCATTGACCGACCAATGATCGACCATTATGAATTTAGCAGATTACGAACTTTTAGCAAAATGACAATGGGATCGTGTTGGAATGACGAATTTATAAAAATAGCAGACTTGGGGTCCTGATCGGTTGTAAAATACGACCTGTAGAGGAGGAGTACGTAAAAACTGATACACGAAAGCAAATTTTGCCAGACTTGATCCAGGAACGCTTCGCTCGCTACGCTAGCTCGGTTGATGATCACTTTTACAATTATGTTGTTTTATTTATTAATATAATAGTGAAAATTGAGAAAATCGTTCGATACCATAAACTGCTTGAGAAGTCATCTTGTTTAGAACTTTATTTTAACTTAAGTATGTAAATTACGGTGTGGCTCTCGATAAGTGGATGAATACAAAATCGGTAGGGAAAGTATTGTTACGATACTCGGGGGGTACCTAATACATTGTTATAAAGATCTTTTGGCGTTCCGATGACGTTGAGGAGGCACTGTTGGTAAGGATTAAAAAAAAAATTGTGAAAATTATTTAAAAAAAAACAAATGGCTGCACTAGTTCCGATCCAAAAGGATCCAAGGGGGCCAGTGCACCACTCCATCTCCACCTTGTTTTGTCATCGCCCAAGATCCAAAAATGGATGTCAGCCATCGAACAGCAATTAAATGAAGTTTGCCGCGGATGGCAAACAACTCTGAGCAGAAAATGAAAATACCGTAAAATAGGATCTGGAACCTCACAAATGGCAGTCCTATATCAGTCGCTCAAGCAGAAAGCTTTTCACGTGTATAACGCGGTTGATAACGCCCTTCAAGAAAAGCGATCTCGCATATTTCGGAGCTCAAACAGACGATTAAGGACTCTAGTTCGGGAAATGTTTCGTTTTCCGATATGGTGAAGAAGGGAGCAAATGATTTCATTCGACCGAACAATTTAAGCTCTGTAGCTATTTATCCCAACGATAAATTAAAGTCTAGTGCCGAAACAAAAGACCTTGCTCGCGCAAGCTTTAGTAATAAGATTTTACTATAATATTGCCGACCGCAGTTTTGAGCTATATTTTCTTCCCTCCCAATTCCCATACGAACGAGAGAGACGCTCATCGCACACGCCGAATCAGAGGCTTCCGCCGCAGCGAAAGCCAATCGCCACACACATCCACTGTGATTTGAGAGAAATTCTCAAATTTTGGACGCTGTTTTGAGTAATCGTTCACGCGTCGCGCCGCGCTGCAAAAATAATCCACTACTCAAAAACTCAAAATTTTTATATTCATAAATGTTGGCCGACACAAGGGTGACATTTAAAGACCAAATGGAAGTGCACCACAGTGAAAAGAAGAAAATCAGTGAACACGAGGGACGTCTGCTAAGGCTGTCCTTGAATCAACGTGTTTCGTCCAGAAGATTCCCAAGTAAGTCCATTCATCCCTATTTTCTTACTCATAACCTCATATACCTCATATTCCTCTTTTGCTCAATTCTGTGTGTCGTCCAATATTCCACCCCATGTAAAATTATATTCCCGCGTCCATACGACCATTCCTTCGAACGCCACGTCATCTTATAAACCAGACCTCGTACAAAAAAATATTCACCCTGATCAAATGAAGCTGCATGTGCGTGGTGTCCGCAAGACCAAAAATGGAGGCGTTATATTAGTACAGAGACGAAACACGACGCTGATAAACTCAAGCACGCAGTCCATCTCTCTACATCCGGACTTATCGCCGACGAACCCAACAAGCGCAAACCTCGGATCGTGATTGTAGATGAGCCGACTACTTTTGCTGATGATAGCACCATAACGATCTCTTGTAAAAATTCAATTACATACGAAAATGACACAAATAATTATCTTGACTGTATATTAAATGACTAGACAAAAATAATTTTAATATAAATTTAAGTAAGACAAAGATAATGCACTTTAAACAACGTATGCCCGGCGTAACTAATTGTGACATACATTACAAAAATTATAATATTGACGAAGCAAGTGATACTAAATTTCTGGGATTACAGATAGATTACAACTTAAATTGGAAAGGACATGTAGATAAGTTGTGTAAAAAATTAAGTTCATCTGCATATTATGCTTTATATCCTCCATAGCAGATACCAAAACACTTCTTACAGCTTACCACGGTATAGTTGAATCTCAAATGCGCTACGGTGTAATTTTTTGGGCGAACTCAACGGATAAAGATACAGTTTTTAAGGCCCAAAAAAGATGTCTCCGGTCAATGTTTAAACATAAAACTACAGACAGTTGCAAGCCTTATTTTAAGCAGTATAATATCTTGACACTGCCTTGTCTATATATTTTCGAAGTAGCTATGTTTGTCAAACAAAATCCAAGTCTTTTTGAACGTCTAGCTGATGTATTCCCAAGAAATAGGCGTGACAATAGTAAATTATGTCAATTGCCGTGTCAAACTACTTTGGTGCGCAGAAGTGTTTACTGTATGGCTCAAATTATTTACAATAAATTACCAAGTGGTTGAAAGACTTGACAACAGTGCTGTTTAAGAGTAGACTACGTAATTTTTTAAAGGATAAAGCGTACTACAGTGTGACTGAGTTTCTATCAGAGATTTTTTTTTGCTGAAATGTTGCTTCCATTAGGTAATATTCTAATAATTATTTTTTATTTAATTTATTATTTTAGACGAAAATGTGACTAAATAGGTAATTTGTTTATGTGCCGTCTTAATTTATTGACATTTTATGTGTTTACATATCTCGGGACCATGGAGTCCCGGTCCTTTTGAAGGCGTATGAGGAGCCGAAGCCAACTCTCAGAGGCCCCTTGGACAATTTTAAATGGAATGAGGCGCCAACCGACGATTATCCCTGTATGCACTATGCAAGTGCACCCAAGGACAACCCCTGGTTGGTGCAAGGCTATTGCAGAACTTGGAAACAAAACATATTGGGCTATGGGTTTGGGTGGTTATTGTGGATTGGTTACCTAGAACTATGGAAGCCCTATGTCCCTGCCTAATCAATGTTATGGAATACACGGATAAAATGGCAGGGGGTGACTTGCACACTCAATAATGGGCCCCCGAAAACGGTCGTAGCGACAAGGGGGCAACATTTTATTATTATTAGTAACTATTAGTGTTTGGCGTGAAATTGTGACATGTACCTTGACTATATATTTTTATTTTGTAAATGTTACATTTGATTATCTATTTACCTAAACAATTTTGTATGCCTTCTGGCGGGACGTAGAATGGACCGATCGGATCGAGAACAGTTCCGTGACGTCTTAACTCCGATGCGATCCGAAGCTGAATCCCCTTCTCGCTGTGGCCTTAAAACATCACGACTCTGTAGAAGCGCGCTTTCTGGTGTGGGTAGATCACTTGATGTCGCCAGTGGCGCGCTTGCGATTCGTTTTGTGTCCGTACTAATGACCGGATCCGACATGTATAATTTTTTACCCTATGTTCACAAAATTAATAAATGAATTTGAAATTGAAGTCTTCAGGTGCATTTACGAACAGAACGTAGGTGACAAGTTTCCAGCAATGCCTATGGAGTCCTTTTTCAGCATGGTTAAATTAAGCCACAAATCTGGGAAGAAAGCTTCGTCGACCTGTAACTACGTCATTGAAGTTACAGCGAATATACGTAAAGCCCTATTATCCCAAACAAGGCTTTTTATAAATTGGACGTCCTGCCCTATCAGGGACTTCACCCTGGTTACCAGATGCTACAAATGCCAACAAAATGGTCATGCAGCAAAAACAAGCAGAGAGCTGAAATCTACGTGTGGTCACTGCGGAGAAGAAGGACACTCGTTGTCAGAGTGCGCGAAGAAAGCTGCTACACTGAAATGTGCAACTTGCTCACGCTTTAAAAAGCCCAATAACCACAAAACGGGAGACGCTGATTGCCCTGCTAGGAAAATAGCGGAGTACAGGTACTTCAACTCTATCGACTACGAGGGCGCCTAGAGCATCATACTCAAATCCAGACTACCGTGTTTAATGACTATTGCTGACTCAACAAAACACTACACTGGACTACAAATCCTTGATTTTGTTGATGTCTAAGCACATTTATCACTCGCAGTAAATTCGAATATACACATAGCGTCGAACGTTATTTAATTTTGTGCAACATTGTTTTTAACCCACTTACAAATTCTGCTGACGCAAAATCATATCATGTGTTTTTAACTAGGTTATAAAGTGCAAGAAACTATTTTACGCAAACTAAATAAGAAAATTGTTATTTTATCATTAAGGTAAATAGTATTTAAGTAAACTAGGTATAAAATAATTAATAAGGTTATTAAATTTTCTCATTATTTCAAGACTTCTAATGTTATATTGCTAAGAATTTTATTGGTGCCAATTCTCTTGTCACAAATTAATGCCTTTAAACTATAAAGAAAAACACTATTTTCTTGCTAATACTTTTAATCCACACTACTGTACTATTTCACAATCAAACGACGACTAACTATGCTTTACATTTTACCATTTAAAACGACTTGTGCCCCACCCAGAAATTACGATAGTATCATAACCGTCATTTCTAAGTGTTGCCAAAGTAAAACAATATATTCACTTGCCATAATGAAATTACATTTAGAAGTTTCTGATAATATTAAAATTTGTATTTTGACAGTGTTGCCACAGTGGATATTATAAATCGATATAAAAATAATACATTTTAAAAACAAATACATTTTAAAAGAAATCACGACACTCGGCCATCCGACGGCGTGCTAACTCCGAAGCACGCTATAATCACGACACTGAGGCAATACATCAAATAGTAAAAAAATAAAATAATACTAAACAAACAATTGTATGAACACATTTCTAAAAGAGTTAATGAGAGAAGCCCAAATAAATTACTCGCACCTAGGCAGAGACATTTGTATAGCAGGAATTCCAATTGCATGGCAATCAAAATCTTTAACAATTTACCCTCGGGCATCAGAGTGTTGCCCACTAATAAATTCAGGAAAACAATATTTGCCTGGCGTTTAGACAAATGTTTCTATTCGATTAATGAATTTTTAAATTACAAAATTTGACATTACATATTATCAATATTTTGTGTGTTTATTGACTGTTAATATAGATATAAATTTTTTATCTTTGACATTATTATGATTGGTATATTTTGACATTTCATTAATAAATAACAAGAAAAAATTGTAATTGACATTGTATTGAAAATTAACTATTTTCATTTCAAACGTATTTATAATTATTATGTAATAAAATAAACTGTACTTTAATTTTAATATTTCTACACCGACAACGGTAGTATATGTGAACTCAGACCAACAAAAAAAGAAAGACGGCGCGCCGCGAACATTAAAAGTGAAGCCACAAAACCGTGCTCCTGCAAGTAAATACACCCGCTCACGCACACACCTACACTAAAACCATGCTCATCGCTCTTAGTACGTCATGAGTCGTCGTCTAGTTAACATTGATTAAAAAAAATATAATTATGCTTTCCTGTGTAGTGAAAACTTATAAAAACAATAGCAAATCACAAAAAAAGTCTCATGGAATCACTTTTCACCCCTAAGCATTGATGTACTTGAAATAACATCGTTTTTTATTAAACGAATTTTAGGTTACTTGGAACAAATAACCTCAACAAACGAAAGCAGTGACTTACAAGTGCGAGGGTTGCCATAATATGATTTAAATCTTTCCCATTCGATTCAACAAATTTAAATGTGATTTCTTACTTCGAGTTATATTCATGTTCTCTTTTTTATTTATTTAATATTTTAGATTTCTAATTAATACTGAATTAAAAAGTAAATGGATAGTAATAAGATAAAGTCGGAATGATCCAGAATGGCTGCCGTCGAAAACCAGCGTGGTTTGTTCCGATCATTTTGATAATAACGACCTTTATTCAACTAATCGTGGACCAAAGGCTATATTATGGTTAAAAAAACTTTTTGTTTGTTGCGATTTATCTTGATATTACTTTTTCTTCAGTCAGTGATTTTGTTGTTGTGATCTTTTTGTATTTAATAAAGGTAATTGACAATATAATTACCTATATTATTTCAAAGTAATTTACATAATGACTTCATACATACCTACGACAATGTTATGATTTACGCTTCAACAAACTTATAATTGAATTTCTATGTGCATGGTTATCGAAAGAAGCTGTATTTCACTTCTTTCAATCCCAAGACACTGTCGCGGGTAGGGTTAACTTACACCTAAAGATATACCCTATAGTAGAACTAAATATATGCAAATTTTAACCCTTACACCGTAGACAGAGAATGCTACACACTTCACACTCTCGTACTAGCGCACTCTCACCCACACTCGCACACGTCACACAATTAGGCGCATTTTTGCCTTTTTCTCTGTATTAAGCTCGTTCATTTATATAAAGTTATTTGATTTTTCTATAGTTTAAAACTAACCTATTTATTTATATTTGTATTTTGAATTTTTTACATTAAATTGCAAATTAATGGATATTTCTAAGGCCCGTATTACAGAACCTCACTCAAAACTCAAGCATTACATAAAACTCGTTTAAAGCCTTGTGATTGGTTAAAACTAGCTTTAAGTAATGCTTGAGTCTTGAGTGAGGTTCTGTAACACGGGCCTAAGTGGAACAGCGGAGTCTTCCAAGGCCCAACACAACAATTCTTGCTTTAAAGGTGCACTTTATAATTGTTTTTTTTTTCTGATGTAATTTTTTTTGTTTTGTTCGGAATAGAGGTCCTTCTAAACAATTGAGGTATAATGCCATACTTAACAATATCTTACTTGTACAATATTAGCCTACCCATAAAATATTATTACCCAAGTTATGGGGTATTTTTTATAAAAATGGCAACCCTTCGACTTACACATAGATAAAAAGGTGGCTTCAGTTTTGATGTTCGCAGCGCGCCGTCTTTCTTTTTTTGTTGGTCTGAGTATGTGAAACTTTTTAATATTAAGATCTTAATGTACCATGTAATTAAAAGAGAAACGAGTATGCACTTCACTTCATTTCACTAGTATAAATCCTTTTGACCAAATCCCGGCCACGGGGCGGCCAATCTCAATGGAGACCAGCCAAGCACGCAGGAGGCATACTGCACAAGAGCACAAGTGTCTGCGCAAACAGATGCACTCTGCTCTCCTGCTCTCCTACATTCCGACGGGACAGCAACCCGACACGACCGGGTAGAGATCAGGTGCAGGACGCAACGGCTTCGGTGCAGGAGGCACGGGGTGTCACGCCTCCAACTTCCAATCTCCAGGCTGCTACCGAGTAATTCCTAGTGGAAAAATCAAACAACACCCTGCCCGACCCGGGAATCGAACCCAGGACCCCACGCTCAGCAGCCGCGCTCGCGAACACGAAACTAACGGGGTTGAATCTAATGTTAACAACTAAGTATTATATAAATAAATACTTGAATAGCAATTCGTGTTAAGGCGACGATAACCGACTTTTAATGATTTTATACTGAAGATCACGTCGAAACGAGTAGTGTTAGTGATTTGGAAAAATATATGTTAAATTAGAACATTTTCTTAATAACTTGATATATGCTTATTTATATTTATTTTACATGGTGAAATTAATTTATATAAAATTAAGTCTAACGCGGATAAAAAACTAAGAATCACGCAAAATCTATCAAGCGTATTTTTCTGAAACCTTCACTATTTTAAAGATAATTGCAAATTTTAAAGGCAGTGGTGGCCCAGTGGTAACGGCCGCGACTTACGAATTGTAGGTCGTTGGTTCGAACCCAGACAGGCGCTTTACTTTGTGTAAACGATTTCATCACCACTGCTCACAAAACGGTGAAGGAAAATATCGTGAGGAATCCGGCATGTCCTAGAACCGAAAATTCGAAGACATGTGACATCCACCAACCCGCACTAGGCCCGCGTGGTGGATTACGGCCCACTCCCTCTCACAGAGAGAAGGCCTGTGTCCCAGCAGTGGGAACATCATAGGCTGATGATGATTAAAATACTATTTGTTTTATGTAAAATAAATTAATAATGAGTCTAATTTGAGACAGCCCTCCTTGATGGGCGAGTCCTATTACGGGTTGGACGTACCTACGACGCGTTGCGTGAACTCAGCACAGATTATGCAGGCTAACCATTCAAGGTCACTGGCATATATCTGCGTCTTAATAGATATTTGTCTAAATCAAATTCCAACCTAGAGGATTTTTAAATTCCTAACGATTGGATGTGGATCCATAGTGACACCAATTTCATTTTTTTATTTATATACTTTTTTTTTTTTTTTTCCCTGGCATGTTCGAAAATTTCGTATCTATGATTACCTAAACATTTTGCTACTTTATACGAACCGATAAAAGGAAATAATTTCTTACTTTTGCCATCACTGTTGAAATTAGTTTCAGTATTTTTTTACTAAACATACTTTATACGTCTTTAATTTTTGTATGACATAACACATGACATAACATCACGCCTTGTTTCCCCGCCGCGTCTGTCTGTCCGTCTGTCTGTCTGAACGTGATAAACTCAAAAACTATCAAACAGATCTACAAACAGTTTTCACCAATGGAGACTGATTCTTGCGGAAGATTTAAGTGTACAATACATTAAGGTTTTGTGTAAATTGGCAAAAATATGACGATTATTGTCGAAGATGTCGAAAAAAAATCATGCCAACCGGGAGCCCTACTGGCGTGCGCCGCGTATACCGTTACAGACACATCAAATTGATGTTTTACAACATTGAAGATCATAAAAAGTTCAACAAAAAAAAAAGTCCGCAATGGCATATGTCTATCTTCTAAGGATGACCCACAATAACCATTTTAATCTTTCAGAATTTGATAAAAATTCCATTTTAATTTCCGAAGTTATTTTGACTGGTATCATATTAATCCTCATCCAATAAAATATGTTATTTAAATTGGGCATTCAATTGAGATTAAAATATGCCTTAACATCATATAATTTAAACGAATGGTTTAGATATCACAGATTCAAAATTACGCGTAACAAAATAGTTATGGTTGGAGAGCAGCGGTAGGAGTCAATAACCTTTTCCTGGACTATTAGGTATGTAATCCAGGTACTGCCCGGTAGTACGTTCCCGTGGGATAGTTTCCGACATCCACGCGGGCGAAGCCGCGGGCAAAAGCTAGTTTATTATAATTGTTAAATGATTTAAATATAACTTTCAATGAGCAATATTATAGAGACTTTAATTCTTATACAGAGTGGGGATAAATCTCCTACCTACTGATTAGGCTCATTATTCTCGAAGATGTTTTCAGTCGCCCCTTTAAAATAAATGTCGAAAAATAATTCTGATGGACTTTATTACTATTACTTTTACTGTCGCGAAAATGACATTGCTGATAACCCATCGTACTTAAACCAGTTGCTGGTCCAAGATGCATTTGTTTTTGCCAAACTTTTGAGTAGACAAGGCCGTAAGAATTGTCTGGTTAAACCTTTGTTCTTGGCAATTTATTTGCTTGAGAACAAGCAACTGCGTTTAGTACATGTTTAATTTCCCTAGTACAAAGTCTTTAAACTGTTTCGAGGTGAAAGCTTTCCATGATCTGATATTATTCTAGTCGGTGCTCCAAAATCACTTAATACATTTTTCGATAATTTTGAATTGGTCTAGCAATGAGATATTTTGTAAACGTATCAATAACTTTTTGTAATTATTACTTAAAATCAATTCGAAAATATTGGTGACAAGCTAGCCGGATATGCCATAAAGACAGACTACGGTTGCCACCAATAAAATTAAAATTAAATAGGATAAATGTCTACTAAATGTATAATGAAATATTACATTTAAAAAAAAAAATATAATAAATATTATAATATTACATTGTTTAAAAAAATCTGTTTAAACTTTTACTGTTTAAGAATATTACACCAATATGGAATATTTAAAGGATAAGTCGATGGAACCTATACCCAATGTAAATTTGTAATAATCATAATGTCTATGTAATTGACATGAAATGTATTTGCACGCCGTATCATGGCATGATATGCTGAAACCAAAATTACTGTAATATCTGTTGTACCATATTCTAGCAAATAAATATTTTTGATTTGATTTAACTATGGTTAAAATATAATTGTTACAACTAGCACAAACGGTTCCAAATGGTCCAAGTATATGGCATGGAAATATGATGCAATAAATAGCCCATTACGCGTTCTTGGCGTAGGTATTATCTTTGTTATATGTACAATCTATACAAGAAGCTACATAATTATATTATATACATTTTTTTTTGTGTTCTTCCTTACATAAGAATATTGCAGAAAAGTAGGAAAAAAAAAATGGCATTTCTGAACTAAAAAGATTAACATTCAAAGTTTAAAAAAAAATAGATTGATTGTTACGTAGACAACCGTTGACCGTTTACAACTCTTGAACAGATGCTTGTGTTCTGTCATATGTGGTTCAAAAGTTCAACACTGAATTAATCTTGTTTTCTCCAACAATAATATTGCACAGACTATTTCAGAAAATGAAGCAGAGCTAAATGAGATATTTTTAATTTTAAACCGCAGTTATCTAATTTCAAATAAAACAATGTATGGGAAGCCATTGTTCTTTCTTCAAGACAGTTCTTTTGTTTTCGAGCATTCCATAAGATATACAATCTACTGCTAAGCTCACCTACGTGACTGAACAAGAGAGTGAGCTATGTAGAACTTTAAACTATACTCCTACATCTTTATCCTTATTTTTAAACGGGGGTTAAATATAATGACCACCATAAAATGCTTTGATACCCTTTGTTCTTTTACCAAAAATATGTACTTGACACCAGAAAAATAAAGTCTAAAATTACAATAATACTAGCTATTTTAGTCACGACTGCACTTTAAATTGTATTCGAACACCAAATGTAGTAAATGATCACCAAATCTTAGCGAGCAAATTAATGCGCAATTTCTGCCTAAATAAACCACTGTGATTGCCATAAAATGTAGGCTTATTACCAAATAAATTATTATGATGCCATATTAAGTAATGTTTCCGGCTTGCAATCCCCTCCCACCGCAATTAAACCTAAATAATTAAAAAAAGGATTATTGAAATTGTAAGAGTTTCATTTTTATCTTAGGCATATCATTTGGTTGAATAAACGAAACGCTCAAGAAATTATTTTTTTGTTAGTGGTTAATCAATTTGGAGACAAAAAGGTTAGGAGCTTATTTACTATGTTAGGCAAAATATTTTTTTTGCCGAGGGTAATTTACTTTAATCGGATAACGAGATTTTATTTTGTTGCATGTCATTTTATATTGAAATGTGGTTAATAATTTGGTTTTCATTAACTACTTTTGGATTAATAATGATTTATTTGGAGTCATTTTGCTTAAATAGGATAGCGAGATGTTAAAACTTTGGTTATAATTTTACATTAAAATGCGGGTTTAATTTTGGTGATCATTTACTATTTTTGTCTGTTATATGTTACTATATCTGGTGGTAAGTTAAACATAAGCCTTTTTAAACTCTGAACTACAGCTCGCCTACGTGGCTGCTATATACTATACGCATACATCTCCATAAAGCTCACCTACGTGGCTGAACTAGAGTGTAAGCCACTTGAAACTCAATTTTTTACTGGTTCATCTTTATTTTTAAATTCTGAGCTATAATCCGAATCCGCCTACATGGCTGCTATAAACTTATACGCATACATCTCTATAAAGCTCACTTATATGGCGGAACTAGAGTGTTGGCCGCATGGAACTCTGAACTATACTCGTTCATCTTTATTTTAAATTCTGAACTATAATCCACCTACATGGCTGCTATAAACTATACGCATACATCTCCATAAAGCTCACCTATATGGCTGAACTAGATTGTAAGCGGCATGGAACTCTAAACTATACTGGATCTATCTACACTATACTCGTACATCTCTGAACAGGTCACCTACATGCCTGAACCCGAGAGCACGCCGCATAGGAGTCTACCTACACTATACTCGCACATCTCTGAACAGGTCACCTATGCCTGAACCCGAGTGCACGCCGCATAGGGGTCTATCTACACTATGCTCGTATATCTCTGAACAGGTCACCTACACGCCTGAACCCGAGTGCACGCCGCATAGAGGTCTATCTACACTATACTCGTACATCTCTGAACAGGTCACCTATGCCTGAACCCGAGTGCACGCCGCATAGAGGTCTATCTATACTATACTCGTACATCTCTGAACAGGTCACCTATGCCTGAACCCGAGTGCACGCCGCATAGGGGTCTATCTATACTATACTCGTACATCTCTGAACAGGTCACCTATGCCTGAACCCGAGTGCACACCGCATAGAGGTCTATCTACACTATACTCGTACATCTCTGAACAGGTCACCTATGCCTGAACCCGAGTGCACGCCGCATAGAGGTCTATCTACACTATACTCGTACATCTCTGAACAGGTCACCTATGCCTGAACCCGAGTGCACGCCGCATAGAGGTCTATCTACACTATACTCGTACATCTCTGAACAGGTCACCTATGCCTGAACCCGAGTGCACGCCGCATAGAGGTCTATCTATACTATACTCGTACATCTCTGAACAGGTCACCAACATGCCTGAACCCGAGTGCACGCCGCATAGAGGTCTATCTACACTTCAAAATTCAAAAGTCATTTATTCAAACTAGGCTGAGAATCAGCACTTTTCAAACGTCAAAATTACATATACGCCCACCCTTCACCACTACCTAGTGCCTTTAGCTGGGAAGAAGAAGTGGCGCAACAAACTCCCCACCAGCACAGCTGTCTGTTCAAGTTAGAGAATGATTCTATACAATATTATACTAATACTACGTATAGTATACTAGTAATACTATACTCGTACATCTCTGAACAGGTCACCCATGCCTGAACCCGAGTGCACGCTGCATAGAAGTCTATCTACACTATACTCGTACATCTCTGAACAGGTCCTATACCTGAACCCGAGTGCACGCCGCATAGAGGTCTATCTACACTATACTCGTACATCTCTGAACAGGTCACCTACATGCCTGAACCCGAGTGCACGCCGCATAGGGGTCTATCTATACTATACTCGTACATCTCTGAACAGGTCACCTATGCCTGAACCCGAGTGCACGCCGCATAGAGGTCTATCTACACTATACTCGTACATCTCTGAACAGGTCACCTATGCCTGAACCCGAGTGCACGCCGCATAGAGGTCTATCTACACTATACTCGTACATCTCTGAACAGGTCACCTATGCCTGAACCCGAGTGCACGCCGCATAGAGGTCTATCTACACTATACTCGTACATCTCTGAACAGGTCACCTATGCCTGAACCCGAGTGCACGCCGCATAGAGGTCTATCTATACTATACTCGTACATCTCTGAACAGGTCACCAACATGCCTGAACCCGAGTGCACGCCGCATAGAGGTCTATCTACACTTCAAAATTCAAAAGTCATTTATTCAAACTAGGCTGAGAATCAGCACTTTTCAAACGTCAAAATTACATATACGCCCACCCTTCACCACTTCCTAGTGCCTTTAGCTGGGAAGAAGAAGTGGCGCAACAAACTCCCCACCAGCACAGCTGTCTGTTCAAGTTAGAGAATGATTCTATACAATATTATACTAATACTACGTATAGTATACTAGTAATACTATACTCGTACATCTCTGAACAGGTCACCCATGCCTGAACCCGAGTGCACGCTGCATAGAAGTCTATCTACACTATACTCGTACATCTCTGAACAGGTCCTATACCTGAACCCGAGTGCACGCCGCATAGAGGTCTATCTACACTATACTCGTACATCTCTGAACAGGTCACCTACATGCCTGAACCCGAGTGCACGCCGCATAGGGGTCTATCTATACTATACTCGTACATCTCTGAACAGGTCACCTATGCCTGAACCCGAGTGCACGCCGCATAGAGGTCTATCTACACTATACTCGTACATCTCTGAACAGGTCACCTATGCCTGAACCCGAGTGCACGCCGCATAGAGGTCTATCTACACTATACTCGTACATCTCTGAACAGGTCACCTATGCCTGAACCCGAGTGCACGCCGCATAGAGGTCTATCTACACTATACTCGTACATCTCTGAACAGGTCACCTATGCCTGAACCCGAGTGCACGCCGCATAGAGGTCTATCTATACTATACTCGTACATCTCTGAACAGGTCACCAACATGCCTGAACCCGAGTGCACGCCGCATAGAGGTCTATCTACACTTCAAAATTCAAAAGTCATTTATTCAAACTAGGCTGAGAATCAGCACTTTTCAAACGTCAAAATTACATATACGCCCACCCTTCACCACTTCCTAGTGCCTTTAGCTGGGAAGAAGAAGTGGCGCAACAAACTCCCCACCAGCACAGCTGTCTGTTCAAGTTAGAGAATGATTCTATACAATATTATACTAATACTACGTATAGTATACTAGTAATACTATACTCGTACATCTCTGAACAGGTCACCCATGCCTGAACCCGAGTGCACGCTGCATAGAAGTCTATCTACACTATACTCGTACATCTCTGAACAGGTCCTATACCTGAACCCGAGTGCACGCCGCATAGAGGTCTATCTACACTATACTCGTACATCTCTGAACAGGTCACCTACATGCCTGAACCCGAGTGCACGCCGCATAGGAGAATACAGTATACATTTAATGATATAATAGTTAATGCAATCATTAGTCATAAATTATCATATAAATATAATAATGTTTATCATATAAATGTGTAAAATTTGCACGCCGACATTAAAGGCAAAATTAGAGATTAAAACCTCTATCTACACTATACTCGTACATCTCTGAACAGCTCACCTTCATGGCTGAACCCGAGTGCACGCCGCATAGGAGACTACAGTATACATTTTATTATATTATAGCTAATGCAGTCATTAGTCATAAATTATCATATAAATGTGTAAAATTTGCGCGCTGACATTAAAGGCATAATAAGAGATCAATATATTATCTAAAGAACCTTATGCAAATAAATCATTTTAAATTGCCACAATCAACAAAATCTATGCTGCAGCAAATACTTAAACTTATTTATTCTTAGCCACTTGTTTGTTTGTGGTCTAAATTGGTTTTCTTTTTATTTCTGTTCAATTATGTTCCTTTTTGGAATGAGTACAATGTCCAGTTGCTAATTTAATAAATTAGTTATTTTTACATTTTCAACATCCTTTTTATTTCCAACATGCTGTTTATCAAACCATAATCAAACCAACCACTAAGTACCATCAAAAAACTATATAGCTGCTCAGAAAATTCAGTGAACGCAACAGACTTAAAATACTATTCAGATTATTCAAAGTTAAATCTCGTGGCGAAATTCCCAACATAATATACTCACACAATTTCTAATTTACTTATTTTCCAAGTTGTCCAATACAATGATAGCTCTATCGAGGAGTTGCCTCGACCAAGAGTACCACGTGCACTGGTCCAACTATTTACTTATTGTTTATAATTAGTCCAACGCAACGATAACCTTATCGAGGAGTTGCCTCGACCAAAGGTAACACGTGCATCGACCCAGCTATTTACTTATTTTATTATAATTAGTTCAACGCAATGATAACCCTATCGAGGAGTAGCCTCGACCGAAGGTAGCACGTGCATCGGCCCAATTACTATGATTTAAATATTAACCATCTGGGTAATACGCCACAATGATTGCTACCGAATCATGAAACGACATAATAACAACACTCACTGCTCACTGAATTTATCTGGGAAAAACATAAAGAATAATGTAAAGAAATGTAATGTGGGTGTACCTGCTACAGGGACACCTCTGCCCAACCCTTCGGGGAAACAAGGCGTGATGTTATGTTAAGTAATGTAAAGAATTCATAAAACTACTTACGATTTCACCTACATATGGCTCGTGGTTCTTGTCACTTCTGATTTATAAAGAAAAACACTCTTTTCTTGCTAATACTTTTAATCCACACTACTGTACAAGCTTGGCCAAAAAGTCGTGAAAATAATGGTGGCACCACTATCGTGCATGTTGTAACCTATATAGTACGACTAAAACGGTTTTGATACTTAGTTTTTTTGACAATTAATGTGAATATTGGCGTGTTTTATGAAAAAAAAGAAAAGCTCTGAAACGTTTGGTCAGCCACCAGCCATTACCCAGAACGATAACATTTGCAGTTATTTATTGTAATGAATTAAAAACAAAATTATTAGGTATTTCAAAATACCTTGATGTCTACTATAATCCCATATTATGTGAAAAAAAAAATATGTTTTACAAGACCCCAGATCAATTAAATAGGGTTTAAATCACAGTGACAAATTGGAAGTCTTGCTACTGTGTGACTGTCCCACAAATCCAAGTTCTCCTCTAACCACAGGTAAAATGTTCCATAGTTGGTGTTCTAAACAAAAACTAAAAAAATAATCAGAATCAAACAATTTAATCGGAATCAAAAATGTTTTCTTCTAAGTATTCCACGCCCGAAAAGTCTTCATCCATGTCTTTCATCCGTGAGCTTTCACCAAAACTCTGCTGGCTATCTTCAGATGTGTCACTACTGCAGCTGCTTTCATCTTGTAGGTTTATGATAATTTTTTCAATGTCACTATACAGAGTTTGCCGCCTTCGAAAATAACCTTTTTCTATTTTCATGACATGTTGACATGAATTTTTCCAGTTGTCAACTGAAATGCTCTGAAACGCTTGTTCAGCCACTGCCTAGAACAGTAAAATAAAAACAACGTAAGCATTTGCAATTACTTACTATAATGAATTGAAAATGAAATAATTATATCAAAATACCTTGATGTCAATTGATCCCACATTATGTGAGGCAATTTTATGTTTTACTAGACCCCAGATCAGTTCAATGGGGTTTAGATTGCAGTGATAAGGTGGGAGTCTTACCACCGTGTGACCATGCTCACTTAGGAGTTCATCTATTTCATAGATGGGCATGGGTTTGTGTCGTTTAACAAGCATGAGCAGGTTCGGCTTGCTTGCTGATTCATCAAACGGCACATTGTTCTCAGACAACCACAGCTTTATTTCGCCAACTTTTGATGCAGAGGTGGGTGGGTGCCTTATTGCGAATTACTGAATGATAGGGGGCGTTATCCATGACTAGAATTGAAGGTTTAGACAAATTCGGTATTAGTTTCTCCTTAACCCATTTAGTAAAATTTGACTTATTCATCTCCGAGTGGTAATCTTCATTTTTTTTTTCCCACAAAATATTAACAACGCATTTGGTACAAAACCATTTTCATTCCCTGCATGTAAGCAGAACGTGCAACACATGCAAAACACACAACGCATTAAATAAAGCATGCTTCAGCAACAACTTACCTTTTGCCTTTGGACACACTTTCTTTTATTCCACTGACGTTAAGAGACTGCCAGCATTTTTTTAATTTGTAGGAAGTATGAATATAGCTTTCGTCTAGATAAACAATGTCCTTTCTCAGATCATCCGGCAAATTCCTATTTTTAATAATCTTGTCCAAGTAGACTTCACGTTTTGCAGCAATATTCGGCTTTTCCATCAAAGATTGCCTGTCTGATTGGCACTTTTTGTATCTAAAGCCCAGGGCTATTAGAACCTTTCGTAAGTGTTCACGACTTCCGTCAAACCCAAGTTCTTCTCTAACCACAGGCAAAAGGTTTCGTAAAGTTGGTGCCTAAAAATAAAAATTGTTGTAAATGTCTCTCAGATCTCGATAAAAACTAAAAAAAAGATTGATATAAAAGAGAAGTTTGAAGTTCTACTTACAATCTTTTTTACAGTGTAAAAGAATTGAACTTTTTGTCTGATTGCACACAAGTCAAAATTGGCCAATTCTTTTTTAGGTCGCCCTGCTCTATGTTTCCCTGGTGTGGAGAAAACACCTTTGTTTCTTTGTCCTTCTATTGCAATTCGCCTTATATTACTGATGGATTTACCTAAAACATACTATAGTTATTTTTGTTCAGTGATTTATGCAATATTAATAAAAAGTATCAAAATTATATGAACGCGCTGCATTCCGAATGTGTTTTGTAAACATAACCTTAAATTCGTGAATGCACATTTCAATAATTATATGAAAGGTTTATACTAGATATTGCACCTTGAAATACACACTTTACATGTGAATACATATATAAAATATAATTTTACCTGTCATTTCAGCGGTTCTTTTATACACATCGTTGAGATCGGATAAAATTTGTCCGGCCTCGAGTTCCGCCAAACATCTCACGTACACTTTATAAATGATCGCTCTTGCGGAGCTGCGAATAACAGATCAGGGGGCCTACCACCAGCTCTTATAGCAGTATTATTATAATCTTACTTTGACTTTTCGTACCATGACGTCCATAAAATAAGCTTATTGTAATGATGAAACAATCATATTTTCTTAGCGATTTTGGTGACTTCACCTCTAAAAGTTCATTCAATTCGTACCACGACGTGACTTTTGACAACTAGCAATATTGTTTTAATGTCAAATTTAGCAATCTTAAAAAAGTTCCTCGGACTCGACGGAAATATTATTGTTTTGCAATTTATATTAAGAAAAAACAGTTTCGTGTCATGTAAAGTTAGTAATATGTATTTAATTACGTAAACTTGCCGAATGAATTGTGTATCTATAGATTTTAGTACATGTGTAATTAATCAATTTCTTGTTTGATGGCGAATGCATACGAAACATTTGAGTTTTTGGAAGCGGATAACGCAGAAAAATAAAAATTCCCAGAGTACCTCTAGCTGCCGCCCGGAAACCCGACTGCAAAATTAATAACAAAACACTAATCACTGAGTCTTACCACAATATTTTGTTTCGAACTATCTTCGTCAAAACATTACACATTTCTTTGTTTTAAAACTTATTCACTGAGTAACCTTAACCTTCCCTTGATTCCATGTCGACTTTGTAGCCAGTTAGATCATAAATTCATTAGCAAATATGTTAAAATAAGTTCAACCTCGTAGGAGTTATCCACTTGTAAACAAAAACATCGCTACATCGAGGCTGTGTTCAGAGTTACGCTGCAATCGATTAGAGCGTGCTAACACCCATACCGAATTAGTGTCAGCGCGATAACAACGTGCTGTGAATCGTCATACATGACGGCATAGCATACGCCATCTTGCGATAACGCTGACCATGCCCTAAATTAATATCACCGTGAGCGCTGTCAAAATGACAGTTTTGCTGTTTTGTTTTGAGTTGCACCATATCTTTAAACTATCGTGGCATTTTGGAAATTGTGCTTCTGGCTACAGTCGTCACCTAATCAAAGAAGAAGAAATTTGTTGTGTATACTCAAGACATACTGTAATCCAACCATCTTGTGCAAGAATATCTAAATCGGTACGCAAAATATTGATGTGAGCGATTAAGGCGTAACTCCGAATGCGGCCCGAGTTTCAAATTTCGTTCTGTTCCGATTTATATCATGTAACAGCTTAGCCGTAGCTTATTTTTAATTTTTTCAATTGTTTTTCTTATTGTTCAAAGCCAAATCTTTTAATATTTTGTGTCAATTTCATGGAAATTACTCATAAAAATTAGATTCTAATGCAAAGTAATATTTTAAGTAAAAGAAAATAATATTTTGCTTCAAGACCAATACTTCGTAGTAGCGATTCGGACCAACGTGTGAAAGGGACAGCGCTATACAGTTCACATAGCGTTGTTTCTTTTCTACTATAGCAGGCAATAGACAAATCTTACAAATAGTTCGTTCTTTCCCAGCACTAAGCAGGAATAAAACATTCTTGAACGATGAAGGTCGTGGTACGAATATGAGTTATGTTATTGTAAGCTTGAAACAAAACTTTCCTGCAATAAGATTGTTTCGTAAAAGATTGTGGTCAGCCCCCTGTTCATTATGAACACAATTCGAGGGTATAGTGCTCAAACCCAATAAGTACGAAATTGTCACTTTCGAGATATTCAATATTTAAGTTTTAAGGACAAAAATACCTATGTTATTCAAATAATATCGTTATAGTGAGTATTTGTGGTAAAAGTGAATACATTGAATTAGTGTAAAACAGTATTTTTACATATCTGGGGTGGTCTATTTTATCATAAAAAAAATATAAGTTACAAAGGGCACCGACTTATTGGGTTTTAAGTCTAGAGAAATTAAAAATATGTTGTACTTTAATAAATGGTTTATTTTAAGAATCACAATAAAAAACAAGATAAATCATTCTTCGTCACTTTTGATGGCTGAAGGTTTGGTGTACGTCTTCATACCACGTATTCATGCATGGAGTTCCTCTGGTATGATAAATTTTTCGCACAATTTAGGAGATCCTTCTTTTTAGCAAGGCTAATCGGTAGTTGATTGGAATATAAGTGCTCTATTTCATGTGGTAATTGAACATTAACTGAAGGCGGGTTTGAATTTCTTTTAGCTCTAGTTTTAGGTGTATTCACGGACATTTTACAGACATCTATGCTTCAGGATCAGCGAACTGAACATATCCCCCTGCGTCGAGGTTTGAGACAAGGGGATGTAATTTCCCCGAAATTGTTCTCTAACGCATTGGAGGATGTGTTTAAGATGCTGAACTGGGAAGGGCGGGGCATTAACATCAACGGCGAGTACATCTCATACTTGAGATTTGCAGATGACATCGTGATACTGGCCGAATCACTGCATGACTTACAGCAAATGCTGGATGGCCTAGTTCTAGTTAATTCTTCTGTACGCATTGGTCTCCGGATGAACTTGGACAAAACCCAGGTTATGTTCAACGAACACGTCACTCCGGGGCCGATTGCTGTCAATGGCAGTGCCCTCGAGGTTGTTCGAGAATACGTTTACCTCGGGCAAACTCTGCAGTTTGGTAAGAATAACTTTGAGAGGGAGGCTAACAGAAGAATTCAGCTGGGCTGGGCAGCGTTTGGGAAACTTCGTCGAGTCTTCTCGTCGCGTATTCCACAGAGCCTAAAGACGAAGGTCTTCAATCAGTGCGTCCTGCCTGTTATGACCACCTCGGCTTCTAGGAAATGTTCCCTGAGACTGTATATCTCGCGATTGTGGAGGTCAACCTGGATAGCGATAGACCGTCCTCCATTGCCCCATACACGACATCAGGAAGGAGCGCAGAGTTGTATCTACTTTATACAACTCCAGCACCCTCATGAGCCATGTATGTGGCACCGAGTCATAGGCCTTCTTATATCCAACATGTCGACAGATCCTTTCGGGAACGGCGAACCTGTTGGCTAATGGCCATGTCAATGAGGAGTAGCTTCTTAGTACTGCGGGACCCGTTCTTACATCCATTTTGAGAGACAGACATAATGGATTTGGTGTCTATATGTTTATTAATTTTAGCTCTCAAAATGGATGGAAGAACCTTATAGACCGTTGGTAAACACGTGAACGGCCTATAATTTTTGGGTTCCACGGTGTTACCAGATTTATGGAGCAGGTGGGTAACTCTTGTTGTTAGGAACTGGAGTAGTGGCCCAGACTCTAAAGCAGTCTGGTACTGAGCCGCCAAGCGAGCGAGCGATCTCACAAACCATTTGATCCAGAAGTTGTGCAGCCCGTCCGGCCCTGGAGACTTCCAGTTAGGTAATGGACGGACTGCACATGCTACATCTTGGGGGCAGATGGTAATAGCCCCCATTTCTGGTATTGGATCGCAGGCTTGCTCGACTTCCCGAGTCCAATCACCTTCGGTGTGACTGACAGGCACCGATCAGATACTCCGCCAGAAGGAATCCATAGCATCATCACCCGGTAGGCGCGTGTCAGCCACACCTTAGTCCGGTCACTCCCAAGCCCTATAAACCCACCTTTCATCACTCAGGAAGGTGCGATTCTGTGTATCGCTCTACTTGCCGCTCATACCTACGGATACGGTTTGCCCATGCATACACTTTCTGCTTCAGGAAGTCAGTGCGCTCTATAACACGGAAAATATAGTCTTCAGGGCTGATATCAGTCCCTGAGAATGCCCGCCTCCCAAAGCGCATCACTCTAGGGCGAGTATAATTGCCCTCCCTGAAGCAGATTAGTTTGCCGATGAGCGCTCTGGCCTCACCAATACGGCGCTCGATTCTGCACTGCCAAGCTGGTACGGCTCGTTTCGATCGTGTAGCTCTAGTGCTTATTATCAAATTTGACGTGAGCTACACGACATGCCACTACAGCCGCGCAGTACAGAATTGAATGGGTTTCAGTGCGGTCTTCGCATTCATCGAAATAATTTGAAAACTGCGAATCCAGAACTGCCACCAGCGCCCTATTTTTGTTATGCATGGGCAAACGAGGTAAGCGTGGCCTAAGTTCGGGCGACATGAATCGATATTCCTGAATCACACCTTCCAAAGCACTCCTCAATTCCTCATTGCATTGGGTGCTTACGTTTGTCGCCCTGTCATCACTTGGCTTGGCTTGTGTTGGACCTTGGTGTTACTACAACAGTCTGCGATGGGGGAGCAATGACATGGCTACTCAACATTTCAATTCGCAGGCGATCAAGTGCAGTGTTGTCCAGCAGATGATTACGCTGGATGACCCGCACCTGATCCGACAGTCGTTGTGTCCAAATGTTGACAGCGGGCTCAAGCACGTGAAAAAGAGAGAGCATCCGAACACGGTACGCGGTCAATATTTTATTATTATTTTTCAAATGTCTTTGACACATTTCGGGACCCTGGGGACCCGGACCTTTGGAAGGCGTATAAGGGGCCGAAGTCAACTCGCAGAGGCCCCTTAGACATTTTGAATGAAATGAGGTACCAACCGACGATTATCCCTTTTCGCGCACCCAAGGACAACCCTCGGTTGGTGCAGGACTATTGTAGGATATGGAAACAAAGATATTGGATTATGGGTTTGGGTGGCTAAGTGAACTGGTTTTCTAGAGCTATGGAAAGACTTTAGCCCCTGCGTGACCAATCACACTAATATTATAAAAGCGAAAGTTTGTGAGTATGTGTGTATGTTTGTCTCTTCTTCACGCTCAAACAGCTGGATCAATTTAGATGAAATTTGGCACACAGATAGTTTATAACCTGGATTAACACATAGAATACTTTTAATCCCGATATTCCCACAGGATCGAGACTTACGCAGGTGAAACCGCGAGGCGCAGCTAGTATTTTATATAAAAAACACAGGTAAAATGGCAGGGGGTGACTTACACACTTAATAATGGGCCCCCGAAAACGGTCGCTGGCACAAAGTGTCGTAGCGACAAGGGGGCAACATGTCCTGAGGTGCTTATGAGGAGTGGAGATACATTCCACGGCTATCAGGACAATCCCGGAAGTACGGCCAAGATTCCTACCAGCATCTTACTGGAATACTTCCTTCCTCCGAGCACTTTTGCTCTTGCGAAGCTCCACTCAAGCCAGTCAATAAAAGCAAGAAAGAGGTAAGAGCTTTGTTCCTCGTCAGTATTCACTCCAGCCGTCCAATAAAGGCAAGCCAGAGGTGAGGAACAAGACTTCTCCTGGGAGATAGGGTTCATGTCCGTCCCAACAGCTCGCCACATGCTGCCCTGCGGGTTTCTGTATCTCTCTTGGTCTGGCTCCTCATCCTAGACCCGTTCCGGCAAAGCAAACTCTACCGGCACAGACCTAGAGTTCGGAGCGCGCAAGTCCCACCACGACGTCAACGTAGAGATACGGCGGTGGGGTCGGTTTGATTAATTATAATTAAAAGATCGATTCTCAACGCTCGGCTTAACATCGAGAGTTGAAATACTAGTGTGCGATAAAATCCCTCCGCGATTATATTGCATCCGTGCGAACGTCGGCTAAACTAAACGTAATGTTACATACTCTTTGGCTAAACCGACGAATGTTCGCGCGGCAGCCGCGCACGATTGCCGCTTTTAGTATTGAGGAATGTTCTATATTACGAACCTGAGACTGCAAAATTCTACCAATAATCGCGTCACGCACTAGTCGAGTTATAATGAACCATTAATGAACGCACTGTACGGTCCTACGTATCTGTCACATTTTCTAAATCCGTCAATTTGGTGAAATCTCAAAGTTCAATCTTGAACTCAGTTGAAACTGTTTGTAAATCAATACCTACATAATAAATTATTCGTTCTGCGCTAAATAGTGATATATATATTCTTTTAATTTAATTTATTAACAGCTGTTGCTGTTTGTGATGTGTTGTTGTTGCCTGACCGGGGATAACTGCTGTTGCCGGTGCCTACGTTGCCTCTGTTGCATCTGGCTTTGTGCAATGTTGTTCGAATTATGTGGCTGTGAAGGAGTTTGTGACGTAGATGAATAAAATTTCGACTAGACGCGTGAAGACAATGACCATGAAAGTAAAAGAATAACTTTCCCAATTTCCCATCTTGCTGGGATTTAGGAATATTCGATTTTCTGATTCCGGATATTGTGGTTTTAGGGACAGAATTTATTTTTATATAATGTGAAAGATTTAAAGAAATAAATGTTTTGAATAACTTAACTAGATAGTTGTTTCTTTGTCTATGTCGCAGATCGATTGTCGAATCCACTTTTTTATATAACTGCTAGTCTATAGACAAAATAACTTGGTTCAATCATTCGATCAATCTCGAATATGTATAGATATCATTATCGAAATTAGTTCGTCGTTTTCTTGTTGTGAAGTTGGTCAGAAATAATTAGTCAAAAAATTCTTAGATCAAGTACCATAAGTTATACCTACATATAAATACTTGCACCAACAAGATTTAAGATACTTACTATAAAATACATAAAATCATTTATTTTTGGCTTGCACTTATTACCAACAAGAACTTCGCCTGCGACTTTCTTCGCATGGATTTCGTAATTACCCTTGTTTGCTGTTACGTTCCTAAAGCCCAACTAAATTGAAACCAACAAAATACAGCAGTGTAATTTGATGCACGTGTGCAAAGTTTGTCATTGCACTCGAGGCGGGATCACAGGCCGAGCAGGTGGCGGGATTGCAGGCCAAACAGGAGGCAAGGGCTAAATCTAAATGGTGCCAAGGGTGCAATGACACATATGCGTATCAAACAACATTTTTCAACACACTTGCAAAGGAAAAATAAAACAATTATTATGGATTGATCAAGTATAATCACTAATACAACAGTGGCATTTCCAACATGCACAGTCACACTCGATCCCAATCAGATGAAACAAATACGCAATCCCGGTGAAGCAGAAGATACATCTTAGACTACCAAAGAAGTTGCAGCAGCAAATCTATATCTTTCCCACAGGTTTAAAGGGTCACCATCGGGTTGACTATGGTGATTTGGAGGACCCTGGTGGTTGGGCACAGAAGGCTGGCTAGATGAATATTGAATCATTACTTTGAATTTCGTAGGTATTAGGATCACAATTTCAATGGTGTAGTGGGATTTAGAGAACTTCACTGCAAATATTTAATCCGTAATCTCATATAGCATTTGGGCAGCCAATAAGCTGATAGAGTTCCTGTTTACTTTATTTTTATTATTATTTCGTAATCATAATTTCACCGATGTTTTGAATGTTTAACGTCAAAAGACTTGACAATTGTTTGACACACAGGTTTCAATATCTGTACACTGCACAGGTAATCAAGAAGACAGAGCGAGCTTGTCTTGCATTTCAGTTAAGAGGATTTATATATAAGTAATTAAAAGAGTTTTTTTTATTTATTTATTTATATTCCAATTTAAATCTATCATTAACCTATTGCAATAGTTTAGAAGCCCTTTTTACTGGGCAGGCGCGTGCGCAGCCCAAGATTCCGGGGGCTCACCATGGGCGCTATTTTCAGGGAGATGCATAATTAGCGCTACAGTACTTATGCTATTCAGGGACATGTTACAGCAGATAGCTAAATATACCTAGTACGAAGACGAGCCCCACTCCGCTCCGCAACGTACTAAAGTGCAGTAGTCGCGGAGTGAGGCGCAATTTCGTGGATGACACCATCTGTATAGATTTTACATGGGGGGGGGGGGAGGATTCGAAAATTTAGCATCCGTTTTAAGTCATACAGAAATAGGAGTTAGGTATTTTGTCAACATCATAACATCACGTCTGTAATCTATAAAGGGTTAGACAGAGGTCTTCTTTTCGTGTGGTTAGTGACTAACCTGGTGTCAGAGTTAAAAAGCCATCCAAGGGCCTCTGACTTGGCTTCACATGCCGTCGAGAAATGTCTCTCAGTCATGGCGGTTTCCTCACGATGTTTTCCTTCACAGTTTTTGAAGCAAGTGATAATTACACAATACGTACATGACGTATCCGAAAAGTCAGAGATGCGTGCCTTGGGTTCGAACTCGAGACCTATGACTTGGCAGTCTGATGGTCACACTACTGCGCTATCACTCAGGCTCGTTAGGCAGAGGTGCACCTACCTCAGTTATATTTAAGTCCCTTGTAACAGGAGGCGAGCCTATTGCCATGGACCGGGCACAAATCTAAACTCCGAGCTGCTACTGAGAAATTCCAGTTGGAAAAACCCAATAACACTTTGCCCGACCCAGGATTCGAACCCAGGACTTCATGCTCAGTAGTAGCGCTAGGCACTAGACCAACGAGGCTATTATTATTCAAGAATTATGTGAACTTAGAATGCAAGAGTGAGCAAAGCGAGTTCAAATTTTTTTATCTTGAATATAGGCGACGATAACCGACTTCAATGATTTTATACTGAAGATCACCATCTAAACGAGTAGTGTTAATAATTTGATAAAAATATATGTTTTTGTGGTGTATACTCAAAGAAATACTGTAATCCAACCAGTTTTGGGGTTATGTTGTAAGTTTTGACGTTGAGCGACCACCGTGAGCAGTGTGTGCGTGTTCACGAGCGTTCCAAATTATTGACAGCTCGAGCTGTCATAATCGTGATATCTAAATAGGAACCCGAAGTATCGATGTGAGCGCTGTGAGCGATTAAGGTGTAACTCGGAATGCGACCAAAGAAAGATGTCACGTCACGAAACCTGTCAAATGTCATGTCCAACACAACTGTCATGGTTGCCCTAAAAATTGGGTTACCTTATTAAAAATCTTCCCAATTAATCATTTTTGTACGCCTGTACTCTTCATCAAATGAATTTGTTTGTATTTTTATGAATATCTTTACCTTTTTCCTATTTATCTATGTAGTGTACAGTAAGCGCTCAAAAGTGCATGAGCACGCTAAGAGTCGTATTGCTGTGAACACGCGGTATAGCTCGTACATTTGTATGTGTAAGCAACACGATACACACACCACAGATAACGCAGTTACACGAAACAACAATATATTTCCGTCGCTTTAAACATGCTAGCACACACGCACTATGCGCGTGAACTTGACCAGTTAATGGCATTGCTAAAATTCGATAGTAACTTAACAAGTGCAGATAGCAGAAAGCGTTAAGCGTTGGTATGGAATTCAAACTGCCTCAGGTTCTAATCTCGTGAAACACAGTGCGGTTTTTTGCAAATATTATTATTTTTGTTTTCGATAATAATATTTTTTAAATATTGCTGCTTTTTTATGTTGTTATTGCAATAAAGGTTTTAGAATAAAAAATGCGTGATATATGATAACAAAATTAAAAAAAATATGTTTATTCGTTATATTTATTTTACATAAGTTAATAAACTGCTACAATTATTTATCATTACTTCAGCTGAATAAGATGTGAAATAGATGTCAAGAAACTTAGAAGCAGTTTGTATTATTTAGACATATTTAAATTATGAAATATTTTAAATTTTTAATGGATTTTTTCACCATAAATATTAAGCTTTGATCATGGTCGAAGTAATTAAGTAATAAATAAGAATATTAGACTACTTAAAATGTAAAAAACTACTTACAGAATAGGTAATTTTAAGGTTAAATATGGGCAGTTTGTTTATATTTTATTTGTATTAATTATTTTACATTTTATTTGACTTTAGTAAATATTGGTTGTTATTGAGGTTAAAGCTTAAGTATTCATTTTCTTTACGAAAAGAAGATTGAAACTAAACCTCAAATTTTTATCCTAAAATAATACTATTACTAAAATAATATTAAACAATTTCGGTATATCTGCAAGAAATACGACAAACACCCTATTGAAACGTGCTTAAAAAATTCGTTACCATAAATTCATGCAATAACGAATCTGTTGTTTATTAAGTTGGTACGGTCAATATTTTAAGGTCAAAAACGGTTTTCTAGCTGGTCTTCAGTGATGCAAGCCTTCAGAGTGCACGGCGAACGGTTCATAATGACGTGTTTTTAATAATTCAGCAAAATGTCTCGTTGGTATGAAACCATTTGTTTCATTCACCATTTGACGTCGCTGCTACTCGATAATAAGCCCCTTCCTCATATCTCTTAACCCTCACAGTATTTCTCTAGAACAAAGAAAAACATTGTTTTTATTACACATAATACCTTATTATTTATTATTCACTAATCGAATTAAACCTCACAATGAATTTTTAAACTTTAAAGGCATCTTCTGTCTCAACAATACCTCTGTTCTATCAACAATACCCTTGATTAAGATTTATGTTTAGTAAAATATGAAATATATTAATGATAACACTCACACTTAGTCCGGTTTCATTAGATATTCACTTCACTATTACGCAGCGCAATAATATTCTCTGATCTGATCTCTTCAATATATTTTATGCCTGCTTTTTGATAATAATAACCACAACACTGCGCTAAATACTCGTCACCAATATTATCCACGAACCAAAAAAGTTCTATTAATTAAATACTCGTAACAAACTGCACCTACCCCACAGAAATCGAAATAATTTACTTAGTTTTTTGTGGTCTACCTGCTAAACTTTAATATTTATGTGAACAAGACGAATGAAACTAAAAACGAATGATGATTATTGAACTAGTCATTGGTTGCAGACAAAGTGAGTGTGTGTGTGTAATGTGCGTGTCTACAGTATTGTAACAACTTATAGAAGAAGGTCGTAAGTCAAACCGAAGCGTCAGTCTATTGCTTTGTGAGATTGCTCATGGACTTTTGGTCGGTACTGCAAAAACCAAAATCAAACATCTCATTAGAAAATTTTCTTAATAACTTATTCTGTGGTGAATATTTTAGATTATGTTTATATTACAAAGTGTAATTAATTTGTAAAGTTGTGACAGCGCTCCTTGATGGGCGAGTCCTATTACTGGCTGGACGTACGACGCGTTGCGTGAGTTTAGCACAGAACACGCAAGCTAACCACTCAAGGTTATTGGCAAATATCTGCGTCTTAAGTAGATATTTATATTGTTATGTTTCTTTATAGGGGTGACCTTTGCCCCGCAGTGGGCCAGTAAAGGTTAAAAAAAGAAAAAATCTTAGACAGTAAGATAGAGAATTTTGAACTCTATCACTTTCTATTAAAAAGTAAATCCCAATGCATTTAGTTTTTAGAATGAGTGTATTTTTTATTAATTATTCAGCTAATTGAGGCTTGAATGCATTGAATGAGTGTATTTTTTTTTAAACACCAGTGTATTTTGTTGTGTAATTGTGAAACTTCAAAAGTTTTTTTTTTTTGCCAAGTTACTATCTTTGGTATAATCAGTAAACTAGGATACTTGTTTTACTTTAGTAAACAATAAATTTGTCTGAATAGAATAGAATATTTTGTTTTTTTTTAAACATGGTACTATTATGGTCTCAATAGAGATGCTCTACATGTCTGTATACTTTTATAGAGGTAGGTACTAGCTGCGTCCCACGGTTTCGCCCGCATGAGTCTCGATACCGTGGGAATATCGGGATAAAAAAATCCTATGTCCTTACCCAGGTTATAGTCTACCCATGTGCCAAATTACATCTAAATCTGTTCAGCCGTTTTACCGTGAAAGTGTAACAAACAAACAAACTCATTTTCTCATTTTGAATACTAGCGGACGTCACGCGGTTTCTTCCGCGTAGTTCCCGTTCTCGTGGGAGTACGGGGATAATATAGCCTATGTTACTCGCTGATTATGTAGCTATCTATTGCTGAAAGAATTTTTGAAATCGGTTAAGTCGTTTTTAAGTTTATTCGTTACATACAAACATACAAAAACACAAATATTTCCTCTTTATAATATTATAGTGTAGATTAGGATGAGGAACAGGTACGCACAGCTACACATCAAGCTGTATATTTCCAGTATAAACTGACCTCGCATTGTACGGAAATCCTATACAATGCAAGATCAACGTAAACTGGAAATGTATAGCTTGATGTGTAGCCGTGTGTACAGGGTGTAAAGTTCACTCATCCTCACTAGTAAAGAGAGGATCCTCTGAACAGACGGGTGTTGTTTCTGGTTTGCTACTGTCGGATGTTGGGACGTTGTATATACAGGGCGTCCCAAAGTTATGGGACATGAAGGGAAAGTACCTTAAATATCGTAGATAGGGTATTTTGCTGAAAGAAGACATTATGTTATTTTTAAAAGTTAGTAATTCTGCATTCAAAGATTTTCTAAAAATTACTTGCCTCGTCTGGGAATCGAACCGACTTAAATGTAAAAAAAAAACACCCCTACTTTTATGATGCCAATCGAAAGAATGGCCAAAAAATAATAACTCTTCTTGAGTAACATAGTATTTTAAAAGAAAGGAACAGCGTGAAATTAATCATTTTAATCAAATTAAAAACATACATGAAACTGCCGTAGTCAATTAAGTGGGTATTTTTTTTGTAAATTAATTAATTATATGCTCAAAATGTGATCCCTCTTGTCTTACGCAAATCGTCAATCTTTTAATGAGTCCGCTGCCTGTTGATTTTCTTATCACAATTCTGTTTGTAACTCGCCCGTTCTCGTATCGTTTTTTGTATAGCATATCTTTCACGTATCCCCAAAAGAAGAAATCTAATGGTGTAAGGTCCGGGGATCTGGCCGGCCATCTAATCGGTCCATTTGTACCAATCCATGTCCCATAATGGCGTCCCAAAATTACACCATTAGATTTCTTCTTTTAGGGATACGTGAAAGATATGCTATACAAAAAACGATACGAGAACGGGCGAGTTACAAACAGAATTGTGATAAGGAAATCAACAGGCAGCGGACTCATTAAAAGATTGGCGATTTGCGTAAGACAAGAGGGATCACATTTTGAGCATATAATTAATTAATTTACAAAAAAAAATACCCACTTAATTGGCTACGGCAGTTTCATGTATGTTTTTAATTTGATTAAAATGATTAATTTCACGCTGTTCCTTTCTTTTAAAATACTATGTTACTTAAGAAGAGTTATTATTTTTTGGCCATTCTTTCGATTGGCATCATAAAAGTAGGGGTGTTTTTTTTTTACATTTAAGTCGGTTCGATTCCCAGACGAGGCAAGTAATTTTTAGAAAATCTTTGAATGCAGAATTACTAACTTTTAAAAATAACATAATGTCTTCTTTCAGCAAAATACCCTATCTACGATATTTAAGGTACTTTCCCTTCATGTCCCATAACTTTGGGACGCCCTGTATGTTAGTCGCGCGGTAAGCCCTGCTTGCGCGATGCAGGATTTTGCATGATGTCAGTGTGATGCAGAGTTCGCATGTGCCGATGCACTTTTGTTGATAGTGGTGCCGATTCCCTTGTTCACAAACTAAACTAAATTTAAGTTCAGTGCATCTTTTTCTTTCTGTTTCATTAAGAAAAGGACAGAAGATACATTTTAGTTTAGTCCTGTCAAATTAATCAGCGCTTGACGTAAATTGACGTAATTTTAGTAGGCAAGTTTTTAATCACGTCTAAACTTGTATGGAGTAGTGACAGGCGCTGATTGATTTGACAGGACTAAACTAAAATGTATCTTCTGTCCTTTTCTTAATGAAATAGAAAGAAAAGGATGCACTGAACTTAAATTTAGTTTAGTTTGTGAACAAGGGAATCGGCACCAGTGTATAACGGAATAACTGGCTATCGGAACGGACAAAAATACATTTATTGTATTTTTGTCTAATATTTATTATTTATCGTCTCTTAAATTGTGAAAAAAATTTAGTAGGTGCGTACCTGATAAGGTAATCAATGAATCATTAATTTTTGTGATGATTAATCATATGAATTGATGAAAAACCTAACTCTGCCCAAGTAACAGCATTATGATATGACCTTGTAAACTATGTTTTCACGGAAAAAAAGTAAAAAAAAAATAACTGGAAAGGCAAATAATCATCGCCTACCTGTATCGTATCAGTTGTTTACCTACTTTACCAGTAGATAGCGCTACTGATAACCGAACTTAGTAATACTAGCACAAACAAATGAATGCGTCATTTCTCCGCGGTTCGCGCAATCGTCACCAAGTAATTCTACCTATTCGAATAAATGTTCGTGACGAATATTATTCACTGAGTCGTCAGTTTACGGTCGACTAGACGCATTTAACGTTGAATCGTGCAAAGTTTATCAAACTAGGAGTGCATCAAATACTTACTTTCCTGAACGCTACAGCAAAGTTTAGGGGTGAAACTGTGCAAATTCCTGGACGTAACAAGTATAGGGGTGAAAAATTGTGCAAATTTAACACTTACATTTTGTGCAAATCCTACTGCGAGTTGCGTTTTTTTGTTTTGAAGCATTATAAGGGTTTTTTAGTTTTCAACGATGTGTTGCTCGTGCAGATGTGACTGTGGGTCCTGTGGAAAGATCCTGAGATGTCTCCTGTGTGTGACCTGTTTCGTGTTTCTGTTGAGAATGTGTGGTGTGGAAGTTGACGAGGGTTGCTGTGGGTGTGGTGAAGATGAACAATAATAATAAGTGTCCTATTAAATAATAATTATGTTTTCGTGTTACTGTTGACGAGAGTTTTATTTTGTATTCGAATCACTCATCCATAAAATAGTGGAGATATCGAATAGAAAAACCAGGGGGCCTACCACAAGCTCATAAAGCAGTATTATTTTAATATTACTTCAGCGTGGGAAAGAGATGAAGCTCTACGGGACGTATAGTTCCATCTCTTTCTCCCACTGAAGTTATATTAAAATAATACTGCTTTTGAGCTGGTGGTAGGCCCCCTGCTTAGCCCTCCTTCCTTGGTGCATCAAATTGAAATCTTAGAAAGCCACTTTTATGAATTACCTGGGCGACCGAGCTCTGCACGAGTGAAAATAGAGAAAACGAATTTTCCCAGATATGAAACCTAGCTAGATTGATTTTTCGCCCCTGTGAACCCCTATATTGCAACTTTGATCGAAATCGTTAGAGCCGTTTTCGAGAACGTAAATAAAAAAACCTGTTCAAAAATATACCTACCTACAGTGGTGATACACTATTATAAGTAGGTACAGACGCCAGCACATCAAGCTACCCGAAACTGTGAAATTTTCCCAATCAACTTTGAACCTTATGTGTCAGCAATAAAGTTGAAAATCTATTAAATAAATTTGACAGATTGTAGTAGCTTGATGTGCTGGCGTCTGTACACTAATATTCTGTGATCAGTTATGGACATCTGTGTCAATGTTTAATGTATTTAACCTGTGTATCTACCAGTGGCGTAGGGTGATTTTATGGAGGAGGTAAGACGGAGCAGCAAAAAAAAAAAACTGACTTTCTTCGTGGCCGCGAAAAGTTACTTCTTGTTTACCCATCAAAATAACGGTGTCAATACACCGTTTCATTAAATTCCGATTTTGATCTACTTTTCTATTATGAGCTTCATGCAAATTAGTGAAAATAATTCTATTCCTACCAGTCCCGAACTCAAACAGCTATAAATATGTTTTTCAGTCTGCACATCTTTTTTGATGAATTCGTCAGATTAAAATGTAAAAATACCCTATATTCCATAAACAACTAGAATCTAAGAAAAGTAAACAAGGGAACAATATATTTTATTAAATTTACGACTGCCAGTCAGTCATTGATATTTATCGTTAAGGGAAAAAATGTTTGAAAAAACCATCGCGGCGTTTGATATTTATAGTCATATCTGGGCGAGCTTAATTATGTGTTTCTTATTTTCAAAACTTAACCTTGGAAAGCATGTTTCTTCACAAAGCAAATAATCTGTTAAACAACATTCTAAAACTCTTAATGCAGCCATCCTAATAAGATCGTACTAATTACTTTTCAAATCTACTCTAAATAAGTAATTTCAGCTTCTACCCTAAACCCCAAATACCTAATCACAACGTACTTTACTTTCACATTCACTAAACTCAAAACACTATTTTAATCACTGTCCTATAACTACAAACAAATATGAATACTACTAGTAATGATAAACTAATGAATTCAATGAATACTGAGCGAACAAAATGCAAAATAATAAGGTTCTAATGCGATTACGTCAAAAAACAACACATTTTCAAACAAATGATGAAATGTTTACGAACTCCTAGCTGAACGCATTACGAAATTCAACGAAAACTACCGAATCAAATGTGTGTGCCAGGAAGAGGTGCTGCAATAGCAATAATTCCTTCTCGCTCCCGCGCGCACGTTTCTGCTGCTGCGTCCCTATTGTAACTCGTTGCAGATAGGCTTACCCGGCTGCTAGAAACCGCGGTGTCACGTGGCCGAAGTGACGTCATGATGGACTTTATTTTGTAAGGAAGTTGAATTCACGATAAGCCGGACGCGCCTACGAGTTATTTTAGCGCAAAGTGTTTTGTTGTTGGGTTATTAAGACAATTTTTTAAATGTATGTAGGCGTTTTGTAATATTTTAATTTTATGGTATATTAAATACATACAGTTTGATTATTTAATGACGATAGAGTGGTTGTGTTCCAAATTTCCAAAGGGAAGCCGGTAGGAATCGACTTATATGGACACGGCGCCCCTGGTATCTGCTCGGCTACCTGCTTATATGTTACCTGGATACTAAAACAATTTTCTATTTTAACCCGGGTCACTCACTACGCTCACCAAGTGACTTGCAACCACTTGTATATCGTAGATCCAAACTGTCCTGTAAATAGTCTTCATCAGTCAATAAGTTATCATCATGACTGCCTCGTTGGTCCAGTGGTCGCAAGCGCTACTGCTGAGCATGAGGCCCTGGGTTCGATTCCCGGGTCGGGCAAAGTGATATTGGGTTTTTCTATCTGGAATTTCTCAGTAGCAGCCCGGAGTCTGGATTTGTGCCCGGTTGATGGCAATAGGCTCGCCCCCTATTACATGGGACTTAAACATAATTGGCGAAATGTGGGTGTACCTACTACAGATACACCTCTGCTCAACCCTGGCGTGATGTTATGTATGTAAGTTATCATCATTTGCCAAGCTTTTTATCAACTATGTTGGGGTCGGCTTCCAGCCTTACCAGATGCAGCTGAATACCAGTATTTTAAATAGAGCAACAATAGTCCAGGTGAGTATTTAGATTAACATCCTAACTTTCCAGCTATTATGTAATTAGGTAGTAAGTTTTGATAATAAAAAAAACTTTTTTACAAAAAATACAACCGACTTCCAAACTACAAAGTCTTTGGATCAGTATTTTATTTTTTTGACACTGACTTCCGAAATTAAAGTTATTTTTCACTTTGTAGTTTGGAAGTCGGTTGTATTTTTTGTAAAAAAGGATTTTTTTTTAAATTTTTTGTGATTTAGTTTGTAATTTATCTAAGTTACAATAGCCTTATGTAAACTGCTCATCAAAAATACCCAAATCGCTATAGATGTGCCTATAATATTTGAAGAGTTCCCTCGATTTCTCCAAGACCCCATCATCAGATCGTGACCAAATGACAATGGGACCAACTTGAAAGTACTCTTTCAAACAAAAAAAAAAATTTTCAAGTCGGTCCAGCGGTCTTCGAGTAATCGGGGAAAATACATAAAAAATAAAAAATATCACGACGAATTGAGAACCTCCTCCTTTTTTTTTGAAGTCGGTTAAAAAATTCGAAAGTGAGTTTGTTTGTTACGCTTTCACGCTAAAACGGCTGAACGGATTTGGATAAAATTTGGCACATGGGTAGACCATGACCTGGATTAGGACATAGGATACTTTTTATCCCGATATTCCCACGGGATCGAGACTTATGCGGGTGAAACCGCGGAGCGCAGCTAGTTACATACGAGATATTATATTCTCTGCCTATAACAACAAAGGTAATCAAATGAGTAGGTAGGTAACAAATTAATCATACCTACATTATCGTCATTAACTTTAAATTAATTGTTGATCGTTTATTAATTAACCTATTACTTTATAAAATACCCAATAATTCATGATTGTAAATTGTAGTAACATACTCGAATTAGTATATAAATAACTAGTTTCTGCCCGCGACTTCGTTCGCGTGGAAGCCAATACAATGTCCATATCTTGCTGATAACGTAGCTTTCTATCTAAAGACAAAAAAACTAAAAAAAAACAAAATCTTTTCTCTTTAAAATATTAGTTTAGATAATGAATGTTATTTAATTTCTCTAGTGCAAAATCTTATAAAAACTCTCTCCCCTTCTCCCTACCTCTGATTTTGCACTGTCAAAACTATGTGGTTTTGACAGTGCATAATCAGAGGTAGGGAGAAGGGGGGCCTAATATAATACGTGTGTATTATATTAGGATCTGTGAAAACAGTGATCTTTATTCTCTTTGCAATAAGATTCTATTTTATTCATTTTTTTTATAAATGCCAAGCAAAGCCGATGTCTGTATAGAATCACTTTATTTTTCTAACTTGAACAGACAGCTGTGCTGCTGGGGAGTTTGTTGCGCCACTTCTTCTTCCCAGCAAAAGGCACAAGGAAGTGGTGAAGGGTGGGTGTTTTTGGGAGACTGTCTTATGTAATTTTGACGTTCGAAAAGTGCTTATTCTCAGCCTAGTTTGAATAAATGAATTTTGAATTCTGTCTTTATTACAGCCCTTTTACAGGTAAAATAACAGTAAAAGCGTTGTAATAAAGAAAATGTTGCTCTGGTTATGATGACTCTGAACAATTAATATAAATAGGTACCCTAATCTGTCAATAGCGTCGATTCTCTTGTCACAAATGCCACAAATGGTGTGTCATATCGCCAAAATAATGAAAATTTCGACCCCCTTTATGATATCCATAAACCCTTGACACTCTAGGTACATATTGTAGGTAGTTCTTTTTTTCCATAAAAAACATGTCGAGGCTGCCACCCAAGCGCGTCACCAGCACTAAAAAAAAAACACGGGTTAGGGCAAACAAGTACCACGTGAAGTCGCGATTGTCAAATTCGAATATTTTTGCAGAATATCTTTAAAAGATTGTCATAGCCAAAAGTAAGGAACTTCAGTGTTAGTTTAGTTCGGTATATAAGTGAATCGGCACCACTGTCTAGTTTGGGGCTCACTGAAAGGTACTTTGTAACCTGTAAAAGCTGTAAGTATTATTTTAAGCTACACGTCGTCTCAACTTGGTGCCTGCTTACTGCATTACGTGGACAAAAAACTATTTTCTCATTTTCTTTCAGCTAAGTACGTTAGGAACGACTTTCCACAACAAATTTTTTCCACAACTCAATGTGCCAAATGCACTGCGAGGGCACCTACCTACCTACAAAACTATCCTGAACTCGAACAGAAACGAAACAATAGGTAGTAGTTTATTATCCAACTAAAAATTCCTACACTATTATTTTATTAATTTATTATGTTATGTTCATATTATTTTTATTAAACTATAGACCTGGAAAAAAAACGAGCGTACCTTACAGTGGTCGCTTATGATGTGTGACATCTTGGCTGTCAGTATAAGCTCTCGGAAAATGGGTTGGTACCATCTGACAGCGAACTCTAGCAACACGCGCGCTCATTGGTCAAATCAAATAGCGCGCGCTTCCCCGGCTTCCTGTTACATACTTCCGTCCGTTTTCACGAAATAACTCCCACAGTTTGCAGAAAAGCGAGAGAAAAGATGTTGCACATCAAAAACGTGTGCGTCAGGAACGAAGTTCCTCGTACTTATATAATAAAAAAAAGAGAGAGAGAGTCGCATGAAGGGGACATAACGCTTTTTCCTTACGTGATGATTTCTACCACTCAACTCCTACCGCAAGCCGCGTTAAGGCTCCCACAGACAGGCGCGACGCGACTGTAGTAGAACAATTTCTATGAAAACTTCATGGAAATTGTTCTACCAGAATCGCGTCGTACGGTCGCGTCGCGCCAGTCTGCGGAGCCTATAAAGAACTTCGTTCGAAAAATGTTTATATTATCTAAACAGGAATCTAAACATTGACTAACATTATCTCGGCAATAAACTTCCAAAGCATTGCTACATTGTTATCGATTATTAAAAAACGTTTTATCTGATATTAAATACCTACCTTCGTTTTTATCAGATAAGTAACTGTACCGGTTATAACCTTCTTTTTTATCAGTTGTAACCAGATGATAAGAAAAACAACTACTTAAGCTAGGTGTTGAAGCACGAGGTATAGGTCATTCTAGATCAAAAACCTACAGGTTGTAAATACTTTTGTTAGAGCCCAGAGGGTTTTAGAACAAGCATATCCTCGGCTCCCTCGATCGGTGCTCTCCGAAAGCTATTCAATGTGTGTGAGTCATACGCTGCGACAAATAGGTTAATTTATAAGGCATGTATTTAATGCGGCAACTAAGTAAAATGAATATAGGTTTAAAAAAAAAATTGAGTGGGTACCATATGTAATGGGTTGGCAGCTAATAAGGAGTATCGTAATAAGTAATAGGTAGCATATTAATATATCAGTAATAAGCTCCGTTTTAATTTAAACTAGCATCAAGTTTTTCTTTTGGGAACAGAATTAATATCTAAGCGGAAACTTAATGGCGAAAATAAAATAGAAAATGGGCATTCATAAATAATATAAATCAGATTCTAAAACCCAAATTGCGGCTACACCTAGTTTTAGCCGGTTACAACTAGGTGCGGCCGGTAGCAGTTGGTTAAACTTGCCTAAATGGACCCTGGCACTCGCCGGCCGCTGCCGCGGCACCGCTCGCTTCGCTCGCTCGGCTCGTGCGGTGTGTTATGTGGTCACAGTTCTAACCTAACCTACCTTTCAGCCATTTTCATTTGCCACAACTAAATTTAACCAACTGCTACCGGTCGCACCTAATTGTAGCCGGCTAAAACTAGGTATAGCCGCACTTCGGGTTTTAGCCGTGACATAGACGGCACGAAATAGTTGGTAATATATTATATTTGCCACCCTACTAACATTACTAACATTATTAGTCTCCAAGTCATTATTTATAGCTCCTCGCCTAATATTTTATTTGACTGGTATAGTTTATTTGCTACCTAAACGCAGCTGCTAGTTTTTAGTTTTTATAACACCTTTAATTTTGAACCTTACATAATATAATAGTCGCGAAAATATTTAATCGCTGGCAAGTTATTTTATTTGTTGCAAACATTTAGTCGACTTTTAAGTTATTAGTCACTCGGAAAATAATAAGCTAATTTATAATAGCAGTAAACAGATAAAAATAAGGATAAAGATCATTTATTTGTCCAAAACATGAGTATACACACACATGGCATGCAAGATGTTACAATTAAATTATATCACAGTCATGTTTTGCCTTAACGGCGTACAAATATAAATAGGTAGGTTACATTTCTTGTCTTTAGGTCTGGCACCAGGTGTACCACTACTGTCCCTCCTCTATTAATGAAAGGTCACCCGATTAACAGGGTATATAAATTTAAATATCTGGGCCATCTGGTTACTGATGACCTGAAGGATGATATGGATCTAGATAGGGAGCGCAGAGCATTGTCAGTTAGGGCGAATATGCTGGCCCGCAGATTTTCTCGAAGTACAGACGCAATTAAAATAACCCTTTTTAAGGCATACTGCACAGAATAGACTAGAATAGAATTATCTTTATTCAAGTATCATATGACTCACCAATGACATAAACAAATCACACAAAACAACAACACTTACAACTATATTACAAAAACAAGTAGTAGTGTATCACCGCTGTGACAACCCATGCGAGATGGCACAACAGCGACCCACAGTCTAGGCGACTTGAAATCAGGCTTAGGATACTGTTAGAGCTGCCCCACACCCTGCGCACCATTGAACCGCACCTTTTGCGCATGGTTGTGTAGAAACAATCTACATGCGCATCCGCGAACATCCCCGACGCACTACAGAAGCGGGGCAGCCCCACCAGCATCCTAAACGTTGCACGATCTTTGTGTGTATCTAGCCCACAGGTTGCTCGTGTAAAAAGATGTACAGTAGGCTTGAAAGAGTGTTATCTTAACAGGAAGTGGCACTGTACTCGGGAGCCCTGTGGTTCACATATACCCAAAAAGCTTACAATGCTCTGCGTATCCAATACAATAACGCATTCAGGGTATTGTTGCGATTGCCGCGCTTCTGTAGTGCCTCGGCAATGTTTGCAGACGCACGCACTGACGGCTTTGAGGCACTGTGGCGTAAGAAATCTGCCTCGCTACTCGGCAGGCTGCGTGGCAGTCGTAACACTATCCTGCAATCAATAGCCGCCCGGGCAGACAGTCCGCTAGTGTGGGCGCTTACAAACCGGACCCGTTCTGTTTTAGTTATTAAGTACTAACATAGGCAAAGGTTTTTTGTTACTAACACTATAAACCATTGTTGTCTGCAAAAATAATAAATAATAATAATAATAATCAGCTGAAAGCTATAAGTATTTGGGTATGTCGGAAGCGTTAGGCATCAACGTTGCTGACATGAAGCAATCGTTGAAGGAGCGCTTCTTTGGTCGCCTGAAGAAGGTATTAATTAGTCTTCTTTCAGGCGAAAACAAGGTGCGCGCCTTCAACGGTTGGGTCATGCCGGTTTTCAAATAAAAAAAAAAAAAAAATCAAATCAAATTACTACTACTCTACTCTACTCTTTTTACTCTTTCGGCATACTCAAATGGACTCAGACCGAACTGGACGCCCTGGACAGGAGGGTCCGTACACTCCTGACCGCAAACCGGATGCATCACCCACGTTCATCGGTGATGAGACTGTACATCCCGCGGAAGTGCGGGGGTCGAGGCTTTTTAAATGCAAAGACCCTCCATAACCGCGAGGTGTGCAGCCTCAGGGAATATTTTCTTAAAACCGATGTGGGTATGTACCGTGATGTGGTCGCAGTGGACAACGGGCTCACCCCGCTCTCCATGGCTAAAGAGAACTGGCGCAAACCTGTAATACTTACTACAGATGACCGCAAGGAAGTATGGCAAAGCAAGGCGCTTCACGGGCGCTTCTATCGGGCTCTTCATGAGCCCGGTGTAGATTTTCTAGCGTCCGTATCCTGGCTACGTTTCGGTGACCTTTTCGGGGAAACCGAAGGTTTCGTCTGTGCAATTATGGATGAAGTTATCTTGACGAATAACTACCGGAGACATATTATGAAGGATGGTACGGTTGAAGTGTGTCGGGCATGCCATCGTCCGGGTGAGTCCATCAGACATATTATCTCCGGTTGTTCGCGTCTAGCTAACGGCGAGTACCTGCACAGACATAACCAAGTGGCTAGGATTATTCACCAGCAACTTGCTTTGAAATATAAACTTGTGGACTCTGAGGTTCCGTATTACAAGTATGTGCCCGACCCAGTTCTCGAAAAGGACCATGTCACGTTGTACTGGGATCGGTCTATCATTACTGATAGGACTATTATAGCAAATAAGCCTGATATAGTAGTGATAGATCGATTAGCGCGCCGCGCAATGATAGTCGATGTTACCATTCCACATGACGAGAACCTCGTGAAAGCTGAGAAAGAGAAACAAATAAAATATCTCGACTTAGCACACGAGGTTGTTGACATGTGGAATGTGAGCTCGGCTATCATTGTGCCGATTGTCATAACGGCAAATGGCCTGATGGCCGAAAGCCTCGACCAACATCTCTCGAGGCTCTTGTTAGACGGCTGGATCAAACGCCTGATTCAGAAGGCAGTACTCCTCGATACGGCTCGCATTGTGAGGAGGTTCCTGTCTCTGCAGCCCTAACCACCGGTAGCTTGGACCCTGCTCCCGACACCGGCGGAACTCTATTTTTTTATATTTTTAAATGTTTTTTTTATCCTTTTTATGTTAAGAAATATTTAAAAATGTAACCAAATAAGAATTAGAATGAATAAAGGAATAATAATAATGTGCTGGACCTCAGGACATGTTGCCCCCTTGTCGCTTCGACACCTTGTGTTAGCGACCATTTTTGGGTGCCTATTATTGAGTGTGCAAGTCACCCCCGGCCATTTTATCCGTGTTCATATAAACATTGATCAGGCAGGGGCCATAGTCCTTTAGTTCCAGGTAATCAGTCCACTTTAGCCACCCAAACCCATAGTCAAAATATCTTTGTTTCCATATCCTGCAATAGTCCTATACCAACCGGGGGTTGTCCTTGGGTGCCCTTGCGTAGTGCGAACAGGGATAGTCGTCGGGTGGTGCCTCAATACTTAAAAATGTCTAAGGGGCCTCTGCGAGTTGGCCTCGGCCCCTCGTACGCCTTCCAAAGATCCGGGACCCCAGGGTCCCGAGATATGTTAAAGACATTTAAAAATAATGTGCTGGTAGAGTTTACTTTGCCGGAACAGGTTTGGGATGAGGAGCCAGACCAAGAGAGATACAAAACCCGCAGGCAGGTGTGGCGAGCTGTTTGGCAGTAGCGACTCCACGGACCCTATCTCCCGGGAGAAGTCTTGTTCCTCACTTCTGGCTTGCCTTTATTGGCCGGCTGGAGTGAACACTGACGAGGAACGGAGCTCCCACCTCATTTAAGCCTTAATTGGCCGGCTTGAGTGGAGATTCGCAAGAACAAACGTGCTCGGAGGAAGGAAGTATTCGAGTAAGATGCTGGTAGGGATCTTGACCGTACTTCCGGGATTGTCCTGATAGCCGTGGAATACCTCTCCACTCCTCACAAGCACCTCAGGACATGTTGCCCCCCTGTCGCTACGGCACTGTGCTAGCGACCGTTTACGGAGGCCCATTATTGAGTGTGCAAGTGACCCCCTGCCATTTTATCCGTGTACATATAAAACATTAATTAGGCAGGGGCCATAGTCTTTCCATAGTTCCAGGTAACCAGTCCACTTTAGCCACCCAATAATAATAGCCCATAGTCCAATATCTTTGTTTCCATATCCTGCAATAGTCCTACACCAACCGGGGGTTGTCCTTGGGTGCCCTTGCATAGTGCGAACAGGGATAATCGTCGGTTGGTGCCTCAACACTTAAAAATGTCTTAGGGGCCTCTGCGAGTTGGCTTCGGCCCCTCGTACGCCTTCCAAAGGACCGGGATCCATGGTCCCGAGATTTGTTAAAATATAAAAAATAATAATAATATGGTGAGGATTTGTAATTGGCTCTCTGGTGACTATGGTCTCCTTTTTTGTCTGTTTTTTAAAAACTGTTTTTGAAATATAAAACGGTAATATAAAAATAAAAATTAACAAAAATAATAAAAGAGCATTTTAACTAACAAACAAAAATAATAACGACCTGTGCGAGGCCAAAAATGCTCCTATCTCAGCATGATGCTGCGATATTTAAAAATAAATAAATACCACAGCGCTCGCGCTGGTATTCTGATAGGGCAGGGCCAGAAGTCCTTCATGTATTAAATAAATAAATAAATATGCAGGGCGTAAAGTTGATAGCTGAGTAGGTGCGGCATGACGAGAGAACACCGAAAATATATTGAACTAAGCCGCGGACAGACAGACAGAAAGACAGACAGACAGAAAGACAGACGGACATAGCGAAACTATAAGGGTTCCTTGTTTATCACGGAAATCTAAAAACCAATTTCCCTAGCTAGGAATCGAACTCGTTGATTTAAAAAAAATAACCTGTAATATTGCACCGTAAATACGACCTACAACTTGATAAGTTACGGTCGTTTCCAGGGGGCCATCACTGCTTTATCTAGACGCACACCACAGAGTGAGGCACACTTTGAGTTACTATAAACCACAATCCTTACGTGAGAATCTTGTAAATACTAAAAATTCAAGGTAATTTAATAGGTAATCTATTGTTTGTTAAGTACCTAGTCACGCGAACTTACGTTCATTCAAGAAAATTAATTACTTACACTTTTCTTTTTAAGTATTTTACCTAATTCTTCTTAGTGTGTCGGCGGCCTGTTTGACCCAGAACCCGGCAACGCTAACACCATTCGCTGACGCAGACATAAGGTCCTCACGTACCAGAGCATACGACGCACAAAATGAAAGGTGGGCCATGGTCTGCGGGAAGACGCCGCATATTTGTTGTTGTTGAGGATTTATTTTACTTGACAGGTAAGAATTGTTTTATTTAGCAAGTGATAGCGAGGTGCTATCTACATGTGCCTTAGGCCCGAAATCCACTAAAGCGGAGATGTGCGGAGATGTCCGAAGCGGAGACGAGATGTTTTTCAGCTAAGGTGTATAAATCCACTGAAGCTGTGCGGAGATGGGTACTGGCTAGATTGGAGCGGAGATGTGTGCTGGCTAGAGGGGAACTGCAGTATTATTCTGTAAAAATCTCACCGTGAACGTTAAGGTGAAGTGAGCTGTGATTCCACCAAATACTAGGGATTGACACTGTTGACAGCACACTGCACCTAAGCGTTCACGGTGAGATTTTTACAGAATAGCACTGCTGTTACAGCGCCGCTCACATTTCTTCTCGTCTCCGCTGCGTGGCGTCACCAGCTTGCGAGGCACCGCTCACATCTCCGCTTTGTACCGCCGCCGCCCAGCTCTCGGCGAGGCACAGCTCACATCTCCGCTTCGATCGCGCCATACAAATATGAAACATCTCCGCTCAGTGGTCTGAAGCTGAGTAGAGACGAGATGTGTGAATAACGAAACTCTATTGGTTGTTTAAAATACATCTCCTCTCCTCTCGCCTCGTCTCCGCTTTGGTGGAGTCCGGACCTTTTAGTTCAGATTTTCGCCACGTTCCTAATGATTCTCGTTCAGCTTTCTCTCTGCTTTTGTACTCTGTCAGTCTCGGATCTAGGAGGGGGAAGCCGGAGCCCGTGCCCCGGGCGCCAACTTCTAGGGGCGACAAATTCAAGCGTAGCAGACAAGTGCACCACCCAGCATACCGCAACTTTGCAATAAATTTAGATGCGCAGCACATACATATATAATCTTTCTATTTTTTTCTTTTTTGCAACAGTTTTGGCGCCCCTGTTAGATTGGCGCATTATCGATCGATAAAATTTGGTTAATTATGTTATTGACAAAATTTTCATTTTGAGAAAATTTGAATTTCGCGGGGGCTAACTTAGCGCATCCCCATAAAAGATTGGCGGGGGGCGGCAGACGGCAGTATTTGCACCGCCTCAAAAAAAAACTACATCCGGGGCTGCACCTGCGCAACTATGCTGTCTAGGTAATTTAGATACCTACGAAATTAGAATGATCTGTCTGCAGTATCCAAAGATCTGTCTGCAGTATCAACTATCAATGTCGTTTTTGGTTTACTTAGAAGCTACTACTGATCGACAAAATATCTTATCAATAAAATTACTCACAATTTGGTTTTTCTCATAAGAACAACGAAGGTTATTCCACTCACAAAAAACCGGCCAAGTGCGTGTCGGACTACGCACAATGAAGGGTTCCGTAGTTGAGATGAATTTATTTATCCCAAGAACAAACTTAACATTGTAGTTGAAAAACATGTTCTCCCATACATTCCAAATGCAAATCGTCGCTCGGCATCCAATACCGCGAATGTGATACTTTTACGTTTTTTTTTTAATTGCAGGGTCACTTATTTGAACGTATTGAATGAAATAAAACAAAAATCAGATTTTCGTAAAAAAATCACATTAGCGGTATTAATATAATAATAATCTAAATCTAATACCTTTAAACGAACAATTCTTGTATATATGTATATTTAATCTGAATCTCGGAATCGGCTCCAAGAATTTTTATTAAATTTAGTAAGCAGGGGGTTTCGGGAGCGATAAATCGATCTAGCTAGGTTTCATTTTTAGAAAACGTTGTTAAAAAAAATGGTCATCCAGATATTTTTCTTTATTCAAGTAACAAGGACTCATTGTGTTAGTAAAGTTATGAACTATGTTAACTTATTTTACCAGGTCACTTAGAAAGTTTTGCGACTAACAGTTTTTGTCTATAGTATACTGGCTGGTTTTGTCATGTCAATTAAAACTATGACTATTTATTACAAAAAAACATAACATTCCAAATTCGAAATTCCCTCCACATTTTTTTACGAGCAAAATCAAAATACTCTGTCTTACTGAAAACTGGATTTACAACGAGAACATTTTCGCGCGATGATTTTGTACGATTTCAAATGTCGACCAAAACCAGAAGAATAGTTTGAAAGACTTCGAATGGTGTTCATAGAAAAAGCCTTTCTAAAGCGACTGTTTTCCGCTGGTGCAACGAATTTATGGGTGGTCTCGTAATTTTGGCGGACAAAGAAAGAAGTGGCCGCCCTATGACGGTTGTTACATAACAAAACGTGCTGGCTGTGAAAAATGTAATTCAAGAGAATAGGCGAATTACATATGAAGAGGTTCAGCATATACTGCCGATTGGATCGGGAAGTATGCATGAAATTCTACACAGGCAGCTTCGGTTATGGAAGATAGTTTCACGCTGGTACCGTAAAATCTAACACAGGCTCAGAAGGAGGTTCGGGTAGAATGGTGACGAGACATGATAGCAAAATTTGTAGCAGGCTCGTCTCGGCGCGTTTAAGATATCATTACGGGTGATGAATCTTGAATTTATCAATATGATCCAGAAATGAAGCGTCAGTCGACCGTGTGGCTGTTTCAATATGAACCAACGCCTATCAAAGTTAAGCGAGCCAGAATGCAGGCAAATTTTTGATCGCAAGGTTTTTTTTTGCCGGTTTATCTGGTGTCAGTACCCTGACGAGATCAAAGGAGTATCAATCCTGAATGGTATGTTACCAAATGTTTGCCAGAAGTTTTTACTACTGCAAGCAGCAAGCGACCGAACACTGGCCTCCGTGGGCTACTGCTTCACCACGACAACACGCTGGCTCACTCGGCACTCAAAACAAGGGATTTTCTGGACAGCACATCGGTCAAATTTATAGGTCATCCTCCTTACAGTCCCGATTTGGCTCCGTGCGACTTTTTCTTGTTCCCCAAAATAAAAAATCAACTCAAAGGAAAACAGTTTTCATCACCTGAAGATGCACTGGCTGCATTTGAGAAGGAGATTGGAGAGGTGTCTGATGCGAACTGGAAAATGTGTTATGAAAATTGGTTTAGACGTATAAAACTGTGTATAAACGCCAATGGAGAGTTCTTTGAAAAGATATAATAAAAAAATAAATAACCAGTAGTATATTTTTTTCTAGTATCACAAAACTTTCTGAGTGCCCCACGTAATCTAGTTTAAATTTATTTCACCCCATGAGAGATGGCACTGCAGTGATTGATGTACATGCAATCCAGCCTGCTAGCGATCTTTTTTAAGGATATTGTTGGAGCTGGCCCGCACTCTGCGCACCAGGGATGCACACCTCATTCACATCGTTGCGTAAAAGCAATTAATATGTGCGTCCGCGAACATTCCCTATGCGCTACAAAAACGGGGCAGCCCCACCAATACCCTGAAAGCGTTATTGTATTGGACACGAAAGGCGTTGCACGACCTTTGGGTATATCTAGCCCACTGGTTGCACGTGTAAAACGTTGTACAATAAGCTCGAAACAGAGTAATTTTGACTTTTTAAGTGAGCAGCGTGCAAACCTGCGAGCCAGCATGTTTGCCCTTACTGACAACGCCCTTCGTTGATAAATGATTTTATTTTTGTAAGTAGGTTTGTACAAACACTTTTACACGTCAATCATGTTTTAAAACTAGATGAGGTCGGCGTTTCCTATCTGACTACTCTGAGAAGAAAGGCCGAAACAAACTCAGAGGTTCCCGCTCAATATCGAGTCCGTCATTGAGGTCAGGGGTCAATATATGACCAAGATATTTAAACGTAAATACTCTTTGTAGTGGAGTCCCATTTAGTAATACAGGTGGTACATAACCCGGTCTACCCCCAGCCTCAAAGACCATGATCTCCAACTTATTGGAGTTATACATAAACCCATTTGTTTTGGCATACTGCTCACATTTGGCGACCAATTACTTTCTGAGACTACAGATTGACGCGCTCAGAAGCACCATATCATCTGCATAGCTAATATTATTTACAAAAATACCATCTATATAGCAACCCACTCTGGTGCTGCTGAGCTCGCCAATCCTGCCTCACCCGCATTCCAACCTGTACGGCCTGGAAAAGTTCGAGCCCATCGTACACTATTGATCTGGTTACCATACCACTATTTAAAGATGTTTATAAGCTCCGTTGGCAACCTATCCTTCTCCATCTTTCTCCACAATACGTCATAAGCAATCAGATCAGAAGCCTTGAACAAATCGAGGAAGCTAGCATTAATCGGCGTCCCACGCTGTGTATAGTAAGTATGTGATAGTATGCTCAAGACACAACACTGCACTTTCTGTTGACAAACCACGCCGAAACCCGAATTGGTTTTCATGAACATTTACAGTTTTATTTATTTGTGTATTAAGCAGACGGTCAAACACTTTTGATATTTTGATATTATAGTAGCTAGAGAGATGGGCCTATTGAAATGAAATGAAAATGAAAAATGAAATGAAAATGAAAAAAATGTTTATTAGTTTTAACAAGTTTTCTTACATTACTAGGTAGTGATGAAATGTAAGTTTGTACCTACGCACAATATTGAGAGATTTACCATGTTATTTTAAGACCATGGACTTCTTATAGGTTTTCCTGTAATCTATAAGTAAAGAGCCACACTACATATTTTTTTCAAAATGTTTGGTCCATTAGTTTCGGAGATAAGGGGGGGGGGGGGAATGGTCAATTTTCATTGAATTTATTAAATATCTTTAAAAGTTTTTATTTTAAAATTATATAAAAAATATATTTAAGATCCTCGCAACAAGCCCTTTCATTTGATATGTCACACGGTACTGTTAGCAAAACTTTTTTTTTAATTTTCTTGTTTGCGCCCCAAAAGTGACCCCTATATTCAAAATTAATTTATTTACGCTACTTATTCGTGTTTGGGTCACAGAAATACATATGTGTACCAAAGGAGAAACCCGTTTCTGGGCCTAACTGTTACACGAATCAGATATGTACCAAAAAAATCGTCTATTTTGCTTAATTAACCCATTTTAATCTTAGCCTCAATAGCAATGGCCAAGTGTAGAAAATAAGTAGTTTTCTATTTTTTGTTTTAAACAACTTTTGTAAACCATTAAAACACTTATTTCGTTAAACATCACTAACTTCACAAACGCTGGCATTATATCAATAGAGCGTGCCATAAGAATATGATCGATTTAGTGGAAATCGATACTGTTACAAATAATTAAATAATACTCCATTGTTTTATTATAATTGTTTTTTTATATTAAAATCAAAGTAAAATAATAAAATCTGGAATCTAATTGATTTTTAACGTAACCACCATAAAAAAATCATTAAAAGAAAGAAAAAATCGATAAAAGCGATTGCACCACGGATTACACTAGTAAACGGCAAATGTCAATGTCAACGTCTGTCAAATGTCAATTGTCATATCATTGTTGTCATTCGCTTTTTATTGTGTTTTTTCGTATTTCTCGGGATTTATTATTTCTTAGAACCTCTGCTCGAATACTGAATTCCGAAATTGATTGCCTTCTGACTGCCCTCGCTTGAACATAGGACGCCGTACCCTGCCACCACTGTAGACCTTTGCTGGAAAACCAGATCTGTATAATGATCTTTTGAAGACTGGTTAAATAAAGACATCATGAGCCTGTACATTAATTGCGGAATAGCAACAGACCGCTGCAATACAATAGGAAGGCAAAAATTGGAAGATGAAAATGATTCTTTCAATTTACAGGAATGGGTCGCGCCTCAAACGGTTAGTATCCGATATTTTTATATCGTAACATTTTTGTACCATGTAATTATTTAATGTAATCAAACTAAATAGTATTATCGTTTGTGTCCAGTTGTCTGTTGATAGTTGTATTTTATAAAATGATACCAGAATGTGCAACAAATTCATATTCGAAGACATATATGTGACATCACCAATCCGGACTGAACCTGCATAGTTAATTATAGCCTATTCCATCTTCAGAGAGGAGGTGTGTGTCCCTGCAGTGGGAATGTAATCAGGCCGCTTATGTTTATAGATTGTGCAATCCACGAAGACGCGCCCCACTCCGCGATTATTGTACTGTAAGTTATACTTTAGTACGGAGCGGAGCGGAGTGGGGCGCGTCTTCGTGGATTGCACTATCTATACCCAAATGTGCCACTCAGAAGTTTCTTGCTAAATGCTAGTGCTATACCTAATAGTCAAGATAAATCATGTCATGTCATGATAAATGTTTGTTTCAGGTACTTAAATGAAAATGAGTTTATCTGCCAAGCTTGCTGAAATCATGCCAATGCTGTATCTCTTGATTGAAATAAGTAGACCAGAAGAGAGTGAACATACACCTATAGGACACTGATGAATGGAAGTGTGTAGAGAGGTGGACGGTGGCCTACAGCAAGAGCTGTCAACATCGGACTCAAACTGGATGTTGAGAGGAAGAATAAAATCCAAGCATATTAGTAATAGGATGTATTTCGTTTATATATTAGTCGACAGCTCTCTAAGTGGGAGGGATCCTATACTTCAATATTATTGCACCTGTATTGTTGGCAAAAGAATGGTTGGTAGCCGTGCCCACACGATGAGGAGAATTATTATGATAATTATCTTGGTTAGGCACGGCACCAGGGTAGCCAAATGCCTGCTGCACAATTTCTGGATACTGTATTATTATATTATGATAATCCTAATGAAGAAGGTGATTAATAAAACCATTTATCACAATTATGTGTTTTTACTCTATTTTACTTAATATATTATTGCAATCTCAGATTACTGTAGGTAATATGAGGTTGCATTAAATCCCCTAGTAGATACAATATTAACAAATGCAAGCCAGTAATGTTGTAAGTGAGCCTTGTTTGATAAATATAGTTTTCAGCTGACGTTTTCAGTAAGATCAATCAGATAAATCTAAAGGTCACTTTAGATTCCCCCCCAAGCGCTTTTTGTGTACCTACCTAAAACCTCATTATGATAGACTGCAGGCGCTGCAGCACAAGCCTCAAACATATTTTTTTTATTGAAATAACTCAAATAATAAAAATAACCTAAAATGTAAACATTGTCTGATTTGACCAATTTGGCCATTGCTGGGAGACGTGAAAATTGGGGTCATGAATCCTTCCTAAATACTCTAATTTATGTCCAAATTCCAGTCCTGGAACGCCAGGCCCAAGTTTCTATGGAGTTTGGGTTTCTCCTTTCAACTTAATTGGTCCATTAGATTCGAAGTAAATTGGCTGTGACAGACGGACAGACAGACAGACAGACAGACAGACAGACAGACAGACCGACAGACAGACAGACAGACACACGAGTGATCCTATAAGGGTTCCGTTTTTTCCTTTTGAGGTACGGAACCCTAAAAAGGAAATTCACTTGTATAGCGTTTTCCTTAAGTTCATGCTGACTCATTGGCAGCGACACAGTGAATTCAACTTTATTGTCCTTATGTGCGACACTGCTGTGACAGACAAGTTACATAAATAGTGTCGCGCGTAATAGACTTTTGAAATGACTAAGGGCTAATTTATTAATTATGATTGAATGACTGAATATAATTTGAATTTAATGTTTTCTAATTTGTGTTGATGTTGTGTTTATATTGTATTTATTCGTTGGTTTTTATTTAAGTGTAAGCTTGAAGATGAAAATTTATAGATGTTTCAATATGGGTTATGTGGTACCTGAAATAAACGATTTTTTTTTTTTTTTTTAAGCAAGTTGTAAAGTCGAATTTCGAATGAAGTCACTGTCTATGGTCAGTATGGAATGCTAATTTGTCACAGGGTTTTGTGAAGATGACTCATTGTTTAAATACCTATTGTCAGCTGTTTTATTTGTATCCTAGCTATGTCAACAACAATTCTGTTGCGATGGCCTAGTGGTTAAGACTCGCCTCGCATGCACGAGATTGTGGGTTCAAATCCGGGCAAGTAGGTACCAATGTAGCATAATAAGCCTATAATGTTCCCACTGCTGGGACACTGGCGTCCTCTCATTGAGAGGGAGTGGGCTGTAATCTACTACGCGGGCCCAGTGCGGGTTGGTAGATGTCACATGTCTTCGAATTTTTGGTTTTAGGACATACCGGTTTCCTCGCGATGTTTTACTTCACCGTTTTTGGAGCAGTGGTGATGAAATTACTTACACAAAGTTAAGCGCTTGCCTGGGTTCGAAACCACGACCTACAACTCGTAAGTCTGGGCCGTTACCACTGGGGCACCGCTGCTCTTACCAGTAATACACACGGCTACACATCAAGCTATACAATTCTATTTTATGCTGATCTCGCATTGTATAGGATTTCCGTACAATGCGACGTCAGCTTATACTGGAAATGTATAGCTTGATGTGTTGCCGTGTTTACCAATGTTACTTTTTAAATTCATATTACTTTCTGAGTTTATCTTGGACATTAGTGACATCGGTGAAGCTAAAACATTGTGAGGAAACCAGTACCCTAATTGCGTAATACAACACAATCCATTACTTCATAAGTTGGAAAAAAAATCTGCTCAACAACGTAAATAACGCAATGAATGTTGTTGAACTGTCAAAATGAAACAAATTAGGCAAAATTGTTTACGAAAATAAGTTACGCATTTTAGGGTACTGGACTTACAGACTTAGCTACAGTTAATTTTATTAAGTCTGAAATCGCCAACTTGTCTTGAGCAAGCGTGGTGATAATGCTCGTGCCTTCTCTATATGAGAAGATGCCTTTGCCCAGCAGTGGGACAGTAGGTAATAGGCTGATATTAATGTCAACAAAAAAGTATCCATCCCAGTTTTTTTTCTCTCTTGTACTACGTATGCAATATTTATTATTGGTAGTCAAAGGCAGCACTTTTGACATGAGAGGTTGCCAGATTTCTGACGCCAAGTAGAAAATAAGGGAGAAGTTATCGGTTTATGAGGGTTTATCCTAAAAGTTGGCAACGTCGTAATTAGCTGTCAAATATTTACCTGTTTTGATTAATTTAGCAATTTTTTTTACTTTATTTATTTATTTATTAAAACTTTATGCACAAGTAAAAAAATACTGTACAAAGGCGGACTTAATGCCTGAGGCATTTTCTACCAGTCAACCTTAGGGTGATGCAGAGACAAAACATGGCAGGTGCAACATAAATGACAGATAACTTGAAAATGAATACATACTACTACATAGATACATAAATACATACATATAAACCAATTAAACTTTGTCAGGAGAAATAACGATAGGTAGAGGAGAAAACAAATCCAGCAAATCAGCGCTGCAAAGATTCTGCCAACTTTTCACGAATATGTTCACGTGCTTTCACTTTGAAAGATAACCGACTGGTTGCCATCCTGATGTTCAGAGGGAGCGCATTCCAAAGAAATACCGCCTGGACAAAGAAAGAAGAGTGAATAAAACCGGAGCGGTGAGAAGGACAACGTAGAAGACGATTGTTGGTAGAACGAAGATTTTTATTATGGGCAGAGCATAGGTATTGAACATGGGAAGTGAGGTAAGAAGGAGAAGTGGGTTTGTCGAGTATAGAATACAACATAGACAGAACCCTCAACTCTCTACGCTGACGTATGGGTAACCATTTTAACAGCAATCGATGCGCAGACACATGATCATACTTACGAAGATTGAAGACGAATCGAATACAGTTATTTAGAAGGCGGTCAAGTTTATTGAGGAGATCTGCATTCAGGTCATAGTAACACACATCACCATAGTCTATTATGGTGATGGTTTATTTAATTAAGAAATGTGGCTTACTATCCCTAGTAAGCCATATTTCACTAAAATACTATTAACTATGAAATACAATAACTAATATCGTAACGCCGAATATTTAGTTTTACTTGTAAAAAAAAGTATTTGGAAACTTTCCAAATGCGTTTTTTACTCCTAAAACGGTTACAATCAAATTAAATGTTATAATTGCAATTCATAATTAATATTCTAGTTCGCTAGTTAGCCACATTGCTTATTTCCATACAGTATTATTGCCAAATTAATCAAAACAGCGAAATATTTGACATCTATTTGCGACGTTGCTCATTTTCAGAATAAACGCTAAGAGATAGGACATTGAATTTTTTCATAATTGCTTCTAAGGTTTTTCTTCTTCTATAATATCAACATAAAAGGTGTAACCAATATTTTGTAACAATATTTTGATTTAAAAGAGTGCTCGTGGAGTTTCCTGCCCGTTCTTCTCCATAGGAACCTACTACACTTTGGAATGGGCAACTAGCTTCATCGTTCTGACTGACCGACCCCTTGACAATTCAAAAGTGCCTGTAATTTGTTTAATTGCTTTGGCAAGCCTGTCGGTAGGTATAGCAGGTATCCAAAGTTGGTGGCAACCACTTAGGTATGTCTGTCTGTCTGTTAGGAATATCTAGGTATACATATTATTATAAATTACTAGCTTTTGCCCGCAGTTTCGCCCGCGTGGATGTAGGAAAATATCCCACGGGAACGTACTACCGGGATTACATAACCTAATAGCCGAGGAAAAGGTCATTTACTCCTACCGCTGCGCCTGCGTTGCCGTCAACCATAATTATTTTGTTACGCGTAATTTTGAATCTGTGATGTTATCTTTTAAGCTATTCATTGAAATGATATGATGTCTAGGCATATTTTAATCTAAATTAAATGCCCAATTTAATTATCATATCGACGCTTGAAAGGCAACATTGACTAAGCGACATGTAGTCCCATGTCGCTTAGTCAATGTTGCCTTTCAAGCGTCGATATTTTATTGGATAAGGATTAATATGATACCGGTTAAAATAGTTTCGGAAATGACAATTAAATTTTTATCAAATTCTGAAAGATAATAATGGTTACTGTGGGTCATCCTTAGAAGATAGACATGCCATCACCGACCTTTTGGTTGAACTTATTAAGATGTACCTAAAAACCTATAAAACATATATTTTATGTATCTCTAACGGTTTTCGCGGCGTAGGTACTCCAGTGAAGCTCCCAGTCGGCATGATTTTTTTCACCAACTCCTGAAGTACTGCTGGGTTATTGTATAATGCACAATCCCAATGCCATTCATTTTGACAATTTAACAATATTACATTACATAACAGTTATGTGTATAATTAATCACGCCTGTGATCCCCGAAGGGTTAGGCAGAGGTGTACCTATAGTAAACCCACATTCCGCCAGTTATGTTTAAGTCCCATGTAACAGGGGGCGAGCCTATTGCCATCAATCGGATACAAATCCAGGCATCGGGCTGCTACTGAGAAATTCCTGATAGATTTTTTTTTTAAGTTTATGTTAATGGCCCCGACTTACGAGTTGTTGGTCTTGGGTTCGAACCCAGGCAGGCGCTTTACTTTGTTTAAATAATTTCATCACCACTGCTCTCAAAACGGTGAAGGAAAACATCGTGAGGAAACCGGCATGTCCTAGAACCAAAAATTCGAAGACATGTGACATCTACAACCCGCACTGGGCCCGCGAGGTGGATTACAGCCCTCTCTCTCTCGAAGAGAGGAGCCCTGTGTCCCAGCAATGGGAACATATCGTCGTTGCGCGTGCAAAATTCGCTATGTGTTATTTCGGGATTTTCGGTTTTTTATGCAGTTTGAATCGTTATTTCAATACACACATACTGTAAAAACAGCAAAAAATTAAAATTGGCCTATCATGTTTATTTTTGGCATTATTAATAATGTTAATGCTACAGGGACACCTCTGCCCAAACCTTCGGGAAAACAAGGCGTGATGTTATGTTACTAATGTTATCTATTCAAAAGTAATCTAAAACTATGTCAATTTTTTATATGTATTAAAGTAAAAGTAAATTATTTAAATACTCTGGGTATTTTTTGAGAATATCAGTTTTTTGCGTCTCTTGTAAAGTGTGTAAAAAAACACATAGCGATTATGGAAAGCGCAGCGACGATATGCTGATTATGTATTTAATATCTACATAATATTAAACAAATCTTAACGTTTTATTAAGGCGTAAAAACCACGCGAAGTAGGAGCGGGTCGCTAGGTAAGAATAAAAATAACAATTATTATTAAGATTGTATTTAATTATAATAGTATATTTTTTTTCAGTCTAGCGACAATTTAATACAATTTTTTTAAGTACCTATATTCATAAAAGTTTCATAAGAAATAAAAAAGTCGAATATACAAGTTCTATGACATACTAATACTTAATACTTAAAAACTAAATAATTACAGATTTACAGAGTAATACAAAAGGTGAGCTGTAGTGCTTTATTACTTTTTTAGGGTTCCGTACCCAAAGAGTGCCAACGGGACACTATTACTAACACTGACTGTCCATCGCACCGTAAACGTGAACGAGAAACGAAATTTCTAAAGAAGCCCTCCTCCATAATATTTGATCCTCTCTATCTCAAGAAAACGCAGAAAATGCTGTCTGCAAAACTGCTAAAGGCCTAAAAACGAGCTTCTCTCAAAGATTTTATACTTTCCTAGGTTCCCATTTATATAGTAAAAAAACTTTTTTAAATTATTTTTCACTTTGTAGTGGTAGGTATTTTGGAAGTAGGTTGTTTTTTTTTTTCTTTTCTCGCTTTTTAGTAGGTCAGTTTGTAATTTATCTAAGTTACAACAACTGCTCATCTCATTTTATAAAATATTGCTTTTCCCGATGCAGGGACGTTAATTGTTGAGGAGTTCTCCTGGTACTTCACCATCAGCTCCACTTCTCCATATGCATTGTGACGAGCATAAATTGCATTGCAATCATACTAAAGTAATCGAATCGCAACCCGTGAAATACTTGTTATTGAGTAAATCCGGTAGCCATTTGTGGTCTTAATCATCAGTTCCACTTCACCAAATGGTGCTTTTCAAGAGCAAATGCACGAGTTACTATAAAAAATACCCAAATTGCTATAGGTTTGCCTATAATATTTGAAATGTTCCCTCAATTTCTCTAGGATTCCATCATCAGATCCTGACCTGATTGCAATGGGACTACCTCGAAAGTATACCCTTTCAAACAAAAAAGGAATTTTGCAAATCCGTCTATACACCGTGAAATTTGAATCACAGTTTTGCTAGAACAAACATTGTTCAGACCATGGTCTACTACCATTCTACAGCACCCAATAAAAAAAAAACATAATTGGTTTTTGATAAAACACAAAAAAGACAAAGTTTAAAATATCAAGATTATCTACTACTTACTAAATTTCGTTTATGGAGGTACAGTACCGACCAAAAGTCCATGAGCAATCTCACAAAGCAATAGACTGACGCTTCGGTTTGACTTACGACCTTCTTCTATAAGTTGTTACAGTACTGTAGACACGCACATTACACACACACACTCACTTTGTCTGCAACCAATGACTAGTTCGATAATCATCATTCGTTTTTTGTTTCATTCGTCTTGTTCACATAAATATTAAAGTTTAGCAGGTAGACCACAAAAAACTAAGTAAATTATTTCGATTTCTGTGGGGTAGATGCAGTTTGTTACGAGTATTTAATTAATAGAACTTTGTTGGTTCGTGGATATTGGTGACGAGTATTTAGCGCAGTGTTGTGGTTATTATTATCAAAAAGCAGGCATAAAATATATTGAAGTGATCAGATCAGATCAGAGAATATTATTGCGCTGCGTAAAAGTGAAGTGAATATCTAATGAAACCGGACTAAGTGTGAGTGTTATCATTTATATATTTCATATTTTACTAAACATAAATCTTAATCAAGGGTATTGTTGAGACAGAAGATGCCTTTAAAGTTTTAAATTCATTGTGAGGTTTAATTCGATTAGTGAATAATAAATAATAAGGTATTATGTGTAATAAAAACAATGTTTTTCTTTGTTCTAGAGAAATACTGTGAGGGTTAAGAGATATGAGGAAGGGGCTTATTATCGAGTAGCAGCGACGTCAAATGGTGAATGAAACAAATGGTTTCATGCCAACGAGATATTTTGCTGAATTATTAAAAACACGTCATTATGAACCGTTCGCCGTGCACTCTGAAGGCTTGCATCACTGAAGACCAGCTAGAAAACCGTTTTTGACCTTAAAATATTGACCGTACCAACTTAATAAACAACAGATTCGTTATTGCATGAATTTATGGTAACGAATTTTTTAAGCACGTTTCAATAGGGTGTTTGTCGTATTTCTTGCAGATATACCGAAATTGTTTAATATTATTTTAGTAATAGTATTATTTTAGGATTAAACTTTGAGGTTTAGTTTCAATCTTCTTTTCGTAAAGAAAATGAATACTAAGCTTTAACCTCAATAACAACCAATGTTTACTAAAGTCAAATAAAATGTAAAATAATTAAAACAAATAAAATATAAACAAACTGCCCATATTTAACCTTAAAATTACCTATTCTGTAAGTAGTTTTTTTACATTTTAAGTAGTCTAATATTCTTATTTATTACTTAATTACTTCGACCATGATCAAAGCTTAATATTTATGGTGAAAAAATCCATTAAAAATTTAAAATATTTCATAATTTAAATATGTCAAAATAATACAAACTGCTTCTAAGTGTAAAATAAATATAACGACTAAACATATTTTTTTTAATTTTGTTATCATATATCACGCATTTTTTATTCTAAAACCTTTATTGCAATAACAACATAAAAAAGCAGCAATATTTAAAAAATATTATTATCGAAAACAAAAATAATAATATTTGCAAAAAACCGCACTGTGTTTTACGAGATTAGAACCTGAGGCAGTTTGAATTCCATACCAACGCTTAACGCTTTCTGCTATCTGCACTTGTTAAGTTACTATCGAATTTTAGCAATGCCATTAACTGGTCAAGTTCACGCGCATAGTGCGTGTGTGCTAGCATGTTTAAAGCGACGGAAATATATTGTTGTTTCGTGTAGTGCAAAACTGCGTTATCTGTGGTGTGTGTATCGTGTTGCTTACACATACAAATGTACGAGCTATACCGCGTGTTCACAGCAATACGACTCTTAGCGTGCTCATGCACTTTTGAGCGCTTACTGTACATTTCCCTGTAGACAATGCTGTGTCCCGTGCGTGGTGTCTGTGTTGTAGGGAGTAACGATAATCTTGACATTTTAAACTTTGTCTTTTTTGTGTTTTTTCAAAAACCAATTATGTTTATTTTATTTTATTGGATGCTGTAGAATGGTAGTAGACCATGGTCTGAACAACGTTTGTTCTAGCGAAACTGTGATTTAAATTTCACGGTGTATATGATTGAGTTATGCCCGAAAATACATTTAAAAAAAAAAACTCCTTTTTCGTATTATCACCTAACAAAAACTCAAAAAAAAAACTCAAAGCATTTATTTCAATTAAACCATTTACAGGCACTTTTGAATTGTCAAAGAATCGGTCAGTCAGAAATAGGTATGAAGCTAGTTGCCCATTCCAAAGCGTAGTAGGTACCTATGGAGAAGAACGGGCAAGAAACTCCACGGACACTCTTTTAAATAAAAAATTGTTACAAAATATTGGTTACATCATTCATGTTGAAATAACATAACGTAACATAACATCACGCCTTGTTTCCCCGAAGGGTCGGGCAGAGGTGTCCCTGTAGCAGGTACACCCACATTTCGCCAGTTATGTTTAAGTCCCATGTAATAGGGGGCGAGCCTATTGCCATCAACCGGGCACAAATCCAGACTCCGAGCTGCTACTGAGAAATTTCAGATAGAAAAACCCAATAACACTTTGCCCGACCCGGGAATCGAACCCAGGACCTCATGCTCAGCAGTAGCGCTTGCGACCACTAGACCAACGAGGCAGTCAAAATATACATGTGAGTATAATGTAGAAAGACGTGCACGTTAGAAGCGTCCGTAATAAAAAGATAAAACAAAGAACAATTCAAAAAAATAAAATAAAATAAAAATAAGCCCTGGCAGCTAAGAGATGACCAGTCCCAACTGACGGCGCCCGTTCACGAACATGACGCATGGATTAGCACCATTCAGCTCAACCATTTTGAAGGGGGCTAAATGATCCAACACACGCGCCACCATCAGCGAAACATTTGAGTGAGCATGACATACTCACAGCCGCCAGGGCACATTCAAGTCAATGCAAGACATATTACCCGGTAAATGGTAACTCTTTAGTACATAGTGCTCACACCTGTGCTATGCAATTATATAATACAATGGAGATTGAGTTTATACAATGAAAAGATAGTCTTACAATCTTCAGCAGCTCCAACAGTATTTGCAAATGTTAATCAATTAGTTGTGGAGCAGGACCAGCATTGAGCCAAGCATTTTTATCGGCAATGTAATCCCCCAACGTATAATATGCCTGCCTGCATAGTGTGCGTTTTATACAAGATTTGAATTTCGTCTCATTCAGTTGAAGTATGTGGGGAGGAATTTTATTGTAACATTTTAAACAGTATCCCATGAAAGATGAATCTACTTTAGCCAGTCTGAAACCTGGTTGAACTAATAGGTCCCTATTTCTTGTACTATAATTATGTCTATCACCTCTTTTGCTAAAAATATGTAAATTCTTTCTTACGTACATGATGTTTTCATAGATATATTGACAAGGTACCGTCATGATGTTAATATCCTTAAACAGTTTCCTTAGAGAATCGCGCCTGCGGAGATAATATATGGCTCTGATCGCTCTTTTCTGCAGAATAAAAATAGACTCGATGTCTGCAGCCCGTCCCCACAGTAAAATACCGTAAGACATGATACTATGAAAGTAGCTAAAATAGACTAGCCTCGCGGTATCTACATCAGTAAATTGGCGGATTTTTCTGACAGCATATGCTGCTGAACTTAGCCGTCCTGCAAGAGATGTTAAATGAGGACCCCATTGCAGCCTTGAGTCGAGCGTGATCCCTAGGAAAACAGTTTTATCGACGAATTCTAGTTTCTCTTGATTCAATACTATCTCACAATCACTACTTTTGACATTTGGTAAAGAAAATTTTATGCACTTAGTTTTTTTTCCATTTAATACTAAATTATTAGCAGTGAACCAATTTTGGACCTGCAGTAGGGCGTTATTTACGTCGTTAAAATTTGTAGCACGTCTATCTACCTTAAAAATTAAAGAAGTATCGTCAGCAAATAACACCATTTGTGGTTGATTTTTTAATAAATGGAGTAGATCATTTATATACACTAAGAAGAGGAATGGACCCAATATCGAGCCTTGTGGCACACCTATTTTTACTTTTAAACCTAGTGAATTGATACCGTTTATTTGAACTTGCTGTGTCTGTGTTGTCTATCATTTAAATAATATTTTACTAACAACAAAGGCTTGTAAGAGTGCTCTGGTTGAATGGCTCCTTAGTTTGGATTATAATGCAATTGAGGAATTACTAACTCATCCAAAATAGTCCATCCCTTCAACTTCCTGACACATAATAGTTCAAACATTTTTTATTTGTTTCTTTTGCATTTAATTCTTGTATTGTTTAAATCTCTGAGTCTTTAATTGATTTTTATGTAATGCCCTATCCCTTCACATGTACTAACTGATCAAGTTTTCAAACCGTGTAGTGGGACCCTGGTGATCTGCGATACAGGTATTCCTAGTGCAGACACCATTGCAGTCTCTCACAAACTATTGTCACAGTTTTTCAAATCTGTCTAAATCATAAGATGCCATTGTTTGTGAAGAGAAAATAAATTATTTAAATTTGAGATTACGCGGCCATAGTGAATGTACTGTCGCTACTTCGACGTCGTCATCTCGTTCTCGTTGACGTCCTGTTCATGGTGCGGTGGACAAACGTACTTAGGCTCTACTGTCCGTCCATCTTTTGAATCGTAATAGGTAGACACTTGACAAATAAAATAAAATTAAAGGGGGTCCCCCTTTAATTTTATTTTATTTGTATTATTTCCAAACAAGAAATGTGTTTTTTTCGGACAATTATTAAATAATGGAAAATATTGGTACGGAATCCTTGGTGTGCGAGTCCGATTCGCACTTGGCCGCTTTTTCTTGCCGCCGAAACCATAGTTTGTAGAAATCTTCATACTCCACTCAATTCTTCCATTTTATCGACTGCAAAAAAGTATAAAATACAAAATTTATTGACTATTTAAAATAAGCTATGATCAAATGTGGCAATTAAATATATTGCTCGAGTATGACGGTGGATGTTCTTGCGTGAGTCGATGTCGCTAAGAGCAGGTTTTTGCTGGAACAGTTTTTGTCGTATTCGTATGTTTTTTGTTTTTATATTATATTTGATTACGTGCTTATTTATTTATTTAGTTTTTTAAGTATACAAATTATGTATTAGGTATGTTGAAACTGTTTGTACTCTCCGTCACTTGTCCTTAAGGGTTTATTAGAAAACCAGCGTCAGACAGCATCTGTCTGGCATTAATGCTGAAATGAACCTTTTTGGCGCAGCCGTGAGGCACACACTATTGTTTTTAAAAACATTATTTTTTATTTTCACTGTGTTATTTGTGTTTTGTGTTTCACGTACTGTTTCCAAATAAATGTTTTTCTTTCTTAAAAAGTATCAAACGTTTCATTCGAATTAAGTTTAATTATAGCTTCATTCCACGTTCTTACGACACACAATATACAAATGGGATTGAACGTTTATCTGCTCTTTTAATTTAATTTTTCGATCATTAGCCCAGTCAATAACAACATCAATCATCGCAAACGCGCATGTACCTACGATTTTTGAAGTGAAAACTTCTTTAGGCGCGTTGAGCATTTTTGAGATTGGACAAAACAATTGAACTCGCGACACTTTTACCGACACCAGCTTTTGACCATTAAAAAGACATCAACGTGTGATACATTTTCTTTGTGATTAATGACATTCCCAAACATTGAGACATGACAACGACATAATTGACATTTCCCTTTTTTTACCGACTTCAAAAAAGAAAAGTATTTTCTGCACGGTAAAATTGTTCAAGTTTTCACGTCTGGCAGCACTCCCGAAGTGCCACTGTTTTTTTATGTGTTTGCAACCCTGAAGACCTTGTGCTACTCCCATGGTGTTCGAAAAATTGCAAAATTCTGGCACTTGTTTCAGTCATCAAGAAAGCGGAACGTTCAGTTGTCATCGAAATGATTCAGCCAGAGCCATTGTGGCGGGATACTTCAGTTTTTTTTTTTTTAGCTGAGGAGTTACCTAGTCCTTATTTGTAAAAGCACGATGGGATTGACATCGTCGCATATGTGTACAAAAATCCCTTAAAAAGATTAAAAAAAAACACGTAACTGTGATTTTCGATGGATACCCACATATGGATAAAGTAAGAAATGAGTATATAAGGTGAAGTTTAAGAGTGGCGCCAGTGACAGAAAAGTTGAAAGGAAATCGTTTGGCCTGGTATGGGCATGTGATGAGGAGAGAAGAAACGCATGTGACTAAAAGAGTGATGAATATAAATGTTGATGGATGGAGCGGGAGAGTAAGGCCAAAAAAAAGATGGAAGGATTGTTTGAGGAATGATATGAAAGAGAAGGGAGTGAATGATAGCGTGACGGTGGACAGGGGAGAATGGAAGAAGAAAACGTGTGCGCCAACCCCACGTAACATGGGACAAGGGCAGGAAGATGATGATGACCCACAAGATGCAGCTATGAGGAGCACTAAATATCGATAATATTTCACTTTTAGGAAAAAAACAATTGAGTTAGGCGCAGTTCGAGCCCGCGCCAGTTTCATGAAAACGTGTGGTGACATAATAACAAATTTCTTTAACGATGTTATTTAATATTTACAATTAATTACAAAGGAAATAATTTGAAAACTGACGCAGATATAAAAGACTTAACACCTACCGTTTGACGCGAATGTCATAAAAGTATGTAAATTCTAAGTATTTGAGAGAAGGTGATGCATGCAAAGGAGGCGGCGAAGAGGGAGAGAGAGAGAGCATACCTCTCACTCTACCCGCACCAGAAGAGCAGTTTGGGGTCGAAGGGCGTTTAATGATCTCCGGCCACATAAGGAGGGGCCTGCAGGCGATGAAATTGGGGCTGTGTCGTCGCCCGAACAGTCAGGCCCAAAGAGGGGGGGCACACAGTTTTGCATGCACACCTTTATGGGAGGACGTGCGGGCGTGGGACCGGCCGCACTGGGTGTCGGGGCCCGCTAGGCATGGCGGGCTGACACCAGTCCGGGGTGCGGCGAATGTACAAGTATCTTCCGGGCCCCGACACATGGTAGTAGTAGAAACAGTGGGGTTTTAGTCGGTAGGCTCGATATAACCCTCCGTTCTCCCAAGACGGAGGGTATCCCGGGAAAATAAATAAATAAGGTATAAGAACTTACGTTATCTCTTAGAGTATTCTCAGCTAGGATGTACTCTTCAGACTGAGGGTTGAGAGTCATCTTGTAGTTAGTGAGAGCTGCTCTGTCCTTGTGTTTAGCTAATGTTTCTATTACTACGGCATGGATCTGCGAAAGAACAATATTATTATTTGATAGTCTAAGGCACCTGGCCCACTGCCGACGACGAAGCAACTAACTATCGACTATTTTCTCGCTCAAGAAACGATTGTAGGACCCGTATCATTAAAACAAACAACTTTAAAAAAAAAAAACATAAAAAGTGAAAAATAACTTTTCGGTCACAGACTTCCGAAATTAAAGTTATATTGCGGCGTGTTGCCACACCGACCGCTGACCGCTGAGGCTGGTCGGTGTGGCAACACGCCGTGTTCGGGTTCGCAACAAGTCCATCGTCATCCTGAGGATGCCTCGTTGAGAGGTGAAACACGTGTCGATTTCTTTCAGGAGTTTTTTATGGCTCTTTAGAAATAGCTAAGCGGAATAGGTTACTAAATATATTCACGTCTATTGTATTTTATAATGGATTTCCGCAAGATCACGCCTGAATCAATTAACTATAGTGACCCTTCTTCTTTTCGTGTGGTTAGTGACTAACCTGGTGTCAGAGTTTTAAAGCCGCCCATGGGCCTTTGACTTGACTTCACATGCCGTCGAGAAATATCTCTCAGGCATGCCGGTTTCCTCACGATGTTTCGAGCGTAACCCTTACATGATACTTATTACATAACTGCTGCCCTGCCCGGAGATTGGAGGTTGGCGGTGTGATACCCCCGTACCAGGTGCGCACGTTCATCCGAGATCAGGCGCAGGAGTGCCTGGTCTACCTCCGTGAGTGTTGGATAGCTATCCCATCGAACTATGCCTGTGTCTGAGCACACACTTGTGCACTGTAATATCTCCCGCGTCGATGGCTAGTCTCCGCTGAGATTAGCCACCATGGCCGAAAATCGGTTTGGAGTACTACAGGGTGGCGCAATAGAACGTGCATATTGCATCATCTTTTTTGTGGGGGTAGAAAGCGCGCGGGCGTGGGGGAGCCTACATCGTTGGGTAGGCGGTCCCCATGAGTCACTTCGACGGTAAGCGACGCGCATTTTAAGAGAACTCTCGTTCAGACTGCATAACTTTCTCAATATTGTCTTCGGTCCTAGATGTTTTTGGATGACCTTTTGCTTGTGGTTTAAACGGTAAACCGGTCTCTGCAAAACGCTTTACCCATATTTTAATTAAATTAGCACTCGGAGCTTCACTAATACGCCGTAGTCCATATTCAGAACAATATAGTCGCCTAGTAACAATGTATGAACGAGAGTTCTCGTAAAATGCGCGCACGCAAAATAAATCTCTACCATCCCCTTTTGGGAATACAGTCGCTAAAGCAATGGCAAAAATTTAATCGGAGTGGCAATCGGATGGCGAGTGGTAATCTGGGTCTTGAAGTGATACCGAACCCCCCCGTACCGTCCGAATGGACCCCAAATGGACGGGGGCGGAGATAAGGGGGAGGTGGTGCAAAACATTTTATTTTTTGACGATGCAACCGGTTTGAAATCCGGTTGCTTTGAAGTTTATACTACCCTATTTATATAATTAAAAAATATTGCCACCCCCATCTTTATAATTGAAATAATGTCTTACACTGTATATAATTCTTGAAACTCCTTAGCGATGATTTATCACCGAAAATGAGGGTGATTTTTATCAAAATTGGATGACATTGATACACACAAATTCCTTCTACTTATTAGAGCTTAAACTTCGAATGCCATGTCAAAAAAAAAATGTTTTGCCTCCCCCCCATATCTCCCGTCCATTTGGGGTCCATTCGGACGGTCAGGGGGTTCGGTATCACTTCAAGACCCAGATTACCAATCGCCATCCGGTTGCCTCTCCGATTCAATTTTACGTGCCATTGCCTTGAATATAATGTCATATTTATTTACCTTATACATATGTGCGAGTCGCAGCCGGTCGTCACTACTGGCGACCTTGTTGACGCAGGTCGCTAGCAGCTGCTTGCTCGCGCGCAAGTCGCTCAAACGCGCCAGCAGCGTCTCTATAGGGATGTTGGATGACACTGTTGTACGGCCGAACCAGTCCTGTGAAAATAGGTTTGCAATTTTTTTAAATCAGATTTGATACAGTTGTAATAGCAATCATGTAATTGCGTTTAATTAAAATAGGTTTATATTTTTATTTATCTTTTGTACTAGCTTTTGCCCGCGGCTTCGCCCACATGGATGTCGGAAAATATCCCACGGGAACGTACTACCGGGATTACATACCTAATAGCCGAGGAAAAGGTAATTGACTCCTACCGCTGCGCCGGCGTTGATAACCATAATGATTTTGTTACGCGTAATTTTGAACCTGTGATATCTTTTAAACCATTAATTTAAACAAAATGATGTCAAGGCATATTTTAATCTAAATTAAATACTCAATTTAAGACACATGGTTCAGTGGATAAGTATTAATACCGCTCAAAATAGCTTCGGAAATGACAATAATTTTTTTATCAAATTCTGAAAGATAAAAACGGTTATTGTGGGTCATCCTTAGAAGATAGACATATGCCATCGCGGAATTTTTTGTTGATATTTTTAAGATGAACAATACTGTAGAACATAAATTTTATGTAACTTTTACGATTTCCGAGGCGCACGCCTATAAAGTTCCCAGTCGCCATGATTTTTTCCGACATCTTCAACAATAATCGTCAAATTTCAGCCAATTTACACAAAACCTTAATGAATTATACACTAAAACCTTCCGCATGAATCACTCCGTCCACTGGTGAAAACCGTTTGAAAATCTGTTCGATAGTTTTTGAGTTTATCGCGTTCAGACAGACAGACAGACGCGGCAGGGGACTTTGTTTAATAATATGTAAGGATTAACAAAGACTTACTTTCTTCGTAAATAGAGATTCCACTATGTCCCATTTGCCGGATTTGGCATGAACATTCAGCACTACCCAGTCGTATTGTAGGGGAGTTATCTGCAAAAATAAAATAAAAATTGATGATTATATCTATGTTATTTATATGACGGAGGAGGGTTGTCTCTTTCGTTATTATCAGCCATATTTTAACTACTGTGGGCGTACTGCGGGTAGTGTTGGTTATTGCGCAATAGAAACACCGTTTGCAGTTCAGATCAGGGTTGTAATGGACGTCGTTTAACGGATGAGGATATCGAGATAATCGGGTTTGAGGATGCGGATGAGGATACGGATATTGGAAAATTTCTTATAAGGATGCGGATGCGGATGTAGTACAAAAAATAGCCCTTGTTTTTTAAAGTACCTATTTATATTTGTATTATTCATTTGGTAGGTTACCGTAGCGTAATTTTCGCCTGCAAAAAACTTGACATGTGACACCACAGTCGTGCCACCACTGCCACGTGCAGCCGATCGTCTGTCATAGGACAAGGACATTGCGAATTCAGCCAATAGGAACGCGTAACTCACATATCGGCCCGCCCATTTAGCTCGACGTGAGTTTTAAAAATTCACTATTTATGCGAACAACGTAGGGTCACATCCCCATAGAAATTATGAGGATGCGGAGCTTTTAAAATCAAAAGTTGAGGATGCCGATGTTTAGCGGATATCAAAATTTATACGGACGCGGATACGGATATCCGTTACATCCCTGGTTCAGATCACTTTATAATTTACTATCAAATTAATCACACTAGCAATTCACAGACTGTAGGTACACGACACGACTATACCGAACGCGCGACAGTTTCTAAACGTGTTCACTGCTTGACCGCCACCGATGAACTGTGCTCAGCTCCGCCACCGGCCGGTTCGAGCGTTATGTTGTAGACTCTGTCGAACGCCGCTAGGCGGCGCTGGCGTCCCGATTTGTCAACTCAGTAACGTATTTCCGACACATAAATTATAAAGAGAGAGAGTGAATTTTGTGTTTGTGTATATGTGGAGGGCAATCTTCGTTACCACAGTAACTATTTGAAAAATTCTACTCTAAGTGCCAATCCTTTCAAGGAAAAACTTTTTACAAAAAAAAAAACAACCGACTTCAAAAAAAAACACTACAAAGTGAAAAATAACTTTAATTTCGGAAGTCGGTGTCTTTGGTTTTGAATTTTCGTTCTTTGTCACCGACTTCCGAAATTAAAGTTACTTTTCACTTCGTAGTGTTTTTTTGAAGTCGGTTGTTTTTTTTTTTTTGGAAAAGTTTTTATTTTTCAGTTTTTAGTTGTGGTACCTACCCCACACAAATTCGAATACCACTACCTGCTATGTAAATAACAGTGACAAGAAGTTATAATATCATCTACATACTAAGTGGGAAAAAATACGTATAATTGAAGCTAACTCAACAACTACCCAAGCAAAGTTAATAAAATTTATATGAGACCAACTCTGAAGTATGATCTACCAAACAAAAAAATAATTGAGAACCTCCTCCTTTTCGAAGTCGGTTAATAAAAGCGTTAGATTATGTTATTAATACCTGATGTCGTTGACACAGCGTGAGGGGTGACATAGCATTGCCGGCGCCTTCATGCCAGTGGTTCGTACAGTTGTGAGCCAGCCACTGTATCACTGATTTGTAGGCTAAATCCGGCTTGTTTACGTGTTTCTGCCATTCTGTAGAAGAATAACTAAATTAAGAGGCCTGCGAACACGGCTCGCAAATACAAATCGAGATGTTTGCAAAATTCAATTCCAAGCACGTTGCGCTAGTGTGAGTGCCTGTCGGAGCGATATACACCTACAATGAGCAATGCTACCACGCACACATTGACAATTATTGCTTGACGCAATTTCACTACTAGCTTTCGAAAATGTATGATAAATTTGGATGTGTTCCGTAATACCAAACATGATGAATGAAAACTTAATATTTTACCATTTTTTTTTCTATAATTTGTAACTTGATAATATAAGCTATGCTTCTGCAGAAACAGTACGGTGTGAGCAGTGGTGGCCCAGTGGTAACGACCCACTCCCTCTCACAGAGAGGAGACCTGTGTCCCAGCAGTGGGAACATTTATAGGCTGATGATGATGATGTTGTTTATAATACAGAAAAAATAATTTGAAGACACGTCATTTACGCTGTAAAAATGTGCGAAATTAAATTCGTTTAAACTTCATTTTAGAAAAGCTTTTTGGAAAAAAAAATATGTAAGAGTCTAGATAAACACTGTCTAAATCCGAATAACAACATAATATGGTGGAAATATGCCCAAATAGCAAATGATTTAGGTATATATATAGACAATATTTTAATTTTTTATTTAAAGGTTAAAAATGCTATTTCATAGAAATGGCAATATGCCTAATAAAATTATTCCAAATGAAATTCTGCCATCTTCATAGTATGCCAAGTGAAATTGTACCAAATAATTGTCGCTCTAAATAAACGTTATGCTAAACGAAATTATGCGGAATTTTAACTTTGCCAAATTATGCCAAATAAAATTCTGCCATCTTAAAAGTATGCCATTGTAAATTCGGACATATAAAAATTCGGTCAAACAATAATTATATTAAATAATTTGTATGCCTTTAAAATATTAGCTTAAAGAAGATTATGCAAAGTGTGTTATGCCAAATGAATTTCGGAGCATTAAGATTCTGCCAGATAGAGGGAACCCGACAGAAACGAATCGCTACAAAACCGACTCCACGTAGTCTTGTCTGCCCTACCCCTAGAGTATAATTAAAACCCGCGTAGGCGCGGAGGGGCGAGGCGGCCCTCGAGCTGAGGAGCAGGTGGTTTTAATGTTCGCCTCCGCGGCTGAGGCTGGCCGGCGGCGCCGTAGCTGCGGTGGTGAGCGCTAAGACCATCTGCGACGATAAGCTCGCATGGGACCGCCGGAGCTCTGCAGCGCCGGAGCCGTGACAGAAACCATGCCTGCTGCATGTTGCATGCTTGCTTGCATGATGCATGCTTGCTTCTCGCATGGTGTATGCTTGTTTGCATGCTGCATGCTTGCTGCATGCTGCATGCTGCATGCTTGCTGCATGCATGGTGTATGTTTGTTTGCGTGCTGCATGCTTGATGCATGCATGGTGTATGCTTGTTTGCATGCTGCATGCTTGCTGCATGCATGGTGTATGCTTGTTTACATGCTGCATGCTTACTGCATGCATGGTGTATGCTTTTTTGCATGTTTGCATGCTTCTTACTTACAAAATAAAATAAAAATACTATGGATATGGAATGTATGCCAAACGACGATTCTGACTGTGAACTTTCTGCGATATGATGGTTATACTTTTTAATTATTATGGATATGAAATTTATGCATAAAGATGATTCTGACTTACAAAATTATGAGGTTTGAATGTATGATAAATGAGTGTCTGCCAAAAGATTTTCTGCGAAATGAAGTTTATGCTATCCGCTGTTATGCAAAATAATATTATGACATAAAAAGTTCTGCTATAAATGGTGGACCCTTTAGCCACATTTCATATTTCCATACAGTAATATTGCCAAATTAATCAAAACAGCGAAATATTTGACATCTATTTGTGACGTTGTTGAGATAAAATTCTAATCGCTAAGGTAGCCCGCGAAATATTTTTTTAAGTTTTCTGCAATTTTATTTAGAACTATTACGTTGTCGGAATGAAGACTGAAATTTTAAATGGCTCAATGGTTTTATACCTTGGTCTAAAATTAAATCTTTCCAAATGAGATTTTGTTTGTAGGCAGACAGTTTGTTTGTTTGTTGGGTATGGGTAGACCATGACCTTAGGATGCTTTTGATTCCAATATTCCCATGGGATCGAAACTTATGCGAGTGAAACCGCGGGGCGCAGCGAGTAATTTTATAAATTAAAAAGTATACATAGATTACCTAATAACTTCACATAATCAGCAATCATTTTCGCCTGGTGTTGGTCAACCGCAGGTTGATTGAAATGGTTGGCCAACAAATTGGACAGCTTTCTAAACAGAGCGTCGACATTGTTTCCTTGAGTCTTCACTGCATGTTGGTATTGATACATCTAAAATAAAATGGAGATGCTAAGGAAATTGGACTGAGTTTGGAATAGAAATTAGTCGAAATCATTTAGTGATGGGTACTTACAGCTGCCTCTGGACTGCGGCCCAACATTCTGAAAACATCAAGTATACAATTGTGTATACAGTAGCAATTATGTGCCTGGTTTGTAAGACATGGCAAAACATTGAGATTTCTATACTAGGTAGGTATATACAGTGTGTCCGGACATGGACTAGCGATATTCTAAATACTTAAATATAAACTATTTTAAAGTACAATTACACTCTAAGCTTGGGTCCAATACACTCTCCGTTTTTGTGGTAATTAACAAATTATTGGTTGAATTGTATAATTTTTTGGTATTTTTTTCGACTTTCACATTTTTTTTCAAAAGTTTTGGAATAGTGAATACATTGTTTTGTAATGCAGAGGGTAGACAATATTATTGCCTTTCGAATAAGCCTATTTTTATCTCAGTATGACTAAAACTTTGAGAGATATGATTTTTTTTGTACTCGCATAGAGAATATTTCAACAAAAAAAACAAAATGGCTGCTACATAGCGGGGAAGTTTATTGGACCCAAACTTAGAGTGTAATTGTACTTGTAAATAGTTAATATTTAAGTATTTAGAATATCGCTAGTCCATGTCCGGACACATTGTATAATATCAGGAGGAGACGCCCTGGGCGTCGGGAATCGCAGGCCAATTTCCAGCCACCGTAGGCGCGGGCTTGCGGACGGTGAGCAATGGGTAGCTCGCCGTCCGATAAGGACCAGGCCCGGGTCGACGGCGCGTTGTGTTCCACGCGCGCCTCAAAGAGATGTCAGCAGAATTGACAGGGTCCACTAGGGCCAATGCCTGCCGGGGGTGCGAAGAAAACCGAAAGGGATATTGTGGCCCCCGGCAACAGGGCAACCGAAGGAACACGGGTGGGTTTTAGTCAGTAAGTTTGACACGTCCTCCCGCTCCAGAGCGGGAGAAGTTATTTGATAATTTCCCACAAAAAAAAGGTATATATAATATTGTAGAGGTTTTTATTTGTTTGTTTGTAAGTTTGTACGTAATTTGGTAATTTCCGGAACTGCCAGACGGATTTGAAAAAATATTTTTGCTTTGGATTGCCCACTTTTTGAGGAAGGTTATAGGGTCGCGGAAGAAGTCGCGTATAAAAACTATTTCTACTAATATTATAAATGCGAGTTTGTGAGGATGGAAAAACTACTGAACGGATTTAGATGAAATTTGACACATAGGTAGTTTATAACCTGAATTAACACATAGGATACTTTTTATCCCGATATTCCCACGGAATCGAGACTTATGCGGGTGAAACCGCGGGGCACAGCTAGTATTTTAAGTTTAATTAACACATAAGCCTTTCGGACTAAATTCTTTAAATGATGTTGAAAAATCTGTTGTGTAGTTTTGAAAAACAACGCGGTCACACATACAGACACGAAAAATTGCCAATTTATAATAATGTAAGTATTACTAGCTGTTGCCTGCGACTTCGTCTGCGATCCAGGATGAAAAGTATAGCCTATGTCCTTCCCCAGATCATGATCTATCCATGTGCTAAATTTCATCCAAATCTGTTAAGCCGTTTTAGCGTAAAAGCGTAAAGCTTGCTCCATATTCTCTGCAAAACTATACGAGACTTGACGAATACGAAATATTCGTCTATACTTGCGGAATATTCGTCTATATTCTTGTTGTTCTCTCTTGTTCTTCTCGGCAAATGTTCTCGTCGAGACGTCCCGCTGAGAATGGGCTTAACAAACGAAACAAATAAATTAACAAACTCAGTTTCGCATTTATAATATAAGTAAGGATTATAATAATATGCATCTTGGCATCTGAAGGGACCTCAAACTCTCATTTAAAACATTTGTCATCTATTATGTCATCTTGGTTTTTGGCTTTAAATTTTAATTTGACTCTGTATAACAGACTCAAATTAAAATAGCTAGCTAAACTCCACAGATTTGATGGATATCGATATCTAAACATGATAAAACAAAAAAACAAAATAATTTGATGATTTTTCTGTGGGGTCATAGACATAGTCTGGGGGTTAGTGTAGTTAGGTACTTGAAATATCAGTAAATAAAAAAGTGCCACTCCGGGAGTGCCGACAGAAGTGAAAACTTGAACAAGATCGCCTTGGTGGAAGAATAATAAAAAATATAAAAATACCTGTATATAACATTGGTCCTTAACCTTATCTAAATGTGCACAATCGCGTTTATAAAACCTTTAAAGTAATGTTCTTGCATAGAACATTGATCCGTAACATAATATAAATAAAGAGCACAATCGCGTTTACAAAACCTTTAAGTAAAAATACTTGCGTAGAACATTGATCCGTAACGTCACATAAATAAAGAGCACAATCGCGTTTACAATAATGAGGTGTCGTCATGGTGTCGCGAAATCATTGGTTTAGTCCCATTTCAAAAATGCCCAACGCGCCTAAAGAAGTTTTCACTTCAAAACATATTTTTTGGGTAAACTTCACAGATGTGATTGGTATCTACTTAAAACACGATAAAACAAAAGAAAACAGATTTTCTCAACTCATACTTCAAGTAATAACACAACCAGCGGTCGGAGACCTCCAAAAAAGAACGAGACAATTTAAAATTATATCTGGGATAGCAATTGACGCGTTTGGTATTGCAGTTGCAGATGTGTGTGTTTGATGAAAGAAAGAAAGAAAGAAAATTGCGTTTATTGGCATTAAGACAGAAAAATACACCTTAAAACTATAAGAACAGAAAACATAATGTCAGATGGCAGCACAAAGTGTACCACCTGACGCTGATTTTCAGCTGCAACCCACGAGTGTCATACGCTAGAATAATAATAAACGAAGTGTCAGTCCGTTTTAATAAATAAATTAAAGGTAATATAAGATAGGATAATCTAGAAAAGCTCATACTAAATCAAATAAATGTTGTGACATAGGTACATGTGTGTGTACAGTGTGTTATAATTAATGAGAAACTGAAATAAATATGTGATGTGTGTCTGTGGTGTGTTGAGGCGGCTATGACCTGCGGTGTAATTGCGTAACACACTTACAATCAAAAAAATTCATTGCGTTGTTAACGTTGCTGAGCAGACGAATTTTTCTAACATATGAAGCAATGGATTAGTAAAATCCTTCGCATTGTGATTGAAAGTGTTTTCCTTAATTCGGGAGATGACTTACGTCAGCAGATCAGTCAGTTCAGTAATCTTCCCCTCATTATGCAAGAATGCTATGTAATGGTTTAGAGCCACAGATCTTGAAGATAGCAGCTCGTAGACTAATTTCTTGTTTAAAGTCTGGATTAGGAAGAGAACCACCTGGAAATGGGGTAAAAATTAATTAATTGCACTGTCAAATACAATCAAAACCGTTTATAACGACTTCGAAGGGACAGTCGGATTACAATTGTTATAGCCAATATTCTTTATAACCAAACACTATGGTAAGTAAATATAAATGCTGGGACCTCAAAATTTCATCGTTAAAACCGGTACGTCGTTATTAGCGATGTGCCGGATCGTTAAAAAATGTGATCCGCGGATACGGATACAGATCATAAGGGTCTAGATCCGCAAATACGGATACGGATACGGATCTCAACTTTCTTCTGGTTCAGCAGGAATTATTTATGATCCTCATCGTAACTGACTTTTGGGGTACAAAGCTGCCAAGTTACTCTTTTTGAAATACAATTTACCATTACTCAATATTAATTATGTTTTTTTTTTTTTAAGTTCTTGAAAACATCATAGTTTTAATTGATGTTAATTGATGAGTTAACTCACATAATAAAATTATTTCAACTAGCATAGCACAAATATTAGAGGTTTGATCTAGTGATGCAACGAATACGAATACGAATATTCGTATTCGCCGAATAGTAGACATTTACCGAATATTCGTATTCGGCGAATACTAATACGAATATTTAAAAATTAATATGTTTGTACGCAAATCTAATTACTGGCAGACTTGGAAAACGCGCGTCGTCCAAAATGTCTTCTCGTAAACGAGATCAAAGTGACATATGGAAACACTTCGATAAATTACCAAAACATTTCTTTAAAAATACATTTCTTACATTCTCATTTCGACTTTTTTCCTTCTAATCTTGGAATGGTGAGTGACGAACAAGGTGAACGCTTTCACCAAGATATTAAACGGATAGAAGAGCGTTATCAAGGAAGATGGGATGCCAAAATGTTAGCTGATTACTGTTGGCTTGTTATTCAGGAGGATTTTACAGTCTACAAAAGGAAAAGTTAATTTATTGTAATTTTCTTTCATAACATGTGGCTAATTTTTTTACATACTCAAACCTAGATTATTTTTGTTCACAATATATGTACAAGTATATAGTACTACTATTTCAGTATTTAAATTCAAAATACAGGTGACTAAACATGTTTATATTTGATTTGAAACTTATACACTGTCTAATTTCATTTATGGAAGTAAAATGTATCATAAATTTGAAATGGTACGTGTTACAAGAAATGTATTCATATATTCGTGTTCAGCAGGCCTAAATTGACAGAAATCAGCTATTGAAATCAATGTCATAAAAAAAAAAATTGTCACACAGTGTAATATAATAGGTACTCTTTGTCATCTACATAGTTTAATAAAAGTAAAATTTAATTTCAATATGTTTTTTTTACAGGGGATTCGCTAACTAAAAACGAGATAGATGCTTATCTAAAGCTTCCAAATTTATCACCGACTGCTGATCCACTGGCCTTTTGGTGAGAAATTGTCCATTTCCAAGTCTGAAAAAACTCGCCTAAAAATATTTTCACTGAAGCCATATACAGTCGCCTCGGAAAGAATTTTTTCAACGGCTGGGAACATACAGACTGAAAAAGAAATCACCTAAAACCAGAAAATCTACAAATTTTATGTTTTTTAAATAAAAATTTGCCAATTGTAAATTTTAATCATTAGAAGAATAGAAATTCATCAAATAAATTAGTTAAAATTAGTCTTTTATTACCATGGCGAGATATTCGTATTCGTATTCGCCGAATAGTAGGTTTGATATTCGTATTCGTATTCGTAAAAGTAGTATTCGTTGCATCACTAGTTTGATCTCACTACAAAGATAGTTTAATTACTTTGTAGTGACGTTATAACTTAATTTATTGGTATATGATAATTTTATTTTTTTACTAATTTGTTTTGAAGTTAACAGTATTTCATTGCTACACATCTTTAAAATTTAATATGTGTAATGAAATGTATTAATATGAAAGATCCGTTCAAGATCCGCCAAAAAGTAACGGATACGGATACATAATCCTTTTTCTCCCTCGGATATCCGCGGGTACGGATACGGATATCCGGCACATCACTAGCCGTTATATGGGAAGTCGTTATAAACTGTTTTGACTGTATTCTTAATTTAAAGGCTTAACAAATGGAATTGAATTTATATGTTCTTTTTTCCGCACGTTGAGGTTGAAAATATACCACGGGAAACTTTTGCCAGGATTAAAAGTATCCTTTGACCTAACTCAGGACATGGTCTACCTGTGTCTCATCGAAATCCGTTCAGCCGTTAAGGTGTGAAAAGGACAGACAGAGTTACTATCGCATTTATAATATTGTAGCTTGGATTTAGGGCCTGTTTTACAGTGCCCAAATAATTTTAACTTTAATATTTATTAATAGGCACTACTATTACTATACTACATTACATTATTGTATTACTATTATTTTACTCTCAAAACGGTGAAGGAAAACATCGTGAGGAAACCGGCATGTCCTAGAACAAAAAATTCGAAGACATGTGACATCTACCAACCCGCACTGGGTCCGCGTGGTGGATTACGGCCCACTCCTTCTCACAGAGAGGAGGCCTGTGCTGTGTCCCAGCAGTGGGAACATTATAGGCTGATGATGATTACAATTATTTTATTCTATTATATTATATTATTAGTGTGGTACACATACACACATAAACTCACGCCTTCTTCCCATGGGGTTAGGCAGAAACTACAGAACGCCCCACCTGCTGCCGATTAGTGTGGTATGTTTAGTAAATTGACTTCTATGGGCCCAGTTACCCGAAATAAATGAATTTTATTTTATTTACTATCAGATAAATTAAAAATAATAAATAATATTATTATTTATCTATTTCTAAAACACTTAACCTATATTACAGTTTGGTTTTAGCCACACAAAAACTTCTCAGGGTTTATCTGCCAAATAAGTTTACCGGAACTATTATCTTTGAGGTGGTAATCCAGACCATTATGAGACAGGGTCTTTGGGATTTATTGACACTTATAATAAGCCCAAACATATTGCGTTTGCAATCATACAGCTGAAATTCTATTAAAAGACCTACATTAAAAATTCAAAAGTCATTTATTTAAAATAGGCTGAGAATCAGCACTTTTCGAACGTCAAAATTACATAAGACAGTCCCCCAAAAACGCCCACCCTTCACCACTTCCTAGTGCCTTTAGCTGGGAAGAAGAAGTGGCGCAACAAACTCCCCAGCAGAGAAAGGACAAACTCTTAAAACTTACAGTAAGCACAGCATTCCCATCTCCAATAGCTAGAGCTCCGTCAAGCAGTTCAGTCTTACTCCTCATGCTGCGGTGAACATGCAAGGAACAGCTCCTGCCAAGAGTCAGTCTCTGCAGGGTCATTGCAACCGTCTCCTCTGATTCCTGCTTAGTTTCCTTTGAAGGATCCTTGCCTGATTGAGCGAGGAGAACTGGAAATGTAATAAGAGATTTATTTAGTGTATGTATTAATAATAATTAGTCATTGAATGCAGTGGTGGCCCAGTGGGAACAGCCGCGACTTACGAGTTGTAGGTCGTAGGTTCGAACCTAGACAGGCGCTTTACTTTGTGTAAATTATTTCATCACCACTGCTCTCAAAACGGTGAAGGAAAACATCGTGAATGTCCTAGAACCGAAAATTCGAAGACATGTGACATCTACCAACCCGCACTGGGCCCGCGTGGTTGAATACGGCCCACTCCCTCTCATAGAGAGGAGGCCTGTGTCCCAGCAGTGGGAACATTATAGGCTGATGATGAAGTTACTGAAATTAGTGTTAGATTGTATATAAGATTTATATGTAAAGTATTTAATTGGTTTGTTTACACAAGAGATTAATAAATTAAAACAATTGATTGATTGTTCAAGCGGTACTACTGAGCATGAGGTGTTTAGTTTGATTCTCGGGTCAGGCAAAATGTTTTTTGGTTTTTCTATTTGGAATTTCTCAGTAGCAGCCCGGAGTCTAGATATTTGACTGGTTGATGGCAATAGGCTCACCTCCACATGAGACTTAAACATAACTGGCGAAATGTGGGTGTCCAGTGTATTATAGGTAAGTACCTACATCTCTGCCACCCTATGGGGACTTCAGGCATGATATAATGTTATGTTAAATTGGACCATAACAGTATTTTGTTACTTGTTGTCAAACAGCAGGACAGCTTAGGACGTTTTCACATTCAGTTTGGGTCTGCAAGAAATTGCAGAAAGCTCACTCTGACAAAACTGGGGAATCTACTCAAATTCAAAGCATTTATTTCAATTGAACAATTTACTTTTAAATTGTTAAGGAATCCGTCAGTCTGAAACATGAAGCTAGTTGCCCATTCCAAAGCGTAGTTGGTACCTATGGACAAGAACGGGCAAAAAACTCGATGGACACTCTCATAAATAAAAATAAATACAAAATATTGTTTAGTTTTTACGACTTTGCATGCCGTAAGGTAGAATGTAGCGGAAAAACCTAGTGATGTACCATCTTATACCTGTACCTACATTGTTGGCAAAATAAATCTGAATCTGAATCTGAAAAAAAAAAATATTTTACCGAGGTCTACTTTTAAATAAAAATGTTTTCATTATGCGAATTTTAGATTGTTGATGTAATACAAGAGTCTTGAGTTCTTGTCATTGTTTTAAAAAAAAACAGAATTCCCTTAGCAGAAACAAAAACATGTTTTATAATAACCAGTGTGCAAACGCCGCTTATGATGACTTGGTGAGGACAGCTGGAAAGTAGGGGTGGGTCGTTACGTGATTTTTGTGAAACGTAACGTAACTAGTGACTTCGAGGACGTCACCGGTTTTGAAAACTAGTGATTTTAGTAACTAGTTATTTTTAATAATAGCGAAACGAAAATATAAATGGTTACCTACGTAATACGTTCCATATCACAAGCTTTAAGTTTTTGGAACGAATAAGTTTTTAAAGCTACATATTATGCAGTTACATTATTATCGTAATACTAAAGTTATTACTTGCGAAAGAAACAACATGCGTCGCAACATACTTTTGTTTCGTTTCACTCTTTTCATTCGATCACTGCATTGTGATGGAACTAGTTACAAAAATCACGTGTTTATGTGTGACTCGAAACTAGTCAAACTCAACTCAAACTCAAAGCATTTATTTCAATTAAACCATTTACAGGCACTTTTGAATTGTCAAGGAATCGGTCAGTCAGAAATAGGTATGAAGCTAGTTGCCCATTCCAAAGCGTAGTAGGTACCTATGGAGAAGAACGGGCAAGAAACTCCACGGACACTCTTTTAAATAAAAAATTGTTACAAAATATTGGTTACATCATTCATGTTGAAATTATACATGTGAGAACAATGTAGAAAGACGTTATTCGGTTACATGCCCCGTAGCCAGTTATTGTAACTAGTGACGTTAAATAACGCCCATACCTACTGGAAAGACATAGACTGGACAGACAAGGAACATGGAGAATTGGAACAGGTTGGAGGAGGCCTTTGCCAAAGGGCACACAGAGACTCAGAACTGATATTAAACGTATTTTGAACTACAACTGTTACTCAGAAATAAGGCTATAAATAAATAAAATAAACATAACTATTTGAATTGCCGACAAAATAAACAAAAATAAATTTAAAAAACAGTGAAAATGGCATGGTGATGTGAACTTATACAATAAAAACATCATGCACAGAACTAGAACTCACTTAGATCCAAAACCTTTGAAGACACTAGACTGTTGAGTGGTACGGCAGCTGACTTGACACTGGTAATGCTGAGATTACTGAAGATGCTTTCCTCATTCTGTCCTGATGACTTCTGACCGATGGCCAAAATTTCTTGAGTTGATAACTGTAAATGAGTTACAATGAATCAATGAAATGAGATAGGTATAAGGAACGTTATAATTTACTATCTGACGTCACGCGGTTTCACCCGCGTATTTCCCGTTCCCGTGGGAGTATGGGGATAAAATATAGCCTATGTTACTCGCTGATAATGTAGCTATCCATTGCTGAACGATTTTTTCAAATTGGTCCAGTAGTTTTTAAGTTTATTTGTTACATACAAAAATACAAATCTTTCCTCTTTATAATATTATTATTAAGTATAGATATAATTTTATGTTCTTACTAAACGTGTAACTTCAACCTAAAATTGAAGCTGAAACACAATTTTTCTTCCAAGCACTTTTGCGCATTATTATAGCTATGCTCAATTTTTTTTATCTGCAGAGCTTAGCGTAATTGAGGCCAGTACCTACCTCCTTTTAGAGAGAGCTGAGAGGCCTATTCACCAGCAATGAGTGATAGTTTGATGATGAAACTATTTCAATCTTGATGACGAAACTAATATTACAAGAAGATTCTTATTATATTGGATATACGTACAACATCATCATCAAAACTGAAAGCCTTCGCCTTTGTTTCACTCGTATTCCAATAGTCATCGTCTTCCATGGTTTTAAAATTAGTATTTTTTTATAATTTTAACCTGCGAAAGTGCAAATTGTAAACAAACAAGTTTTGTAACTGTCAATGTCAAGTGTGTCAACTGTCAATGTCAGCGAGAAACGACGTCAAGATAAATCTATGACATTGACATTGCGTTTCGTTATTTGGTTTGTTTGTGCCGCTGTTAGGTTTGAAAATTATAAAAAAAAAATCCTCTCTTCGGGTAAAATAACAAAAAAAAACTTTTTAAGGTTTGTAACTTGTCACTTCTATTTGAGACGTCTTGTTCCGATCACACATCATCAAAATGCTTGTATTTCGTAGAGATTAGATTTAACAGTGTAAGTATTGCATTTTTGTATGAAACAGCAGATTTTTTCCGGAGTCATTGTGCTGAATTTTATTCATGTTACAGTTTGCGCGTCGATGTCCCTTACGCCGTGTATAGTACTTACGAATTCCATGGTAGAGATGTAATGATCCTACTGTGCTTCAGCTGAATCATCACTTGATCACTCATACACAATCAAAACTTGTCATCGGTAACTAGTATCATTTTATAAGCCCGATGGCCGTTGTAAAACCAGTCATACTGTTAAAACAAGCTAATGTAATTATGAAACTGGCTAAATGTGTAGGTGTGCCTAGATACGGAAAATTTCGGGCGTGATCCTAGATAAGCCAATGATGACTTATCAGTGAATCATCTTCACCAAACCCTGTGTTTTAAGTTAGTGTCAATGACAAATTAAAATTCCAGTTCAGTTAGATAAAAACAATTGATTATCTGTTAACTGGAAAACGTTAGAGAAAATCTACTTTTAATTCAAAACCATGTAGTTATAGGTTATCTCTACCTAGTTCCCTAGTTCACTTTAGTTCAGTGCACAGAGTACTTTTTTAAAGGCGGCTGCCGTTAATGCGTCGGCAGCCGCCGCTGCATTTGCCTCTGCCGTTGGCAACATGCCAGTCGTGTATATGACCACTTAGGTCACCATGTAGCCCATGTAGGTAGGTAGGTATCTAACTTAAACTTCGTGGAGTAGGTATTCCACATAGGAACCTCTTAATCGTACCGAAAGAAGTTTTTTGTGAAATCGAAAGTAAACTAATAATGTTAGAAAATTTTTGTGTTTTCATGAATATTGGTTGGTATTTTCATCGATTCAGTCTTCTTCTTCTTTTCGTGTGGTTAGTGACTAACCTGTACCCTAATTGTGTAACTTATTTTCGTAAACAATTTCGCGGAATTTGTTTCATTTTGACATTTCAACAACATTCATTGCGTTATTTACGTTGTTGAACAGATTTTTTTTCCAACTTATGAAGCAATGGATTAGAAATCGGTTTCAAATCGAAACAAATTGTGATTGTGTTGTATTACGCAATTAGGGTGCTGGTATCACGTATAACGGTGAAGGAAAACATCGTGAGGAAATCATGATGTTTTCCTTCACCGTTTTTTAAGCAAGTGATAATTATACAATACACACAAAGATTCAGTGGATACAAAAGATTTTGATTAATTTAAATTACTTACCCTAAAAACTACAGCAGTTTTCCCTTATAGGGACGACGACTTATGCAACCAAGATGCCATAGGAATCTTTTGTGACCTCTCCAAGGCATTTGACTGCATGAGTCATGAAACCTTGCTCTTGAAACTTGAGCATTACGGACTAGGAAAACTTGCGCTCAGTTTAATAAAATCTTATTTAAATGATAGACAACAGCAGGTTCAAGTAAAAGGTGTCCATTCAATCGGTTTAAAAGTAAAAATGGGCGTTCCACAAGGCTCGATATTGGGTCCTTTCCTCTTTTTAGTATATATTAATGATCTACCCCATTTATTAAAAAACCAACCACAAATGGTGTTATTTGCTGATGACACTTCCTTAATTTTTAAGATAAATAGACGTGCATCAAATCTTGACGGAGTAAATAACGCCCTACTGCAGGTCCAAAATTGGTTCACTGCTAATAATTTAGTATTAAATGGGAAAAAAACTAAATGCATAAGATTTGCTTTACCAAATGTTAAAAGTAGTGATTGTGACATAGTATTGAATAAGGAGAAACTAGAATTTGTCGATAAAACTGTTTTCTTGGGGATCACGCTCGATTCAAGGCTGCAATGGGGTCCTCATTTAACATCTCTTGCAGGACGGCTAAGTTCAGTAGCATATGCTGTGAGAAAAATCCGTCAATTTACCGATGTAGATACCGCGAGGCTAGTCTATTTCAGTTACTTTCATAGTATCATGTCTTACGGTATTTTACTATGGGGACGGGCTGCAGATATCGAGTCTATTTTTATTCTGCAGAAGAGAGCCATCAGAGCAATATATGGCCTCCGCAGACGCGATTCTCTAAACTGTTTAAAGATATTAACATCATGACGGTACCTTGTCAATATATCTATGAAAACATCATGTACGTAAGGAAAAATCTAAGTCTTTTCAGTAAAAGAGGTGATAAACACAATTATGGGACTAGAAATAGGGACCAATTAGTTCAACCGGGTTTCAGACTGGCTAAAGTAGACTCATCTTTCATGGGGTGCTGTTTAAAATGTTATAATAAAATACCTTCCCACATACTCCAACTGAACGAAACGAAATTTAAATCATGTATAAAACGCACACTATGCTGCCAAGCATATTATAAGTTGGGGGATTACATCGCTGATAAAAATGCTTGGCTCAGCGCTGGTCCAGCTCCACAAGGGCGCATAAACTAATTGATTAGCATTCGAAAGTATTGTTGCAGCTGCTGAAGATTGTAAAACTATCTTTCCTTTGTATAAATTCAATCTCTTTGTATTGTATAATTGCATATCACATGTTTGAGCACTGTGACCATGTTGTACATTCCATAAAGCTACCATTTACTGGGTACGTCTTTCATTGACTTGAATGTGCCCTGGCGGCTGAGAGTATGTCATGCTCACTCAAATGTCTCGCTGATGGTGGCGTGTGTGTTGGATCATTAAGTTCCCTTCAAAATGGTTGAGCTAAATGGTGCTGATCCATGCGTCATGTTCGTGAACGGGCGCCGTCAGTAGGGACTGGTCATCTCTTAGCTGACACGGTTTTTTTTAATTTATTAAAATTTTTGAATTGATGTTATATTTTTATTACGGAAGCTTTTAACGTGCACGTCTTTCTACATTGTTCTCACATGTATAAGTTTAACACGAATGATGTAACCAATATTTTGTAACAATATTTTGATTTAAAAGAGTGTCCGTGGAGTTTCTTGCCCGTTCTTCTCCATAGGTACCTACTACGCTTTGGAATGGGCAACTAGCTTCATTTTTCTGACTGACCGACCCCTTGATAATTCAAAAGTACCTGTAATTGGTTTATTTGAAATAAATGCTTTGAGTTTGAGTTTGAACCTTACTATAGCTTTGTTTTTCCGACAAGCAAAACCGAAATTGTAGGTAAATAAAATGACATCAAAATGTTTATTCGGATAATAAGGAGACTTAGGTATGCCCGTGTTCTCCGCAGGGCCGTAGCTAAGGGTAAGCTAAGCATTGTGGGGTAATGCCCTACCTTAAAATTCCAATGCCCTATCTTAAAAAAAAACCTAACTAAGTATTCTAAATATCAAGTAATAATAAGCAAAGTACTGTGAAGCTAAGTTATGACATCTAAACAATTCCGAATTAACCACGGTATCTGGAGAATAGGATAATGGCGGTCAGTTAAGCAATTTTTGGAATAAAACTTAAAATATAAATCACAGCTTTATTAGGAACATAACATACCAATTCTACATTAAAGGACTATTATAATTTGAGATCAAAATAATCATATTTGGAGTATCCCTCTAATAGGTACAAAAATAAAAAATAATGGTGCCGATTCTCTTGTTCACAAACTAAACGAAATTTAAGTTCAGTGCATCTTTTTCTTTCTATTTCATTCAGAAAAGGATAGAAGATACATTTTAGTTTAGTCCTGTCACATTAATCAGCGCCTGTCACTACTCCATATAAGTTTAGACGTGATTAAAAACTTGCCTACTAAAATTACGTAAATTTACGTCAAGCGCTGATTAATTTGACAGGACTAAACTAAAATTTATCTTCTGTCCTTTTCTTAATGAAATAGAAAGAAAAAGATGCACTGAACTTAAATTTAGTTTAGTTTGTGAACAAGAGAATCGGCACCAATGGCTTTGACCACCATTGTACGCACGTGAGGGCAATGGTAGTCATGATGTTGACAATGATGGTCAAACACTTCTAACACATGTCACATACGTATCCTGTAGCGAAATCTCAACCAGTGCTAGCAGAGTGAGCACATACACACAGGAAGTGCACCGGTACCATATTTCGTTATTTTTGCCGAATTGGGGTACATTTATAGGTCTCCATAAGTTTCTCCAAGTTTTTGTAGAAAAGTGAAACTTATGTTTTGTTAAAGGCCGTTACTCTATTTATACTGGTGACTTCTGGCTTCCTTACCGATATCCCATTTCTCTTTAAGAAGCCTTCAAGCCAATTTCGGCCCACCATTTTATTATTTTTATTAAAATTGTGTGGCAATTTTAAACTGCATATTCATAAGCCAGTTTTCTTACTTGGATAGCTGTGCAACCGTAAAATATTTTAGCCATTTTCTTCACCACATCAGTTATCTCTTTTCAACTTCTGCAGGAAATACAGCTTTTTGTCCTAGAGGTGGGTTTTCAAACAATTTCTTCTTGTTTCGAATTTGCAGCGTGGAAAATGGAATTCCTATTTGGTTGGCGGTTTTTCTCATTGATGTTCCATTAGCCATAAGCCTCGGAGCCTTGGCCAACGTCTCCGAAGACCATGCAGCCTTCTGCGTTTTTCTGGATCTATTTTTTGGCATCTAAAAACAAATTAATTAAATTTAGTTACCATACGACACTCATAATAACATTGCGGGCAATGGTGGTCAGTTGACCACGATAACCCTCAACGGACTTAGTAGAAAATATATTTTTTAACACAAACAAATATATATTTTTATTTGAACTGAGCATTACAGCTTAATAATGACGAACAGTCTCAAATAACAAGACAGCGCTTACATGGATTAAGGAATATTTCACAGCTTACCTCGTTAATTCGTTGAGACGTAAAATTACATCAATTTGGCGCGAAAACAACAATCACTCGCCTTGCACGAACATGCTTGCGGAATGACAGCACAGGGCGCTAGGTATGGGCGTTATTTAACGTCACTAGTTACAATAACTGGCTACGGGGCATGTAACGGAATAACTAGTTTCGAGTCACACACAAACACGTGATTTTTGTAACTAGTTCCATCACAATGCAGTGATCGAATGAAAAGATTGAAACGAAACAAGCTTGTGATATGTAACGTATTACGTAGGTAACCATTTACATTTTCGTTTCGCAAATAACAGTAACACTTCAATGAGAATAGAATTTGAAAAATAACTAGTTACTAAAATCACTAGTTTTCAAAACCTGTGACGTCCTCGAAGTCACTAGTTACGTTACGTTTCACAAAAATCACGTAACTACCCACCCCTACAGGGCGCTCGACGCTCGCGGGGGCTGTGAAGAGAGAGACGTAATACACTTCACACGCGTAAAGGACTGTTCATGCTTTAGTTGTGTGCGTGACCATCACTGCCCGCTGACCATCATTGCCCTATTCTCCCCTACAATCACAATAAAATAGTTCTTTATTCTGAATCTTATTCGAATTCAGTTGTTATAGGGAAATACTTAATTATATTATGTAAGGTATGTTTGGACATGATTGGTAATAATAATGCATGTCAGAATAAATTACTTTTTAAATTTATATATAATATCACCCCCGACAATTAAGTATTAACTGATTCACACATTACAATATCAGTCAAGAAAGCCAAAAATCTATTGACCAGAACAGATCAACATTTTTACTTCCGCCCTACCTGTAACAAAAGCTAGCTTAAATTCAAGTCTAGCTACGGCCCTGATTCACCGACAACTAAGTGACACTTAAAATTAATCCCAAAATAAATTGCACTGTTGGATTTTCAACTCTCAGCGCTGAGCCTAACGTTGAAAATCCAACAGTTCACTTTTATTGGTAAAAACGGGCATAATAATACCAAAGAAACGATGGACTGTGTAAAAATTGATATGGCTAGAAGGGGGTGACTATCGAGATGATTGATTGAGAAATATGGAAGAAAAATACAAGTTTCGCCGACCCCAGATAAATTGGGATATTTCTGTACCTTCAGTGAAAAGCGATGTAACTGGAAAATCATGATTTTGAGAAAATTAATGTTAATGTTTAAAAAAATCTGGCTCTTTGTATACTTCACTAAAATGAGTAGGTACTGATTACTGACATTGGTAAACAATATCTTAGAGCACGATTTAGTGTAAGGAGAAACAGATTAATTTGTATAATTTTTTAAAATTTAAAAAGAAATCCAGTTATATCACCTAACACAACATATATTAAAGTCGTTTTATGTGGAATTTAAAATGACTTGAACCACTTTACACATTATTAATTGGTTGGTGTTGGATGATTATGTGTAGGTAAATAAGTACCTATATCAGTTTGTACTAATCGCGTAATAAGAGTCACATACATTTGTATTAAACATTAAGGTACTTGAAATATTTGTTCAGTTCACATTGATATTATTTCAAATGTATTTTTATACACATTAATAAAATGTAAAAAATGCTTAGTTAAAGCACTTTACACAAAATAAGCTTGCTCAATTTTAATCTTAGAGGGGTACCAATTAGACTAAAAAATTGCATTTTTTTTTTACTGTTAAACTTAATGTAAGAATATTAAAACTGATATAAGTCAAGATATATCACTTTTCACTGAAGGTACAGATTTATTTATTTATTGGATCTCCAACAGAGGCTACACAATTACATGCAAGATTACAAATACGAGGACAAATACGAGTGTGCGCTTCCAATTATGGGAGACCACATCATTCTCTTATAATCTAGGTAAAAACATTAAAGCTTGACAAAGTGAAATAATATTAATGATAAAATAAATCAAAACATAAAACACGAAAATAATCATAAAAGGAAACAAAATTAAATACAAAACAAATCCAATAATAAAAAAAAAAAAAAAAAAATTGATAATATTAATAACCATAGTGGATACAGCAATCATTGTGCCGATAGTCGTGATGGCCAATGGCATAATAGCCAAGAGCCTCGACCAACACCTGCAGCGCTATTCTGTAAAAATCTCACCGTGAACGCTAAGGTGAAGTGAGCTTGAAGTGAGCTGTCATTCCACCAAATACTAGGGATTGACACTGTTGACAGCTCACTTTCAAGCTCACTTCACCTAAGCGTTCACGGTGAGATTTTTACAGAATAGCACTGCTGAGGAGGATCTCGTTAGGCAGCTGGATCAAGGGTTTGATCTAGAAAGCGGTACTCCTGGACACGGCGCGTATTGTTAGGAGGTTCCTCTCTCAGGAGCCCTGACCACCGGTGGCTTGGACCCTGTTCCCGACACCGGTGGGCTACTTTTATATTTTTAAATGTTTTTTAAATAATTTTTATAAGAATATTTAAAAATGTAAATTATGTTTATAAATTAAATAAAGGAAATAACCATAAAAGACAACAGACAAAAATAATAGTGATTAAGTCTTGGATATTATGACTTTATAATATCCAAGACTTTATGATATGGAGTCATATGAGCAGGATAATAATGATGATGGGGTTAAAAATGGTCTAATGCAGCGATTCCTAAAGTGGGTTCCGCGGAACCTAGGAGTTCCGTATAAAAGTCACCAGGGTTCCACGAAATTATTCAAATAAAAATGTTACATAATACTACATTTAAGTACAAATATTATTTTGATGCGATGCTGACCGTCCTGGATTATGAAGCATTTATAGACCTTGAAAGTTCATTCACATTAAAAACACACGTTTAAGTCTATCTCCCTGAATGAGTTTCGGGTTGGTGTTAGGAGTGAATACCCTGAAGTAGCCAAAAAGGCTATCTTACTGTGCTCCCATTTGTCACAACGTATCGTTGTAAAACAGGTTTTTCAGCTTACACTTATACCAAAAACAAATTTAGGTCGAGATTGGATGCTACCCCAGATATTTGCAAATGTCGGACATAATACCGAACTATAAAGCAATATAGAAAAAACAGTGAAATAATTTCATTCTTCACATTAAAAGTTAAAGTAAAGAAGGAAAGTGTTTCTCTTTTAAAATATTTCTAATAAAAGTTTTTGTTCTTATTTAAATAAAATCTTTGATTTGTTTTTATTTGATATGAGGTTCCATAAAACAAAAGGTATTTGGTGAGTGTTCCGTTATCTTAAAAGTTTAGGAACCCCTGGTCTAATGGACTATCAGACCATAAAATTAAACCTAAGTACTATCGAGAAAATGCATACCTGAACACCGTAAGGACTATTCTTTCTTGCAGCGCTTGGCCGCTATAGTAACGCTTACCTACGAAAAAAAAGGGTCGCCAGCACGGGATTTTGTTTTCAAATTGGTTAGATATAGTTAGTTAGTACAATTAAATAGGTACCTGCATAAGTATGCAGGAAAATAAGTATTACAATTTATTACGCTTTATTACTAAGATAAGATAATTTCGTCTTCAAATCGCCGAACGTATGCACGTATGATACCTAATTAAGTATTCTAATCTTTATAATTATATATAATAAAAATTAATTGGATAGGTACTTATTATTATTTATTTATTTCAATCAACTTTGGATCATACGATAAAACTAAATTAAAAATTATTCAAATAAAATTAAAGAATAACATACAAATTGAAAATTATACATAAATTATAAAAAATTAATTAAAAATTGAATTTATAATAGATAAAACAAACAAAATTAAAATAATATCTTAACATTTGTCAGTACGTGAACTATGCAGCAGTGGTTCACGTACTGACAGTCAAAACATTCAACGAAAGCGCAGGATACTGTTGCGGCTGGCCCGCAGCCTACGCACCAGGGATGTGCACCGCTTGCACATGATTGTGTGGAAACAATCCACACGCGCCTCGGCAAACATCCCCGACGCGCTACAGAAGCGAGGCAGCCTCAAGAGCACCCTGAACGCATTGTTGTATTGGACGTGTAGAGCGCTGTACTGTTTCTGCGTGTAACCCATCCACAGACTGCCAGTATAAAAGGAGGTACAAAATGCCCTAAATAGGGCTATTTTGACGCCCCTCGAACACCGAGCAAATCTGCAGGCTATCATATTCGCACGAACAGACAGCGCTCTACGTTCCCTTTCAATGTCTGCATCGTCTTCCAGGTGAGAGGTTAATAAGTGTCCAAGATATATAAACATATCAACTCTATTACTTATGGAAATTAATTTTTTGAAAAGTTTCCCGTCAAATTTTCAAATTCGGGAACAGCTGACCGTCCTTTTCTATGGGATTTATTGTAACTTCTGTCAGGTTAGCTTCATCGTATGCCTAGCCTTTTCCCAACTATGTTGGGGTCGTCTTCAAGTCTAACCGGATGCAGCTGAATACCAGTATTTTACATGGAGCGACTGCCTATCTCCACAACCCAGTTACTGGGTAATACGATACCCCTTGGTAAGACTGGTTGTCAGACTTTCGGGCTTCTGACGACCCGTAACAACTGTCAATGATCTACAATTGACAGCTGAGATCCACAGAGCACAGAGGGGTCTCGGTATGTAAAGATGGTTACCCATCCACGGATCAACTGCGGCAAGCGTAGCTTAACTTGATAGATTGACCCGTGCGGCTGTTATTACTTAGCCACAAGCCCCTCTGTCGGGTTAGCTTGTGGGTAGTAAAAGTAATTCTACCACAGTCTTAAAGTAGGTACAGTACGTTAATTATAAATTGACCAGTGACGCGATTGCTAGTACCTACTGAATTTTTGAAGTGAAAACTTTTTTAGGCGCGTTGGGCATTTTTGAGATGGGAAAAACGAATTGAACTCGCGACACTGTTACCGTTACCAACACCTCATTAAAAGTATTTCCTGCACAATAAAATTGTTCAAGTTTTCACTTCTGTCGGCACTCCCGGAGTGCCACTGTTTTTACCCGACTGCCCCAGAAGGAGGGTAATGTTTTTCGAGAGTATGTATGTATGTATGTATGTTTGTATGTATGTATGTATGTATGTATGTATGTATGTTTGTATGTATGTATGTATGTATGTCTATTTCTTTGGCACGCTCTGTAGCCTAAACGGCTTGATGGATTTTAACATATGAGGTGTCGTTAGGTTCGTCTTAATAGTGGGAGTGACATAGGCTATATAATATTTATATATTGCATCTGCAAATAGAAAAAAGGAGGGGTAGGTTTAAAAAAAATACATTATTGGTATCAAATAAAATTTAGAAATGAGTCAATTCCAAATATATAAACATAATCTAAATATATAAAAGCGAAAGGTCACTCACTCACTCACTCACTTACTCATTCATCACGAAGTATCGAAAACCACTTGACGTAAAAAGATGAAATTTGGTAGGGAGGTAGGTTATACTTAGTAGACGTTTGCTAAGAACGGATTTTTGGAAATTCGACCTTTAAGGGGGAGAAAAGGGGGGATTTAGTTTGTATGAAAAATGTTTTTCCTTGAGTTAATAAACTTGAAACTTGGCACGAATACTTATCTTTGTAAATTATAAAGTTTGCCATTTTTAGTTTTTCTAAAGTACCCCCTAAAGGAGGATTGGGGGATGTCAAAGTTTGTATGGAAGAATTTTAACGAGCGGTCTGACTAACTCGAAACTCAGTATTTATAATTAAAACTGAAAATAAATAAAAACGTATATCAGGGTTTTTTGAAAATCAACCCCTTACGGGGTGAAACGTCATTTTTACAGTGGAGGATTTTACTGTGCGGTTTAATTAACTTGTAAATTGGTATAAATAATCTGTAAGTCAAATAATGGAAACATCACAATAGATTTTTCAAAAATAATTATCATGCTATTTGCTATGGGGGATGAGCAATGTAGCATTATGTTCGTATTCTTCTATAGTTTACCGCAAATTGTATAAAGACTAGCCAAAAGGTTAGAATATTGCAGATAGTTACGGATTTAACCTTTTAAAAAATTATCATCACGCTATACCTTTATGGAGCTAAGCAGTCAATCACAGCATATACAGGGTGGATTTTGAGATGGGGCAATAAGGGCAGGTACCTTAACCGTTGTCGCTACAAGAAAACAGTCTTAAGAGACTGTCCTTAACTTTTTGAAACATTTTGATTTGCATTCACAGATTTTGAAAAAAAAGTACAGTCAGCAAGAAAATGGCTAATTTTCATAACAACTTTTTGATACCGGTCGATCCTATTTCTTATTACTAAGATCAAAAACTATATTAGGCCAACTGAGGTTTGAGTACGAGAAAAGTCAGAAATTGCAAAAAAAACTTCCCATACATTTCGTAGGAAATGAGAAGAGATAGAACACAATATACCTTTGTATGTTGACATTTTTTTTTAATGAGGTTACCATTATTTAAATGAACACAATATACCACTATACAACAGTTGAATTATTCCAATACTTCACTGGGCTGAATAAGGAACGAATGTAGCAGATAGTTACAGATTTAACCTTTTAAATGATTATCAACATGTTATACTTTTATAGAGCTAAGCAGTCAATCATCAATTTTCATTCCATACTAATATTATAAATTCGAAAGTAACTGTAGGTACCTGTATGTATGTTTGTTACCTTTTCACGGATAAACCACTGAACGGATTTCAATAAGTCTTCTTTTTAAGAGATTTAAGAAAATTGTAAATATAGCCATAGTCTGTCAATATTTCATTAAAATCGGCCCACTCTGTCAAAGTTATCACAATTTAAAGACGTAAACTAGGTAACCTTTCTAACATGTGAGTTTTACTTCGGTTCAATGGCGGCACTAGAGTAGATATTACAATTTAATGGCGGTAATAATAGTAAAATGAATCATTAGTATTTTAAGAAAGGCATTTAGAATCATATAAACCTGTTTTATTTATGTTAAAAAGCCGGACAAATATGAGTAGGATTTACGCCCTAAAGGTTCCGCCTCAAAGCTGTGCTTGATTGGCTGCCTAAATTTCCAAATCAGGATTGAAGTACAAACTTAACTTTTCAATAGAAAAAGAACTTTTAATAGAGTGGAGAGTACCGAGTTGAATGAAATACCTACATACTAAATGTTACTTCAAGACACGGTCTATAAATTTTTGATCCCGGATTGAAGAACAAACTTACCTTTGCTGTTCATAAATTACCAATTTTCGGATTATCCTCTTTACTTGACCTTGCTTCTCGCCAAAACTTTATGCTGCTGGGCCAACGGAAATTACCAAATAGACTGGTTTATTTGCGAGTGTCAAAATATGCGGCATAAATGGCTGTATTTTTTTATTGCGTTGACTTGGAAGTTTGATTTCGTTACAGATCCAAGAGACCGTAGATCTAAGTTTTTGATATCTATTTCAACTTGGTGTCTCTTCGTTCCTGAGAAAAAGGGTCTTGACAGACAACGAAGTAGAAAAAAATAAAAATAAAATAAGTCATCATTTAAAGGTTTAAATTTTTCATTTTGAGATACGGAACCCTAAAATAGATTTATTATCTGCCTGTTACCTTTTCATGCCGTAAGGGCTGAACGGATTTCTAGGCATAGGATAGGCCATGACCTAGATAGGTTAGGGCATAGGATACTCTGAATCCCGGTAGCACGTTCCTGTGGGATATTTTCCGACATCCACGCGGGCGAAGCCGCAGGCAAAAGCTAGTTATTTATATATTAATAAAACTAAAAAGTTTGAAATAAAACAAATTATTAAAAAAAACAAAAAACCCGACTGCAAAAACTCAACAGAAAAGAGAAAAACAAGCATTATAATCTATAGGATTTTGGTATTGCAGGCGGGGGACAAACAAAAGTTTCACCAAAATTTCAGGTTATTGGTTTGTCCCCCGCCTGCAATACCAAAATCCTATAGATTATAATGCTTGTTTTTCTCTTTTCTGTTGAGTTTTTGCAGTCGGGTTTTTTGTTTTTTTTAATAATTTGTTTTATTACAGTCTTAGTTTCAATACAAATAAAGTACAAAATGGCAACTAACAGAACAGTACTACCAATTACATGAGTGTAAAATTCAGTCCTACCAATCGCGTCAAGTTATAATGAACGCACTGTATATATATGCAGGTACCTACCTGTACTAAATAATTGGTCATCACATCATCATCAATACCTACCAGTGATTATGATGTGATGATCAATTATTAAGTACCTACTTCCTTTAGGTTAGGTCTTAGGAATTGGTGATGAGTTAACGACAACCTCAAATAGTTCGGAGAAGACATACGGATGACAAATCCATAGGTACTTACTGATATTATAAAGGCGAAAGTAACTCTGTCTGTTAGTCTGTAACCTTTTGACGCTTTAACGGCTGAACTAAGTACTATTATTTATTTTGTGGCTGAACAGAGCTGAGGATCCCTACTTTTTGGTAGGTACCTAAGAAGTTCTTTAATAACGCGGCTTGCGCAGCCCCGGATCTAGAATTGTTTTGAGGCGGGGCAAATACTGCCGTCTGTCACCCCCCGCCAATCTTATATGGGGATGCGCTAAATTACCCCGTGACATTAAAATTTTCTCAAAATTTAAATTTAACCAGCAACAAATTAATCAAATTTTATCGACCAATTGCGTCATCCAACAGGGGCGCCAAAACTGTTGTAAAAAAGATTATATGTGCGCGCTTAGGCTGCGCGTCTCATTTATTGCAAAGTTGCGGTGTGCTGGGTGGTGCACTTGTCTGCTACGCTTGAATTTGTCGCCCCCTTTTTTTTTTTTTTTTTTTGGGTGGGAAATTATCAAATAACTTCTCCCGCTCTGGGTGGAGCGGGAGGGCGTGTCAGACTCTTACTGACTAAAACCCACCCGTGTTCCTTCCTATGCCATGTTGCCGGGGGCCACGATTTCCCTATCGGTTTTCTTCGAACCCCCGGCATTGGCATTGGCCCTAGCGGACCCCGTCAATTCTGCTGACATCTCTTTGAGGCGCGCGTGGAACACAACGCGCCGTCGACCCGGGCTTGGTCCTTATCGGACGGCGAGCTACCCATTGCTCACCGTCCGCAAGCCCGCGCCTACGGTGGCCGGAAATCTTCCTGCGATTCCCGACGCCCAGGGCGTCTCCTGCTGCGGCGGTTAGGGGCGCGAGGGCGCGAAATTTGCCTTTCCCTCACGCGCTCCGTCTCCTCCTTCGCGAGCATTACTGCTTCGCAGAAAGAGGTGACGGCCTCCCATTTCCTCTCGCTCCGTAGCATGGCCCGAATCAGGGCCGGACGCGAGAGATCACCGCCGCCGATCGCATCCACGAGGACACGGCGATGCCCTGCCCAAGCCGGGCAGACCTCCACCGTATGCTCCACCGTGTCCTCCGGGCGATCCACACAGTGACGACACCCGGGCGTTTCCTCCCGCTTTATCCTGAACAGGTACCTCCCGAAAATTTGTCGCCCCCTGAAGTTTGCACCCGGGGCACGTGCGCCGGTTTGCTTTCCCCTAGATCCGGGACTGGGCTTGCGATACGAATTGACTGGTAGAAATCGCCACGAAAACAATAAGCGTTATGCCCGAAAAAGTCAGTTTCAAGGTCTCAATCCAGTTTTTATGCCGATTACTAGTAGGTACCATCTGGGTGACGCATATCTAACCAATTTGAAAACAAAATCCCGTGCACACGACCCTTTTATTTCGTAGGCAAGCGTTACTACAGCGGCCGAGCCGATGTCCGACCTCCACGAGGGCGAAGTCGCGGGCAAAAGCTATCAATAATAAATATTTACCTGTCTATTCTAATAATATTTACTGATAAAAGGATTTTGGGTGATGGATGATGATTATAAAATAAAATTATCAGAAGCTGGTGATAACATCAATATACGATTAGCTACAGTCGTGTCACAATCATTTTACCTCTGACAGAAGCAACACTCGACCTTATTAATACGAGATTGTAGATCATAGTGATTTTGACAGACCTCTCAGTGACAGCAACCCATCATCAACCTTATTACAAGGAGAATAAAGATGACTGTGATTGTGACAATAATGTTTTTTGAAAGGGATCAGGACGTAATCCACCTCGCGTGGCTGGTGCGGGTTGGTGGATATTACCTAGAGGTATGTCACGTGTTTTAGTTTTTCCTCATGGTTTTAGAACAATAGTGATGAAATTATGGTACGAATGCACTTACCCCCAGGTAAGTTTGGTTCCCCACTGATGATCTGCCACAACTGCTCAACTAGACAAAAAACTAACATGAATTCACGCCTGTCATTTCCGTAAGGTGTACCTATATATATACCCACATTTCAAAAGCTATGTTTAAGTTCCATAGTAATAGGGGGTGAGCCTGTGAATAAAAACACATGAGGAAAAATCTAATCTTAGTTATATGTAACTATCGGCACTACGAAGACAAGTCAAGATCTTGATTCTTATCTTTTTCGGTTTTCAGATGATTATTTACTGTATCCTATTATTTATTAGGCTTTATCTTGATGCGGCCGATTGGTGGCGAATAGATATATTTTAAGTGGTTCCGTACAACAGAAATCAAAGTTTTTAGTTTATTTAAGTGAAAACTTCTTTAAGCGCGTTGGGCATTTTTGAGATGGGAAAAACAATTGAACTCGCAACACCGTTACCGACACCTCATTTTTGTAAGGTTTAGGTTACGGACCAATGATCTATACAAGTATTTTCTTCCACCAAGGCGATTTTGTTCAAGTTTTCACTTCTGTCGGCACTCCCGGAGTGCCACTGCCATTTTTCTATATCTATAAAGTCGCTTTTGTTTTTTTGGTCTGTCTATACCCGCCGTTAAAAATTACCTACCATCAAGTCTGTCATCTGCTGGTTTGCATCAAAATACGTAGATACACCAAATCATTATTTTCATTTTATGGATAATCAATTCACATTGTGTTTGAAATCATTCTACATTTCTATAAATTTTTCTCTAATCTTTCTCATTGTTTTCATCTTTTTCTTTATTATTCGCGTTAATTTATCTTTATCTTTGTTTCTTTATAAAAAAAAAAACACAAATAATACAAGTAACACATCAGTACTATTAGGCAGGTGGGCCATCTGAGCTTGATTGCACCAATGAAAAGCCTGACGTCACTCTGACGCGCAAAATGTGATTTTAAACATTCTATATTTTGTTGTTTACCCCTAAACGCCTCTACATATACCTATATATAAGAGGAGTTATACTGTGTGAAACGTACGATATGTCAAACATTTCAATGCAGTGTGCAATGTAACGGCGATATTAATATTTTTTATTTTTATATTTCATCAAAAATAATTATTTTGTAAATATATATATACCGTGTTAAGTAGAACAGTATCATGGGGTTCGAATCGAATACAAGTATAGGGAAACAATATTTAGTCGCAGCATGCTGTAAGTACTTTTGTTTTTAATCATCGTTTCTCTACGTTTATACGTTTTCTTCTTCAATTCTCCCCTGTCAACCATCACACTATCATTCACTACCTTCTCCTTCATATCATTCCTCACACAATCCATCCATATTTTCTTTGGCCTTCCTCTCCCTCTCCATACATCAACATTTATATCCATGACTCTTTTATTGACATGCGTTTCCTCCCTCCTCATCTCCTACTTTTGATTTTAATATAAAAAAAAAACCCTGAAAAGGCCATGTCAAACTGACGCATGTCTGCCTGCTCAGTTTGGCTTCTCCATCTATGACAGCCTTTAGGATCAGAATCAGAATTTATTTATTTGTTAGAATTTAGTTAAACATAGTTATGTTCATCATTCTCCTCTCCTTATCTCAATAAAATTGATTTGGGCTCGACGCAACATACCTTTTACTTTTAATCTTCCATATTAATCGTCATATTGGTAGTCATCCCCTTTTCAAGCTATACCTACCATCTTTCACAAACTCCATCCATCGTTTCTTTGGTGTTCTTCTAGTCTTATAGTCATCCATATTCATGCTCAAAACTTTGTAAAATGTGAAGTATTTAAAATAAAAATTTACAACTGCCCTAAAACCAGATGCCAGATATTGCCCTAACGTACTTTTGTTGTACCTGAAATGCACGAACTTCAACTGAATTGCTCCATAGTTAAGGCCATATGCCAGCACAGACGATACGTATCCGTGATATGCAGTGACTGCTGCGTCTACGGATACTGTTGATCGTAGACGTTTTATTGCGTACACGAATTTGTGACATCGCATTTACGTAATTCATGTGCGACTTCTAGACACTTTTGATTCATTATTATGCCCAAGAATTTTGTATTTTCTATTCGTTCTATGATATAATATTATGTCTTCATATTTTAAGACTTTTATTTAGGCATTGTGATTTTTTAATTGTTGTAATTAAGCCAGATTGTTGTCTTTGATTGTTTCATTAATTTCCTGTTACTTCTCTAATTTACTTTTATGTTCTCATCATCGTAATCTATTAAGCCTTTTCCCAACTATGTTGGGGTCAGCTTTGAGTCCAACTGGATGCAGTTAAATACCAGTATTTTACATGTTGCCACTGCCTATTTGACCTTCAAAACTGTGTTCATTTTCATTAACACTTACTTTTGTTATTTCAGTATACTTAGGCCAGATATCAATTGGTTTCACAATGGGCTGGACAGCCCCAGTGCTGCCCATTCTGACGAATCCTGGCAAGACACCCTTGGATAGAGCCATCACTGATGGAGAAGCGTCCTGGGTAGTGTCTATTACATTTTTTGGAATTATTGGAGGTATTGTACTAGAAATATTTCTGTTAATACTACAAAATAGATAATAGTCTACCATGATACTATTTACTACAGTACCCAGTTGTCATTATCATTATGTGCACATCAAGTTCCAGAAAGACATTTAGGACGAGCAGTGGTAACGGCCGCGACTTACGAGTTCTTGGTCATGGATTCGAAGTTCGAACCCAAGCAGGCACTTTACTTTGTGTAAATTACTTCATCACCACTGCTCTTAAAACGGTGGAGGGAAACATTATGAGGAAACCGGCATGTCCTAGAACCAAAAATTCGAAGACATGTGACATCTACCAACCCGCACTGGGCTCGCGTGGTGGATTATGATACCTCTCACCGAGAGGAGGCCTGTGTCCCAGCAGTGGGAACATTATAGGCTGATTATGACTGTTACAGGTTACAGAAAGCTCTGTAAAGCCGAACTTTTTTCTGAAGACATGTGTCATTAAATAACAGCCGCTGTACAGTAGGTTGCATAGCAGTGGTAATAAGCCTTCTATTACATTAAAATTCCGTACTACGCTAGGAGACAAAGCACCACTGACGTGCGACCTACTTTACTATAAACAAGTGAAAATAAAACAAGTCTGGTACTTGATCGGTGAAATTCAGTAAAATCTTATTCCATATGAATACAGCGTAGAGAAACAATTCTGAACTTCCTCCAACATATAATTTCTAATATTATTATGACGACCTTCAATTTACTGCTTGACCATTATCATCCAAAACGATTGTAGAAGCTTATCAGTGGAATGCTGTAGGCTGATGATGATAAGCGCAAATCCCGACTCCGGGCTGCTTTGGTTCGGTTTTGTCGACGGAAGAATAGACAAAATTACAGATTGTAATTGTTTATCTGTCATTTTATATACAGGGTGATTGGAAGATGGGTGCAAAGCTTTAAGGCGAAGATAGTACAGACAATTTAGAACCATTTAAGCCATGGTTGTCTTAGACGAAGTCTTACCAATTATTTAACAATTTTTTTTTTTTTTTCTAATCGTATTGTACAATTTTTTTTTTTTTTCTGAGCTTTAAATGTCTAATGACACAGAAGCCTAAAACATGTTTTGCTTGGTTGCTTATACATTACTTTAATTAAATAAATAAAAAATTAATTCATTTATCATTCAATTTGGCCATAATTATGCAGTTTACATTAAATTTTGAGAATTTCCGCAAAAAAACTAAAAAATTTGGTTAAAAAAATTTGGTAAGACTTCGTCTAAGACAACCATGGCTTAAATGGTTCTAAATTGTCTATACTATCTTCACCTTAAAGCTTTGCACCCATCTTCCAATCACCCTGTATTATTCCGTCGACAAAACCCGTTTCTATTGTGGTCATGCTAAGCGTGCTGATGAAGGTGAGTCTCATCAATAACATCCTTTTTATTATCTTTATGTTTCAGGCCCCTATATCTCAGGCTACCTCTGTAACGTGGTAGGCAGAAAGCCATGCCTATACCTCGGAGGAAGTGTGTTCGTACTGTCCTACATATTGCTAGCAGTTGCCAAAACTTTGCCTTTGCTATACGTAGCACGAACTTTTGTTGGAGTTGGTTTAGGAGTATTATTTGTTACACATCTCGTCTATATTGGAGAGTTTTCGTAAGTACCTTTAGTATATTCTGTCATTCTCCAGCCATCATCCCATTTTTTTTAAGTGAAACTTCATAGGCGGCTATTTGATAATAAGGACGAGAATTGAGAGAAAAATTTCAAAAACGCGTCACGTTTTGGCACATTTCATTACATGAGAGGGAAGAAAGATATATTAACTCTCACACTAAATCTCTCATAATCTTTATTTTTAGGAGTTTCACTTCTATCACGTGTACGGTGCTGCAAGCGCAATTTTTTTTGGAATTGGCGTAATCTAAGTACAAAAGAGGGGAGGCTTATGATCAGCAGTAGGTGGAAAAATGCTGCCAATGATGGTGTTGATGAGGCTTAGTAAATCTTTATCTTCTATAGTTACACCTCTATATTAGTTAATTGATTCAGGTGTTGCGGAAATCCATTATAAAATACAATAGACGTTGATATATTTAGTAATCGAGTACCGACCGCTGATAGCAGAGTAACTACTTTACGTACTCTGCGTTCAGCGCTCGTTGTAGCAACACGCCGTGTTCGGGTTGGCAACCAGTCAATCGTCATCCTGAGGATGCCTCGTTGAGAGGTGAAACACGTGTCGATTTCTTTCAGGGTTTTTATGGCTCTTTAGAAATAGCTAAGTGGAACAGGTTACTAAATATATCCACGTCTATTGTATTTTACCTCTATATTAGCTATCATCTCGTCACCTCAGTGTTCACTTCCTTCCTAGCCTTATGGTCTTTTACACAATCTATCCATCTTTTCTTTGGTATTCCTCTTTTTAGGTTTCCGTACCTCTAAATGAAAAAACGGAACCCTTGTAGGATCACTAGTGTGTCTGTCTGTCCGTCTGTCATAGACTATGACCCGTGACGTGTAACGAAAAGGAATTAATTTTAAACTTTTCGGGGTCAAAATGAAAAATAAAAAATGTTTTGCTAACTGTACCGTGAGACATATCCAATGAAAGGGCTTGTTTAAGATATTTAAGAAAATTAACGAAAATACACTATCCCCATATCTCCGAAACTACTGAGCCAAAATTTTTGAATTTTTTTCTAAAAAAATACCTACTCTTATAGATTACAGGAAACCTAGAAGTCTATGGTCTTAAAATAACATGGCAAATCTCCCAACATTGTGCGTACAAACTTACAATTTGCAGTTGGAATGTATGGGAGAACATGTATTTCAACTAAAATGTTAAGTTTTTCCTTGGGATGAATTCATCCCAACTACGAAACTCTCATTGTGCGTGGTCCGACACGCTCTTGGCCGGTTTTTTATAGCCCTCTAGTTTTACGTCGACCGTCCACTGCTACGTATACCAGACAGAGTCAAATTAAATTTGCTAGCAAAACTCCGCACATGTGATGGGTATCGAAATATAAATATAATAATCATGATATTATGTGTAGAATATGCACGGAGAGACTTGTCACGTTAGCTGCACGGTTCATTTTTTGCCAGCTAGCGTGGCCGTGTGTCGCAGCCGATCCTACCTAGACTTTCATCGTGCAAAGCTTAGCCTTTATTTCTACATAGAAAAGCGACGCGTGACCTTGACTCGCTGCGATGTTGCCAGGCAACGATTATACCTCGATTTAAATACACGTGATTTTGGGTAAAGGGGGGAAGGTTAGTCAAAAACCTCACCACGTATCACGAGGGGGGAAGGGGGGTTAAAAAGTTGCTAAAACAACACGTGATAATGGACGACCACTTACACTTAATTTTTTATAGTAACGATTAAAAAGAGTGCAACATAAAACAAACAGCTATTTTCTTCTTGTTTCAGGTCACCTAGAGTTCGAGGTACACTGCTAACACTGACTGGGTTCTTTGCTACGTTAGGCATCCTATTAGTGTACTCAGTAGGACCGTTTATATCATACATAGCAATTAATTGGATAGGTGTGGCTTTATGTGCTGCATATCTTGTTGGAGTATTCTTTTTCGTACCTGAAACTGCTGTTTATCAAGTTATGAGGGGTAAGTTGTTTTTCTTCAGAATTTATCACGTACTATCTACACCGCGCGGTTTCACCCGCATAAGGCTGCCTGTCCACTGGAGCGGAGCGAGGCAGCGGAGCGGAGAAATGTGCCAATATTAACCAATAGAATCTAAACTCCGCTCCTATTGATTAATATTGGCACATTTCTCCGCTCCGCTGCCTCACTTCGCTCCAGTGGACAGGCACCCTTAGTCTCAATTTCTTAGGAATATCGGGATACAAAGTATCCTATGTCCTAACCTAAGTCATGGTCTAAACATGTGCTAAATTTCATCCAAATCAGTTCAGCCGATTTAGCGTGAAAGTGTAACAAACAAATAAACCTACAAAAATTAAATCTTTTCTCTTTAAAATGTTAGTTTAGAAGTTTAGATATGCATGTGATCTCTAGTCTCTATGTAGCAAATAACCCAAAGCATCATACCCTAATATTTATTACCAATGAATGATCTGTACTCATCAGTTAAGTTAAAACATCTTTTTTGAATTTATTCTGCTAACTTCCAGCATCGACATTCGAGAGGCTGTCCATATAATGACGATGCTAATCGTCGAATACCTACTGAACATAAAAATCGTCAGATAAATTGTAAGTTAATTGTACCTACTGCAAGCTTAAAAATAACATCTCATATTTTAGGCAAAACTGAAGAAGCAATAGCCAATCTCACATCACTTGGCAGACAAGATGACATAGATGAAATAGTAGCACAAGCAAACGAAAAGCCGAAACCAAAAATGGCTCAACTGACTGAGATGTACACAGTCAAGACTAATAGAAGAGCTGCGTTTATAATATTATCTTTAAATATTTTTTCACAATTCAGTGGAATGATGGCGGTGATCGCCTTTGTTACTGTCATTTTCGAAATGACAGGATCAGATATGGAGGCACATATATCTACTATTATAATTGGTGTTACTCAAGTCTTTGCGGCAGTCATTGCGCCAGTACTTGTCGATAGAACTGGAAGGAAAATACTAATGTTGGCATCTACAGCAGCTTGTTCATTGAGTTTGGTAAGTTCATCTTCAAAAGTATTCTCCTCTAGCTCTATTCATTTGTCTCTTTACATTTAATGCTCTAGTTCAGTGGTTCCCAAAGTTGACTGGACCGCGAGCCACCAAACAAAAACTTCCAAATTTGGGACTCACCTCACCACCGCTGTCATGGAGAATAAAAGTAGCTTAACTATATACTGTTCAAATAAGAAAAAAGAAACATTCAGTTACAATCGAACATTTCAATACTTAATGAAGAAGAAAAATCAATGAGAAGAATGTATTTGTTTCCTATTTTTGTCATTAAAGCTTTAGTATAGTTAATTGATTCAGGCGTGACCTTTCGGAAATCCATTATATTATAAATAAAATACAATAGACGTTGTTATATTTAGTAACATTTTCTACTTCACTGTTCCTAAAGAGCCATAAAAAAACCCTGTAAGAAATCGACACGTGTTTCTCCTCTCAACGAAGCATCCTCAGGATGAAGATTGACTGGTTGCGAACCCGAACACGGCGTGTTGCCACTACGAGCGCTAAACGCAGAGTATGTAAAGTAGTTACTCTGCGTTCAGCGCGTGTTGCTCGGTCCACTTCGGTATATGTGAGTTTGTCGGGCGATTTCTTACAGGGTTTTTTATGGCTCTTTAGGAATAGTTAAGTGGAAAAGGTTACTAAATATAAAAAAGTCTATTGTATTTTATTATAGCTTTAGTAACAACTTCCATTTTAGTTACGTACTTTTAATCGCAACGAATTTGATACGTCCAATTTATTATCGATATTAATTTTTATTATTAATCATATTCGCCCCCTATTACATGGGACCTAAAACATACTTAACTGGCGAAATGTGGTGTACCTGCTACAGGGTCACCTCTGCCTAACCCTTCGGGGAAACAAGGCGTGATGTTATATTGTGATGTTATGTTATTGGCCTGTATTCGCTCGCGACCCACCAGTGGGACGCGACTCAAAGTTTGGTAATGGCTGCTCTAGTCTAATAATATTGGTTATTCCTATCATGGGTCTGTATACGTATATTGTTCCATCTTATTAACTAATTCTCCAAATAGATCTATGACGTATTCATTTTCGTAATCTTTTTATTGTTATTTTTCAGGCTGCTCTTGGAACGTACTTCTACCTGTACAACAATGGTTATTCAATCGCTGAGAACTTACAATGGCTTTCGCTAGTATCAGTGATGATATACTGCGTCGCTTATTATACTGGTAAGTTTGTGCAAATTAGGAATTTGCTATTAAACTTTAAGGTAGACAACCGCATAGCTAATCACAATCATTCGACAGGTTTCCGAGTCGAAAATGACACATTTTCGGTTTCCTGATTTGATTAGTACCTATAAACAGCCTAAAATATTTGAGACATAGGCCTCGTCTCTGAGAGAGAGAGAGTGGGGCGTAATCCACCACGTGGGCCCAGTGAGGGTTGGTGGACAGTTAGTTATGTCTTTGAATGATTGGTTCTAGTATTTGACGGTTTACTACAGGATAATAATGTCTCATATCTTTCTTCTCCAGGTATGGGCATCATCCCCAATACATTTATCGGCGAGATGTTCACAGACACCTGCAGAAGCTTCGGTGGTACGCTCGTGGTGTCTATCAGCTTTATGTTCGGATTCGGAATATCAACCGCATTCGGTTACTTGTTGGCAGCGTGGGGACCTAGTGTTATCTTCTGGATATTTTCCTGCGCTTGCGCTTTGGCGTTCATCTTTACTATAGTTGTTGTACCTGAGACAAAAGGAAAGAGTCTTTTGGAAATTCAAGCGCTCTTGAGTAAATAATTAGAATAGCTGTATATCTGTGATATTATTATTAAATGTTTAAGTTTACTTTAGATTTTTATTTTTTAGATTTGTCCTAAAATATAGACATGACGCAAAGATTTTGTTAAAAGGAGACGGAAACGATTACTACATTCTTGGGGCTGAATGTAACGAGATGAAAATGGTGTGAATTTATAGATTCAAACATAGGTATATAAGTGTATTGCAGTGACTAGTTGCTATCCAACAATTCACACAGAGATCCATAGTTGCAACAATATCCAATCCACAAAACGGCGGTAAAATCCAAAATAACAATTCCAAGTTAATCGTGTGAGCGATCTTCGGTGTCCAGTGTGAAAGCAAGGATCGTACAAGGGAGGCAGGGTCAGAATCCGTAAAAAACATAGCAGTGGTCGTTGAAAATCAAAAATAATCGGGAAAGCACTCAAAACGCATCGGAAAATACGAAACACAGCAACTGCTGGCAGCTGTCTAGTAGGGGTGGGCATTGCGACGACGAACCGTTTACGAAGACCGTTTTGTGTTTTGTGATGATGAAACCGTTTTACGTCCTGGGTTCAACTTCAGTATTCATTGCACAAACCAGTCTGCGAATTACTTGGTGTGATGTTTTATTTTACATGTAAGGAAATACAGTTGGGTACAATGATTCATCTATCTTTCACACTCGTAAAACAGTCCTTCCAATAAAAAGTGAACTCTTTGTCAATAAAATACAGTCAATAATGTATAACCAGTTGTCAATCCTGTCGTTCGTGATGCGAAAAAAACATTTCATACATTTCAAATCGTTAAGAGTTGAAAGAAACTGCACTCGACGAAAACGCAATTCTATTCCATGTTGGATAAGTTTCGTTCTTTAACCGTTTTCGCCGTCCGCGTCGGGAGAACGGTTTCGTTCGTCAAAAATTCGACAGCGACCCACCACTATTGTCTAGTGTCAATGTCAGTCAGCTCATGCCAGTGCAGAACATGCACTGCCAGTGACATAGACTAAAAATATAAGACTGATTTTAATCGATATGAAATTGATAATCATTAGTTTGGTTTTTCACTTTTCTGTTATTAATGATGTTTTATTTAAATTAAATGCACTATATTGTATAAAACTATTTATAGTGCATTTAATTACTTTGAGTTAATTATATTACCTAGTGCTACCACCTATTGGGTAGGTTTTCTTTTTGTAGTTGTGTAATCGATTACTTTAATCGATAATCTCACGAAAACTATCTTTACCATATTTCTCCGCTTCCAGATCGAGAATTGAGCTGATTTTTGATATTCAAGGATAAAAAATATGACTAATAAACGGTGTTTCTCATCTCCTTTTCAGCCAAAATTCTGTAATGAATAAATCACTTACAGCTTCCACTGTTTTCCTATTTGCCATAATGCATTCATCCTATACGATGAAGCGCAATCCCTAAGCACGCGTCTCTTGTTACTGTTGCGTGACAGCCCACAAACAGACGTTTCGTTGCTCTCTAAATCGATGGAAATCTTAAACATGGCGTGCGATGTTTTATCACCAGGAAGCAGTGTGGCAGCGATTCCAGAAGATTCACACACAGATTTTAAAACCGCTAGGACAAATCTGCTGTCTAAAATAAAGCTAGTTTTTTATGCTGGTCAAATAAAGTCTTTCCAAGTAGGTACTCTTTTCACGTGCGCCGTCTCAATAGAGAATCTTACGCAACGTCGAGACCTATGTACTATATAAACAGGTATAGTTAATTTGTAAGTACAGCAGCGTCGTTGGAACAGCAGGACGGTCTGGTTGGTGCAGTACCGCACTCTTTACGAAAACCACACTTCTTCTTCTTTTTCTCGATCTTGATAACCCTTGATGGTATTGTAGTAGTCATCAGTTCACTTATAATATCATTGTTATTTTAGTCATTCTGTTTTTGTATAATTACTTAATTTATGTGGTTAACCAATGTAAGAAAACAATAAAATTATGACTAATTTAACGTGACAAATAATCGTTGACATTGACAATTAATCAGCATCAACTATGCATTCCATTGTAGCAAATACTAAGGAGAACTTATTTGAATGTTAATAATCTAATACCTTGAAACGAGTAATTTTTGTAAATATATAATCTGAATCTCGGAAACGGCTTCAACGACATTACATGTCATTACATGACAAAAATTACTTTGAGAGTGGGAACGTTGTAGGCTGTAGACTTGTGGACCATTTTCTATTTTGCTAAGTACCTGGTACTTGTTGATAGGCCTACAATGTCCTCTCATACCTATTAATACTGTAATTTGAAAACATATGTGTACCAAATTGGCTATATAATAAAAGTAAAATAGAATAATTATCGTAATTTGGGAGCAGTTAATAGACATTTACATTCATACATTGTTATGTTAGCACTGATGAGATACCAGGGAAGCCACATGTGCAGAAGGAATTATTGCCAAACTTCCTTGTCTTCAACGTAGTCTCCAATCTTATAATATGCTTTTTTGATAAGGACAGTTTGATGTGTTTTAAACTTTCCATCGCTTAGTTCTGTAACCGACTTTGGTAACTTGTTATAAAAGCGGATACTTTTCGTAAGTATCTTTAGTGCTCAGTGACAAGACGCCGTCGTCGCCGCGCCGCCACCGCGCTGCCACCGCGCCGCCACCACACCGCTAGTATTTTTTTTTATCTGGTGCATCTCGCAGTTGACCTATGAGGTCATGGCTGCTTAACCGGACTTTCCTGTGGTTGCCTTAAGCTTCAGCACTTAAAGCCTCCAACCAGGGGCAAAACTGTTCTAAATTAAAACTAGGCGAACGTTCGCTAAGGGCACCCTCTGTACGCGGACGGTGAGCATTGGGTAGCTCGCCGTCCGATAAGGACCAGGCCCGGGTCGACGGCGCGTTGTGTACCACGCGCGCCTCAAAGAGATGTCAGCAGAATTGACGGGGTCTGCTAGGGCCAATGCCTGCCGGGGGTTCGAAGAAAACCGATAGGGACATCGTGGCCCCCGGCAAGAGGGCAACCGAAGGAACACGGGTGGGTTTTAGTCTGACACGCCCTCCCGCTCCGCCCAGAGCGGGAGAAGTTATTTGATAATTTCACAAAAAAAAAAAAGGGCACCCCCTGTGGGGTACGAACCTCGGCTTAGGGCGTCGCTGGTGGAAGGACAGCACGAAGGGACATGCTGGATCGAATATAGATTTTTATCTTGATTATTTATTATACGGGGTATTTAAAGCTACGTGCTCAACTGCAACAACCGCTGGCACCTCGTTTTCGAGCAAAGGTCGGGGGAAGTCTCATTTACTCGGGGACGCGGTCGTGATCGCAAAGGACCTCGGCGCGGCGGCGACGTCGGAATGACGGGAGGCGTCTGTGTTCGTGCACTGTACTGGTGGCCCTATTCTGCTCCTGGAGGAGTGTTATGGGGTCATCTGGATCGGAGAGGACTGCTAGTACTGTTTAAACTGTCATTTTTATTCCATCGCCGCCCGGCTGCTTGCAGAAATGCACGCGCTTTATAAGTGATATGGCAAAATCAAGTGGAGATGGCGTGGCGACGGAGCGGCGCCTGAGCACTTAGAATATTCTGTCACTCTCCAGCCATCATCCCATTTTCTTTAAGTGAAACTTCTTAGGCGGTTATTTGATAATAAGGACGAGAATATTGAGAGTGAAATTTCAAAGACGCGTCACTTTTAGGCACATTTCATTACATGAGAGAGAAGAAATATATAACTCTCTCTGTCTCTCACACTAAATCGCTCTTAATCTTTATTTTTTTAAGGAGTTTCACTTCTATCACGTGTACGGTGCTACACGCGCAATTTTTTTGGAAAAGGCGTATCCCAATTCTATTTTTTACAAAAGAGGGCCGGCTTATGATCAGCAGTGGGTGGAACAAGGCTGCCAATGATGGTGTTGTTGAGGCTTAGTAAATCTTTATCTTCTATAGTTACACCTCTATATTAGCCGTCATCTCGTCATCTCGTGTTCACTTCCGTCTTCCATCTTTCACACAATCCATCCATCTTTTCTTTGGGCTTCCTCTTTTCTTATAGTCTCGTTTAAGTTGACCCTTCACTGCTTCCGAACGAATACGTCAAAGTACGTTTTGAGGAATACATCAAATTACAAGTCACCATGTATATTTGGAGAGGTTTGTTTTCCAGCTATGCATTTATGTATAGCGTGGCCGTGTGTCGTAGTGGACGATCCCGCCTACATTTTCATATAAAGCCAAGCTATGCATACCTTATACACTTAAAACTTTTTTTGTCACGTGTAATGAGTGCGACATGAAACGATCAGCTATTTTCTACTTGTTTCAGGTCACCTAGAGTTCAAGGTAGGTACAGTACCGACCAAAAGTCCATAGGCAATCTCACAAAGCAATAGACTGATGCTTCGGTTTGACTTACAACCTTCTTCTATAAGTTGTTACAATACTATAGACACGCACAATACACACACACACTCACTTTGTCTGCAACCAATGACTAACTAGTTCGATAATTATTCGTTTTTTGTTTCATTCGTCTTGTTCACGTAAATATTAAAGTTTAGCAGGTAGATCACAGAAAACTAAGTAAATTATTTCGATTTCTGTGGGGTAGACAGCGAGTATTCACTTAATAGAACTTTGTTGGTTCGTGGATAATGTTGGTGACGAGTATTTAGCTATTAGCGGTGTTGTGGTTATTATTTTCAAAATGCAGTCACTAAATATTGAAGGGAGATAAATATTACTGCGCTGCGTAAAAGTGAATGTTATTTACACAAATATCCATGAAACCGGACTAAGTGTGAATAACACTCACACATTTAAATATTTCATATTTTACTAAACATAAATCTTAACAAGGGTATTGTTTATAGAACAGAGGTAGTGTTGAGACAGAAGATGCCTTTAAAGTTTTAAATTCATTATGAGGTTTAATTCGATTAGTGAATAATAAATAATTAGGTATTGGTGCCGATTCCCTTGTTCACAAACTAAACTAAATTTAAGTTCAGTGCATCTTTTTCTTTCTATTTCATTAAGAAAAGGACAGAAGATAAATTTTAGTTCAGTCCTGTCAAATTAATCAGCGCTTGACGTAATTTGACGTAATTTTAGTAGGCAAGTTTTTAATCACGTCTAAACTTGTATGGAGAGTGACAGGCGCTGATTAATTTGACAGGACTAAACTAAAATTTATCTTCTGTCCTTTTCTTAATGAAATAGAAAGAAAAAGATGCATTGAACTTAAATTTAGTTTAGTTTGTGAACAAGGGAATCGGCACCATTATGTGTAATAAATGCAATGTTATTCTTTGTTCTAGAGAAATGCTGTGAGGGTTAAGAGATATGAGGAAGGGGCTTATTATCGAGTAGCAGCGACGTCAAATGGTGAATGAATATGAAAGAAATGGTTTCATACCAACGAGATATTTTGCTGAATTATTAAAAACACATCATTATGAACCGGTCGCCGTGCACTCTGAAGGCTTGCATCACTGAAGACCAACTAGAAAACCGTTTTAGACCTTACAATATTGACCGTACCAACTTAATAAACAACAGATTCGTTATTGCATGAATTTATGGTAACGAATTTTTTAAGCACGTTTCAATATGGTGTTTGTCGTATTTCTTGCAGATAGACCGAAAATATTTAATATTATTTTAGTAATATTTCTTTTATTTCATTTAAATACTTATAAATTATATTTTTAAATATTAGAATAAAGATAATATAAAAACATTTAAAAATATCAAAAATAGTAGCCCACCGGTATCGGGAACAGGGTCCACGCTACGGTCAGGGCTCCAGAGAGAGGAACCTCCTGACAATGCGAGCCGTGTCCAGGAGTACCGCTTTCTGAATCAAGCCCTTGATCCAGCTGCTCAACGAGAGCCTCCTTAGGTGTTGGTCTAGGCTCTTGGCAATTAAGCCATTGGCTGATACGACTATCGGCACAATGATCGCTGAGTCCACATCCCACATGTCGACAATCTCGCGAGCCAAGTCAAGATACTTGATTTGTTTGTCTTTCTCGGCTTTCACGAGGTTCCCGTCATGCGGGACTGTTATGTCAATAATCATTGTGCGCCGTTCTACTCGATCCACCACCACTATATCAGGTTTATTGGCAACAGTAGTCCTGTCAGTGATGATGGATCGATCCCAGTACAATGTGATATTTCCATTTTCGAGAACTGGGTCGGGCACATACCTGTAGTACGGCACTTCCGATTCCACAAGGCCGTATTTCAGAGCAAGTTGCTGATGGATAATCCTGGCTACAAGGTTGTGTCTATGCAAGTACTCTTCGTTAGCTAGACGAGAACACACAGAGATAATGTGTTGGGATTGATTCTCCCGGACGGTGGCATGCCCGACAGATGTCAACCGTGCCATCCTTCACAATAAATCTCCGGTAATTGTTCGTCATGATAACTTCATCCATAATTGCACTGATAACACCTTCGGTCTCCTCGAAGAGGTCACCAAAACGTAGCCAGGTCACGGACGCCAGTAAATCTACATCGGGTCCATGTAGGGCACGGAAAAAGCGTCCGTGAAGCTCCTAACTCTGCCATACCTCCCTGCGATCGTTAGTGTCAAGCACTACAGGCTTGCGCCAGTTCTCTTTAGCCAAGGAGAGCCGGGTAAGACCCTTGTCCACCGCGACCACATCTCAATGCATCCTCACGTCGGCTTCTAGGAAATATTCCCTGAGACTGCATATCTCGCGATTGTGGAGGGTCTTAGCGTTTAAAAAGCCTCGACCTCCACACTTTCGCGGGATATACAGTCTCATTACCGATGACCGTGGGTGATGCATTCGATATGCAGTCAGCAGCATACGGACCCTCCTATCCAGGGCGTCAAGTTCGGTCTGAGTCCATTTGAGTATGCCGAAAGAGTACATCAAAACCGGCATGACCCAACCGTTGCATGCGCGCACCTTGTTTCCGCCTGATAGAAGACTATTAAATACTTTCTTCAGGCGGCCAAAGAAGCGCTCCTTCAACGATTGCTTCATGTCAGTAATATTGATGCCCAACGCTTCCGACATACCCAAATACTTATAGGTTTCGGATGCGGAGAGGGCTCTAAGGTTTATGGAATCCGAGAGTTGGGCTCCCACGGATTCCATAATCTCGCCTAGCTTTACATGCATGACCGTACATTTATCCACACCAAATTCCATCCTGATGGCGCTACTGTAGCTCCATCAGTTGCAAATTGTTGGGGGCAAAGAGTTTTAGATCATCCATTAAAGGAGGTGTGATATAACCTGACCACCTCTCCTCAACCGATAGCCAAGACTTGAATTCTCTAGCAGTGTGCTTAGAGGATTCAAGGCTAAGCAGAACCAAAGTGGACTCAAACTGTCACCCTGAAATATGCCTCGCTCTATCTTTATCGGCTCGCTATTCCTCTGGATATTTCGACATTCTGGATAGCGAAGGACCGTCCTCCATTGCCTCATACACGACATCAGGAAGGTGCGCAGAGTTGTATCTACTTTATACAACTCCAGCACCCTCATGAGCCATGTATGTGGCACCGAGTTATAGGCCTTCTTATAATCTATCCAGCATGTCGACAGATCCTTTCGGGAACGGCGCACCTGTTGGCTAATGGCCATATCAATGAGGAGTAGCTCCTTAGTGCCGCGGGAACCGTTCCTACATCCATTTTGAGAGGCAGACATGATGGAGTTGGTGTCTATATGTTTGTTAATTTTAGCTCTCAAAATGGATGTAAGAACTTTATAGACCGTTGGTAAACACGTGAACGGCCTATAATTTTTGGGTTCCGCGGTGCTACCAGATTTATGGAGCAGGTGGGTAACTCCTGTTGTTAGGAACTGGGGTAGCGACCCAGACTCCAAAGCAGTCTGGTATTGAGCCGCCAAGCGAGCGTGCGATCTCACAAACCATTTGATCCAGAAGTTGTGCAGCCCGTCCGGTCCTGGAGACTTCCAGTTAGGTAGCGGACGAACTGCACGTGTTACATCTTGGGGGCAGATGGTAATAGCCCCCATTTCTGGTATTGGATCGCAGGCTCGCTCGACTTCCCGAGTCCAGTCACCTTCAGTGTGACTGACAGGCACCGAAAAGATACTCCGCCAGAAAGAACCCATGGCATCATCATCCGGTAGGCGCGTGTCAGTCACACCTTGGTCCGGTTGCTCCCAAGCCCTATAAACCCACCTTTCATCACTCTGGAAGGTGCGATTTTGAGTATATCGCTCTACTCGCCGCTTATACCTACGGATACGGTTTGCCCATGCATACACTTTCTGCTTCAGAAAGTCGATGCGCTGTGTGACACGGGACATATCGTCCTCAGGGCTGATATCAGTCCCTGAGAACGCCCGCCTCACAAAGCGCATCACTCTAGGGCGAGTATTGCCCTCCCTGAAGCTGATTAGTTTGCCGATGAGCGCTCTCGCCTCACTAATACGGCGCTCAATTCTGCACTGCCAAGCTGGTACGGCTGGTTTCGGTCGTGTAGCTGTAGAACTATTAGCAAATTTGACGTGAGCTACACGACATGCCTCTACAGCCGCGCAGTACAAAATTGAGTGAGTATCAGTGAGGTCTTCGCAGTCATCATAATAGTTTGATAAACAGCAGTATGAGTGGTAAGTTGTTTTTCTTCAGAATTTATAAGCATTTAAACGACATTCATAGCACTCTTGTTTATGAACACGCGCGACCAATGACACTATGATTAACACTTCTTTTCAATGCTTCTCATTTCTCCGTATTACATTGTCAGGAATATAGTGTCCGTTCGGACACTATGAAACATGATTGAATATTGAATTTTGGAATTGGTTGTTCAGACAAATTTTATGAAAATCTTTACGTCAACCCCTCCGTTCTAGTCCATATTTTAGGACAAGTCTAAAAAATAAAAAACAATGAGTAAACTTCAACATTTAATAATAATATCAAAGACTTACAGCTATTCTAATTATTTACTCAAGAGCGCTTGAATTTCCGAAAGACTCTTTCCTTTTGTCTCAAGTACAACAACTATAGTAAAGATGAACGCTAAAGCGCAAGCGCAGGAAAATATCTAGAAGATAACTCTAGGTCCCCACGCTGCCAACAAGTAACCGAATGCGGTTGATATTCTGAATCCGAACATAAAGCTGATAGACACCACGAGCGTACCACCGAAGCTTCTGCAGGTGTCTGTGAACACCTCGCTGACAAATGTATTGGGGATGATGCCCATAGGTACCTGGAGAAGAAAAATATGAGATATTATTATCTTGTAGTAAACCGTTAAATACTAGAACCAGTCATTTAAAGACTTGACTGTCCACCAACCCATACTGGGCTCACGTGGTGAATTACGCCCCAGAGAGGAGGCCAGTGTCTCATATATTTCAGGCTGTATATACTTACTAATCAAATCAGGAAACTGAAAATGTGTCATTTTCGATTCAGAAACCTGTCGAATGGTTGTGAATAGCTACGCTGACATGCGATTCTCTACTCTAAAGTTTCAAAAGCAAAGTCATAATTTGCACAAACTTACCACTATAATAAGCGACGCAGTATATCATCACTGATACTAGCGAAAGCCATTGTAAGTTCTCAGCGATTGAATAACCATTGTTGTACAGGTAGAAGTACGTTCCAAGAGCTGCCTGAAAAATCAATAAAAAGATTACGAAAATGAATACGTCATAGATCTGTTTGGAGAATTAGTTAACAAGGTGGAACAATATACAATTTATAGACCCATGATAGGAATAACCAATATTGTTAGACTAGAGCAGAGTTTCCCAAACTATGGGTTGCGACCTACTGGTGGGTCGCGAGTGATTATTGGGAGGGCGTTTAAAAATTGATTTTCAGATATGATTAATTATTAAAAATTAAAACCAAAATAAATTGGACGTATCAAATTCATTGCGATTGAAAGTAGGTAATTAAAATGGAAGTTGATGCTAAAGCTATTGTGACAAAAAATTGGAAACAAATACATCCTTCTCAAATATTAAAATTTTCTTATTCGAACAGTCCTTCATTCAGAAATACTTAAGCTATTTTTTTTCTCCATAATAGCATTGGTGACGTGGGTTCCAAATTTAGAAGTTTTTGTTAGGTGAGCCGCAGTACAGTCAACTTTGGGAGCCACTGGACTAGAGCATTAAATGTAAAGAGACTAATGAATAGAGCTATAGGAGAATACTTTAGAAGATAACCAAAACAAAGATGAACTTACCAAACTCAATGAACAAGCTGCTGTAGATGCCAACATTAATATTTTCCTTCCAGTTCTATCGACAAGCAATGGCGCAATGACTGCCGCAAAGACTTGAGTAACACCAATTATAATAGTAGATATATGTGCCTCCATATCTGATCCTGTCATTTCGAAAATGACAGTAACAAAGGTGATCACCACCATCATTCCACTGAATTGTGAAAAAATACATAAAGATACTATTATAAACGCAGCTCTTCTATTAGTCTTAACTGTGTACATCTCAGTCAGTTGAGCCATTTTTGGTTTCGGCTTTTCGTTTGCTTGTGTTACTATTTCATCTATGTCATCGTGTCTGCCAAGTGATCTAAGATTGGCTATTGCTTTTTCGTTTTTGCCTGAAATATGAGATGTTATTTTTAATCTTGCAGTACAATTATTAACTGACAATTTATTTTACAAATTGTATGTTCTGTGGGTATTCGACAATTAGCATCATCATTATAAGGATAGCATCTCGAATTCCGATGCTAAAAGTTAGCTCGATTTAGAAAAGATGTTTTAACTTAACTGGTGAGGACAGATCATTCATTGGTAATAAATATTTGGGTAAGATAATATGCTACGATAGATGGTACATAGAGACTAGAGATCACATGCATGTCTAAACTAATCTATACAAATATTATAAAGAGGTAAAATTTGTTTGTTTATTTGTTTCTAAGTTTGTATGTTGGGGGTAATCTCCGGAACGGCCAGTCGGATTTGAAAAAATATTTTTGCTTCGGACAGCTCGATTTTTGAGGAAGGTTATAGGCGGGCGAAGTTGCGAGCAGAAGGTAATATTAAATTTATATATTATATGATAATAAACTGAAAATAGTTGAGGGCAATAGGCTCGCCCCCTATTACATGGGACTTAAACATAACTGGCGAAATGTGGGTGTACCTGCTACAGGTACACCTCTGCTCAACCCTTCGGGGAAACAAGGCGTGATGTTATGATATTATATAAAGTGAAAATATTTGATTTTTTGTGGTTTCGTTTGTTTGTTACATTTTCACGCTAAAACGGCTGAACGGATTTAAATAAAATTCGGCACATGGATAAACCATAACCTGAGTTAGGACATACGATACTTTTTATCCCGAAATTCTCACGAAATCAAGACTAATGCGGTTGAAACCGCGTAGCGCAGATCTGTCGTGATAAATTCTGAAGAAAAACAACTTACCACTCATAACTTGATAAACCGCAGTTTCAGGTACGAAAAAGAATACTCCAACAAGATATGCAGCACATAAAGCCACACCCATCCAATTAATTGCTACGTATGATATAAACGGTCCTACTGAGTACGCTAATAGCGTGCCTGCAGTACTAAAGAACACAGTCAGTGTTAGCGATGTACCTCGAACTCTAGGTGACCTGAAACAAGTAGAAAATACCTGATCGTTTCATGTCGCACTCATTACATGTGACATCAAAAGTTTTAAGTGTACCTACACAGCAGCCCAGAGATAAGGTACGCATAGCTTGGCTTTATATGAAAATGTAGGTGGGATCGTCCACTACGACACACGGCCACGCTATACATGAATGCATAGCTGGAAAACAAACCTCTCCAAATATACATGGTGACTTGTAATTTGATGTATTCCTCAAAAAGTACTTTGACGTATTCGTCAAATTACATGTTACCCTGTATATAGTTAGCAGTGAAAAATTTTAGGTGATTAACTAACACTTTGGAATATTTTTATTTAGCGGACAGCCTCAAGTTCGAATCATCTGTTCAAATGACTCAACAACACAAACTTTCAAATGAATGAGACTAATTTCAAACTACGAAGTAAATAAAACTACTTGACTCAAATGCAAGTAATATTCTCCTTCGTACTCCAAAATTAACACCGAAAACCAAAACTAACCAAAACATTTTCGAAAAAGTTTGGAAGATAAATCAACTGCGTGCAGTCTCAGTTCGATAGATCGCGTTGTGATAACTTTATATTAATTCAAACATATTTTGATAAAAAGTGAACCGATTGCGATGAAACAAAAACTTAATTAATGTTACTTCAATTTACGTACAATTGTTGTGTACAAAAGTTATAGCTACATTGTACTTCAACTGCGTGTGTTGTGATACAAAGTGACAGTGGGTGGGACCAAGTGCGCATAACCCTAAATATTACTTCTCAAATATCTTTGAACCGATTGCAATGAAACAAAAAATGTTACTTCAAGTTACGCACATTTTACGTGATGCACGAACAAATAAACAGGCAAACAGACAAAAATTAGAAAAATGCTGGAAATGGGTTCTGTTGGTTGTCATTGAACACCCTTTTTTTTTTTGTGTGTGAATTTATCAAACAACTTCTCCCGATTTGGGTGGAGCGGGAGGGCGTGTCAGACTCTTACTGACTAAAACCCACCCGTGTTCCTTCGGTTGCCCTGTTGCCGGGGGCCACGATGTCCCTTTCGGCCCTTATTCGCAGCCCCGGCTGGCATTGTCCCTAGCGGACCCCGTCAATTCTGCTGACATCTCTTTGAGGCGCGCGTGGAACACAACGCGCCGTCGACCCGGGCTTGGTCCTTATCGGACGGCGAGCTACCCATTGCTCACCGTCCGCAAGCCTGCGCCTACGGTGGCCGGAAATTGGCTCGCGATTCCCGCCCAGGGCGTCTCCTCCTGCGGCGGTTAGGCTATTATTTTTGGAAATATTTTCGATGTACAAAAACGACTTTTCAGCAGTTTTATTATATGTATAGATTCACATTTTAAAAAGTTTTGAGCATGAATGTGGATGACTATATAACTAGAAGAACACCAAAAATAAAACAAATTATATACATATTTATATATATATTAATAAAACTAAAAAGTTTGAAACAAAAGAAATTATAAAAAAAAAAAAAAAAACTCGGCTGCAAAAACTCATAACCGAAAAGAGAAAAACAAGCATTATAATCTATAGGATTTTGGTATTGCAAGGGGGAAAGAAAACCAATAACCTGAAATTCTGGTGAAACTTTTGTTTGTTGTAGATAATAATGCTTGTTTTTCTGTTTTCGGTTATGAGTTTTTGCAGTCGGGTTTTTTATTTTTTTTAATAATTTCTTTTGTTTCAAACTTTTAAGTTTTATAAATATATATAAATATGTATATAATTTGGAATTGACTCATTACCAGTGATAGGAAAAGGTAGTGCCTATTTGCCTAAACTTCGAAGAACAGAGACGAGACTTCCTTAGGACAAAAAAAAAATCCGGGACATCTGTCCCGAAATTCGGAACAACACTTTTAAATACATTAAAAAAATATGTTATTTGGAATAAGTAATTCGTCTATATTTACCTAAAGTTTGCGACTAAACATAACATTTATAATTTATAACTCCATAATAATAACTTATCCTCTATGGGCTCTAAAGGAAAAATAAAACACATAGAATATTGTTGTAACAAATATATGTATATTTATTTTATTTTTTAAATATGACGTAATTGAAAAGCATGAAATAAAATGTACACGAAAAAAACTTAAGTTACAAATTTCTGTTTATCTATCTATATCATATTTATTTTACTGACGTTGAGTGATGCAATTTTAACTCAAATCAAAGTACAAATTAACCTTTGAAGTATATATAACATTTAGGACAATCAGTTTTAATAGTGAACTACTAACTGTTCGGTTTTGATACAGATCTTGACGCATTAAAAATTGCTAAGAATTTGAAAATCTTTATTTGTGTTACAAATACCATAAAAAAAAGAACGATTTTAATTTAATCATCTTGATTCGATTCGTCAAGTTCAGTATCAGAACCGAAATTTTCTTTGTCAGTAGAGTTATCTAAGTTAAAGTACACAATCATCATTTTTTCTATATTTTCAACTGTCAGGCGATTTCGTTTTATGTTAAGAATCCATTTATAAGTTGAAAACGACCTTTTAACATCGACTGAGGTTAAAGGCGCGTACATATAGTATGATCGCTCATCCCTTCCTTCTATTATCGCGTCACATATGTCTCTAATTTTATCTAGATCGGGATTTCTGTCCAGGACATTTACGAGTTTATTTTTTACAGGCTCAGACGAACACCAGCTAAGCACAGTTCTCACGTGATCAAATATTTTAATGGATTCCGTTAGAGTTAAATTCGATTTTTGTAATTTCTTTAACCCAATTTGTATATCTTTAAAATATTCCTCAATGTAGTCCAAGTCCGATTTCAAGTTTTCCTTTTGAAGAACATTTTTGGCACACCTAATAGAGAGCGCGTCGGAACTTCTTAAAAGATTTACAATTGTTTTAATTTGATCGTAATATTTTGCATAATATGACACTGCCTCCAACCAAGTACCCCATCTTGTTATAACGGGTTCTGGAGGATGTGGGGAAAGGTGTTTTTAACAAGCGCACTCTAATAGGTGACTTTAAATTTTTTTTTTCCTTTGAAATTAATTCATCTACATCTGAGTATTCGTATCGTATTTTTTCTGCCACGAGATTCAGTGCATGTGCTAAGCCAGTGACGTGTATCATGTTGGGCAAATAATTTTTCATAACATGTCCCGCTTTTAGCATATATGCTACACTATCAGTGCATAATACAGCAACGTCTCATATTTTGGATTCATACGAATCGCGCCACATATTTTCAAGGCAGTCTGTTAAAAATTGGGCAATTGTGTTCCCATTAACAATTTCTAGTACTTTGCAAGTAACTAAAAATGGTTTTTGTGTGATCGCATTTAAAGGATTTACAAGAAAATGTATCATGCATCTGCCTAAAAAATCAGTTGTCTCGTCTACAGATACCAACAGCTTTTGATTTGCAGTTTGTTCATAAATCGAGTCAATATTTGTTTTAAAAATCTTATCTAAATAAATTTTTCACAGCAATGATTGCTCAGGAACCTTTTGTCGATTTGTACAATTGCAGCAAATATATTTATGGAAGAATTTTTTGAAAGCGGGGTTGTATACTTGAATCCAAGGTATATTACATAATGTGAGAAATTGTACTAGGTCCAAATAAAATTCATCATTTGGTTTCTTACTTGTCCCTTTGTGTTTCGGACCTTTAACGTGCCTCTTGACACTACTAAGTTTAGCTGTTATACTGCTCGCGCACTTAGAACAGTAAATCAAATTGCTGGCCGGGTCGTAATATAATTCAGGATGAAGTCCAATCCAACTTTGTACTGTTGCTTCCTTAGGGTTGTTCGCCATCGCCAATCTTAATGGTCTCCAAAAAGAGGTACCTATAATAAATTAAAATTGTATAGTTTTCCATACCTCAAAAGGAAAAACAAACCCTTATAGACATGGGGAGGTGGAAGGGAAAGCGAGAGAGGCGCGCGCATTCTACCTAGATGTATCGATTGAATCAATTTGAAGATTTTATTATTTCATTTTACGCTCTAATAAAGAAATACGGTTAGAAAATATGAACACGCGTAGCGTGATTATTATTGAAATTGTTTTTTTTCTTCTACGGAGTTACATTTTAGTCAATACGCAAAGGACATAATCCATTTTGGTACAAATATAAAAAGAGCCGGCCAGAAAAATAATAAATTTTGATAGAAATCGTCCGCCTTAGCATTTCTTTATGACACCAAAGATGTAGCATCACTATGCTTGGTATTTTTTTTTTTAAAGGGCGTCTCGCAATACTGACCACTAAGGTCTTGGCTGCTTAACCGGATTTTCCTGTGGGTGCCATAAGCTTCTACACTTAGAGCCTCCAGCCAGGAGCTTTTTTTAACTTATTCTAAATTAAAATTAAGCGAATGCTCGCTAAGGGCATCCCCTGTGGGGTACGAACCTCGGCTTAGGGCATGGCTGATGGGAGGACAGCAAGAAGGGACAGGCTGGATCAAATTTATATTTTCATCATGATTATTATGCGGGGTATTTAAAGCTACGTGCTCAGCTGCAACAACTGCTGGCACCTCGTTTTCGAGCAAGGGTCGGGGGGGAGTTTCATTTACTCGGGGATTCGGTCGCGATCGCAAAGGACCTCGGCGGCGAGGTCGGAATGACGGGAGGCGTCTGTTTTTGTGCACTGTACTGGTGGCCCTATTCTGCTCCTGGAGGAGTGTAATGGGGTCATCTGGATCGGAGAGTGATATTATTATATGCTTGGTAGTATTTAAGTTCACTTTTGTATTTGGACCAAGAATTAAATGCGGATGATGTCCTGTCTTGTACGTAATGGTCATCAAATATTAAAATAACCATATTTTTTTTCTTTAAATACGTTTCATACACAATAATTATCTTAAAAACTCCACTCAAAAATGTCAAGTTCATACAACTGCAGATCAAACTAGACTGTCAAATTGCTAGTTTAAGATAAAATAATATATACATTTATGTTCTACTTTATATCTTACTGTTTGTTTCCCTACAAGAAATAAAATAAATAACTTTAGTCAAAACATTAAAAAGTAATAAATGTTGACTTACCATATTATTTGATGTAGACAGACAGGAACAATGTTATTGCAGCAAATCGTAATCCATAAATTCAAGCCAAGGTAGTCGTATTAGGAAGATTCAATGAACCAAAAAACGTGCGAGGGTCAAAAACAATATTTACAGAAACAATACAGGAAGATGCGCACTTAACAGACCGAAGTACAGGAGTGAAGTGAGGGTAACCTGAGCGCGCCAGCACGCGGAGCGGTAGGGGAAGGTATGTAAACCCTTCCCGCGCCGCACAGGTATGCGGTTTCTTTTTGTAATTTCTAAGAATAGATAACGAAATACGCTGCCGTAAAAGTCGTATCGTACTTTCGGTGCAATAAAGATTAAATGATGTTTTTAAAGTTTAAGTGTGTTACTAAACAATGTGATAAGGCCATTATTTTAATATCATGTACATTTTTAAATATACTTTAGAAATATATTTCATTAAGATAAAATACAAATACTGTTTGTTTTTTAAATGATACATTCGTCCTACTATAGAGAATGCTAAAATTATAAAAATTACCGTTTTATTATTTTAAAGACAAAATGTCTTTTTTTTTCAATTATACATTTGAACTTTAGAAATCTCATTAAACGTAGCCGAGATTGAGCTAGAAAGAAGATATTTACTTCGAAACGTGTACGGCTCCTTATACAAACATTGTGATTCATAGTATTAAGATCAACAAGTCATTTATAAAATAAATTCCAAAAAAAAAAAAATTCAGAAAATGTTATGGTTGTAACGACTGTGAATGTTATTTATTATGTTATGTCTAGTCGCAAAACTTTAGGTAAATATAGACGAATTACTTATTCCAAATAACATATTTTTTAAATGTATTTAAAAGTGTTGTCCCGAATTTCGGGATAGATGTCCCGGAATAAATGTAGTCCTAAGGAAGTCTTCGTTTCTTGTCTCTGTTCTTCGAAGTTTAGGCAAATAGGCACTACCTATTCCTATCATTGCTCATTACTAACTTTTACTTGATACCAATAATGTGTATTTTTTTTCTAAACCTACCCCTCTCTTTTTTGTATTTGCAGATGCAATATATAAATATTATATAGCCTATGTCACTCTCACTATTAAGACAAATCTAACGACACCTCATATGTTAAAATCCATCAAGCCGTTTAGGCTACAGAGCGTGCCAAAGAAATAGACATACATACAAACATACATACATACTCTCGAAAAACATACCCCTCCTTCTGGGGCAGTCGGGTAAAAAGATGGATGGACTGTGTTAGTGATGATATAGATAGAAAGGGGATGATTACCGATATGACGACTAATATGGAATAATGGCTCAGAAACCGACACCTCCGGGCGAACGCGGTCCTTAAAAGGTTAAAAGTAATAAAAAGACATATTGCGTCGAGCCTAAATCAATTGAGATACGGAGAGGATAATGATGAACATAACTATGTTTAACTAAATTCTTACAAATAAATACATTCTGATTCTAAAAGCTGTCATAGATGGAGAAGCCAAACTTTTTTTAAATATTCAAACCAAAAGTAGAAGATGAGGAGGGAGGAAAGGCATGTGATTAAAAGAGTGATGAATATAAATGTTGATGTATGGAGCGGGAGAGGAAGGCCAAAGAAAATATGGATGGATTGTGTGAGGAATGATATGAAAGAGAAGGGAGTGAATGATGGTGTGATGGTTGACAGGGAAGAATTGAAGAAGAAAACGTATAAACGAAGAGAAATGATGATTAAAAACAAAAGTACTTACAGCATGCTGCGACTAAATTTTGTTTCCCTATACTTGTATTCGATTCGAACCCCATGATACTGTTCTACTTAACACGGTATATATTTATTTACAAAATAATTATCTTTTGATGAAATATAAAATTAAAAAAATATAAATATCGCCGTTACGGTGCACACTGCATTGAACTATTTGACATATCGTACGTTTCACACAGTATAACTCCTCTTATAAATTGGTATATGTAGAGGCGTTTAGAGGTAAACAACAAATGAGTCGCTCAGCGGAAGAGTGGCTTTAATCCACAAATTTATTAGGCCACTATGATTTCAAAGATCGATACATCTAGTATGTAAATATCTCTCTGTTTCTATAAATTTGTGGATTAGGCCACTCTTCCGCTGAGCGACTCACATAGAATGTTTAAAACCACATTTTGCGCATCAGAGTGACGTCAGGCTTTTCATTGGTGCAAACAAGCTCAGATGGCCCACCTGCTTAATAGCACTGATGTGTCACTTGTATTATTAGTGTTTTTTTTTAATAAAGTAAGAAAGAAAAAGATAAATTAACGCGAATAATAAAGAAAAAGATGAAAAAATTAGAAAGATTAAAGAAAAATTAAGAGAAATGTAGAATGATTTCAAACACAATGTGATAGACACAATTATAGGACTAGAAATAGGGACCAATTAGTTCAACCGGATTTCAGACTGGCTAAAGTAGACTCATCCTTCATGGGGTGCTGTTTAAAATGTAACGAAACGAAATTTAAATCATGTATAAAACGCACACTATGCTGCCAAGCATATTATAAGTTGGGGGATTACATCGCTGACAAAAATGCTTGGCTCAGCGCTGGTCTAGCTCCACAAGGGCGCATAAACTAATTGATTAGCATTGGAAAGTATTGTTGCAGCTGCTAAAGATTCTAAAAACTATCTTTGCTTTGTATAAATTCAATCTCTTTGTATTGTTTATTCGCATAATATCACATGTGTGAGCACTGTGACCATGTACATTCCATAAAGCTACCATTTATTGGGTACGTCTTTCATTGACTTGAATGTGCCCTGGCGGCTGAGAGTATGTCATGCTCACTTAAATGTCTCGCTGATGATGGCGTGTGTATTGGATCATTAAGTTCCCTTCAAAATGGTTGAGCTAAATGGTGCTCATGTGTTATATTTTTATTACGGACGCTTTTAACGTGCACGTCTTTCTACATTGTTCTCACATGTACCTATAATTTCAACACGAATGATATTTTGTAACAATATATTGATTTAAAAGTGTCCGTGGAGTTTCTTGCCCGTTCTTCTCCATAGGTACCTACTACGCTTTGGAATGGGCAACTAGCTTCATTTTTCTGACCGACCGACCCCTTGACAATTCAAAAGTACCTGTAATTGGTTTATTTGAAATAAATGCTTTGAGTTTGACCGACGCGTGACGTGATGGTAGGTAAATTTTTTAACGGCGGGTATAGACAGTAGACATCTGCTACACCAGGTGCATTGCCACCCAGATACTAAGACAAAAAGAAAAAGAAGGAAAATACCAAGAAGATAAGATGAATTTTTGTGATTCCCATCCATCCCATGTTCAATACTTGTGCTCTGCCCATAGTAAAAATCTTCGTTCCACCAACAATCGTCTTCTACGATGTCCTTCTCACCGCTCTGGTTTCATTCACTCTTCTTTCTTCGTCCAGGCTGTCTTTCTTTGGAATGCGCCCCCTCTGAACATCAGGATGGCAACCAGTCGGTTATCTTTTAAAGTGAAGGCACGTGAACATATTCAAAAGAAGTTGGCAGAATTATCCAAGCGCTGATTTGCTGGATTCGTTTTCTCCTCTACCTATCGTTGTTTCTCCTAAGTTTTTTTTTTTTTTTTGTGTATATATATGCTGCCCCCGATAGAAAAAAGACGCATCTAACATTTTTTCCAGATTTGAGTTATATATCAGGCAGATGCGCCTTTTTTTTCTGATTCCAGCAATGTATATAACTCAAATCTGGAAAAAATGTTAGATACGTCTTTTTTTCTATCGGGGGCAGTATGTATGTATCTATGTATTAGTATTTATTATTTTTCGAGTTATCTATCAATTATGTTGCACCTGCCATGTTTTGTCTCTGCATCACCCTAAGGTTGACTGGTAGAAAATACCTCAGGCATTAAGTCCGCCTTTGTACAGTATTTTTTTTACTTCGGCATAAAGTTTTAATGAATAAAGAAATTACCGGAACGGTTCCGGCGAAACCGGAAACCGTGAAATCGGAAGCCAGCAACTAAGATGAGATATTAAAATGATAAGTACCCGTAGGTAACGTGCAGAACAGCACCTACCTATTGATTTGTATATTATTTTTTACTAGCGTCCTGCCCTTTCTTCGCACGACTGTCACGACTTGACAAAACATCGAGATTTATTTATTTTAAGTTGTATTTAGTATATATTATAATCCTTCCGGAATAAATTCTCTAAATGATGGTGCAAGCCACAACAAAATCCGTTGCGTAGTTTAGAAGAATAACCCGGTCAAACAGACAGACACGAAATGCGCTACAAAAATCAACTTGGAATTTAGACCAAAAGAACAAAAGCGACTTTATAGGAACAGAAGTGAAAACTTGAACAAGATCGCCTTAGTGGAAGAAAAACTTGTACAGAATATTGGTCCGTAACCTAATCTAAACAAAGAGCACAATCGCGTTTACAAAATAAAATACTTCCAAAATCTTTAAAGTAAAAATACTTGCATAGAACATTGATCCGTAACGTACCTAATATAAATAAAGAGTACAATCGCGTTTACAAAAATGAGGTGTCGGTAAGGGTGTCGCGAGTTTAACTGTTTTTCCCATCTCAAAAATGCTCAACGCGCTTAAAGACGTTTTCACTTCAATAAACTAAAAACTCCGATTTCTGTTGTACGGAACCACTTGAAATATATCGATTCGCCACCAATCAGCCGCATCAAGATAAAGCCTATTAAATAATAGGGTACAGTAAATAATTATCTGAAAGCCGAAAAAAATAAGAATCAAGATCTTGACTTGTCTTCGTAGTGCTGATTAACTAAAATTAGATTTTTCCTCATGTGTTTTTATTCACAGGCTCACCCCCTATTACTATGGAACTTAAACATAGCTGGTGAAATGTGGGTATATATATAGGTACACCTTACGGAAATGACAGGCGTGAATTCATGTTAGTTTTTTGTCTAGTTGAGCAGTTGTGGCAGATCATCAGTGGGGAACCAAACTTACCTGGGGGTAAGTGCATTCGTACCATAATTTCATCACTATTGTTCTAAAACCATGAGGAAAAACTAAAACACGTGACATACCTCTAGGTAATATCCGCCAACCCGCACCAGCCACGTGAGGTGGATTACGTCCTGATCCCTTTCAAAAAACATCATTATCACGAACACAGTCATCTTTATTTTCCTTGTAATAAGGTTGTTGATGGGTTGCTGTCACTGAGAGGTCTGTCAAAATCACTATGATCTACATGAACGTATTAATAAGGTCGAGTGTTGCTTCTGTCAGAGGTAAAATGACTGTGACACGTTTGTAGCTGTAATCGTATTTCGATGTTATCACCAGATTATGATATTTTTATGTTACAATCATCGTCCATCACCCAAAATCCTTTTATCAGTAAATATTAATAGAATAGATAGGTAAATATTTATTATTGATAGCTTTTGTAAGACGTACTATCGAAAAAACGCATAATTTGTACATTGTAAGGACTATTCTTGCTTGCAGCGCTCGGCTGCTATAGTAATGCTTGCCTACGAAATAAAAGGGTCGTGTGCACGGGATTTTGTTTTCAAATTGGTTAGGTATGCGTCACACCGATGGTACCTACTAGTAATCGGCATAAAACCTGACTTTTTCGCATCGATTTACATTTAATGCTTTTTCGGACATTACGCATTTTCGTTCGTGACGATTTCTACCTGACAATTCGTATCGTAAGCTCAGCCCCGGATCTAGGGGGGGGGGGGGGGGCAAATCAGGTCACGTGCTCCGTGATCCTCTGCTGTGTTCAGCCACAAAATAAATAATAGTACTTAGTTCAGCCGTTAAAGCGTCAAAAGGTTACAGACTAACAGACAGAATTACTTTCGCCTTTATAAGATTAGTAAGTACCTATGGATTTGTCATCCGTATGTCTTCTTCGAACTATTTGAGGTTGTCGTTAACTCATCACCAATTCCTAAGACCTAATCTAAAGGAAGTAGGTACTTAATAATTGATCATCACATCATCATCACTAGTAGATACTATTGATGATGATGTAATGACCAATTATTTAGTACAGGTAGGTACCTGCCTACATATACAGTGCGTTCATTATAACTTGACGCGATTGGTAGCACTGAATTTTATTCTCATGTGATTTGTAGTCAAAATTCAAAATTCAAAAGTCATTTATTCAAACTAGGCTGAGAATCAGCACTTTTCGAACGTCAAAATTACATAAGACAGTCCCCCAAAAACGCCCACCCTTCACCACTTCCTAGTGCCTTTAGCTGGGAAGAAGAAGTGGCGCAACAAACTCCCCAGCAGCACAGCTGTCTGTTTAAGTTAGAGAATGATTCTATACAATAGTATACAAAATAACCTACATTATGCAACACAAAATATAATTCAAAGGATAAATTATAGGCCATATGTCAGCTAGCACACGCCAATATATCAACCAAAAACATCGAGGACTATACTCAAGCATTAGTACTGTTCTGTCGCCATTTTGAACTTTATCTGTATTGAAACTAAGACTGTAAAAACAGTGGCACTCCGGGAGTGCCGACAGAAGTGAAAACTTGAACAATTTTATTGTGCAGAAAATACTTTTAATGAGGTGTTGGTAACGGTAACAGTGTCGCGAGTTCAATTCGTTTTTTCCCATCTCAAAAATGCCCAACGCGCCTAAAAAAGTTTTCACTTCAAAAATTCATCGCGAATGCAAACGCGTCACTGGTCAATTTATAATTAACGTACTGTACCTGCTTTAAGACTGTGGTAGAACTACTTTTATTACCCACAAGCTAAACCGACAGAGGGGCTTGTGGCTAAGTAATAACAGCCGCACGGGCCAATCTATCAGGTTAAGCTACGGATGACCATCTCTACATACCAAGACCCATCTGTGCCTCGTTGATCCCGGCTGTCAATTTTAAATCTTTGACAGTTGTTACGGGTCATCAGAAGCCCAAAAGTCTGACAACCAGTCTTACCAAGGGGTATCGTATTACTTAGTAACTGGGTTGTGGAAGTCCGATAGGCAGTCGCTCCATGTAAAATACTGGTATTCAGCTGCATCCGGTCAGACTTGAAGCCGACCCCAACATAGTTGGGAAAAGGCTAGGCAGATGGTAAAGCTAACCCGACAGACGTTACAATAAATCCTATGGAAGAAGGACGTTCAGCTGTTCCCGAATTAGAAAATTTTACGGAAAACTTAAAAAAAATATATTTCCATAAGTACCTATATAATTTTCATTATAATACTTATAAATTATTTTACAGTTTTTAACACAGCTAACTATTTACATTAGGTACTAAATTAAAAGACTAACTAACTATCTGTATAAATAAAAATAATAAAAACAAAATGACACTTAGGCGTCGAAGTATTCGTCCGCATCGCTGTCATCCGGAAACGTGCCCAGAAGACTGGCAGCATTGCCACGTTGAATGGCAATGCTAATTCTTTGGCCAAAGAACGAGCCAGCCCTCTGGTCACGTGAAGTGTCGACCAGTTGACGAGAAATTTCCTTAAAAAGGAGACGCGCACTCGGGCTGGTCCTGCTCCACAACTAATTGATTAACATTTGCAAATACTGTTGGAGCTGCTGAAGATTGTAAGACTATCTTTGCATTGTATAAACTCAATCTCCATTGTATTATATAATTGCATAGCACAGGTGTGAGTACTATGTACTAAAGAGTTACCATTTACCGGGTAATATGTCTTGCATTGACTTGAATCTGCCCTGGCGGCTGTGAGTATGTCATGCTCACTCAAATGTTTCGCTGATGGTGGCGCGTGTGTTGGATCATTTAGCTCCCTTCAAAATGGTTGAGCTGAATGGTGCTAATCCATGCGTCATGTTCGTGAACGGGCGCCGTCAGTTGGGACTGGTCATCTCTTAGCTGCCAGGGCTTATTTTTATTTTAATTTTTTGAATTGTTCTTTGTTTTATCTTTTTATTACGGACGCTTCTAACGTGCACATCTTTCTACATTGTTCTCACATGTATAATTTCAACATGAATGATGTAACCAATATTTTGTAACAATTTTTTATTTAAAAGAGTGTCCGTGGAGTTTCTTGCCCGTTCTTCTCCATAGGTACCTACTACGCTTTGGAATGGGCAACTAGCTTCATACCTATTTCTGACTGACCGATTCCTTGACAATTCAAAAGTGCCTGTAAATGGTTTAATTGAAATAAATGCTTTTGAGTTTGAGTTGAGTTTGAGTTTGGGCCCCATGGTCCGAGCGTTTCGACCCCAAACGGCTCAAAACTGTAATTACCTATAGGTATAATTAATTTTTATTATACATAATTACATAGATTAGAATACTTAATTAGGTACCTACATACGTTCGGCGATTTGAAGACGAAATTATCTTAGTTAATACAAGCGTAATAAATTTGAATACTTATTTTCCTGCATACTTATGCAGGTACCTATTTAATTGTACTAAAATATTATGATATGGCATAGGTACCTGCCTACCTAAAATTTTATGGTCTTATGGTTCACTAGACCATGGGTCGGCGAAACTTGTATTTTTTTTCCATATTTCTCAATTAGTCGTCATGTCAGTAGCAAGATTGTAACAGGAAAAACAAAAAATAATTTGAAAAACCTAGAAAAGATATAATCAACTATCTTGCTTAAACTCGTCGTATCGATATTGGGTGTGTATAACGTTTGAAATAATAACAAAAGTTCTAATGACCTAATTTCATTGAATATACTTTTTTTTATATAACGATGAAACGATTTAATGAATTATTGATATAATTACATTTTACCTAATTTTATATGGTATAATGAACACTGGTGCCGATTTTCTTGTCACAAATGCCTATAAATTAGACTAAAAATCACCAAAATTTAGTCTATTCCCATTCTGAAATAGACTAAAGTGACACAACTTAACTATATTTTAGTTTGACAGCACTAAGATGGTACTGAGATATTCATTTAGTGAAAATGGCACAAAATTTCCATTTTCATTATTCTGAATTTGACGTTTTTCACAAAAAATTTAGATTTTCTAACTAAATCTGACTATTATTTTAATCGCGACTAATAACGTGTGGAATAAAACTGGTTGTCATGAACTTTAAATTCACACCAACACCTCGACTTCAGATGCTAAAACAGTACTGAATCTTTTTTATAACCGATTTAAAAGAAAGGAGGTTTCTCAATTCGACCGTATATATATATTTTTTATTTTTTTTATGTGTGTTCGCGGATGACTTCTGTCGTTTATGAACCAACCGATTTTGATGATTCTTTTTTATTGGAAAGGAGATATCCCAATAGTAGTCCCATGATAAGGAAACCAGGATTTGATGATGGCATCCCAGAGAAATCGAGGGAACTCTTCAAATAATAAAGGTAAGCCTATAGCGATTTGAGTATTTTTTATGGTAACTCGTGCAGTTGCTCTTGGAAAGCACCATTTGGTTAAGTGGAACTGATGAATAGCTACCGGAACTATTCAATAATAAGTATTTCACGGGTTGCGATTCGATTACTTTAATATGGTTGCAATGCAATTTATGCTCGTCACAGTGCATATGGAGAAGTGGAGCTGATGGTGAAGTACCAAGAGAACTCCTCAACGATGAACGTCCCTGCATTGGGAAAAGCAATATTTTGTAAAAAGTGATGAGCAGTTGGCATTGGGCTAATGTAACTTAGATAAATTACAAATTGACCCACTAAAAAGCGAGAAATAAAAACTTTTTCACAAAAAAAAGTGAAAAATAACTTAAATTTCGGAAGTTGGTGGCTTTGGTTTTGTATTTTCGTTATTTGCCACCGACGCACAGAGGAGTATTTAACCTCAAAAGTTGATCAAAACTATTGTGTGATATTTTTTGATTTGATATTAAATAAAAAGCAGTTTAAGGTGATAATTTTGTATTTAAAACATCATCATACTTTAAATTTTACATGAAAGGTGTTTACACAAAATCGTTTTAGTCAGATTCGCCTCCACTAGATCCATCCTCCTCCTCATTGTTAGACTCTGTAGACGAGACGTACGATGTCTCCGGGAGCAAGAGTTTTAATGCCTCACTGGAAAAAGGCTTACTTTTTTTCCGGGGCCTTTGTCTGGTACTGCTCAGAAAAGGATCCGAACTTAGCAGAAGTCTGTTCAAAACATCCCTATTACATTCTTCTCGCGAAAACTTTCTAGAAAAATTCTGCCTATACATGCGGAAGTGTTTGTTTCTGGCCTCAGCCGCCTCTTCAGACAACTGGCCAATAGGCAGAATAGCATGATCAATTACTGTGGCCCCATGTCTCAAAACTTTGTGCATTGTAGGCGACATGGGGTGCCACTCATACAAATCTACATATAGTTTTGCAGTTTGTTCTGCAAAGATTTCAAATTTTTTTACGTCAATTTTTAGACCACTTGACAAGGCCTCTAATATGGCACTGCATTTTTTTATTAGGTCGATGTCAACCCCTGTAATGCGGGAAGAAGTTTCGGGATCCGAGAAAAATCTTCTTGCAGTGTTCCCGTCATTGGTGTTCCCAAACCCTGCTTTGGGAATATCCACCAGCAGCCCCATTTCCTCTTTAAAAGAGTCTTGGATTCTCTTCTTTCTATCTGCCACCATGTTTTTATGCTCTTGAGTCCTTGCTTGCCACTTTTGAAAAGGTATTTTATATGACAAATGAAGCAGTGATTCAAAAAATCGAATTCTGGCGTGTAGTGTCGATAGCCCAAATTTAAAAGTATCCGGGTTGTCTACGTTTTTTTTATTCAGTTTATTGAAGTCTTTTGATGTTTGCCCACATATATAGCACCTCATGGTAGATGACGTGTTTGTCGCAGCATTGCAAACCTTTGCATCAATCATGGTAAACGCCAATGTGTGCTTTATTTCTAATATACCACTATTCGTCCTCGGTATTTCACTCTTTTTCAGGTTCTTTATTTGATTTTCTATGTAGCAGATTTCTTCATTTGTTATATCTTTTGTTTCGTGAACGAAACGGATTCGTATTGGTCTACAGTATCTTGCGGAAGATGGTACTGGGTTTTGCCAAATAATCTTTTTTTGGTTACTAATATTGCATATCAGTCTTATGGGCACAAATGAACTCTGGAAGATGTTTGAATCACTATCTGTGCTATTTCCAAATTTTTGCTTAAATTGTTGTTGTTGAGAACCATCACAACCCCATTTTGATACTAGCTCTAAAGAGCTTCTTTCTTCTTCAGTTATACTTTCGAGTACTTCATCTAAGTACATACACAACCGTGCAGACGTATGATCTAAAAGATCCTGTAAGTTTATTTCAGCACATGTTTCTGTAACTCTCATCGACTCTTCGCGCGGATAACAGTCTTTCTTTGCCTTTTTCACAAGTGAGTAACAAGGATAAATATTCTTGTTGGCAGCATGCATGAATAACTTCGTATTGTTTTCTTGTCATATCAGCTTCCACGAAAATAGCTAATGCTTGTGATGGTGTATGCTTTTTGAATATCTCTTTTTGAGTAGAAGTAAATCGTGTTCTGTATTTTTTGGCTGTTGTTGGCGTTAAAGTCATATCTTTAATAACCTTAGACGCGTCACTATGTCCTGTAGCACGCTGACTCATTTGGGCTGCATAGGTTAACTGTTCGCAAGGTACTTGTTCTCTCAAAGTCTTTGTTTTGCGCCTCTTTGTTTGATCGCTCGATTCCTTGAAACCCTTTGTTGGTCGCCCGAGCTTTCTTGTTGTCCACGTAGGTAATGTTATAGAAGTATTGAGCCATTGTTCATTTTTTGTTAAAAAGCGGTCTTCTTTATTACTGGTGGCTGTCCATTTTTGTTTGAATTGAAACTTAAAAGTTTTTAAGGCTTGTCTCAGTAAACCTTGTTTATTTTCAGGGCATTTCGTGATAATTTTAAGACGATTTTCTAAAAACTCAAACTTTTGGTCTATCTTCCTGTCCGAACATTGTTTTATGACTTCATAGAGTGATTTTCTAGTCATCTCCATCGACATCATTGGAGATTCTGGAATAAAAAAATAAAATAAAACATTGTTTATTAAAACCTGAATTCGACTTAAACCGTTAAATACAAATTTAAAAAAAAATGGCGTGTATATGCGGGACATTTTCCTTTGGAAACCTTATCAAGAATAATGAATTATACGTTACATCCAAAATCATAAGTTAACTAGGCTTAACTCTTAAACAAAAACACCTTTAATTACAATGTTTACCAAAAAAAGTTTGCATTTATTCATGCACAACGTTTAAGATGTAAAATGTCACTTTATCAACTGTAATACCAAAATAAACATGCTTTAATAAAGTATCTACATACCTTCTTCATCAACATCCATAATGGCTATCAAAAACTATCACCAAACACAAAGTTAAATGCAATTAAAAGATTACGTTTTAACTGTAGCACCGAAAACGAAGACATACGATTCACGCAATGACTGGGTTCCGACTGCTGCTACGGTTGGTGGAGGGGCGGGGCGTTACCAAAATGGCAGTTTAGTGACGTAATAGCTATTGGGCTTTTGGCATACATAAGTTTTAACGCAATGTAACAAAATTCGTGTAGTCGACTTTTGATCGACCTTTACTTAGAAATACTCCTGTGTGCGACGTCCGAAATTTAATTTATTTTTCACTTTGTAGTGGTTTTTTCGAAGTCGGTTGTTTTTTATAAAAAAGTTTTTTTTCTTTTATTTTTATATCTCGAAAACGGTGCGTCCCATCGCAAAAACAATAAAAATTTCGACCCCCTTTATCTTAACCAAATTAGTCAATTAGATAGGTAGCTTTAATATCCTGATTCTGGAGTTTGAATTTATCTCTAGTTGAATGGACGTAGCGTTGGAAGGCCTCCCACAAGATGGACCGATGACCTTGTGAAGGCCGCGGGAATCCGCTGGATGCGGAAAGCACAGAATCGGTCGAAGTGGCGGTGCTTGGGGGAGGCCTATGTCCAGCAGTGGACGTCTTTCGGCTAAAATGATGATGATGAATAGGCTTGCGCCCTATTATATGAGACTTAACTACTCATACACCTGATCTTCTCTTCATTCTAAGCTTATCCTAATGTTTACGAAATTGTTAAATAATTTTTTTTTTAGTTCTTATCACCATATTACTTTAATTTGGGATTTTATAGTGAGAATGTGAGATATCGTAATGGATATTTTTCTTTGATACGCCCGATTAGTAAGTTGTAAATATAAATTGAAAGTGGTTCTGCACATCAATAATATAATAAATAGTACAAAGTCTCATTTCGTGTTTGTCTGTGTGACCGCTTAGTTCTTCTAACTACACAATGAACTTAAATAAATAAACTTTGATACGGTTTTCCCCACATTTTTTTTTTTCTACTGCTTATATGGCAATATAATAAATACTCAAATAATATACAAATGCGTCGTATGTGGTCGCGATCCTTAGCATTAAGGTAACGACGAAGAAGAGAAGAAGACATTTCAGGTCTCTGGGAAGGTGATGGCAACGTCCCAGCGATGCCTCTGGTATTGTAGATGTCCAAAGGTGACAAATTTACCATCAGAGCCTGTGCACGCGATGCGTTGCGGCGCCGCACCGCAAAGATTTCGCCCAAGGAGTATAGAAATATTTCGCCCAAGGAGTATACCAACGTTACGGCGCCGCTGCGCCCGTGTGACCGCCAATGCGGCGAAATCACGGAGTATATCCGTGATTTCGCCGCATTGGCGGTCACACGGGCGCAGCGGCGCCGTAACGTTGGTACGCTGCAGCGGCGATGTAAATTTAACCGACCGTAAATTGTTATCTGTCAAATATTTGTGTTTGACAACGCACAAACTACTGAGCGGTGCCGCTCCGGTGTCGCAACGCGTAAACCCCTCCCCGCCTCGTCTCGCGGGCTGCAAGTCCGGTGTACGTGCGGTGCGACTCCGGAACGCACCGTGCGGCATACCATGGATATTTGTATGTAGAACGCCGCAGCGGCACCGCTGCGCCGCCGCGCCACCTCTACAACGCATCATCTGCACAGGCTCTTAGGCAAGGCTCGGATACCGGTTAAATTTAGAACCGTTATTTTCTACTTGACGCAAAAACCTTTACATTCGCTATCGTTCGTATATACCGGTTTTTATAAACCGGTTTTGGAGGAGTTTTAACATAAAGGTTTTTTCGGATTAAACGGTTTAAAGCAATATTAACCGGTTTTTGTTTAGTTTTTAATCAGCGTGGCATTCTCACAATTAATCACAAGTTGCAACGCGTTTACCAACATGCCGCTCGTCGACTAAACCGGTTAATTTAGGTTAAAATAAAGTTCTTAAAACGTTCACGTTCTTAAGTTCGGAGTAAAACTCAAATAAACTCGTTTTAACCGGTATTTTTAAAACCGGTTCCGAGCCTTGCTCTCAGGTGGGCCATGGGGCCAAGTCTGCTACCGCAATTGTGTTGGAAACGTCGATCATTATCACCGTAACGATTTTATAGATTTTGACAGTTTTGGTAGGTAATCTCCTAATTAATGGCGTCATTATGATTTTTAGATCGCGTGTCACTGACACTCCTTTAGATTTTTTTGACGTATTTGGTAATCAATTAATCATGTACAGTACCGACCAAAAGTCCATAAGCAATCTCACAAAGCAATAGACTGACGCTTAGGTTTGACTTACGACCTTCTTCTATAAATTGTTACAATACTATAGACACGCACAGTACACACACACACACTCACTTTGTCTGCAACCAATGACTAGTTCGATAATCATTCGTTTTTTGTTTCATTCGTCTTGTTCACATAAATATTAAAGTTTAGCAGGTAGACCACAGAAAACTAAGTAAATTATTTCGATTTCTGTAGGGTAGACAGATACAGTTCGTTACGAGTATTCAATTAATAGAACTTTGTTAGCTCGTGGATAATATTGGTGACGAGTATTTAGGGGCATGAGAAACAGGGTGTAAAGTTCACTCATCCACCATAGAAAAGGGAGGATCCTCTGACCAGACGGGTGTTGTGTCTGGCGGGCAACTGCCCATCGGTTGGAAGTTGAAATCTTGTATGTATGTCGATCGCTCGGTAAACTCTAACTGCGCGATGCAGGATTTGTGTGACGTCATGTCTTTTGATGCGTAGTTTGTATGTGGCGGTGTAACCGCTACATCACTCCCCTCCGGAGACCGGAGGTCGATAGTGGGCTGAATCTTGCGATGCTTCACACAGTGCCAGCTGTGGTTCCAGTGAGTCGGAACCGGGTGCCGCATAGTTCGCGGTGAGTAGGAACTTTCTGTGGTGATTGCGGTGATTGTGGTGATTGTGGTGATTCCCCAGTAAGTCGGGGTGATTGAGGTGATTGCTGTGATTCCCCAGTGAGTCGGGGTGATTGAGGTGATTGCGTTGATTCCCCAGTGAGTCGGGGTGATGAGGCTGCTTGCGTTGATTCCCCAGTAAGTCGGGGTGATGAGGCTGAGGGTGATGACCAGGAATGCGCGTTCGCTGCATGCTGGTGGCCAGGATACCCGTTGAAGCCGTGGGTGCTGGCTGGCTGTGTGACTCGCCTCACGAAAGCTTGCGGGAGTGATGATGATGATGACGTCACGCCGAAGTAATTGCACGAAGGCTGCGTTGACGTTCATACTCGGGGTCACCAATTTAGTGGCATGAGGAACAGGGTGTAAAGTTCACTCATCCACCATAGAAAAGGGAGGATCCTCCGACCAGACGGGTGTTGTGTCTGGCGGGCAACTGCCCATCGGTTGGAAGTTGAAATCTTGTATGTATGTCGATCGCTCGGTAAACTCTAATTGCGCGATGCAGGATTTGTGTGACGTCATGTCTTTTGATGCGTAGTTTGTATGTGGCGGTGTAACCGCTACAAGTATTTAGCGCAGTGTTGTGGTTATTATATTCAAAAAGCAGGCATAAAATATATTGAAGAGATCAGATCAGATCAGAGAATATTATTGCGCTGCGTAAAAGTGAAGTGAATATCTAATGAAACCGGACTAAGTGTGAGTGTTATCATTTATATATTTCATATTTTACTAAACATAAATCTTAATCAAGGGTATTGTTTACAGAACAGAGGTATTGTTGAGACAGAAGATGCCTTTAAAGTTTAAAATTCATTATGAGGTTTAATTCGATTAGTGAATAATAAATAATTGGGTATTATGTGTAATAAAAACAATGTTTTTCTTTGTTCTAGAGAAATACTGTGAGGGTTAAGAGATATGAGGAAGGGGTTTATTATCGAGGTGCAGCGACGTCAAATGGTGAATGAATATGAAACAAATGGTTTCATACCAACGAGATATTTTGCTGAATTATTAAAAACACGTCATTATGAACCGTTCGCCGTGCACTCTGAAGGCTTGCATCACTGAAGACCAGCTAGAAAACCGTTTTTGACCTTAAAATATTGACCGTATCAACTTAATAAACAACAGATTCGTTATTGCATGAATTTATGGTAACGAATTTTTTAAGCACGTTTCAATAGGGTGTTTGTCGTATTTCTTGCAGATAGACCGAAATTGTTTAATTAATATTATTTTAGTAATATTATTATTTTAGGATTAAAATTTGAGGTTTAGTTTCAGTCTTCTTTTCGTAAAGAAAATGAATACTTAAGCTATAACCTCAATACCAACCAATATTTACTAAAGCCAAATAAAATTTAAAATAATACTTTACCTTAAAATCAACAATATTGTCAGTAGATTTTTACATTCTATGTTGTCTAATATTCTTATTTATTGCTTAATTACTTCGAACATGATCAAAGCTTTATATATATGGTGAAAAAAATCCATTTAAAATTTAAAACATTTCAAAATTTAAATATGTCAAAATAATACAAATTTCTTCTAAGTTCCTAGACATCTATTTCACATATTATTCAGGTGAAGTAATGATAAATAATTGTAGCAGTTTGTTAACTATACTTAAGTAAAATAAATATAACGAATAAATATTATTTATTTTTTATTATCACATATCACGCATTTTTTTATTCTAAACCCTTTATTGCAATAACAATATTAATAAATAGGCAGGAATATTTAAAAATATTATTATTGCAAACAAAAATAATAATATTTGCAAAAACAGCGCTGTGATTTACGAGATTAGAACCTGAGCCATCTTGAATCTAAGATCAACGCTTAACGCCTTCTGCTATCTGCACATATAATTTACTTTCGAATTTTAGCAATGCCATAAACTGGCCAAGGTCACGCGTATGATGCGTGTCTAACAATAAAGTGCGGCGCTCGCGAACCGCGACGATACGACAGTGTTAGTGCAAAACTGCGTTTTCTGTGGTGTGTGTAGGGCACACACACCACAGACGTCTGATTACACATACAAATGTACGGACTACACCGCGTGTTCACAGCAATACGACTCTTAGCGTGTTTATGCACTTTTGAGCGCTTACTGTACATAATGACAATTAGTAATATTCTATTATTTTGACATTTCTTTTGATATAATAGACGTTGGTATATTTAGTAACCTGTTCTGCTAACTATTCCTAAAGAGCCATAAAAACCCTGAAAGAAATCGACACGTGTTGCACCTCTCAACAAGGCATCCTCAGGATGATGATTGACTTGTCGCGAACCCGAACATGGTGTGTTGTCACACCGAGCGCTGGACGGAGAGAATAAAAACAAAACAGCTGTACATCCATACATTTTGACCGCGTAGGTATTGCAAATTTCTATGAAATACCAGATTAATAAAAAAAACTAATGAAAAATTTCAACACAGTGGGGTTCAGAATCATGTACTGAATCCATTCTAATAGTCTTCGCGTCGATGTCCGTCGTTATATTATTATGTAGGAGGTAACGAACTTTTAGCATATGTTGCCTTGACTTTGACTTTGACTTATAGTTTTTATAATGACGAATCATTGACTTAAGATAAGATAAGATAAGATATTTATTTTGCAAATATGGGTAAGTACAAAACTCAGTGACATGAAAAATATAATAAGCAACAGCCATATTTAACCAAAAGGCATGCAAAAGTACACTACAGGTGTTAAGTAACATAATAAATAATTATAAACTATGTCAATATGAAAATTGATTCACTATAATTACAATTTAATTATGAAGTACTTAAAAAGGTCAGATTTGCACAAAATAAGAAAAGTACTAGAGACTAAGTTGACATTTCAAGTTATTGTTGTTTGTTTTATCAATCTGAAGTTTGACATTAAATTTGCACCTGTCAACTGTCAAATTAGTCACTGGGATTAAAAAACGAACTGTAGTACATAGATAATACACTTACCGTAGTCACACAGTTATTTTTAAAAACGTGGTTTTAAATATTTTATATTTTCCGCGTATCCCTAATCGCCTATCTATTATGTTTCATTCTTAAGATAATATAAGATATAAGGAGTTGTACAATGTAACATACAGACACAAGCAGTTCAATGCATGCGGTGTGCAAAGTAACGGAGATATTTTATTGCTAAGGCTACAAAATAAGAAAAGGAAATTATTTGAAATTTTACCTAACGTGTGAAGTGAAACTGTATTATGGCGGCCGAAGACAATACAAGTATACGAAAACAATATGTAATCGCAGGATGCAGTAAGTAATTTTGTTATTTATATGAAAAAAAAAAAAAAAACATCTCAAGCTGGGTTAAACTGATGCAAGTGCGCATGTTTAAAAGTCGTTTACTCAAAATAGACTAAGAATCAGCATATTTTATCGTCAAAATTTAGCCCCCAAAAGCCCTTTACTCCCTACTCCTAGCTCGTCCTAGCTTCTTCTAGCTTCGTTTGAAAGAAGTGGCGCAACAAACTCCCCAGTAACAAACGCATCTGCCTAACTGTGGGTTTGCACTGGCGAAACATCACAACAAAACATATTGAAATCTCTAGTTCCTGTCAAAAATTGTATGAAACATTGACAGAAAGTAAGGATTTCAACATGTTTTGTTGTGAATGCTTCGCCAGTGCAAACGCACAGTAATAAATTAGGATAGAAGAAAATAGATTTTAACAGTAGTACTTATGATAGGTAACATTCTATGGCAAAGGATAAAAGAAAACATCAAGATATTTTTTGCCAGCATTGCCAGTTTGTAAGTTTTACTAACATAGGTTTCTAAGTCTTTGTTACTAATACTACTTATATGGATTGTATGTACCTTTAGGTGTGATCAGCAATAAATGAAATATATATTGCACATTAGGGTGGGTCAATAATTTTTTTTCTCGATTTTCAATAATTTTCACAAATTAAAAAGTGGCCGAATGGTGTCGTTAATTGATATGTAAAGTTTCATTACATTATTTTAAGTTTTATTGCCTCCGGATTGTCATTGAATTATTTAATCAAGTAAATTTTTGACGTCACTTCACTATTTTTTTTCGCAAGTTATTGATATCAGATTTCCTGCGTAATAGTTTCTAGTAATGATAAATACGAAACTATTTGAATTCAAGGACAAAGGAGTGGGGAGGAGTAGGGGTGGGGGAAGTGTGAAAAGTGAAGCGCCGATTTGATAAAACAATGGTGTCGTTAAAACTCATCGAGCTTTGCAGATATTTACCAACAACTTTAAAAGCCGCTATCGATCCAGTAATTCAAAGAAACAGCTATTTTGCACACCCGGAAAACTTATTGCTTGCAATGTTGACAGATCCAGCCGCACGTTCGCGAATTAGTTGCACGTCGAAGTTTAAACGCAAGATCTGAAACTCCAAAGAAATTGCGTCTGTTTCAGTTACCAAAGATAAACGTTAACGCATCAACATATTATGACCTCTTCAATTGGCAAAAAATATCACTGAGCCACCTTTATTAAAATCTGTAACCGAAGAAAATCTCCGGTTGTTTATTCAGCAAAAAGGTGAAGGAGAATTGAATTTGTTACGCCTTCCGTATCACACACAAGCAGTAGAAAGAGTAGTTAAAGCTGTAATTGAAGTTTCAGCCACTTTATGCAATAAAACGATGATAGAAGGTTTCATCAAAGACCACATAGACTCGAGAAAAGCAATGCCGAAATTCGACAGCAAAAAAGATTTCGCCACTAACTAAACCCTTCACTTTAATAAATATTATAGTATTATACTCTATTATTTTTGTTTTAAAAATGGCTTGCCGTTAAGTTATATTGGTTTAAGACTTTTACTTATAAATAGTGTTCATTAGTGTAACTTTGTATGTCATGTTCTTAAGCCTTTTTTACCATATTGGTTGACAGTCCCACGTGACTTCGGAGGCAGAAGATTGATTCCGATATCAATGAAACTTCATAATCTATTTACACTCATATTATATTAGCACCTTTTCGTAACTATGCCCGTATAACAGTTTAACAGCCGATATCGTACTGGGGACGTGTGGGTGAGACTGTTTCAGGACGCCGATCACGTACTCAGTACGGCATTGACTTTCTGAGCGTTTGTTTTAAAATCAAGTCCGTTGTACGTGATCGGCGTATACAGTAACACTTTAAGCTACTCATACATGGATGATTCACGGAAGGTGCGGGGTGTGGGCGCGATCTAGCGCCGCGCGGCGCAATCGCTCCCACGCTGCTAACGCGAGAGTACGTCTATTTTAACCGACTTCCAAAAGGAGGAGGTTCTCAATTCGTCTGTATGTTTTTTTTTTTTTTTTTCTGTATGTTTGTTACGCGATTACTCCGCCAATTATGAATAGATTTTGATGATTCTTTTTTGTTTGGTAGATCATACTTCACAGGTGGTCCCATATATTTTTTTTTAACTTTGCTTGGGTAGTTTTTGAGTTAGCTTCAATTATACGTATTTTTTCCCACTTAGTATGTAGATGATATGATAACTTCTTGTCACTGTTATTTACATAGCAGGTAGTGGTATTCGAATGTGTGTGGGGTAGGTACTACAACAAAAAAGTGAAAAATAAAAACTTTTTACAAAAAAAAAACAACCGACTTCCAAAAAAAACACTACAAAGTGAAAAATAACTTTAATTTCGGAAGTCGGTGCAGCGGTGTCTTGGGTTTTGTGTTTTCGTTTTTTGCCACCGACTTCCGAAATTAAAGTTATTTTTCACTTTGTAGTGTTTTTTTTGGAAGTCGGTTGTTTTTTTTTTGTAAAAAGTTTTTGTTTAAATATGTTTACTTTTCGTCGCACATATTTTTATTGATTTTTTCATTTTTACATTACACAAATTAAAAAAAAAATATTACATTCAAAATGATAAAAAGTACATGTCAGAGTTTTTTTATTTTTCACTGTAACACTATTTTTTAATTGAGATTTTGAAATAAAAATAAATAATTTACATGTTTTTTATTACTATCCTAAAAATATATAAGACCAACGAAAAAACAAAAAAAAAAAAATATAGATGTATCACAAATAGTTTTTATTTTATAAGGCTTACAATATCGGCAAAAATCGCCGGCGTGCCCTGGAAAGGTGCCTTTAAAATAGTCTGCTGTTAACGTGATGAAAATTAAACTTTTTTTTCTCCATACATAAGTGACCCACCCTATTGCACATGCCAATATAATTAAGGTATGATTCCGAAGAACACTGCATGCGGCAGTGCTGCGTGCCAGTGCTGCCTGCTGTGCCTGTGTTTCTGCACTGCGTGGCGCTGCTGTTCGTGGTTTACTTCTCAACAGTTGTCAACATTCACGTGTTATCGCCTGTGATAGACGCCGCACTACTGGTCTGCCACGGCGCCGGTAGGGCAACACTGGCGCGCAGCAGCGCCGTCGCAGCAATGTCGCACTGCATTGCTGCCGTGCTCGGAATTACTCTCATAATATAAACCTATAGAAAATGTATGGGGACCAGTATGTAGTGACAGTGCTGCGGCAGCACTGCCGCGTGCAGCGTTGTTCGGAATCTTACCTTTAGTCAATTCCGTTTGACCTCTCTATTTATGGGAGACTTTTCTTTCGTGCTCTACCACTTTTATTAAAACTTATTTTTTTGTAATTTCAGTATACGTCGGACAGATACTAATAGGTTTTGGCATGGGCTGGGCAGCACCAGTATTTGTCAAACTGCGGGATCCTGACGAGACACCCTTGGGAAGTGTCATAACTGATGCAGAAGCATCTTGGATACTGTCTACTTCATTAATTGGGATTATTGGAGGTATTGTAGTAGAAATATTTAGCTAATTTTATAGAATGAATACTGCGTACAGGAGACTGCATGTCGGTGGTAACATTTTGACTTTCAGCTGGCCTAGCGTAGTACAGAGATTCAATAGAATGCAAGGCCAGCTTATACTGGTGTACCACTGACGTACATACGACCTACTTTACCCAGGCGTTAAGTTTTAAAAGGATAGATACTGTCACAGAGGCATAGGTAGGGGGAAGCCAAACATATTCAAAGACTCGATATGTCATATATGAACGGCCGAGTTCAGAACACTAATTACTATTTCTTTTAAATAAGTGAAAAATAAAATAAGCCTGGTAATAACAAAAAAATGGGCCAAGTGCATGTCAGACCACGCAAAATGAAGGGTTCTTAGTTGGGATGAATGTATCCCAAGAACAAACTTAACATTGTAGTGGTTGTTATGTTCTATGTTATGGGGTTTTGGTTTCCGCACTTAGTCCATAAGGTGGACCATTGTACGTGGGCAATGGCGGCCGTTTGGTGGTTATTCCAACCAGCCCACCTCCCTCCAGAAGTTAATTAAAACTCCTGGTCTGTTCAGAACATCTGCAAAAGATCTGTGTGACCCGGGGGTTTCTTTTCTAATCTGGGTGACGCCTGTGCATTCAAAGAGCACATGCGCGATGGTTTCCTCAGCCTCCATGCACGCCCTGCACAGAGGACTGTCCGTTATGCCTATTGTGTGGAAGTGTTTGTTTAGCGAGCAGTGTCCCGTGATGGTCTCCGTCACCAGACGCAGGCCGTTCCTGTCCAGGCGTAATATACGCCTGGTTAGCTTGTTATCCAAAGATGGCATGGCTTCCTTAGACTGCCTGCAGCCCGGTGTTGAGGTCCACCAGTACTCCGCTTGTGTGTGGGTGTACTCCAGTAGCCACCTGCGTATTTGGTTGTAGGGGATTGGTACGATAGGCTCGGGTCCACAGACTGCCATGCTAGATCCTCTTCTAGCGAGTTCATCAGCTGCATCGTTACCTAGCGACCCGCTGTGTCTTTTTATCCATTGCAGTGTCACAGTGTTGCGGCTAGAAACAGTTACCTGCTCTAGTGCACTATGACATTCTAGTATTAAGTTCGAGGTAGTATATTTTTTTCGTAAGGATTGGAGAACCGAAGCGCTGTCGGAGAGTATACGAACGTGGGTGTCAGTAACTTTCCTGGCTTCTATGGCGTGGTCCGCTTGTATGATGCCCACACACTCCGCCTGATAGACGCCCAACTAGCAAAACAGTCGAATAATGAATGAGTTATTCAGCTACAGATAGAATAAATGTTGAGTAGTTGCTACGTAATAACCACAATGTAGTGTAAAAGTGTTTATTACGACTTTTTAGCATTTTTTGCTTTTAAGTGCTTTAACCGTGTCGTATAAACGTTTACTCGATATTTTTATAGTGCATTTATTCAATAGTCATATAGTACCTACCATTTCTCGTTTATATGACATGTGGAGTTGTAATTGCGCTATTAGAGTAACCGATTCCCAAGTTTCATGTTTAAAAAGCAGATATATGGCTGCTACTCGACATTAGTATATTGGAGCAAATTCGTCGAATAAAAGCTGCCTATTTACTAAAAAGTATCTTAATATCTATAATAATATCTTACTCGTAATAGCATGCTAAATCGATTAGACGCATGTAAGTGTTTAAATTGTAGCCACTCAAGGTCGAGTCTATGCTATGTCTGTCGAGTGCCATGTTTATACTGTTAAACATGGTTTTGTCAAAAGCGCCCTCAATGTCAATGAAGGCAGCCAGTGCCGAGCATTTGTGGTCCACTGCGCATTCAATTTTAGAAACCACGCTGTGCAGCGCTGATTCTGTTGATTTGCCTATGGAGTACGCATGCTGTTGTTTGTGAAGTGGTTTTACCCGGAGCGGCCCATCTTGGATGTGCTTGTCAGAGTCTCTCCAGGGTTTTCAGTAAGAAGGATGTAACTGACTTACGGGCCTATAAGCCTTGGGTTGTGTATAATCGGTTTTGCCCGGTTTGGGTATGAAAATGACTTTCACCTCGTGCCATGCGAAAGGTATGTGTCTAAGTGCTATGCAGGCTCGGTAGACCTCTACCAGCCATGGTGTCAGATAATCTACTCCCCACTGCAGTAGTGCTGGGAAGATGCCGTCCAGTCCTGCCGACTTGTATGGCTGAAAGGTGTTGATAGCCCATTTTACTCGGTCTTCTGTTACTACGTTGCGGGCTTTTGACCAGTCTTGATCCGTTGGGGTCCATTCTGGTTCAGCCTCCCACGTTCTGTCCTCTAGGACTCTACAGTCTGGGAAGTGAGTCTCGAGAAGAACCTTACTGGTTTCATGGTCAGTTAAAGTGTACGAGTTATCAGGTTTTTAAGCGCGCCGAGAGTCCGGTCCTGATCGGTTGATAGGATTTTCCTTACCCTTGCGGCTTCATTGTTAGTCTCGATGGATTCACAGAATTTCCGCCATGCTGTTCTCCTGGCGGTTTTGATCTGTTTTTTGTATGTATATTGGGTCTCTTTATATATCTCTCAGTCGCCCGGGAGTCTAGTGTTTTTGGCTCTGTTAAATTGCTTGCGTAGCGCCTCTCTGAGTTTGCTAAGTTCAGCGTTTCACCAAGGGTTTCTCTCGTTCTTGATTTGTGGCGCTCTTAGTTTGCAGCATGCGTGGTATGCTTCAGTTAGGTATTCTGATAGCTTTGTTATGGTGTATTCTAATTGTGCCTGATCTTTTATGGTTACTTGTGTTAGGTGTCTAGTTAATAGGGAGGACAGAAGGCGTATGTACCCAGGAACATTGGTGCGCCTGGGGTTTCGCCTCGATTCGGGTTTCTTAGTGTTGGTATTTAGTTTAAAGCGGATCCTTCTGTGGTCTGAGCAAGAAGGCTCGTCCGATACGTGCCAGTTTGTGATCAGGCTTGTTGCGTTTTCTGTAGCAATTGTTAGGTCTATAATCGTTTGTCCTCGGACTGTGACCCAAGTGGGTTCTGAGCCGCGGTTAATAATGTTAAGGTTAGTGGAGAATAAATAGGTGGATAGTACCTCTCCTCTGGAGTTCGGTGCGTCGCTGCCCCAGAGTGGGTGGTGTGCGTTTGAGTCGGTGCAGATGATCAGGTCCAGATTGGCGCGCTCGTAGTGCTGTACCAGGTCGGCCATCTCTTTTGGCGGGCAGTCTGCGCCCTCGCCTAGCATGTATACCGAGGTCAGTACAGCATCTGGAGCGCTACCCGCGGTCTGGAGCCTGACAGCTGTCAGGTCTCTGGAACAGAATTGGGTGAGTAGTGTGATAGGAATTTCTTTGGGTATGTAGACGCAAGTTCTTGGTTTGTCTGATGTGTGAGTGTTGAGAATTATCTTACCTCCGATGTTCACCACATATTCTATTGTTCCTGATCCATGGCTCTTGGATCAGTGTGATGGTTCGGGGCTTCACCTCCAGTGCCCTGCGTAAGCTAGCCGTGGCAGTCTGGCTATGCTGGAGGTTGGTTTGGATTATGTTAAGGGGCGGTGACGATGGTGGAGTGGGGTTAGTCGGAGATGGATCCATCGGACTGTCCCTCCATCTCCCCCACTCTGTACTGGTCGTCGTGTTGATTACCCGGCGATGAGGCAAGGAGTTGCTCGTTCCAGTCAGGTGATGCGGGCGGTAAAGTGTCGACGTCGTCGGCCATTGCCACTCGGGCCATATCCTCCTCTAGCTTTGCAATGTCCGTGTCGCTCATCTGTGTCGTCGTCGGTATTGTCGTCTTCCCGTCTGTGCTGTCGGTCTGGGTGTCGGAGGGTCGGGTCGTGGGCCAGAAGCGTGCGTATATCGAACCTAGTAGGTACGATATCCGACGCTCCTGTCCCAGGACCTTTTCACCTTCCTCCGGTGGCAGCCCTAGGGTTAGATAAGTCCCGTAGTGGTCGCCACCGACGGTAGTTGCCCTGTATAGCGACCACCTTGTAATGTCGTACCAGGTATTCTGACGAGTCAGAATACCTTGGAGCCTGGGTACGTCACCTCTGTAGCGAGGGACGAAAAGCGAGGCTCGGACACGGGTGGGCACGTTGGTCTACTTCATCACGGTCAATGTCTGGTCAGTGTCTGGGAGTTTTATATTGGGCACATTCTGGGTCAGCCAGGTCAGGGCATTGTCATCCTCACACCACATCTGCACTGTGCCTTCCGCTACCCGTGGGTATCCGCGGAAGGCCGGGAGTGGTGTCGACGAGTCTGTGTCCATGAGTATACTTTCTAGGTTAGTCTTTATAAAGTCGGCCTCTACCCTAGTCAGGTCTCTACCGGGGTGGGGAAAGCAGATTGCTACCGCCAGCCACGCAGGAATATCCTTCGTGGCACGCGCGTAGGTCCTCTGTCCCCCCTGAGCGGAGTGGACCCTCACACGCTTGGCGTCCCCCTGAAGCGTACTTGGCGAAGCCGTGTCGTCAGGGCGCATCCTCTTCGCCGGCCCTGTCCCGCTCGGTCCAGGCTGCGGATCGGAGGTGCCTGGCAGGATGGCGTGAGGCTCCGGAACGCTTGCCCCTGGTATGTCTAGGTCGGGGTCGTTCGTGGGTTCTGTCGGTGTCCTGGGGTCGACTGGCGGCCCCGGCAGACTCAGTTGCGTGCGAAGGTGGTTCGCGCTGGGTTGCCCCTACGCTCGCCTGCTCCCGCCCGCTTGGGTCCGCGTCCGGCCGTTTTCCGCGCAGGGTTTCCCTTCGCGTACTTGTGGCTGGTCGCGTGGCTCCACATCCGGCCTCTTTGCGCGCTGGGTTGCCCCTGCGCGTACTCGTGGCTGGTCGCGTACCATCTCTTCAGCGTCCGATCGTGCTTCGCGCTTCGCGGGTGTTGCGCTTTCGGTCGCCTACTTTCTTCTCCCGGGCTAAGATTTTTCCGCGCTTTCTCAGCGGGCGTACTCCATCAACTTCAACCGGGAGAGTGGTAGAGCTGCCGGGTCTGTCATCCTCTCCCGTATCAGTCTGTCTCTGCTGGTCTTAACTCACAATACTCTGTTGCCAGAGGTTCGCGGGAGGCATACACCGTGTAGCGGGTACCGTCGCGTTAGTCGCAGTCAGGGTCTTGTTAGTGGGCGCGTTAATCGCAGCCGAGGTCGTGTTATTGGGCGCGTTAGTCGCAGCCAAGGTCGGGTTCATGGGTGCGTTAATCGCAGCCTGTGTTATAGGCGCTAGATCAGCAGCCGGCCGCGCTGCAAAGCGCGGCATTAATGAGTCCATGGTGCAGGTTAATGCCCCCCCCATAATACGATGGGGGCTAACCGCCGGAGCGGTGTGGTATTCCCCGGCTTGGCCGGGACCCACCTGGGTAGTTTCTTTTTCAGACTGCATGTTCATAGTTGTGGGGTGGGCTTTTTTGGAATCGAGGTTACCTCTAGGACCGACGGGATAAAGGGATAGGAGGGAAGGCATTTGGTGGATGGAGGATATGGGTTCCTTGGGGGTTACTCTAGGCCTGGGAGTTAGCCTAGGGATTTAGGATTGACGGGATGTGTATGGATAAGGAGGGATGGTTTGGTTAGGTGATAGGTACATAGGAAGGGCGTATGTGGTTACCCTAAGCCTGGGATTTGGCTTTCGGGAACTTCTCTTGTCCGGGATCTCTTTAGAAGATGCTCCAAGTGCGGTATCGCCCACTACCGGTCAATGTATGTCGGTCCCGCAGCCGGAGTTGGGCTATCCGCAACCTGCCCACCCACTCGGTTGCAAGAGAAGAGGTGCCTGGCAGTCTGGGTCGCCCCACCACGGATGTACGTATACATTCGCGTTGGAACGAGCCAGCCTCCCCCGAGACATTGTAGTGGTAAAACATGTTCTCTCATACTGAATGTATGGATGAACATGTTTTTGGCTACTTCGCTGTGATAGTTTTTTTTTTAACTTCGTACTATATGTATACTACTGCCGTGAATTTTTTCATTTATCCAAAACCAATTAGCTGGCAGGGACTTGACTCTAACAAAAATGAGCACTTAAACCTTAATATTTTACCAACGGATCCCTGATTTGAAAAATGTTTGTCACACACCCACAATATTTTTAAACGACCTTTCCATCGACACCCCACCCACATCAAGGGATAGACGAGAAAAAAAACCATCTCCATTTTACGAGTAGGTTAAGAACAAAAAAACAAACAAAATTATCATTTTATTGTACCATTTTCAGGTCCTTACATCACAGGCTACCTCTCTAACGTGGTAGGCAGAAAACCTTGCCTATACTTCGGTGGAAGTATACTTTTACTGTCAAACGTTTTGCTAGCAGTTGCCAAAAGCTTGGCTTTGATTTACGTAGCCCGAGTCCTCAGTGGCGCTGGTAGTGGAGTGTTATTTGTTACAAATCTAATCTACCTTGGAGAATTGGCGTAAGTATCAGAATGTTGTATCATCTTCCCGCTTTTATGCTAATTTATTTGACGTCTTCGCAATACGTCTCATTCTTCCATACATCTATCCCTATATTTCAGACTACCTCTGTAACGTGGTAGGCAGAAAGACATGCCTATACCTCGGAGGAAGCGTGTTCGTACTGTCCTACATATTGCTAGCCATTGCCAAAACTTTGCCTTTGCTATACGTAGCGTGACCTTTTGTTGGAGTTGGTTAAGGAGTTTTTTTGTTACACATCTCGTCTATGTTGGAGTTTTCGTAAGTATCTTTACTGCTCAGCGACAAGACGCCGCCACCACACCGCTATATTCCATCACCGCTCGGCCGCTTGCAAAAATGCACACGCTTTATAAGTGATATGGCAAAATCAAGCGGTGACGGCGGCGGCGTGGCGAGTGACGGAGCGGTCTTCTATGGTTACACCTCTATAATTATTAGCCGTCATCTCGTTATCTCGTGTTCACTTTCGCCTTCCATCTTTCACACAATCCATCCATCTTTTCTTTGGACTTCCTCTTTTCTTATACTCTCGTTTAAGTTGAACCTTCACTGCTACCTATATACAGGGTAACTTGTAATTTGACGAATACGTCAAAGTACGTTTTGAGGAATACATCAAATTACAAGTCACCATGTATATTTGGAGAGGTTTGTTTTCCAGCTATGCATTCATGTATAGCGTGGCCGTGTGTCGTAGTGGACGATCCCGCCTACATTTTCATATAAAGCCAAGCTATGCGTACCTTATCTCTGGGCTGCACAGCAGCCCAGTACACTTAAAACTTTTGATGTCACGTTTAATGAGTGCGACATGAAACGATCAGCTATTTTCTACTTTTCAGGTCAGCTAGAGTTCGAGGTACATTGCTAACACTGACTGCGTTCTTTAGTACTATAGGCATGCTATTAGCGTACTCAGTAGGACCGTTTATATCATACGTAGCATTTAATTGGATGGGTGTGGCTTTATGTGCTGCATATCTTGTTGGACTATTCTTTTTCGTACCTGAAACTGTTGTTTATCAAGTTATGAGTGGTAAGTTGTTTTTCTTCAGAATTTATTTATCACGACAGATCTGCGCCGCACGGTTTCACCTGCATAAGTCTTGATTCCGTAGGAATTTCGGGATAAAAAATATCCTTTATCCTAACTCAGGTCATGGTCTATCCATGTACCGAATTTCATTTAAATCCGTTCAGCTGTTTTAGCGGGAAAACGTAACAAACAAACGAACATACAAAAAATCAAATATTTTCTCTTTATTATATTATAATATATAAATATAATATTAGCTTCTGCCTCACTCGCAAGCCTATAACCTTCCTCAAGAATTGGGCTGTTCAAAGCAAACATAATTTTTCAAATCCGACTGGCCGTTCCGGAGATTATCCCCAACATACAAACTTAGAAACAAATAAACAAACAAATTTTACCTCTTTATAATATAAGTATAGATTAGTTTAGAAGTTTAATGTGATCTCTAGTCTCCATGTACCATCTATCGTAGCATATTATCGTACCAAAATATTTATTACCAATGAATGATCTGTCCTCACCAGTTAAGTTAAAACATATTTTCTGAATCGTGCTAACTTCCAGCATCGGAATTCGAGAGGATGTCTTTATAATGATGATGCTAATTGTCGAATACCCACAGAACATTAAATTTGTAAAATAAATTGTACTGCAAGATTAAAAATTACTTCTCATTTTTCAGGCAAAAGCGAAAAAGCAATAGCCAATCTTAGATCACTTGGCAGACACGATGACATAGATGAAATAGTAACACAAGCAAACGAAAAGCCGAAACCAAAAATGGCTCAACTGACTGAGATGTACACAGTTAAGACTAATAGAAGAGCTGCGTTTATAATAATATCTTTAGGTATTTTTTCACAATTCAGTGGAATGACGGTGGTGATCGCCTTTGTTACTGTCATTTTCGAAATGACAGGATCAGATATGGAGGCACATATATCTACTATTATAATTGGTGTTACTCAAGTCTTTGCGGCAGTCATTGCGCCAGTACTTGTCGATAGAACTGGAAGGAAAATATTAATGTTGTCATCTTCAGCAGCTTGTTCATTGAGTTTGGTAAGTTCATCTTTGTTTTGATTATCTTCAAAAGTATTCTCATTTGTCTCTTTAGATATAATGATCTAGTCTAGTGCTTCCCAAAGTTGAATGATCCGCGACCCACTTAACAAAAACTTCAAAATTTGGGACTCACCTCACCAATGCTGTTATAGAGAAAAAAAAGTAGCCTAAATATTTCTGAATGAAGGACTGTTCAAATAAGAAAAAAAAAACATTCGGTAACAATCGAAAATTAACAATCCAATTATGGGGAGTGGCCAGCAAAAGTAACATAATGTGCCTCCAAAGAGCTCAAAACGCTTTGTTGAGGAATATTGTCAATGCATCATGGTTCATACGGAATCAGTGCCGGTGCCGCTCACTACTCTTGGAGAGTAGAGGGGCGAAAATTTTAGCTTTTGTTCTAGTTTGAGGAATAGGAAAATGCAGGATGCTGAAGCGAACGAAACAAGCCCAAAAATTTCAGCACCCTGCCACGGTAAACTTAGGATTTCATTTATGCAGAAAAGTTTGAGAATTTAGACTTCAGAGAACGCAGGGTGCAAGAGCGAGCTCAAAAGTTTTTAGCACCCCGCTGCGTCTTTTCTTTGGTCCATTCATATTAAAAAAAATACCTAAAGTCGACTTGTACAGAAAAACATAACTCTGTCTTTGCTTTCCCGCAGTCGGGTAAAAAAAAGAGTTAAATAATAGAAAAGATAGAGAAATAAAAGACCGGTGGTTCGCGTTGGGCTCCCCTTCATGTCTTGCGCCTTGGACGGGTGCCCATACGCGCCCTACCCTAACGCCGGTACTAAGTAAGGGGATATAAAGAAGCGCCCACGGCGTCCCTTCATATCCGGCGCCCTGGGCGGTCGCCCAACCACGCCCTACTCTAATGCCGGTACTGTATGGTTGTGTGGCGTGAATGAGATATCAGCGTCCCGAGTTCGAACGACGGTCACACAAATCTTTTAGAGATTGTTTCTGCAAAATCTTAAACCGGGTCTCCTGCGCCTGTTTTTACACAAAAATATCGCAACAAAGAGGCGTGGCCTTACACATTTGTGCATGCAAACACGATGATTTGTATGAAAACAAATGTTTGTGTGTAAGCTTTTTTGTGTAATATTTCGAAAAAACACGCACAGGAGATATTTGTTTCCAATTTTTTGTCACAATAGCTTTAGCATCAACTTCCATTTTAGTTACTTTTAATCGCAATGAATTTGATATTTCTAATTTATTTCGGTATTAATTTTTAATAAAATTAATCATATCTGAAAATCAATTTTTAAACGCCCTCCCAATAATCACTCGCGACCCACCAATAGGTCGCGACCCATAGTTTAGGAAACTCTGCTCTAGTCTAACAATAATGGTTATTCCTATCAATCAATCTGCCTAGCCTTTTCCCAACTATATTGGATTATTGGGGTCGGCTTCCAGGCTAACCGGATGCAGCTGAATACCAGTATTTTACATAGAGTGACTGCCTCTCTGACCTCCACAGCCCAGTAATTGGGTAATACGATACCCCTTGGTAAGACTGATTGTTAGACTTTCGGGCTTCTGACGACCCGTAACGACTGTCAAAGATCCACGAATGACAGCCGGGACCAACGGCTTAACGTGCTTTTTGAGGCACGGAGGAGTCTCGGTGTGTAGAAATGGTCACCCATCCAAGGACCAACCCCGGCAAGCGTAGTTCAACCTGACAGATCGACCCGAGCGGCTGTTAGTACTTGGGCTACGAGCTCCTCCTCCTCCTCCTCCTCATTGATTATTCCTATCATGGGTCTATGTATATTGTTCCACCTTATTAACTAATTATCCAAACAGATCTATGACGTATTCGTTTTTGTAATCTTTTTATTGTTAATTTTCAGGCTGCTCTTGGAATGTATTTCTACCTGTACAACAATGGTTATTCAATCGCAGAGAACTTACAATGGCTTTCGCTAGTATCAGTGATGATATACTGCGTCGCTTATTATACTGGTAAGTTTGTGCAAATTAGGACTTTGCTTTTGAAACTTTAGAGTAAAGAACTGCATGTCAGCGTAGCTATTCACAACCATTTGACAAGTTTTTGAATCGATGATGACACATTTTCAGTTTCCTGATATGATTAGTAAGTATATACAGCCTAAAATATATGAGACACTGGCCTCCTCTAGTCTCTGGGGCGTAATTCACTACGTGAGCCCAGTGTGGGTTGGTAGACAGTCATGTCTTTGAATGATTGGTTCTAGTATTTAACGGTTTGCTACAAGATAATAATATCTCATATCTTTCTTCTCCAGGTATGGGTATCATTCCCAATACATTTATGGGCGAGATGTTCACAGACACCTGCAGAAGCTTCGGTGGTACGCTTGTGTTATCCATCAGCTTTGTGTTCGGATTCGGAATATCAACCGCATTCGGTTACTTGTTGGCAGTGTGGGGACCTAGTATCATCTTCTGGATATTTTCCTGCGCTTGCGCTTTGGCGTTCATCTTTACTATAGTTGTTGTACCTGAGACAAAAGGAAAGAGTCTTTTGGAAATTCAAGCGATCTTGAGTAAATAATTAGAATAGCTGTAAGTCTGTGATATTATTATTAAATGTTTTAGTTTACTATTGATTTTTATTTTTTGGACTTGTCCTAAAATATAGACTAGAACGTAGGGGTTGACGTAATTTTTTTTTAATTTGTCCGATAAACCGAACCCAAAATTCAATATTCATTAGTGTTTCATAGTGTCCGAACGGACACCATATTACTGATAAAAGTAATACGGAGAAATGAGAAGCATTGAAAAGAATTGTTAAGTAGCTAGGTATAAACAAACAGCAAACTGCTGTTTTGTATTAAAATAATAACATGCTCAAAACCAAAATGAAGTCAGGTAATAATTTATTTCTCAAAAACAGAATATTATTATTCACTTTGAATGAGAAACACTAGTTACATACAATTTAAACGTTCTTTGAAACGAGTATCGGAACGGTAGGTTTAAAATGTTTGAAGTTAGAAGTAGGTACAATATTGTTAGTCACTAACTTATCGTTACGTTAACTATGCTAAAAAAGATCGAGTTTAGAAGGTATTTTTTTTTTATATTTGTTTCTTGATGTAGGTAATCTGCAAAAAATATTGAAACTTTGAGTCCATACGTATCGAAACACAGTTTCTATCATAGTCTGTTGCTATTCAAAGTATAATCACTTTTTAATGTTTATTTAAACTTAGGTAAAATATTGTATTTAGTTTACGTTTTCTTGTATTTGTTGTGAATATAAATGTATATAGTTTTTATTATTAATATTATAGTTTATGTAAATATTCCAAGTTATTATGAAACACATATTAAATTAATTGAAAATTTTTCAGCATGTGGAATTTTAATTTCTTTTTAAATAGGGGAAAAGATTGTATTTCCTTAATATCTTTCGGCAATTCATAATACATTTTAGCACCCTCATACTTAATATTTCTAGTACCATAGTTTTTTCATGGTCTACTGTATAGGCAGATTTCGTTAGCATTTCTCAGTAACCGGGTCTGAATTTGCGCATTTTTTGTAAAAATTATTTAGGATAGGTACAGGTATGGAATTTATATATTTGAGCAAGTGTCATTAATTTGATTTTATGAAGTTTCGGTTGGCGTTAAGTAATTAAGATGAAAGAGTAATTTAAAGATTTTATTTTGAGTGATTTGTAAAGGAGAAAATTCACAGTCCATACATTTTTGGGCTAAATGTGAAAAAAGCCAAACCAAAAAAAAAATATTATATTCCGTTAGAACATGTTATTTTCTTTACTTTTCACTATGGGACCAAATCTGTAGGGCCATTCCCTGCGCTGTTATACGAGTTTGAAAAATACTGTTTTCAGTACCTATGTTTTAGATAAAAGAATAACAGTAATGTAATTATTATAACAGCTTTGTATGCCAGTAAACATTACAGTTATTAACTTTAACTGTGAAACTAAGGCTCTTGGGTTATTCTCCACATAACTACAATGTGCAATTTGCAAATACAATGTGCAATTTTTCTGATTCTGCTTTAGTTAAAGGTGAGAATGCAATTTGGTTTATTAAACTTACTCTTTTTTTTTTAGTGTATAATTCATTATGGTTTAGTGTATTTATCAATATATGTATAAGTATTTACATTATTTAAAACTATCAGACTTAAAATAATAATATGTACAAGTATATAAAAGGGGGGGGGGGGGAAATAATCATATGGCATCAAAAAATTCGTCCGTATCGTTGTCAATAGGAAAAGTGCCTAAAAGGCTGGCAGCCACGTTGCCACGTGATTGCCACGTTGTATGGAAATGCTGATTCTTTGACCAAAGAATAGCCCTCTGGTCACGTGAAGAGTCGACCAGCCACTTGGCGATCTCTTGAAAAACAAGGTGGGCTCTTGGACCCCATGGCCCTAGTGTTTCAACCCCAAACGGCTCAAACATATAAGTCCCAATAAGATTGGAGTATTTGCGCCGTTTGAGGTTTTCCGCACCTGCAGCAGCAGCCCCAGCACAGCCCGCCGTGCTAGGAAGATGGGATGGCGCAAGGGTGTCGACACACGTTGCATCCCACACCACTGCTGGCATTAGAAAAAGCAGAGATATTTTGTATAATTTGTACAACGAGAAGTCATTGACCTCTGATCTAGCCCTTCATAATTATGTTAGAAACTATTCTAAGATATTTAAACGAGTCTGCGCCCAAGCTAAATCAAAATTAATAAGTAACAAAATTAGTATTTCTAACAATAAAATAAAAGCTGTGTGGCAGGTAATTAATAAAGAAACTGGAAACCCAAAACAGCGAGGTCAGAATGAATTGTATTTAAAAATTGAGAATGAAACCATTTCAGATAAGTTTAAAGTTGCTGAGACGCTAGAAAAGTTCTTTACCAACATCCCATTAGAGGTTACGAAATCTCTCCCTTCATCATCAATAGTAGCTGAATCCCTTTTAAAAGAAAATTTCAGTAAGGACATTCCAAGTTTTGAATTCAAGCCCATTTCTATTGTCACACTTAAAAAAGCATTTAAAAGTCTTAACATAAAAAAACACAGAAGACTTATGGGGGATTTCCGTTAAGGTTCTTGGGGATATCATTGATACAATTGCCCCTGTCCTAACAAGCATATTTAATCAATGTTTAGAGAGCGGTACGTTTCCCGATTTAATGAAACAGCAAAGTAGTACCAATTTTCAAATCGGGTAGTAAGAGTGATCCCTCAAATTATAGACCTATATCTGTGCTACCAGCATTGAGTAAAATATATGAAAAAATAATGCTAGACCAGATGTTGTCACATTTTAATTCAAATGGAATTTTACATAGTCACCAGTTTGGTTTCACGAAAGGTAGGTCGACGACTGACGCAGGAGTAAAACTTTTCAGTCACATTTTGGAATCCTGGGAGAAGTCCCAGGATGCAATTGGCATTTTCTGTGACCTCTCAAAAGCGTTTGACTGCGTTGACCACAAAACACTGATCTGTAAATTACACCACTACGGAATTCGTGGACAAGCTGCTGATCTTGTTTTTTCCTATCTATCAAACAGGCAGCAAATAGTTAATGTTAACGGGGCGACATCCTCGGGGTCTCTAGTGAAGATCAATTCTTGGTGGCCCTTTCCTATTTCTAGTTTAGACCTTCCTTACATGATGGCTAATTTATCGGATATAATTCTATTCGCTGATGATACTTCTCTTATTTTTAAAATAGATAGAAAAGATACGGATGTCTTACATGTCAACGATAGACTAGCAATTCTTTCGAAATGGTTCACAGCTAATAATCTTTTACTTAATGCGAATAAAACTAAATGTCTTAAGTTCTCATTACCAAATGTACCTCAAGTAGGTCTCAATTTAAAACTTGATGGCAAGAAACTAGATACTATTACGGAAACTGTGTTTCTAGGTATTACTCTAGATTCAAAATTGCAATGGGGCGCCCACATTAGAGCTTTTTCAGGTAGATTAAGTTCAGCTGCATATGCAGTAAGTGATGAAATAAGGCAGTTAACTGATGTAGCCACAGCTAGGTGTAGATCGCGCGAATTGCCCTCTTTGTAAAATGAAAATTGAATCTACGTCAGCTGCCGATCCCCACAGCAAAACGCCATAAGACATAATACTGTGGGGATCGGCAGCTGACGTAGATTCAATTTTCATTTTACAAAGAGGGCAATTCGCGCGATCTACAAAATGAGTCCTCGTGAGTCCCTTAGAAATAAATTCAAAGAAATTGATATACTGACTCAGCCTTCTCTTTATATCTTAGAAAGTATTTTGTATGTCCGCAAAAACCTAGGACTTTTCAAAATAAGAAGCGATTTCCATAATATAAATACACGTAGTAAACATGAAATTGTGATACCCAAATTTAGATTAACTAAAACTAGTAAATCATTTCTTATAAACGGTATCCGCTTTTAAAACAAGTTACCAAAGTCTGTTACAGAACTAAGCGATGGGAAGTTCAAAATCCACATCAAACGTGTCCTTATCAAAAAAGCATATTATAAGATTAAAGACTATGTTGAAGACAAGGAAGTTTGGCAATAATTCCTTCTGCACATGTGGCTTCCCTGGTACCTCATTAACGGCATAACAATGTAAATGTCTATTAACTGCTCCCAAATTACTATGATTATTTTATTTTACTTTTTTTACATACTTCATTGACATAATCTTTTCAGTATTTGACATTATATACCTACAATTTTCTACATTAATGGCAAATCATGTCATTTGGTTTAAATAGGTTCTTATTTTTTTGTTTATCTTTTATATAGATTCTTTTCTTTCAGATTTTTTGAATGTGAGAACGTTGTAGGCTGTAAACTTGTGTACCATTTTTTATTTTACTAAGTACCTGGTACTTGTTAATAGGCCTACACTGTCCTCCCATACCTATTAACACTGTAATTTGAAAACATTGTAGAAACAGTTTATTTTGAAAAGAGTAACCGTGGAGTTTCTTGCCGGCTCTTCTCCATAGGAAGCGACCAATTGGAACCGTGCACCTAGCTTCTGACGTTTCATAAGTGCCCTTGTAGGTTTATGTGAAATAAAATATTTTGATTTTGATTTTGAAAGGCCTACCTACCTTCCAAGGCATTATGGTCATTCCGTCTGGTCTCTTCCCATCGTAGCGTGCCAAGACATTGGGTTCTAAAACAGCTGGCACTCCGGCAGTGGCAAGAGCACGACGGATGATGTCATTGATGCTGGCGTGCCGTGCTATCCAGCCTGCGCTCTTACTGCAGGATAGGCCATGGTGTCCGAGACAGTTGACACCTTCACCGCATTGGCAGCGATGCGGAGCCACACAAGGAGCACCCAGACGCAGACAGGTAGCGAGCCAGAAGGTGGTATTACCCAGCATAGTGCCTATATTGGGTGACGGTAGCGCCTGAAGCCAGAGGCCCGACTCCCACTCACCCACAGCCAGCAGGTGGGCACGCTCAGCAGTATTGGTGGACGTATTAATAAGATTGTTCCGTAGCAACCTGCAGAGCGGCTCATCCCACTACCTCTGGGAAGATGGGTTCACGGGCGCATCTGTATTCGGGCAAGTCGCTTTCCAGGCGTTCTCCACAACGGTCAAGCACGACACTTCAGAGTTAACCAGGCAGGGGGTTAAAATTTTCCCGGTCAACTTTTCAGTGCTGTGGACAGAGGACAAGAACGCGGGTAAGCGTAGCTTGCAGCCACGATCGGTCGTCCAGGGCCACATTTAAAATGGATGTTAATGTGCTGCGAATAATTTGGTCAATTTTGTCCAAGAGGTGTTACTGCTTCCATAAGGGGGAAGAGCGTAGACAATATATAAAATTTGAACCAAAACTACAGTATCTAATCAAGGTGAATGCCGAATGTAAATTAATTTTGGAGAGTCTGTCCGAGACGTCGTTAAAGTTTTTGATTTTTTCGTCGATGAAAGGAAAAAAAACTGTCTTCTAAAATTGGGGAACCTAGGAGCTGAAGTGAATTTTTTTCCAAAATTTTGATTTGTAGGGCTATTGCATTAGGGTCAATTGTCTGTCAGTAATGTCAGAAAGGAAAATTTTGCATTTTGATGGGTTAAGGTCCAAGCCAATGGATTTAAATTGTTGTTTGAGGAGTTGTAGGTCTTTCAAAACGGTGTTTACATCACCTCCTAGCGTTCCATCATCTAAATACCATACGTTAAATTTTTTATTTAAACGGTTTAAGGTTCATTATTGACATGTAATTGTTGAAAATTTGGAATATTTTTATTTTTTGCACTAAATATCATAAAATTGGTCTTAGTCACATTGATGGTAAGCAAATTATATTGAAACCAGGTAAATAAGGTATTAACGTCCTCCTGGGCTCGACGGACGATTGCTTGAATTTCATTGCCAAAGTAGAAAAGACAGGTGTCATCTATAGTGTTACATCTGCAGTTAAGTTTAGGTCTTTCACATAGAACAAGTAAGGGCCCAAGCAGGGAACCTTGTAGAACCCCGTAAGTTATTAGTTCAGGAGTATTTTTGGTCTCACCAATTTTAACTATATAGTATCTATTAGAGAGGTATGACTTAATCATTTGATGTGCAGATTCCTTAATGCCAATACCTATCATGTCATTTTTTAAAGAGTAGTTTATGGCTTATCCTGTCGAACGCCTTTTATAAATCTATAAATAAACCAAGAGCTATTTGTTTTTGTCTATTTTGCATTTCAAGTTTCTATACAGGCTGATAGTGTATTTGATTTGGAGCGGAAGCCATGTCGTTTATGGTAAAGGAAATTGTTAGAGCTTAGATATTTATCCAAACGATTTTTTTGTTTTTTTCGAAAATTTTAAAAATATCTGGTAGTACCAAGATAGGGCGACAATTACCCGGGTCAATTTTATTGCCAGATTTAAAAATTGGGCTCACTTTAGCTATCTTGAGGGAATCAGGAAAATATCCAGATTTAAGGCAATGGTTAACGCAGGAAGTTAACTTCTCAAGTACTACATTTTTAACACATTTAAGAGATTTGCACGAGATGCCATCGAGACCAGTTGTCGTATTCGTATTTAGGTTGTGGATTATCTTAATAACTTCAGTTTAAGAAGCAGGGGCAAATTCTAATAGGTCAGTCTATTTAATTTCTATTTTATTGCTGTACAACTGTTTGTAAGTCACACTATCGTGATATTTAGATGGTATTTTATTGGCTAGGACAGCGCCTATATTGGTAAAGAAGGAGTTAAAGCAGTTGCAAACATCAGATACTTTTGTTTTGGTAATCCTGCTTTGCTACAGCTTCTGTAAGTTTTTGCTCAAGTTGTTCATATTTCAGATCATCGTCCAGGAAAAGAACCTGATCGACTGTCTTGTATAGTTTATCATAGTCCATAGCAGTGCATGAGATCTTTATCTTCTTTTCTGGTTTGTATTTGTGTATTTCCAGATATTAATGTTTGTGATCAGACATCACGGAATTTACAACGGCTAGATGGAATTTATTATTCTTGAGATTGGTGCTGACATGGTCAACGACTGTTTTAGTACTATGTGTCTCTCTTGTGCAGAATATAAAGTTTATTTTATTTAGAATTTTATATCCATTTTCATGTAGTGTCATTTTGTAGTTAGTGGTTGCTTGGCTTATTTTTAGTAAGTTGTAGTTGAAATCTCTGAATACGACTACCCGGTTTTGTTTTTGCAGCTGTTGCGAAAAGGTTTCAGAAAATTTTCGTTGTTAGTTCTCTCCGGCTTGTAAATAACACCAATGTCTAGAGAAAATCTAATGAGATGAATCCATAGAAAATGGTTGTCATCTATACATAGTTCTTCAATGAGCTTGTGCTGTGGACCAGTATGTACATAAATCGAATACTATAACGAGTAAACTCCTACACAATTCACCCTTCGTGAAAGCTGTCGCTAAATTAGGGAATTTCGTCGCGTTTAGGAATTGGCATTTCTACGGGATCGTAGGAATGGTAATTCCTACGAGATTTTACATCAAAATTACCGTAAAGGTATAAAGGATGTCAATCAATCTGTAGGTCTACCTATTCTATTAAATTTTTAGTTCTGTATCCAATAGGTTTTCTCTCAAACTTGATAAGGTGGAAGCAATGCCTTCTTTCCCTCGTGGAGACTCAGGCTAAGTAATGTATGCGAAAGAAAATTTTTACTTATATAGTTTTTAAGTTAGTGTCTGCTTACCTACTTAATTATAATTTAACATATACCCTTCTTCCCGTGGGGGTAGACAGAAACTACAGAACGTCACCTACGACCTATATGCACTAACTTGCACTCAGTTTAGTAAAATCTTATTTAAATGATAGACAACAGCAAGTTCAAATTAATGATGTCAATTCACTCGGTCTCAAAGTAAAAATGGGTGTTCCACAAGGCTCGATATTGGGTCCTTTCCTCTTTTTAGTATATATTAATGATCTACCCCATCTATTAAAAAACCAACCTCAAATGGTGTTATTTGCTGACGACACTTCCCTAATTTTTAAGATAAATAGACGTGCATCAAATCTTGACGACGTAAATAACGCCCTACTGCAAGTCCAAAATTGGTTCACTGCTAATAATTTAGTATTAAATGGGAAAAAAACTAAATGCATAAGATTTGCTTTACCAAATGTTAAAAGTAGTGATTGTGACATAGTATTGAATAGAGAGAAACTAGAATTCGTCGATAAAACTGTTTTCCTGGGGATCACGCTCGACTCAAGGCTGCAATGGGGTCCTCATTTAACATCTCTTACGGGACGGCTAAGTTCAGCAGCATATGCTGTGAGAAAAATCCGTCAATTTACTGATGTAGATACCGCGAGACTAGTCTATTTCAGTTACTTCCATAGTATTATGTCTTACGGTATTTTACTATGGGGACGGGCGGCAGATATCGAGTCTATTTTTATTCTGCAGAAGAGAGCCATCAGAGCAATATATGGCCTCCGCAGACGCGATTCTCTAAGGGAACTGTTTAAAGATATTAACATCATGACGGTACCTTGTCAATATATCTATGAAAACATCATGTATGTAAGGAAACATCTAAGTCTTTTCAGTAAAAGAGGTGATAGACACAATTATAGGACTAGAAATAGGGACCAATTAGTTCAACCGGGTTTCAGACTGGCTAAAGTAGACTCATCCTTCATGGGGTACTGTTTAAAATGTTATAATAAAATACCTCCCCACATACTCCAACTGAACGAAACGAAATTTAAATCTTGTATAAAACGCACACTATGCTGCCAAGCATATTATAAGTTGGGGGATTACATCGCTGATAAAAATGCTTGGCTTAGCGCTGGTCCAGCTCCACAAGGGCACATAAATTAATTGATGAGCATTCGAAAGTGTTGTTGCGGCTGATGAAGATTGTAAAAACTATCTTTCTTTGTATAAATTCAATCTCTTTGTATTGTATAATTGCATATCACATGTGTGGGCATTGTGACCACGTACATTCCATAAAGCTACCATTACCTGGGTACGTCTTTCATTGACTTGAATGTGCCCTGGCGGCTGAGAGTGTCATGCTCACTCAAATGTCTCGCTGATGGTGGCGTGTGTGTTGGATCATTAAGTTCCCTTCAAAATGGTTGAGCTAAATGGTGCTGATCCATGCGTCATGTTCGTGAACGGGCGCCGTCAGTAGGGACTGGTCATCTCTTAACTGCCACGGTTTATTTTAATTTTTGAATTATTTTTATTTTTGTTTTTTGTTACGGACGCTTTTAACGTGCACGTCTTTCTACATTGTTCTCACATGTATAATTTCAACATGAATAATGTAACCAATATTTTGTTCACTCTGCAGGAAATACTACCGACTACCTCCACAACGCAGTGGCTGAGTAACACGATACCCCTGGGTAAGCCTAGTTGTCAGATTTTCGGGCTTCTGATTACCCGTAACGACTGTCAAAGATCTCTGAATGATAACCGTAGCCGGGACCAACGGTTTAACTTACTTTCCGACACACGAAGGGGTCTCGATACGTAATGGATGGTCACCCAGCCACCACCCGACCGCGGCAAACGTAGCTTGAAACTTCGATCGACCCGGGCGGCTGTTAGATAATGGAGCAACATCAAGGGCGGATCCAGGGGGGGGGGGGTTATGGGGGCATGACCCCCCCTGGGCTGCGTTTAGGTCGACCACTGGTATTTTTTCTAATCTCATTGATAAAGAACAATGGCAGCTCTCCATACATTATTTTATTTGAAATTAAATTTGAACGTCTTTAAATGAAAAATATCTTATTTAAATCAGCGTCATTTTCTGAGCTAGCTTGTGCAAGATTTTTTGTCAGAGAAAGCGGAGATTAATAGATATTCAGTGTTGAACTTTTGTAGGTTATATTTTCATATCACTTTTAACGCTAAGTAAAATAATATATATTATTCAATTTCGAGGAAGTTAAAGGGCAAAATCGCATTAGTATTAGCCTCTCTTAGTTATTTCAGCATGCCTTGACTTGTGAATATTGTAAAAGGTAGGTAGGAATATTGTAAAGAATAAGAGCAAAAACAAACGAAACGAACGAAGGACAGCCTAATATTTATCTTTACAAGTCTATGCATTAATAATAATAGTATCTATTAACAATGCATAGACTTGTAAAGATTCCTATTAGTAAGATAAATCTAACTCCTGGGTCCTGGATTCAATTGACTACATTGGGTTTTTCCATCTGGAATTTCTCAGTAGCAGCCCGGAGTCTGGATTTGTGCCCGGTTGATGGCAATAGGCTCGCCACCTATTACATGGGACTTAAACATAACTGGCGAAATGTGGGTGTATAGATACACCTCTACCTAACCCTTCGGGGAATAAAGGCGTGATGTTATGTTATGTTTAAATCTAACTAATAGGATTATTAAACTACCTACGTAGTTGTTAAGGTAAAGGTTAACCAAACAAACAAGATTATTATTTCATATCAATTTATTCTTCGTCATCCTCTCGTACAATTATTTCATCAAGAAATTCTGCGGGTGCGGAAATATTTTGCTGATGTCTGGCCCATCCTAAATACCAGACCAGCGTCATGACATGAGCGCAACATCCTACTGTGCGCCGACCGACTAAACAATTACAGCAGTACTCAGTGATCCCTGCTCGGCCAGGAATATTATTTTGTATTAAGATATAAACATAATATTGCCTCCTGGTAACATGGCGTGACTTTATTTTGCCTCTTATAAGTGTTGTCACGCCAGTACCTCTAAGATTATATTCAGAGGAATTTATTTGTTCACTGGAAACTTCAATTCTGTACCCCCCGTGGAAACGTACATGCTCGCCATAATATGAGCGAGCTTGTCTTATTTGGTACGTTCCCAGAGCGAACAGAATTAAATCTCTATATTCAAGGGTAGGGAAGTCTAAAACATTATTACGATCAGCAGTGATACTTTGGAATCGGGATGTTCTTCTATTCATATTTAAGCTTTCAATCATATTTGCCAGATTATTTTCTAATTCTGTCCTTTCTCTAATTATTTCTAATATCTCATTTGCATGTACGTTATTCTGAAAGCGAACACCAAACTTGTTTAAAAGAGCTGCCGCTATTTGAAACATTTGCATCATGTGTGGTAGAGACCGATGAAAGTATTCTTGCCTAAAAAGTTTAAAATCTCTTTTAAAATGACCATTTACAGCCTCTACCACCCAACGGCAAATAGTGACACAGCGACTTCTATTAGCTTGGGCTGTAGTTAATTGGTGTTCGCCTTCCAATAGTGATTCTGGCATATATGGTCTATAACCACATCCTTGTAATAAACTTATACAATCCCTAAAACCCCTGTCCAGAATGAACACATCATCTTCTCTGAAATATGATCTTAAAGCAGAATTCTCAGAGCAAAATAAGCCAGTCATAATATCAGCATCTGATGTAGTTGCTTTATATGGGCCATAACAATCAACAATATATCCATCACACGCAACAATCATAAAAGGTTTTAATAAGTTCCTGTATTTGTGTAGAGAATAACTTTGCTTTTGGAACATATAGTTTGAGCTCTTATTAATATATATGTATGTGCCATCACATATTACAATAGCATTGTTACCATTTCCGTAAAGCCCATTGGGTATTAACAAATTATGTTGTAGTAATTCTTCCCGCCTTAATCTATTTATGCCCAGATTTTCAGGTACAAAATCCTGAAGGAGAACCTCTCTTATTTTATCCATTAGCGATTCCAAGGTTCGACGTGGAACTCTAACCAGAGTAGAAATTCTTTCATCAGAATCACCGGTTCTCATTTTTAATAATAACACTGCCAAGCCTAAACTTCCTCTTCTTATTTGTGTGAGTCGAGGGAATTCTTGAATTAAAATATTGAATTTTTCTTTTGTTAGGCCTATCCAATACTCGAACACATTATCATCCATTTCTTGCACATTTTCAAAGTCTAATGTTGGATTAAATGCAACAAAGGAAAATACATGTTGTACCTGTTGAGCAGTGAATGTTTGAATGCTGTTTTCAGAATTAAAAAGTGTGTCCCACGAATTGCTCATTAAATGTTCTGAACAAATTCGTGCTAGGTTTGGCAGATAATAATTATGATTGCTAAGTACGATTGCACGTAATGTATCAGAAATACCATGCAATGTGGTACTACTACAATTGGGGTATACACAATGATTATTAGAATTGGCTGCTCGTCTGTAGTCCGGTAAAACTATACTCTGTACATCCACTTGATGTGTAGGGTTTAATTCAGATTCATTAGATCCAGAAGGCTGATCCTCCTCTCGTGATTCTTCGGGTGCTGAGTTGGTACTACTAGGTACAGATCTACTATCATCAATAATGTTCCCACGGCGAACTTCTCTTTGTGTGCGTAACCAACAAGGATGACACACACGATCAGATTCTGTTATCTGAAAAAAAAAAAGAAAATTAAAATAAGCTCCTATGCAGTTTCTGGTAAGGAGGCTATTGCTTGAAATTCCCTAATTGAATAATACAAGACCAAATTCAAAAGTCCAAACTAGGCTGAGAATCAGCACTTTTCGAACGTTAAAATTACATAAGACAGTCCCCCAAAACGCCCACCTTCACCACTTCCTAGTGCTTTAGTTGCGAAGAAGTGGCGCAACAAACTCCCCAGCAGCACAGCTGTCTGTTCAGTTAGAAAAATGCCACTGTGAGGATACCAATATCTTTAAAATAATCTCTCAGAGAAACTCTGGCACCTAGCAGGTAAATTGCTCGAACAGCTCGTTTTTAAAGGACAAATATATTTTGAATATCAACAGCTTTGCCTCACAGCAGAATACCGTAGGACATAACGCTATGAAAATAACTAAAATAGACTAACCAAGCTGTATCAACAACCCAACAGAGATACCCTATTAGGCGATTATCACACTGCCACGCACCACGCTGCATGTTGCGTGACTGCGTTACTTGTAAGTATCTCCGTTTGTATAGAAAACACGCACAGTCCAACACACTGAAAATGCATCCACGCGCGTTCATTTAGGCGATTTTTCTATGGCCGCCCCGCACCACGCTGTGTGATGCGGTGCAGTGTGCGAATCGCCTTAAGTTGTGTATATATCCTCAATATAGATTGTTGATGTAATGTCAAATATTTTACTAATTCTAATTTAATAACAATTGTGTATAGGTTTATTGAGTAGAATGTAATTAAAATACCTGTCGTGGTGCTACTCTGCTCTCTATAATATTTATCATAGACTGCTGTAGTTCAGAAGGATTGTCTCTCAATATTCTGTCACTTTGTCTACGTAAAATAGATAAGCCACATAAAAGACACACATTAGTGTGGCCTTGGTGACTTATTCCAGCTTGTTGGTCATCGCTGCCCGAAGCTTCTTGTTGTAAAGCATGATTGACTCTCCACATCGCAAGGTCTCTGCATGCTTCACAAACATAATCATCTTCAGTAATCTAAAACACATTGAAAATCTTGTAATATGGAATTGGGAGACCTCAAATAGCACTGAAAAAACTATTGTATCTATCTCATATTAATTGGATTATTTTCTAAGATATATTTAGTAAGATCAAAGTGATCAGCTCAGCGCTTTGACAACATTTTTCTAAGAATTGTACATTGTCATGTAGTATCCAAAATGTAAACTATTAAATAATACTATAGCTTTAAACTACTTACGATTCGGGGATGTATCCAGCTACAGAGTAATGTGATAACTCTAGTGTCAAGTTCTAAGGCAGGATATCGGCGCAGTGTATTCACGCAAATATTACAGTTGACACAGAGGATTCGTGTTAGTCTGCCCCGACCACTCATCTTCACCAGAAGCAAACAACCAGTTCACAACGAAATCAAAACAATGAGGCAAGATCGGTGTCCAAGAGAGAAACAGCACAATTTCACACAAAGAAAATCACAGAATCGTTTGGCACGCACGGGTCACACACGGGAAATATCAGAGTCCATTAAGCAGTCCAGGTCAAGTAAAAATTCAAAGAAAACGGAATAACAATCGAGAGCAAAACAACACAGGACAGAGCGCAAGCGTCTAGTCGAGAGTTGTAAACTGTCAGTGTTAACGGTTGTCAATGAACGACCATGCTATATTTTTTATGACTCTAAATACTAGTCTTTTTAGTTCGAGTTGCCATTACATGTGACATTTTCCTAATTTACAGCAATATTATTATATCAGGAAGAACACAGAATAAACTTAGTTGTAAAGCAAAAAAAAAAGTGTTATTTATTCATTTAATCCTTGTCAAAATAATAACAAAATAAAAATTACAAGACCACGACCATTATGCTGTACCCACTATTTGGGAAAATAAAATAAAATGGCAATACTACCAACAATTTCATAGCCCTTCAACTGTCATTAACGAGACACAATAGAATTTTAATTGTTATCCGCCTTTATAAGGCTGCTTAACTGGTGATGAGATAATCTTGTAAAACGAGATAGTCAAATAACTTTTCATTAAATATATGTTTTTTACTCGGCTTTAACTAGATACTATTATAGTTTTTAAAAACGTAGATTTTTAATTGTATTTCTTTCGCATATGTGTCACTTTTAGACGCTCAAATTTATTTCAAATAAGATTTCGCCATTGTTCTTTAATCAAATAAATACTTTGTATGATGTTGCCACGTAGGATGTTTGCCATTGCCACTCATACGAACGACATGCAAAATAAGACTGTGCTGTTATTATAATTATGATGGTGGAGTTTTCTGCCGGCTTTTTTCCATAGAAAACGACCAAGTGAAACGATTCCTAGCTTCTGACGTTTCATAAGTGTCCATGTAGGTTTATCTGAACAACTAGACGTAGAAATTAAATACCCCAAAATAGTGTTAAGACAAACCACCCCAGCTCCGGTCCTGGCAGCCCCCTAAATCTTAAGAAGTACTTTTTAATTATATCCCAAACACGGTCAACATAAATATTCAGTAAGTAGCAGTTTAGAGTTGGAGGCTGAGGATGAAAATCGCTCCGCTCGCTACAATCTACATTCTCAAACTTTCTGCATAAGTCGACAAAGGAACTCTTATTAATGTATGACTTAAAAAAAACCTTATCTCCTACACAAGGCGGTGTGCTAAAATTTTCGAGCTCGCTTCGCTCGCTCTTCAATTCTATATTTTTCTAACTCCTATTGATGAGGAAACGAAAATGCACCTCCCTGAAAAAAAATCTCCTGCCTGTTGCGAGGACCATGGTGTAGTTAGATTATAATTAGACACGTTATACTTGTTTTTCTTGCTGTCATTATAATTTTTTTGCGAAGTGTTACTAGAAATACCTACTGTTACGGCTAGGACTGCGCAGGGTAGGCTGTGCAGGCCGTTAACGGTTAGGTAGGTAGTAAAACAGCTTGACAAGTTAATACATATATTTTCAACACAGCACTAGGTAGAAATTACACGGCTAGGTCGCGGTAAGGTCACACTGTTTTGTTCTGAGCACTAACACAGTAAAATAGGAAGGGTACCGTCCTTGGTAGCATGTGGTAGACACGGGGACCTGCTCAGCACAGGCTCCGCTGTAGGCCGGACGGCTCTAGCACGTGGTAGTACACGTCAGCAGCCGTAGAGCTCGCCTGTCAGCACAGGCTCTCGGCGATAGGCAGGCCTTCGTCAGACCTCAGTAGCGTGCAGTAAGCCACGCATGCAAGCAACGTGCAGAATTGAGTAAGAGGTATTGTCTTCAGCCCGAACAGAGAGCCCTGGAAGCGCCATAGGGAGCGCATGTTACGTAGACGCGGTGCAAATATCAGCAAGCCGCATGCGATGTGCTAGCTTCTTTCCCTTTCTAAGCCAAGGAACGGTGTGGGAAGCATGGTAGGTGAAGCTCAATACATCGCAGCGGCTTACAGGCAGAGAGTTTGCAAACATAGCGTGGCACATTGACAGATGTAAAATGAGGTTAAGTATGGCGAACACGCGAGCATAAAACACAATGCAATCGATGTAAATCGATGGCAATTATGATCATAGCAGATGGCTCGCTGATCGCTTGTAACACACAGTGAGGCCCTACACAGCCTCGATGCAGTAGCAATACATACATATTACCATCTCCTGTGCACCGGATAACCCCAGCCGCGTGTCCGACATCGACATACGAGAAATCAGAAACTACATAGGTGATGAAATCAATATAGGTTATCCGGTGTAGAGGGTCTATTATAAATACCAAAGTAATGTGGAACTCACCCTAGGTCGGGGCACAAGTAATCCTGATAATCAAGGAATACCTTCCTTTATGTAAGCCAGCGGAAGTCGAAATGACAGAGCGTCCTTAGAATATTAGTGTTGTACCACGTTTTTAGTGATGTGGTTAGTTACTTACTAATTGTGATTAATTACGGTTGAGACCTCACACAACGCTACACTACATAAACTGAGAAGACCGCCGCCGGCCTTATTTTGTTTTGCTCCCCTGGGCCCCCGACAGACTTAGTCCGCCACTGATTGGAACCTGTCCTGACTGACCCCGACTATGTGACCCCCCTGACTCGAAAGCTGGATCCGCCCTTGACCAACATTGAGATTAGCTTTGGGTAACTAACATACACACTCTATCGGTACGATGAGTCAAGCAAGATAGTTGATAACTTTATCTCTTTTTGATTTTTCAGATGATTTTTTGTTTATCCTATTACAGTCTTGATAAGCCCGATGACTCAGTTGTGAATATAAATGGAAAGTGGTTCCGCACATAAATAATATAATAAATAGTATAAAACAAAGTCGCATTTCGTGTCTGTGTTTGTGACCGCTTACTTCTTGTTACTACACAATGAACTGTAATATGGTTTTATTATTTTTTTTTTCTGCTACTTAAACGGCAATAAAACTAAAATTAAACAAAAAATTACCTACCTAATTAGTTATCTAAATAGTAAACAGGAGCAACATTCATTCTATAAACGAACATAATAACTTAACAACAAAAACTAAAACGGTGAACTAAATATTAGTTACCTGTTCTGCTAATTATTCCTAAAGAGCCATAAAAAACTCTGAAAGAAATGACACGTGTTTCACCTCTCAACGAGGCATCCTCAGGATGACGATTGACTTGTGAACTCGAATACGTCGTGTTGTCACACCGAGCGCTGGACGGAGAGAAGTTTTCGTCGGTTATAAAATAATAAAAAACAGCGGTTCCATACATTTTGACCGCGTAGGTATTGCACTTTTCTATGAACCAGTGGATTTAAAAAAAACAACCAACAAATAATTTCAACGCAGTGGGGTTCAGAATCATGTAGGTACTGAATCCATGGTAACGTTTTCGGGTCGAAGTCCAGGCAGGGGCACCCTGTATATTATATTATTCTAAAGGAGATAACGAATTTTTAGCAGATATGTAAATGGCGTTGCCTTGGTATGGTTGTCATAATGACGAATCATTGACTTAAAAAGGTCAGGTTTGCACAAAATAAGAAAAGTATTGAGTCACACAGTTACTTTTAAAAACACATTTTATTTTTGCCGCGTATCCCTAACCGCCTATCTATTATTTTCATTCTTAAGGTAATATAAGATATAAGGGGTTATACTGTGTAACATATAGATAACAAAAACAGTTCAAATTGGTGTGCAAAGTAACGGAGTATTGCTAAGGCTACAAAATAAGAAAAGGAAATTATTTGAAATTTTACCTAACGTGTGAAGTGAAACTGTATCATGGCGGCCGAAGTTAATACAAGTATACGAAAACAATATGTAATCGCAGGATGCTGTGAGTACTTCTGTTACTAATATAAAAACAAAAAAAAAAAACAACCCAGGCCAGGTGAAACTGATGCAAGTGCGCATGTTTAAAAGTCATTTATTCAAAATAGGCTGAGAATCAGCCCATTTTATCATCAAAATTTAGCCCCAAAAAGCCCTCTACTCCCTACTCCTAGCTCCTCCTAGATTCTCTTAGCTTCTCTACTTCCTAGGGTTTTAGCTGGGAAGAAGTGGCGCAACAAACGCCCCAGTAATACATCTGCCTGTGTGTTGTGTGTGCACTGGCAAAACATCACAACCAAACATGTTGAAATCTCTAGTTTCTGTCAAAAATATAAAAAGTAAGGATTTCAAATTGTTTGTTGTGAATGTTTCACCAGTGCAAACGCACAGCAATAAGTTTAGATAGTTAAAGAAGAACTGCAATTTTAAACAGTGGTGGTATACACAGCGTCAGTATGTGCTAGCCCCTCAAGTTTTAAAATGTTATACTACTAGAACATTGAATTCGTTACGAATAATCTAAAGAATACTTCAAAAAGAGTTCATTCTTTCGACTTGGATTCGAACCATCGCATCACCGAACGCCGTCATACTCATACCGGCAGTTTGACGAACTAGCCAGCTTTGTAGTAAAACAAGATCAAGGATTTATTAAATTATAGCAATACATAATATTATTAAATTATTATATTAAAGTACCTATTTAATTTTTCTGGACTTTTTAATTTATATATATTACTTAAACAAAATAGTAAAATACTATTTAAAAAAATATGATGAATGACAAAAAACACATTTCGTGCCTAGGATTTGAACATCCTATTATATCTTATGCACGGCAAGCGGTTTTGAAACCTCCGGTCTAAGTCGTTGAAAAAGTTTTTGTAAATGTTAACCCTATTCACTAAAGCAATATCTACATTAATTATAATAAAATGTTTTGCAAAGTACTAAAACCACCTTGGGTCTATCATGTATTTGAACGCACATGTTGTTGGGGGGGTAACTGCTTAATGGAGATGTGTGTACCTATGATAAGTAACATTATAATGCAGATGATAAAAGAAAACATCAAAATAAATTATTCAGCATTGCACACGCCAATATTAAGGTATGATTCCGAACAACACTGCATACGGCACTGATGTTCGTGGTTTACTTGTCAACAATTGTCAACATTCACGTGTTATCGCTGTGATGAACGCCGCACTACAGATCCACCGCGGCGACAGGGCGACACTGTCGCGCAGCAATGTCACGCATTGCTGCCGAGCTAGGAATGTAATCTCATATAAACCTATAGAAAATGTATGGGGACCAGTAGTGATAGTGCTGCGGCAGTACTGCCACGTGCAGTATTGTACGGAATCATACATTTACTCAATTCCGTTTGACCTTTGGTTTGACTTCTCTATCTATGGGAGACTTTCCTTTCGTGCTCTACCACTTTTATTAAAACTTATATTTTTGTAATTTTAGTATACGTTGGACAGTTACTAGTGGGCTTTGGCATGGGCTGGACAGCACCAGTATTTGTCAAACTGCAGGATCTTGATGAGACACCCTTGGGAAGGGTCATTACTGATGTAGAAGCATCCTGGATAGTGTCCATTTCATTTATTGGGATTATCGCAGGTATTGTAGTAGAAATATTCAGCTTATGTCATAGAATATATATTACGTACACGTACAGCAGACTGCAAGTCGGTGGTAACATTTTGACCTTCAGCTAGCCTAGCATAGTACAGAGATTCAATAGAATGCGAGGCCAGCTTATACTGGTATTACACTGACGTACGGCCTACTTTACCCAGTCGTTCATATGTAATGTTGAGTTTTAAAAGGATAGATACTGTCATACAGGTATGAGTAGAGGGAAAGCCAAGCATATTAAAAGACGCGATGTGTCATATATTAAGGGGGAAGCGTTAGGGTAGCTTGCGAAATTCAAATTTTCTTACGTTTTTTGCATTTTGCACATCGATCACTAATAAAGAACTAGATACACAATCAGCGTCAAAAAATGTCCTCACCGAATGAGCACCCAAGAACATTTGGGTGCTCTTTTCATTTAGTAGCATTCGGACGCTCCGACTGTAAACAACTCGTAAAAAAATTGTAAAAATCACACATCCAGGACGCTAAAAAAGGATGGAGTTTCATATTTTCGATAAGTAATAATATTATTATTATATAATTGTTATCACTGTACCGTAAATGCTGATATTCTGCCAAGAAATCATCGTAAAAACTTTTTAAAATTAAGTCTTATTAAACAGCAGGAGTTATAAATCATCTCAATAGCAAAGACTCATACTAAACCTATTAATCATAGTATCGCATGCTCACTTAAATTGTTCAGGTTATGTGCATTGGCTCTGTTCCATTTGTTGGAGACGCTATTGTTTTTTTATTTTTTATTATTAAAGAATTATTGTTTTTTTGAAGTGAAAACTTCTCTTGGCGCGTTGGGCATTTTTAAAATGCGAAAAACAATTGAACTCGCGACACCGTTACCAACGGCTCATTAAAAGTATTTCCTGCACGATAAAATTGTTCAATTTTTCACTTCTGTCGGCACTCCCAGAGTGCCACTGTTTTTTTTTAGTTTAATGAGACTTCTTTGCTGTTTCTATAAATATTATAGTAAGTTTTATTAAATACATTTAATTTTGACTAAGTACATGTAAAATTGTTGTTATACGGGGTGGCAGGGACATCGCCGCGAAAACTGAAACCATGGATTCAGTACATGATTCTGAACACCCCTGCGTAAAAATTTTTCGTCGGTTATTTAAAAAAAAATCTGCTGTTCCATACATTTTGACCGCGTAGGTATTGCACTTTTCTATGAAACAGTTGATTTTTTTTTAAATAAAAAGTGGCGAAAATTTTTCGCCGGTTATCGTAAGAATTTCGCGGGCTACTCTGACACTTTCATCTTAACGACCGGGTTCTATACACTAATTACTGTTTCTTTTAAATAAGTGAAAAATAAAACAAGACTAGTAAAAACAAAAAAAAAAAAACGGGCCGATCGCGTGTTGGACCACGAAAAATGAAGTGTTCTTAGTTAGGATGAATTTATCCCAAGAACAAACTTAACATTGTAGTTGGAAAACATGTTCTCTCATACGGAATGTTTGGAAGAACATGTTTTTGCAACTACAAATGTAAGTTGGACGATTATTACTCGTTAACCTGTAAAGCCTACGTAGCTGTGATAGTTTTCGTTTTGACTAAGTGATTTTTTTCACTCCAAAACTAAACAATTAGCTGGACTGATACACTTGCACATACACTTGACTCCAACAAAAATTTGCACTTTAAAGCTTAACATTTCGCAAACGGATCCCAGAATCGAAAAATGGTTACCACAATATTTTTGAATGACTTTTCCAACGACACCCCACCCACACCAAGGGATATAAGAGAAAAAAGAAAATTAAATATTCCCACTTAACGTGTAGGAGAAGCAGACAATTTTTTTTTTTTTAATTTCTTTGTTGTACCACTTTCAGGTCCCTACATATCAGGCTACCTCTGTAACGTGGTAGGCAGAAAACCTTGCCTATACTTCGGTGGGAGCATGTTTTTACTGTCTTATGTTTTGCTAGCAGTTGCCAAAAGCTTGTCTTTGATATACGTGGCCCGACTCCTCGTTGGCGCTGGTAGTGGAGTGTTATATGTTACAAATCTAATCTACATTGGAGAATTGGCGTGAGTATCAGAATGTTGTATCATCCTCCTGCTCTTATGCCAATTTATTTGGCGTCTTCGCAATACGTTTCATTCTTCCATACATCTATATTAGCCGTCATCTCGGTGTTCCTAGCCATATTATCTTGATGACGCATTCTTTGATCCTCCTCTTTTCTTATAGCTGTTCACATTTATGAGAAATCTTAACAGAAAAATCCGAAAACACTTTTATTTATTTGGGGTTGGCGCAACATGTCTACTTATCTATACATATAAAATTATCGTGTCACAATGTTAGTTGCCATACTCCTCCGAAAAGACTTGATCGATGTTTATGAAATTTTATATGTATATTCGATAGGTCTGAGAATCAGTCTTAACCTATTTTTTTTTCTTTGATCCTCCTCTTTTCTTATAGCTGTTCACATTTATGAGAAATCTTAACAGAAAAATCCGAAAACACTGTTGCCCAACCTGATGAAAGTTAGCCTGACTCAATAACATTCTATATTAAATATCTTTATGTTTCAGGCCCCTATATCTCAAGCTACCTCTGTAACGTGGTAGGCAGAAAGCCATGCCTATACCTCGGAGGAAGCGTGTTCGTACTGTCCTACATTTTGCTAGAACTTGCCAAAACTTTGCCTTTGCTATACGTAACTCGAGCGTTTGTTGGAGTTGGTTTAGGAGTTTTATTTGTTGTAACAAATAAAACTCCATCCACCATCTCGTCTATTTTGGAAATTTTCAAATTGAAATTTCAAAATATTTTATTTCATATAAACCTACAAGGGCACTTATGAAAAGTCAGAAGCTAGGTGCACAGTTCCAATTGCTCGCTTCCTATGGAGAAAAGTCGGCAAGAAACACCACTCTTTTAAAAATAAATGGTTTTTATAACGTTTTCAAATTACATTAATAGGTATGAGAGTATAGTGTGGGCCTATCAACAAGTACCACGTACTTAACAAAATAGAAAATGGTCCACAAGTCTACAGCCTACAACGTTCTCAAATTTACAAAATTAAAAAAAAAATAGTTTATATAAAAGATAAAAAGAAAAAAAAAATTTGAAAGTTGTAGGTTTATAATGTCAAATTTTGAAAATATTATGTCAAGGAAGTATGTAATAAAAGTAAAATAGACCAATCATCGTTATTTGGGGCAGTTGATAGACATTTACATTGTTATGCCATTGATGAGGTACCACGGAAGCCACATGTGCAGAAGGAATCATTGCCAAACTTCTTTGTCTTCAACGTAGTCTCTAATCTTATAATATGCTTTTTTGATAAGGACACGTTTGATGTGGGTTTTGAACTTTCCATCGATTAGTTCTGTAACCGACTTTGGCAACTTGTTATAAAAACGGACACTTTTCGTAAGTATCTTTAGTGCTCAGCGACAAGACGCCGTCGTCGCGCCACCACCGCGCCGCCACCACACCGCTAGTACTGTTTAAACTGTAATTTTTATTCCACCGCCGCCCGGCCGCTTGCAGAAATGCACGTGCTTTATAAGTGATATGGCAAAATCGGCGGCCACGCTACACTCGTGTATATATGAAGAGGTTTGTTTTCCAGCTACGCATTCATATGCTAAGGCGAAAATTTATGGGATTCAAGAAAACCCTATTTTAATGTATTTTTGAAAATTACCTTGATATCGTCACAAAATATCTTCTCAATAAAGTTTTTCCTTTAATTTTTAACTGTTTGAAGTTTTAGAAAACTTGGTTACTTCGAATGGTTCAGTTCCGTGTTTGGCTTCTACCGAGAACGGACGTGTATTATTCGCGCGCGGGTGCTCTAGTTTTGAGTAATTCCCTGGCGCAGCACAATAACACCGTCGTCGCCGCGTTGCGAAATCGGTGTATCAAGGTCGCCGCGATGACCCAGTTATTAACTATCGTACAGTGTATTAATGTTAACAGTTCATTTAAATAATTGTGAGTGAAGTTTCTATTTACCTTACAATGTCGTCAACTAAGATAAAAATTAAAACGGATCTGGAAAAGCTGTTGTATGACAGCTACATCAGTAACGTCAATGATCTGAAGGTCCAAATAGAAGGCCTCCAGCGACAAAACCAAACCCTTCAAAAAGAAAATACAAGCTCCAAGGGACAAGAAAATAATATCCCTAAGGAGTTAGAAACTAAGAGTAACATACAATTTGCTCAATCTGAAAAAGAAAATGTCGACTACTACACAGACGAGGAAGAACTTGCCAAAGAGACTGAGTGGATTAGGGCCAAAAGTTGGAAGAAAAGGAAGCTAAACTTCTCCCTCTCTCCACCACAACAACCCGGAACAAGCGCCCAACAACAACAAAAATGTGAGAAAGAACAGACATTAGTCAAAAAAGTGCCTCCGCCACCCCCAATCATAATAGACGGAGTCAAGAACTACCAAATGTTTTACGACTCACTAACTGAAACCCAACCAACAGAATCATTCACGGCAAAAATGATGAATGGAGATTGTGTGAAGCTCAACGCCAAAACCGAGGACTCTTAAAGAGCGATTGCTAGATTTTTGTCAGAAAAAGAATATCTTTGGCATTCATACGAGAACAAACAGGCTCGACCAATAAGAGTTATAGTGACAAAAATACATTCTTCCTGCCAGCCAGATCGAATCAAAGACGATTTAAAATCGCAAGGTCTGAAAATAGAAAAAGTTGACAGCAAGTTGAGCTGGAAGAGTAAAAAACCACTCAATATGTTCGTCTTATCATTTAATAATGACGAAGATGTCAACAAAATCTATGGCATCAAGCACATTTTAGGGTGTAAAATTGAAATACACCCTCTTAAAAATCCGAAACTCATTCCTCAATGTAAGAGATGCCAGGCATATGGCCATATACATAAATACTGTAGAAAAGAGCCAAGGTGTGTAAAATGCACTGGCAAGCATCTTACAGCGAACTGTACTAAATCTCCTCAAGAGAAACCAAAATGCGTCCACTGCGGCTTACCCCACCCAGCCAACTACAGAGGGTGTGAAGTAGCCAAGGAGATGCAAATTATGAAAAATAAAAACATCAAAAAGAAACTTGTTGTGCCAACTGCCCAACAGTATCCTTCCATAAGAAATCCTGACAAGCAGGCACAGAAAAAAAGTTTTCAGACATCAGTAAAACCTATTCAAGCAAGTACTTCCTATGCACAAATATATAATATATATGCGAAACAAGGTACTCAACCTTCTAATCTGGAGGATAAGATAAATCAGATCTTGCAGTGTATTACTACATTTGACAAAAGATTAGAGAAGCTAGAATCCAGTACCAAAACAGCTGTTTTTAATTGTCAAAATGAGTGACACACTAAAAATAATGGCTTGGAACTCCAATGGGCTCCTCAAACATCAGAATGAGTTGCAGGCAGTCCTAGAGACAGAAAATATAGACGTGTGTTTGATCTCCAAAACGCACTTTACTAACCAATCTTTCATCAAATTTAGAGGGTACAAGATATATAATTCGCTCCACCCTGACAACTCCGCCAGAGGAGGTAGCGCGGTTATCATCAAAGAAAATATCAATCATTCCGAACAAAGTAAATTTGAAGAACCAGACATTCAAGCAGTGGCAGTATCTGTTAAAACCAAATTTTGTCACGTTTCGATAGCAGCCATATACTGTCCTCCAAGGCACATGATAAGAAAAGAGCGATATTTACAATTCTTTGAACTTCTAGGCCATAGATTCATTCTAGGCGGTAATTTCAATGCCAAGCATACGCACTGGGGATCAAGACTTACTACAACAAAGGGCAGGCAGCTCCTAAATGCAGTAAAAGATAACCATTGTGACGTTAAGAGCACAGGGAAACCAACATACTGGCCAACTGACTATCAGAAAATACCGGATCTCATAGACTTTTTCATATGCAAAAATATATCCACTAATTACTTAAATTTGGAGGAAGGTTTTCACATGAATTCGGACCACTCCCCGATTATCCTAAGACTTAGTCAAAAAATCCTACTAAGAGAAAGCCATTTAACCCTGGTTAATAAGTCTACAGATTGGGACAGTTTTGCCTTTGATCTAAATAATATTATCGACCTAAAAACTCCTTTGCAAAATCAGAATCAGCTGAACTCGGAAGTAAACAAATATGTTGTTAATATCCAACAATGTGCGTGGAACAATACGCCACAGTTAAAACGTAAATATAAGGGACTTATCTATCCCAAAGAAATTGTGAATTTACTATCTGAGAAAAGAAAGCAAAGAAAGTGGTGGCAGCAAACGAGGTGCCCCCGGGATAAAACATTACTAAATAATCTAACTAAACGATTAAAAAGGAAAATTCTACAATTTGAGCATGAATGTCTGAATGCTAACCTTATGCAGCTAACCAACGACCAATCCACGGTTTTCTCTCTTTGGAAAGCGACAAGAAAACTAAAAAGGCCGATTATGCAAATACCGCCCATCAGAAACAGCGACAGAAAATGGGAAATAAGCAATGAACAAAAAGCGCTTGGGTTTGCCCAATACTTAGAAGACACTTTTCAACCCAATGAGAGCTCCATAGACATACTTAAGAGTGAAAAGTTATCACAAAGTCAAAGAATTCGACTTGTGACTCCTAAAGAAGTTCTGAGAGAAATTCAAACCAACATTAGCTCAAAGAAATCCCCGGGTTACGACCTCATAACAGGAGAAACTTTAAAACACCTCCCGCGCAAAGCCACAGTAAAGCTGACCAGACTTATAAATGCTGCATTTATGCTAAAATATGTACCTGAGCCATGGAAGGTTGCTGAAGTCATTATGATTGCGAAGCCTGGGAAACCACCCCATGAAGCATCATCATATAGACCCATTTCCCTGTTGCCCGTATTATCGAAACTATTTGAAAAACTGTTATTAAAACGGTTGAAACCAATAATAGAAGAAAAAGACCTAATACCAAACCATCAATTTGGCTTCAGGGAAAAACACTCTACAATAGACCAGGTACACAGAATAACTGACATTATTGAAAAAACACTCGAAAACAAGCAAGTCTGCGCTACCGTATTCCTAGATGTCGCGCAAGCTTTTGATAAAGTTTAGCATAAGGGTCTGGTCATCTTTATTTAAACTCAGACGCATGCTACCTCCAGAATTTGCAGACATTCTAGAATCATATATAAGTAACAGAATGTTTAGAATAAGGCAAGAGGACGCTTATTCCGAGCTAAAAACTATAAAAGCCGGGGTACCACAAGGAAGTGTGTTAGGCCCAATCCTGTACCTGCTATACACTTGCGATATCCCTGAGCTGGAAAACAACACCATTGCGACCTTTGCAGATGACACTGCTATTATGGCTACCGGATCAAGCCACAAAAAGCAGTCAAAAAAGTTCAACTAGCTGTGAACAAAGTTTATGACTGGATACAAAAGTGGAAGATCAAACTGAATGAATCAAAATCAATTCATATTGATTTCACTAATAAACACTGCGATTACCACCCAATCTATATAAATGGCATGCAAGTGCCTTATGCTAATACAGCCAAATACCTTGGCATAACTCTTGACACGAAACTGCGTTGGAAATCTCATGTCAAAAAGAAAAGACCGGAACTAAACATACGTTATAAAAGTATGTATTGGTTACTCGGAAGAAAATCTTGCCTATCAATACATAATAAACTTATAATATACAAGCATATTCTTATGCCAATTTGGACGTATGGCATCCAACTTTGGGGCTGTACTTTGGGGTTATATGAAATAAACTATTTTATTTATTTATTTATTTAATATTTAGTGACGAACTCTGAGAAAATTTCAAAAATACGTAAAAATTGGGTTTTCTCGAATCCCATGAATTTTCGCCTAGGCTTTATGGGGGGTGCTTAATTGTTGCAAATAGGTCACACTAGCACATCCTGGAAGAAATACGTCAAATTACAAGTCAACATGTATATATGGAGAGCTTTATTTTCCAGCTACGTATATAAATGTGTAGCTGGAAAACAAAAATCTCCATATATACACGAGTATAGCGTGGCCGTGTGTCGTAGTGGACGATCCCCCCTACATTTTCATATTAAGCGAAGCTAAGAACAAAGGTGTACCTTATCCCTGGGCTGCTGTGCAGCGTCGCGTCGCTTTAACACTTAAAACTTCTTTATTCACGTGTGTAAGTATAAAGAGTATCAAATAAAACAATCAGCTATTTTCTACTTGTTTCAGGTCACCTAGAGTTCGAGGTACATTGCTAACACTGACTGCGTTCTTTAGTTCTACTAGCATTTTGTTTGTGTACTCAGTAGGACCGTTTATATCATACATAGCAATTAATTGGATAGGTGTGGCTTTATGTGCTGCATTTCTTGTTGGGGTATTCTTTTTCGTACCTGAAACTGCTGTTTATCAAGTTATGAGGGGTAAGTTGTTTTTCTTCAGAATTTATCACGTACTATCTGCGCCGCGCGGTTTTACCCGCATGAGTCTCGAGTAGCAACATCGACATATAAAGTATTTTATGTCTTATCTCAGGTCATGGTCTATCCATGTACCAAATTTAATTCAAATCCGTTCAGCCGTTTTAGCGTGAAAACGTAACAAACAAACGAATATACAAAAAAAGTAATCTTTTCTCTTTATTATAATAATATATTTATATATATTAGCTTCTGCCCGCGACTTTGTCCGCGAGCCTATAACCTTCCTCAAGAATCGGGCTATACAAAGCAAAAATAATTTTTCAAATCTCACTGGTAGTTCCGGAGATTTCAATCTGCATACAAACTTAAAAAGAAATAAACAAACATTGACCGATTTGGACCAAATGCTGCCCAGACATGAGAGTGCTTAAAATATATACATAATAAAATAAAATAAAAAAATTGGTCCCAGGGTTAAAAAGTTTTGTGTGTTTTGTGTTTTAAGGTTTTTCTGGTAGTTTTATTTATTTATTTTATAAAGATAGCATTGTTGCTTTTGAACTCGTAGGTTTTACTGTGAAAAGTGCTATAGCGTCATGGTGTCCAGGGGCTGATGACGGAGCCGGATGGTGGACATAAGAACTCTTCAACCATAGCACCCTCGTATTTGGACTCGTTGACTTTGTCTGGATATGTAGTATAGTCCAAGGTGGTATCCAGGGTCTGATGATGGAGCGAGCAGGTGACCTTAGGAGTTCCTTAGGAGTTCAAGATCATGACTGTGCTATCTTGTTTGACTGAGGAGTTCTTCAGTCAAGCAAGATAGCACAGTCATCAGTTTTGTAATGTAGCCTTGAACCACTTTTATAAAGACCTCAAAATAACTCCAGCTTTAACGACTGCCTTTCACATTAATATAATAGACAGTCCCCATACTCGCGATTTTATAAACATAGCTAGAGAGCGGTTGAATGTTGTCAATAACTTGGAAGATTATGTCGAAGAAACAAGACTAAATCGAAACAAAGCCAACACGTTGAGTTGCCACATCAAGCGCTGAACGCAGACATACCGCAACGCGCTGCAACACGCCGTGTTCGGGTTGGCGACAAGTCAATCTTCATCCTGAGGATACCTCGTTGAGAGGTGAAACACGTGTCGATTTCATTCAGGAGTTTTTTATGGCTCTTTGGAAATAGCTAAGCAGTTACTTAATTTATCCACGTTTATTGTATTTTATTATGGATTTCCGCAAGGTCACGCCTGAATCAATTAATTATACTTTTTCTCGAAACTCCTCGGATAGATTTTGACGACCTTTGGTTTACAGACTAGTATAAGCCTAATCAACATAATGCATAATGTGTCCATTCTGAGCAGCACTTGGTCCAACTCCCATAGAAAGATGGTCAATGTCCTTTTACCTCTTTATAATATTTGTAAAGATTAGTTTAGACATGCATGTGATCTCTAGTCTTTTTTTTTTTTTTTTTTTTTAAAAACTTTGCCCCACACTAGGAATTTCTCCTGTATTGTGGGTGCGTTTACAAACATTTAAACTCACATACACAAACAGCCAGACCCGGAACAACTACTTATAGGTCATACAAATATTTGTTCCGTGCGGGAATCGAATCCGCGACACGCAGCTCAGCAGTCAATCGCTTAACCACTGCGCCAACCGTGCCGTCAGTCTCTATGTACCATCTATCGTAGTATATTATCTTACCCAAATATTTATTACCAATGAATGATCTATCCTCACCAGTTAAGTTAAAACATCTTTTCTGAATCGTGCTAAATTGCAGCATTGGAATTCGAGAGGCTTTCCTTATAATGATGATGCTAATTATTGTCGAATACCCACAGAATACAAAATTTGTAAAATAAATTGTGAGCTAATAATTGTACTGCAAAATTAAAAATAACATCTCATATTTCAGGCAAAACCGAAGAAGCAAAAGCCAATCTCACATCACTTGGCAGACAAAATGACATAAACGAAATAGTAGCACAAGCAAACGAAAAGCCGAAACCAAAAATGGCTCAACTGACTGAGATGTACACAGTTAAGAGTAATAGAAGAGCTGCGTTTATAATAATATCTTTAGGTATTTTTTCACAATTCAGTGGAATGATGGTGGTGAACGCCTTTGTTACTGTCATTTTCGAAATGACAGGATCAGATATGGAGCCACATATATCTACTATTATAATTGGTGTTACTCAAGTCTTTGCGACAGTCATTGCGCCAGTCCTTGTCGATAGAACTGGAAGGAAAATATTAATGTTGGCATCTACAGGAGCTTGTTCATTGAGTTTGGTAAGTTCATCTTTGTTTTGGTTATCTTCAAAAGTATTCTCCTTAAGCTCTATTCATTTGTCTCTTTAGATTTAATGATCTAGTCCAGTGGTTCCGAAAGTTGACTAAACCGCGACCCACCTTACAAAAACTTCTAAATTTGGGACTCACCTCACCAATGCTGTTATGGAGAAAAAAAAGTAGATTAAATATTTCTGAATGAAAGACTGTTCAAATAAGAAAAAAAAAATTCAGTTACAATCGAAAATTTTAATACTTGAGAAGAATGTATTTGTTTCCAATTTTTTGTCACAATAGTTTTAGCACCAACTTCCATTTTAGTAACTTTTAATCGCAATGAATTTGATACTTCTAATTTATTTCGGTATTCATTTTTAATAATTAATCATAGCTGAAAATCAATTTTTAAACGCCCTCTCAATAATCACTCGCGACCCACCAGTAGATCGCGACCCACAGTTTGGGAAACTCTGCTCTAGTCTAACAATATTGGTTATTCCTATCAATCAATCTACCTAGCCTTTTCCCAACTATGTTGGGGTCGGCTTCCAGTCTAACCGGATGCAGCTGAATACCAGTATTTTACATGGAGCGACTGCCTCTCTGACCTCCACAGCCCAGTAACTTGGGTAATACGATACCCCTCGGTAAGACTGATTGTCAGACTTTCGGGCTTCTGACGACCCGTAACGACTGTCAAAGATCCACGAATGACAGCTGGGACCAACGGCTTAACGTGCTTTCCGAGGCACGGAGGAGTCTCGGTGTGTAGAAATGGTCACCCATCCAAGGACCAACCCTGGCAAGTGTAGCTTAACCTGACAGATCGACCCGAGCGGCTGTTAGTACTTAGGCCACGAGCTCCTCCTCCTCCTCATTGGTTATTCCTATCATGGGTCTATATAGTATATTGTTCCGCCTTATTAACTAATTCTCCAAACAGATCTATGACGTATTCATTTTCGTAATCTTTTTATTGTTATTTTTCAGGCAGCTCTTGGAACGTATTTCTACCTGTACAACAATGGTTATCCAATCGCTGAGAACTTACAATGGCTTTCGCTAGTATCAGTGATGATATACTGCGTCGCTTATTATACTGGTAAGTTTGCGCAAATTAGGACATTGCTTTTGAAACTTTAGGGTAAAGAACCGCATGTCAGCGTAGCTATTAACAACCATTCGACAGGTTTCTGAATCGAAAATGACACATTTTTAGTTTCCTGATATGATTAGTAAGTATATACAGCCTAAAATATATGAGACACTGGCCTCCTCTAGTCTCTGGGGCGTAATTCACTACGTGAGCCCAGTGTGGGTTGGTAGACAGTCATGTCTTTGAATGATTGGTTCTAGTATTTAACGGTTTGCTACAAGATAATAATATCTCATATCTTTCTTCTCCAGGTATGGGTATCATTCCCAATACATTTATGGGCGAGATGTTCACAGACACCTGCAGAAGCTTCGGTGGTACGCTTGTGTTATCCATCAGCTTTGTGTTCGGATTCGGAATATCAACCGCATTCGGTTACTTGTTGGCAGTGTGGGGACCTAGTATCATCTTCTGGATATTTTCCTGCGCTTGCGCTTTGGCGTTCATCTTTACTATAGTTGTTGTACCTGAGACAAAAGGAAAGAGTCTTTTGGAAATTCAAGCGATCTTGAGTAAATAATTAGAATAGCTGTAAGTCTGTGATATTATTATTAAATGTTTAAGTTTACTTTTGATTTTTATTTTTAGACTTGTCCTAAAATATAGACTAGAACGTAGGGGTTGACGTTAAGATTTTGTTAAAATTTGTCTGATAAACCAATTCCAAAATTCAATATTCATTAATGTTTCATAGTGTCTGAACGGACACCATATTCCTGACAAATGTAATACGGAGAAATGAGAAGCATTGAAAAGAATTGTTAAGTAGCTAGGTATAAACAAACAGCAAACTGCTGTTTTGAAATAATAACATGCTCAAAACCAAAATGAAGTCAGGTAATAATTTATTTCTCAAAAACAGAATATTATTATTCACTTTGAATGAGAAACAGTAGTTACATACATTTAAACGTTCTTTGGAACGAGTATCGGAACGGTAGGTTTAAAATGTTTGAAGTTAGAAGTAGGTGCAATATTGTTAGTCACTAACTTATCGTTACGTTAACTATGCTAAAAAAGATCGAGTTTAGAAGGTATTTTTTTTTTTAATTTGTTTCTTGATGTAGGTAATCTGCAAAAAATATTGAAACTTTGAGTCCATACGTATCGAAACACAGTTTCTATCATAGTCTGTTGCTATTCAAAGTATAATCACTTTTTAATGTTTATTTAAACTTAGGTAAAATATTGTATTTAGTTTACGTTTTCTTGTATTTGTTGTGAATATAAATGTATATAGTTTTTATTATTAATATTATAGTTTATGTAAATATTCCAAGTTATTATGAAACACATATTAAATTAATTGAAAATTTTTCAGTATGTGGAATTTTAATTTCTTTTTAAATAGGGGAAAAGATTGTATTTCCTTAATATCTTTCGGCAATTCATAATACATTTTAGCACCCTCATACTTAATATTTCTAGTACCATCGTTTTTTCATGGTCTACTGTATAGGCAGATTTCGTTAGCATTTCTCAGTAACCGGGTCTGAATTTGCGCATTTTTTGTAAAAATTATTTGAGAATGTGTATCTTTTGTGTAAGGATACAGGTATGGAATTTATATATTTGAGCAAGTGTCATTAATTTGATTTTATGAAGTTTCGGTTGGCGTTAAGTAATTAAGATGAAAGAGTAATTTAATGATTTTATTTTGAGTGATTTGTAAAGGAGAAAATTCACAGTCCATACATTTTTGGGCTAAATGTGAAAAAAGCCAAACAAAAAAAAAAATTATATTCCGTTAGAACATGTTATTTTCTTTACTTTTCACTATGGGACCAAATCTGTAGGGCCATTCCCTGCGCTGTTATACGAGTTTGAAAAATACTGTTTTCAGTACCTATGTTTTAGATAAAAGAATAACAGTAATGTAATTATTATAACAGCTTTTTATGCCAGTAAACATTACAGTTATTATCTTAACTGTGAAACTAAGGCTCTTGGGTTATTCTCCACATAACTACAGTGTGCAATTTGCAATTACAATGTGCAATTTTTCTGATTCTGCTTTAGTTAAAGGTGAGAATGCAATTTGGTTTATTAAGCCTACTCTTTTTTTTTTTTAGTGTATAATTCATTATGGTTTAGTGTATTTATCAATATATGTATAAGTATTTACATTATTTAAAACTATCAGACTTAAAATAATAATATGTACAAGTATATAAAAGGGGGGGGGATGAATCATATGGCATCAAAAAATTCGTCCGTATCGTTGTCAATAGGAAAAGTGCCCAAAAGGCTGGCAGCCACGTTGCCACGTGATTGCCACGTTGAATGGAAATGCTGATTCTTTGACCAAAGAATAGCCCTCTGGTCACGTGAAGAGTCGACCAGCCACTTGGCGATCTCTTGAAAAACAAGGTGGGCACTCGGACCCCATGGCCCTAGTGTTTCAACCCCAAACGGCTCAAACATATAAGTCCCAATAAGATTGGAGTATTTGCGCCGTTTGAGGTTTTCCGCACCTGCAGCAGCAGCCCCAGCACAGCCCGCCGTGCTAGGAAGATGGGATGGCGCAAGGGTGTTGACACACGTTGCATCCCACACCACTGCTGGCATTAGAAAAAGCAGAGATATTTGTATAATTTGTACAACGAGAAGTCATTGACCTCTGATCTAGCCCTTCATAATTATGTTAGAAACTATTCTAAGATATTTAAACGAGTCTGCGCCCAAGCTAAATCAAAATTAATAAGTAACAAAATTAGTATTTCTAACAATAAAATAAAAGCTGCGTGGCAGGTAATTAATAAAGAAACAGGAAACACAAAACAGCGAGGTCAGAATGAATTGTCTTTAAAAATTGAGAATGAAACCATTTCAGATAAGTTTAAAGTTGCTGAGACGCTAGAAAAGTTCTTTACCAACATCCCATTAGAGGTTACGAAATCTCTCCCCTCATCATCAATAGTAGCTGAATCCCTTTTAAAAGAAAATTTCAGTAAGGACATTCCAAGTTTTGAATTCAAGCCCATTTCTATTGTCACAATTAAAAAAGCATTTAAAAGTCTTAACATAAAAAACACAGAAGACTTATGGGGGATTTCCGTTAAGGTTCTTGGGGATATCATTGATACAATTGCCCCTGTCCTAACAAGCATATTTAATCAATGTTTAGAGAGCGGTACGTTTCCCGATTTAATGAAACAGCAAAGTAGTACCAATTTTCAAATCGGGTAGTAAGAGTGATCCCTCAAATTATAGACCTATATCTGTGCTACCAGCATTGAGTAAAATATATGAAAAAATAATGCTAGACCAGATGTTGTCACATTTTAATTCAAATGGAATTTTACATAGTCACCAGTTTGGTTTCACGAAAGGTAGGTCGACGACTGACGCAGGAGTAAAACTCATCAGTCACATTTTGGAATCCTGGGAGAAGTCCCAGGATGCAATTGGCATTTTCTGTGACCTCTCAAAAGCGTTTGACTGCGTTGACCACAAAACACTGATCTGTAAATTACACCACTAAGGAATTCGTGGACAAGCTGCTGATCTTGTTTTTTCCTATCTATCAAACAGGAAGCAAAAAGTTAATGTTAACGGGGCGACATCCTCGGGGTCTCTAGTAAAGATGGGCGTGCCTCAAGGATCAATTCTTGGCCCTTTCCTATTTCTAGTTTAGACCTTCCTTACATGATGGCTAATTTATCGGATATAATTCTATTCGCTGATGATACTTCTCTTATTTTTAAAATAGATAGAAAAGATACGGATGTCTTACATGTCAACGATAGTCTAGCAATTCTTTCGAAATGGTTCACAGCTAATAATCTTTTACTTAATGCGAACAAAACTAAATGTCTTAAGTTCTCATTACCAAATGTACCTCAAGTAGGTCTCAATTTAAAACTTGATGGCAAGAAACTAGATGCTATTACGGAAACTGTGTTTCTAGGTATTACTCTAGATTCGAAATTGCAATGGGGCGCCCACATTAGAGCTCTTTCAGGTAGATTAAGTTCAGCTGCATATGCAGTAAGAAAAATAAGGCAGTTAACTGATGTAGCCACAGCTAGGTTAGTGTACTTTGCTTATTTCCACAGTATTATGTCTTATGGCGTTTTGCCGTGGGGATCGGCAGCTGACGTAGATTCAATTATCATTTTACAAAAGAGGGCAATTCGCGCGATCTACAAAATGAGTCCTCGTGAATCCCTTAGAAATAAATTCAAAGAAATTGATATACTGACTCAGCCTTCTCTTTATATCTTAGAAAGTATTTTGTATGTCCGCAAAAACCTAGGACTTTTCAAAATAAGAAGCGATTTCCATAATATAAATACACGTAGTAAACATGAAATTGTGATACCCAAATTAAGATTAACTAAAACTAGTAAATCATTTCTTATAAACGGTATCCGCTTTTATAACAAGTTACCAAAGTCTGTTACAGAACTAAGCGATGGGAAGTTCAAAATCCACATCAAATGTGTCCTTATCAAAAAAGCATATTATAAGATTAAAGACTATGTTGAAGACAAGGAAGTTTGGCAATAATTCCTTCTGCACATGTGGCTTCCCTGGTACCTCATTAACGGCATAACAATGTAAATGTCTATTAACTGCTCCCAAATTACTATGATTATTTTATTTTACTTTTTTTACATACTTCATTGACATAATCTTTTCAGTATTTGACATTATATACCTACAATTTTCGCGGTGCGGTGCCACACAAGGAGCACCCAGACGCAGACAGGTAGCGAGCCAGAAGGTGGTATTACCCAGCATAGTGCCTATATTGGGTGACGGTAGCGCCTGAAGCCAGAGGCCCGACTCCCACTCACCCACAGCCAGCAGGTGGGCACGCTCAGCAGTATTGGTGGACGTATTAATAAGATTGTTCCGTACCAACCTGCAGAGCGGCTCATCTCACTGCCTCTGGGAAGATGGGTTCACGGGTGCATCTGTATTCGGGCAAGTCGCTTTCCAGGCGTTCTTCACAACGGTCAAGTACGACACTTCAGAGTTAACCAGGCAGGGGGTTAAAATTTTCCCGGTCAACTTTTCAGTGCTGTGGACAGAGGACAGGAACGCGGGTAAGCGTAGCTTGCAGCCACGCTCGGTCGTGTAGGGCCACATTTAAAATGGATGTTAATGTGCTGCGAATAATTTGGTCAATTTTGTCCAAGAGGTGTTACTGATTCCATAAGGGGTAGACAATATAAAAATTTGAACCAAAACTACAGTATCTAATCAAGGTAAATGCCGAATGTAAATTAATTTTGGAGAGTCTGTCCGAGACGTCGTTAAAGTTTTTGTTAATTTAAACTGTCTTCTAAAATTGGGGAACCTAGGAGCTGAAGTGATTTTTTTTCTAAAATTTTGATTTGTAGGGCTATTGCATTAGGGTCAATTGTCTGTCAGTAATGTCAGAAAGGAAAATTTTGCATTTTGATGGGTTAAGGTCCAAGCCAATGGATTTAAATTGTTGTTTGAGGAGTTGTAGGTCTTTCAAAACGGTGTTTACATCACCTCCTAGCGTTCCATCATCTAAATACCATACGTTAAATTTTTTATTAAAACGGTTTAAGGTTCATTATTGACATGTAATTGTTGAAAATTTGGAATATTTTTATTTTTTGCACTAAATATCATAAAATTGGTCTTAGTCACATTGATGGTAAGCAAATTATATTGAAACCAGGTAAATAAGGTATTAACGTCCTCCTGGGCTCGACGGACGATTGCTTGAATTTCATTGCCAAAGTAGAAGAGACAGGTGTCATCTATAGTGTTACATCCGCAGTTAAGTTTAGGTCTTTCACATAGAACAAGTAAGGGCCCAAGCAGGAGAACCCCGTAAGTTATTAGTTCAGGAGTGTTTTTGGTCTCACAAATTTTAACTATATAGTATCTATTAGAGAGGTATGACTTAATCATTTTATGTGCAGATTCCTTGATGCCAATACCTATCATGTCATTTTTTAAAGAGTAGTTTATGGCTTATCCTGTCGAACGCCTTTTTTAAATCTATAAATATACCAAGAGCTATTTGTTTTTGTCTATTTTGCATTTCAAGTTTCTATATAGGCTGATAGTGTATTTGATTTGGAGCGGAAGCCATGTCGTTTATGGTAAAGGAAATTGTTAGAGCTTAGATATTTATCCAAACGATTATATATTTTTTTTCGAAAATCTTAGAAATGTCTGGTAGTACCAAGATAGGGCGACAATTACCCGGGTCAATTTTATTGCCAGATTTAAAAATTGGGCTCACTTTAGCTATCTTGAGGGAATCAGGAAAATATCCAGATTTAAGGCAATGGTTAACGCAGGAAGTTAACTTCTCAAGTACTACATTTTTAACACATTTAAGAGACTTGCACGAGATGCCATCGAGACCAGTTGTCGTATTCGTATTTAGGTTGTGGATTATCTTAATAACTTCAGTTTAAGAAGCAGGGGCAAATTCTAATAGGTCAGTCTATTTAATTTCTATTTTATTGCTGTACAACTGTTTGTAAGTCACACTATCGTGATATTTAGATGGTATTTTATTGGCTAGGACAGCGCCTATATTGGTAAAGAAGGAGTTAAAGCAGTTGCAAACATCAGATACTTTTGTTTTGGTAATCCTGCTTTGCTACTGCTTCTGTAAGTTTTTGCTCAAGTTGTTCATATTTCAGATCATCGTCCAGGAAAAGAACCTGATCGACTGTCTTGTATAGTTTATCATAGTCCATAGCAGTGTATGAGATCTTTATCTTCTTTTCTGGTTTGTATTTGTGTATTTCCAGATATTAATGTTTGTGATCAGACATCACGGAATTTACAACGGCTAGATGGAATTTATTATTCTTGAGATTGGTGCTGACATGGTCAAGGACTGTTTTAGTACTATGTGTCTCTCTTGTGCAGAATATAAAGTTTATTTTATTTAGAATTTTACATCCATTTTCATGTAGTGTCATTTTGTAGTTAGTGGTTGCTTGGCTTATTTTTAGTAAGTTGTAGTTGAAATCTCTGAATACGACTACCCGGTTTTGTTTTTGCAGCTGTTGCGAAAAGGTTTCAGAAAATTTTCGTTGTTAGTTCTCTCCGGCTTGTAAATAACACCAATGTCTAGAGAAAATCTTATGAGATGAATCCATAAAAAATGGTTGTCATCTATACATAGTTCTTCAATGAGCTTGTGCTGTGGACCAGTATGTACATAAATCGAATACTATGACGAGTAAACTCCTACACAATTCACCCTTCGTGAAAGCTGTCGCTAAATTAGGGAATTTCGTCGCGTTTAGGAATTGGCATTTCTACGGGATCGTAGGAATGGTAATTCTTACGAGATTTTACATCAAAATTACCGTAAAGGTATAAAGGATGTCAATCAATCTGTAGGTCTACCTATTCTATTAAATATTTAGTTCTGTATCCAATAGGTTTTCTCTCAAACTTGATAAGGTGGAAGCAATGCCTTCTTTCCCTCGTGGAGACTCAGGCTAAGTAATGTAAGCGAAAGAAAAATTTTACTTATATAGTTTTTAAGTTAGTGTCTACTTACCTACTTAATTATAATTTAACATATACCCTTCTTCCCGTGGGGGTAGACAGAAACTACAGAACGTCACCTACGACCTATAAAGTCCTTTTGATTCGTAATATCTGTTCATACATGCACGCGCGTTACGAGTATTACGGACCTCACCTTTCTGAAGAACATCACTAATAAGGTCACTATATGTCTTTAGTGGCATGAGGAACAGGGTGTAAAGTTCACTAATCCACCATAGAAAAGGGAGGATCCACCGACCAGACGGGTGTTGTGTCTGGCGGGCAACTGCCCGACGGTTGAAGTCGGAATCTTGTATATATGTCGATCGCACGGTAAACTCAAATTGCGCGATGCAGGATTTGTCTGACATGTCTTTGATGCGTAGTTCGTATGTGGCGGTGTAACCGCTACATCACTCCCCTCCGGAGACCGGAGGTCGATAGTGGGCTGAATCTTGCGATGCTTCACAGTGCCAGATGTGGTTCCAGTGAGGGAACCGGGTGCCACATAGTTCGCGGTGAGTCGGAACTGTCTGTGGTGATTATGGTGATATCCCAGTGAGTCGGGGTGATTAAGGTGATTCCCCAGTAAGTCGGGGGGGGGGGGGGGGGGTTCACTCTGCAGGAAATACTACCGACTACCTCCACAACGCAGTGGCTGAGTAACACGATACCCCTGGGTAAGCCTAGTTGTCAGATTTTCGGGCTTCTGATTACCCGTAACGACTGTCAAAGATCTCTGAATGATAACCGTAGCCGGGACCAACGGTTTAACTTACTTTCCGACACACGAAGGGGTCTCGATACGTAATGGATGGTCACCCAGCCACCACCCGACCGCGGCAAACGTAGCTTGAAACTTCGATCGACCCGGGCGGCTGTTAGAGCAACATCAAGGGCGGATCCAGGGGGGGGGGGGGGGGTTATGGGGGCATGACCCCCCCTGGGCTGCGTTTAGGTCGACCACTGGTATTTTTTCTAATCTCATTGATAAATTTAATCAAATAAATACTTTGTATGATGTTGCCACGTAGGATGTTTACCATTGCCACTCATACGAACGACATGCAAAATAAGACTGTGCTGTTATTATAATTATGATGGTGGAGTTTTCTGCCGGCTTTTTTCCATAGAAAACGACCAAGTGAAACGATTCCTAGCTTCTGACGTTTCATAAGTGTCCATGTAGGTTTATCTGAACAACTAGACGTAGAAATTAAATACCCCAAAATAGTGTTAAGACAAACCACCCCAGCTCCGGTCCTGGCAGCCCCCTAAATCTTAAGAAGTACTTTTTAATTATATCCCAAACACGGTCAACATAAATATTCAGTAAGTAGCAGTTTAGAGTTGGAGGCTGAGGATGAAAATCGCTCCGCTCGCTACAATCTACATTCTCAAACTTTCTGCATAAGTCGACAAAGGAACTCTTATTAATGTATGACTTAAAAAAAACCTTATCTCCTACACAAGGCGGTGTGCTAAAATTTTCGAGCTCGCTTCGCTCGCTCTTCAATTCTATATTTTTCTAACTCCTATTGTTGAGGAAACGAAAATGCACCTCTCTGAAAAAAAATCTCCTGCCTGTTGTGAGGACCATGGTGTAGTTAGATTATTATTAGACACGTTATACTTGTTTTTCTTGCTGTCATTATAATTTTTTTGCGAAGTGTTACTAGAAATACCCACTGTAACCGCTAGGGCTGCGCAGGGTAGGCTGTGCAGGCCGTTAACGGTTAGGTAGGTAGTAAAACAGCTTGACCAGTTAATACATATATTTTCAACACAGCACTAGGTAGAAATTACACGGCTAGGTCGCGGTAAGGTCACACTGTTTTGTTCTGAGCACTAACACAGTAAAATAGGAAGGGTACCGTCTTTGGTAGCATGTGGTAGACACGGGGACCTGCTCAGCACAGGCTCCGCTGTAGGCCGGACGGCTCTAGCACGTGGTAGTACACGTCAGCAGCCGTAGAGCTCGCCTGTCAGCACAGGCTCTCGGCGATAGGCAGGCCTTCGTCAGACCTCAGTAGCGTGCAGTAAGCCACGCATGCAAGCAACGTGCAGAATTGAGTAAGAGGTATTGTCTTCAGCCCGAACAGAGAGCCCTGGAAGCGCCATAGGGAGCGCATGTTAGACGCGGTGCAAATATCAGCAAGCCGCATGCGATGTGCTAGCTTCTTCCCCTTTCTAAGCCAAGGAACGGTGTGGGAAGCATGGTAGGTGAAGCTCAATACATCGCAGCGGCTTACAGGCAGAGAGTTTGCAAACATAGCGTGGCACATTGACAAATATAAAATGAGGTTAAGTATGGCGAACACGCGAGCATAAAACACAATGCAATCGATGTAAATCGATGGCAATTATGATCATAGCAGATGGCTCGCTGATCGCTTGTAACACACAGTGAGGCCCTACACAGCCTCGATGCAGTAGCAATACATACATATTACCATCTCCTGTGCACCGGATAACCCCAGCCGCGTGTCCGACATACGAGAAATCAGAAACTACATAGGTGATGAAATCAATATAGGTTATCCGGTGTAGAGGGTCTAGTATAAATACCAAAGTAATGTGGAACTCACCCTAGGTCGGGGCACAAGTAATCCTGATAATCAAGGAATACCTTCCTTTATGTAAGCCAGCGGAAGTCGAAATGACAGAGCGTGCTTAGAATATTAGTGTTGTACCACGTTTTTAGTGATGTGGTTAGTTACTTACTAATTGTGATTAATTACGGTTGAGACCTCACACAACGCTACACTACATAAACTGAGAAGACCGCCGCCAGCCTTATTTTGTTTTGCTCCCCTGGGCCCCCGACAGACTTAGTCCGCCACTGATTGGAACCTGTCCTGACTGACCCCGACTATGTGACCCCCCTGACTCGAAAGCTGGATCCGCCCTTGACCAACATTGAGATTAGCTTTGGGTAACTAACATACACACTCTATCGGTACGATGAGTCAAGCAAGATAGTTGATAACTTTATCTCTTTTTGATTTTTCAGATGATTTTTTGTTTATCCTATTACAGTCTTGATTATAATATTGCAGTCTTGATACGCCCGATGACTCAGTTGTGAATATAAATGGAAAGTGGTTCCGCACATAAATAATATAATAAATAGTATAAAACAAAGTCGCATTTCGTGTCTGTGTTTGTGACCGCTTACTTCTTGTTACTCCACAATGAACTGTAATATGGTTTTATTATTATTATTTTTTTTCTGTTACTTAAACGGCAATAAAACTAAAATTAAACAAAAAATTACCTACAAAATTACCTACCTAATTAGTTATCTAAATAGTAAACAGGAGCAACATTCATTCTATAAACGAACATAATAACTTAACAACAAAAACTAAAACAGTGAACTAAATATTAGTTACCTGTTCTGCTAATTATTCCTAAAGAGCCATAAAAAACTCTGAAAGAAATGACACGTGTTTCACCTCTCAACGAGGCATCCTCAGGATGACGATTGACTTCTGAACTCGAATACGTCGTGTTGTCACACCGAGCGCTGGACGGAGAGAAGTTTTCGTCGGTTATAAAATAATAAAAAACAGCGGTTCCATACATTTTGACCGCGTAGGTATTGCACTTTTCTATGAACCAGTGGATTTAAAAAAAACAACCAACGAATAATTTCAACGCAGTGGGGTTCAGAATCATGTAGGTACTGAATCCATGGTAACGCTTTCGGGTCGATGTCCAGGCAGGGGCACCCTGTATATTATATTATTCTAAAGGAGATAACGAATTTTTAGCAGATATGTAAATGGCGTTGCCTTGGTATGGTTGTCATAATGACGAATCATTGACTTAAAAAGGTCAGGTTTGCACAAAATAAGAAAAGTAGTGAGTCACACAGTTACTTTTAAAAACACATTTTATTTTTGCCGCGTATCCCTAACCGCCTATCTATTATTTTCATTCTTAAGGTAATATAAGATATAAGGGGTTATACTGTGTAACATATAGATAACAAAAACAGTTCAAATTGGTGTGCAAAGTAACGGAGTATTGCTAAGGCTACAAAATAAGAAAAGGAAATTATTTGAAATTATACCTAACGTGTGAAGTGAAACTGTATCATGGCGGCCGAAGTTAATACAAGTATACGAAAACAATATGTAATCGCAGGATGCTGTGAGTACTTCTGTTACTAATATGAAAAACAAAAAAAAAAAAACAACCCAGGCCAGGTGAAACTGATGCAAGTGCGCATGTTTAAAAGTCATTTATTCAAAATAGGCTGAGAATCAGCCCATTTTATCATCAAAATTTAGCCCCAAAAAGCCCTCTACTCCCTACTCCTAGCTCCTCCTAGATTCTCTTAGCTTCTCTACTTCCTAGTGTTTTAGCTGGGAAGAAGTGGCGCAACAAACGCCCCAGTAATACATCTGCCTGTGTGTTGTGTGTGCACTGGCAAAACATCACAACCAAACATGTTGAAATCTCTAGTTTCTGTCTAAAATATAAAAAGTAAGGATTTCAAATTGTTTGTTGTGAATGTTTCACCAGTGCAAACGCACAGTAATAAGTTTAGATAGTTAAAAGAAGAACTGCAATTTTAAACAGTGGTGGTATACACAGCGTCAGTATGTGCTAGCCCCTCAAGTTTTAAAATGTTATACTACTAGAACATTGAATTCGTTACGAATAATCTAAAGAATACTTCAAAAAGAGTTAATTCTTTCGACTTGGATTCGAACCATCGCATCACCGAACGCCGTCATATTCATACCGGCAGTTTGACGAACTAGCCAGCTTTGTAGTAAAACAAGATCAAGGATTTATTAAATTATAGCAATACTTAATATTATTAAATTATTATATTAAGTACCTATTTAATTTTTCTGGACTTTTTAATTTATATATATTACTTAAACAAAATAGTAAAATACTATTTAAAAAAATATATTGAATGACAAAAAGCACATTTCGTGCCTAGGATTTGAACATCCTATTATATCTTATGCACGGCAAGCGGTCTTGAAACCTCCGGTCTAAGTCGTTGAAAAACTTTTTGTAAATGTTAACCCTATTCACTAAAGCAATACCTACATTAATTATAATAAAATGTTTTTGCAAAGTACTAAAACCACCTTGGGTCTATCATGTATTTGAACGCACATGTTGTTGGGGGGGTAACTGCTTAATAGAGATGTGTGTACCTATGATAAGTAACATTATAATGCAGATAATAAAAGAAAACATCAAAATAAATTATTCAGCATTGCACACGCCAATATTAAGGTATGATTCCGAACAACACTGCATACGGCACTGATGTTCGTGGTTTACTTGTCAACAATTGTCGACATTCACGTGTTATCGCTGTGATGAACGCCGCACTACAGATCCACCGCGGCGGCAGGGCGACACTGTCGCGCAGCAGTGCCGTCGCAGCAATGTCGCGCATTGCTGCCGAGCTCGGAATGTAATCTCATATAAACCTATATATCGAAAATGTATGGGGACCAGTAGTGATAGTGCTGCGGCAGTACTGCCGCGTGCAGTATTGTTCGGAATCATACATTTACTCAATTCCGTTTGACCTTTGGTTTGACTTCTCTATCTATGGGAGACTTTCCTTTCGTGCTCTACCACTTTTATTAAAACTTATATTTTTGTAATTTTAGTATACGTTGGACAGTTACTAGTGGGCTTTGGCATGGGCTGGACAGCACCAGTATTTGTCAAACTGCAGGATCTTGATGAGACACCCTTGGGAAGGGTCATTACTGATGTAGAAGCATCCTGGATAGTGTCCATTTCATTTATTGGGATTATCGCAGGTATTGTAGTAGAAATATTCAGCTAATGTCATAGAATATATATTACGTACACGTACAGCAGACTGCAAGTCGGTGGTAACATTTTGACCTTCAGCTAGCCTAGCATAGTACAGAGATTCAATAGAATGCGAGGCCAGCTTATACTGGTATTACACTGACGTACGGCCTACTTTACCCAGTCGTTCATATGTAATGTTGAGTTTTAAAAGGATAGATACTGTCATACAGGTGAGTGTCATACTGAATTTCGACAGTTAATTATTTCGACACGGTCTCAATTTCGAATAACAATAGTTCGACTACTCATTGCTTCGACAGAACATATATTCGGCTAGCATTAGTCCGACAGAACATACTTCGACAACACACACCTTCGAAACACACTACTTCGACAGAACCCTTCTTCGATATGGAGGGAAAGCCAAGCATATTAAAAGACGCGATGTGTCATATATTAAGGGGGAAGCGTAAGGGTAGCCTGCGAAATTCAAATTTTCTTACGTTTTTTGCATTTTGCACATCGATCACTAATAAAGAACTAGATACACAATCAGCGTCAAAAAATGTCCTCACCGAATGAGCACCCAAGAACATTTGGGTGCTCTTTTCATTTAGTAGCATTCGGACGCTCCGACTGTAAACAACTCGTAAAAAAATTGTAAAAATCACACATCCAGGACGCTAAAAAAGGATGGAGTTTCATATTTTCGATAAGTAATAATATTATTATTATGTAATTGTTATCACTGTACCGTAAATGCTGATATTCTGCCAAGAAATCATCGTAAAAACTTTTTAAAATTAAGTCTTATTAAACAGCAGGAGTTATAAATCATCTCAATTGTAAAGACTCTTACTAAACCTATTAATCATAGTATCGCATGCTCACTTAAATTTTTCAGGTTATGTGCATTGGCTCTGTTCCATTTGTTGGAGACGCTATTGTTTTTTTTATTTTTTATTATTAAAGAATTATTGTTTTGAAAGAAAAGAAAAAGAAAGAAGAAAGAAAAAACGTTTGTGGAACGTTTTGTTGAAGTGAAAACTTCTCTAGGCGCGTTGGGCATTTTTAAAATGCGAAAAACAATTGAACTCGCGACACCGTTACCAACGGCTCATTAAAAGTATTTCCTGCACGATAAAATTGTTCAATTTTTCACTTCTGTCGGCACTCCCAGAGTGCCACTGTTTTTTTTTAGTTTAATGAGACTTCTTTGCTGTTTCTGTTTTATACATTTAATTTTGACTAAGTACATGTAAAATTGTTGTTATACGGGGTGGCAGGGACATCGCCGCGAAAACTGAAACCATGGATTCAGTACATGATTCTGAACACCCCTGCGTAAAAATTTTTTGTCGGTTATTTTAAAAAAAATCTGCTGTTCCATACATTTTGACCGCGTAGGTATTGCACTTTTCTATGAAACAGTTGATTTTTTTTTAAATAACCGGCGAAAAATTTTTACGCAGGGGTGTTCAGAATCATGTACTGAATCCATGGTTTCAGTTTTCGCGTCGATGTCCCTGCCACCCCGTATATTTGTTCCTATATTTTATTCTATTTTTTCCTCTGTATATAGTTAGTTCTATTTACATGGACGCTAATATTAAGGTATGAATGTTTAAACAATAATAAACTAAGTACATGTAATAAAATTAAAGATGTGAGATAAACTCACATATTCACTCACATTTTTTTAGCTTTCCTCGAGATCCAGTGAGGTGTGGAAAATGAATATCAATTATAGCACGTCAAAGATGTTGTGTGTGAGACGATGTCCCTGCCGCCCTGTATACACCATGGAATAGATTAAAATAAGCTTTCACAATATTTTTTTATACATTAAACTTAACGAAATTAAAAAAAGATCATTTATAAATTACAGTATAAACAAAAAAACATTGGACAGTTCGACTCCACTCATTTCTTGTCCTAGCGGCGAGCCTGGGTCCTAAAACTTTATTGCTTTTTTTGGCACTTTGTAATTCTAACTTTAAAACATGCGTGTAAGTTTGAATTTGATTTGATGTATGTTGACCAGTGAGTATCGATCATAAAAATTTATTGCTTTTTGTACATAGCTTTGTGAAAACAACTTTAAGATTTGCGTTTAAGGTTGAATTTACATGAATGTATATTTGGTTCAACTAGAATTACCTAAACACAATTTGATGACAGTTTTAAGAGAACTTTTGCTTGGCATTGTGTATCTAGTTCTTTATTAGTGATCGATGATTTTGCAGGTCAGTGTCAAGTTTTATGATGTTAAAATATGTTTCGCGGCCGTAACAAACATGGCTTTACTCAATTATAATCATTACAATCAGCAATACAACTCCATAAGTTAGCAAAGGTGTCAAATGTCATGATATCATGAAATCATGACATTTGCTACGAATCAAATTTAGATCAACATAGAACATGATACTGACCTCCAAATTGCAAAAATCGTAAGAAAATTTGAATTTCGCGGGCTACTCTGACACTTTCATCTTAACGACCGGGTTCTGTACACTAATTACTGTTTCTTTTAAATAAGTGAAAAATAAAACAAGACTAGTAAAAACAAAAAAAAAAAAACGGGCCGATCGCGTGTTGGACCACGAAAAATGAAGTGTTCTTAGTTAGGATGAATTTATCCCAAGAACAAACTTAACATTGTAGTTGGAAAACATGTTCTCTCATACGGAATGTTTGGAAGAACATGTTTTTGCAACTACAAATGTAAGTTGGACGATTATTACTCGTTAACCTGTAAAGCCTACTTAGCTGTGATAGTTTTCGTTTTGACTAAGTGATTTTTTTCACTCCAAAACTAAACAATTAGCTGGACTGATACACTTGCACATACACTTGACTCCAACAAAAATTTGCACTTTAAAGCTTAACATTTCGCAAACGGATCCCAGAATCGAAAAATGGTTACCACAATATTTTTGAATGACTTTTCCAACGACACCCCACCCACACCAAGGGATATAAGAGAAAAAAGAAATATTCCCACTTAACGTGTAGGAGAAGCAGACAATTTTTTTTTTTTTCATTTCTTTTTTGTACCACTTTCAGGTCCCTACATATCAGGCTACCTCTGTAACGTGGTAGGCAGAAAACCTTGCCTATACTTCGGTGGGAGCATGTTTTTACTGTCTTATGTTTTGCTAGCAGTTGCCAAAAGCTTGTCTTTGATATACGTGGCCCGACTCCTCGTTGGCGCTGGTAGTGGAGTGTTATATGTTACAAATCTAATCTACATTGGAGAATTGGCGTGAGTATCAGAATGTTGTATCATCCTCCTGCTCTTATGCCAATTTATTTGGCGTCTTCGCAATACGTTTCATTCTTCCATACATCTATATTAGCCGTCATCTCGGTGTTCCTAGCCATATTATCTTGATGACGCATTCTTTGATCCTCCTCTTTTCTTATAGCTGTTCACATTTATGAGAAATCTTCGAAAACACTTTTATTTATTTGGGGTTAGCGCAACATGTCTACTTATCTATAGGTACATATAAAATTATCGTGTCACAATGTTAGTTGCCATACTCCTCCGAAAAGACTTGATCGATGTTTATGAAATTTTATATGTAATAGTAATAGTAATAGTAATAATAAAAAAAAAAACTCGGCTGGCAACACAAACGTCAACACGTCTCAAAAAGTGTTCTCTCAATTTTCACAGTTATATTTATTTTAGACGCAGTTTTTAGTAAAAACGAACAAGCGTAAAAGCCCAAAAATCGAAATAGAACAGAAAAAAGATCAAAATGACCAGAGAAATTATAGACAATAATCAAAAAACGCCATAACGGAGGTGACATGACAGATGTCACCTCCAATAAAACCAAAAAATTGGATTGAAAACTAAATGTTGACGAGATCGGCCACACGACCAGCACGCCCACCACCTCCGGACTCTTCGCTCAGCTCCGCCTCGCCGCCGCCGGTACCCAGCCCCATTGTGAGCGCTGTGTCGACACCGGCCGCGGTAGTTGCGTCGAGCTCGAGCGACGAGTATTTCTCCCCGCCGACGTCGCCAACACCTGTACGACGGCAGGGGAGAGGCCGGCCACCGAGGAGCTTGGGACTTAGGGGCCAACCGGCCCCGAGCCGGGTCCCCGCTGCCGGTGGTTGTGTGCAGCGCATGAGATGGACTCAGTCAATGAACGAGAACGTCATGCGCGCATATTACGGGTCTACAGAGGGAGGAACTAACCTCACTGCGTACCGTGTTAGGATGCTGTCTCTGTTCCAGGAACTAGAGCCAACCGTCAACGTCTCGGCCCAACGACTGTCGGATCAGGTGCGTGTCATCCAACGCAATCATAGGTTGGAAGATGCTGCACTTGATAGGCTGCGCTCAGAGGTACTGAGCAACCATATCGTCTCAACTCGGGCACAAACCGCGGCACAAGCGTCAAATATTAATGCAATCCCGCCGCGGTTCAATCATGATGTTGAAGAGGAGGATGATAGGGTTGCCACAGTAAGTAGCCAGTGTAACGTCCGATTGAGGAGCGCACTGGAGGATGCGTTCCGCGAGTATAGGTACACTCCGACCGAACTTAGACCCCGATTACCACGCCTACCCATGCACAAAAAAAATAGGGCGCTGGTGTGTGCCTTGGACTCGCAGCTTACGAATTTTTTCGAAAGCAGCGAGGATCTCATTGATACACACTCGATCCTGTATTGCGCGGCTGTTGCGGCATGTCGTTTAGCTAACGTCAAGTTTCCAAACTACGACGGAGCTACTCGACCCAAACCAGCCGTACCAGCCTGGCAGTGCAGAATCGAGCGACGTATCGATGGGGCCAGGGCACTCATCGGCAAACTATACTGCATCAGGGAGGGAAATACACGACCACGAGTGATGCGCTTTGTAAGGCGGGCATTCTCGGGGACTGGAATCAGTCCTCAAGAATACATGTCCCGTGTCACAGAGCGCATCGACTTCCTGAAGCAGAAAGTTTGTGCATGGGCGAGCCGTATTCGGCGGTATAAGCGGCGGGTTGACCGATACACGCAGAATCGCATGTTCCAGAGCGATGAGAGGTGGGTATATAGAGCTTGGGAGCGACCTGAACAAAATATGACAGACGTATGCCGCCCGGATGATGCTGCCACGAGTACATTCTGGCGCAGCATCTGGTCGGTGCCCGTCTGTCACATTGAGGCTGGCTGGATGCAGGATGTCGAGCGAGTGTGTGAAACTATACCAGAAATGGACGCTATACTAATCACACCATTAGACGTAGCCAGAGCAGTCCGTCCGTTACCGAATTGGAAATCACCGGGACCGGGCGGACTGCACAATTTTTGGTTAAAATGGCTGAGTAGTTCACACACTCGCCTGGCATCTCAATTTCAGTCATCCCTAGAGACTGGGTCGTCGCTACCGCAGCTCCTAACAACAGGCGTTACTCACCTGCTCTATAAGTCAGGTAGTCCCGCGGAACCCAAGAATTATAGACCGATCACATGTTTGTCGACGGTCTATAAACTTCTTACATCCATTTTGAGAACGAAAATTAACACACACATTGACAATAATTCAATCATGTCAGCCTCTCAAAATGGATGTAGGAACGGGTCCCGCGGTACTAAGGAGCTTCTCCTCATCGACATGGCCATAAGCCAACAGGTTCGTCGATCCCGCAAGGATCTGTCGACATGCTGGATAGACTATAAGAAGGCCTACGACTCGGTGCCACATACATGGCTCATGAGGGTGCTGGAGCTGTACAAGATAGATGCAACTCTGCGCACCTTCCTGATGTCGTGTATGGGGCAATGGAGGACGGTCCTTCGCTACCCAGGATGTCGACAGATCCAGAAGAATGACGAGCCTGTATGGATTAAACGGGGAATATTCCAGGGCGACAGTTTAAGTCCACTTTGGTTCTGCTTAGCCCTGAACCCTCTAAGCACACTGCTGGAGGATTCAGGTCTGGGCTATAGATTGAGGAGAGGAGGTCAGGTCATATCTCACCTCCTATACATGGATGACTTGAAACTCTTTGCCCCCAACAAATTGCGACTGATGGAGCTACTGAAGGTAACTGAAACATTCAGTAGCGCTATCAGTATGGAATTTGGTGTGGACAAATGTGCAGTCATGCATGTAAAGCGAGGGGAGATTATGGAATCCGAGGGGACCCAACTCTCGGACTCCATACACCTTAGATCCCTCTCCTCAACCGAAAGCTATATGTATTTGGGTATGTCGGAAGCGTTAGGCATCAACGTTGCTGACATGAAGCAATCGTTGAAGGAGCGCTTCTTTGGTCGCCTGAAAAAGGTATTAAATAGTCTTCTTTCAGGCGGAAACAAGGTGCGCGCCTTCAACGGTTGGGTCATGCCGGTTTTGATGTACTCTTTCGGCATACTCAAAAGGACTCAGACTGAACTCGACGCCCTGGACAGGAGGGTCCGTACACTCCTGACCGCAAACCGGATGCATCACCCACGTTCATCGGTGATGAGACTGTACATCCCGCGGAAGTGCGGGGGTCGAGGCTTTTTAAATGCGAAGACCCTCCACAACCGCGAGGTGTGCAGCCTCAGGGACTACTTTCTTAAAGCCGATGTGGGTATGCACCGTGATGTGGTCGCAGTGGACAACGGGCTCACCCCGCTCTCCATGGCTAAAGAGAACTGGCGCAAACCTGTAGTACTTACTACAGATGACCGCAAGGAGGTATGGCAAAGCAAGGCGCTTCACGGGCGCTTCTATCGAGCTCTCCATGAGCCCGGTGTAGATTTCCTAGCGTCCGTATCCTGGCTACGTTTCGGTGACCTTTTCGGGGAAACCGAAGGTTTCGTCTGTGCAATTATGGACGAAGTTATCTTGACGAATAACTACCGGAGACATATTATGAAGGACGGTACGGTTGACGTGTGTCGGGCATGCCATCGTCCGGGTGAGTCCATCAGACATATTATCTCTGGTTGCTCGCGTCTAGCTAACGGCGAGTACTTGCACAGACATAACCAAGTGGCTAGGATTATTCACCAGCAACTTGCTTTGAAATATAAACTTGTGGACTCTGAGGTACCGTATTACAAGTATGTGCCCGACCCAGTTCTCGAAAATGACCATGTCACGTTGTACTGGGATCGGTCTATCATTACTGACAGGACTATTGTAGCAAATAAGCCTGATATAGTAGTGATAGATCGATTAGCGCGCCGCGCAATGATAGTCGATGTTACCATTCCACATGACGAGAACCTCGTGAAAGCTGAGAAAGAGAAACAAATAAAATATCTCGACTTAGCACACGAGGTTGTTGACATGTGGAATGTGAGCTCGGCTATCATTGTGCCGATTGTCGTAACGGCTAATGGCCTGATGGCCGAAAGCCTCGACCAACATCTCTCGAGGCTCTCGTTAGGCGGTTGGATCAAGCGCCTGATTCAGAAGGCAGTACTCCTCGATACGGCTCGCATTGTGAGGAGGTTCCTGTCTCTGCAGCCCTAACCACCGGTAGCTTGGACCCTGCTCCCGACACCGGCGGAACTCTATTTTTTTATATTTTTAAATGTTTTTTTATAATTTTTATTTTAAGAAATATTTAAAAATGTAATAGAATAAGAATTAAAATGAATAAACAAATAGTAATAGTAATTTATTTCCAAAACTTCAGCACACATTACATCAATGAGGTCTCGACCCCTGAACTAGGACATCCTGTATGACAGGGGTCGAGGTTTCTCCAGTTATATGTATATTCGATAGGTCTGAGAATCAGTCTTAACCTATTTTTTTTCTTTGATCCTCTTCTTTTCTTATAGCTGTTCACATTTATGAGAAATCTTAACAGAAAAATCCGAAAACACTTTTGCCCAACCTGATGAAAGTTAGCCTGACTCAATAACATACTATATTAAATATCTTTATGTTTCAGGCCCCTATATCTCAAGCTACCTCTGTAACGTGGTAGGCAGAAAGCCATGCCTATACCTCGGAGGAAGCGTGTTCGTACTGTCCTACATTTTGCTAGAAGTTGCCAAAACTTTGCCTTTGCTATACGTAACTCGAGCGTTTGTTGGAGTTGGTTTAGGAGTTTTATTTGTTACACATCTCGTCTATTTTGGAGTTTTCAAATTCAAATTTCAAAATATTTTATTTCATATAAACCTACAAGGTCACTTATGAAACGTCAGAAGCTAGGTGCACAGTTCCAATTGCTTGCTTCCTATGGAGAAAAGTCGGCAAGAAACTCCACTTTTAAAAATAAATGGTTTTTATAACGTTTTCAAATTACAGTATTAATAGGTATGAGAGGATAGTGTGGGCCTATCAACAAGTACCACGTACTTAACAAAATAGAAAATGGTCCACAAGTCTACAGCCCACAACGTTCTCAAATTTACAAAAAAAAAAAAAAAATAGTCTATATAAAAGATAAAAAGAAAAAAAAAAATTTGAAAGTTGTAGGTTTATAATGTCAAATTTTGAAAATATTATGTTAAGGAAGTATGTAATAAAAGTAAAATAGAATAATCATCGTTATTTGGGGCAGTTGATAGACATTTACATTGTTATGCCATTGATGAGGTACCACGGAAGCCACATGTGCAGAAGGAATCATTGCCAAACTTCTTTGTCTTCAACGTAGTCTCTAATCTTATAATATGCTTTTTTGATAAGAACACGTTTGATGTGGGTTTTGAACTTTCCATCGATTAGTTCTGTAACCGACTTTGGCAACTGGTTATAAAAACGGATACTTTTCGTAAGTATCTTTAGTGCTCAGCGACAAGACGCCGTCGTCGCGCCACCAACACGCCGCCACCACACCGCTAGTACTGTTTAAACTGTAATTTTTATTCCACCGCCGCCCGGCCGCTTGCAGAAATGCACGTGCTTTATAAGTGATATGGCAAAATCGGCGGCCACGCTACACTCGTGTATATATGAAGAGGTTTGTTTTCCAGCTACGCATTCATATGCTAAGGCGAAAATTTATGGGATTCAAGAAAACCCTATTTTAATGTATTTTTGAAAATTACCTTGATATCGTCACAAAATATCTTCTCAATAAAGTTTTTCCTTTAATTTTTAACTGTTTGAAGTTTTAGAAAACTTGGTTACTTCGAATGGTTCAGTTCCGTGTTTGGCTTCTACCGAGAACGGACGTGTATTATTCGCGCGCGGGTGCTCTAGTTTTGAGTAATTCCCTGGCGCAGCACAATAACACCGTCGTCGCCGCGTTGCAAAATCGGTGTATCAAGGTCGCCGCGATGACCCAGTTATTAATTATCGTACAGTGAATTAATGTTAACAGTTTATTTAAATAATTGTGAGTGAAGTTTCTATTTACCTTACAATGTCGTCAACTAAGATAAAAATTAAAACGGATCTGGAAAAGCTGTTGTATGACAGCTACATCAGTAACGTCAATGATCTGAAGGTCCAAATAGAAGGCCTCCAGCGACAACACCAAACCCTTCAAAAAGAAAATACAAGCTCCAAGGGACAAGAAAATAATATCCCTAAGGAGTTAGAAACTAAGAGTAACATACAATTTGCTCAATCTGAAAAAGAAAATGTCGACTACTACACAGACGAGGAAGAACTTGCCAAAGAGACTGAGTGGATTAGGGCCAAAAGTTGGAAGAAAAGGAAGCTAAACATCTCCCTCTCTCCACCACAACAACCCGGAACAAGCGCCCAACAACAACAAAAATGTGAGAAAGAACAGACATTAGTCAAAAAAGTGCCTCCGCCACCCCCAATCATAATAGACGGAGTCAAGAACTACCAAATGTTTTACGACTCACTAACTGAAACCCAACCAACAGAATCATTCACGGCAAAAATGATGAATGGAGATTGTGTGAAGCTCAACGCCAAAACCGAGGACTCTTAAAGAGCGATTGCTAGATTTTTGTCAGAAAAAGAATCTTTGGCATTCATACGAGAACAAACAGGCTCGACCAATAAGAGTTATAGTGAAAAAAATACATTCTTCCTGCCAGCCAGATCGAATCAAAGACGATTTAAAATCGCAAGGTCTGAAAATAGAAAAAGTTGACAGCAAGTTGAGCTGGAAGAGTAAAGAACCACTCAATATGTTCGTCTTATCATTTAATAATGACGAAGATGTCAACAAAATCTATGGCATCAAGCACATTTTAGGGTGTAAAATTGAAATACACCCTCTTAAAAATCCGAAACTCATTCCTCAATGTAAGAGATGCCAGGCATATGGCCATATACATAAATACTGTAGAAAAGAGTCAAGGTGTGTAAAATGCACTGGCAAGCATCTTACAGCGAACTGTACTAAATCTCCTCAAGAGAAACCAAAATGCGTCCACTGCGGCTTACCCCACCCAGCCAACTACAGAGGGTGTGAAGTAGCCAAGGAGATGCAAATTATGAAAAATAAAAACATCAAAAAGAAACTTGTTGTGCCAACTGCCCAACAGTATCCTTCCATAAGAAATCCTGACAAGCAGGCACAGAAAAAAAGTTTTCAGACATCAGTAAAACCTATTCAAGCAAGTACTTCCTATGCACAAATATATAATATATATGCGAAACAAGGTACTCAACCTTTTAATCTGGAGGATAAGATAAATCAGATCTTGCAGTGTATTACTACATTTGACAAAAGATTAGAGAAGCTAGAATCCAGTACCAAAACAGCTGTTTTTAATTGTCAAAATGAGTGACACACTAAAAATAATGGCTTGGAACTCCAATGGGCTCCTCAAACATCAGAATGAGTTGCAGGCAGTCCTAGAGACAGAAAATATAGACGTGTGTTTGATCTCCAAAACGCACTTTACTAACCAATCTTTCATCAAATTTAGAGGGTACAAGATATATAATTCGCTCCACCCTGACAACTCCGCCAGAGGAGGTAGCGCGGTTATCATCAAAGAAAATATCAATCATTACGAACAAAGTAAATTTGAAGAACCAGACATTCAAGCAGTGGCAGTATCTGTTAAAACCAAATTTTGTCACGTTTCGATAGCAGCCATATACTGTCCTCCAAGGCACATGATAAGAAAAGAGCGATATTTACAATTCTTTGAACTTCTAGGCCATAGATTCATTCTAGGCGGTAATTTCAATGCCAAGCATACGCACTGGGGATCAAGACTTACTACAACAAAGGGCAGGCAGCTCCTAAATGCAGTAAAAGATAACCATTGTGACGTTAAGAGCACAGGGAAACCAACATACTGGCCAACTGACTATCAGAAAATACCGGATCTCATAGACTTTTTCATATGCAAAAATATATCCACTAATTACTTAAATTTGGAGGAAGGTTTTCACATGAATTCGGACCACTCCCCGATTATCCTAAGACTTAGTCAAAAAATCCTACTAAGAGAAAGCCATTTAACCCTGGTTAATAAGTCTACAGATTGGGACAGTTTTGCCTTTGATCTAAATAATATTATCGACCTAAAAACTCCTTTGCAAAATCAGAATCAGCTGAACTCGGAAGTAAACAAATATGTTGTTAATATCCAACAATGTGCGTGGAACAATACGCCACAGTTAAAACGTAAATATAAGGGACTTATCTATCCCAAAGAAATTGTGAATTTACTATCTGAGAAAAGAAAGCAAAGAAAGTGGTGGCAGCAAACGAGGTGCCTCCGGGATAAAACATTACTAAATAATCTAACTAAACGATTAAAAAGGAAAATTCTACAATTTGAGCATGAATGTCTGAATGCTAACCTTATGCAGCTAACCAACGACCAATCCACGGTTTTCTCTCTTTGGAAAGCGACAAGAAAACTAAAAAGGCCGATTATGCAAATACCGCCCATCAGAAACAGCGACAGAAAATGGGAAATAAGCAATGAACAAAAAGCGCTTGGGTTTGCCCAATACTTAGAAGACACTTTTCAACCCAATGAGAGCTCCATAGACATACTTAAGAGTGAAAAGTTATCACAAAGTCAAAGAATTCGACTTGTGACTCCTAAAGAAGTTCTGAGAGAAATTCAAACCAACATTAGCTCAAAGAAATCCCCGGGTTACGACCTCATAACAGGAGAAACTTTAAAACACCTCCCGCGCAAAGCCACAGTAAAGCTGACCAGACTTATAAATGCTGCATTTATGCTAAAATATGTACCTGAGCCATGGAAGGTTGCTGAAGTCATTATGATTGCGAAGCCTGGGAAACCACCCCATGAAGCATCATCATATAGACCCATTTCCCTGTTGCCCGTATTATCGAAACTATTTGAAAAACTGTTATTAAAACGGTTGAAACCAATAATAGAAGAAAAAGACCTAATACCAAACCATCAATTTGGCTTCAGGGAAAAACACTCTACAATAGACCAGGTACACAGAATAACTGACATTATTGAAAAAACATTTGAAAACAAGCAAGTCTGCGCTACCGTATTCCTAGATGTCGCGCAAGCTTTTGATAAAGTTTAGCATGAGGGTCTGGTCATCTTTATTTAAACTCAGACGCATGCTACCTCCAGAATTTGCAGACATTCTAGAATCATATATAAGTAACAGAATGTTTAGAATAAGGCAAAAGGACGCTTATTCCGAGCTAAAAACTATAAAAGCCGGGGTACCACAAGGAAGTGTGTTAGGCCCAATCCTGTACCTGCTATACACTTGCGATATCCCTGAGCTGGAAAACAACACCATTGCGACCTTTGCAGATGACACTGCTATTATGGCTACCGGATCAAGCCACAAAAAGCGGTCAAAAAAGTTCAACTAGCTGTGAACAAAGTTTATGACTGGATACAAAAGTGGAAGATCAAACTGAATGAATCAAAATCAATTCATATTGATTTTACTAATAAACACTGCGATTTCCACCCAATCTATATAAATGGCATGCAAGTGCCTTATGCTAATACAGCCAAATACCTTGGCATAACTCTTGACACGAAACTGCGTTGGAAATCTCATGTCAAAAAGAAAAGACCGGAACTAAACATACGTTATAAAAGTATGTATTGGTTACTCGGAAGAAAATCTTGCCTATCAATACATAATAAACTTATAATATACAAGCATATTCTTATGCCAATTTGGACGTATGGCATCCAACTTTGGGGCTGTACTTTGGGGTTATATGAAATAAACTATTTTATTTATTTATTTATTTAATATTTAGTGACGAACTCTGAGAAAATTTCAAAAATACGTAAAAATTGGGTTTTCTCGAATCCCATGAATTTTCGCCTAGGCTTTATGGGGGGTGCTTAATTGTTGCAAATAGGTCACACTAGCACATCCTGGAAGAAATACGTCAAATTACAAGTCAACATGTATATATGGAGAGCTTTATTTTCCAGCTACGTATATAAATGTGTAGCTGGAAAACAAAAATCTCCATATATACACGAGTATAGCGTGGCCGTGTGTCGTAGTGGACGATCCCCCCTACATTTTCATATTAAGCGAAGCTAAGAACAAAGGTGTACCTTATCCCTGGGCTGCTGTGCAGCGTCGCGTCGCTTTAACACTTAAAACTTCTTTATTCACGTGTGTAAGTATAAAGAGTATCAAATAAAACAATCAGCTATTTTCTACTTGTTTCAGGTCACCTAGAGTTCGAGGTACATTGCTAACACTGACTGCGTTCTTTAGTTCTACTAGCATTTTGTTTGTGTACTCAGTAGGACCGTTTATATCATACATAGCAATTAATTGGATAGGTGTGGCTTTATGTGCTGCATTTCTTGTTGGGGTATTCTTTTTCGTACCTGAAACTGCTGTTTATCAAGTTATGAGGGGTAAGTTGTTTTTCTTCAGAATTTATCACGTACTATCTGCGCCGCGCGGTTTTACCCGCATGAGTCTCGAGTAGCAACATCGACATATAAAGTATTTTATGTCTTATCTCAGGTCATGGTCTATCCATGTACCAAATTTAATTCAAATCCGTTCAGCCGTTTTAGCGTGAAAACGTAACAAACAAACGAATATACAAAAAAAGTAATCTTTTCTCTTTATTATAATAATATATTTATATATATTAGCTTCTGCCCGCGACTTTGTCCGTGAGCCTATAACCTTCCTCAAGAATCGGGCTATACAAAGCAAAAATAATTTTTCAAATCTCACTGGTAGTTCCGGAGATTTCAATCTGCATACAAACTTAAAAAGAAATAAACAAACATTGACCGATTTGGACCAAATGCTGCCCAGACATGAGAGTGCTTAAAATATATACATAATAAAATAAAATAAAAAAATTGGTCCCAGGGTTAAAAAGTTTTGTGTGTTTTGTGTTTTAAGGTTTTTCTGGTAGTTTTATTTATTTATTTTATAAAGATAGCATTGTTGCTTTTGAACTCGTTGGTTTTACTGTGAAAAGTGCTATAGCGTCATGGTGTCCAGGGGCTGATGACGGAGCCGGATGGTGGACATAAGAACTCTTCAACCATAGCACCCTCGTATTTGGACTCGTTGACTTTGTCTGGATATGTAGTATAGTCCAAGGTGGTATCCAGGGTCTGATGATGGAGCGAGCAGGTGACCTTAGGAGTTCCTTAGGAGTTCAAGATCATGACTGTGCTATCTTGTTTGACTGAGGAGTTCTTCAGTCAAGCAAGATAGAACAGTCATCAGTTTTGTAATGTAGCCTTGAATCACTTTTATAAAGACCTCAAAATAACTCCAGCTTTAACGACTGCCTTTCACATTAATATAATAGACAGTCCCCATACTCGCGATTTTATAAACATAGCTAGAGAGCGGTTGAATGTTGTCAATAACTTGGAAGATTATGTCGACGAAACAAGACTAAATCGAAACAAAGCCAACACGTTGAGTTGCCACATCAAGCGCTGAACGCAGACATACCACAACGCGCTGCAACACGCCGTGTTCGGGTTGGCGACAAGTCAATCTTCATCCTGAGGATACCTCGTTGAGAGGTGAAACACGTGTCGATTTCTTTCAGGAGTTTTTTATGGCTCTTTGGAAATAGCTAAGCAGTTACTTAATTTATCCACGTTTATTGTATTTTATTATGGATTTCCGCAAGGTCACGCCTGAATCAATTAATTATACTTTTTCTCGAAACTCCTCGGATAGATTTTGATGACCTTTGGTTTACAGACTAGTATAAGCCTAATCAACATAATGCATAATGTGTCCATTCTGAGCAGCACTTGGTCCAACTCCCATAGAAAGATGGTCAATGTCCTTTTACCTCTTTATAATATTTGTATAGATTAGTTTAGACATGCATGTGATCTCTAGTCTTTTTTTTTTTTTTTTTTTAAAAAACGTTGCCCCACACTAGGAATTTCTCCTGTATTGTGGGTGCGTTTACAAACATTTAAACTCACATACACAAACAGCCAGACCCGGAACAACTACTTATAGGTCATACAAATATTTGTTCCGTGCGGGAATCGAATCCGCGACACGCAGCTCAGCAGTCAATCGCTTAACCACTGCGCCAACCGTGCCGTCAGTCTCTATGTACCATCTATCGTAGTATATTATCTTACCCAAATATTTATTACCAATGAATGATCTGTCCTCACCAGTTAAGTTAAAACATCTTTTCTGAATCGTGCTAAATTGCAGCATTGGAATTCGAGAGGCTTTCCTTATAATGATGATGCTAATTATTGTCGAATACCCACAGAACACAAAATTTGTAAAATAAATTGTGAGCTAATAATTGTACTGCAAAATTAAAAATAACATCTCATATTTCAGGCAAAACCGAAGAAGCAAAAGCCAATCTCACATCACTTGGCAGACAAAATGACATAAACGAAATAGTAGCACAAGCAAACGAAAAGCCGAAACCAAAAATGGCTCAACTGACTGAGATGTACACAGTTAAGAGTAATAGAAGAGCTGCGTTTATAATAATATCTTTAGGTATTTTTTCACAATTCAGTGGAATGATGGTGGTGAACGCCTTTGTTACTGTTATTTTCGAAATGACAGGATCAGATATGGAGCCACATATATCTACTATTATAATTGGTGTTACTCAAGTCTTTGCGACAGTCATTGCGCCAGTCCTTGTCGATAGAACTGGAAGGAAAATATTAATGTTGGCATCTACAGGAGCTTGTTCATTGAGTTTGGTAAGTTCATCTTTGTTTTGGTTATCTTCAAAAGTATTCTCCTTAAGCTCTATTCATTTGTCTCTTTAGATTTAATGATCTAGTCCAGTGGTTCCGAAAGTTGACTAAACCGCGACCCACCTTACAAAAACTTCTAAATTTGGGACTCACCTCACCAATGCTGTTATGGGGAAAAAAAAGTAGATTAAATATTTCTGAATGAAAGACTGTTCAAATAAGAAAAAAAAAATTCAGTTACAATCGAAAATTTTAATACTTGAGAAGAATGTATTTGTTTCCAATTTTTTGTCACAATAGTTTTAGCACCAACTTCCATTTTAGTAACTTTTAATCGCAATGAATTTGATACTTCTAATTTATTTCGGTATTCATTTTTAATAATTAATCATAGCTGAAAATCAATTTTTAAACGCCCTCTCAATAATCACTCGCGACCCACCAGTAGATCGCGACCCACAGTTTGGGAAACTCTGCTCTAGTCTAACAATATTGGTTATTCCTATCAATCAATCTACCTAGCCTTTTCCCAACTATGTTGGGGTCGGCTTCCAGTCTAACCGGATGCAGCTGAATACCAGTATTTTACATGGAGCGACTGCCTCTCTGACCTCCACAGCCCAGTAACTTGGGTAATACGATACCCCTTGGTAAGACTGATTGTCAGACTTTCGGGCTTCTGACGACCCGTAACGACTGTCAAAGATCCACGAATGACAGCTGGGACCAACGGCTTAACGTGCTTTCCGAGGCACGGAGGAGTCTCGGTGTGTAGAAATGGTCACCCATCCAAGGACCAACCCTGGCAAGTGTAGCTTAACCTGACAGATCGACCCGAGCGGCTGTTAGTACTTAGGCCACGAGCTCCTCCTCCTCCTCATTGGTTATTCCTATCATGGGTCTATATAGTATATTGTTCCGCCTTATTAACTAATTCTCCAAACAGATCTATGACGTATTCATTTTCGTAATCTTTTTATTGTTATTTTTCAGGCAGCTCTTGGAACGTATTTCTACCTGTACAACAATGGTTATTCAATCGCTGAGAACTTACAATGGCTTTCGCTAGTATCAGTGATGATATACTGCGTCGCTTATTATACTGGTAAGTTTGTGCAAATTAGGACATTGCTTTTGAAACTTTAGGGTAAAGAACCGCATGTCAGCGTAGCTATTAACAACCATTCGACAGGTTTCTGAATCGAAAATGACACATTTTTAGTTTCCTGATATGATTAGTAAGTATATACAGCCTAAAATATATGAGACACTGGCCTCCTCTAGTCTCTGGGGCGTAATTCACCACGTGTGCCCCGTGTGGGTTGGTGGACAGTCATGTCTTTGAATGATTGGTTCTAGTATTTAACGGTTTGCTACAAGATAATAATGTCTCATATCTTTCTTCTCCAGGTATGGGTATCATTCCCAATACATTTGTCGGCGAGATGTTCACAGACACCTGCAGAAGCTTCGGTGGTACGCTCGTGGTGTCCATCAGCTTTGTGTTCGGATTCGGAATATCAACCGCATTCGGTTACTTGTTGGCAGTGTGGGGACCTAGTATCATCTTCTGGATATTTTCCTGTGCTTGCGCTTTGGCTTTCATCTTTACTATAGTTGTTGTACCTGAGACAAAAGGAAAGAGTCTTTTGGAAATTCAAGCGCTCTTGAGTAAATAATTAGAATAGCTGTAAGTCTGTGATATTATTATTAAATGTTTAAGTTTACTATTGATTTTTATTTTTTGGACTTGTCCTAAAATATAGACTAGAACGTAGGGGTTGACGTAAAAATTTTGTTAAAATTTGTCTGATAAACCTATTCCAAAATTCAATATTCATTAATGTTTCATAGTGTCCGAACGGATACCATATTCCTGACAAATGTAGTACGGAGAAATGAGAAGTATTGAAAAGAATTGTTAAGTAGCTAGGTATAAACAAACAGCAAACTGCTGTTTTGTATTAAAATATAACATGCTCAAAACCATAATGAAGTCAGGTAATAATTTATTTCTCAAAAACAGAATATTATTATTCACTTTGAATGAGAAACACTAGTTACATACATTTAAACGTTCTTTGAAACGAGTATCGGAACGGTAGGTTTAAAATGTTTGAAGTTAGAAGTAGGTGCAATATTGTTAGTCACTAACTTATCGTTACGTTAACTATGCTAAAAAAGATCGAGTTTAGAAGGTATTTTTTTTTTATATTTGTTTCTTGATGTAGGTAATCTGCAAAAAATATTGAAACTTTGAGTCCATACGTATCGAAACACAGTTTCTATCATAGTCTGTTGCTATTCAAAGTATAATCACTTTTTAATGTTTTTTTAAACTTAGGTAAAATATTGTATCTAGTTTACGTTTTCTTGTATTTGTTGTGAATATAAATGTATAATAGTTTTTATTATTAATATTATAGTTTATGTAAATATTCCAAGTTATTATGAAACACATATTAAATTAATTAAAAATTTTTCAGTATGTGGAATTTTAATTTCTTTTTAATTATGGGAAAAGATTGTATTTCCTTAATATCTTTCGGCAATTCATAATACATTTTAGCACCCTCATACTTAATATTTCTAGTACCATAGTTTTTTCATGGTCTACTGTACCGGGTCTGAATTTGCGCATTTTTTGTAAAAATTATTTGAGAATGTGTATCTTTTGTGTAAGGATACAGGTATGGAATTTATATATTTGAGCAAGTGTCATTAATTTGATTTTATGAAGTTTCGGTTGGCGTTAAGTAATTAAGATGAAAGAGTAATTTAAAGATTTTATTTTGAGTGATTTGTAAAGGAGAAAATTCACTGTCCATACATTTTTGGGCTAAATGTGAAAAAAGCCAAACAAAAAAAAAAATATATATTCCGTTAGAACATGTTATTTTCTTCACTTTTCACTATGGGACCAAATCTGTAGGGCCATTCCTTGCGCTGTTATACGAGTTTGAAAAATACTGTTTTCAGTACCTATGGTTTAGATAAAAGAATAACAGTAATGTAATTATTATAACAGCTTTGTATGCCAGTAAACATTACAGTTATTATCTTTAACTGTGAAACTAAGGCTCTTGGGTTATTCTCCACATAACTACAGTGTGCAATTTGCAATTACAATGTGCAATTTTTCTGATTCTGCTTTAGTTAAAGGTGAGAATGCAATTTGGTTTATTAAACTTACTCTTTTTTTTTTTAGTGTATAATTCATTATGGTTTAGTGTATTTATCAATATATGTATAAGTATTTACATTATTTAAAACTATCAGACTTAAAATAATAATATGTACAAGTATATAAAAGGGGGGGGGGAAATAATCATATGGCATCAAAAAATTCGTCCGTATCGTTGTCAATAGGAAAAGTGCCCAAAAGGCTGGCAGCCACGTTGCCACGTGATTGCCACGTTGTATGGAAATGCTGATTCTTTGACCAAAGAATAGCCCTCTGGTCACGTGAAGAGTCGACCAGCCACTTGGCGATCTCTTGAAAAACAAGGTGGGCACTCGGACCCCTAGTGTTTCAACCCCAAACGGCTCAAACATATAAGTCCCAATAAGATTGGAGTATTTGCGCCGTTTGAGGTTTTCCGCACCTGCAGCAGCAGCCCCAGCACAGCCCGCCGTGCTAGGAAGATGGGATGGCGCAAGGGTGTCGACACACGTTGCATCCCACACCACTGCTGGCATTAGAAAAAGCAGAGATATTTTGTATAATTTGTACAATGAGAAGTCATTGACCTCTGATCTAGCCCTTCATAATTATGTTAGAAACTATTCTAAGATATTTAAACGAGTCTGCGCCCAAGCTAAATCAAAATTAATAAGTAACAAAATTAGTATTTCTAACAATAAAATAAAAGCTGTGTGGCAGGTAATTAATAAAGAAACAGGAAACACAAAACAGCGAGGTCAGAATGAATTGTCTTTAAAAATTGAGAATGAAACCATTTCAGATAAGTTTAAAGTTGCTGAGACGCTAGAAAAGTTCTTTACCAACATCCCATTAGAGGTTACGAAATCTCTCCCCTCATCATCAATAGTAGCTGAATCCCTTTTAAAAGAAAATTTCAGTAAGGACATTCCAAGTTTTGAATTCAAGCCCATTTCTATTGTCACAATTAAAAAAGCATTTAAAAGTCTTAACATAAAAAACACAAAAGACTTATGGGGGATTTCCGTTAAGGTTCTTGGGGATATCATTGATACAATTGCCCCTGTCCTAACAAGCATATTTAATCAATGTTTAGAGAGCGGTACGTTTCCCGATTTAATGAAACAACAAAGTAGTACCAATTTTCAAATCGGGTAGTAAGAGTGATCCCTCAAATTATAGACCTATATCTGTGCTACCAGCATTGAGTAAAATATATGAAAAAATAATGCTAGACCAGATGTTGTCACATTTTAATTCAAATGGAATTTTACATAGTCACCAGTTTGGTTTCACGAAAGGTAGGTCGACGACTGACGCAGGAGTAAAACTCATCAGTCACATTTTGGAATCCTGGGAGAAGTCCCAGGATGCAATTGGCATTTTCTGTGACCTCTCAAAAGCGTTTGACTGCGTTGACCACAAAACACTGATCTGTAAATTACACCACTACGGAATTCTTATTTTATGGGGGCATGACCCCCCCTGGGCTGCGTTTAGGTCGACCTCTGGTATTTTTTCTAATCTCATTGATAAATTTAATCAAATAAATACTTTGTATGATGTTGCCACGTAGGATGTTTGCCATTGCCACTCATACGAACGACATGCAAAATAAGACTGTGCTGTTATTATAATTATGATGGTGGAGTTTTCTGCCGGCTTTTTTCCATAGAAAACGACCAAGTGAAACGATTCTTAGCTTCTGACGTTTCATAAGTGTCCATGTAGGTTTATCTGAACAACTAGACGCAGAAATTAAATACCCCAAAATAGTGTTAAGACAAACCACCCCAGCTCCGGTCCTGGCAGCCTCCTAAATCTTAAGAAGTACTTTTTAATTATATCCCAAACACGGTCAACATAAATATTCAGTAACGGCTAGGGCTGCGCAGGGTAGGCTGTGCAGGCCGTTAACGGTTAGGTAGGTAGTAAAACAGCTTGACAAGTTAATACATATATTTTCAACACAGCACTAGGTAGAAATTACACGGCTAGGTCGCGGTAAGGTCACACTGTTTTGTTCTGAGCACTAACACAGTAAAATAGGAAGGGTACCGTCCTTGGTAGCATGTGGTAGACACGGGGACCTGCTCAGCACAGGCTCCGCTGTAGGCCGGACGGCTCTAGCACGTGGTAGTACACGTCAGCAGCCGTAGAGCTCGCCTGTCAGCACAGGCTCTCGGCGATAGGCAGGCCTTCGTCAGACCTCAGTAGCGTGCAGTAAGCCACGCATGCAAGCAACGTGCAGAATTGAGTAAGAGGTATTGTCTTCAGCCCGAACAGAGAGCCCTGGAAGCGCCATAGGGAGCGCATGTTAGACGCGGTGCAAATATCAGCAAGCCGCATGCGATGTGCTAGCTTCTTCCCCTTTCTAAGCCAAGGAACGGTGTGGGAAGCATGGTAGGTGAAGCTCAATACATCGCAGCGGCTTACAGGCAGAGAGTTTGCAAACATAGCGTGGCACATTGACAGATGTAAAATGAGGTTAAGTATGGCGAACACGCGAGCATAAAACACAATGCAATCGATGTAAATCGATGGCAATTATGATCATAGCAGATGGCTCGCTGATCGCTTGTAACACACAGTGAGGCCCTACACAGCCTCGATGCAGTAGCAATACATACATATTACCATCTCCTGTGCACCGCATAACCCCAGCCGCGTGTCCGACATCGACATACGAGAAATCAGAAACTACATAGGTGATGAAATCAATATAGGTTATCCGGTGTAGAGGGTCTAGTATAAATACCAAAGTAATGTGGAACTCACCCTAGGTCGAGGCACAAGTAATCCTGATAATCAAGGAATACCTTCCTTTATGTAAGCCAGCGGAAGTCGAAATGACAGAGCGTCCTTAGAATATTAGTGTTGTACCACGTTTTTAGTGATGTGGTTAGTTACTTACTAATTGTGATTAATTACGGTTGAGACCTCACACAACGCTACACTACATAAACTGAGAAGACCGCCTGCCTTATTTTGTTTTGCTCCCCTGGGCCCCCGACAGGCTTAGTCCGCCACTAATTGGAACCTGTCCTGACTGACCCCGACTATGTGACCCCCACTGACTCGAAAGCTGGATCCGCCCTTGACCAACATTGAGATTAGCTTTGGTATCGGTACGATGAGTCAAGCAAGATAGTTGATAACTTTATCTCTTTTTGATTTTTCAGATGATTTTTTGTATATCCTATTACAGTCTTGATAAGCCCGATGACTCAGTTGTGAATATAAATGGAAAGTGGTTCCGCACATAAATAATATAATAAATAGTATAAAACAAAGTCGCATTTCGTGTCTGTGTTTGTGACCGCTTACTTCTTGTTACTACACAATGAACTGTAATTTGGTTTTAATAAAAAAAAAAAATCTCCTGCTTAAACGGCAATAAAACTTAAATTAAACAAATAATTACCTACCTAATTAGTTATCTAAATAGTAAACAGGAGCAACATTCATTCTATAAACGAACATAATAACTTAACAACAAAAACTAAAACGGTGAACTAAATATTAGTTACCTGTTCTGCTAATTATTCCTAAAGAGCCATAAAAAACTCTGAAAGAAATGACACGTGTTTCACCTCTCAACGAGGCATCCTCAGGATGACGATTACCTTGTGAACTCGAATACGTCGTGTTGTCACACCGAGCGCTGGACGGAGAGAAGTTTTCGTTGGTTATAAAATAATAAAAAAACAGCGGTTCCATACATTTTGACCGCGTAGGTATTGCACTTTTCTATGTTAACCAGTGGATTTAAAAAAAACAACCAACGAATAATTTCAACGCAGTGGGGTTCAGAATCATGTAGGTACTGAATCCATGGTAACGTTTTCGGGTCGATGTCCAGGCAGGGGCACCCTGTATTATTATTATATAGGAAATAACGAACTTTTAGCAGATATGTAAATGGCGTTGCCTTGACTATGGTTGTCATAATGACGAATCATTGACTTAAAAAGGTCAGGTTTGCACAAAATAAGAAAAGTAGTGAGTCACACAGTTACTTTTAAAAACACATTTTATTTTTGCCGCGTATCCCTAACCGCCTATCTATTATTTTCATTCTTAAGGTAATATAAGATATAAGGGGTTATACTGTGTAACATATAGATAACAAAAACAGTTCAAATTGGTGTGCAAAGTAACGGAGTATTGCTAAGGCTACAAAATAAGAAAAGGAAATTATTTGAAATTATACCTAACGTGTGAAGTGAAACTGTATTATGGCGGCCGAAGTTAATACAAGTATACGAAAACAATATGTAATCGCAGGATGCTGTGAGTACTTCTGTTACTAATATGAAAAACAAAAAAAAAAAAACAACCCAGGCCAGGTGAAACTGATGCAAGTGCGCATGTTTAAAAGTCATTTATTCAAAATAGGCTGAGAATCAGCCCATTTTATCATCAAAATTTAGCCCCAAAAAGCCCTCTACTCCCTACTCCTAGCTCCTCCTAGATTCTCTTAGCTGCTCTACTTCCTAGTGTTTTAGCTGGGAAGAAGTGGCGCAACAAACGCCCCAGTAATACATCTGCCTGTGTGTCGTGCGTGCACTGGCAAAACATCACAACCAAACATGTTGAAATCTCTAGTTTCTGTCTAAAATATAAAAAGTAAGGATTTCAAATTGTTTGTTGTGAATGTTTCACCAGTGCAAATGCACAGTAATAAGTTTAGATAGTTAAAAGAAGAACTGCAATTTTAAACAGTGGTGGTATACACAGCGTCAGTATGTGCTAGCCCCTCAAGTTTTCAAATGTTATACTACTAGAACATTGAATTCGTTACGAATAATCTAAAGAATACTTCAAAAAGAGTTCATTCTTTCGACTTGGATTCGAACCTTCGCATCACCGAACGCCGTCATACTCATACCGGCAGTTTGACGAACTAGCCAGCTTTGTAGTAAAACAAGATCAAGGATTTATTAAATTATAGCAATACTTAATATTATTAAATTATTATATTAAAGTACCTATTTAATTTTTCTGGACTTTTTAATTTATATATATTACTTAAACAAAATAGTAAAATACTATTTAAAAAAATATATTGAATGACAAAAAGCACATTTCGTGCCTAGGATTTGAACATCCTATTATATCTTATGCACGGCAAGCGGTCTTGAAACCTCCGGTCTAAGTCGTTGAAAAACTTTTTGTAAATGTTAACCCTATTCACTAAAGCAATACCTACATTAATTATAATAAAATGTTTTTGCAAAGTACTAAAACCACCTTGGGTCTATCATGTATTTGAACGCACATGTTGTTGGGGGGGTAACTGCTTAATGGAGATGTGTGTACCTATGATAAGTAACATTATAATGCAGATAATAAAAGAAAACATCAAAATAAATTATTCAGCATTGCACACGCCAATATTAAGGTATGATTCCGAACAACACTGCACACGGCACTGATGTTCGTGGTTTACTTGTCAACAATTGTCAACATTCACGTGTTATCGCTCTGATGAACGCCGCACTACAGATCCACCGCGGCGGTAGGGCGACACTGTCGCGCAGCAGTGCCGTCGCAGCAATGTCGCGCATTGCTGCCGAGCTCGGAATGTAATCTCATATAAACCTATAGAAAATGTATGGGGACCAGTAGTGATAGTGCTGCGGCAGTACTGCCGCGTGCAGTATTGTTCAGAATCATACATTTACTCAATTCCGTTTGACCTTTGGTTTGACCTCTCTATCTATGGGAGACTTTCCTTTCGTGCTCTACCACTTTTATTAAAACTTATATTTTTGTAATTTTAGTATACGTTGGACAGTTACTAGTGGGCTTTGGCATGGGCTGGACAGCACCAGTATTTGTCAAACTGCAGGATCTTGATGAGACACCCTTGGGAAGGGTCATTACTGATGTAGAAGCATCCTGGATAGTGTCCATTTCATTTATTGGGATTATCGCAGGTATTGTTGTAGAAATATTTAGCTAATGTCATAGAATATATAATTACGTACACGTACAGCAGACTGCAAGTCGGTGGTAACAATTTGACCTTCAGCTAGCCTAGCATAGTACAGAGATTCAATAGAATGCGAGGCCAGCTTATACTGGTATTACACTGACGTACGGCCTACTTTACACAGTCGTTCATATGTCATGTTGAGTTTTAAAAGGATAGATACTGTCATACAGGTATGAGTAGAGGGAAAGCCAAGCATATTAAAAGACGCGATGTGTCATATATTAAGGGGGAAGCGTTAGGGTAGCCTGCGAAATTCAAATTTTCTTACGTTTTTTGCATTTTGCACATCGATCACTAATAAAGAACTAGATACACAATCAGCGTCAAAAAATGTCCTCACCGAATGAGCACCCAATTGAACATTTGGGTGCTCTTTTCATTTAGTAGCATTCGGACAATCCGACTGTAAATAACTCGTTAAAAAATTGTAAAAATCACACATCCAGGACGCTAAAAAAGGATGGAGTTTCATATTTTCGATAAGTAATAATATTATTATTATATAATTGTTATCACTGTACCGTAAATGCTGATATTCTGCCAAGAAATCATCGTAAAAACTTTTTAAAATTAAGTCTTATTAAACAGCAGGAGTTATAAATCATCTCAATTGTAAAGACTTACTAAACCTATTAATCATAGTATCGCATGCTCACTTAAATTGTTCAGGTTATGTGCATTGGCTCTGTTCCATTTGTTGGAGACGCTATTGTTTTTTTTATTTTTTATTATTAAAGATTTATTGTTTTTTTGAAGTGAAAACATTTTTAAAATGCGAAAAACAATTGAACTCGCGACACCGTTACCAACGCCTCATTAAAAGTATTTCCTGCACGATAAAATTGTTCAAGTTTTCACTTCTGTCGGCACTCCCAGAGTGCCACTGTTTTTTTTTAGTTTAATGAGACTTCTTTGCTGTTTCTATAAATATTATAGTAAGATTTTATACATTTAATTTTGACTAAATACATGTAAAATTGTTGTTATACGGGGTGGCAGGGACATCGCCGCGAAAACTGAAACCATGGATTCAGTACATGATCCTGAACACCCCTGCGTAAAAATTTTTCGTCGGTTATTTAAAAAAAAATCTGCTATTCCATACATTTTGACCGCGTAGGTATTGCACTTTTCTATGAAACAGTTGATTTTTTTTAAATAACCGACGAAAAATTTTTATGCAGGGGTGTTCAAAATCATGTACTGAATCCATGGTTTCAGTTTTCGCGTCGATGTCCCTGCCACCCCGTATGTTTGTTCCTTTATTTTATTTTATTTTTTCTTCTGTATATAGTTAGTTCTATTTACATGGACACTAATATTAAGGTATTAATGTTTAAACAATAATAAACTAAGTACATGTAATAAAATTAAAGATGTGAGATAAACTCACATATTCACTCACATTTTTTTAGCTTTCCTCGAGATCCAGTGAGGTGTGGAAAATGAATATCAATTATAGCACGTCAAAGATGTTGTGTGTGAGACGATGTCCCTGAATACACCATGGAATAGATTAAAATAAGCTTTCACAATTTTTTTATACATTAAACTTAACGAAATTAAAAAAAAGATTATTTATAAATTACAGTATAAACAAAAAAAATATTGGACAGTTCGACTCCACTCATTTCTTGTCCTAGCGGCGAGCCTGGGTCCTAAAACTTTATTGCTTTTTTTGGCACTTTGTAATTCTAACTTTAAAACATGCGTGTAAAGGTTGAATTTGATTTGATGTATATTGACCAGTGAGTATCGGTCGTAAAAATTTATTGCTTTTTGTACATAGCTTTGTGAAAACAACTTTAAGATTTGCGTTTAAGGTTGAATTTACATGAATGTATATTTGGTTCAACTAGAATTAAACACAATTTGATGACAGTTTTATGAGAACTTTTGCTTGGCATTGTGTATCTAGTTCTTTATTAGTGATCGATGATTTTGCAGGTCAGTGTCAAGTTTTATGTTGTTAAAAATACAACTCCATAAGTTAGCAGAGGTGTCAAATGTCATGATATCATGAAATCATGACATTTGGTACGAATCATATTTAGATCAACATATAACATGATACTGACCTCCAAATTGCAAAAATCGTAAGAAAATTTGGCTACTCTGACACTTTCATCTTAACGACCGGGTTCTGTACACTAATTACTGTTTCTTTTAAATAAGTGAAAAATAAAACAAGACTAGTAAAAACAAAAAAAAAAAACGGGCCGATCGCGTGTTGGACCACGAAAAATGAAGTGTTCTTAGTTAGGATGAATTTATCCCAAGAACAAACTTAACATTGTATTTGGAAAACATGTTCTCTCTTAGGGAATGTTTGGAAGAACATGTTTTTGCAACTACAAATGTAAGTTGGACGATTATTAATCGTTAACCTGTAAAGCCTACTTAGCTGTGATAGTTTTCGTTTTGACTAAGTGATTTTTTTCACTCCAAAACTAAACAATTAGCTGGACTGATTCACTTGCATACACTTGACTCCAAACATTTCGCAAACGGATCCCAGAATCAAAAAATGGTTACCACAATATTTTTGAATGACTTTTCCAACGACACCCACCCACATCAAGGGATAGACGAGAAAAAAAACCATCTCCATTTTACGAGTAGGTTAAGAACAAAAAAACAAACAAAATTATCATTTTATTGTACTATTTTCAGGTCCTTACATCACAGGCTACCTCTCTAACGTGGTAGGCAGAAAACCTTGCCTATACTTCGGTGGGAGCATGTTTTTACTGTCTTATGTTTTGCTAGCAGTTGCCAAAAGCTTGTCTTTGATATACGTGGCCCGACTCCTCGTTGGCGCTGGTAGTGGAGTGTTATATGTTACAAATCTAATCTACATTGGAGAATTGGCGTGAGTATCAGAATGTTGTATCATCCTCCTGCTCTTATGCCAATTTATTTGGCGTCTTCGCAATACGTTTCATTCTTCCATACATCTATATTAGCCGTCATCTCGGTGTTCCTAGCCATATTATCTTGATGACGCATTCTTTGATCCTCCTCTTTTCTTATAGCTGTTCATATTTATGAGAAATCTTAACAGAAAAATCCGAAAACACTTTTATTTATTTGGGGTTGGCGCAACATGTCTACTTATCTATACATATAAAATTCTCGTGTCACAATGTTAGTTGCCATACTCCTACGAAAAGACTTGATCGATGTTTATGAAATTTTATATGTATATTCGAAGGTCTGAGAATCGGTCTTAACCTATTTTTTTTTTCTTTGATCCTCCTCTTTTCTTATAGCTGTTCACATTTATGAGAAATCTTAACAGAAAAATCCGAAAACACTTTTGCCCAACCTGATGAAAGTTAGCCTGACTCAATAACATCCTATATTAAATATCTTTATGTTTCAGGCCCCTATATCTCAAGCTACCTCTGTAACGTGGTAGGCAGAAAGCCATGCCTATACCTCGGAGGAAGCGTGTTCGTACTGTCCTACATTTTGCTAGAAGTTGCCAAAACTTTGCCTTTGCTATACGTAACTCGAGCGTTTGTTGGAGTTGGTTTAGGAGTTTTATTTGTTACACATCTCGTCTATTTTGGAGTTTTCAAATTCAAATTTCAAAATATTTTATTTCATATAAACCTACAAGGGCACTTATGAAACGTCAGAAGCTAGGTGCACAGTTCCAATTGCTCGCTTCCTATGGAGAAAAGTCGGCAATAAACTCCACTCTTTTAAAAATAAATGGTTTTTATAACGTTTTCAAATTATACAGTATTAATAGGTATGAGAGGATAGTGTGGGCCTATCAACAAGTACCACGTACTTAACAAAATAGAAAATGGTCCACAAGTGTACAGCCTACAACGTTCTCAAATTTACAAAAATGAAAAAAAAAATAGTCTATATAAAAGATAAAAAGAAAAAAAAAAATTTAAAGTTGTAGGTTTATAATGTCAAATTTTGAAAATATTATGTTAAGGAAGTATGTAATAAAAGTAAAATAGAATAATCATCGTTATTTGGGGCAGTTGATAGACATTTACATTGTTATGCCATTGATGAGGTACCACGGAAGCCACATGTGCAGAAGGAATCATTGCCAAACTTCTTTGCCTTCAACGTAGTCTCTAATCTTATAATATGCTTTTTTGATAAGGACACGTTTGATGTGGGTTTTGAACTTTCTATCGATTAGTTCTGTAACCGACTTTGGCAACTTGTTATAAAAACGGATACTTTTCGTAAGTATCTTTAGTGCTCAGCGACAAGACGCCCGCGCCGTCGTCGCCGCGCCACCAACACGCCGCCACCACACCGCTAGTACTGTTTAAACTGTAATTTTTATTCCATCGCCGCCCGGCCGCTTGCAGAAATGCACGTGCTTTATAAGTGATATGGCAAAATCGGCGGCCACGCTACACTCGTGTATATATGAAGAGGTTTGTTTTCCAGCTACGCATTCATATGCTAAGGCGAAAATTTATGGGATTCAAGAAAACCCTATTTTAATGTATTTTTGAAAATTACCTTGATATCGTCACAAAATATCTTCTCAATAAAGTTTTTCCTTTAATTTTTAACTGTTTGAAGTTTTAGAAAACTTGGTTACTTTGAATGGTTCAGTTCCGTGTTTGGCTTCTACCGAGAACGGACGTGTATTATTCGCGCGCGGGTGCTCTAGTTTTGAGTAATTCCCTGGCGCAGCACAATAACACCGTCGTCGCCACGTTGCGAAATCGGTGTAAGGTCGCCGCGATGACCCAGTTATTAATTATCGTACAGTTCATTTAAATAATTGTGAGTGAAGTTTCTATTTACCTTACAATGTCGTCAACTAAGATAAAAATTAAAACGGATCTGGAAAAGCTGTTGTATGACAGTTACATCCAATAAAAATCACAGAGAGAAAAACTGGAACTTCTTGTCAATGATCTGAAGGTCCAAATAGAAGGCCTCCAGCGACAACACCAAACCCTTCAAAAAGAAAATACAAGCTCCAAGGGACAAGAAAATAATATCCCTAAGGAGTTAGAAACTAAGAGCAACATACAATTTGCTCAATCTGAAAAAGAAAATGTCGACTACTGCACAGACGAGGAAGAACTTGCCAAAGAGACTGAGTGGATTAGGGCCAAAAGTAGGAAGAAAAGGAAGCTAAACATCTCCCTCTCTCCACCACAACAACCCGGAACAAGCGCCCAATAACAACAAAAATGTGAGAAAGAACAGACATTAGTCAAAAAAGTGAATCCGCCACCCCCAATCATAATAGACGGAGTCAAGAACTACCAAATGTTTTACGACTCACTAACTGAAACCCAACCAACAGAATCATTCACGGCAAAAATGATGAATGGAGATTGTGTGAAGCTCAACGCCAAAACCGAGGACTCTTATAGAGCGATTGCTAGATTTTTGTCAGAAAAAGAATATCTTTGGCATTCATACGAGAACAAACAGGCTCGACCAATAAGAGTTGTAGTGAAAAAAATACATTCTTCCTGCCAGCCAGATCGAATCAAAGACGATTTAAAATCGCAAGGTCTGAAAATAGAAAAAGTTGACAGCAAGTTGAGCTGGAAGAGTAAAGAACCACTCAATATGTTCGTCTTATCATTTAATAATGACGAAGATGTCAACAAAATCTATGGCATCAAGCACATTTTAGGGTGTAAAATTGAAATACTTCCTCTTAAAAATCCGAAACTCATTCCTCAATGTAAGAGATGCCAGGCATATGGCCATACACATAAATACTGTAGAAAAGAGCCAAGGTGTGTAAAATGCACTGGCAAGCATCTTACAGCGAACTGTACTAAATCTCCTCAAGAGAAACCAAAATGCGTCCACTGCGGCTTACCCCACCCAGCCAACTACAGAGGGTGTGAAGTAGCCAAGGAGATGCAAATTATGAAAAATAAAAACATCAAAAAGAAACTTGTTGTGCCAACTGCCCAACAGTATCCTTCCATAAGAAATCCTGACAAGCAGGCACAGAAAAAAAGTTTTCAGACATCTGTAAAACCTGTTCAAGCAAGTACTTCCTATGCACAAATTGCGAAACAAGGTACTCAACCTTCTAATCTGGAGGATAAGATAAATCAGATCTAATTAGAGAAGCTAGAATCCAGTACCAAAACAGCTGTTTTTAATTGTCAAAATGAGTGACACACTAAAAATAATGGCTTGGAACTCCAATGGGCTCCTCAAACATCAGAATGAGTTGCAGGCAGTCCTAGAGACAGAAAATATAGACGTGTGTTTGATCTCCGAAACGCACTTCACTAACCAATCTTTCATCAAATTTAGAGGGTACAAGATATATAATTCGCTCCACCCTGACAACTCCGCCAAAGGACAACAAAGGGCAGGCAGCTCCTAAATGCAGTAAAAGATAACCATTGTGACGTTAAGAGCACAGGGAAACCAACATACTGGCCAACTGACTATCAGAAAATACCGGATCTTATAGACTTTTTCATATGCAAAAATATATGCACTAATTACTTTAATTTGGAGGAAGATTTTCACATGAATTCGGACCACTCCCCGATTATCCTAAGACTTAGTCAAAAAATCCTACTAAGAGAAAGCCATTTAACCCTGGTTAATAAGTCTACAGATTGGGACAGTTTTGCCTTTGATCTAAATAATATTATCGACCTAAAAACTCCTTTGCAAAATCAGGATCAGCTGAACTCGGAAGTAAACAAATATGTTGTTAATATCCAACAATGTGCGTGGAACAATACGCCACAGTTTAAAACGTAAATATAAGGGACATATCTATCCCAAAGAAATTGTGAATTTACTATCTGAGAAAAGAAAGCAAAGAAAGCGGTGGCAGCAAACGAAGTGCCCCCGGGATAAAACATTACTAAATAATCTAACTAAACGATTAAAAAGGAAAATTCTACAATTTGAGCATGAATGTCTGAATTCTAACCTTGTGCAGCTAACCAACGACCAATCCACGGATTTCTCTCTTTGGAAAGCGACAAGAAAACTAAAAAGGCCGATTATGCAAATACCGCCCATCAGAAACAGCGACGGAAAATGGGCAATAAGCAATGAACAAAAAGCGCTTAGGTTTGCCCAATACTTAGAAGACACTTTTCAACCCAATGAGAGCTCCATAGACATACTTGAGAGTGAAAAGTTATCACAAAGTCAAAGAATTCGACTTGTGACTCCTAAAGAAGTTCTGAGAGAAATTCAAACCAAAATTAGCTCAAAGAAATCCCCAGGTTACGACCTCATAACAGGAGAAACTTTAAAACACCTCCCGCGCAAAGCCATAGTAAAGCTGACCAGACATATATGCTGCATTTATGCTAAAATATGTACCTGAGCCATGGAAGGTTGCTGAAGTCATTATGATTGCGAAGCCTGGGAAACCACCCCATGAAGCATCATCATATAGACCCATTTCCCCGTATTATCGAAACTATTTGAAAAACTGTTATTAAAACGGTTGAAACCAATAATAGAAGAAAAAGACCTAATACCAAACCATCAATTTGGCTTCAGGGAAAAACACTCTACAATAGACCAGGTACACAGAATAACTGACATTATTGAAAAAACACTCGAAAACAAGCAAGTCTGCGCCACCCTATTCCTAGATGTCGCGCAAGCTTTTGATAAAGTTTGGCATGAGGGTCTGGTATTTAAACTCAGACGCATGCTACCTCCAGAATTTGCAGACATTCTAGAATCATACGTAAGTAACAGAATGTTTAGAATAAGGCAAGAGGACGCTTATTCCGAGCTAAAAACTATAAAAGCCGGGGTACCACAAGGAAGTGTGTTAGGCCCAATCCTGTGCCTGCTATACACTTGCGATATCCCTGAGCTGGAAAACAATACCATTGCGACCTTTGCAGATGACACTGCTATTATGGCTACCGGATCAAGCCACAAAGAAGCAGTCAAAAAAGTTCAACTAGCTGTGAACAAAGTTTATGACTGGACACAAAAGTGGAAGATCAAACTGAATGAATCAAAATCAATTCATATTGATTTCACTAATAAACATTGCGATTACCACCCAATCTATATAAATGACATGCAAGTGCCTTATGCTAATACAGCCAAATACCTTGGCATAACTCTTGACGCGAAACTGCGTTGGAAATCTCATGTCAAAAAGAAAAGACAGGAACTAAACATACGTTATAAAAGTATGTATTGGTTACTCGGAAGAAAATCTTGCCTATCAATACATAATAAACTTATAATAAACAAGCATATTCTTATGCCAATTTGGACGTATGGCATCCAACTTTGGGGCTGTACTAAACAAAGCAACGTCAAAATAATTCAACAATTCCAAAACAAAGTACTCAGGGATGTTATATGATGAATGATGTATATATTAGAAATGACGACCTCCACCGTGACCTTAAAATGGAACTCGTCACCACTATCATCCAAAAATTTGCTGAAGCCCACGAACACAGACTCCACCGACATGTGAATGTCGAGGCAATTCAGCTGCTAGACAACACGGACATAGTGCGTAGGTTAAAGAGAACTAAACCATTTGAGTTAGTATAGTGTGTAAATAGTGAATTAATAAATAGTAACAATGCTGTGCTATACATATAACACAAGAACAAAGTGTTTTACCAATTATCAGACCCTAAGAAAGTGCTACGAAATTGACCTTGTGTAATAGTGCAAATTGACACTATTCTTAGATATAACATAATCTATCTCGTAAAATATTAATATAGAATTAAATTGCTTATTAGTCTATTAGGCTAGATTGTAATCAATTACTTATTATTATTATGCTTATTAAAGTATTAGGTATCCAATGGAATAGCAATGAAACCCATTCAATTTGAGAGTTTTGAGAAAAGTAATATTTAGTGACGAACTCTGAGAAAATTTCAAAAATACGTAAAAATTGGGTTTTCTCGAATCCCATGAATTTTCTCCTAGGCTTTATGGGGGGTGCTTAATTGTTGCAAATAGGTCACACTAGCACATCCTGGAAGGAATACGTCAAATTACAAGTCAACATGTATGTATGGAGAGCTTTATTTTCCAGCTACGCATATAAATGCGTAGCTGGAAAACAAAAATCTCCATATACATATACACGAGTATAGCGTGGCCGTGTGTCGTAATGGACGATCCCCACTACATTTTCATATTAAGCGAAGCTAAGAACACGTCTGTACCTTATCCCTGGGCTGCTGTGCAGCGTCGCGTCGCTTTAACACTTAAAACTTCTTTAGTCACGTGTGTAAGTATAAAGAGTGTCAAATAAAACAATCAGCTATTTTCTAATTGTTTCAGGTCACCTAGAGTTCGAGGTACATTACTAACACTGACTGCGTTCTTTAGTTCTACAAGCATTTTGTTAGTGTACTCAGTAGGACCGTTTATATCATACATAGCAATTAATTGGATAGGTGTGGCTTTATGTGCTGCATTTCTTGTTGGGGTATTCTTTTTCGTACCTGAAACTGCTGTTTATCAAGTTATGAGGGGTAAGTTGTTTTTCTTCAGAATTTATCACGTACTATCTGCGCCGCGCGGTTTTACCCGCATAAGTCTCGACTCCGTAGCAACATCGACATATAAAGTATTTTATGTCTTATCTCAGGTCATGGTCTATCCATGTACCAAATTTAATTCAAATCCGTTCAGCCGTTTTAGCGTGAAAACGTAACAAACAAACGAATATACAAAAAATTAAATCTTTTCTCTTTATTAAAATAATATATTTATATATATTAGCTTCTGCCCGCGACTTTGTCCGCGAGCCTATAACCTTCCTCAAGAATCGGGCTATCCAAAGCAAAAATAATTTTTCAAATCTCACTGGTGGTTCCGGAGATTTCAATCTGCATACAAACTTAAAAAGAAATAAACAAACATTGACCGATTTGGACCAAATGCTGCCCAGACATGAGAGTGCTTAAAATATATACATAATAAAATAAAATAAAAAAATTGGTCCCAGGGTTAAAAAGTTTTGTGTGTTTTGTGTTTTAAGGTTTTTCTGGTAGTTTTATTTATTTATTTTATAAAGATAGCATTGTTGCTTTTGAACTCGTTGGTTTTACTGTGAAAAGTGCTATAGCGTCATGGTGTCCAGGGGCTGATGACGGAGCCGGATGGTGGACATAAGAACTCTTCAACCATAGCACCCTCGTATTTGGACTCGTTGACTTTGTCTGGATATGTAGTATAGCCCAAGGTGGTATCCAGGGTCTGATGATGGAGCGAGCAGGTGACCTTAGGAGTTCCTTAGGAGTTCAAGATCATGACTGAGCTATCTTGTTTGACTGAGGAGTTCTTCAGTCAAGCAAGATAGCACAGTCATCAGTTTTGTAATGTAGCCTTGAACCACTTTTATAAAGACCTCAAAATAACTCCAGCTTTAACGACTGCCTTTCACATTAATATAATAGACAGTCCCCATACTCGCGATTTTATAAACATAGCTAGAGAGCGGTTGAATGTTGTCAATAACTTGGAAGATTATGTCGACGAAACAAGACTAAATCGAAACAAAGCCAACACGTTGAGTTGCCACATCAAGCGCTGAACGCAGACATACCGCAACGCGCTGCAACACGCCGTGTTCGGGTTGGCGACAAGTCAATCGCCATCCTGAGGATACCTCGTTGAGAGGTGAAACACGTGTCGATTTCTTTCAGGAGTTTTTTATGGCTCTTTGGAAATAGCTAAGCAGTTACTTAATTTATCCACGTTTATTGTATTTTATAATGGATTTCCGCAAGGTCACGCCTGAATCAATTAATTATACTTTTTCTCGAAACTCCTCGGATAGATTTTGACGACCTTTGGTTTACAGACTAGTATAAGCCTAATCAACATAATGCATAATGTGTCCATTCTGAGCAGCACTTGGTCCAACTCCCATAGAAAGATGGTCAATGTCCTTTTACCTCTTTATAATATTTGTATAGATTAGTTTAGACATGCATGTGATCTCTAGTCTCTATATACCATCTATCGTAGTATATTATCTTACCCAAATATTTATTACCAATGAATGATCTGTCCTCACCAGTTAAGTTAAAACATCTTTTCTGAATCGTGCTAAATTCCAGCATCGGAATTCGAGAGGCTTTCCTTATAATGATGATGCTAATTATTGTCGAATACCCACAGAACACAAAATTTGTAAAATAAATTGTGAGCTAATAATTGTACTGCAAAATTAAAAATAACATCTCATATTTCAGGCAAAACCGAAGAAGCAAAAGCCAATCTCACATCACTTGGCAGACAAAATGACATAAACGAAATAGTAGCACAAGCAAACGAAAAGCCGAAACCAAAAATGGCTCAACTGACTGAGATGTACACAGTTAAGAGTAATAGAAGAGCTGCGTTTATAATAATATCTTTAGGTATTTTTTCACAATTCAGTGGAATGATGGTGGTGAACGCTTTTGTTACTGTCATTTTCGAAATGACAGGATCAGATATGGAGCCACATATATCTACTATTATAATTGGTGTTACTCAAGTTTTTGCGACAGTCATTGCGCCAGTACTTGTCGATAGAACTGGAAGGAAAATATTAATGTTGGCATCTACAGGAGCTTGTTCATTGAGTTTGGTAAGTTCATCTTTGTTTTGGTTATCTTCAAAAGTATTCTCCTTAAGCTCTATTCATTTGTCTCTTTAGATTTAATGATCTAGTCCAGTGGTTCCGAAAGTTGACTAAACCGCGACCCACCTTACAAAAACTTCTAAATTTGGGGCTCACCTCACCAATGCTGTTATGGAGAAAAAAAAGTAGCTTAAATATTTCAAAATGAAAGACTGTTTAAATAAGAAAAAAAAACATTCAGTTACAATCGAAAATTTTAATACTTGAGAAGAATGTATTTGTTTCCAGTTTTTTGTCACAATAGTTTTAGCACCAACTTCCATTTTAGTAACTTTTAATCGCAATGAATTTGATACTTCTAATTTATTTCGGTATTCATATTTAATAATTAATCATAGCTGAAAATCAATTTTTAAACGCCCTCTCAATAATCACTCGCGACCCACCAGTAGATCGCGACCCACAGTTTGGGAACTCTGCTCTAGTCTAACGATATTGGTTATTCCTATCAATCAATCTACCTAGCCTTTTCCCAACTATATTGGGGTCGGCTTCCAGTATAACCGGATGCAGCTGAATACCAGTATTTTACATGGGGCGACTACCTCTCTGACCTCCACAGCCCAGTAACTGGATAATACGATACCCCTTGGTAAGACTGGTTGTCAGACTTTCGGGCTTCTGACGACCTGTAACGACTGTCAAAGACCCACCAATGACAGCCGGGACCAACGGCTTAACGTGCTTTCCGAGTCACGGAGGAGTCTCGGTATGTAGAAATGGTCACCCATCCAAGGACCAACCTCGGCAAGCGTAGCTTAACCTGATAGATCGACCCGAGCGGCTGTTAGTACTTAGCCACGAGCTCCTCCTCCTCCTCCTTCTCCTCATTGATTATTCCTACCATGGGTCTATATAATATTGTTCCACCTTATTAACTAATTCTCCAAATAGATCTATGACGTATTCATTTTCGTAATCTTTTTATTGTTATTTTTCAGGCTGCTCTTGGAACGTACTTCTACCTGTACAACAATGGTTATCCAATCGCTGAGAACTTACAATGGCTTTCGCTAGTATCAGTGATGATATACTGCGTCGCTTATTATAGTGGTAAGTTTGTGCAAATTAGAACTTTGCTGTTGAAACTTTAGGGTAGAGAACCGCATGTCAGAGTAGCTATTCAAAATCATTCAACAGGTTTCTGAATCGAAAATGACACATTTTCAGTTTCCTGATATGATTAGTAAGTATACAGCCTAACATATATGAGACACAGGCTTCCTCTCTGGGCCGTAATTCACCACGTGAGCCCAGTGTGGGTTGGTAGACAGTCATGTCTTTGAATGATTGGTTCTAGTATTTAACGGTTTGCTACAAGATAATAATGTCTCATATCTTTCTTCTCCAGGTATGGGTATCATCCCCAATACATTTATCGGCGAGATGTTCACAGACACCTGCAGAAGCTTCGGTGGTACGCTTGTGGTTTCTATCAGCTTTGTCTTCGGATTCGGAATATCAACCGCATTCGGTTACTTGTTGGCAGTGTGGGGACCTAGTATCATCTTCTGGATATTTTCCTGCGCTTGCGCTTTGGCTTTCATCTTTACTATAGTTATTGTACCTGAGACAAAAGGAAAGAGTCTTTTGGAAATTCAAGCGCTCTTGAGTAAATAATTAGAATAGCTGTAAGTCTGTGATATTATTATTAAATGTTTTAGTTTACTATTGATTTTTATTTTTTGGACTGGTCCTAAAATATAGACTAGAACGTAGGGGTTGACGTAATTTGTTTTTTAAATTTGTCCGATAAACCGAACCCAAAATTCAATATTCATTAATGTTTCATGGTGTCCGAACGGACACCATATTCCTGATAAATGTAATACGGAGAAATCAGAAGCATTGAAAATAATTGTTAAGTAGCTAAGTATAAACAAACAGCAAACTGCTGTTTTGTGTTAAAATAATAACATGCTCAAAACCAAAATGAAGTCAGGTAATAATTTATTTCTCAAAAACAGAATATTATTATTCAATTTGAATGAGAAACACTAGTTACATACATTTAAACGTTCTTTGAAACGAGTATCGGAACGGTAGGTTTAAAATGTTTGAATTTAGAAGAAGTAGGTACAATATTGTTAGTCACTAACTTATCATTATGTTAGTAAAATAAACTATGCTAAAAAAGATCGAGTTTAGAAGGCATTTTTTTTTTTTTTTTTTTTATATAATGTTGCTTGGTGTAGGTAATCTGCAAAAAATATTGATGAGTCCATACGTATCGAAACACAGTTTCTATCATAGTCTGTTGCTATTCAAAGTATAATCACTTTTTAATGTTTATTTAAACTTAGGTAAAATTTTGTATTTAGTTTACGTTTTCTTGTATTTGTTGTGAATATAAATAGTTTTTATTATTGATATTATATTTTATGTAAATATTCCGAGTTATTATGAAACATACATATTAAAATAATTGAAAATTTTTCATTGAGTGTAAAATGAAACCACTATTTTTCACACTAATAACGACTTTATTTCGCACTAATAACTACTTTAATTTACAACACGTAATATCGTCACAAGAAGTACCTTGTGGTTACCGAGTCACCGAAGAACTGATCCTCTCGCCAACGCAAAATGGCCAGACATCACCTCCATTGCGAATCATGGAGGGGATGTCCCCTTCTATCTCAACGTAGATCAATACAACAACCAAACAAACATGATTTCGAATAATAACTGTCTGATAATCATAATGCCTACTAATAATTTAAATACTTAAAATGCATAATATGAATTAGGCACTTATTTTACGCAGATTTAAGATTTATAAACCGTTTCACACCCGTTAAAATTTAAAACTCAAACCAGCTACTGAAGTTGAATAATTATAACAAAACTACAAGAATTTACAACGAATCACGACATTCAGCCGTCCGACTGCGTGCAAAACTCCGATGCACGCGAAATCACGATATTCAAATAATCCTCTTAATAGTATATGATATTCAAACAAATATCTTAACAAATATTGCTCGCTTAATAGTATAGAATAGTGTCCAAACGGACACTATATTCTTGACAAATGTAATACGGAGGAATGAGAAGCATTGAAAAGAAAAGTGTTAAGTGGGTAAGTATAAACAAACAGCAAACTGCTGTTTCGTATTAAAACAATGACATTGGGTGTTCAAAACTAAATTGAAGTCAGGTAAATATACCGAGTAAACCCCTACACGATTCACCTTTCGGGAAAACTGTCGCTCAATTACGGAATTTTGTTCCGTTTAGGAATAGGCATTTCTTCGAGATCGTAGGAATGCCAATTCCTAGGAGATTTTATGACAAAATTATCGTAAAGGTGGAATAAAGGATGTCAATCAATCTGTACCTTCCCTATTAAATTTTAGGTCTGTATCCAACAGGTTTTCTCTTAAAAAAGGCTGGAAGCAATGCCTTCTCTCGTGGAGACTCAGGCTAAGTATAATCTATTGTTACTGAAAGAAAACTTTTACTTCTATGTATAAAATTGTCGTGTCACAATGTTAGTTGCCATACTCCTCCGAAACGGCTTGATCGATTTTTATGAAATTTTACAAGTATATTTGGTAGGTCTGAGAATCGGTCGTAATCTATTTTTCATACCCCTAAGTGATAACAATGGTCCACCCCAAACATAAATAATTTATGTGGCAAAACAATGTTTGCCGGGTCAGCTAGTATTATAATAGTTTTTAAGTTGGTGTCTACTTACCTACTTAATTATAATTTAAAATATACTTTCCCCTTCCTCCCATGGAGGTAGACATAATCTACAGAACGTCACCTGCTACGACCCTTAAACACTCCTTTTGCTTCGTTATAATAATATCTGGTCGTTGCGAGTACGATACACCTGATCTTTCTGAAGAACATTGCCATAAGGTCAGAATATGACCTTCTAGAGCGTCCTCTCCTGGCGTTTCCATTCACATCTACCTTGTTAGTCACCTTTTTCAGTTCATTCAGCCTATTATTCATAGTTACTCAACACATGCTTCGCAAAGACCATAATTCCACAGCATTTATTTTACTTTCATGCCTCTTTTGCCACACCCAACATTGTCTTCCATAAATAAGTGTAGGTAGGTAATAAACCTATTACCTCAATCAACTAACACAGGACTATGTAAGAAGGTAGTTGAAGGTGCTTAGTGATAACCAATAACATAATAATCCATTGAAAATAGGCGCTGTGCTGTGGGTCCCCATAACACAGCATCATGCTGAGTTGAAACCTTCTTGTCACAGTCATGACGTGCCAGCAGCTGCCGACTATTTCTGAGTTGTGGTCGTGATTATATTTGAATCACGTGCTTCTGTGAGAAATAAACGTTTTTTCTTTCTTTTCTTTCTAATCCATAGGATTTACCTACTTAGACATTGGTAATCAGTAGATGTCAACCGCAAATTATCGGTGAAGGTGTAGGAATGCCAAATAAATATTTATTGTTAACAGCCCATAGAGGTCGGAAATTATTCCGTGTGATAAAAAGTATTCCATGTCCGAACCCAGGTTATGATCTACCTTGGTGCCAAATTCCATAGAAATCCCTTCAGCCGTTGAGGGGTGAAAAGGTAACAGACCGACAGACAACTTTCTGTAATGTGTAATGTTTTTATTTTAATTTTATTCGATAGGAACAACAAACAGCTACATCATGCAATATTACACACAGAAAAATATAAATAACTTAAGTAATAATGTAGCCCACAGCGCTGTTCACAGATTACCATTAATAAATAAAACCTTAAAGTCACTAGGAGGTGAACTGTGCATGCATGTCAGTTACACTAATATTATAAAAACAGAAAAAAGAAGTACTATAAAACAACAACAAACAATTAGTCCGAGAGCTCAAGTGTCTCATACAAAAGGCTACGAAACCTTTTCAAATGTTAATAACATTTAATATGGATGGTAATTAAATCAAATTATCAGACTCATAAATATGTTCCCACTCACTGCCCGGATAGAGAATTCTCTGTGAGAGGAACTGAGTCGTAATCTACCACGCGAGCCCAGTGCAGATTGTTAGATGTCTTCGAATGTTTGGTTCTAGTGCAATGACATGATCTCACAATATTTTCCTTCACCGTTTCAAAGCAGTGGTGATGAAATAAAATAAATAGCATACATACATAAACTCAAGCTTTCTTCCCATGGTGGTAGGCAGAAACTACAGAACGCCACCTGCTCCGATCCTCACATACTCCTTTTGCCTCGTTTACGTTCATACATCTGGTCATACACGCACGCCGGTTGCGGTTCATATCAGTGTGCGCTGGCGGATAGAAAAGGCCCTTATATGCACGTAGGTTGCCGTTACCGATGGGAACCCCTGGCTGCAGATTTTAAGAGTAGTAGCTTAAGGCACCCACAGGAAAGCCCGGCCCATGATCTCAGAGGTCAACTACGAGATGACCTACTTACTTAAAAAAAATAAAAGTTACCGATGGGCCATAACATAACTCAATCAATCTGCCTAGCCTTTTCCCAACTATGTTGGGGTCGGCTTCCAGTCTATCCGGATGCAGCTGAATATCAGTATTTTAAATGGAGCGAGTACCATCCACAACGCAGTTACTGGGTAACTGCCAGACTTTTGGGCTTCTGATTACCCGTAACGACTGTCAAAGATCTACGGATAACAGCCGAGACCAACAGCTTAACTTTCTTTCCGACACACGAAGGGGTCTCGATACGTAATGGATGGTCACCCAGCCACAAACCGACCGCAGCAAGCGTAGCTTAAACTTTGATCGACGCGAGCGTCTATTAGATAATGGAGCAACATTGACGTTGGCCTTTGATAACATTCACAGACACCCTATCGGTACAATGAGTCAAGCAAGATACTTTATCTCTTTTTGGTTTTTAAGATGATTCTTTATTTACCTATTACAATCTTGATACGCTCGATGAGTCAGTTGTGAATATAAATTGAAAGTGGTTCCGCATATAAATAGTATTAAACAAAGTCATGTCTGTGTGGGCGCTTAGTTCTTCTAAACTACACAATGAACTGTGATGCTTTTCACCATCATAATTTTTTTTTTTTTTACTTCTTACAACTAAACTTATAGATTTTCGACCTAATTCGATAGAGTGGCTATCAAGTATTTATTACCTAACATAATTTACATCAGGTAACAAATATGTACATTATGAATCTACTACTTAAACAGCAATGTTATAATCAACTAAAATTAAACAAAAATCATCATCATCTGCCTAGCCTTTTTCTAACTATGTTGGGGTCAGCTTCCAGTCTAACCGGATGCAGCTGAATACCAGTATTTTATATGGAGCGACTGCCTATCGGACTTCCACAACCCAGTTACTGGGTAATACGATACCCCTTGGTAAGACTGGTTGTCAGACTTTCGGGCTTCTGACGACCCGTAACAACTGTCAAAGATCTACAAATGACAGCCGGGACCAACAGCTTAACGTGCTTTCCGAGGGGTCTTGGTATGTAAAGATGGTCACCCATCCACGGACCAACCGCGGCAAGCGTAGCTTAACCTGATAGATCGACCCGTGCGGCTGTCATTACTTCGCCACAAAAAAATAAAACAAAAATGTACCTACTTAATTAGCTATCTAACTATTAAACATGTGCATTATTCATTCTTAACAAACCACATTCCACATTCATTCTTATCAGCCACGGGGCCAAGTCTGCTACCGCAATTGTGTTGGAAACGCCGATCATTATCACCGTAACGATTTTATAGATTTTGACAGTTTTGGTAGATAACCTCCTAATTAAAGGCGTCATTATGATTTTTAGATGGAGTGCCACTACTGCCACCACACTCCTTTAGATTTTTTAATGTATTTAGTAATCATATTTAAAATGACATTATAGTAATATCCTATTATTTTGACATATCTTTTGATCACTAACATGCCATTATGAATTTAGGAGACAAGGGTTTGAGTTAAGTTTTCTGTACACGACGCCGGAGCCGCACCGGCGCCGTGCCGCAGCTGCGCCGGCGCGGATAGATCTGAGATATCATGATTTTTTTTGGGTAGTAATAAAAGCTCCGAAAAAATATAAAAATATGTGCATACTCAAAATATGAAATTTACTGCTATAAATACTAATTTTCCGACAGCTTATATGCGAATACAAATAAAGAAACGACCGAATAAAATACTGAAACGACCGAATAAAATACTGAAAATTCCGAAAACGAATACAGAATTTGCTGACGTAATATTTTTCAAACAAGCATACACCATGCATGCAGCATGCAAGCGAGCATGCAATATGCAGCAGGCATGATTTCTGTCGCGGCTCCGGCGCTGCGAGGCTTCGACGGTCCCACGCGAGCTTATCGTCGCAGATGGTTTTAACGCTCACCTCCGCATCCGCCGGCCAGCCTTAGTCGCAGGCGACGAGCGTTATAAAACCAACTGCTCTTCAGCTCGCGGGCCGCTTTGCCCCTCCGCGCCTACGCGGGCTTAAATTACACTCAAGGGTAGTAGGGGTAGGGCAGACAAGACTACGTGGAGTCGGTTTTGCAGAGATTCGTTTCTGTCACTAACTTTTATAGCACAACATATTGACTTTTCGGAAATTTTGTATTTTTTTGGAAATTTTGTCAACCACAGATTTTCGGAAATTATTTTTTTTTCGGAAGTTTTCAAGACTTAATTTGATTTTGCTAGTCATCAGAAAGCTCACGAAAGGAAAGAGAATTAGTCTGGGTCGCTGTCGCAGGATAGGTGACGAGGACTATATATTATTTTTTAGGAGAAAACGAACTTTTAGCATATTATGTTAGTGGTTGCCTTGGTATGGTTGTCATAAAATAACGATTTATTGAAAATAACCTTGGTCAAAAAGATCAGGTTTTGCACAAAATAAGAAAAGTTGTGAATTACTATAAAAAACGTGGTTTTTAAATATTTTTTATTTGCCGCGTACCCCTAACCGCCTATCTATTATGTTTCATTCTTAAGGTAATATAAGATATAAGGAGTTATACTATGTAACATATAGATAACAAAAACAGTTCAATGCGGTGTGCAAAGTAATGGAGATATTTTATAGCTAAGGCTACAAAATAAGACAGAAAATTATTAAAATTATTTGAAATTTTACCTAACGTGTGAAGTGAAACTATACTATGGCGGCCGATGATAATACAAGTATACGAAAACAATATTTAATTTCAGGATGCTGTAAGTACTTTTGTTATTAATATGAAAAACAAAAAAAAACGTCCCAGGCCAGATCAAACTGATGCAACTGAGCAAATCAGCACATTTTGATCGTCAAAAATTTGCCCCCAAAAGCCCTACTCTACTCCCTACTCCTAGCTCCTAGCTCCCCCTAGCTCCTCCTAGCTTCTCTACTTCCTAGTGTTTTATCTGGGTGAGAAGTGGCGCAACAAACTCCCCAGTAACACATCTGCCTAACTGTGCGTTTGCACTGGCGAAAAATCACAACAAAACATGTTGAAATCTATAGTTCCTGTCAAAAATTGTATGGAACATTGACAGAAAGTATTTCAACATGTTTTGTTGTGCATGTTTCGCCAGTGCAAACGCACAGTAATAAGTTAGGATAGAAGAACATAGATTTTAAACAATGGTAGCTATGATATACTTTTCATAGGTTTTCTTTTCATTGTATGTTTATTTTTTTTTTCTAAATAAATTATTCAGAATTGCACACGCCAAAATAAAGTATGATTCCGAACAACACTGCATCCAGTAGTGCTGCGCGCGAGTGCTGCCTGCCGCGTGAGTCCGAGCACCGCTGCGCGGCAGTGCTGTTCGTAGTTTAACTTCTCAACAGTTGTCAACATTCACGTGTTATCGCTGTGATGAACGCCTACTACTGGTCTGCCGTGGTGGCAGGGCGACACTGCCACGCAGTAGTGCCGTCGCAGCATTGTCGCGCAGCATTGCTGCCGTGCTCGGAATGTAATCCCATATAAACCTGAATAAAATGTATGGGGCCCAGTAGTGACGGTGCTGCGGCAGCGCTGTCGCGTGCAGCGTTGTTCGGAATCATACCTTTACTCAATTCCGTTTGACCTCTCTATCATTGGGGACTTTCCTTTCCTGCTCTACCACTTTTATTAAAACTTATATTTTTGTAATTTCAGTATCCTTCGGACAGTTACTAGTAGGCTTTGGCATGGCCTGGACAGCACCAATATTTGTCAATCTGCAGGATCCTGACGAGACATCCTTGAGAAATGTCATAACTGATGCAAAAGCATTCTGGATAGCGTCCATTTCATTTATTGGGATTTTCGGAGGTATTGTAGCAGAAATATTTAGCTAATTCCATAGAATAGATACTACGTACAGTATGTCCAGAATCACTATGTACAGAATATGTTATGAATATGATAAATAATAAAACTGTAATTGTAGCCACACTATTGAATTAGGACAATCCTGTAATGATAGTGATGATGACTTGATAAATAAATAAATAAATAAAAATGTCGGCGTCGGTACAGTACTGCATGTCGGTGGTAACACTTTGACCTTCAGATGGCCTAGCGTGATACAAAGTTTCAATAGAATACGAGGCCAACTTATATTGGTTTTGTAACCACTGACTTACTTAAAGAGAAAGCTCTACATTTACAAAGCCAAACATATTCGAAGACTCGATGTGTCATACATTAACGGCCGGGTTCTGCACACTAATTACAAATTCTTTCAGCTAAGTAAGTCAAAAATAAAACAAGTAATAAAATAATAAGTATTTGTACAGCCAGAAAAACCACCAATACAGTTTTTTTTAAGTACTCTTTTCACATCCACCTTAATTGCTTGACCAATAACATCCTAAATTATCTTTATATTTCAGGTCCGTACATCTCAGGCTACCTCTGTAACGTGGTAGGCAGAAAACCTTGCCTATTCTTCGGTGGGAGCATGCTTTTACTGTCCTACGTTTTGCTAGCAGTTGCCAAAAGCTTGGCTTTGATGTGCGTGGCCCGAACCCTCGTTGGCGTTGGTAGTGGAGTGTTATTTGTTACAAATCTAATCTACATTGGAGAATTGGCGTGAGTATCAGAATGTTGTATCGTCCTCCTGTCTTTATTCAAATTTATTTGGCGTCATCTCAATACGTCTCATACTTCCATACATCTATATTAGCCGTCATGTCGGTGTTTCTAGTCATGTCATCTTGATGATGCATTCTTTGATCCTCCTCTTTTCTTATAGCTGTTCACATTTATACTTTTCTTGTCATGTGTATGTAAAACAATAAAATATCTTCTATTTTTTTCAGGTCAACAAAAATTCGAGGTACTCTGCTAACAATGACAGGAGTGTCTAATACACAAGGCATCCTGATGGTATACACAATGGGATCGTATATATCATACGCAAATATTAATTGGATGGCTGCATTTTTATGCCTCGAATACGTTGTTGCAGTGTTCTTTATCGTACCTGAAAGTGCTGTTTATCAAATTATGAAGGGTAAGAGTTTAAGCACAATAATGTCTCATCACTCATCAATCACCTTTCCGTTAATGATGACGCAAATTGTCGAATACCTGCAGAGCAAATCAATTTATTGCAACAACAAAAGATGCTGTAGGTATAGGTATATATGAAATGACGACAAAATTAAAATAAAACTCTTATTTCAGGCAAAAGAGAAGAAGCATTGGCTAATCTGAAATCACTTGGTAGACAAGATGACATAGATGAAATGGTAGTAAAGGCAAATGATAAGCCGAAACCAAAAATGGCTCAATTGACTGAGATGTACACAGTCAAGTCTAATAGAAGAGCTGCATTTATAATAATATCTTTAAATATTTTAACACAATTGAGTGGGATGGCTACTGTGATCGTATTTCTTACAGTCATTTTCGACATGGCAGGATCAAATATGGATGCACGTACATCGACTATAATAATTAGTGTTACTCATTTCTTTGCGTCGATTATTGCGCCACTACTTGTCAATAGAACTGAAAGGAAAACATTAATGTTGGCATCTTCTGCAGTTTGTTCATTGAGTTTGGTAAGTTCATTTTTGTTTTGGGTAGCTTCAAATGCAGGACGGTATAGGTATTTATCGCGAAGCCGTCATCTAAACATTGTGTATAATTATGGAGGTATAAGTAACAAGGTGTAAAGTTCACTCATCCTCCATAGAAAAGGGCGGATCTTATGACCAGACATGTGTTATGTCTGATGGGTAACTGCATGACGATTGATGTCGAAACGCTGTATATATACTCGTCGCGCCGTAAAAGGTCGTCGCTTGCGCGATGCAGGATTTGTGTGACGTCAGGTCTTTGATGTATAGTTCGATGGCCGCCACATGTATATCAAACTAAGTAACATTCTACAAAAATATTTGTTGGGATATGACTTATACACGCTCCTTTATTTTTCTACGTTGGATTCAATTCTCAAGTTGTTCAAATGTTTATTTCTTTTATGGCCCTATTATGGGCAGATACGATAATTTTAGAATTGGCGATTTGGCGACTGCACCAATGCAGCTGCATCGCGTTTTGGCGACTCTGCGTTTGGTTGCCGATCGCCAATATGTACTGAAAGTAACGTATCTGCTATAACTGTAATCCTTAAATACTTGTCTATCTTAATTAGTTCTCCAAAAAGATCTTCGTTTTGCTCTCCTTTATAACTATATGGTTATTTTTCAGGCTGTTCTTGGAATTTACTTCTACCTATATAATAATGGATATCTAATCGCAAAGGACTTACAATGGGTCTCGCTAGTATCAGTGATGATATTCTTCATTGCTTATTATTATGGTAAGTTTATGCAAATTAAGAGAACCGCATGTCTTGTCCAATTAAATCAATTACTGTTAATCTCAAAGTAGCAATATTTAAATGAGAGAAATGATAAAGGCTTTGTAATCCTCTTGCTTGACAGCAAATCAGCAACAAGTATAATCATAGCATAATCAGACACAGGTCTGCAAGCCACCTCTGTGTGAGAGAGAAAGGGCCGTAATTCTCCACGTGGGCCCAGTGCGTATCGGTAGATTTCAAATTTCTTCGAATTTTTGGTTATAGGATTTTTGCCGGTCAACTAGAAAAATTTAATAAATGCCTAATGTCTTTCTTCTCCAGGTATGGGTATTATCCCCAACACGTTCATCGGTGAAATGTTCACGGACACCTGCAGAGGTTTCGGTGGCACGATTACGGTAACCATCTCCTGGGTGTTCAGTTTCGGAGTAGCAACCGTATTCGGTTACATGATGTCGGCGTGGGGACCTAGTGTCATCTTCGGGATATTTTCAAGCTCTTGCGCTTTGGCGTTCATCTTTACCATAGTTTTTGTACCTGAGACAAAGGGAAAGAGTCTTTTGGAAATCCGAGAGCTCTTGAGTAAATGATTGGCTTTGAATCTGTGATATTATTATTAAATGTTAATTTGTTATTTCTGTTTTTATATTCTGGACCTATCCTAAAACAATAGCGGATGAATTTTATATGACTATCTACCAGACATATATTAAGAAAAGAGTGTGAATGGCTTTTATTAGAAAAAGACAGCGCAGAAAGAATGAATTGTGTGGAAGATGAAGATTATACTTAATGGGTAGGTAGGTAGTTAACTGTTATGTTATGTAGTTGTTATCAGACAAGGGCTACCAAAAAATAAATGCATAAGAATGACGAACTAAACTGATGCCAAGTAAATCCGAGCAAGAGAATGACATGTTGCATTGAATGTTTGGTTCTAGTACAATTCAAATTCAAATAACAAAGACAATGACAATCTTGTTCTCACAATGTTTTCCTTCGCTGTTTAAGAGCAGTGGTGATGAACTATATAGAATAGAATTATCTTTATTCAAGTATTGTATGACTCACAAATGATTAATAATAACACTTACAACTATATTACAAAAAACTGACATGAATAGTAGTGGTTTACCGCTGTGACAACCCATGTGAGATGGCACAACAGCGATCCATGAAAAAACAGTCTAGGCGACTTGAAATCATGCTTAGGATACTGTTGGAGCTGCTCCACACTCTGCGCACCATGGAACCGCACCTTTTGCGCATGGTGGTGTAGAAACAATCTACATGCGCATCCGCGAACATCCCCGATGCACTACAGAAGCGGGGCAGCCCCATCAGCATCCTAAATGCGTTATTATACTGAACGCGGAGAGCGTTGTACGATCTTTGCGTATATCTAGCCCACAAGCTGCTCGTGTAAAAAGATGTACAGTAGGCTCGAAAAAGTGTTATCTTAACAGGAAGTGAATATTGTGCAAACCTGCGATCTAGCATGTTCGCTCTAACCGACAACGCTCTCCGCTCCCGATCAATATCGTCATCGTCTTTGAGATTGGGGGTTAATATATGTTATGACCTAGATACTTAAACTTATGGACACTTTTTAAAGGAGTGCCATAAAGTAAAACAGGTGGTACCTTATTAAGGATCTTACCCCCATCCTCAAAGAATCTTACCCCCGTCCTCATGATCTTTGACTTCTTGACGTTATATGCCAGGCAAATAGCACTTTATAATTATTAAAATAATACCAGCCTATTATTTTCCCACTGCAGAACAAAGGTAACTCTCGTAAGTACAGAGAAAGCAAGTTTTCCTTGGCAATTCAGACTTACCTTATAATACAAGGTTTCCTCACGATGTTTCCTTTCACCGATACCAGTAATGTCCAAGATAAACTCAGAAAATACATATGAATTGAAAAAGTCACATTGGTACATACTGACCATTTGAACCTACAACCTCATGCCTGAGAGGCAAGGCCTTAACCACTGGGTCAAAAGCATCATCATCTGCCTAGCCTTTTCCCTGCGACTGCCTATCTGACCTCCACAACCTAGTGACTAGGTAACACGATACCCCTTGGTAAGACTGGTTGTCAGACTTTTGGGCTTCTAACTACCTGTAACGACTGTCAAAGATCTACAAATGACAGCCGGGACCAACGGCTTAACGTGCTTTCCGAGACACGGAGGGGACTTGCTATGTAAAGATGGTCACCCATCCACGGACCAACCGCGGCAAGCGTAGCTTAACCTGATTGATCGACCCGTGCAGCTGTTATTACTTAGCCACAAGCCCCACTAACCAAAAGCACTTTGTGTAATTTTTGCCAGGGTTCATACCCGTGATCTACGCGAACTGTTACCATGAATTCAGCACACGATTCTAGACCGTTGAACGAATCGTTGGTAATAAAAATAAAAAATCCGCCGGTATGCCGCGGGATACCGGATGCTTCAGTAAGCTGGCGGACGCTCGCGGTATCGCAGACGATTTTTCAGATCAGTGTGTGCTGGCGCACAGAAGAATCCTCCTCGATGCTTTCCCCTGCCGTTCGCCTGCGTGCGCAGGTCTTCGTCCATACTCATCCTCAGTCCGAACTCGCTCGGTTCGTATATATCTAACTACATGTATAACTTAGAAGGCGCAAAAGTAATGGTGGTAAGAAAAAAGCTAGTATGACTTTTATTTATTTTTATTCAGTTTTAATACGCGGTATAAAATTAACAGTAGGTAAGTAGGTACTATTAGTGCTTTTTCAATAACTATAAAATAGAATCAACATTAATAAACAACATAAATGCTCGTTTAAAAAAACCATTCGTTTGTCTAATCTCTTAAAGTCACATTTCTTAAGTACATACGCCAGCACATCAAGCTACCCGAAACTGTCAAATTTTCCCAATCAACTTTGAACCTTATTCTTCACCGATAAAGTTGAAAACCTATTAAATAAATTTGACAGATTTTAGTAGCTTGATGTGCTGGCGTCTGTACAATAATTATAACTTTGATTACATATTAAAAAAAAAGATTTTTTCTAAAAAATAAAACTCTGTTTAATAATTACAGCTCTCTGCAAAAAAATCACAGCCTGTATATGCAATAATTCAATTCAATTTATTGTTAAACTGGGAATGCAATATTTATTTAATAATTACTTCATCATAAATATTTATTGAATTTTACAATAAAATAAAATACGAAATTTGCACGGAATCTAAGTTTGACATTTTGTTAAAAAAATATATAGAAATAGATCAAGACTGCCATAGTAAAAAATAATGTGTGATCAGTATTTATTATTAGAAGAAGAGTATTTATTTTCTACACCGTAGCACTTTTCCAACAAACTGTACCCTTGCAGCTGATATATTAAAAAGCGGGCGAGTTCGAACTGGAGATGAGTTTGGACGAATCCAAAATTTCCTGGCCTGCTATAATATAATATATAGCACAGTATATTAATATATATTATAGCTACGTCTATGACGGGCTTAACTCAATCAATCTGCCTAGCCTTTTCCCAACTATGTTAGGGTCGGCTTCCAGTCTAACCGGATGCAGTTGAATATCAGTATTTTACATGGAGCGAGTACCTCTACAACGCAGTTACTGGGTAACTGCCAGACTTTTGAACTTCTGATTACACGTAACGACTGTCAAAGATCTACGAATGACAGACAGGACCAAGACACACGGAGGGGTCTCGATACGTAATGGATGGTCACCCATCCACCAACCGACCGCGGCAAGCGTACCTAGTTTAAACTTTGATCGATCCGAGCGGCTGTTAGATAATGGACCAACATTGAGATTAGCCTTTGGTAATAACTATTGGTACGATGAGTCAAGCAATATGGTTAATAATGGTTAATGGTTGGTAATGGTTAGCAATGTGGTATGGTGGTATGGTTTATGGTGTATATAATAAAGAATATTCTATCTATCAAACTCAAACTCAAAGCATTAATTTCAATTAAACCATTTACAGGCACTTTTGAATTGTCAAGAAATCGGTCAGTCTGAAATATGAAGCTAGTTGCCCATTCCAAAGCGTTGTAGGTATCTATGGAGACGAACGGGCAAGAAACTCCACGGACAATCTTTTAAATAAAAAATAAATAAATAAAAATAAGCCGTGGCAACTAAGAGATGACCAGTCCCAACTGACGGCGCCTGTTCACGAACATGACGCATGGATTAGCACCATTCAGCTCAACCATTTTGAAGGAAGCTAAATGATTCAACACACTCGCCACCATCAGCGAAATATATCTGAATGAGCATGACATACTCACAGCCGCCAGGGCACATTCAAGTCAATGCAAGACATATTACCCGGTAAATGGTAACTCTTCAGTCTTGACATTTTAAACTTTGTTTTTTTTTTGTGTTTTTTCAAAACCAATTATGTTTTTTTTTTTATTGGATGCTGTAGAATGGTAGTAGACCATGGTCTGAACAACATTTGTTCTAGCAAAACTGTGATTCAAATTTCACGGTGTATAATGCAAATAAGATTGAGTTTATACAATGCAAAGATGGTCTTACAATCTTCAGCAGCTCCAACAGTATTTGTATTATCGTATATGTATATCTATCTATCAATATACTAAACTTGTTTACCTTATCTTTTTGGTTTTTCACATGATTCTATGTTTATCCTATTATAATACGCCCGATGAGTCAGTTGTAAATATAAATTGAAAGTGGTTCCGCACATCAATAATATATAATAAACTAGCTGTGCTCCGCGATTTCGTCCGCAGAAGTCTCAATGCCGTAGGAATATCGGGATACAGAAGTTATAAACTATCTGTATACCAAATTTCATCCAAATCCGTTCAGCCGTTTGAGCGTGAAGAAGAGGCAAACATACACACATTTACAAAGTTTGGCCTTTATAATATTAGTATGATAGTATAAAACAAAGTCGCATTTCGTGTCTGTCTGTGTGACCGCTTAATTCTTCTAAACTACACAATGACCTATGATGCGGTTTTCACTACCACTATTTATTTATTTTACTTATTTATTTATTTTACTTATTTATTTATTTTACTTATTTATTTTATTTTATTATTTTACATATTTATTTCATTTATTTATTTTACTTGTTTGTTTTATTTTATTATTTTACATATTTATTTTACCTCTTACTACCATCTTTACAGATTTTCGACCTAATTCGATAGTGTGGCTATCAACTATTTATTACCTAATATTATTTACATATTATGTACATTATGAATCTACTACTTAAACAGCAATAATATACTCAACTAAAATTAAACAAAAATGTACTTACTTAATTAGCTATCTAACTACTAAACATAGTCCGGAGCATTATTCATTCTTAATAAACATAATAACTTAACAACTACAGAATAACATACAACTAAACGTAAGGATAACAATTAAACTATAATTAAAGAAAGTGAATTAATTCCGGGAGGTTTATGTGTGTAAGAAATTCATAATTAACTTAGATATAGCACAGAAATCTCAATGATTTGACACGTCGCTAAATCAGTAGATTGCATCCGTTCGGAGCATGAAATTTATACAAATGTGGTCGTATGTGGTCGCGATCCTCAGCACTAAGGGAACGACGAAGAAGAGAAGAAGACATTTCAGGTCTCTGGGAAGGTGATGGCAACGTCCCTGCGATGCCTCTGGTATTGTAGATGTCCAAAGGCGGCGCGGACAATTTTACCATCAGAGCCTGTGCAGTGTGTACACGATTCGTTGCGGCTCCGCACCGCCAAGATTTCGCCGCATTGGCGGACACACGGACGCTGCGGCGCCGTAACGTTGTTTCGCTGAAGCGGCGCCGCGCCGCAAAGCGCGTATAATTATTGTCATTTGTCAAACATCTGTGTTTTTGACAACGCACAAAAAACTGAGCGTTGTCACTCCAGTGTCGCAACGCGCACACCCCTCCCCACCTCGTCTCGCGGGCTGCAAGTCCGGTGTACTTGCGGAGCGACGCCGTGTGGTAGACCATGGATATTTGTATTATTATTATTGATTTATTTATCAAACAAAGTTTATAAGAATCTTAACTTAAGAACGATGCCCCGCAAAACCGTTTTCACGGTTTGTCTGTGGGAACAGAACAAATCAAATTATAAATAAGGTTTATTAGTGCGGACACTTAATTTGTCTGGGTCAAAGAAAGAAAGAAAATTTGTCTGGGTCGCTGTCGCCGGATAGGTGACAAGGACTATTATTAAATATTATTATAAAGGAGATAACAACCTTTTTGCATATTATGGGCGTTGCCTTCGTATGGTTGTCATAATGAATCATTGGCTTAAAAAGGTCAGGTTTGCACAAAGTAAGAAAAGTGTGAGTCACACAGTTACTTTCAAAAACGTGGTTTTAAATATTTTGTATTTGCCGCGTATCCCTAACCGCCTATCTATTATGTTTCATTCTTAAGGTAGTATAAGATATAAGGAGATATACTGTGTAACATACAGATAACACAAACAGTTCAATGCGGTGTGCGAAATAACGGAGATATTTTATTGTGGCTACAAAATAAGAAAGAAAATTATTAGAAATTTTACCTAACGTGTGAAGTAACTGTATTATGGCGGCCGAAGACAATACAAGTAAACGAAAACAATATGTAATCGCAGGATGCTGTAAGTACTTTTGTTATTAATATGAAAAACAAATTTCGCGCCCTCGCGCCCCTAACCGCCGCAGGAGGAGACGCCCTGGGCGTCGGGAATTACAGGCAGATTTCCGGCCACCGTAGGCGCGGGCTTGCGGACGGTGAGCAATGGGTAGCTCGCCGTCCGATAAGGACCAAGCCCGGGTCAACGGCGCGTTGTGTTCCACGCGCGCCTCAAAGAGATGTCAGCAGAATTGACGGGGTCCGCTAGGGCTAATGCCTGCCGGGGCTGCGAATACGGGCCGAAAGGGAAATCGTGGCCCCCCAGCAACATGGCAACTGAAGGAACACGGGTGGGTTTTAGTCAGTAAGAGTCTGACACGCCCTCCCGCTCCACCCAGAGGGGGAGAAAAAAAAAAGGGTTAAACTGATGCAAGTGCGCATGTTTAAAGGTCGTTTAATCAAAATAGGCTGAGAATGAGCACATTGTAATCGTCAAAATTTATCCCCCAACTCTTCTTCCTACTCCTAGCTCCTCCTAGCTTCTCTAATTTCTAGCGTTTTAGCTGGGAAGAAGTGGCGCAACAAACTCCTCAGTAACACATCTGCCTAATAAAATAGGATAGAAGAACATAGATTTTAAACAGTGGTACCTATGATAAGTAACATTATAAAGCAAATGATAAAGAAAACATCAAAATAAATTATTTCCTGCATGTCAGCATTGTCAGCTAGCACAGGCTAATATTAGTCAATTCCGTTTGACCTCTCCATCTATGGGAGTCTTTACTTTCGTGCTCTACTACTTTTATTAAAACTTATATTGTTGTAATTTCAGTATACTTCGGACAGTTACTAGTGGGCTTTGGCATGGGTTGGACTGCACCGGTATTTGTCAAACTACAGGATCCTGACGAGACACCCCTGGGAAATGTCATAACTGATGTAGAAGCATCCTGGATAGCGTCCATTTCATTTATTGGGATTATCGGAGGTATTGTAGTAGAAATGTTTAGCTAATTTCATAAAACAGATACTACGTAATACAGCACTGCATGTCGGTGATAACATTTTGACCTTCAGCTAGCCTAGCATAGTACAGAGATTCAATAGAATGCGAGACCAGCTTATACTGGTGTACCACTGACGTACGGCCTACTTTGCCCAGGCGTTCATATGTCATGTTGAGTTTTAAAAGGATAAATACTGTCATACAGGTATGAGTAGAGTTGGCGGGTTCTGCAAATTAATTACAAATTCTTTCAAATTAAGTCAAAAATAAAACAAGCCTAGTAATAAAATACATAAATAGTATTTGTACAGCCAGAGAAATAATCAACATCGGATGATTTAAAAAAAATATCTCTCTCCACATCCACCTGCTTGACCAATTATTACATCCAAAATTTTCTTTACCTTTAAGGTCCGTACATCTCAGGCTACCTCTGTAACGTGGTAGGCAGAAAACCTTGCCTATACTTCGGTGGGAGCATGCTTTTACTGTCCTACGTTTTGCTAGCAGTTGCCAAAAGCTTGGCTTTGATGTACGTGGCCCGAACCCTCGTTGGCGTTGGTAGTGGAGTGTTATTTGTTACAAATCTAGTCTACATTGGAGAATTAGCGTGAGTATCAGAATGTGGTATCATCCTCCTGCTCTTATCCAAATTTATTTGGCGTCGTCCCAATACGTCTCATTCTTCCATACATCTTATCATAAATATTAGTCGGCATCTCGGTGTTTCTAGCCACCATCTTGATGATGCATTCTTTGATCCTCCTCTTTTCTTATAGCTGTTCACATTTATACCATTAAAATATCTTCCATTTTTTTTCAGGTCAACAAATATTCGAGGTACACTACTAACAATGACAGGAGTGTTTAGTACACAAGGCATTCTGATGGTGTACACAATCGGACCGTATATATCATACGCAAAAATTAATTGGATGGCTGCATTTTTATGCCTCGAATACGTTGTTGCAGTATTCTTTATCGTACCTGAAAGTCCTGTTTATCAAGTTATGAAGGGTAAGAGTTTAAGCATAATAATGTCTCATCACTTCTTAATAATCAATCATCTTTCCATTAATGCTGATACAAACTGACGAAAACATGCGTGAATGAATTTATTGCAGCATCAAAAGATGTTGTAGGTGTAGGTATATGACATGATGACAAAATTTAAATGAAACTCTTATTTCAGGCAAAAGAGAAGAAGCATTGGCTAATCTAAAATCACTTGGTAGACAAGACGATATAGACGAAATGGTAGTAAAGGCAAATGATAAGCCGAAACCAAAAATGGCTCAATTGACTGAGATGTACACAGTCAAGTCTAATAGAAGAGCTGCATTTATAATAATATCTTTAAATATTTTTACACAATTGAGTGGGATGGCTACTGTGATTGCATTTCTTACGGTCATTTTCGACATGGCAGGATCAAATATGGAGGCACATATATCTACTATAATAATTGGTGTTACTCAATTCCTTGCGTCGATTATTGCGCCACTACTTGTCGATAGAATTGGAAGGAAAACACTAATGTTGGCATCTTCTGCAGTTTGTTCATTGAGTTTGGTAAGTTCATCTTTGGTTTGGGAAGCTTTAAATGCAGGACGGTATATTTATCACGAAGTGGTCATATAAACATTGTGTATAATTATAGAGGTATGAGGAACAAGGTGTAAAGTTCACTCATCCTCCATAGAAAAGAGAGGATTTTCCGACCAGACGGGTGTCGTGTCTGGTGGGCAACTGCCTGACGATTGCTGTCGGGTCGTTGTATATATACTCGTCGCGCGGTAAACACTGCTTGCGTGATGCAGGATTTGTGTGACGTCAGGTCTTTGATGTGTAGTTCGCATGGGGCGTTGTAGATGGCCGCCACATGTATACCAAACTAAGTAACATTCTACAAAAATAGTGGCTGGGATTTGACTTATACACGCTTCTTTATTTTCCTACGTTGGATTAAATTCCCAAGTTGTTCAAATTGGTTATTCCTATTATAGGCAGACACGATACTTTTAGAATTGGCGATTTGGTGACAGCACCAATGCAGCTGCATCGCGTTTTGGCGATTCTGCGTTTGGTTGCCAATCGGCAATACTAAAAGAAACGTATCTGCTATAACCCTTATACACTTGTCTATTTTAATTAGTCCTCAAAAAGATCTTAGTTTTGCTCTCTTTTACAACTATATGGTTATTTTTCAGGCTGTACTTGGAACTTACTTCTACCTATATAATAATGGATACCCAATCGCAGAGGACTTACAATGGGTCTCGCTAGTATCAGTGATGATATTCTTCATTGCTTATTATTATGGTAAGTTTATGCAAATTAAGAGAACCGCACGTTTTGTCCAATTAAATACTGTCAATTTCAAAGTAGCAATATTTAAATGAAAGAAATGGTAAAGGCATTGTAATCCACTTGCTGGACAACAAACTGGCTGCAAAATAGCACAATATGTATAATCATAGCATAATCAGACACAGGTCTGCAAGCCACCTCTTTGTGATAGAGAGTCGGCCGTAATTCTCCACGCGGGCCCAGTGCGTATCGATAGATTTCAAATGTCTTCGAATTTTTGGTTATAGGATTTTTGCCGGTCAACTAGAAAAATTTAATAAATACCTAATTTCTTTCTTCTCCAGGTATGGGTATTATCCCCAACACGTTTATCGGTGAAATGTTCACGGACACCTGCAGAGGTTTCGGTGGCACGATTACGGTAACCATCTCCTGGGTGTTCGGTTTCGGAGTAGCAACCGCATTCGGTTACACGATGTCGGCGTGGGGACCTAGTATCATATTCTGGATGTTTTCAAGCTCTTGCGCTTTGGCGTTCATCTTTACTATAGTTTTTGTACCTGAGACAAAGGGAAAGAGTCTTTTTGAAATCCAAGAGCTCTTGAGTAAATGATTAGCTGTGAATCTGTGATATTGTTATTAAATGCTAATTTGTTATTTCTGTTTTTATGTAACGGACCTATCTTAAAACCATTGCGGACGGAACGACAAATTTTATATGACTATCTACCAGACGTAATGATGTGAAGGAATGAAGTGAATGTATAAAGAAAAGGATATGAATGGCTTTTATAAGAAAAAAGACAGCGCAAAAGAATGGATTGTGTGGAAGATGAAAATGATACATAGTATAATGGATAGGTAGGTTGTTAACTGTTATCAGACAAGGGCTACCAAAAAATATATATATGCATAAGAATGACGAACTAAACGGATCCCAAGTAAATTCGAGTAAGAGAATGATATTTATGATGCACACCGATGAACGCGTACCTACATGATCAAACACACATAAATACTGCAAACACTTTTGTTTAACGCAAACTAAAAATTACTGTTATTAGCTACAACTGCGACTGTTCTATTGTTAAAAATAATAATAACCAAAACGATAATATTAGCTACTCAAAACCGTATTGAAGTCCGTTAAAATACTGTGTTGAAAAATTTTAATTAGAAAAAATGCGACAGTGCTATGTTGCAATTGAAAGGCACTTTTTTCATGCTCTACAACATTTATTATCAATGACTGACAAAAAGCAACTGTGGCCGGTGCGACGGCTCATTCACTTTCGCATTCGTTTTCGTGGAGTGTAGTATTGGCTTGTGTTAAACTTAGCCGCAGCCATAGGCGTAGGTACTTCGACGAGGATCCCGTTTGAAGTGCTCGATGATCTCGTCGAGTTCTGGCGAATGAACGCCCGATCGACCTCTATCCTGTGCATGCGCTAGTGTCTTGAAATGCAAATGATCGAGTAGCCGCTGTGTCACCGCTACGATTGTCTGGGCCTGTGGGACATGGGGGTTCAGAACCCAGTGAAGACGGAGCGACTCCCAAGATTTGCGGCTCCGCGTAAAGTTATAACTAGCCCTAGCGTACAGGTTGTACAATAGCAACGTACTCCAAATTAGAATAACTATTTATTTATTTATTTATTTATTTCTATAACACTTAACCTATTACATTTTGGTTTTAGCCTCACAACGAAAACCTCTCAGGGTTTATCTGTGTGCGGCGAGCCGTTCAAGATTTTTTTTTTTTTTTTGTTTTACAAAAATGTTTCTTACATACTACTACGATGATATGACATCTACATCTACACCAATATTATAAGGAGGAAAGATTTGTATTCCTGTATGTAATGAATAAATTTAAAAACTTCTGGACCGATCTCAAAAACTATTTTGCCGTTTGAAAGCTACATTATCACTGAGTAACATAGGCTATAATTTATAAAGATATTTTTTTATAAAGATATCACGCGGCCGAAGCCGCTGGCGGAAGCTAGTGATACATTTATTTTTAAGATGATGATAATAATTTGTGAGTACATTAATACATACATACATTAAGAGAAATTTTGTGTAAGGAAACGTTTTGATTTGTACTTATAACTTTTCGAATTTGCTTTGTATAACGTTTGTAAGTCTTCTGGCAGTTTACTAAGGAAAAGAGGTACTAAATATTCTTCAACCCTCATCCCGTACACATTATTGAACTTTGGTAGGATGTATTTATTTTTAAGTGGTATCGTTCTTAGAAAATCAGGTCTTGTTTTTTCGGTTAGCAGCTCAGGTCTATTGAGTTCCGCAAGAGTACAAAATTCAACTTTATTGAACACATTCATAACATTACAGTATTTAAAGAGATCGTCGTCATTGTTTTTGAATTTCTTGATCAATTTTTTTGGCGTAATTACTTTTAATATTCTTAGTTGTAACTTGTAAATATCTGTTAGGTATGTATGATAAGTTCTGCCGTAGCTGCTGAGTCCGTAGTTGATAACCGAGTCTGCTAGGGCCATATATAACATTCTAAGCGTTTTGTAAGGTAGTTTATATTTAAGTATACTTAGCTTACCTAGAATAGACCTCAGTTTGTTGCATACGTAATCTTTGTGTGGTCCCCAACAGAATCGGCTATCAACCATTAGACCGATATACATGTGTTTGTCAACTACTTCTAATAACGGACATTGGCAAGTCTTTGGCGAGCTATGTAGGCAAGTGTGTTCGTGTGCTATAACTGTAGGTATAGTGGAGCATTTATTGTGTGATGAATGTATGTGAACAATTTTTGTTTTTGTTGCGTTTAGTACCAATCCAACGTCATGAGCCCATTTACACATTTGGTCAAAGTTACGTTGTAGGGATGCCTCAGCGTCATGGATATTTTTATTCGCGACTAATATACACGTATCGTCTGCGAATTGGTATACAGAACCTGAAATTATAGTATTACTCATATCATTAACATAAAGTAAGTATTCTGTCGGACCTATAATTGAACCCTGGGCCGTTCCTTGCGTGGATGGAAGCTTTGTACTGTACTCATTTTGTATTTTAACCGTGTTGTACCTGTTTGTGTGATAGCTTTTTAATAGTTCTAATATTGGCCCTTGTATTCCATTTTGTGACAACTTATCAAAAAGTGTATCACAACGGAGCATATCGAATGCTTTGCTAAAATCTATAAAAAGTGTCAAGACCTGTTTTTTATCATTTAACTGTTTATTGACTTCATCGGTAAATTCTCGTAATAATTGTGTCGTACTCTTATTTTTTTGAAATCCATATTGATTATTGTTGATTATTCCGTGTATCTGCAAAAAGTTATTTATCTCATTCCCAATGAAACGTTCTATGATCTTATCTATACAAGACAATATAGTGATAGGTCGATAATTATTGACGTCATCCCGTGAGCCCTTTTTGTATATTGGACGTATCACCCCTATTTTTAAAAGGTCGGGATACGTACCAGTCTGCAAGCAGCAATTAATTAAATGTGTAATAACTGGGATTAGTTTAGCTGAAGTATACTTAACATCTTTAGCACGTATCCCGTCGTAACCCGGACTTTTCCTACCGTTCATTTGCTTGATGATCCGTTCAATCGTATCTTCTCGTGCAGGTTGCACTCTTATCGACCTATCAGGAATTATCTCGTACGTTTGTTTGTCTAAAAGAGGCATATCGCAATAGTTGTTTAATTTTTTGATATTAGAATTAAATTCAGTCATGAAAGTGTTTGCCAATGTTGAAGGGTTTGTTCGAAAAGTTATAAGTAAAACGTGTTCTATACATTGCATAATTTTGCCGGTTAGACTGTTCACAATACTCCAAATCTTTTTGCTATTTTTGAAATTTTGAGAGACTTCCTTCATTATTTGTTTATTTCTAATGTAATTTGTGTATTTATTTGTTTTATTTCTATATCTGTTGTATAACAATCTTTTTTGTGGGTTATTTTCATCTTTGAGCCAAATATTAAACAATAAATCACGCTTCATACACATCTTTTTAAGTTTTTCATTAGCCCAAGGACAATTATTACGTTTACTGAAACTGTTTTTCCTAATTGAGAATTTACATTTATCGTATACATTATTAAAACTAGTATGTATGTACTTAACTATTTGATTTGGGCACCCGTATTGAAGGGGTATACTCCAGTCGATGTTATTTAGTTCACTGTGCACTCGGCGATTATCTATCTTAGTTACTAATTGAACAGAAGACTGTGAGTCATTCTTGTTTAGCGCGCTCATTATCGCACAACCGGTTATGCAGTGGTCGGCCGGTGAGGTGTTTACAACAGATGTATAAATGCTATATGCACTAGCATTGCGAATAAATACGTGATCTATACACGACTTAGAAATTCTGTCACCGTATTTTTCGATGCGTGTATAAGAATTAACGCCATTAATAAATCCCAGGGTGCACAGTGAATATAAATATTGTTTCACCACGGGGTTACATACTTTTAGATCTATATTCATATCTCCCATTATTACATAATCCTGTTTTAGAGGATATTTTGCTATTAAGGTCGACAATTCCTTTATAAATCGAAGTTTGGATGTGTCGGGCGGTCTATACACAGCACAAAATCCGAATTTAAGACTATTTATACTTAACTCGCCGGCCACACATTCAAACTCCTGTGTACACAAGTTACTATATCTCATAAAAGATGCAGACTTATGAATATACAGTAGCACACCCCCAACTCTTTTATTGGTTCTTAATTCTGAATATAAGTTGTAGTCAGGAAGTTCAAACATTTGTACCAATTCATTTTTAATGTTTACTTCAGTTAATAACAGAATTTGAATTGTATGTTTACTATTTAACACAATGTACTCAATTTGAGCAAAGTTTTTCTTGATAGATCGTATGTTTACATGCAGAAAGTACAAACAATTTTCGGGTACCGGTATGTGGGAAGTAAAATCATCCCATGTTTGACAATTGATTTCGACTATATTATGTTCTGTTGTATCCAGCATAACAAATTTTACGTTTATGTATTTATAATGACAATAATATAGCGTACTTACCTATTGTCTATCATGCGATGATTTTACCTTTTCGATATCGGCAATCGAGCGGATTGTAGTTATTTTTTTTTCTTGGACACTTTTTCGCACTAATATATTTCCGTGTTTACACCATATAAAGTTAAACAATCCTCGGAGTTCTTCTTTTGTTTTCCATAACAGGTAGGCGGTCGGCGGTGTCAGACACTCCCGAAGGTAAACCTTATCAGAACCGGCTTGTCCCATGCTAGCAGCAGATATCGTCGTGTTTTTGGCAGCATCTATCCATAGATCTCGGTTTCCTTCTCGAAGTATCACAGTGATCGGAGTCTGGTCTTTGTTTCTCGCTATATTTGAAGGGTTTCTCGTTTTTCTGTAGGCTTTTACGATGTCATCTGGGATTTGCGTTATAGATACGGCAACTTTCTTGGCAATTTCTTCAGGATTGTCTTTCTCAGATGGGTTGATGTTGATGCCACATATTTCAAGTTGGTTGCATAATTGTGCTTGCTCCATTTGATTTAATTTATTTTCCAGAACTTCATATTTTATGTTTGTGTTTTTAGCATGATTTTGTAAACTGTAATGTCGATCCATTTTTGCAAATTACGATATCGTATAAGGCGCAGCGCCCACTATCGGTGGGCATCGGTGCGGCTCGGTACAGCTCGGGCGCCTTACGGTAGCTTCGGGTGCCTTAGGGCTGCTTCGGGTGGCTTTGGGCACCTGAGAGCTGCCTCGGCAGTCGTAAGCATACCTAAGGACGCCGAGGCTGGTTTCGGCAAAACTAAGAATAGTTCGGGTGGCAGACACGTCGTAGAGCAGTCGTAACGTTACGTGAAAACACGTGTACGTGTGTGTGTATAATGGTGGAATGGGACTTAGTTCTCATTGTTCATCTTGCTGAAGAAGAAGATAAACTTGGAGCCTTAAGGCAAAAAGAAGATTTTGGGTGAATAAGCTTTGGAAGCAGGGATGTACTTTCGATGAATTTCATAACTTGTTTAATGATTTACGATAAATAAATAAAACGAACCTACACGTGTAATTAATGAGGCTGTTGCCTTTTATTTTCCTCTGGGTGTTGCCAAGCTAATGAAGGCGTGCGCGGTGAACGTTATGACTGTTCTGTGACGTGTCTGCCACGAAAATGCCACCCGAGCTACCCGAAACTAACCTCGGCGTCCTTAGGTATGCTTACGACTGCCGAGGCAGCTCTCAGGCGCCCGGAGTCTCCCGAAGCAGCCCTCAGGCGCCAGAAACCGCCGTAAAGCGCCCGAGCTGTACCGAGCCGCACCGATGCCCACCGATAGCGGGCGCCGTGCCTTTTTTTTGGGTGGGAAATTATCAAATAACTTCTCCCGCTCTGGGTGGAGCGGGAGGGCGTGTCAGACTTTTACTGACTAAAACCACCCATGTTCCACCGGTTGCCCTGTTGCCGGGGGCCACGATTTCCCTATCGGTTTTCTTCGTCAATTCTGCTGACATCTCATCGCTTTGAGGCGCGCGTGGAACACAACGCGCCGTCGACCCGGGCTTGGTCCTTATCGGACGGCGAGCTAACCATTGCTCACCGTCCGCAAGCCCGTGCCTACGGTGGCCGGAAATCGGCTCGCGATTCCCGCCCCGGGCGTCTCCTCCTGCGGCGGTTAGGGGCGTGAGGGCGCGAAATTTGCCTCTCCCTCACGCGTTCCGCCTTCTCCTTCGCGAGCATTACCGCTTCGCAGAAGGAGGTGACGGCCTGCTATTTCCTCTCGCTCCGTACCATGTCCTGAACCAGGGCCGTCGCGAGAGCCTTACGCGTCATACGACGATCGCGGGTCAACAACTCTACAAACTTCCAAGTCGATTGAGAGCGTCCGGGCTGCACCAAGTGCAAAGGGCAACGGCTAGAAATCCGACGACTGACGAAACACGATGTTTGCCGAGGGACATCAAGAACATATTTGTACATTACAAAAAATAAAAAAGTGTCTGTTCTGTGTTTTTGAACAAACATCTAATATAATAGTAAACATAATACCAATGATGCCTCCAAAGTAGAGAATGGATCCAACCCAAGACACCTGGGAATCAGTTAGGATGTAGTCCAACGGTGTCTGTTTAATGTCTTAGAGTTTCGGAATAACTGGTGCTGTCCAACCAAGCACATAGCCAACTAGCATTTGTCCTATGTATACTGGAATTGGTAAGACCTTAAATTAATTTATTTGTCGTATACATAATTCTATACTAATAATAATATAAAGAGGTATTTGTGAATTTGTAAGTAAGGGGAATCTCCGGAACTTCTGATCCCATTATGAAAATTCATTCACAAATAGAAAGCTACAGTATTCTCGAGTGTCATAGGATCTATTTTATGTTAAAACAAGAAATTTCACTCGGACGAAGTCGCGGGCCGAAGCTAGTACGGTCTGACTATTTTCTTAATGTCCCTCGGGAATCATCGCATTTCTGAATACAAACGAATGCTAATTTCCATGTCCATCAATTATTAGATTTAAAGTGTAAAATAATTTGAATTCAAAACTAAGTACTTTATTGTTGTTTTGTTTTGATTTCCGTGAGAACTATATAGAGCGGTAAAACTATTTTCGTGCCTGCGACTTTAGCAGCTTTCCTCACATTTTTAAAATAAATTATATTAAGTTAAACGAGTTTTAACAACTCTATATACTTCCAAGTCTGCACCAAGTGCAAAGGACAACTGATAGAAATCCGACGACTGACGAAACACGAAGTTTGCCGAGGGACAGTAATAGTTATACTGTACCTATATGTATAACTTATACATAGCCTATAACCTTCTTGCTGTATCCGGCATCAAAATTATAAGATATGGAAATAAGGATAGATTTTATCGAGTTTTTGAGTAATCAGTTATTGTTTGTACTCACAACATCCTGAATTTTATATTGTTTAGTGATAGACCGGGTTGATGGATCACCTGAGGTAATTCTAGAGTTCGAGCTGCTTTTCATCTCAAAGTAGCCAAGTCATTGTAATTATTAGCAAACATACCGTTAGTAAAAGTTTGATACCAGTAATATAAATACATAGTTGGCAAAGAGTCACATTACTTTGACTGAAAATCAAAATAAAAGTGATGGAAGATTGCCATGGTCTGGTCGAAATACAGCCCAGAATCATCTTAACAGTACTTACCTAAGGAGTTAAAGAGACTGATCATTACTTAAGCGACTGCTACACGATCGCCAACCGCGTCCCAACAGCTACGACCTTGGTGGTTTACAACCGTGTAGTTGGTAATGACCAAATTTCAAACAGCTCTGCCGGTCGACAACCAGGGTCACCTCTGTCGGGGACTTGGCAACTGTGTAGCAGGCACTTTATTATAGCAAACTGAGTAGGTACCATCGCGGAAACCCATAATGAACCATTTTGAAAACAAAATCCCGTGCACACGATGACCACATCTGTCACCGCCCCGGTTCTATAGCGGCCGAGTGCTGTAAGCAAGAATAGTCCTTATGGTGGTTAGTTATGGTTTTTCGCGATAATACATATATATATACATACATAAACTCACGCCTTCTTCCCATGGATGTAGACAGAAACTACAGAACGCTATCTACTACGATCCTTAGGCGCGTCGCTCACTGGCAGTCACTGATAAGTCGAGACGAGGTCATGGGGTTGCCACTCTAGTATATGAGCGTACTGCCATTTATTTCTAACATAACGTAGATGCGGCGCGCTGCTTGTGCGCCCGCGCATCGACGCTGCGCCTCGACTCTAGCTCGTGTGAAAGATCAGCCTAACATACTCCTTTTGCTTCGTTTACGTTCATACACCTGACTTTTCTGAAAAACATCACCAATAAAGTCAGTGTATGTCCTTCTATAGCGTCCCTTCCCTTGGTGATGTTCTTCAGAAAGGTCAGGTGTGTAGTACTCGCATCCGACGTGCGTCTATGACGAGATGTGTGAACGTAACGAAGGCGTAAGTTTATATATGTATGTAAAGAAATTATTATCTTGGAAAAGGCTAAGCTGGTTGAAGAATACGACTGATGGAAAATGGAAATGGTAATTACAACACATTCCAATGTTGCAGTTCAGGTCATTGACCACCAGTCGAAAATTATTCACTTCTTTAATCATTGCACCCATATATTTATGATAAAGTAATATGTACCTTACTATAGGAATTCCCAGGGGCTGTCTTTTTATTTCCCTACGTTTTCAGACATCCATTTCTGGGCAGCATTTGGACCAAATACCCTGACAAAAATTGTAATCTTCTTTCAGAAGACAATACGAGTTTATGTACTGTAAAGGTTTTAATATGAGATGGAACCTCATATATATCACAGGCTGGCGTGAAACCTTTCTTCTTCCGAATAATTTGTAAAATATATTTAAATAGGATTCGTGAGGGTTTTCTTTTGTTGAAGTAGAAAAGTCGAGTCAGCCCCAGGCCTCCGCCTGGGTGTGTCTTTGTATTAATCTTTGCTCTTCAAAAGTATTTTAATTTATACACACTAAACGATCCCAGAGTACCGCAGTCAAGCGTGGTGCTCACAGTACCTAGTAAAACAATGATAATAATTTTCTGTTTTCTTTAATGTAATATGGCGCTATTTTTAAATTCCTATTTAATCTTTGCAAGTCCAAAGCTGGTAAATAACACTATTTTCATCATATAGATTTTGACAAGGATCATGAAATTGGCGGAATAAACTTGACGTAAGCTTTACACTTGCTTAAGTTTCCATCTAAGAAAAAATCCAGTTATCAAAAAGCGGGGAAGCCAGCAGAATGGTCTAAGGAAGAGCTTTCTTGGAAAAAATTGGTATCTTCTTTTAGCATGAGAAGCTAGGTTAAATTTTTAAATGGGAAGTCCATGAAGCTAGGCCCGGACTCCACCAATGCGGAGATGTGTGGAGATGTCCGAAGCGGAGACGAGAAGAGATGTTTTTCAGCTAGGGTGTATCGACCGCAGCTGTGCGGAGACGCGTACTAGCTAGACTAGAGCGGAGATGTGTGCTGGCTAGAGCGGAACTGAGCTGCGTGCGGCGAGCGTTGGTTGTTAACGAAATTATGGCGCCGCTCACTGCACGCCGCTCACAAATTTCTTCTCGTCTCCGCTGCGGGCCGTCACTAGCTTGCGAGGCACAGCTCACATCTCCGCCTTGTACCGCCGCCCAGCTCAATCTCGGCGAGGCACAGCTCACACCGCGTCGATTGCGCCATACAAATATGATACATTTCCGCTCAGTGGTATCCACTGAAGTTGAGTGGAGACCTGAAGTGTGAATAACGATATTCCATTGGTTATTTTAAACACATCTCTTCTTTCGTCTCGTCTCCACTTTGGTGGAGTCCGGGGCTAAATGATTTAAGTGGGAAGTCCATGTCCAGCAGTTAAAGTATTTCAGTTGATCTGATGATGATGATAATGTGCAATAAATTGACATTTGCCGCATGATCCATGCCAGTCTTTGTAAGTACATACCTCAAGCCTTTTTCCCATAAGGGTAGACAGGATCTACGGAACACCAGCTGCTACGATCCTTACGTTTAAGGATATATCCAGAAAATGAAAAAAACATTAATAAATAAGCATTTAATAAATAATATCACAGCCAAGATCTACTTAAAATCTCTTGAACTTCCAACAGACTCTTTCCTTTCGTCTCAGGTACAAATACAACACTGAAGAAGAACGCAAAAGCGCAAGCGCCAGAAAATATCCAGAATGTAACACTAGGTCCCCACGCCGGCAACATGTAACCGAATGCTGTTGATACTCCGAAACCAAACAACCAGCCGATGGTCACCGTGAACGTACCACCGAAGCCTCTACAGGTGTCCGTGAACATCTCGCCGATAAATGTGTTGGGAATGATGCCAAAACCTAGGGAAAGAAAGGTCCTGATTAGCATAAAGTATGTAGCTGGCATTGGAACGTAGAGATTGTGACACGGAAAGAGAGATGTTCAGCAGTGGGTGAAGTCAGATTGTGGAACATGATGATAATGATGATATAGAAAAAGAGCTCTATGAAAAAGAGGAGCGTGTGGAGAGGAGATCCATAGCAGTACTGGTTCCGGTTCTGGAGGGTATTGGTGCTGGTGTAATTACAGGCTTTTAATCTATTTCTAAGGTCGACAACTCGCGGTACTACTGATATTGTAGTCCAGAATCCATAGTTGGTGGCGACAACATACAGTCAGGTGGGCTGTCTCAACCAATCAACTTATTCTATAACAGTTCAGTGCTAAATATAGGTAGGATAAGGATATTTCATAAAATAAAAAACTTACCACTAAAATAAGAAATGAAGAATATCATCAGTGTTACTAGCGATAGCCATTGTAAGTCGTCAGCGATTGGGTAACCATTGTCGTACAAGAAGAAATAAGTTCCAAGCACAGCCTGAAAAATAACAATATAAAGATGAGAGAAAGTAAAATTATAACAAAAATTAAGATAGGTAGACCAATATCTAGTCCCTTTTGGACGAAGAAAGAAATCCTGGATGAGAAACAATCACGAATGGATTGGAGTCACGCACCTAAGCTGTTCTACTTTGCAAAGGACAAGGAGAATTTTTCGGAGTTGATAGCCAACCTTCAGTAATTGTAGAGGTTTGCATAAAAAAAGATGAAGAAAATGAAGAGAGAGAGAATCTTACCTACTTCGTTAATCTTAAAAATCAAACTTAAGGACAAAAATCAATGTGGAGTATATTTTTGAAATTACATAACATTATAACATAATCAGCCTATAACATTCCAACTGCTGGGAAACAGTCCTTCTGTCTGTTAGAAATCCACCACGTGGGTCCAGTGCGGGTTTGTAAATGACACATATCACCAAATTTTTGTTTCTAGGACATGCCAGTTACCAGTTTTTAAAGTTAAACAAAACAAAGAACTTACCAAACTCAACGAACAAGCTGCTGTCGAGACCAACAACAGAGATTTCCTTCCAGTTCTATCAACAAGCACAGGTGCAATAATTGCCGCGGCCATTTGAGTGACACCAATAATAATAGTGGATATATGTGCCTCCATATTTGATCCCGTCATGTCAAAAATGATCGTGACGAAGGAAATCACAGCAATCACTCCACTCATCTGTTGCATAATGTTTAATACTAATATTATAAATGTAGCTCTTCTATTTGACCTGATCGTGTACATTTCAGTTAATTGAGCCATATTAGATTTCGGCTTTTCATTGGCTTTAGCTACTACTTCGTCTATGTCATCTTGTCTGCCAAGAGAAGTAAGATTTTCCATCGCTTCTTCTCTTCTACCTGAAATAATATAATATAAATAATATATAATAACTTTGGGGTTAGTTTTCAGTTATACTTAGCATTCATCATCGTAAGGTATATAATAGCCGTGTACAGACGCGTGTAATGCAAAATGTAATGCAAATAGTGTGGACGGCACACAAACTAAACGCGAATCCTGTATGTGTTTGACTGCGAGGGCCTTTGTGTTCGTGCTAAAAAAAAGCCATTGGATCAGCACGAGCGTTACATTTACTGCTCGTAGTCCCGTCCACACGCAGAATTCACGTTACATTATACGATAAATTACATTACACGCGTCTATACACGCCTTAAGTTTTTTAGTTTTGTTACGAGAAAGTTTTTTGTCTGGATAATAGCTGCATTGATAATATTTTTTTTTGTGTTGTGTATAAATGGATCACAATAAACGAACTCTAAAGAAAGTAATTCTTACCCATCATAACTTGATAAACAGCAGTTTCCGTGACAAAAATAAATACTAAAACCATGTATAGACCACATAAAGCCGCACCTAGCCAACAAATTGCTGCGTAAGATATAAACGGTCCCACAGAATATACTAGCACAGTTCCAAAAGTGCTGGAGAATCCTGTCAGTGTTAACAGTGTGCCTCGAATTCTCGTTGATCTGAAAAAGACGGAAGTATTTACTGCTAATGCTATTGCGTAAGGTCTCGAGTTCGATCCTCAGGTCGGGCGAAGTGTTAATGGGTTTTTCCATGAGGATTTTTTCAGTAGCAGCTGCAGCCCGGAGTCTGGGTTTGTGCCCGGTGGATGGCTGTGCCCACCCTATTACTTCCAACTTAAACATAACTGGTGTAATATGAATGCGCTGTTCAACGCCACTCAACCCTACTACGAATAGAGGTATGTTATTTACTGCTAATATGTTTTAAATCTGACAAATGTCTTGTCAGTTGGTCGTTCATTGGTGGTGCAAGGCTAGTTCTTTTAAATTTCATCGTCCATTCACAGATTTCAGGAGGAATGACAAGGAAAGACAGTTTGACAGCAAAACCCCATATGTATCTATACTCAAACTTTTGGTCTAAATACATTGACACCAACTCAATAGCTGAATACCAGGAATTTACATAGAGAGACTGCCTATCTGACCTACACAACTCAGTTACTTGGTAACACGATCAAAGGTACTCACGCAAACTCTCCAATGTAGACAAGATTTGTAACAAATATGACTCCGTTGCTAACTCCAGTCAGAACACGGCCTGCGTATATCATTGCCAAATTACTGGCAAATGCCATTAGAATGTAGGCCAGCATGAGAACGCCTCCCCCAAGGTATAGGCAGGGTTTTCTGCCTATCACGTTGCAAAGATATCCAGAGATGTAAGGACCTGGAAGATAAAGATGTTATTGATTAGACCTACCACCGTCAGGTCGGGCAAAGGATTTTTAGGTTTTTCTGCAGTCCGGAGTCTGGAGTTGTGCTCACCGTCATCATCAGCTTACAGCAATCTACTGCTGGACATAAGCTTCTCCAATCTTACGCCATTCACTTCGATTCTAGGCAAAGGCTCACCACCAAAATTGTGAACATTCCACTTTGTCCAATTAGTGGTCCCACTTTGACCAACCTGGTGGGGCAGAGTGGAATAATCCATCGCAAGCATTACTGCTGAGCACGAAGTTTTACTGGGTTTATCCATAAGGATTTTTCAGTAGTCTGGATGCGAGCCCGGTTGATGGCAATATTGGCTCACCCCCTATTACATGGGACTTAAACATAATTTTCTAAAAACTTATTTCATTGTAATGATGAACCTTTTTTAAATTAATAAACCTCTAAAAACTTTTTGAGTTTTTGCACACTTTTTTAATAAATGAGCCTCTTTTTAACTTTGTGTCCCTTTCTCACAATTAGGCGCAGTAGCTGAGATAAGGCATCTCGACCAATAGAACTGTGACCAACCGCGTTACATCCAAGTTGGTCGCAGTTACTTGGCTATTATAGTATTTTTAGGAACCCAAAAGAGGAATTATTTGAGGTTTACAAAATGAAGCACATTTATTATATAATATTAGAATGTTCAATAATATTTTTAGGAAAGCAAAATGGGAATTATTTGAGGTTCGTTTAAATACATGCTTTTTTTAACTCACCTGTGACGGTTCCAATAAAAATATAGGACACGACCCAGGATGCTTCTGCATCGGTGATGACATCCTCCAATGGTGTCTCGTCAGGATTCTGCAGTTTGGCTAGCACTGGTGCTGTCCAGCCAAGAGTGAAGCCTAATGTTAACTGGCCTATGTATACTGAAATTACATTTTTTTCATTAGTAAAAGTGATTGTAACAGCCAACTGTAATTATACTTCAGTCAGTTTTTAAGGAATGACGTGTATAAGACGAATATTTATTTACAGTGAAAATATAATTAGGTACTTATACAAGCTAACACTAACTACTAATGTAAAATCAATGTTGTAAAAATAGTAAATTACACAATTAAATTAGCAAATAGTTTGATTTTGTCTAGTATTATGTAGAGAAGTGTATAAAAAAGGGAAAAGCATAAAAATAACAGATTTTCTATTTTAATGTCCTAGTCCTAGTAGTTGCAAAATAAATGATTTAATATTGTTTGAAAGTACAAAGTTATTTTTAGTTAGTGTAAATAAAATGGTTTTATAAAAATAAGAAAAATATTATTCATACAAATTTTTCCTTTCCCCTTCATTTTTAACATTTTTAATTTAAAATATTTTTGGATGTGACAAAACTGTCACATTCAAAAATATTTTAAAATAAAAATTTAATCAATTTAGAAAAAAGTTTCTAAATTAAAATTACTTAGATACTTACAGCATGCTGCGATCAGATACTGTTTGCTTAAACTTGTATTAGTTTTGGCCCCCATTTCACAATTTACACTTAACACTGTAAAAATATTTATTTATTTATTATCTAAATAGCGACAAAGTGTCGCTTTTATTGGCACACCGCATTGAACTGACTTACTTGTATATTTCCTTTTATCTTATATATATTTCCTTGTCAATCAAATTGTCTGAATCTTTTAGATTATGTATTAGGGATGGGCAGCAATTTTTTAAATTTAAAATAACGTTTTTGCCAGACTAACTTTAACTAGTTAATAACGCGTTAATGAGTCGCGTCGTGTACAAACTACCATCTAGTGCTGCGATATTTTAGCTAGGTTACTGGTTTGTAACACGTTATTTTTGAGTAGTCCACGTTGTGGACATGGGCCTTTGCGCAACTGTCTCACCGCCGAGAAGCCAGTAAAGATAGGAACTAAAAACTAGTTGGCGAGTAACGAGCAGCGAGTGAGCAACGGCGACGAGCGATTACTCGCTGGTATGCGTATGTACCAAGCGTGAGCCAGCAAGTGTTTTGCCCGCTAAGCGAGAATCACTGAGCGAGTAGGTACTCTCTTTGATAGCTATTGGCTTCCACGTGGGCGTTGGGACGAGGGTTGCCAACTTTTTTTGAGAAAAATAACATAAGTATCAAGTTCTTTGAGAAAAAAAAAAGAATCTGGAACAAAAAAAAGTGTTTTCAATTTTTTTGTTGTATGTATTTGAATGTTTCAAAGCTAGTTTTACAACCAAAATTTATATTTAAATAAAAAAATAACTCAGTTTTTTTATGGTCGTTCTGTGTCTCTTCTCGCCACTCCATATTCATTCACGAAAAAGCTCTCAGTGAAAGCTGATCTAGCGGGAATAGAGAGTAAATAAATCAGATCCATTTTTAACATTGCCATTAATGTCAAAAGTGTTTTTCTCTGTCAATTCTTTATCAATAATAATAGATTTTCTTTTTTGACATATAGGTATTGACAAATAGTTCAGTAATTACCCATAGGTAACACTGTGAGTGCTTCGTTTAACGCATCATAGTAAAAAATAGAAATAAAGTATTTTTACATACTTTATTTTAATGCAAAAGTAAAAAGTATACTTATCGAAAATAAAGTAGGATACTTTATTATAAAGTGTGGTTGGCAACCCTAGTTGGGACAGATATCTCGAAGCCTATTTCTCAGTAGCAACTCGGCTTACCCCCTTGAGAAATACAGGCGTAATGTTATGTTGTGATGAAACTAGTAAATCTTCTTGCTTTCGTGTGGTGTCAGAGTTTTAAAGCCGCCCATGGGCCTCTAACTTGGCTTCACAAGCCGTCGAGAAATATCTCTCAGGCATGTCTGTTTCCTCAAGATAAATTAGAAACAAACGAAACTAGAACAACAACAACAAAACACAATAATAGTCCTCCAAAACGAATTTCGGTCGTGGTGGCTGATCTCATCGGAGACTAGCCATCGACGCAGGAGCTATTGCAGTGCACAAGTGTGTACGCAGACACAGGTGCACTCACTCTTCTCTCACTCTCATAGTCGGATGGCATGGGTATGCAATCCGAAACAACCGGAAAGACAATAAAACATAAATAACACATAACATCATGCCTTTAATTCCCGAAGGATTGGGCAGAGGTTACATTTCGCACAAAAACAAAACTCAAATAAATAGTAAACATATTTTGTACGGAACCAATTTAAATGATATTGTGCGGAATCGCTTACGATAAATTCGCAATCGATTGCTCGTAGTAAGATGATATGATAACTGATAAAAATGTATAAATCCGTACAAAGATAGTAGGCACCATACATTGGCGAAAACGGACGGTGAATACTTAGCTTACTTCCAAACGAACAAGTAAAAAACCGTTGGATTATACCCGGGTTAAAAATACCCCAGATCCGGTTTCTTAGGTATTCCTATTAAGAGTTTATTTATTCCATAGTGCTATTGGTTTCAATACCTCCAAATGAACAAGTATAAAACCGGCCAACTTGGGATAATTTCATCCGAATTTATCCCAAGAACAAACTTAACATTATTTTTTTTTTACAATTTTTAATAAAAATTTAATCAAATAAACTTCTGCTTTTTTTTACAAAGCTCGACAGACTGCTCTACAATTGTATCCGGTTCATATTCAATCTCAGGAAATATGATCATGTGTCGAGCTATAGGTCTGAGCTCAAATGGATGTCGATTCGCCAAAGAAGAAGTTTGCGCGCTTTGACCACGCTTTTTCCCTTCTCAACTCTCCCACTCCTCCTTCTTATCTTTTATATCACTTCCAATATCTTTGTTCTTCACACACTAAGAATTTGCGTTCTTCTAACAATCTTCTCCTACTTTGTCCTTCTCATACTTCTGACTTTGTTCATTCTTCCTTTCATATTCAGTCCATTCTTCTATGGAACGCGCTTCCTCTTGATATAAGGACGGCCACCAGTCGGTATGCATTTAAGCGGAAATTGCAGAGTTTTTTTTCAAAATAAATAGAGTAGAGTCATCTCAACACTCTTTCCCTTGAATTTGTATATATGTATATATATATATTATAGATATATATTATATTAAATGTATGTATGTGTATTATAAGTTATAACCTATTTATGTACTGTTGTTCCTACATTTTATTTCTAATGATATATTTTTAATAATTTTTTCTTTGTTCCTCTCAAACAGAGCACCTGCCATCTAATCTCTTCACCACCCTTGGTTGACTGGTAGAGAATGCCTATGGCATTAAGTCCGCCTTTGTACCTTTTTGGGTGTGAGAAGTTTAAATAAATAAATAATAAATAAATAATTAACGAATAAAAAAATATAAAAATAACGTTACATAAAAAATCACGGCAGAAGTATACAGCGTGGCGCTTTAAAGGTGACATTAATTTAATACACCCGTGATTTTTTCATATACCCAAAAACAACCATTTAGTTGGCAGGGGGACACTTGACTCTAAAGTCTGAAACCGGTTTCTTAAGTATTCCTAACATGAGTTTATTTCTTCCATAGGTAGTGCTATTGGTTCGATATCTTAATTATTCCTTTTTTGAATATGCATTAACAGCTACTTACATTATTAAAAGAAAATGGACGGTTTCTGAGCTATTCAGAAACCTTCCATTTTCTTTTTTTAAGTAAATTATTTTTAGGTAGAAAAACAAGAATTTTTGTGTTTGCGGATACACAAAACTAAAATTATGGTATCAAGACATTATCTAATCACACGATATTATCTTAAATTATTTGTATACTTATATTAAATCGTTATCAAACCCATTCATTATCAATATTGTAAGACACGCGTAGATTTTTTTTGCAATATTTATTGTAAGTACATCTTATGCAACACAATAGTGATACCAAAATATTGATAAACAAACTGCACTCGAGTATGATAGGTATAAACATAATGTCTGTCTGTATACATTTTGTGATTAAATACGATTTTTCTACTAAACTGGAAGGTATTAAAAGTACGCGGTCGTAAATTTTTCACATTCTTTCTTATTTGGTCCATGCTTAAACCTTTGAGCGAAATTTGTATTTCGACCCTTATTCATACCGAAGTAAAGTCCTTTGTACAAAATTGACAACTTACATTCCGATTTAAAATCAGATTTTGGATTTAGAACTTTAACTAAGTTGGAATAAAGTTCGTAATTGGCTCGATGGTTTGAACTTGGGTCTAAGGCTGGTTTCACAGCTGTTCGGGAGACCCGTGCGGGCCGCCCGTACAGGCTCCCGGAACGGAGACACACGTGAGGCGCTAGAACATTATTTTACAGCGACGCGGATTAGTCCGTACGCGGCCCGCTCCGGGTAGGGCCCGTACAATGCTAGCAAACGTATCGTACTAACTCCCTCGTTTCGGAGCACTGCGGGCGCTACCCGTACGGGTCTCCCGTATGCGGGCGGCCCGTGCAAGTCTCCCGGACAGCTGTGAAACCAGCCTAAAGATCAAGCTTGTTTTTTTAATACGGCCGATTGTTAATGTGGTTTATGTCAAAAGACAAAACGGACCCAGGCAAAACGGACTGGAGAAATAAAAAGAGATCTAAAAGGAAAAAAAATGTTCTATATGTCGCATCGTAGGTGGCCGAGATGCGAAACATCGAAACGATCTTCTTCACGATCCGACATAGTTTAGTGTGGGCACTGTAGCGGGTACTCGAACGGAAAGATAATTTAAATTTAAAATAACTTTAATAAACCAGCGAACGAAATAAACACGTGCTTCGGAAACAAACACGTGCGTTGGTACTGAGAGTTTGCCAAGACTGTACGAGCTCGACTGTCAAATGTAGACTGTCGCACTCGCAACACTCGGTCTCTCCCCCAGTCATCGCCGCATCCCCTCCACCGACGATCGTGTCCAAGCAGTAGGGCTCGCTTGCGTTTCCGATCACCTGATTGTTCGTTTACGAATCAAATTGTTAGATGGCGCTGTCCACTGTACTATGGCGCCATCCATCCACGACATATATGTAACATCAGTGGACCAAAAACATCTAAGAAAAGGAAAACAAGACAGAATATTGATAAAAGAGATTAAAAAAAGGAATTACTCCGACGATGAAAACTTGTTTTTCGACTCAAGTGTTGCCATGGGTTCAATGTCCAGATTTTCGCTTATGATTGTGCTTTCACTGGCTGTGTCGAAGATGAGGCAGTGTTTCTCTGTGAACAAAATATTCTGACAGCTTTTTAGTCCTTTTACCTTGCTGTGTGGTCTGTTGTGCCTCACTTATGCTGGTAAAACGGACCAATTTAAGGTTTTAGAAATAATCTAATATTTTAATTATCTGTGAACATTATTATGTCAAATGATTAAATAGCGTAGAGTAAAACTATGTTATTGATTAGTTTCAATCTCGAAAATGTTGAATAGTTTTTTTTAGTGTATTTTTTTTAGTTTTGTTTAAATTTTTTTTCTTGTTTAAGTGGTCCGTTCTGCCTTGCCTTGTTCTATTTCAATATAGACTCTTGTTCTTTTAATATATGTAGTAATAAAAATAAATGTTCGCTACATATTAATACTTGGACAGTAATAACTAAAACGTGACTCGCATTTTTATTATTTTTGTCATTAAATGGCATTTTGATTAATGGGCAGCACGTGGTTAGAATTCGAATTAATTAGTCTGAAATTATAAATAGATTTAGGTTACCAATAACAAACTCAAACTCAAAGCATTTATTTCAAATAAACCAATTACAGGTACTTTTGAATTGTTAAGGGGTCGGTCAGTCAGAAAAATGAAGCTAGTTGCCCATTCCAAAGCGTAGTAGGTACCTATGGAGAAGAACGGACAAGAAACTCCACGAACACTCTTTTAAATCAAAATATTGTTACAAAATATTGGTTGCATTATTCGTGTTGAACTTATACATGTGAGAACAATGTAGAAAGACGTGCACGTTAAAAGCTTCCATAATAAAAATATAATAACAATTCAAAAATTTTAATAAATTAAAATAAACCGTGGCAAGAGATGACCAGTCCCTACTGACGGCGCCCGTTCACGAACATGACGCATGGACGAGTATCTACATATAATGTTTTGAAATGATTATAGGATGATAAGACTAACCTTTGGTTTAGGTATTTACTTAAATATCTGAAGCTTTTTTAAATTACTTTTTTAAAACTTTTTTACAAAAAACACAACCGACTTCCAAACTACAAAGTGAAAAATAACTATAATTTCGGAAGTCGGTGTCAAAAAACTAAAATACTGATCCAAAGACACCGACTTCCGAAATTAAAGTTATTTTTTGCATTTTTTGTAAAAAAGTTTTTTTTTCACTTTTTAGTAAGTTGGTTTGTAATTTATCTAAGTTACAATAGCCTAATGTCAAGTGCTCATCAAAAATACCCAAATCGCTATAGATGTGCCTATAATATTTGAAGAGTTCCCTCGATTTCTCCAAGATCCCATCATCAGATCGTGACCAAATTACAATGGGACCAACTTGAAAGTATAACCTTTCTATAAAAATTTTCAAATTGGTCCAGCTGTCTTTTTTTTGAAGTCGGTTAAAAATTAATGAGTTTTGAAGTTATAATAGAGAGTTTTACATAAAATAAAACTTACCTATTATTTTTTCATCAATATCCGGAATCCATCTTGAGTCAAGCACCTGTTTTTCAGCCTGTTGTCAGCATTTCCTTTGCCTCTCCGCTGGTGGCGGCCTCTATACTTACCGTTGGTACTAGTATTTTAAGCGCGCATCGGGTGATGGCCCGATTTACCGTCATTATGGAACTCATGATGCACCAGGTAGACCTTACCTGGATTCCGGATATTGATGAAAAAATAATAGGTAAGTTTTATTTTATGTAAAACTCTCTATTATTTGTTTTGTATCAATATCCGGAATCCATCTTGAGTGACGTGTTTGTTATCACCTGGTGCGCTTAACCCAAAGACGCTATAATGTGTACAAGGATTTAAGATAAATAAAAAATAAATGGGTTAATAAAAATAATAATGTATAATTATGTAAATGTATAACAATAATTAACAAGTATGACATACTGCTTGTAGCCGCATTTTAAATAACAAAATAAATAACTAACGAAAAATAATGGTAATCTTTCAATGAACAGGATCAAAATAATTCGATAAAGATACAGAATGATTGGGAATATTCGAATCATTTTGCAATTCCCTTTGATAATAATTTTGGAAAGTATGAATCATTTTCCAGTTACCAGTTGCAAGAATTTGATCAATCGGAAAATTTTCTACAAAATTGAGAGAAGCTACTGCAGATCTTACTGACCCTGGAGTTGCATTAATACCACTAGCTTTTAAGAGAGACCTCACCCATCCGCTAATAACAGTTCTAGACGCAGGTTTAATATCGCCTTTAACTGTAATAAACAAATGTTTTATATTTCCTCGACGGTTTAGAGTAATATGTAATAATTGTCTCAACCAAAAAATCAAATTTAAATTTTTATCAGGATGTTCCCTAAGCCTCCATCCAGACTGCCTATGGTTATGGTTGTCTGTTTTAGAACCAAATGCTGGCCACAATACAATAAAGGTATCTTCATCAACTAAACTAGTGCTATCAATTCGCAACAATGTAAGATCGTGAACCCTGCGGCCTGATGCTAGCAGTAAGAGAGTAGCCACATGTCTCGATACATGAAATATATTATTTTCATTAAAACTGTAAGAACTCATGTATTGTAATAAAACTTTAGGGTTCCAAATAGGTGGTTTAGCTGATTTCTCTCGTGCGACAGCAATTGCTTTTAATATATGTTTAATAAAGAAATTTGATGACAAATCAATATTTGATGTTAAGTGTGTGAAAGTTGAGATAACAGATTTGTGTACCAAAATAGTTCTATATGCAAGACCTATGTCACAGTGTAAATGTGCTAAGTATCGAGCTACTTGATCCGCATTAGGGTATTTGTAATTAATAGAATGCGACTCACACCATCGCTTCCATCTGCGCCACGCTGGTCTGTAGGTATTGATTGTGGAGCCTCTCCAGCTTGACATAAGGAGTTTTTGTTCTTGATCTGTCCAATCTGTCAAAATATCTGGCCACCCGAAATCAGCCATGCCTCCAAGTGTAGGTCTTTCACTTGCGGCGGATGCGTCCCTGTTTTGGTGTCTATCAGAGTGCGGGCTAGATCTGGAATCAGAAAAGGGGGAAGTCGCGCTCGCTGTTGAACATCGGCCTGCCAAAATACCTTGTTCCACTTCGGGGCAATCAATATGTAGTCTCCGCTGGCTTGGTTTAGGTGTCTGAGAACCCTAGGGATCAGATTTGGCGGCGGAAACAACCAAGCTAGGTCGTAGTGCCACTGATGACAAAATGCGTTGTGGTGTTGTGCTTCCTGATCGTCCACGTCCAATGATGCGTACCTTGGTACTATGTGAGCTGTTCTCGATGCGAAGAGGTCTATCTCCGGCGTGCCCCACATTTGAAAGATTTGTGTCGTTGCTGTCTTCGTGAGGTGCCACTCTGGGTAAGCCTTCTGCCGAGAAAGAGCATCCACCTCCGCATTGAATCTGCCCGGAAAATAATGTGCTGTCAGATGAATGTTCTGCTTGTCTAGAACAGCAAGAAGTTGTCGGGTTTGTTGGAGCAGTTTCTTGGATTTTGTGCCGCCCTCCTTGTTTATATACGAGACTACTGTCCGATTGTCGGTTTGCAGCAGTATCTGTGCATTTTGGAGTTGCTGTTGGTTCTGATGTATAGCTGCGTAAACAGCGAACATCTCTTTTTTGTTGGCATGCCATGTCCTTTGTGAATTTTTCCAGGTTCCCACAATATTTATATCGCTGAGTTGTGCCCCCCATCCGATGTCTGATGCGTCTGTAGTCAATAGGTGTGTCACCGAACTCAAATGGATCGGCATCGACTTTCCTATAGCTTGACACCACCACTCCATCTCTGACAGAGCTGGTTGAGGGATAGGTATCAACCGGTACGGGTGTTTCACCGACAGCTGTCGACTGTAGTATTGCAGAGTGCGACAGTGAAGGCGACCTCTCGGAGTCACGAACGTTGCAAAGTTGAGTCTCCCCATTAGAGTTTGGTACTGTTTGAGGGACCACTTGCTTGTCTGGAGCTGTTGGTGAAGTGCATTGCGTAGCGTTAGGCACTTCGGCTCCGACAGGGACTTTGCGTTGCGTTTTGTGTCCCATGTTATGCCGAGAAACTCGAGGCATTGCGTCGGAGCCAGAACAGACTTTTCGAAGTTGATTGTCCAGCCCAGTAAATGCAGAATCTTTATCGTGAATGCGATGTTGTCTTCCAACTGCGATTTTGACTGGTTTGCTAGAAGGAAATCGTCCAAGTATACGACGCACCTGATGTTGTGACTCCTCAGGAATTCCGCCACCCAATTGGTTATTGAGGCAAACGTTCTGGGTGCCGATGAAAGGCCGAACGGCAAACATGTCATTTGCAGTAGCTGATGCTGATGTAAATTTTGATGATAATTTAACCTCAGGAACCTGCGATGCTGCTGTGCGATAGCCACGTGAAAATATGCTTGGCTCAGATCTAGTTTGGCCATCCAATCTTGTTGTTGCAAAAAATTTGGAACACGGAAGTGACTGAATAGTTGAAATGGTTTGGCTACTACAAACTGGTTCAGTTGCTTCAGATTGAAGATAGGACGGAAGGTCTGATCTGACTTCGGTACCAGAAAGAACGTGGAAAGGTAGCTGGGCGTCCGTTCTGCAGGTTCTAGTACACCTGACTCTAACAAGGTTTGAATCTGTATGGTCATATTGGGAGATGTTTTGGTTCTGTAACATTTGAGAACCGCGGGACTCGGAAATATTAGCGGCGGTTTCAGTATGAAGGGTATGCGTGCACCGTTTAACAGCCGGCATATTTTGTCTGGCGCACCTAGATTGCTCCAAGCATACTGAAATTGCTTTAGACAACCGCCCTGAAATGTCCGACAGTCATTCGCGACGCTTGTTTTTAGTGAAAGCCTGCGATTGCGATTTCTTTCCCCTAGGTTTGGCTCGATTGTAACTTGTTCGGTTTTTGTTTTGTTGCGAAGCGTGTGAGCCATGTTTTTGTCTTTTATTGAAGTTGTCTCGACGAAAAAATCTATCATCAGCTTGCTTACTAGTCGACGGTTTTTGATTTTGATAAAAATTATCTTTAGAATAAGTTTGAGGTACTGATTTTGTTGATACAGTTAATTTATCCACCCCTCCAATTTTTTGAAGGTAGGTTTGAACTGCCTCGTCATTAAAAAGTGATTCTGTACTAGGAGGAATTTTATGTAATACCTCGCGATGAAAACCTTCGGAAATCTGCCGCAACATAGCCTCACGACGTATATTTATTAAATCGGCTCTACGACCGCACACTATTTGTAACAAGTCATTGGTAACGGTACTATACGCGGATTCTTTCGAAAATAATGTCTCCACTTTTTCGAATAACGTGTTGGGTGTCAACGTTTCTCTAGACTCATTTGACCAATCCACCAAAGATTGTAATGTTTTATGCAATTCGTCTTTTTGAGAAAGTAAAGCATTCGTTAATCCAGCAAAAGATCGTTCTAATAAATATGAGCGTGAATCTTCTTTTAACATGTCCGATTCAAAACGCTTTAATTCGTCGTTAACATTTAATTCGACAAAACCGGGGGTAGCTGAATATTTCTTTTGTGCATCCGAAAACCGAACGGCATACCAATCATCACACATAAAACGCTGTAGTTCCGTTAATTTTTTGAGAAATGCTTCATTCGCCTTCGGGTAAATCGGATCTTTTACCGTTGTACTGACTTCCGACAAAATTTGAAGTTTGTTGTTTTCAGGTCGTCGTAGGTTTAAGTCATTTGTGGTAACGAACATATTGTTTTTAGCACTAGAATTCGTATTTTCAACGTCGGAATTTTTCGATAAAAGATTCGTTATAAAGGCCACTTGTTGTGATAAGAACTCAAATTGTGCATAACTCACGGTTTGAGAATCTCTTCTCGCTCTGCGTTTCTCAGGGCTGGGTCCACTCGTAGAAGAATCACTATCACTGTCTTTTGTACTTGGTGTCGGAGAACGAACCCGTTTACGTGATAATGACCCGTCATTAACACTTTCTGACTCTAAATTATTATTAGAATTTTCCATAATAACAACGGAGAGGTAAAAAATTTCACGAATCTAAAACTGAAATAGTTTTACCAAACTTTTAAATGAAATAAATAGGTAGAATTATTTCGCGAAGTTTTAAATAACGCTAACAACTAAACGGCGCGAAAAACGACGCTATAATGACGGTAAATCGGGCCATCACCCGATGCGCGCTTAAAATACTAGTACCAACGGTAAGTATAGAGGCCGCCACCAGCGGAGAGGCAAAGGAAATGCTGACAACAGGCTGAAAAACAGGTGCTTGACTCAAGATGGATTCCGGATATTGATACAAAACAAATAATACCTATATTTTGCGGTATTTTTCCTCAGATAATTTGACTTTGTAGGTATATTGTTCGTACGAAAATATCACAGACAACAATAAATGAACAAATCGATAACTACATTTATAAGATATCAGTAAAAATACACACTATCTGACATGAGTCTGTGTGTTGATAAACTACTTCAATCCGAATTAAATTCTGGTAATTTTCGGTAGGCTTCGGTAGGCACTTGTCCTCTAAGTATGTATGATGATTGATAACTATGACGCATTAGTAAAACAATCTGTCTGCCTTATTTTCAGTGTACTGCGTAGATAGGTATTGTACCTAACGTTAAAGCGATATTTATTTATTTTAAATAGAACGGCCGAAGCCAGTTACACTACTTAAACATATAATTTATTTAACACAATCATGCATCCTTTTCACAAAAATTCAAACATTCTGACAGTATCATCTTCCATTCATTCGCAAACATATCAAGATCTGTGTTTGAGTTCAGGAGAGCGTTAATAGCGGCTAATGTGCGAGGAATAGGTGACTTGGAGTGTGCAACAGTACGGCAAGTTGGAACAGCCAGTAAGCGGTGTTTCCTGCCACGACAGTAATTGTCTGGGACATATAGTTTGCAGATTTCACTATGCAGATCAGGAACATCTATAATCCCCCTAAGAATTTTAAATATTACAGTCATCTGATCGCGCGACCGTCTTACTTCTAGGGAATTATAACCTAGGCAACCTAACAGGAATTTAGTGGGATACAAGAGAGGATAAAATCCGTACAAGTGCTTGTAAAGATATCTAAGAAATGCTTTCTGAACCCTATCTAAAGCTAACGCATACTGCTTCTCAAAAGGATTCCATACGCACGCACTAGACTCAAGTTTGCTACGGACCAATGCCCCAAAAACAAGCTTGATGACGTGGGGATTATGGAAGTCACGACAGTTCCTTAAAACAAAGCCAAGGCGCCTGAAGGACTCCTTCGCAGTGGATGTGATGTGGTCGTGAAAAGTGAGCTTACGGTCGAATATGACTCCCAGGTCTTTCATGGAATCAGTTCTTGTAATTGTATCTCCATTCAGTTTGTATTGAAAGTTGACTGGGTGTATCAATATTAATAATTATTTTTTGTATAAAGAAAAAAATATAGCACTTAAGTTTGAGTTATTTTGGCATACCACAGCCACAGCTCTCTACAAAGGAAACAGGGACCTCTCATATGTATAGGTGTCTGAGGGCTCAGAAATAACTTAAACAAATCAAATGTATGAATAATGATAAATATAATGTAAAATGTATAACTGGAATATTGAGTATGTTTATGTTTTATTTAATTTTTTTTAAACCATTTAATTGCAATGCCTTACAGGCAACTTCTAAGAACCTACCTATTGTTAACATCTTCAAAATGTTGTACATTTAGTTCGCAATAAAAAATTTGAATTTGAATTAGCTATTGATTTGAAAAAAAATTCTAACCCACGGTTTCTGAGGTTTCTTTTATTCGATATATTGTTTCTGAAAATTCAGTTAAGGAATAAATTTTGCAAAAAAAATGTCGAACCAACCTATTTAGAGTTTATATCGAGGATCTCAGAAACCAGGTTAAGCAAGTACCTACCGTGTAGAAACGCGACAAGTTTAACTATTCGATAGCGCTTTTGATTTAACCAATTACCTGATTGAGTAGTTAAACTCCAGTTAAAACACCTAGAAACCGGGTATTGATCATGGAAAGAAACAATATTTAAAAACAGAAAAATCTAAATAAAATAAAAATGATTTTATTTTTAAACCTGGGAAAAGTTACAGTTATTTTATTTTATTTTACTTTATTGGGACTTAAAACAGTTACACATTATAATTTAAGCGTGACAGAATAACTTAAAAACTAGTTAAAAAAAAACTACTGCTCTGACCTTAATTGGGATAGAGGATCTTTATTGCAAAAAATCCCTTAATAATGTTTTGGTATAATCTGTCTATAATCTATATAAATAAAAATGAATCACTATTTCCCTTGGTCACATCGAAACTTATGCGGGTGAAACCGCAAGGCGCAGGTACTTTTCAATAAAAAAACAACCGACTTCCAAAAAAAAACACTACAAAGTGAAAAATAACTTTAATTTCGGAAGTCAGTGTCTTGGGGTTTTGTGTTTTCGTTTTTTGCCACCGACTTCCGAAATTAAAGTTATTTTTCACTTTGTAGTGTTTTTTTTTGGAAGTCGGTTGTTTTTTTTTGTAAAAAGTTTTTATTTTTCACTTTTTAGTTATGGTACCTACCCCACACACATTCAAATAGGTACCACTACCTGCTACCAGTGACAGGAACTTATCATCTACATACTAAGTGGGAAAAAATACGTATTATGTAGCTAACTCAAAAACTACCCAAGCCAAGTTAATAAAATTTATATGGGACCAATTTGGGAGCATACCCTTTCAAACAAAAAAAGAATTTTTAAAATCGGTCCACAAATGACGGAGAAATCGGTGGACATACATAAAAAAAAAAAAAAAAAAAACATACGCGTCGAACATATAACCTCCTCCTTTTTGGAAGTCGGTTAAAAAAACAGCTATAAGTTCCAAGATAAATATCGCTTACTAAAAAAAAAAAAAAAATAATAATATTCATCTACTAACAGTGTCACCAATCAACAGCAGGCAAAATGTTTTAAGTGACTTTACAGTGCTTATGCAGTAGAAAGCAAAATGATTTAACTGACGTAACTCAATGATAATAAATTAATAGTTTAAAAAACACTAGAAAAACACGCTTTTATAAATGCACGTAAAAACAAAAAAATAATCGTGGTCATGATCGTGTTCAAAGTCCATTACTTGGCCTTTCTCACAAGTGCAAACACGACTACACGATATTACTTTTGAGGTAGGGAACTCTAAAAATGGTTTTAATCTAACCACTTGATATTAGGTTTATCTTAAGTGCCGTATTTCAAAAATGTGGATTCAAAAAAAAATTAAAACGTGTATTTTCACACTGTAGGTATTTAACTGTTTGACTTATCTGTTTATATTATCTATGTATGTTTGATATGTATGAATTAGATTATCAATAATTAGGGATGGGCAGTGAATTTTTTTGAAGTGAAACCTTCTTTAGGCGCGTTGGGCATTTTTGAGATGGGACCATTGATTTCGCGACCTGTTACCAACACCGTGGAGTAAAAGATATCAACGCGTTGATTTTCTTCACTTCTGTCGGCACTCCCGGAGTGCCACTGTTTTTTTTATTAAAACCATTATTTTACATGTCTATTGCACGTTTGTGAAGTTCTTTCACGGTGTGAAAGAGTTCGTCCAGTGTCATCAATACCTATTAAATAATCTCCGGGTTTTCTTGTCACCAATTTTTTACACATTTAAGGTACATAATAAACTAGCAACCCGCTGCTTCACATGGTTTTTACGACTTGACAAAACATCGAGATTTCTTAGTCATAAATAACTTTAATATTAATGTACTATACAAATAAACCTTCCAAAATAAATTCTTTAAACGACGGTGAAAACTTCATCAAAATCTGTTGCGTGGTTTAGAAGAACAACGCGAACATACAGACAAACACGAAAACCGACGTTAATTTATAATAATGTATAATATAGATTAATTATTTATTATGATGGGACTTGTAACAATTAAAACGTAAAAAATTGCGATTGGAACTTGAGTGGCCACATTTTACCCATAATGCCCAATGTACGAAAAATAATAGTGCTCCAGACCAAATTTCGGCCATGGCGACAAATCTCAGCGGAGACCAGCCATCGGCGCGGGAGATATTATAGTGCACAAGTGTGTGGGCAGACATAGGTGCATTTTCTCTTCCCTCACTCTCATAGTCCGCCCAATGTACTGTATGTTGAAACATCAAACCAGCATGCGAAGCCCTAACACTGCCAAAACACGCAGAAGATGACTGGAAGAACTGGACAATATCAACGAACAAACCATGTCCACATTACCTCAGAACCAAAATATCTTGAAGACATGGGTGATCGGTTTTGCCCAGCAGCAATGATTCACTGGCAAACTGAAACTAGTAACATTTACATAATATTTATTGTACGGAACCTGATATAAAAATAAGCCCACTTAAATGAGTACTACGTTAGAGTACCCACGTCAATGAGTGATTTAAGCTACAGTTATCAAATAATCTTTAAATGGTGAATTATTTTTATCTGTATCTCTAATTGGTAAATAATGCTCCTTATCTTCATCCCTCACGTCTAAACAATAATTATGAAATAAAATCGTTTGTCTGTGTATTCGCTTTGTCCTTACTATTACAACACACACAACACACACACAATACACATTACTCGATAGATTTTGTTACGGACAAAGTTTGTCCAAAATTAGTTTTCTTCAACTTCAACTCTTCATAGGCACCACCACAATTTTGCCAACATTTAAATGTATACGGAACAAAAAAAAAAAAAACAATTTTTCTACATACATGTCGAAAAAAGTATATTGTTTCAGCTATTTATACTTAAATAAAAGTTGATCATGTCAGTGACTGAAAAATAAGATCTGTCAAATCAATCATATCGGCTATCCAGGAATAAAAGATATTGTACCAAGGAGACAACGGCTCATTAATTGATTGATTAAAACAGATAATAACTACCTATTTTTTAAGAATTGCATAATGTTTCGAAACATTACGCAATTCCTAAATAATTGCTAAGTACTTCAAAATATACGATTGGTACAAATTATGTCGCAATATTATGTAAATATTGGATAAATATTGCAGTAGTTTTTTTAGATTATGGGCCGTAATCTGTAACCAATAAAGAGACTTTTTGCTAACCGCATTTTAAAGTTTATCTGTCGTATGAAATACGATTCAATGCAAAAATTGTTTTGTTTTTTATTCTCTAAGCACATAATGGTATTCAAGGCGTGAAAGTATGCCCTATTATTATGGTACTTATTCTAGAAGAATGAGAAGCTTCACAAGAGGTCTAAAAAACATAATAGTACCTACGACAAAAAAACAAGATTTTTCTGTTTTTGCTCTAGCGACTCACCCAAATAAATGGGATCAAGACAGGAGGATAATAATAATACCCACACAACATAAAATCAACGGTTAAACTGGCTTTGAATTTAATGTTTTTTATTAAATATTTTAGTGTTGGTACCATACTAAAAGTTGTTGATATTCATTTATACCTCTATGGAGGCATCTACATCGGTACATGCAAACTACGCATCACATTGCCGTCACTTGAAATCCTGCATCGCACAAACAGGGTTTACCGCGCGATCAGCATCCTGTTTCTTTGGAGGATGAGTGAACTTTACATCCTGTTCCTCAAACCTCTAAACCTTCAACAAAAGAAGTTAGGTACACTGTGGTAGTTCTTGACTCCTTCAGAACACCATGATGTGGTAAATAGTTTGAACATGTTGAGTCAAGTGGGCGCCTAGTAGATTCAGACATGTGTCCCAGCTCTATGTACTCATTAATAAAGTCAACGTATAGGCTTTTAAGGCAAGGATCTCTACCCAAACGACGTTCAAGAGATAGGAATCGCTGCTTAGCCATAATGTATGAATCACCCAATACGTCCAGTGACTCTTTGAAAGGAATGTTTACCACAAATCGCCCACCAGAACTACGATATGTGGTATCTATAAAATGTTGGTCACAGGATCTCTCTTCACCAAAGTGTTTATGTATGGACGACACAGAATGTAACTCCCAAAACCGATCTAAATCTACTTGTAAGTTTTTAGTATACATACAAACATGTGAAGAGGAATCCGACTGATGATATGAACCCGAAATGAGCCAACCAAATTTTGACTCAAGCAATGTGGGCATATGGGTACCTAATGCGATACGGCCAGTGCCTATGATACCCCAAAAGACTTCCGCACCGACAAGGACGTCGATCGAAGACGGAACTTAATAAGTGGGGTCAGCAAGACGCACGTTCGTAGGTATATGTGTATGTTGCTAGTATCAACATAAGTATTGGGAACTGATGCTGATACTTTTGGCAATACGAGACAATTAATGTTAAGTTCATACTCACTGTCATCAATTGACATTAATGACACTGAGCACCCCTGAGTACAACTAGATGTTTGAACATTGATACTTGTTACCTCGGACTTGGTAATATAGGTAGAAATATGTAGCTTACGAACAAAGTCTTCTGAGATGAAGTTTGTTGTACTTCCACTGTCCAGCAAGACTCGTGCTGTATGGTGATTACCGTCAGCGTCGGTCACCTTCACGAGCAAAATTACTCGAGATGTAAATGTTTGACAAGCTGAGAATGCAGTGTTGTGTGTACTAGGAAGAACATTGTCACTATCGATTGTAACAGAGTGTTGTGTTTTTGACGACAATATTTACAATAACCTAATTTGCATTTGGAGACGGCATGACCTGGACGAAGACAATTCATGCATACTTTTGATCCATGTGCCTTTTTAATCCGAGTCTGAACTGAGAGACTTTTAAACTGCTCGCATGCAAAAAAATTATCTTGTCGACACATGGGACATGACAAAGGTTTTAATGGTTTCTCATGTAGCACAACACTGCTCTTAGGTTTGGTCGCAGGTGATATAGCAACGGCTAAGAGTGAACCCATCACACCTGCGACCAAACCTAAAATGGTGTGTTCTATCGCAAAAATAATGAAAATTTCGACTCCTTTATAAAATATCGAGTTAAAAGCTAAAGAAAAAAAAGATACTTTACTGTTTCTGCACCTGAAGTCGAGGTGTTGGTGTGAATTAAAAGTCCATGACAATCAATTTTATTCCACACGTTTTTAGTAGCGATTAGAAATAGTCAGATTTGACGTTTTTCACCAAAAATTTAGAATAGCAAAATTGCCATTATATCTAACTAAATTAATATCTCAGTGCCATCTTAGTGCTGTCAAACTAAAATATAGTTAAATTGTGTCACTTTAGTCTATTTCAGAATGGGAAATCGCCATTTGACAGGAATAAACAAAATTTTGGTGATTTTTAGTCTGGCTTAGAGGCATTTGTGACAAGAGAATCGGCACCAATGTCAACAATTATTAGTCACGTCAAATTAAAGTTATAATTTTATTGTTTTTTTACATTAATTTGTTTTAATTTAGAAAATAAATAATTATTTACACACACGTATTTACATTATTTAAAAACTATCAGATTTAAAATAATAATATGTACAAGTATATAAAAAAGAGGGGGGGGGGGGGGAAATGATCATAGGGCATCAAAAAATTCGTCCGTATCGCTGTCAACAGGAAAAGTGCCCAAAAGGCTGGCAGCATTGCCACGTTGTATGGCAATGCTGATTCTTTGACCAAAGAATAGGCCAGCCCTCTGGTCACGTGAAGAGTCGACCAGCCGCTTGGCGATGTCTTGAAAAACAAGATGGGCACTCGGACCCCATGGCCCTAGTGTTTCAACCCCAAACGGCTCAAACATATTAGTCCCAATAAGATTGGAGTATTTGCGCCGTTTAAGGTTTTCCGCACCTGCAGCAGCAGCCCCAGCACAGCCCGCCGTGCTAGGGAGATGGGATGGCGCAAGGGTGTCGACACACGTTGCATCCCACACCAAAGGCCTACCTACCTTCCAAGGCATTATGGTCATTCCGTCTGGTCTCTTCCCATCGTCGCGTGCCAAGCCATTGGGTTCTAAAACAGCTGGGGCTCCGGCGGTGACAAGAGCACGACGGATGATGTCGTTGATGCTGGCATGCCGTGCTATCCGGCCTGCGCTCTTGCTGCAGGATAGGCCATGGTGTCCGAGACAGTCGACACCTTCACCGCATTGGCAGCGATGCAGAGCCACACAAGGAGCACCCAGACGCAGATAGGTAGCGAGCCGGAAGGTGGTATCACCCAGCATAGTGCCTATGTTGGGTGACGGTAGCGCCTGAATCCAGAGGCCCGACTCCCACTCACCCACAGCCAGCAGGCGGACACGCTCAGCATTATTGGTGGACGTATTAATAAGATTGTTCCGTACCAACCTGCAGAGCGGCTCATCCCACTGCCTCTGGGAAGATGGGTTCACGGGCCAATCTGTATTCGGTATACATTGGTTAACTACATAAACTAAGTAATTATACAAAAACAGAAGGACTAAAATAACAATGATATTATAAGTGAACTGATGACTACCACAATAACATCAAGGGGTGTTTATATAGTACAAAGGTCTCGACGTTGTCTAAGATTCTCTATTGAGACGGCGCACGTGAAAAGAGTACCTACCTGGAAAGATTTGGGGGAGGCATTGACCAGCCTAAAAAATCTAGCTTAATTTTAGACTTTACACACAGATTTTGACAGCATATTTGTCTTAGCGATTTTAAAATCTGCGTGTGAATCTTCTGAAATCGCTGCCACACTGCTTCCTGGTGATAAAACATCGCACGCCATGTTTAAGATTCCCATCGGTTTAAGTAAAAAAAAAAGTAAAAAAGCTTTATTCAGTTCACAAAAACACGGTACAATAAAAATAAAAACGAGTAACAGATTACATAGGAGCCTTAAGTGCTAGTTTTTTACAAATTCCCTGGACCCCACACTAGGATTCCCTAGTCGTGGGGTCCAGTCTCTTCCCAGGTAAGGCAAACAATTATTTATTAGTGTGAACTAATGAATTAATTTGGAAAAAATAAATAAAATTAAATAAAAAAACAAAAGAAACAATAACTAAAATAAAATAAAAAAAGAAATGGATTACATAAACGTTCAGGTGCTTTCGTTTAATAGTGTGTGTGAAGTGTGGGATGTGTGTGGGGTGTGTGGGGTTGTAAGTGGTGAAAGTGGATTGCGTGACATATCAGATATTACGACTGTATGTGCAAAAGGTCTTCTGTTTGGTCATAATTTTTGGGATGCAACCAGTTAAATATAGTATTTTTACAGCTGGTGTACGTTAAGTTGAGTATAGTTCTATTGTGGGAGTAGAATTTTGAGCAGAGATATGACCCAAGAAATGCAAAAGATCTGAGTGCAAAAGAAGAATGTACTCTTGGCCGATCCCACTTTAACGTTCTGGATGAATGACGGGCCACACGAAGGAGGCTACATTCTGAGTACAGGGTGTCAGTAGAATATCGCCAAGGTTTGTTGTAGGCTATTTTTAGAATAGCTCGTTGAGCTCGTTCCAGCGCAAGCAGATTGGTTTTGTTTGCTGCTCCCCATACTGATACACAGTAACTTAATATTGACTGACACAAGGTATGATAAACAATACGGATGAGTTTTGGTTTTGCAATGGACTTAAATTTTTTGAATATGTGCGAGAGTTTTCTAACACGTTTCACTAGTGCATCAATTTGCGCTTTCCATGTTAAATGTTTATCGATTAGTATCCCTAGGTATTTTATACACGAAACCTGTTCAATTTGCGAGCAGAGACAGCTCTCATTACTGAAATTGCCACATTCATGGATCTTTATTTTCAGTTGTTCATCAGGTGCAGACCGATCAGTAATGCTAAAACACACTGACTTGGTTTTGCCGACGTTTAAGGTCAGCAAATTGTTCTGCAGCCACATAGCAACCTTTCCAAGTCCCTCCTGAGTTACACAAACGACATAACTCCAGGTTTTTGCATGAAAGATTATCGCGGTATCATCCGCGAAGGTAAAGACGCTAGCATTACGAAGTTCAAGAGAGCATAGGTCGTCTATGTAGATCAGGAATAATGAGGGGCCCAGAACACTGCCCTGCGGAACGCCGTAGCCAACATCTGCAAAATCACTGACGTACGTGTTTAGAGAGCAACGAAACGCCTGTTTGTGGGCTGTCACACAACAGTAACAAGGGACGCGTGCTTGGGGATTACGCTTCATCGTATGGGATGAATGCATTATGGAAAATAGGAAAGCAGTGGAAGCTGTAAACAGAACCCTGTAGGACATCTGCAGGAACCAAGACATTATGGGTGGAGTTCTGTCTGACAAAGTGGATGCTTCGTTGAAAAGGTTGACTCTAAGGTCGAGAGTTCATAGACTGCGCTTGACCATCAACATGTGAGCTCGGCTTGGCGGGATTTCAAATGCTCAAGAATTCTCCGATGTTCTTCTAAAAGTTGGTAAAGGCACTCTACCAGAGCAGAGTGGCCAGGTGGCCCTACCAGAGACTCTTGGTAGAGTAGTTCCCACTTAGAAGATCTGATTCGTCTGGTGAACGGGGACATCAGTTAAATACCGTACCAAGATAATTCTTGGGCGTGTTTCCATTTTACCGCCGAAAATGATCAATCTGCAGCGATCAACCACAGTATTCTCTCGCAAATTGAAAGGAGCGAAGTGATATACAGCTCCATTAATACTGATGTGGCGGAAGGTGATGCCACACATTAACCCGTAGAATTTCTAAATTCGCTAACGGCAAGTGGACTTCCAGCGCATATCATCTAACTGAATATCGATGTCCCTATTATGCTCCTTTGGAACTTAACTCTGCCGAAGCTGTGTAACGGAACCCGGCTCAAATCGTGTTTTTTTAGAGAAACGTCATCGAGGCGGAAAATCTAACAGGGTGTGGCGTTGGCGAGACAGTGTTTATACCGCGTATATCACTAATTCCCTACAGTTACCAGTTTAAGCGCATGCAGTTCCCTGTGAGCTGCTTTGGGATGATTATCAACAAGTCACAGGGGCCAACACAGAAGGCTGAAGGGTGCGGGGGTCGACCACAGGACAAGCTGCTTCTAACACGAACAACTGTATGTCGCTTGCTCCCGAATCACCAGTCTTGACTCTCTGTATATTTTGGCTGCTGAAAACAAAACTACAAACGTAGAACGTGGGAAATTTTATAAAAATGTGGCTCGTCATTGTAGTATTACGGTTATAAGTAATACAGGGTGGTGATTTAGTCACCTCATCGGTCAAGCGGGTTATTCTACCCGTCATCTTTAACAACTTTCGCTATGAAACTCATATCTGATTCGTAAAACTGTAGTACAACTCATTTTATGTGGTTTTTCAAAAATAGCTTGATTACGATTATGTTCTCTATAACAGCTTGGGTATACATAGTTATGTAACCTTATGCTTTGAGGAAGCCTATTCAGCAGAAGACGACTTTCGGCTGAGATGATGGTGAAGATCTGAATGACTATATAATGCCTGGTTTCTGAGGTCTTCGATAAATTCTCAATACCCATTCATTCATTCGACAAAGTTATCAATTTAACCATTCTTACATAATTATTATCTTCGAGTTCAGAAACCGAGTGTAAACCGTTTTATGCGCGGTTTCTGAGGTCCTCAGAACAAACTCAATATAGCTGCTATTGAAGTATTGATTCGACAAATTTATCTATTTTGGTATTTTAGCGAAGTTCTTCTTATTACTTCCTGTGTGTTCAAAAACGCTATATGTTAAGATATAATATATAGAACAAAAAGTATTTTAGAATACGATAGAAAACCCTTGAAAGAGTGGCCCAGGTAAATCTGTATTTATTTTGTAAAACAGACAAAAGAAAGCAGAAAAGATTATGTGTTGGTTCTAATACAAGTAAAGATACAAACATACAAAACTCGCACGCTTTTTCAATTTAACTAGATTCTGCCTTTTTTTTGTGTGGGAAATTATGACGAAATTAAAAGGAAAACTATCACAGCTAAGTAAGCTCTACAAGTTAACGAGTAGTAATTGACCAACTTAACTTAGCAGTTGCAAAAACATGTTTTACCATACATTCCATATGGGAGAACATTTTTATCAACTACAAAGTTAAGTTTGTTTTTGGGATAAATTCATCCCAACTACGGAACTCTTCATTGTGCGTGGTCCAACACGCACTTGTCCGGTTTTTTTTTGTTGTTTAATGTTCTTAATATTTACGCGCCGTGTGTCCGATGGGATTTCATATCAGCTTGAACGACGAATTTCCTCACAAACTTTCATCACCTATTGTATTAACTCTATTAGGGGATGAATTTTTAACATTTGTCACATAAACTGCATTATTTTTTCTAAATATCCTATGTTGAGGTTGTAATGTCCAACAGTGAATATGTTATGTACTTGTTATGTAAACTTGTTAGGTATGTTATTTTATATAAATGAGTAGACGAATGATTCGCTTGAAGGATTTACTGCTACTGAATATAATTAGACAATTGTTCCACTTAAATGCTATGTTAGAGAAATGCACAGCAAAACAATACCGATGTGCATTATTGAGTACAAACTACCACGAAGTTCAATGTACAGCGTAGCTCGTACACCCTATGTCAACATTTTCATCTTGTAAGCCGCATGATTAAAGCAAATCTTTGTTTTGAGGTCATTTTCATCAATTTATATCTAGTCCACTGCTGGAAGCATCGCTCTTTTCTCCAATTGCTTGCCATTTAGCTAAACCTTTGGCATCTCTTATTCAGCTGCTACGAGACTACCAATTTTCCAATGAACATCGTCGCTAAACCTAGCCTGAAAGTATCCCCACTTCGTTAGCTGATTCACGGTCTAGAACACAATGTGTCGTGGTCGGTTCTATGGCTGATATGGCCTACCCGTTATTACTACTTCAGCTTACTGATTCTGTGGGCTATGTCGAATACTCCGGTTCTCTGCCGGATTACCTCATTCCGGATTTGGTCCCTCAGAGAGAGTTTTATTATTATTTTTTCAAGTTAACATTTACATCATTTAAAATCTTAAAAGTAATGATAATAATATGTATAAGTATATAAAAAAGGAGGGGAAATAATCATAGGGCATCAAAAAACTCGTACGCATCGCTGTCAATAGCAAAAGTGCCCAAAAGGCTGGCAGCATTACCACGTTGTATGGCAATGCTGATTCTTTTTAGAGAGAGTACAATAATTATTTTGGGATAGGTCCGGAAAATTAAAAACGAAAGTACTTTAAAACTAAATATTTAATATCACAGCTATTACTTAAAATTAATCACCTACTTAAGAGCTCTTGAACTTCCAAAAGACTCTTTCCTTTGGTTTCAGGTACAAAAACTATACTAAAGAAGAATGCAAATGCACAAAAACCAGCAAAAATCCAAAATGTTCCACTTGGTCCTAATACTGGCCACACGTAACCAAATGCAGTTGTTACTCCGAAACCGAACACCCAGCCGACGGTCACCGTGAACGTACCACCGAAGCCTCTGCAGGTGTCCGTAAACATCTCGCCGATAAATGTGTTGGGGATGATGCCAAAACCTAAAGAAAAAAAGAAATGAGGATTTTATTTTAGCTAGCTACTTTATTAACTACTTTAGAATTTACACACAGATTTTGACAGCAGATTTTAAAATTGGTGTGTGGATCTTTTGGAATCGCTGCCACACTGCTTCCTGGTGATAAAACAGCGCACGCCATGTTAAAGTTTCCCATCGATTTAGAGAGCAAGAACCGCCTGTTTGTGGTGTGTTACGCAACAGTAACAAAGGACGCGTGCTTAGGGATTGCGCTTCATCGTATGGGATGAATACATTATGGCAAGTGGGAAAGCAGTGGAACCTGTAAACGGAACCCTGCAGGACATCCGCAGGAACCAAGACATGATGGCTGGTGTCACAATTCTGACTGACAAAGTGAATATTTCGCTGAAAAGGTCGAGAGTTGCGCTTGACCATCATCATGCGCTTGACCATCATCATGCGAACACTGCTTGGCGGGAATTCAAATGCTCAAGAGTTCTCCGGTATTCTTCTAAAAGTTGGTGAAGGCACTCTATCACAGATTTTTGCTAGAGTAGTTCCCATTTTAGAAGATCTTATTCGTCTGGAGTACGGGGACATCAGTCGAATACCGTACCAAGAGAATTCTTGGGCGTGTTCCCATTTTAACGCCGAAAATGATCAAGCTGCAACGATCAACCACAGTATTTTCTCGCAAATTGAAGGGAGCGAAGTGATACACACCTCCATTAATACTGATGTGGAGGAAGATGATGTCACACATTACCCCGTAGAATTTCTCAATTTGCTAATGGCAAGTGGACTTCCGGTATACACATCCAGCTGAAAGTTGATGTCCCGATTATGCTCCTTCGGAATTTAACTCCGCCGAAGTTGTGTAACGGAACCCGGCTCAAAGTCGTATCTTTGCAGAAAAACGTCATCAAGGCGGAAATTCTTACAGGTTGTGGCAATGGCGAGACAGTGCGTATACCGCGTATACCACTAATTTCCCACAATTACCAGTTTAAGCACGTGCAGTTTTCTGTGAGCGTATTCTTTGTAATCAACAAGTCATAGGGGCTGACACCGAAGGCTGAAGGCTGCGGAGGTCGACCTCAGGACAAGCTGCTTCTCACATGGACCACCTATACATCGCTTGCTCCCGAGTCACCATTCCTGACTCTCTGTATATTTTGGCTGCTAAGAATAAAACTACAAACGTAGTATACAGGGAAGTTTTATAAATATGTGGCTGTTATTGTAGTATATTGTGGTGTCTTACGACTTCCACGCGAATGAAGTCGCGGGCAGAAGCTAGTAAGTTATAACATATGTATTCTGCATCAATAAACCGTATTCATCTGTGACATTAGACAAATGGTGAGAAAAATAGAGATCAAATAAAAAGTATACTTACCACCAAAATAGGATAGGAAGAAAAGCATCATAGACACCAGCGAGAGCCATTGTAAGTCTTCAGCAGATGGATGATCAGTATTGTACAGGTGGAAGTAAATGCCAAGAGTAGTCTGAAATGTAACAATAATTATATGATGATGAAAAGCAAAACTCAGAACTGTTTAAGAATCAAGATTTAAAAGTTCTAAATGGAATATAGTCATGATGGCAATCTGATTATTATTCTTCATCTGTATAGACTTTGCTAAGTACACCTTCCAGTCTAACCGGATGCAGTTGAATACCAGTACCTATTTTATTTCACATGGAGTGACGACCATTACGAACCACGGAGCAACCATGTTCCTAATTTCGAGAACGCAAAATGAATTAAAGGGAAGATTTCTCAGAAGTAAAACTAAATAAAGATGATGATAAACTTACCAAACTCAATGAACAACCAGCCGTAGAGATTAATAACAGAGATCTCCTTCCAGTTCTATCGACAAGTATGGGCGCAAAAATAGCCGAAAAGACTTGAGTAACACCAATAATGATAGTGCATAAATGTGATTCCATGTCCAATCCAGTCATGTCGAAAATAATCGTAACAAAAGACATTACAGCCATGACTCCACTCGTTTGTTGTAGAATATTCAACGATATTATTATAAATGCAGCTTTTCTATTTGACTTGACTGTGTACATCTCAGTCAATTGAGCCATGTTTGATTTTGGCTTTTCGTTTGCTTGTGCTACTATTTCTTCTATGTCGTCTTGTCTGCCAAGTGATGTGAGATTGGCCATTGCTTCTTCTCTTTTGCCTGAAAGGAGAGTTTTTTTTTTTAAACATGAGTGATGTCGTTCCTCAGATACATGCACCTTTTGATATATCGTTCTTTCTTTCGATTAATTAAATTGATATTTGTCTCTAAGATTTTCGTATGCTGGAGGTATTCTACGGTCAGCATCATCACTATGGTCAACTTGCCGAAGTCTAGTATTGGATAAAACTTTTTTATAGTACAATAGACATTGATATATTTAGTAACCTCTGCGTTCAGCGCTCCGTGTGGCAACACACCGTGTTCCAAGTTCGCGACAAGTCAATCATCATCCTGAGGATGCTTCGTTGAAAGGTGAAACACGTGTCGATTTCTTACAGGGTTTTTTGATGGCTCTTTAGGAATAGTTAAGCGGGACAGGTTACTAAATATAACATAACATCACGCCTTTTTTCCCCGAGGGGTTGGGTAGAGGTGTCCCTGTAGTAGGTACACCCACAGTTCGCCAGTTATGTTTAAGTCCTAAATACATCAACGTCTATTGTATTTTATAATGGATTTCCGCAAGTTCACGCCTGAATCAATGATATTTTTTAATAGGTAGTGTTTTTTTAGAATCAATATGGCTATCTATGAATATAATTTATTTTCTGAATTGAGGTTACTAGTCACTGACAGATGGCCCATGAAATACAATGTATAAAAATATATGCACATAACATCACGCCTGTAATCCCCGAATTAGGCAGAAGAATACCCATAGTACACTCACATTTCGCCAGTTATGTTTAAGTCCCATGTAATAGGGGGCGAGCCTGTTGCCATCAATCGGGCACAAATCCAGACTCCGGGCTGCTACTGAGAAATTCCAGATGGGAAAACCTAATAACACTTTGCCCGACCCGGGAATTGAACCCAGGACCTCATACTCAGCAGTAGCGCTTGCGACCACTAGACCATCGAGGCTGTCAATAATATATAAAAAATAAAAATAAATATAATAGGCGATAAATACGTCATATATTTTTTATGACGTATTTAAAAAAAATCTTACCTTTCATAACTTGGTAAACAGCGGTTTCAGTTACGAAAAAGAATACTACAACTAAGTATAGACAGCTTATAGCCGCGCCTACCCAGCTGACCACTGAGTAAGGTACAAATGGTCCTACAGAATAAGCTAACAGAATACCGATTGTATTGGATAATCCTGTCAGAGTTAGCAATGTGCCTCTTATTCTGGTTGACCTGGAAAAAGAAGAAAGTTTTAGATTAAACTCAAACTCAAAGCATTTATATCAATTAAACCATTTACTGGCACTTTTGAACTGTCAAGGAGTTGGTCAGTCAGAAATATGAAGCTAGTTGCCCATTCCAAAGCGTAGTAGGTACTGTAGAGGCTTTAATATGAGAGGGAACCTCATATGTCACAGGCTGGCATGAAATCTTTCTCCGTCCGAATAATCTGTCAAATATATTCAAATAGGATTCGTGAAGGTTTTGTTTGAAGGAAAATATATGAGAGTGAGTTAGAGTCTTCCGCCCGCGTGTGTCCATGTAACATTGATTTAAAATATATAGTCTCAGCTATTCAAAAGTGTTTTAATTATATACACTAAACGATCCCTGAAGTACCGCAGCCAAGCGCGGTGTTCACACATGGTGGAGGCGCCGGGTACACGCGGGCGGAAGACTCTAACTCACTCAGGATTATATCCCTAAAGCAAGGTTGGTCAACCTAGACAGAGTACTAGGTTGACCAACCTTGCTTTAGGGATATAATCCTTGCTAGGTGTGTCTAGTTGACACAATTGGTTCAACTTAAGGCTGAGGTCTCACAGTTTAGTCAGAATTAACTGACGTTTGATAAAGATTGTCTTGTGAGGAGGTTTTGTGATTTTCCCTCTGGAGTATGGTCGTGAATTATTAATTTTGGGCGCTGGCTTCTTGAACCTTTGTTCCCTCTGGCTTAATTATGTCCGATGGAGTTAAGGCTTAGGATGTAGAGTTCTTTGTTTTTTTTAAACCCCCTCTGGGTAGATGTGAACTGTCACATCAGTTTGTTTGTTTCTCCGAGGCTTGCTGCGCCTTTTTCGATGGTTTTGGTGCAGTAAGGTTTAAGCATGACGACGTTAACCTTGTGAGTGCATGTTAGCACATATTGTCAGTTAACTTAGCTGAGATCTAGTCTGGTATCAAGACTTTGTGATTCGTTCGTCCTGACTTAAGCCTTCTCTTGTAAGAGAAAGACCTCACTATGTATTTTAATTTCCATCGTTAGGTAATGTTTCGTTTAGGTATAGGTAGGAAGGGTTGGAGATTATTCGGATGCTCTGAATAAAGGTATCTGCTGGATACATTTATCTAGGGGCGTAGCTGATGTAGAGGCTTTAATATGAGAGTCAGCTAGAGTCTTCCGCCCGCGTGTGTCCATGTAATATTAATTTAAAATATAGTTTCAACTATTCAAAAGTGTTTTAATTGTATACAGAAACGATCCCTGAAGTACCGCAGCCAAGCGCGGTGATGTCTCTGCAAATGCAGGCTTTCTCCGGCATAAACGGCGTATGCCTTGAGAATTTTATAACAGCATTCAAGCTGATAGCCACGAGCAATGAATGGCGAAATAATGATTTAGCGCTCATAGTACGCGCATTTCTTGAAGGTCCAGCGATGTACTTTCATAATTATATATACCACGATGGTATATCTTTTGAGTCGTTGTGTGACAAGCTGAGGGCGGAGTTCCCGTGCAAATGTCACAAGGAAATATATAGGGTGCAAGAAGAGGAGATTGCACAAGCAATGTCTGAGGAAGACATACAAGAAAATGTTGTGAATGTTGATAATCACACCAGTTTATTTTCTAGTGGAAGACAGGATGACCCACCAGAAAAGATAGAAAGCTGCCAAGACAGAAGAAGAGATGACGATGATGATGATGAAGAGGAGTCCACCCAAGTGTTCGAGAGTGAACACGTGGAAGAAATTATTGAATCGGGTCAGTCCAGTCCATTATGTATTAAACCATCTATTTATGTTTCAGAAGGTCAGAATGTGTCCTTCTCAAAGGAAATTATTGGTCACGAGGAAATTCCTATATATAACCTCGTCGTTGATCAAGTTTATAATAATAGTAAGGATGACGTGGAGTCATATTCAGTCACAGATAATATTGAAGTAGTTGTTGATCTGATCGAATATGTGGAAAATATCCAAACAGACGAAACCACAAATGATAATATTCAAATTTATGTTACCCATAAGGAACATAAATATATAAAAGTTTTTAAAGCCCCATTACAACAACATCGTGCTAAGAAAAATTCAAGAAGAGCACCAAATAAAAGTAAGCGGTCGTATGTGAGAATAATCAAAAACTTCGTACCGAAAAACAACAAATTTAAAAGAAGGTCGAAAATTTATAAAATTAAAAGCTTCGTTCCGAAAATCAATAAATTTATAAGAAGGTCGAAAGCATATAAACATTTTATAAAGAAGTTTTACATTTTAGAGTACGAATTTTTAAAGTTAAATAATAAAAAGTTTAGAGTTTGCCCATATCAAGAGAATAAAACCTTTGTCATAGTGTAGAATTTAATTATTATTTTTATGTCATTTATTTTACTGTCATATTATCAATGTCATATAGCTGTAAACATCATTTAATTTTGACACATTATTTTAGTGAGGAACATGTATTATTATGCTGATGTGTTATAATTTTTCTCGTTTCATATTATGGGGAGCAAACATCGGACGCTGCCGGGAGCGAGTGAGGTGTCACTCCTCACATCGCTACGAAGTCTGAGGGAATGAGCCATTGTCTGCGTCTTCAATATTATGTGTCGTCTCGTCTAAATTAGCATGAACGTACTCCAGAATTTATTAATGCGAGTTAAGGGGTAATTATTTTTTGAGAAACTGTGATCCCATTTGGAGAGGGGAGGTACTCTGTCTAGGTTGACCAACCTTGCTTATGGATATAATCCTTGCTAGGTGTGTCTAGTTGACACAATTGGTTCAACTTAAGGCTGAGGTATCACAGTTTAGTCAGAATTAACTGACATTTGATAAAGATTGTCTTGTGAGGAGGTTTGAGATTTTCCCTCTGGAGTATGGTCGTGAATTATTAATTTTGAACACTTCCTTCGTAAACCCTTGTTCCCTCTGGCTTAATTATGTCCGATGGAGTTAAGGCTTAGGATGTGGAGTTCTTTGTTTTTTTTTTAAACCCCCTCTGGGTAGATGTGAACTGTCACATCAGTTTGTTTGTTTCTCCGAGGCTTGCTGCGCCTTTTTCGATGGTTTTGGTGCAGTAAGGTTTAAGCATGACGACGTTAACCTTGTGAGTGCATGTTAGCACATATTGTCAGTTAACTTAGCTGAGATCTAGTCTGATATCAAGACTTTGTGATTCGTTCGTCCTGACTTAAGCCTTCTCTTGTAAGAGAAAGACCTCACTATGTATTTTAATTTCCATCGTTAGGTAATGTTTCGTTTAGGTATAGGTAGGAAGGGTTGAAGATTATTCGGATGCTCTGAATAAAGGTATCTGCTGGATACATTTATCTAGGGGCGTAGCTGGTGTAGAGGCTTTAATATGAGAGGGAACCTCATATGTCACAGGCTGGCATGAAATCTTTCTCCGTCCGAATAATCTGTCAAATATATTCAAATAGGATTCGTGAAGGTTTTGTTTGAAGGAAAATATATGAGAGTGAGTTAGAGTCTTCCGCCCGCGTGTGTCCATGTAACATTGATTTAAAATATATAGTCTCAGCTATTCAAAAGTGTTTTAATTATATACACTAAACGATCCCTGAAGTACCGCAGCCAAGCGCGGTGTTCACAGTACCTATGGAGGAGAACGGGTAAGAAAATCCACGGGCACTCTATTAAATCAAAATTGTTACAAAATATTGGTTACATCATTCATTTTGAAATTATGCATGTTAGAACAATGTAGAAAGACGTGCACGTTAAAAGCGTCTGTAATAAAAAGATAAAAACAAAGAACAATTAAAAAAATTTAATGACCAGTCCCAACTGACGACGTTCGTTCACGAACATGACGCAAGGATTACCATCATTCAGCTCAACCATTTTGAAGGGAGCTAATTAACTACCTTGTTGGGCTAGAGGTCCCAAACGCGCACTGCTGAGTATGGAGCCATGGAGGGCAGTTTAATCGGATTTTTCAGTTTTTGCAACAGGAATTCCTCACAAGCAGCCGCGGAGTCTGAATTTGTGTGCCGTAGAAGACAATAGGTTGTCCTTCTATGGTACTTTTCAGTGTAACAGGCGAAATGTGGAAACACTGTGGAAGCACCGTGATCCACACATTTATGGGGTGAAGACTAGGAAGCCATATCACGACTACACCGTCCCAAGTGTGTTTCGTAAGCTCTAAAAATTGCGTTAGATGATACGGGGTTCTTTGTTTATTCTTACAGAAAAGTTATTTTGCCAGCCTCGCAGTTTTGCCATTATTTTGTCTTATTTTCTGGGTTGTCGATGCAATTTACAAAAGCCTAATGTAAAAGTTTTACTCAGGGACATTCATTTTCCCAAAAAATAAAATTGTTTTAAAAGTACTTACGCCATCTCTCCAATGTAGACCAGATTCAAAACAAAAATGATTCCGGTAGCAATGCCAGTAATAATTCTGCCTACGTATATTACGGCCAAATGTGTGGAGACTGCCAAAATTACGTAAGATAGTACAAAAATGCTGCCGCCGAGGTATAGGCATGGTTTTCTGCCTATCACGTTACAAAGATATCCGGAGAGGTAGGGACCTGAAAAATTAAGATAATTTAGGATGTTATTGAGCAAGCTGTGAAGGCAACGAAGTGCGGAGTGGTCCGGTCTTTTCAAAAATCTTCCTTTGATGGAAGAAAGGATGTTTCATATTAAGAACTCTTGTCTATTTCTAGGTTATGATTCTGGGCTATAAACCCGTACACTTGTATTGCAGTAGTGCTAAGATCTAAGAGTAGAGTGAGTCTGTAAGAATCTCAATGTGAAAACTACGATGAAGTGAGGTGTAAATAGTGTCAATGTCTAGCATTAGGTAGAATGATAGTTTACTTCAAGCTCATTTCACTTAAGTTTCACGGTAGTATTTTTACAGAATTCACCGGATAGTCAATCATCATCTTCCTGCCCTTGTGCCATGTTACTTGGGGTCGGTGCAACACGTTTTCTTTTTCCACTCTCCCCTGTCAAGCGTCACGCACGCTATCATTCACTCCCTTCTCTTTTATATCATTCTTCACATAATCCATCCATCTTTTCTTTGGCCTTCCTCTCCAGCTCCATCCATCAACATTTATATTCATCACTCTTTTAGTCACATGCGTTTCTTCTCTCCTCGTCACATGCCCATACCAGGCCAAACGATTTCCTTTTGACTTTTCTGTCATTACTGGCGCCACTTTTAAACTTCCCCTTATATACTAATTTCTTATTTTTATCCATTTTCGTCACTCCACATATCCATCTCAACATTCGCATCTCCACTACATGCAGTCTTTTTTCATCCGACTTCTTCACGGCCCAGCATTCCGATCCATACAGTACGACAGGCCTTATCACGGACTTGTAGATGTTCCCCTTTAACTTGGGGCATCCGTGGGTCGCAAATTGTTCCAGTGACCTGTCGCCATTTCATCTATCCTGAGTGGACAAGCGACCTGAGGTACTGAAACTAAAAAGTTTGAAATAAAACAAATTATTAAAAAAACAAAAAACCCAACTGCAAAAACAAAAATTTCACCAAAATTTCAGGTTTTTGGTTTGTCCCCGCCTGCAACACCAAAATCCTATAGATTATAATGCTTGTTTTTCTCTTTTCAATTCTTTATGAGTTTTGCAGTCGGGTTTTTTGTTTTTTTTAATAATTTGTTTTATTTCAAACTTTTTGTTTTATTAATACATAAATATGTATATATATTTATATGGAATTGACTCATTACTAACTTTTATTTGATACCAATAATGTGGTTTTTTTTTAAACCTACCCCTCCTTTTTTTGTATTTGCAGATGCAATATATAAATATTATATAGCCTATGTCACTCCCACCATTAAGACAAATCTAACGACACCTCATATGTTAAAATCCATCAAGCCGTTTAGGCTACAGAGCGTGCCAAAGAAATAGACATACATACATACTCTCGAAAAACATTACCCTCCTTCTGGGGCAGTCGGGTAAAAATAGTCTGGTAACAGTGGTAACAAACTTATTTAAAAGCATAGCAAACATTAATTCTGTTATCATACCTACAATACTTCCTAAAGTCATAATGGACACAACCCAGGATGCTTGAGCATCAGTAATGATATCCTCCAATGGTGTCTCGTCAGGATTCTGCAGCTTGGCTAGTACTGGTGCTGTCCAACCAAGGTTGTACCCCACAATTAACTGACCCACGTATACTGAAATTGGAAAAAGTATGATGTGTTAATTAAAATATATTTAGACTATAATGGTCGCAAGCGTGACTGTGGGGGTCCTGGACCCGCCGATTTCCAGCAACCATAGGCGCAGGTTTGCGGACGGTGAGCCATGGGTAGCTTGCCGTCCGATAAGGACCAGGCCCGGGTCGACGGCGCGTTGTGTTCCACGCGTGTGTGAGAAAGTGCGGTAAGCACTGTAAATGTATATATAGGTATTACTCAAATTAGCAAGCTTTGAATGTCAGAATGATTACTGGTTATTTACTGTGTATGAAAGTTCTGATGTATATGTTTTATAGGGAAAAGGTTTCATGAATTAAACCATAGAAAGACAAGGCTAGACATTTATTTAAATAGACTTGTCAGTATTTAATCAGAAAGCTAGTTGCCCGTTCGCAAAACTAGGTCTTCATGGAGAAGAAGGACAAGAAACTCCATGGAAACAGTATAACAGTATTCTATCAATACATTTCTTATATTTCCATAAATTATCGTTATCTCAAAAACAGTTTAATTCTATGTCTTGAATAATAGCAACATCATAAAAATAGCAATATTGGCAATAATATACCATACACAACAACAACAAGAAACTCCATGGAAACAGTATAACAGTATTCTATCAATACATTTCTTATATTTCCATAAATTATCGTTATCTCAAAAACAGTTTAATTCTATGTCTTGAATAATAGCAACATCATAAAAATAGCAATATTGGCAATAATATACCATACACAACAACATAATCATAATAAGCAATAATTACTATATAATATCAAATTACTTAACTTAGGTCCGTTCGGTGTGACTGCTCGGTAGTGAATGTACCGAGTACGGCGGAGCGGCGGCTTTTTATAGCCGGTGGTAAACAAGTGACGTCACATCGTACGATTTTAATACAGACTTGTTAATACTTGCATTTTGACATAAAACTATGCTTAAATTATATAAAAATAGAGTAAATATCTTTAAATTGATTATTTAAATTACATACTTGGTCTTACAATGGCACAATTAGTAAACAAGTCATGTTAAATAGTTAAATATGATATTATACAAAACAACAATGAAAGAACACAGTTTAGATTTTATTTCGTAATAGTATTTATAAGATTTTGATAAGAAACTGTCGTAATGTAGGTTATAAGTATTATAGAGATGCTTTTCTTTGTGTCCAATTAACGAAAAGATTGAAATAATCTATCACGGCCAGACTGACCTGTACTTCGTTCTCGAAGTACCCAACTAATTATATTTGTTTTCAACAAGTCTCTGGCCTTGGCATATTAGTTCTATCACTTGCTGCACATGAATTTCAAACTAATATCAGGGCAGTGACCGACCAGCAATTCATACAATAGCCTCTGGCCTTGACATACCAGTCCTATCACCTGCTGCGAATGAATTTCAGAAAGGTATCAGGGCAGTGACCGACCAGCAGTTCATACAATAAATAGCCTCTGGCCTTGACATACCAGTCCTATCACCTGCTGCGAATGAATTTCAGAAAGGTATCAGGGCAGTGACCGACCAGCAGTTCATACAATAAATAGCCTCTGGCCTTGACATACCAGTCCTATCACCTGCTGCGAATGAATTTCAGAAAGGTATCAGGGCAGTGACCGACCAGCAGTAAGTTATGTATATAAGCTTAAATCAACCAGTGTTAATTAGACACAAATTATAAACAATGAATATTTGTGAAAATAATTAATTTATAATTATTCCTACATTTCAAGAGTTAACTGTAATATACTTTTATAGATAACAATAAACAATCGTATATAAAAATGTAACAACATAAACAATGATCTGGTAAAAGAAATAATAATCTATCATAGCTTATGACGCTGGAGCTATGGGGACTCTTCAAAAGAAGAATTTTGTTCAACCCATTCCCCCGGCCAAAGCCTTAATTTTTCTTTTGCCACAGTAAGGTTTCTTAACGCGTTAAGCCCTTTCAGAAAAAATCTATCATGCTCTAAAATATTAATTATTTCGTAAGGACCTTTGAATTTAGGACTTAATTTATCATGTCTTCTGTGATTTTGATTTACAAGACTATATCACCTATGTTGAAAACTATATTATTTCTACGAGTACTATCAAATTGTTTTTTATACTTTTCTGCAGCCTCTCTAAGACGTTGCCTAGCTAAGTCCCTATCAGCTTCAGCATCAATGTTTCGAACAGAATCATTATCCTCTATTTCGTCTAGGCAAGCCTGAATTGGAGGTATATTTCCGATATATCTAAACATCTTTGCGACTTTTGCTAATGTAATAGAAAAACGTAAACTATTTAAATTATTTATTAAATGTATTGGGAAGTAACAATTCAGTAAGTCATTAATATTTAACGGTCGTTGAATCGAAGCACTAACTGGCGATCACAACAGTAATTGAAATAATTCATCGCTCGATCAACCTGACAATATTATTGAAAACTGTATTCAACATTGCCAATTTCACAAATTTTTACTTGGCCTCTCTGACCACTCTTTACTTTGGAAGTCAAAACTTTAAATAATGATTTCACACAGACCACCAATAATAAAAGAAGAAGAATATGTGATACTAATATAGAATTCATCGAAAGTATACATTTAATTTACTTCTAATTCTAACTACTAATTCCATATACCTAAGCTTAGTTTTAATTTCTTCAGTAAAATATCTTGGCGAAATATTTCGTAAACATCAGAATCTAATTTAAGTAATTATTAACTATCGTTAACACTTGGTGACAACAGGTGATTGTATTTAGATAATCATCAAGATAATTTATAAAGTATGGATTGGATGGATTACAGACAAGCAGCCACATCCAAAATATGTTCGTCACCGGGTTTATTACATTATTCATAATTTTTTTTCATCTAATAATTTCTCATTTCACGATAGAATCTGCTTAACTAACTCAGAAGTCGCAGATCGTGGCTTGATCATAAAGATTCAGAGGCCCGTCATTGACTTGGCTTGACTCAAACTCAGAGGTCGCAAATCGTGACATGATCATAAAGATTCAGAGGCCCGTCATTGACTTGGCTTGAGTCAAACTCAGAGGTCGCAGATCGTGGCTTGATCATAAAGATTCAGAGGCCCGTCATTGACTTGGCTTGACTCAAACTCAGAGGTCGCAAATCGTGACTTGATCATAAAGATTCAGAGGCCCGTCATTGACTTGGCTTGAGTCAAACTCAGAGGTCGCAAACCTCTCAAGCTTGTTCTTGTGAGCACTGGAAATTCCAATCGAATACGATATATAATTTCATAATTATGTCCTTATATTAAAAAGCTCACGCTAATTTTAAATGTCACAAAATAATCCAATCTGCCAAATCAAAAAAAAGAAAATTGTATTACTACAATCTACTTGATCATTATCACAATAAACAAAGCATTAAATATCAATTCTGGCTTTTTACTACCATATTCTAAAATATATTTGTAATTATATTTCAAAACGATTGATTCAATGATTATCAAGTATTTAACATAGTAAAACATCCTAGTTTTTATCCTTTATAAGCCAAGCATAAACTAAATGCTTACATAATAATGATCCAAAATTATTTCGCAATACCTAACCTTTCGATTTCATCATCATAAATAGTTCTAAGGGCCTTACCGACTTTAGCTATTTCTTAATAGCCGGAAAGCTTCCCGATATTATTATAGTAGCTTGAGGCTCAACAGGCTCAATGGTCATACAGTAACTTGCAGCTCTGCAGCTCCGATGTCAGAGGCGGCAGCGCGATGTCATCGTTATGGTGTGAGTGAAGTCAGCAAATCGCCAACCAACGTTTCCAAGTAACGTTCAATAAGCTCCAACATCGATCATGAAAATAGCGAAATAAAATTAATTAGTAAACTGTTTTAAAAGGCCAGAGAACAATCCCACTTCTGATGTGAGAAAGTGCGGTAAGCACTGTAAATGTATATATAGGTATTACTCAAATTAGCAAGCTTTGAATGTCAGAATGATTACTGGTTATTTACTGTGTATGAAAGTTCTGATGTATATGTTTTATAGGGAAAAGGTTTCATGAATTAAACCATAGAAAGACAAGGCTAGACATTTATTTAAATAGACTTGTCAGTATTTAATCAGAAAGCTAGTTGCCCGTTCGCAAAACTAGGTCTTCATGGAGAAGAAGGACAAGAAACTCCATGGAAACAGTATAACAGTATTCTATCAATACATTTCTTATATTTCCATAAATTATCGTTATCTCAAAAACAGTTTAATTCTATGTCTTGAATAATAGCAACATCATAAAAATAGCAATATTGGCAATAATATACCATACACAACAACAACAAGAAACTCCATGGAAACAGTATAACAGTATTCTATCAATACATTTCTTATATTTCCATAAATTATCGTTATCTCAAAAACAGTTTAATTCTATGTCTTGAATAATAGCAACATCATAAAAATAGCAATATTGGCAATAATATACCATACACAACAACATAATCATAATAAGCAATAATTACTATATAATATCAAATTACTTAACTTAGGTCCGTTCGGTGTGACTGCTCGGTAGTGAATGTACCGAGTACGGCGGAGCGGCGGCTTTTTATAGCCGGTGGTAAACAAGTGACGTCACATCGTACGATTTTAATACAGACTTGTTAATACTTGCATTTTGACATAAAACTATGCTTAAATTATATAAAAATAGAGTAAATATCTTTAAATTGATTATTTAAATTACATACTTGGTCTTACAATGGCACAATTAGTAAACAAGTCATGTTAAATAGTTAAATATGATATTATACAAAACAACAATGAAAGAACACAGTTTAGATTTTATTTCGTAATAGTATTTATAAGATTTTGATAAGAAACTGTCGTAATGTAGGTTATAAGTATTATAGAGATGCTTTTCTTTGTGTCCAATTAACGAAAAGATTGAAATAATCTATCACGTGCCTCAAAAACATGTTAGCTGAACTGACGGGGTCCGCTAGGGCCGATGCCTGCCGGGGTTGCGAAGAAGTCCGAAAGGGAGATCGTGACCCCGGCAATATGGCAACTGAAGGAACACGGGTGGGTTTTAGTCAGTGAGAAAAAAAAAAAACATTTGAGTGTGGAAATTTAGATTTAAATTTTAGCTTTGATTTAGATTTTAATTTTATGTGATTTTAATTATGATTTTAATTTTTGTTTTAAATTCGATTTTAAATTTGAATTTTGTTGAAATAACAATTATGTTCAGTGAGTATAAGAACTCATCTAATTTTAAGTAGGCACTCAACATCAAATAATTAATGCATGATGTGCTTACCTGTAAAAAATTGGTACACTAGTCTATAAGTTTATTGCATGTATCTCATATATTTGTATTCAATTGTTGATGAGCCAAATAAATAAAATAAAAATTAATTCTGATTTTCTCAATCATCTCTGCTTTACTCTATGTATTTAAAAAATAACAGTACTTACAGCATCCTGCGATCAATAATTGCTTACTTATACTTGTATTAATTTTGGCCCCCATTGTAACAGAACCACACGCACTACACAGTCAAATAAATATAATTTTATTTTTACATAAATAAATAGCAATAAATTATCGTGTATATTATTTGCACACTGTAAGTATACTGTAGTAGTGTGTAGTGTAGAGTACTGTTTATATTATCTGTGTATGATTGAAGTGAATGAATCAGATTATCATTAATTAGGGATTGGCAGTGAAAAAAATAAATCGAAACCATTATTTTACATGTCTTCTGCGTGTTTGTGGAGTTCCTTCACGATGTGAAAGAGTTCGTCCGGTGTCATCAATACTTATTAAATAATCTTCAGGTTTTCTTGTCACAAATTTGTTATACGTTTAAGGTACATAATATATATTATTATGATGGGACTTGTAACAATTAAAACGTAAAAAATTTTGATTGGAACTTGAGTGGCCACATTTTACCCATAATGCCCAATGTACGAAAAATACCGAATTTCGGCCATGGCGACCAATCTCAGCGGAGACCAACCATCGGCGCGGGAGATATTATAGTGCACAAGTGTGTGCGCAGACATAGGTGCATTTTCTCTTCCCTCACTATCATAGTTACACGGACTCCTGTCGATACCACAAATTTAATACTCTGGAAGAGCGTCGACAGTTAAATGATATGATGTTATTATACGACATACTTAACAATAAATTCGACTGTCCACAACTGCTCAGCAGAATAAACTTTAACGTCCCACTCAGACGTACCAGACATACCACTTTGTTATCAGTACCATCGGCCTCCACTAATTATCTAAAGATGTCACCATTCTTACGTCTACCTGCATTATATAATGATAAATTCCCAATATTAGATCCTTTCAATACCACACGGAACAAACTTAAAAAAGAAATTATCCACATCCTCCATCAAACGCCAGATACCCAGCGAACTCAGTAGTGCCAGTTTAGTCATACATACGTACACAAAAATACACACACCTTCACACACATTGCAACACCTACACTGCACAGATACACGCCCGCACACACTATAAATATTAATAATTGTGTCACTCTCTGTATTTCATATTTTTCTGTGTACTTCGTAATTGGCGTAATGTTTAGAATAATAATAATGTTATACTTACTGTCAGCTGTGAAGCTACCTTGTAATAAATAAATAAATAAATAAATAAATAGTTCGCTCAATGTACTGTATGTTGAAACATCTAACCAGCATGTGGAGCCCTAAAACTGCCAAAAAGCGCAGAAGATGACTGGAAGAACTAGACAAAATCAACGAATGAACCATGGTCCACATTACCTCAGAACCAAAATATCTGGAAGATATAAGGGACCGGCTTTGCCTAGCAGCAATGATTCACTGGCAAACTAGCAGGTGCGATCGCAGCCCAAGAAGTTGGGGGGTAACCATGGGTGCCGAGAAATATTTTTATATGTCTAGTGGTCGCAAGCGCTTCTACCGGGTAAAGTGTTATTGGGTTTTTCCATCAAGAAAGATATGTGCTTAGGGTGGGTGTGGGAAAATTAGTCGCAGTCGCAGCACTTTTTGATAGATAGTAGATATTAGAACAGTAGATTATGAGAAGAGCGAGCGAAGCTAGCTTGAACATTTTATAACCCGCCTTGGATTGGTTAGGTTTTGTTTGATATTTTCAATCATAAGAACTGTTTTGAACTGAAAGTAGAAAGCAAAAGCGAGCGAAGTAAACTCGAACATTTTCCACACACTCGGATAGATTAGATTTTCTTTTGATAATTCCAAAAGAACTAGGAATTAGTTGCTTTGTCGACTTACGAATAAAAGCTCAAGAATTAAGAGAATGTAGAAAGCAAGAGCGAGCGAAGCGAGCCTGAAAACTTTTGCACTCCATCCTGAAAAGCTTATGTTTTGTTTTGACCATTATACAGAAATAGAACTTACTTTGTTGAGATATGAAGAAAAGCTTAAACTCAATAGTTTTACAGTAAGTAGTTTAGGTTTTGGAATCTGGCCTTAACTTTAGACTTTCAAACCTTACGTACGAGCGGGGTGCCCAAATTTCCGAGTTTGTGTCGCTCGCTCTTGCATTCAAGAATCTTTATTTTATCATTGACTTTTTGAAGTGAAAATTTCTTCAGACGCGTTGAGCGATTTTTGGTAGGGGAAAATCTTATGGGTTCGCGTCACCGACATGCTAATGTTAACAGCACAGCACCTATGAGTATGACGTGTTGCGTTTGTTGTTGCTCAGGAGTGCCGATATGTGTGAAAACCAAACTAATGTTAATAATATGAATTTACAAATTGTGAAATTTTTTGTTTTGATCAAATAATTAATTGGAAAATTTTAAAAAATGACACTTATTTCTTAGTTTTATGTTTTCAGTTCTGTCCGCAGTCCCCGTGACTGCCTATTTTTTTTTAAATATTTTTGTATAATATGTCCATCGTAACTGCAGGTACTTGAGCCACGGTAACCCGTGGCTGTAGTACAGTTTTAAAACTTAGTAATATAAGTAAATCATTCAGGCTCCCGACAGCGTGAAAGATTTTGGGGGGGTCACGACCCCCAAGACCCCCTCGGACTGCGCCTACAAACTAGTAATATTTACATGTCAGAGACGGGTATGTGACTCTTTCGTTATTATCAGCGATATTTTAACTACTGTGGGCGTAGTGTGGGGAGTGTTGTTTAATGCGCAATAGAAAAACCGCTTTCAGTTCAAATCACATTATAATTTACTATCAAATTAATCACACTAGCTAAATTATACCTACACACACTGGGTGCGACGGCGTTTATTACAATCACAAATTAACACAATGATCACAAATTACAATTAACACAATAACTGAGAACAACGAATCGAGAACAGTTCCGCGACGTCGTGGCCTTAAAACATCACGACTCTGTAGAAGCGCGCGCTTTAAGTGTCACGTCCTGTCATCAGCGGCGCGCTTGCGATTCGTTTCTTGTCCGTACTAATGACCGGATCCGATATACATAATATTTATTGTACGGAACCAGATATGATAATACAGGTGTTAGAGTAACCACGTTAATGAGTAATTTAATCTACAGTTATCAAATAATCTCTAATAGGTGAACTGTTTTTATCTGTATCTATCTAATTGGTAAATAATGTTCCTTATCTTCTTCTATAATGTCTAAGTAACATGAAGTAAAATCGTTTGTCTGTTACACATTACTCGATAGATTTTGTTACGGACAAAATTTGTCCTAAGGGTGAGTCGCTAGAGCAAAAACAGAAAAACAAATTTTACTTGTCGTAGTATTACCTATGTTTTTTGGACCTCTTGTGAAGCCTTTCATTCTTCTAGAATAAGTACCATACTAATAGGGCATACTTTAATTAAGTAGGTACGCCATAATTTGTACCAATCGTATATTTTGAAGTACTTAGCAATTTTTTTGGAATTTCGTTTCGAAACATTATGCAATTCCAAAAAAATATGTGGTAATTATCTGTTTTAATCAATCGATTAACTGGTACAATATCTCCTTGGTACAATATCTCTTTATTCCTGGATGGCATACATGATTGATTTGATAGATTTTATTTTTCAGTCACTGTGACATGACCAACTTTTATCAAATAGCTAAAACGAAATATTTTTTCACTGTAGTTTTTTTTTTTTTGAAGTTTAGTGATAACTTCTATAGGCGCGTTGGGCATTTTTGAAATGGGACTAAACCATTAATTTCGCGACAACACCTCATTTTTTTTAATAAACGCGATTGTGCTCTTTATTTATATTAAGTTACGGATAAATGTTCTATGCAAGTATTTTTACTTTAAAGGTTTAGTTAACGCGATTATGCTCTTTATTTATGTAACGTTACGGATCAATGTTTCATGCAAGTATTTTTTTTTCCACCAAGGCGATCTTGTTCAAGTTTTCACTTCTGTCGGCACTCCCGGAGTGCCACCACTTTTTATTTTTGTTCTGTAAATAAATAAATGTTGGCAAAATTGTGGTGCCTATGAAGAGTTGAAATTGAAGAAAAATAAATGGGATCAAGAAAAGGGGTTAAATTTATTTATATTGTTTAATAATGTGTTATACACATTATTAACTAAAATAAATAAATAAATATATTCAAACCTTTCGGAATAATTTATTTAAATGATGTTAATCACCGCATCAAAATCCGTTGCGTAGTTTAGAAGAAAGCAGCGGTCACAAAGACAGACACGAAAAGCAACTTCGATTTAAAATAATATAGGGATTATAAAATAAAATAAATAAATAAAAAAGCCTTTATTCTACCATATAACAATTTAAGCATATTAATTTAAATTAACTTATAATGGTTTATTACATTTTGACATTTCATTATCATTAATATTATTGTATATTATTTGAGTTAAATTCATATTTACAATTGTATTTATTATTCATAGGTGCTTGTAAGCAAAATAAAGTTTAAAAATGTATGTTAGTATTAAAATATTATTAATAATGTTGGCATGCACGTGAAATTATTTATTTATGGAAGTCGCCTCGGCGTAAGCCTCTTACAACTTTCTCCATTTTTCCCTGTCTCTAGATTGTCTCCTCCAGTCTGTTTCACATCTTTCTTTAAATATAATATATCTTTCCAGCGCTTCCGCGGCCTTCCTCGTTTTCTTTTCCCGTCTCTATACTACATAGGTTTAGGTAAACAGCTGTCAAGTAACCAACTAAACGTAATACCTGTCACTTCAGTTGTCGTGCTACGTTACAGTTGTACTCTTCAATTTAGCAATGTTATAATTCGTTGACGTTTAGAGATTGGGCTCTTTACAATAGACAGATTACAAAATATTATAATATTAGTATAAATCCAACTAGAAAAATGTGCTCAAGCAGTTACTTTTTCGAATAGTAGTTTAAAATAAATGATAAAGTTTAACATACATTAATATAAGAGAAAAAATAATAAATTTAATTTGGTTTTATCGTATTTCTGAACATGAAAGCGTCATCTATAAAAACCCTTTTAAAGATTTGTTTACCTTTATTTAACTACCTAAACCTATGGAGTATAGGTACCCACTCTATGATTTTCCTTGTCCATATTTTTTTTTTCTATTCTACAGATATGCCCAGCCCATTTAAATTTCAGACTTCTTATTCTCTCAACTATGTCAGATATTTTAGTTTTTCTTCTAATTTCCTCATTAGTAATTCTGTCAGACAATTTAATACCCAATTTCCTTTGGATAACTCCGAGTTTCTGTTCTTCTTTTATCCGGAGTGACCATGTTTGGCATCCATATGTAAGGCATGTAGGTATGAAGTTTATTTAAACACACGTATTTACATTATTTAAAAACTATCAGACTTAAAAAAATAATATGTACAAGTATATAAAAAGGGGAATAATCATAGAGCATCAAAAAACTCGTCCGCATCGCTGTCAATAGGAAAAGTGCCCAAAAAGCTGGCAGCATTGCCACGTTGTATGGCAATGCTGATTCTTTGACCAAAGAATAGGCCAAGGAAGGAGGAAAGGATGGCGCAAGGGTGTCGATAAACGTTGCATCCCACATCAAAGGCCTACCTACCTTCCAAGGCATCATGGTCATTCCGTCTGGTCTCTTCCTAATTATTAACTAACTATTAACTTAATTCTATTCCAGATTAAAAACTGCTAAAAAATTCACGTCATTTTGAAAACAAAATGAGTAGGTATAATCTACCTATAATTAGACGTAGGTATTCAGCAAGATAAAACCGATTATGATATAATTACCAGGTGACCAACCCATTATGTGAATGAATTAGCTTTTTTTAATATGATACATTTTATAACGAGCTAATTAGGTGAGTAGACGATAAATAAACTATAATAATCTCGTTTCTATTTTACTAGTCATGTTACGAAACCTGACACTCAAAAACTATGATTTTGTGATAAACAATGACTTATCATTCGAAGATAGAGGCTCCCGCAGATAGGTACTACGCGACCGACAAGTCACGCCTGTCGGCGGGAGCATTCATACATTAAACAAAAAGGTAGTAGGCTTTTATAAATGCTTTTTACATGAAAAAAAAAGAACGCCTGGGACTCAGTGTGTAACTATAATTTGCCCCCGGGTTTAAAAATAAAAACCTTTTTATTTTATTCGGTTTTTTCGGTTTTTAAAAATTGGTTCTTTCCAAGATTAATCTCCAGTTTCTGAGATTTTTAACCGGAGTTTACCTATTCGATCGCATTATTGGTTGAACCAATAGCGCTGTCGAATAGTTAAACTCGTTGCGTTTCTAAATACTTACACGGTTAAGCAAGGTATTTGCTTATGCCTGGTTTCTCAGATCCTTGATAAAAACTCAAAATAATTAGGTATTCATTCGACACTTTTTTGAATTTATTCCTTAACTGAGTTTTCATTATCGAATGGAAACCTCAGAAACCGGGGGTTAAACAAAACCTCAGAAATCAGGGGTTAAATAGAACCTCAGAAACCGGGGGTTAAATGGAAAACCTCTTCAAATCAATAGGTATTGAAAGTTAATCTGAGCATCTCAGATACCGGCTAGTAGAGAGTTCAATACGAGTACTCTGTAAATTTTTCTATAGAGCTATAGAATGAAAAGAAGTGTTTTTTAAGTTATAAAAAAAATGTTAGTTACACATACCTTCGCTACAAAAAAAGCCTTTGTTTTTGCACATATTGTTTTAATAATGAGTTATAGTTATCAATCATCATACATACGTACTAGACAAATGTTACATATTACCTACCCGAAGATGACCAGAATTTTATTCGGATTTAAGTAGTTTATCAACTCACAGACTTTGTCAGATAGTGTGTATTTTTACTGACATCTTATAAATACAGTTATCGTTTTGTTCATATAATATTGTCTGTGATATTTTTATTTTAAAATTACTGCAAAATATAGTTATTATTTTATCATATCTCATTAATTTTAAAGTTTGAAGGAAGGTTTTACCATACCCAACTAGCAAAAAATCCTCACAAACAAAAGCTTGCAATAGCTATAGTTTCATACAAGGTTTATACGTGTTCTGATTAAGTCAAAAACTCTAATAGTATTATTTTATAAGTCCATTTAAGTTTTAAGAGCATTTATACTTGTAACATTATTTTTATAGACGTATATAAGAAAACGTTATATAATATTAATAAGAGCAGTGGCATTATAAGCGCCTTTTACAAGTCTAATTGCCTTTAATTCTTAATTAAAACTTGTAAATACATTTTATAAGTACATTCAATCTTAGAAGTGACTATACTAAGTGTTTCATTAGACTTCTGTAAAACTCATCATCATCAGCCTATAATGTTCCCACTGCTGGGACACAGGCCTCCTCTCGGTGAGAGGGAGTGGGCCGTAATCCACCACGCGGGCCCAGTGCGGGTTGGTAGATGTCACATGTCTTCGAATTTTCGGTTCTAGGACATGCCGGTTTCCTCACGATGTTTTCCTTCACCGTATTGAGAGCAGTGGTGATGAAATAATTTACACAAAGTAAAGCGCCTGTCTGGGTTCGAATCTACGACCTACATCTCGTAAGTCACGGCCATTACCACTGGGCCACCACTGCTCTACTGTTTTACAACTGCTGTACTGTTTTACAATCACACTTTTAAAACTACTGTTTTAAAAGTGTGATTTATCTCACCTAAGACATATTAAAGAGTAGTAGCACTTTAAAAGCCCTACAAGTGTCTTAAGCAATTTTCCTTGTTGTGTCTGACACGAGAAATTGTTATAGAATCAGGTAAAAGACCATTTTAATATTTAGTACGTTGTGGATTAACTATTTACTTGTACTATAATGACTTCGTTGTTTGGATTGCTTTTACTTATTAAGGAACCCTAAAATTATGAGCAGTATGCAGTGTTGCCACCTTAGTTTTTGAAAAAGGGCAGTCGGACAAGATAGAAAGAGCTAGATTTAGCAAATTTTGCCATCAAAAGAGGTGCTAGAAAGGGCTAAAAACAAATGCAAAGGGTTAAAAATTGTTCTCCATTATTTCAACAAGTTACAAAAGCTCGATTATTTCAACAAGTTACAAAAACAAATGTTCGCTTCGCTCTCATTGCCTTAGTGATATTATAATAATGCGAAAAAAAACAGTGACTTAGTCGGTTTATACTTAGAAACCAACTTGGAGAAATCCCCAGTAAAGAAGCAAAAAGAATAGGTAGGGTTACCAATGTTACCATAGCAAAACTAAAAATATACCCAATTAGTGATCATAAAGTGTGAACTGACGAAATCTGTACTACATGACGCGCATTGTTTCATAACTTGGTAATCGCGGTGCGATTTTTCGTATCACTTGAAAAGGGCTAGATTGCTCTTTTCGGGCTAAAGTATGAAAAACGAGTTTACTTACAGTAAAAAGTGCTAGATCTAGCCCGAAAAAGGCTAAGGTGGCAACACTGGCAGTATGGCCGTATAGACAATGGTTTTAGGTTTAATTTGACTTTTACGAGTGCGATCTAAACCTTACACAAGAATATTGGACTAATATTGTTCTGATAAAGAACTTATGAGTCGTGGTTGGTCGTAATGGCGACATTTTGATATTATTTCACAAATAATTAAAATAATATGTATTAAAAGGCACATTTTTGAAAAGGCCCGTTTAAATATTGTTATTCAAATTTCAAAATAATCGAGAAAAACTACTTCGCAATTTAATAATCGCATAAAGTGCGTGACAAACTAGCTTACACACTAGCGTTTTGTAGGAAAATGAAATAAAATATATTACGTGACTTTTTATTATTTTCGCAAAGTTTCTCTTTAGGTCACGGCGCCGGCGGTTTGTGATTACACTCTTATTAGGAGATCACAAAGAGGACTACTAGCGATATTACACTTAAAATACCATTAGTAAGAGGACTTTAAGGTTATTTGCCCATAAAGCTTGCCCTTGTAAGTCACTTGTAAGTTTGTTTTTCATTACAAAAGTATCAGCAAAAGATTTGTAAGTTTGAAAATACACTTCGCAGGACCATTACAAGGCAGTTATAAGGGTGAACATACTTATAATGTGCGCCCAAATCCACACTTATAATTATGTGTCTATAAGTGTGATATAAGACTGAAAAAAATATGGCCTTGGGATATTTGTAAGATATTTTTTTGCTAGTTGGGTAGTTATTAAAAATTAATTAAAAACAAGCTGCAGATATTTAAGTAAATACCTAAAAGTTTGTCTTATCCTATAATCATATCAAAACATTATAGTTACAGGTACCTAACGCCTGTCCTGGCACATGCACACTGAACTTATAATGAAAAGAGTTAGGAAAATTATCTGAACTTTTAAAGTACTGCGATATGTGGCTTCAAAGCGGCTTCTGAAGCTAGTATACATATTACTGGCCCAATTGATCCTCATTACTGTTTGCATTGCTGGGGAGGGACAACAAAAATAAAAAATTAGGATTGGAGAGGGCGCACAGATCCTTGCTTAAACCCTACAGATTCCCTACCCAAAGCCTCTACCTATTATCTGATCTTTTATCTGTAAGGAAACTTTATTTGCTTCAACTCATACAAAAAAAGCACGCATCTCTCCCATATGATCCCTCTAGGCCTAGAAAGAGAAGGAGCTACTTAGTCGCTCCAACTGTCAAGGTTAGATCTACTTTCGCTAAAAGACAATACTCAAGGCAATGGTCCTACCTATATACAACTTGCTGAATAAAGAACTACGTATATACTCCATGAAGCTCCGTGACTGTTAAAAAGTTGTAACCGATTGGCTTAAGGCGCAACTAGCCGATACTTTTTCCATACAAATTTCGGGGGGGTTTTACTCCACTGTTACACATTGTACATCCAAAGTAAAACATGAAATCGTTTTGTCTTATTATTAATTTTGTCTGGATAGAAGCAGAATAGTAAAAAAAAAAGCAATTAAAAAGTTTTTCCTGCTAATTTTAACGCAACTTTGGGAGTGAATAAGTAATAAAAGAAGTATAAAATTTCCAAAACAAAGCTCGTTCCGACAAAGCTCAATTGTCGAAGATTCAACTTTATTTGTAATTGATTTATGCAGTAGTTTTTTCATAAAACTCCACCTTCCAAAGGACTTTTCGTAATTTTTTACGCGCTCGTTTTACTAAAATCGTTCTGAACGGTGTTTGTGAGCGTGCGAACTAGAGTTTGTGCATGTAGACCAGCGTCTAACTGCTCATCACTGATACTGTCTCTTTTGGACACGATGCCAAGTGAGATAGCGTGCTTTTTGACCAAGCCCACCAATGAGTTCGAGCCCACGACTAGTTCAACCTTAAGACTAAAACCTACGACGATGTCGAGTCTTTTGTATCTACGCTTCAATAACCAAATTATTTGCATTCAGGTTGTCGTGTACATGGTTAGTGGAAGAAGATTTATTATGCTTCTTCCGATCCCAAGACATTGTCGCAGGGCACACCTAAACTTATACTTATACTGGCTGCGTCTTCTGGTTTCACCCGAGTGGGTCCCGACCCCTTGGGGGCATTGGGACGGTAGTATCCTGTGTCCTAACCCAGTGAACCTAGACATGGTCTACCTAAGTGCCAGATCCAGATTTGTTCAGCCGTTTTGATAAATAAAAATAAATACACTTTCGTATTTATATTTAATATTGGGCAGGATATTAAAGGATAGCACATATAACTAAATATGCTAAATATAACTCACACACTACACACCCTCACTCTTCACACTCTCACTCTTCATACTCTCACCCATACTCACCCATACTCACACATAATCACACGTAAACGCGCGACTTGGCCCTTTTTAGGGTTCCGTAGTAAACAAGGAACCCTAATAGTTTCGTCATGTCCGTCTGTCTGTCTGTCCGCGGTCTAGCTCCGAGACCCTTAGTATTAGAAAGCTGTAATTTGGCATAGGTATACATAAAAGTGGTAAAACAAAATGATGAAAAACGTTTTTTTTAGGGTATCTCTCATACACGTAAAGTAGTGTTGTTTTTTTTTTTAACCCTTGGTGAGGGGTATTATTGGAAAGGTCCTTCAAAAACATTGTGAGTTTGTAAAACCATTTTTGGATTCAGGGATCCGTTTGCGAAATATTAAGCTTTAAAGTGCTAATATTTGTTAGAGTCAAGTGCCCCCCCCCCCCCCCTGCCGGCTAAATGGTTGGTTTTGGATGTGTGAAACAAATCACAGCAGTAGATTATATAACGAAATTAAAAGGAAAACTATCATAGCTAAGTAGGCTTTACAAGTTAACGAGTAATAAACGACCAACTTAACTTTGCAATAGCAAAAACATGTTTTCCCATATATAGGAGAACATATTTTTCAACTACAAAGTTAAGTTTGTTTTTGGGATAAATTCATCCCAACTACGGAACCCTTCATAGTGCGTGGTCCGACACGCACTTGGCTGGTTTTTTTCTATGCATAACGCTCATTCATTTGCAAATCATTCACTCTTTCATTTTTGTATAATTTTAAGTTACCCATTTATTTATTTTTTCTGCATGTTTACATTGTCTACATTCAATTGCAAGATAAGTGGATACGCGGAGTTTCCTAACACAAGCAATTCCTTGCTTAAAAGGTGATCTCCAATGTTATTGTGTCTAAATGCCCTTTGTAATTGAAATAAACATTTTTTTTTTTCCCAAATATATTTATAATCTCAGACAACAGCAGTAATTTTCATAATATACGTACAAATTAACGTATTCAAGGAGTGTCCTTGAACGAGACAACATGGACACAACAGTAAAATATTTTAACATATTTATTTTTTCTTCTTGTTAGTCTAGTGGTCGCAAGCGCTACTGCTGAGCAATGTCCATTTCCATCAGGGATCTCTTAGTAGCAGCCCGGACTCTGAATTTGTACCCTATTGATGGCAAAACGCTCGCCTCCTATTACATGGGATTTAAACATAACTGGTGAAATGTGTGTGTATTGTGTGGCACCTCTGCCTAACCCTTCTGGGAAAATAGGCATGATGATATGTTATCTTTTTCGACGTTAAAAAACGAGATGTTGGTCATGGCGGTGCTATGGATCAAGCCCCAAGAGCGTTGGGGTCGTTCACTATCAAGTGTTAACATTTAAATCAGCAAATATTGTCACAAGTCGGTTAACCAATGCAAATACACGGATTTAACCCGAGTTTCCAAAGTACAGCAATTAGCAACACAAATGAAAACTTAGAGATAAAAATTATTTACCTTTTTTATAACTGGATGAATAATATGGATTAGGTTAAGCCAACCATTAGGGCTGTCCAGAGACTCAATTGTCTCGTAATTTTTTTTTTCTTCCTTTCTGTTCATCTCCTTCTCCTCTTCTCCTCAAAGAGGAGGAAAGGTGGATGGGAGTCGTTAAGGACTTCTTACGCCTTTAGAAGGAAACACTCCCTCACAAAAAGAAAATATTGTACTAAAGGATTAGCAAATATAGGACTGCCACTTCCTTAGGGGAAAACTGCCTCTGAGAAAAAGCTTATCGAAAAGGTACGCGCTGACCTAGGCCTTCTTCCAGAACCTAAACCGGCATCCATGAAAGAGAAGTACGCTCAAAGCTGCAGATGCCTAATTACTGCAGCCACTTGAAGGTAAATCACCACATGATAAAGAAATAATTTTACAGGGTTTGCATGAAAAAGTTATCCCATTGCCTGAAGGACGAACGCCAATAGAGGAAGTTCTTATAGCTAAAGTGAAGTCAAAACAACGTAAAGCTCAGGGATAACTCTTTCATGCAGTGTTTTTCAAACCTTTAAATGTAACATAGTTCGAAGATAGACTTTAGACAAGCCCTACTCAACCTTGCATATAAGATCTACAGATCTTTCATTGTAAAAACCTCTCGCGCTTGGGAATGGTGTGCGTGACATAGGATCACGGCCCTGCCCGGAAGAAGTTCAAGAATGGACAACGACGCATCAGGATGCATCAATGAAAGGATCCCTAAATGGAGTCCATGGAGTATAAGAACTTTCAAAAATCAATCTGCTTGCCCAACTTTGCTGGGATCGGCTTCCAGTTTAACCAGATGCAGCTGAATACCAGTAATTTACATAGAGCGACTGCCTATCTGACCTCCACAACCCAGTTACTGGGTAACACAATAACTTTTGGTAAGACTGGTTCTCCGACTTTTGAGCTTCTGACTACCCGTTGACAATTGTCAAAGATTTACTAATGACAGCCGAGACCGGGGTCTCGATATGTAAGGAACGGTCACCCATCCACGAACCAACCGCGGCAAGCGTAGCTTAACCTTCCATCGACACATGCGGCTATTATTATTTAGCCACGAACTAACTTGTAAAAGAACTTTATTACTTACTTACTTAAAAAGTGAAATAAACAGAAAATGCAGAAGATTTTTCATTCGACAACCATGTAGCTGCTGTTAGAAACATTGTTAGATTAATGTGTTATGATCCTTATGTAAGTAAAAATCTTAGTATCAGTGCAGTCTCAGTCAAGAACATGTCTGCAGATGTCTAGCAATCAGTATTTAGTTTAAATGATGATCGCATATGGAGGTCCTGTCTTGAGGCAGTATTTAATCATTATAACTGGTAAGTCCTTTAGTATTTTATAAGTGATTTTTAGATCTAAACTCCATAGACATGGTGGTTGAGCTTAAAAGGTAGTTTGAGAAGTCTGGGTTGGCTTTTATGGAAGGAATTTTTCAGGGGATTCTTTACATTTTACAATAATAATGTCGAGAGGCTATTTCCCTAGCCCCTGAGTCGGTAAACAGAAAAAAACAGTGTTCAGTCACCGTAACACAGTGCCAAAATCTCTCATTGTCTTGGATAGTTTCAGCAGTAGGCTTTTAAAGAATTGGTATGAAGAAGCAAAATAACAGACACGTGAGATACCTATATATACCTAATATTCTGCTTTGAGTAAGGGTAACGAAAATGTACTTGGAGCCCATTGTCGCTGATTGACGAAAACAGTCCATTTACATGCAAAGTGTTTGTCATTGTACGAAAAAATTAGTACAATAACATTTAGTTTGCTTCTGGAGTGGTTATCCAAGTCAAAACAGACAAGCCGTCTATATACTAAGAAGCCACGTGATCCAGTGTCATATTGCACTCACTTAAATTTTGATGACAATGATGATGATGATGAGGTAAGAACACATTAAAAAAAATATTTCGAGTCCCCCCCGCCGCTCACATCGACGCGCATTGCGTGTGACGACGCGCCTCTGGGCGTTAGTTCTCTGTACCACCACTCGTGTAGTGGCGCGGTATTCACGGTAAGCGTCATAATACAGGTAAACAGATTCATTTGACATGATGGTCCGCCTGTGTACGGTACCGGCTATCGACGGACCGACATATTACACGTACCTTGACTTGTTTTTTGTGGCATTCTGGCTATAGGCGCGTATTATTTTGTATGAAAATTTTTAGTGCCATTTTCAAAATATCAACTTCATCTCAGTGTCAGCGAAAGTGTTAATTGTGTGCCTCCTCTTACGAAGTCGACCGTCCTCTGCTACGTTAGCTGTGCAAGGGGAAGTTTCATTTGTTGGCCAACTATGCATCCGTGCATAGCGTTGCCATGGGTCGTAGGGAATTATACTACCTACAATTGCATAAAATGCCAACTAAGTACACGTGACATTACATGTGTAGCTTAGCTATTGGCTGCTGTGGAGAAGCGCTATGGCAGTGTTTATTTTAAGAAGAGCAAAAGCAAGCATTAGTCATTTCTATGATGTGGATTAGAACGAGGTACCGCGGTTATCAAGAATATGAAAAAACAACCAAGTGTATCGATTCCAAGAATTGTTCATAATTAGCTTTATTTTTTCAGCGAATCTATCCTTCATATGCGTGGGTCTCAATGTGGCCTGGGCATCACCAGTGCTGGTGAAATTGAACAATGAGACGCAGACAGTTCTCTCAAGGCTGATCACCGAGGAAGAAGGATCTTGGATCGTGTCCATAGGAGCCCTCAGTGGACTTGTTTGTAAGTTACTTAATTATGCTCTCCATCATATTTGTACGAGCAATACATAACTAGTAGTGCCAGATCGAGGGTCGCAGTATAGTAATGGAGTGAGGTCTAATTCATCATAAAAAAACCGGCCAAGTGCGTGTCGGACCACGCACAATGAAGGGTTCCGTAGTTGGGATGAATTTATCCCAAGAACAAACTTATCTTTGTAGTTGAAAAACATGTCCTCCCAAACATACTGTATGGCAGAACATGTTTTTGCAACCGCAAATGTAAGTTGGTCGACTATTTCTCGTTAAGTTGGAAAGCCTACTTAGCTGTGATAGTTTTCCTTTTAAACTCGTTATATAAGCTACTGCTGTGAATTTTTTCACATACCCAAAACCAATTATTACGCCTACAGGGGGGGGAGACACTTGACTCTAACAAAAATTTGCACTTTAAAGCTTAATATTTCAAAAACGGATCCCTAAATCCAAAAATGGTCTTTGCAAACTCACAATATTTTTGGACGACCTTTCAAACGATACCCCACACAATGGGATTATTGAGAAAAAAAAAATCATCTTCATTTTACAACTAAAAAAAAATATTTTTCTTGATTTTATTTTACCACTTTGTCGACGTGATTATACCCATGCCAAATTACAGCTTTCTAGTACTAAGCGTCTTTGAGCTAAGCCGCGGACAGACAGACGGACATGACGAAACTATAAGGGTTCCTTGTTTACTACGGAACCCTAAAAAAGAACCTGTTGCAGGGTTAAAGGCATAAAATAATTTTATGGTAAATAACCAAGCATAATAATGAATTATAAGTGCATCTATATGTAGAGAGCACCCACATTTCACCAGTTATGTTTAAGTCCCATGTAATAGGCAAGGCTTTTGATGAGATGCGATGGGAAGTCCATCAGGCTCCGGGCTGCTAATGAGAAATGCCCGATGGAAAAACCCAATAACACTTTGCCCGATCTGGGAATCGAACCCAGGACCTCATGCTCAGCAGTCGCGCTTGCGACCACTAGATTAGACGACGCAGTATAAAATAAAGTAAATGTGAAATCTTTTTGAATTCCTTAGATATATTTTTCGAAACCTTCCAGGATTCTTTAGTTTCCAATAATATGACATCCTGACGTATATCGATTCTTCACATTCTACTTTATCTTTTTGATCTTCTTCTTTTAGTGACAAACCAATTTTTTTTTTTTTTTTTTTGGGATGTTATCATATAACTTCTCCCGCTCTGAGTGGAGCGGGAGGGCGTGTCAGACTCTTACTAACTAAAACCCACCCGTGTTCCTTCAGTTGCCATGTTGCCGGGGGGGCCATGATTTCCCTTTCGGCCCGTATTCGCAGCCCATTAGTGACTAACCTGGTGTCAGAGTTTCTTAAAGCTGTCCATGAGCCTCTGACTTGGATTCACATGCAGTCGAGAAATATCTCTTAGGCATGCCGGTTTCCTTACGATGTGATTTGTTTGATGTTATCCCACTCTAATGGATTTTTTCTTATTTCCAGTGTTTTTCTCGGCAGGCTTCATAATGGACCGCTTAGGCCGTAAGACCTGCATCATCCTCAGCTGCATACCTCGACTGGTGGCGTGCTTCTCGCTTATGTTCGCCACAGAGATCTGGGTTCTGTTCTTCGGCAGGGCCATCGATGGATTTGCCAATGCGTTCGTTATGACTGTGGTTCCAACTTATGCTTCGGAGATTGCTAGCGTGAGTAGTTATTTTGTTTTTTTTTAATGGCTTCCTACAGGAGTCTGTCCACTACACCGTTTGATAATGACCGTGTCTGGCAAAATAGTATTCTTTGTATTGAAAAGTATGAGACTATGCACACTAGATCGTTCCGTCACCGACCAACACCGTCGCGTGCGGTAGTTGCCTAGGTAAAATACCGGCCAAGTGCGTGTCGGACTACGCACAATGAAGGGTTCCGTAGTTGAGATGAATTTATTTATCCCAAGCACAAACTTAAAATTGTACTTGAAAAACATGTTCTCCCATACATTCCAACTGCAAATCGTCGCTCGGCATCCAATACCGCGAATGTGACATTTTTTACGTTTTTTTTAAATTGCAGGAACACTTATTTGAACGTGTAGAATGAAATCAAACAAAAATCTGATTTTCGTAAAAAAATTCACATCCGCGGTAATAATATAATAATAATATAAATCTAATACCTTTAAACGAGCAATTTTTGTATATATATAATCTGAATCTCGGAAACGGCTCCAAGATTTTTTATTAAATTTAGTATGTAGGGCTTTCGGGAGCGATAAATCGATTTAGCTAGGTTCAATTACTAAAAAACGTCGTTCAAAAAAAAAATGGTATCCAGATATTTTTGTTTATGCAAGTAACAAGGACTCATTGTGTAACTAAACTTATGAACTATGTTAGCTTATTTAACCAGGTCACTCAGAAAGTTTTGCGACTAACAGTTTTTGTCTATAGGATACTGGCTGGTTTTGATGTCAATTAAAACTATGACAATTTATTACAAAAAAACATAACATTCCAAATTCGAAATTCCCTCCACATTTTTTTACCAGCAAAATCAAAATACTCTATCTTACTGAAAACTGGATTCACAACGAGAACATTTTCGCGCGATGATTTTGTACGATTTCAAATGTCGACTAAAACCAGAAGAATCGTTTGAAAGACTTCGAATGGTGTTCATAGAAAAAAGCCCTTCTAAAGCAACTGTTTTCCGCTGGTTCAACGAATTTATAGGTGGTCGAGTAATTTTGGCGGACAAAGAAAGAAGTGGCCGCCCTATGACGGTGTTACATAACAAAACGTGCTGGCTGTGAAAATTTTTATTCAAGAGAATAGGCGAATTACATATGAAGAGGTTCAGCATACACTGCAGATTAGATCAGGAAGTGTGCATAAAATTCTACACGGGCATCTTCGGGTAAGGAAGATAGTTTCACGCTGGTACCTCAAAATCTAACGCAGGCTCAGAAGAAGGTTCAGGTAGAATGGTGCCGAGACATGATAGCAAAATTTGTAGCAGGCTCATCTCGGCGCGTTTAAGATACGGGATATTTATCAATATGATCCAGAAATTAAGCGTCAGTCGACAGTGTGGCTATTTCAAAATGAACCAACGCCTACCAAAGTGAAGCGAGCTAGAAGTGCAGGCAAAATTTTGATCGCAAGTTTTTTTCTTTGCCGGGTTATCTGATGTCAGTACCCTGACGAGATCAAAGGAGCATCAATGCTGAATGGTATGTTACCAAATGTTTGCCAGAAGTTTTTACTACTGCAAGCAGCAAGCGACCGAACACTGGCCACTTCATCACGACAACGCGCTGGCTCACTCGGCGCTCAATACAAGGGACTTTCTGGACAGCACACCAGTCAAATTTATGGGTCATCCTCCTTACAGTCCTGATTTGGCTCCGTGCGACTTTTTCTTATTCCCCAAAATAAAAAATCAACTCAAAGGAAAACAGTTTTCATCACCTGAAGATGCACTGGCTGCATTTGAGAAGGAGAGGTGTCTGATGCGGACTGGAAAATGTGTTATGAAAATTGGTTTAGACGTATATAACTATGTATAGACTCCAATGGAGAGTTTTTTGAAAAGATATAATAAAAAAAATTATAACCTGTATATTTTTATTTTTTTCTAGTATCACATAACTTTCTGAGTGCCCACGTAATCTAGTTTAAATTTATTTCACCCCATGGGAGATGGCACTACAGTGATTGATGTACATGCAATTCAGCCTGCTAGCGATCTTTTTTAGGATATTGTTGGAGCTGGCCCGTACTCTGCGCACCAGGGATGCACACCTCATTCACATCGTTGAGTAAAAGCAATTAAAATGTGCGTCTGCGAACATTCCCGATGCTCTACAAAAACGGGGCAGCCCCACCAATACCCTGAAAGCGTTGTTGTATTGGACACGAAGGGCGTTGCACGACCTTTGGGTATATCTAGCCCACAGGCTGCACGTGTAAAACGTTGTACAATAGTAATTTTGACTTTTTAAGTGAGCAGCGTGCAAACCTGCGAGCCAGCATGTTCGCCCTTACCGACAACGCCCTTAGTTCCCGCTCAATATCGAGTCCGTCATTGAGGTCAGGGGTCAATATATAACCAAGATATTTAAACGTAAATACTCTTTGTAGTGGAGTCCCATTGAGTAATACAGGTGGTACATAACCCGGTCTACCCCCAGCCTCAATGACCATGATCTCCGACTTATTGGAGTTATACATCAAACCATGTGCTTTGACATACTGCTCACATTTGGCGACCAACTTTCTGAGACCACAGATTGACGCGCTCAGAAGCACCATATCATCTGCATAACTAATATTATTTACACAAATACCATCTATATAGCAACCCACTCTGGTGCCGCTGAGCTCACCAATCCTGCCTCACCCCGCATTCTAACCTGTGTGGCCTGGAAAAAGTTCCAGCCCATCGTACACTATTGATCTGGTTACCATACCACTATTTAAAGATGTTTAAAAGCTCCGTTGGCAACCTATCCTTCTACATCTTTCTCCACAATACGTCATAAGCATCCAGATCAGAAGCCTTGAATAAGTCGAGGAAGCTAGCATAAATCGGCGTCCCACGCTGTGTATAGTAAGTATGTGATAGTATGCTTAAGACACAACACTGCACTTTCTGTTGACAAACCACGCCGAAACCCGAATTGGTTGTCAAGAACATTTACAGTTTTATTTATTTGTGTGTTAAGCAGACGGTCAAACACTTTTGATATTATAGTAGCTAGAGAGATGGGCCTATTGGATGCCGAGCGACGAAATGTAAGTTTGTACGCACAATATTGAGAGATTTACCATGTTATTTTAAGACCATAGACTTCTTATAGGTTTTCCTGTAATCTATGAGTAAAGAGCCATACTACGCATTTTTTTCAAAATTTTTGGTCCAGTAGTTTCGGAGATAAGGGGGGGGGAATGGTCAATTTTCATTGAATTTCTTAAATATCTTTAAAAGTATTTATTTTAAAATTATATAAAAAATATATTTAAGATCCTCGCAACAAGCCCTTTCATTTGATATGTCACACGGTACTGTTAGCAAAACTTTTTTTTTTTTAATTCTGGTTTGTGCCCCAAAAGTGACCTCTATATTCAAAATTAATTTATTTACGTTACACATTCGTGTTTGGGTCACAGAAATACATTTGTGTACCAAATTTCAACTTAATCGGTTCATTAGATTCGGAGTAAATTGGCTGTGACAGACGGACAGACAGACAGACAGACAGACAGACAGACAGACAGACGGACAGACAGACAGACACACGAGTGATCCTATAAGGGTTCCGTTTTTTCCTTTTGAGGTACGGAACCCTAAAAAGAAACTATTTAGTCCGTCTTTCAGATAATAAAAAAAATATTAGACACGTATTTTTTAATTCATCATATTAATCAAAAATAACTTTGAAAACACGCATTAAAGTTGGGCAGTGGGGGCTCGCTACGTCACAACTCAGTATTAAATCGAGCTAGGCGTGACGTCATGCCACATTTTAACTCAATGTATCGCCGTAATCTTTTGATTACGTCAAAAAAGAAAAAATATCAAATCAAACTTTATTTGTGAACATAGGGTACAAAAAAGTCTTGAAAATATACATTTTAGCGTGATCTCAATGTTCTACCAATGCAATTGGTATACAAATAATTTGTTATTTTAATAAATACTTATAACATGCAATGACAATGATCAAAAGAATTAATTAAGATTAAATAAATGACTTCAAAAGTCTAAGTCAATTTCTAATATAATATAATGTAGATAAATGTCAAATAATAAAATAAAATGTCAATAGCCGTTAATTTATTTTATCATTTATAAAATTTTCTATGGAGTCTAAGTAAAAATCTTCTGTGGAGGTCTTCTCTACTAGAAATAAAAACAATTTACTTTTAAATTGGCCAACATTTTCTACACTTCTTATTATCTTCTTATATGTGTTCAATATTTTTTAATAATCTACAAGACGGACAAAAAATTTTTTTGGACACAGGTTCATAAATTGTCGGTGACAATTTATGGTCAGTGCCGTCTTGCCCCTTTGTTACCGTCAGTTCAACATAACGTACGATGTTAAAATGTAAAACGAAAAACTAATCGAAATTGTCCGCAAATACGAATTTATATTATTTACTAGCTGGCCTGACAGAGGGGGGTGGTGTGGCGTCACGTATTGTGAATTTGTGAACGCACATTAGTATACGTGGCGTCGCCTGTTATGTTTAGTTAATTAGAAGTAGTCAGGAACGCACCCTTGTAAGTGGCAACACGAAGCGACGGTTCGGGGCGTTACCTACAGCGGGCCCTTTTTAGTAGCGTCGTTCGCTTGCTGGTTAACTTAACCGTCGCGGGACAGACTAGCTAGATATTACGTCATTAGTATTTTGTCCCTACGATTCTAATTAGTTATAAGTACTAATAGTGTACCTAACGTTAGACCTTCATACGTGTGACCATTATATGATTATTTCTGCAAGTTGAAGTTTCTCTTCCGCTCCTTGACTCTGTTTCACCTCCAATACGCGTAAAAGGAGACAGGTGGAATACCTTCCACCTATGTCCCCAAAGTGGTGACCCCGACGTGATCTGCGATTGCGTCAACCTGAGGTGAACAGCAGCAAGCTACGAGTTGAACTTGTACCGCGTCTGAGCTGGACATACAATGAAGAGGAAGCCGACCACGCCCTGGACACTCTGCTGCTAACGACTCATCGGAACCTGCGGACTGCGAGACTTCGGCTCTCCTTATTCGCACATTTCCCGTTTTTCGTCCGTCTACTAGTGCTATAGTGTTCTAAAATCGTTTTTAAATTCAAAAGTGCTACAAATATTTAGTGATCAATTCCAAAAAGAGTTTTTTTTTTGTGAGTGCGCATTCTATTTTTAGACATCTCGAGTGGTCGACCCGACTCAGGTAGTCAACCGGAGCCGCTGCAAATTCGTTGAAATTCGAGTTGAGCACGTTGCACGCCCTCTGTCGCTATCCGGCGACAACATTTGACACTCGAATAACAGCTGTCACTACTGACAATTGTCAACTGTCAGCTGTCAACTGTCTTTAACGTTCCAGTCCACGCAAGTATTGCTCATGTTAATATCTTGAACATTTCTCTGTTTCGCGTTTACATTTTTGTTCGTCATTTTGCGTTTACTTTTGTTTACTTATTATATAGTCTTTCTTTACTCATTATTATTTACAAACTTTAAATTTATTCTATTTTTAGGATGTTTTTCTTTTACTATCTTGTCAGTTTATAAAATTGTTTCTTTTAACAATTGCATGTATACCTTCTGTCTATATTGACTTCAAGTAATTTCTTTTACATGTTCATGTTTTATTTATTTTTGAAGCTCATTGGTTTTGTTTGTGATTGTGTTTCGTACGCTTAGATTAAGATTTGTATGTAGTTATTTTTGTAAAAAGACGTCCTGTCCAATTTCCAATAATTCATACAAAAACACAAATTCATACAAATAAAAACCAAGGTTCTGAAGTGATGCGGTTTACTAACGAGCATCATTTCAATTTTATTTGCATAGATGACTTTTCTTTTTAAAGCGGCGTGAACCCAGTAACCTCGTGATCGTCTGATGTTATTTTTTCCTCTTTTTTTCTCGTCTAAAACAATGGTTATCATTGCCAATTCTGTCATGGACAATTTTATAATAGCCATTTATAATACCTAAATATTCACTGGCTCTTCCTGACGTGTCTGCTTCACGCGAAAACATAGATGAACATACAACTGAGAGAATGAGAACCGTATCTGGGTATGACACGCGAATGATTCGCGGATGCTGCGGTCACTAAAACAGTTATGCACGGGTATGATACGCTGTTTATACGTTCTAGTGGGCATGATAGCCCGTGTCATATTTCTTTCCGTGCCTGATACGTTCAAAGCACGGTCATGGTGTGGTAGGGTGAAGTGGGTAGACTCCTTGATAGGTATCGCATCTGATGGGTAATCGTAATAATAAAATTCATATATCTTGACTTAGCACACGAGGTTGTCGACATGTGGGATGTGGAAATCAAGTATCTTGACTTAGCACACGAGGTTGTCGACATGTGGGATGTGGACTCTGCAATCATTGTACCGATAATCGTTACGGTTAATGGCTTAATAGCGAACAGCCTCGACCAACACCTCAGGAGGCTCTCATTGCGCGGCTGGGTCAAGGGCTTGATTTAGAAAGCAGTACTCCTAGACACGGCACGCATAGTGAGGAGGTTCCTCTCTCTAGAGCCCTGACCACCGGCAACTTGCACTCTGTTCCTGATGCCGATGGGCCACTATTTTTTTTTTATAGTTTTAAATGTTATTTTAATGATTTTTATAAAAATATTTAAAAATGTATTTAATATGTAAAAAAATTAATAAATGAAATTCATATAAAACAAACAGTGTGTTAAAAGTGTTACAAGTTTTGAAAAATAAAACAAGTCCAATGTGCGTGTAATTTTTCAGCATGTTCAAATATGCGTCTTCTACGCTGTCCTTCTCACCGCTCTGGTTTCATTCATACTTCTTTCTTTATCCAGGCGGTCTTTCTTCGGAATGCTCTATGTCTGAAAATCAGGACGGCAACCAGTCGGTTGTCTTTTAAAGTGAAGGCGTGTGAGCATATACGTCAGAAGTTGGCAGAAACATCACAGCGCTGATTTGCTGGATTGGTTTTCGCCTCTACTGATCGTTATTTCTCCTCTACCGATCTTTGTTTCTCCTGACAAAATTTATTCTGTTTATATGTATGTATGTATGTATCTGTGTATTTATTCTTGTATTTTATAGTTATTTTCGAGGTATCAATCCCTTAAGTTGCACCTGCCATGTTTTGTCTCTACATCACCCTTTTTCTTTTTTTAACCGACTTCCAAAAGGAGGCGGTTCTCAATTAGTCTTTTTTTTGATGTTTTTTTACAATTATGAATAGATTTTGATGATTCTTTTTTTGTTTAGTAGATCATCTTTCAGAGGTGGTCCCATATAAATTTTATTAACTTTGCTTGGGTAGTTTTTGAGTTAGCTTCAATTAGACGTATTTTTCCCCACTTAGTATGTAGATGATATGATGACTTCTTGTCACTGTTATTTACATAGCAGGTAGTGGTATTCGAATTTGTGTGAGGTAGGTACCACAACTAAAAAGTGAAAAATAAAAACTTTTTACAAAAAAAAAAAACAACCGACTTCAAAAAAAAAAACACTACAAAGTGAAAAATAACTTTAATTTCGGAAGTGTGTTTTTTTTTAAGTCGGTTGTTATTTTTTTTTTTTATCAACTTCTCCCGCTAGGGTGGAGCGGGAGGGCGTGTCAGACTCTTACTGACTAAAACCCACCCGTGTTCCTTCGGTTGCCCTGTTGCCGGGGGCCACGATGTCCCTTTCGGCCCTTATTCGCAGCCCCGGTTGAAGGCTGACTGGTAGAAAATACCTCAGGTATTAAGTCCGCCTTTGTACGGTATTTTTACTTGTGCATAAAGTTTTAGTAAATAAATATGCCAAAACGCAGCAATGCGACTTGGCGGAAAATATAGATATTAAGTTTCACAAGGCGCTCTGTTACTAGAGAGTGTTCAGTGCTTGCGTCATTTGAAATTCATTCTTGTTTCCATGTTTTCAAATCTAAATTTTGCGTTATTCGATTACTGGTTGCGTCTATACGTGCCAATATATTTACATTGGCACGCAGGGACGCGACTTTGTCCACATACACTTGGTCGTTTGGCTTTGATAGGCACGCGATGATTGTGTTAATTACCTCATTATCTCTACATTGACTATAGATCTATAGATAACTGTCTGCATCTGGCTGCTTAATTGCTTTATTTCATGCTGATAACAAGCGGAAGAGTCACGTTGAATGTGTAGGTATTTACTGAGGGCTTTGCATTTGCCAACCCATGAACTGTTGCCCTTTTTTCGTTGACTGCTTAAGATTGTGATGGTCAATCGAAACAAACTCAGCTTACCCATGGAAATGCTACTTCTGTAGTGTTTGTTAGTGCGGCGAAACAGCGTTGTTGTTGTCTAGTTTTTAAAAGTATACCTACTTAGTTGTTGGCGAATGAACGAGCACAAAATACAACTTCTAATTTGGTTAACGTTTCAAAACATCCCATGGTGTTGAAAGTATCGTTAACCACTTCCATCAGTTAGGTTGTTGTCAGCCTATTTTCTAAGCTATCACTGGTAGCATAATTATCAGTCACAAAAAGTTGATAAAAATAAAAATACATTTCAGAAAGAAATCCGCGGCGCTCTCGGCACGATATCTCAAGTAGCTTCAGCACTTGGGATGCTGATCTTTTTCTCCGTCGGACCCTTCGTGTCGTACTTCGAGCTGCACCTGATCTACACCATCATGGTTGCCTCCATCAGCGTGCCGATGTGGTTCATACCGGAGACGCCTTATTACTTGTATACTAGAGGTAAGACGAGATAATTTGTCTTGTTTAGATTAAACCTTAATCTCATCTTTCTATGTAACTAGCACAACCCACTTCGCACGGTTTTTACAACCTGACAAAACATCAATATTTCCTTATTATACATATGTAACTTTAATATCAATGCCTAGCATTGTCTCTGCCTCGTTGGTCTCGTGGTCGTAAGCACGACTGCTGAGCGTGGGGTCCTGGGTTCGATTCCTGAGACGGGCAAAGTGTTATTGGGTTTTACTATTAGGATTTTTTTTGAAACAGCCCGGAGTTTGGAAATTGGCAGTGTGATAGCCCCATGTTAAACCGTTGGTTCTACGCCTGATCTCTCTCCGGTCGTGTCGGATTGCCGTCCCATCAGATTATGAGAGTGAAGGAAGAGAGAGTGCACCTGTGTCTGAGCACACACGCCTGCATTATAATATCTCCCGCGCCAAAGGGTAGTCGCGGTTGAGATTGGCCGCCATGGCTGAAATACGGTCTGGAGGACTATATCACATAAAACCAGTCGGAATAAATTGTCAAAATGATTGTTAAAACCACATCAAAATCTGTTGTGTGGTTTAAAAAAAACAACGCTGTCACACAGACAAACACGAAAAAAGGGTCTGGTTCGATCATAAACGTACCCGTGTGGTTCATACTGGAGACGGTACTTGTGTTCTATAGGTCAGATGAGCGTTTCTATATCTATTTGCTTAGATTTGCGTTTCAATGTCAGCATATTAGGAGTGATTTTATCAGTGGTATTGTTTGAGAAAAGATTAAATATGAAGGGTATTTTTTATAACTTTGAACATACAAGGAACTGAGTAGGTACACAAACATTAATCTTGTATGTACAATGTTCGATTTTATGACTGGCTACATTATAAGCATTTTTTTAAGGTGGAAATCACATCCGCCCTCCGTGGCCCAAGGTGATCAATGAGACGGAGGTTTAGTTAAAGCTGTTGTATATGTACGAATGCAAATTTAATGTTTTTTCCAGGACGCAAAGAAGACTCCCTCAAACTCCTGAATTACCTTCGAGGTACAGAAGATCTAGCCAACGAAGAGTACAAACTATACTCCTTAAACCAGCCAAAATTATCCAAGAGAGAGATCTTCAAAGACAAGACAACGTTAAAAACTTTATTCAAAGTGATATTCTTGAGTACATTTCTAGAATTTATTGGATACAATGCAGTAATGTTTTATATGCAGACTATCATGCAATCTACGCATACTTCTGTGAGAGAAAACGTGGCGTCCGTGGTGTGTGGGTGCATACAGCTTGTGGCTTGTTTCTTTACTATCCTGGTGACGGATAGATTTGGAAGGAAGCCTATATTGATCGCTACGTTATTTGGAATGGCTGTTGGGATGGTAAGATGGTTTGTTTCAGATTTATGATACTACGGATTCATATTGTAGCGTGATCGTAATTTCGTGTATAAGTAAGTCCCTGTTCATTCCGCACTGTGGCTTAAGAGCGGCCAACCCGTCATACTTTTCATACAAACGCTCGTACGTGATTATGGCGTTGTAACACATCTTTCTTTAATTCTTTTAAACTAATGGGTATCTTGTGCACTATATCTAGGTTTCTATGAAATAAAAAAATAAAAATTTGGCGAAACAAATTCAATATAAGCCTCCAAAAATCTGCTTTTTTGCACAAATTTTACCTCAACTTTGACCGTTCATAATGTACTTATAAATTGTAAAAGTAAATAAAACATCGTAATAGAAACCTTGCACATGTACCTAATGGAGATTCTAAATTACAAAAAATATTTTACAAACTTGTAAGGCGTATTCAAAAACACGTATTTCCTGAAACCAGTTATTTTTCGTACAATGTTATCGCGTTCTCACTTGCTTGTTAGCAGTTCTCACTTGCGCTGGATGAAACAACAAGCTTTTCGACCATGCTCGCGTTGACGATAGACGGACCGGGAAGGGCCCTCTTAAGGATTGATTATGGAAAGACCCATTCTTTATGACTAGAAGACCTGTGTTCGGTAGTAAAGTGAAAATCTAGAAACAAACTAGATATATCCGACGAGAGTGACAGTAGCTACTTAAACCATCTACCTGGGAAGTGCCTCTAGACCAGGGGTTCCCAACCTTTTAATATACCTACGCGCCCCTGTAATTTTCTTTTAAAATCACTAGGTACGCCCCTGAGTTACTTTGTCGACATAAGCAGAAAGCATAAGAATCTAAAGCGAGCGAAAGTGAAGTCGAAAGTGTTTGCACCCCCTTAAGAACATACAATTTAATAAATCTGTACTTTATTATTGGAGCCGCCGCGCCCCCCTTTGGTCACTCTATGCCCCCCGCGGGGGGCGCGCCCCACTGTTTGGGAATCCCTGTCTAGACTCTAGTGTGTGCCAGATTCATCGGATGTAATTACAGTATAACGGCCCACCGCTGCGGCATAGGCTTCATATGTTGTGAATTTTTTATGGCACGTCTACTTCTTATTCTCCCTAACTACTTTTATTGTTAAGCATCAGTTACTTCAGATGGATGGTGATTCTTTCCGAAAAAGATCGATTTTTAAATCGATTTGAATCGTAAGCTGATGTATCGATTCACAAAAAAATCGAGGTCTAAATAAATAAATAAAATAAAATAATTTTATTTCATATAACAAAAATATCCATAAATTGTTAGTAACATGTATGCACTTAAACCACTATTGTTAGTGACTTAAAACTAAAGAAGATTTTGTGAGAAGACCACCCAACATCTAGACACATTAAGAAATGGTAATGGTCTACCTATGGTATGAGTCTTCTCACAAATTGCCTTATTATGGCGGAGGAAGTATCTGCTGTCACAGCCTTCAGGATACTATTGTGACTGCCTCTTATTCTGCTCAGGAGTGAGGCCAGCTGGCCGGCTGGTAGGGGCAAAAAAATCTTCTTTTAAGTTCAGGAAATTCGATAATAACAATTATTTTTATTACCATTTCAAAGTCAGATCAGGTATGAAAGAAGCCATTTATTTTCAAAATGTATTGATTTATTACATGAAATCTCGCGAGCTCTTGAGTAATTCCCTTTAACCGGCAACACCGTAACATTACGGGTGCATTCAACTAATTGTAATCAATTTTATGGTTTTTACCAAAACATAAAAACTTTTTACAAAAAAAAAAAACAACCGACTTCAAAAAAAAAACACTACAAAGTGAAAAATAACTCTAATTTCGGAAGTCGGTGTCTTTGGTTTTGAATTTTCGTTTGTCACCGACTTCCGAAATTAGAGTTATTTTTCACTTTGTAGTGTTTTTTTTTTGAAGTCGGTTGTTTTTTTTTTTTTGTAAAAAGTTTTTATTTTTCACTTTTTAGTTGTGGTACCTACCCCATACAAATTCGAATACCACTACCTGCTATGTAAATAACAGTGACAAGAAGTTATCATATCATCTACATACTAAGTGGGAAAAAATACGTATAATTGAAGCTAACTCAAGAACTACCCAAGCAAAGTTAATAAAATTTATATGGGACCACCTCTGAAGTATGACCTACCAAACAAAAAAAGAATCATCAAAATCTATTCATAATTGGCGGAGTAATCGCGTAACAAACATACAAAAAAAAAAAAAAAAAAACATACAGACGAATTGAGAACCTCCTCCTTTTGGAAGTCGGTTAAAAAAATAAAAATGGAAGGATGATTTTCAAGGGTGATTTATATCGATTCACTGAATCGATTCAGTGCTGCATATCGATCTTTTGGGCCTGAAAAATCGATTCTTCGATTAATCGATCTCAGATCAATATTATCGGACTGATCAGGTAGGGCTTTATTGTTACAAATCTAAGTCTACCTTGGTCTAATATGTAATGATGTTGCTTCTAGTGACTAGGGTCTAGTCAAACCCGATACCAACATACCGATTAAATTATTTTGCTTACTCACTTGTTACAATCAGGTTTTTGGGGAAAACCCAATGATGTTTTTAAAACCTGTGTCCTTAATTAATTTGATAAGATTAATATCACTACATTACGATGAGACTGATTTTGTATAATATGTAAAATATCCCGTATAAATTCAAACCTTTAATAATTTTAAATAATTTGCATACAATTCTATTATGGGGGAATATATCTTGCACAAAGATAAACCTTTATTTTTACCAAATTTTATGTAAATGAACCTCTTACTTGTTCACAGATTGGATTGGGCACATTTTTCCAACTGAAGCAAGAAGCGGTTCTAATTCGTGGGTTCCTTAACTTCCTGCCTCTGCTGTCAATGTTGCTTGTTATATTCTGCTTTAATGCAGGTAATTATGTATATTATTATAAGTAGGTACCTGGACGTCCGAGCTCTGCTCTCGTGAAAATAGAGAACGCTCATTTAATAGTATAGCAGGGGCGAATTGTCCATATAAGCCGATTCCTACCGGCTTCCCTTTGGAAATTCGGAACACAACCACTCTATCGTCATTGAATAATCAAACTATAAGTATTTGATACACCATACAATTAAAATACCTATTACAAAACGCCTACATACATTAAAAATTGTCTTAATAACCCAACAACAAAACACTGCGCTAAAATAACTCGTAGGCGCGTCCGGCTTACGCTAAATTCAATTTCCTTACAAAAAATAAAGTCATCATGACGTCACTTCGGTCACGTGATCCGCCGTTTCTATGAGCCGAGTAAGCCGGTCTGTAGCGAGTTATTGTAGGCACAGAGTAGCAGAAACGTGCGCGCGGGAGCGAGAAGGAATTATTGCTATTGCACCACCTCTTTCTGGCACACGCATTTGATTCGGTAAATTTCGTAATGCGTTCGACTAGGAGTTCGTAAAAATTTCATCATTCGTTTGACAAATATATTATGTGGTTGTTTTTTGACGTAATCGCATTAGAATCTTATTAATTTGCATTTTGTTCGCTCAGTATTAATTGAATTCATATGTTTATCAATACTACTAGTATTAATATTTGTTTGTAGTTATAGGACAGTGATTAACATAGTGTTTTGAGAATGATTAACATGGTGTTTTGTGTGTTGTGAATGTAAAAAATTGTTTTTTTTTTTTTTTTTGTTGGTTCGGCTTCCCTCCTCCATAAAGTCACCCTGCGCTACTGTAGTATAGGATAATTTATACTAATCCCATGTGTAGTACATACTAATTCCATGCTACCAAGTCATTATTCTAATGTCATTATTCATTATCTTGTTCTAAACTTTGAGCCACCGAGCTCTGCTCGGGTGAAAATACGGAGAAAACAAATTTTCCCTGAGACTTAGCTTGATCGATTTTTCACCCTCGTAAGCCACTATATTGCAACTTTCGAAATCGTTAGAGCCGTTTTCGAGAACAAATATATGTAAATATACAAATATTGCTCATACATATATATATACATATACAGGATATATAAACAGAAAAAAAGTATATATATATAAAAAAACCGTATGCTCTGCTTCGCCTCATCGCGTCATTAGTATTCCGAGTAATTTGAAAGCTGTTAGACCTATTTAGTAATTATCGATTACTTCAAATCAAATAACAAAAAAAAAATTAAAATAAAACAAAAAACCCGGCTACAAAAACACATAACTGAAAAGAAAAAAATACCAATAATGTAGTTTTTTTTTTAAACCTAGCCCCTTTTTTTTGTATTTGCAGATGCAATATACGTAAATATTATATAGCCTATGACACTCCCACAATTAAGACGAATCTAACGACACCTCACGTGTTAAAATCCATCAAGCCGTTTAGGCTACAGAGCATATTGCCAAAGAAATAGACATACATACATACATACTCTCGAAAAACATTACCCTCCTTCTGGGGCAGTCGGGTAAAAAGAAAATAGTTGTATTACTAACCCGTTCAATTCCGGATCTGATAATCGTTTGTCACATAAACCTTTGCCTCGGGTCACAGTTTGATCTACGGATGATGCAGTGTTTTTAGGTTTCTTCATCAAGAAGTTCTCACTAATAGCCTTGAGTTTGGATTTGAGTTATGGTAATTGAGTCGCGTCCTTTATAACTGGTGGCCATATTCGCCGTAGAACCAATGACCGTTGAGGTAGACGTGTTCTTGAGTGCAGACCGTGAATCGACAAACGTATGGTAAGACGCCCTCAGGCTAGGTAGAGCGACGATCTACGCAGGGTGGCTGGTAGCAGCTGGATGAAAGTTGCCGAGAATTGAGCTGAATGCCGTACAATTGGAGAGGTCTATGTCCAGCAGTGGACTGCTGGAGGCTGTTGATGATAACTGGTGAAATGTGGATGTAGGTACCACTCCCTATCCCTTCGAGAAAATACGTTGTTTTTTTAAATTGGAATCTTTATTTTCCAGGCATGGGGTCAATATTCTGGATGTTAGTAGCCGAGCTATTCGATGGCCCAGCCCGAGCGATTGGCACATCCACAGGCATAGGTGTCGCCACTATCTTTGTGTTCCTAACTACCAAGTACTTTGCTTACGTCACTTACGCGATAGGGGCTGCCAACACTTATTGGATCTTTAGTTGTAACTGCGTTATCATGGCGCTTTTCATGATGTTCTTCATCCCTGAGACTAAGGGGAAAACGTTTGCTGAAATTCAACAGGAGATGGGAAGGAAAATTATTGTCAAGGAAGCCGACGTCAAGCAATAATGCTACTGTGTAATAAATCATTTTTTTAAAGTACCTGTATTTTTTATTCATGCCCTTCTTTTGGTAACATGTTGTCGAATATTCCATCGATTTTAATTAGATTTCCTGTTAAGGTTCCACTAGTCGACGGCTTGAACTCGTTGGTGGCGTATCTAATATGCATGATATTTAGTAAAGTTATTTATTTATCTAGTTTTTATTTATTTAGTGAAATAGACGAAAACGAGTGCGTAAAATTTTATGAACAGACTTTTGGGCGTATAGATATTATGAAAAAACTACTGGATGTATCTAATCAAAATAAAATTATTTGAACTTTTCTATAAATATCTATCCCTGTACGGTTTCTATTTTGTCATTTTAATACTGCATAAGTTATTTATTTACGCCCAAAGAAGAGTTAAAATTTGTGTTGAAATATGGAAGTTTCGACGCACATAACTTCCAAACTAATACTTTTATCCCAAATCTGCTTCCATGCAAGGCTGGATAATGACAAGGCAAATTGGTATAATTTTTATTGTTGAACGTAGGGACGAGTAATCACCATACTACGTTTGTATGGAAGACTGAACAACTAGTGTACCCTTAAAGAATAGGATATAATATACAATTTTTTTTGTATGATATCTCCCCGGTCAACCAAGGATGTTGTCGGCTCCTTAACCGGGCTATCCTGTGGACGCATTAATAAATTAAGGCCTCCAGCCAGGGCATAAAGCTCATAATCTAAATGATTTCCCGCCAAGGACAACCCCCGTGGGATATGGACATCGGCTTAGGGCGTCGCGTCGGGTCGCTGGGGGACGGACGGGTTGGATCGGATCGTGATTATTTAGGGAGAGTAATATTCTAACTCCAAGCTATATCTGTTTTCAGAAAAAATCCGAAAATAATAGGCATGTTATGTTATGTTATGTTATGTTATAGGGTTTGGTTTCCGCACTTAGTCCGTAAGGTGGACCATTGTGCGTGGGCCATGGCGGCCGTTTGGTGTTATTCCAACCAGCCCACCTCCCTCCAGAAGCTAATCAAGTCTCCTGGTCTGTTCAGAACATCTGTGTAGGATCTGGGTGACCCGAGGGTTTCTGTTCTAATCTGGGTGACGCCTGTGCATTCAAAGAGCACGTGCGCTACTGTTTCCTCAGCCTCCATGCACGCCCTGCACAGAGGACTGTCCGTTATGCCTATTGTGTGGAAGTGTTTGTTTAGCGAGCAGTGCCCCGTGATGGTCCCCGTCACCATGCGCAGGCCGTTCCTGTCCAGGCGTAATAAACGCCTGGTTAGCCTGCCATCCAAGGATGGCATAGCTTCCTTGGACTGCCTGCAACCTGGTGTCGAGGTCCACCAGTTCTCTGCTTGTGTGTGGGTGAATTCCTGTAGCCACCTGCGTATTTGGTTGAAGGGGATTGGCACGATAGGCTCGGGTCCACAGACTGCCGTGCTAGATCCTCTTCTAGCAAGTTCGTCAGCTGCGTCGTTACCTAGCGATCCGCTGTGTCCTTTTATCCATTGCAGCGTCACCGTGTTGCGGCTAGATAATAGGCATTCGTCCGGTAGAGTTACCAAAAAAAAACGAATCTCGTTAAAAATAATTTATTTACATGATGAAATTTATCACAGTTCACAGTCACGCTTTAAAAAATAATTACTACATTACTTTTGTACGTTTTTAATAAGTCAGTTTTTTTAAAATTACTTGTTTAATCTTAATTATAGATAGATATCTGAGGTCATCGGAAATTTTGAGACTAGAGATGTCGATGCATTCCACCGGCTTTTATGACAAATCTTTTAAGGTTCAAGCAGTACGGTTATGGAACTCCTTGCCCGTGTCAATAAGTCGTGCTCAATCTTTGTCCACTTTTAACATTCTGGTAAAAATACACTTCCTCTCTCCTTAAACATCATCATTACATATAGTTCCTTGCTCTTGTTTTTTAATCTAATATGTATATATTTATATAGGTAAATATATGCTTTATGTATCTGTGTATATATTGTATATGTAAATGGTACACCACTGACTACCTGCAGTATTGTCTCTCCTTTTCCATTTAAATCCATCCAAAGGTTGTCTGTAAAAGATCGCTTTTAGCGATAAGACCACCCATTGTGTCACCCAATGTAAAATTTCTAAATTAATGTCTGTAATTTTTATGGTGTACATAATAAAGAATATTTTATCTATCTATCTATCTTAATTCTACAATAACTATTTGACATTTGTGACGTCCAATATTGACCAGTACCCTAATTGCGTAATACAACACAATCACAATCTGTTTTGATTTGAAACAGATAGCTAATCCATTGCTTAATAAGTTGGAAAAAAAATCTGCTCAACAACGTAAATAACGAAATGAATGTTATTGAACTGTCAAAATGAAACAAATTGGTCATAATTGTTTACGAAAATAAGTTACGCAATAGGGTACAGGCTTTCAGAGAGAGACTGTACTCCTGTAGTCCAAGAGAGTACAATCTTTGAGGCACAGCCAAGGGTTTTTAACCTCTGTGTCTATTAATCCTACCAATCATTCAAATCATCCTACATACCTTACACTAAAAAACAAATACAATTATAAAACAAACTATTTACAACAAACAATTTTATTCTAACATGTACTATTATCTTCTTTTTTCCCTCTCAAAATGTTTTGTATCTCTGCAAAACTCTTTCCCTTCGTTTCGGGTATACAAAACAGGATGAACAGACATAATAATATACAATTTCCGCTGAATATCCCGTAGATAGTAGCTGGGCCAATAGCTGAGGATACTAGGGCGAAGTATTTAGTAGTTAGAAACACGAATAGCGTCGACGTTATTGAGGATATTGACATTCCCATCCCTCTTGAGGGATCGTCGAATAGTTCCGCGTTTATCACCCATATTAGGGAGCCGATACCTGGAAAGAAGAACGGTCTGGTTAAAGTACAAGTATCATAGTATCAAGGTTAATGTTGTTTTAATCAGGGTTGGAACAGATGTCGTATAACGGATGAGGATGCGGATGAGGTTATCGAGATAATCGGGTTTGAGGATACGGATGAGGATACGGATATTGGAAAAATCCTTATTGAGGATGCGGATGCGGGTGCGGATGCAGATGTCGTATGAAAAATTGCCCTTGTTTTTGACACCTGACACCACAATCATGCCACAACTGCCACTTGCGGCCGATCGTCTGTCATAGGACAGGGACACTGCGAATTCAGGCAATAGGAACGCGTCACTCACACTCCGGCCCACACATTTGGCAACCACACAACCATTCCCATAGATGTTAAGAGGATGCGGATGAGGATGCGGAGCTATTAAAATCAAAAGTTGAGGAAACGAATGTTTTGCGGATATCAAAATTTATGCGGATGCTCTGCAGTTGCGAATGCGGATACGGATATCCGTTACATCCCTGGTTTTAATATTATTATTATGTATGTAAATTCAACAATTCCAAAACAAAGTACTCAGGGATGTTGTAAATGCACCATGGTATATTAGAAATTACGACCTCCACCGTGACCTTAAAATGGAACTCGTCACCACCATCATCCAAAAATTTATATAAACCCACGAACACAGACTCCACCGACATGTGAATGTCGAGGCAATTCATCTGCTAGACAACACGGACATAGTGCGTTGACTAAAGAGAACTAAACCATTTGAGTTAGTGTAGTGTGTAAATAGTGAATTAATAAATAGTAACAATGCTGTGCTATACATATAACACAAGAACAAAGTGTTTTACCAATTATCAGACCCTAAGAAAGTGCTACGAAATTGACCTTGTGTAAAAGTGCAAATTGACACTATTCTTAGATATAACATAATCTATCTCGTAAAATATTAAGTTAGAATTAAATTACTTATTAGTCTAGATTGTAATCAATTACTAAGAACGTCAATTCTTATAATACAGAAAAAAAAAATATGTAGGTGGCAATGGAAATAATCAACAACAAAAAACGGTGTACCTACGAGAACATAAACAACTTAGAGTTATGTGCTTTGCTGAATAGGTAGGTTAAAATTTCGAGTACGAATGGCTATAAGATTAGGGGACACCAAAGAATCGATGTATAGACTGTATGAAAGACTAGCAGCGCCCCGCGATTTCACCCGCATAAGTCTCGATCCCGTAAGAATATCGGGATAAAACGTATCTAATGTGTTAATCCAGGTTATAAAATATCTGTGTGCCAAATTTCATCCAAATCCGTTTAGTGGTTTTTGCGTGAAAAAGCAACTAACATCCATCCATCCATACTTTTGCATTTATAATTTTAATTATATAAATTATATTATATTATAGTAGCTGGGCGACCGAGCTCTGCTCTGGTGAAAATAGAGAATACTCATTTAATAGTATTAGAAAGTTCATACTAATCCATGTATACTACCTACTTATTCCAAGCTGCCATGTCATTATTCTAACTTTGGGCGACCGAGCTCTGCTCGGGTGAAAATACGGAGAAAACAAATTTTCCCATATATGAGACAGACTTAGCTAGATCGATTTTTGCCCCCTTAAACCCCTATTTTGCAACTTTCATCGAAATCGTTATAGCCGATTTCCAGAACGTGAGTACAAATATGCTTATATATATACAAATATTGCTCGTTTAATTGTATATAATATGTAGGATACCTTCACAAGTCATGTGCTGTGCGTCGGAAAACACATGGTGAAAAATCGATCTACATAGCTAGGTCTCATATCTGGGAAAATTTCTATTCTCTATTTTCACAGCCTCGGGAATGGGATACAACGTTGGTATACCTGGACGAAATGTTTGTAACTATTTTCTCCGAACAGAACTAGGTTGACCAGGTACTAAAATTAAATATCTTTACCTGCACTGTAACAGTAGACCACCAATATAAGAGATATTAGCGGCAAATAGTTCAGGAAGCCATCCACGGGTTCTTCCTCTTTTAGTTTGAAAAATAATCCCAGGCCGAGCTGAAACAAAAGAATAACTACTAACAAACTCAAAGCATTTATTTTAAATAAAACAATTACAGACACTTTTGAATCGTCAAGGAGTTGGTCAGTCAGAAAGATGAAGCTAGTTGCTCTTTCCAAAGCGTAGTAGGTACCTGTGGAGAAGACGGGGCAAGAAACTCAAAATAAAGTTAAGTAGTATTTCAAAAAATGTTTTATTCTGTTATGGCAAATATTATTTAATTTTGGTGCCTACGTTAATTTTCCATGTTTACCTGAGATTTTACTGAAAGTGATTTTACACTTTATCAAATTAATCCTGGGAAGAATAATTAAAATGCATATGCATTTTAATTGTTCTCCCCACGATTCAAACATAAAACACCAAGAGTTTTTGTTGCTTACGTATACATGATAATGATGTTATGTACTTTTACAGAGGAGGACTCTAGAAATTGTACTGATAGTGGTACTATCCTGACTTATCGGTAGAAACCATTGACATAGCCCAATGTCAGCAATTTACGACTACTACAGTCCGGTCTTCGAGGGAATGCGTTTCTGACACCTGTCAGTTGGACAATTTGTAGTAGTAATAAGGATCAAATTCGCAAAACACATATTCGTTAGTATGAAACTGCCAGGTGTCAAGAACGCATTCTCTCAACGGACTGTTACTGACTTAGGGCGCTGCAAGGTTCTTTTGGCGCGTGGCTAAAATTGGAATTAACGCAGCGTGGCTAAAGTTGTTTTTTCAAGACATAAAAAAACAATTGCACGAATGCTTCAACAGCGTCCCCCTGTCAACCTCATTTGAGCGTCAAAAGGTCCTTTTAGGATCTAGATCTTTAACTCTCGTTCATCGCTCAGCGTGACAACACGCCGTGTTCGGGTTCGCGACAAGTCAATCGTCATTCTGAGGATGCCTCGTTGAGAGGTGAAACACGTGTCGATTTCTTTCAGGGTTTTTTCTGGCTCTTTAGAAATAGCAAGCGGAACCGGTTATTAAATGTATCCACGTCTACTGTATTTTATAATGGATTTTCGCAAGGTCACGCCTGAATCAATTAACTATCCTTTTCGGAGTAAACTGCAACATAAAATGGTAGTAAAAAGATACTCACCATTCCCAACCCCATTCCAACGCAAGTAGTTGTCAAAATCAGCTTCCGTCCAAACTTATCAGTCACCAAGGTAGTGCAGAAACTGGCGAATAGCTGTATTAAGCCAATAGTCACTGACGCTATTTCAGGCCTGACTGACGTCTGTGTAGATTCCAAAACCGTTTGGAGGTAAAAGGTCACTGCATTAAATCCTACAAACTGAGCTCCGAAACCCAATAACAGAACCAGAACCAGGGATTTTAAGAACAGTTTGTTGGTCAAAATGTCCTTTTTCGAAATTTTTACGTTGTTTGTTTCTGAAGATATGTCGTATTCTTTGAGCTCTTCGTTTGCTAATGACTCTGAGCCTCGAAGGAATGTTAGGACTTTCAGTGATTCTGCTTTGTGACCTGAAATTGAAATAGTTTTGATTTGTTTGTGTTGAAAACTTGTGGAGATCATCATAATCAGCTTATAAATATTTCCACTGCTGAGACACATGCCCCCTCTCGGTGAGAGGGAGTGAGCTGTAATCCACCACGTGGGTACAGTGTGGGTTGGTAGATGTCACATGTCTTCGAATTTTTTGGTTCTAGGACATGCCGGTTTCCTCACAATGTTTTCCTTCACCGTTTTGAGAGCAGTGGTGATGAAATTAAATCATGGAAATCGATTAAGTACAATCATGGCAGGTCTGAACATTGGCTCTCTGAACTTTCGTGCATGTTCTGTCACTCACACTTGCCTCATGTCACGATTTGGTTCCTAAAAAATATTATTGGGCAGCCTTCTGGTCAAAGTTCGGACCGGCCATAAATCATCAGCCGTATTGTACATGTTGGTCCTCAGTGTAGCAGTGCATAGGGGTGTATCGAATCTCATGCTGATAATGTGTGATTCCAAGAAAAAGAACATCTATGCAGCTACTTATGATCTATGTATGTAGGTAAGAGCCGTTACAGTACATTACTTTGTGTACTAAATTTCATCACCACTGCTCAAAAATCGGTGACGGAAAAAATCGTGAGGAAACCACCACACATACACCAACTCGCACTGGACTCCCGTGGAGGATTACAGCCAGCCACTCCCACTCACGAGAGAAATGAGGCCTGTGTCCCAGCAGTGGGAATATTATAGGCTGATTATGCATATAGGTACAGTAAGCGCTCAAAAGTGCATGAGCACGCTAAGAGTCGTATTGCTGTGAACACGCGGTATAGCTCGTACATTTGTATGTGTAAGCAACACGATACACACACCACAGATAACGCAGTTTTGCGCTACACGAAACAACAATATATTTCCGTCGCTTTAAACATGCTAGCACACACGCACTATGCGCGTGAACTTGACCAGTTAATGGCATTGCTAAAATTCGATAGTAACTTAACAAGTGCAGATAGCAGAAAGCGTTAAGCGTTGGTATGGAATTCAAACTGCCTCAGGTTCTAATCTCGTAAAACACAGTGCGGTTTTTTGCAAATATTATTAGTTTTGTTTTCGATAATAATATTTTTTAAATATTGCTGCTTTTTTATGTTGTTATTGCAATAAAGGTTTTAGAATAAAAAATGCGTGACATATGATAACAAAATTAAAAAAAACATGTTTTTTCGTTAAATTTATTTTACATAAGTTAAAAAACTGCTACAATTATTTATCATTACTTCAGCTGAATAAGATGTGAAATAGATGTCAAGAAACTTAGAAGCAGTTTGTATTATTTTGACATATTTAAATTATGAAATATTTTAAATTTTTAATGGATTTTTTCACCATAAATATTAAGCTTTGATCATGGTCGAAGTAATTAAGTAATAAATAAGAATATTAGACTACTTAAAATGTAAAAAACTACTTACAGAATAGGTAATTTTAAGGTTAAATATGGGCAGTTTGTTTATATTTTATTTGTATTAATTATTTTACATTTTATTTGACTTTAGTAAATATTGGTTGTTATTGAGGTTAAAGCTTAAGTATTCATTTTCTTTACGAAAAGAAGATTGAAACTAAACCTCAAATTTTAATCCTAAAATAATACTATTACTAAAATAATATTAAACAATTTCGGTATATCTGCAAGAAATACGACAAACACCCTATTGAAACGTGCTTAAAAAATTCGCTACCATAAATTCATGCAATAACGAATCTGTTGTTTATTAAGTTGGTACGGTCAATATTTTAAGGTCAAAAACGGTTTTCTAGCTGGTCTTCAGTGATGCAAGCCTTCAGAGTGCACGGCGAACGGTTCATAATGACGTGTTTTTAATAATTCAGCAAAATATATCGTTGGTATGAAACCATTTGTTTCATTCACCATTTGACGTCGCTGCTACTCGATAATAAGCCCCTTCCTCATATCGCTTAACCCTCACAGTATTTCTCTAGAACAAAGAAAAACATTGTTTTTATTACACATAATACCTTATTATTTATTATTCACTAATCGAATTAAACCTCACAATGAATTTAAAACTTTAAAGGCATCTTCTGTCTCAACAATACCTCTGTTCTATCAACAATACCCTTGATTAAGATTTATGTTTAGTAAAATATGAAATATATAAATGATAACACTCACACTTAGTCCGGTTTCATTAGATATTCACTTCACTTTTACGCAGCGCAATAATATTCTCTGATCTGATCTGATCTCTTCAATATATTTTATGCCTGCTTTTTGATAATAATAACCACAACACTGCGCTAAATACTCGTCACCAATATTATCCACGAACCAACAAAGTTCTATTAATTAAATACTCGTAACAAACTGCATCTACCCCACAGAAATCGAAATAATTTACTTAGTTTTTTGTGGTCTACCTGCTAAACTTTAATATTTATGTGAACAAGACGAATGAAACTAAAAACGAATGATGATTATTGAACTAGTCATTGGTTGCAGACAAAGTGAGTGTGTGTGTGTAATGTGCGTGTCTACAGTATTGTAACAACTTATAGAAGAAGGTCGTAAGTCAAACCGAAGCGTCAGTCTATTGCTTTGTGAGATTGCTCATGGACTTTTGGTCGGTACTGTACATAGATCTTCTTTTTGCATGTTAGCACAATCTGCTCTTTAGGCGCTAACCTAACAGGCAGAGGCGAACTTGCAGTCTCGGCTGTCCTAGGCCGTTTAGTAGTAGACGTTAGTAGTTTATACCCATATTATATGGGCACTGGGGAGATACATCTTTAGCTTTGTACTTCACCTCGTATATGTTAGATTTTCGTTTGTACATTCATACAAGGAATAACTTTGTCAACTTATGTAGGTAAGCTAATAACCTAATCTAATTTAACTGATTCGTAAGAGTGGCCGAAGCGACCTCGCAAATGTTACATTATTTATTGGCTATTGGCTACAAGGCAGCCAGACTGCCTTGTGCGCGCCTTCCCTCGTCATAGCTCTATTATTTACTGAGCTGTGATATTACCAGCCTCAGGAGCAGGTTGGTCGCCCCTTATATCTGGCCACCCTAGGCCCGGGCCTCTTTGGCCTTAGGGAAAATCCGCCACTGCTAATAGGTACAACTCGTGCCGACAAAAGTGCTCGTAAATTATTAATTTTCTTTGCAAATGTCACGTTTTTAGGCACATCATTACTATCGCAGACGAAACGTGTTGAACATACTTAAGCGTGTTCACGTGAGTATTTAATTATTTCCGGTACGAATTTAATAGGCAATGTATTATGCAGCTGCTGTTTTAACAGAGTTTATGGACACAGTTTGCAGTAACCTGCTGTACCTATGTACACACGCATTTCATTTTACAAGGTCCCTCTCTCATAAATGATCTATACTCCATTTGAAATAAGATTAGACATTTAAACAAACCTTTTTTGCAGTCCGTTTAACCAATTTTGACTTCTATACCGTAGGCATAAGGATGGCAAAAAAGTGGTTACAATACCAATTATTTACTGCAGCTGCCATTTGTCATGCCACCAACGCAATAGAAGTCAAAATCGGTTGAACGGACTGTAAAAAAGATTTGTTTAAATGTCTAATCTTATTTCAAATGGAGTATAGGTATTTGGAATAATAAACATTTACAAACACTACAGATGTACCAAGTTATTTTTAATTATTATTGTCAAGAAGTGTATCAATGAATCAGAAACACATACATACTCTGTTTTCAATCACATTTTTCATTTCTTTTTGTCAATATTTGGCATAAATGTAAAAGTTATTGAATGTTTGTTTCTCGATCACGCATAAACGACAGAGCGGATTTGAACAATACTTGGGAAACCGATAGACCATGTCTTAGATTAAAATGTAGCATACTTTCGATCAGCACTCGTAGCATGAGAACCATAGAAACAATTACAGATTGTGATTGTTTATCTGTCATTTTATTCTTCCGTCGATAAAACCCGTACCCTGATTGCGTAACTTATTTTCGTAAACAATTATGCCTAATTTATTTCATTTTGACAGTTCAACAACATTCATTGCGTTATTTACGTTGTTGAGCAGATTTTTTTTCCAAATTATGAAGCAATGGATTAGCAATCTGTTTCAAATCAAAACAAATTGTGATTGTGTTGTATTACGCAATTGGGGTACCGTTTCTATTGTGGTCATGCTAAGTATGCTGGATAGACGTGGCAGTTTTTTTAGGTTGCGAGTGAAACCGCAGGCCAGTCGTTAGTAAAATTATGTAGTAAGGTACAAACCTCTAGAATACAAAGAGTACGGTCCGTCAGGTAGGATCAGTAGCGGTATAGTACTGAGTATGATGATACTGGTGTAGATTATGTTCAGCATTGTGTAGGATATGAAGGGACCCATCGACAACATGATGACAATGCCAAAGGAGCACATAATTTGAAGAATTGTTCCTAGGCTGCCGCGGACTTCTTTCTGGAATTATAAAAAGAAATGGAATAATTATTGTTTTTAGTTATTTTTAAAATATTATTAGAAATGATTCATGCATATGTATCAAAGTTTTGATTGAAGTCCTTTTTTTTTGGGTGGGAAATTATTATCAAATAACTTCTCAATTTTTTTGTAACTTGGGTTTATTTTAATAATATTAATTTTGTTTGTAAGTAGGATCTGCAAACCCCAAGCAAATAACTTAACTTTTCATGATGCAAAAGAAAACGAATGAAAACAAAAAGTAGGTAACCACACAACAAGTTAATAAACTCAATAAAAAGTATTAAAAAAAGATTTAATGTCGTCCTGAATTAATCTTTATCTGAAAATGCTGATCATAAAGAAACAAACAAATAAATGCCACGATTAACTTATTTATTTTATTTTCGTAATTGTATGCACGTGTTTTCGTGGCACGTGTGAAGAGCTATCAAACAATGTACAATAAACACCCACTAATTGCTGTCATTTATTTTCTTTCAGATCTAAAGTTCCTGCTAAACAGTCGCCAACCGCGTCACAACAGAGGTGACCTTGGTGGTTTACAACCGTGTAGTTGGTTGGTTTACGCCCAAATTTCAAATAGCTCTGCCTGTCGCCAACCAAGGTCACCTCTATCGGGGACGCTGTTGGCAGCCGTGTAACAGGCCCTTAAGGAGTGGATGGGATGACAAGGTCGTGGGTGTTCGTGACTTGTTTACAGACTTGGTTTAAAAAGATCACGGTAGCAGGTTCAAAAACGGCAACGTCAACTTGTTTAGAAATCCTCAATCTTAGGCGCCATCTCCACGGATGACAGAGTCGGCGATAGTCAGGCTGTCCACGCGTCTTATTTAAGGAATCATCGCGCGAATACACGATCGTTCGAACTTTGTGTTCGGTGAACCTGAACGCGTCGTCGCGCCGACAGAGGGCGCTTTCCGGTTACATGAACAAAAAGTGACATATGCACGCGACCGAGATCGTATTCGCGTGACGATCACTTTTACCTTCTTCAAATCATCGCCACGGTGATATCGCCGCCGCTGTGTGGAGATTGCTTCCATAGAGTTTCTATTGAGTTTGCTGGCACGGCGAGATTGTTGCCGCAATTTTCTCTACCGTGTAGATGGCGCCTGTTAATTTTGCTAACCCTCCGCCGAATCGCAAGATGGAAACGCTTAGGTTCTGATGAACAACAGCAAAAAAAAAATATGCATGCGGAAGTAAAACATTTTGTAGTTATCCAGAATAGTGGTACACTAACTAAAGCTTTTATTTTATATACGTTTCCGTGTTTGTAGGTAAGGTTCCATTAAAATAGATGTACAAATTTGAACATAGCGTTCAGTACGTCTAACCAAAGATATAGAAGCAAAAAAAAAACTATGATTAAAAAGTGATTTTATTTTGACCTAAAATAATTAACCAAAATTTTTAGTATATTTTCTTTAGTAGAGTTTTTTTCTTTTAAGTATCTAAGTAAAGCATTTTTGCTTATTTTTTTTTTACCATTGTCCATAATTTAATGTTAAGAGTGATTACTAAAAGTTTGTCGAAGAATCTATTTTAATAGGACCTTATACATATAACTGTCTTTTATTAACAAGACAGTGTAAAGGGCTTAAATTAAAAAACTTTTTCAAAGTGAAAAATAACTTAAATTTCGGAAGTCGGTGTCTTTAGTTTTGTATTTTCGTTATTTGCCACCGACTTCCGAAATTAAAGTTATTTTTCACTTTGTAGTTGTTTTTTGGAAGTCGGTTGTTTTTTTTGTAAAAAAAGTTTCTATTTCTCGCTTTTTAGTGGGTCAATTTGTAATTTATCTAAGTTACATTAGCCTAATGCCAACTACTCATCACCTTTTTACAAAATATTGCTTTTCCCGATGCAGGGACGTTCATCGTTGAGGAGTTCTCCTGGTACTTCACCATCAGCTCCACTTCTCCATATGCATTGTGACGAGGATAAATTGCATTGCAACCATATTAAAGTAATCGAATCACAACCCGTGAAATACTTATTATTGAGTAGTTTCGGTGGCTATTTGTGGTCTTCATTATCAGTTCCACTTAACCAAATGGTGCTTTCCAAGAGCAACTGCACGAGTTACTATAAAAAATACCCAAATCGCTATAGGTTTGCCTATAATATTTGAAGAATTCCCTCGATTTATCTGGGATGCCATCATCAGATCCTGGTTTCCTTATCATGGTACCACTCTTGGGATATCTCCTTTCCAACAAAAAATAATCATCTTAATCGGTTCATAAACGATGAAGTTATTCGCGAACACACATTAAAAAAATATATATATATATGTCACCCTAAGATTGTGAGAACCGTTAGTTTATAATCTGTCGGAATTATTTCCGTTAGATTATAAACTGTCGAAAAATTGTGAACTGGGTGAAATAGGTTAGGTTAGGTTAGAACTGTGACCAACCGCACGCGAGCCGAGCGAGCGAAGCGAGCGGTGCCGCGGTAGCGGCCGGCGAGCGCTACTTCCAAGTTGCTCGCAGCCAGGCAGGCTATTTATTAGCACAAGGTGCGTTACGTCGCAATCAAGTTTGATACCAGTTCACAATTTGTCGGTTTCCAATGGAAATATTATAAACTAACAAAAAATAATGCGTTAAATTGTAAATGGTTCGTTGCAGTTCACAATTTTTCGACAGTTTATAATTTAACGGAAATAATACCGAAAGATTATAAACTAACGAATTTCATAATTATACGGTGACATATATAAATACGGTCGAATTGAGAAACCTCCTTTTTTTGAAGTCAGTTAAAAATAATCTTAAGCAACTTACACTAGCTATCTCCGAAGCATACATAGGGAGCAAAACAAAGACTCCAGCATCCGCTATGCCAACAAGAGCTCTCCCGAGCAGGATCATCCACACTTCACTTGCGTATATTAATACAAAGCCTGCCACAAACTTCGGTACAGTGACCAGGAGGAGACATGGCTTCCTTCCTAGTCTGTCAATGAGGACTGCTCCGATGAAAATGTTGGCTGAAATTGGAAAGAATAAAGTTGTTATTCTATGCATGGTATAAAACCAAGTTGGTTTTGGTCTGTGAGACCATTTAGATCTTCTAAACTCTCGAAATCTCGATGCTTTGACATGTCGCCATTGCATCCGTGCAAAGCAGTGGCGGGTCGCTAGATAAACAATAAAAAAAGCGGCCAAGTGCGAGTCGGACTCGCCCATGAAGGGTTCCGTAGCAGCAAGTAACATTGAATGAAAGGTAAATTGCGGTTTACGATTTATGACGTATTAAAAAAAACTGCTTGCTAGATCTCGTTCAAACCAATTTTCGGTTAAAGTTTACATGGTAATGTACATCATATATTTTTTTTAGTTTTATCATTCTCTTATTTTAGAAGTTACAGGAGGGGGGACACACATTTTACCACTTTGGAAGTGTCTCTCGCGCAAACTATTCAGTTTAGAAAAAAATATATACTAGAAACCTCAATAAGACCTATCCATAAATACCCCACACGTATGGGTTTGATGAAAAAATTTTTTTTGAGTTTCAGTTCTAAGTATGGGGAACCCCAAAATTATTTGTTTTTTTTCTATTTTTGTGTGAAAATGTTAATGCGGTTTACAGAATACATCTACTTACCAAGTTTCAACAGCATAGCTCTTATAGTTTCGGAAAAAAGTGGCTGTGACTTACGGACGGACAGACAGACAGACAGACATGACGAATCTATAAGGATTCCGTTTTTTGTCATTTGGCAACGGAACCCTAAAAAGTTGTCAACATTGCCCACAGAACAAGCAAGCAAAAGTGGCAATGGGCCCAAGGGCGGATCCAGGATTTATTGCTGGGAGGGGCACATAGGCCAGACAAGAAGTGTCACCCATATCTTGTATGTGGCACTCTCAGACCAAATAAAAAACCAAGACATAGCGCTGCGAACAATACAATGAAGCATGCCAAAACTACACCTCCGCTCTGTGCATACACGCTCACACGCATACATTTACAATAATTTTCAATGAAATTACACCTCACTAAGAACACATATGTTTACGAAACCGGCCTCACGTCATTGTTGACAGCGCTATGTCTTGGATTTTATTTGGTCTGAGGCATAGAGGAAAGATATATGTATATCGTCTGAGGTAATACACACGACTACACATCAAGTTATATAATTCCAGTTTCTCTCATTCATTTCAGTTCTCGCATTGTATAGAATTTCCGTACAATGCGAGGTCAGCTTATACTGGTAATGTATAGCTTGGTATTCATTCTTTTTCAATGACATATGAATAACTACAAAAAATAATACAATTTTAGCACCCCGCATAGAATTAATTTAAGAGTTATTTTATCGACATCGGTAGAATTAAGAGAACTTGGGCTGCAAGAGCGAGGGAAGCGAGCTCAATAATTTTAGCACCCCACCTCGAATTGGTTTGGTTAGTTATTCTTTTTACCATTCATAGTACTTATTGGATACATAATTTATGCCACTGCTGCTGAAGATATAGTAGCTTATTTCTTCAGCTTGAGCGTTCATCATTGAAGCAATGTCTTGATAGATATGTACATGTTACGGCTAAAACCCGAAGTGCGGCTACACCTAGTTTTAGCCGGCTACAAATAGGTGCGGCCGGTAGCATTTGGTTAAACTTGCCTAAATGGCACTCGCTGGCCGCTGCCGCGGCACCGCTCGCTTCGCTCGCTCGGCTCGTGCGGTGTGTGGTCATAGTTCTAACCTAACCTACCTTTCAGCCATTTTCATTTGCTACAACTAAATTTAACTAACTGCTACCGGCCGCACCTAGTTGTAGCCGGCTAAAACTAGGTGTAGCCGCACTTCGGGTTTTAGCCGTGACATATACATTAAGGCCAGTTTATTCAGACGATTCGATTTTATTTTACTTTCACCGTTTGTGGGGGGCACATGTTCCTGAATCCGCCCTTGAATAGGCCAGTGACGTGTGAGACGTGTTCTTAAGTGGAGACCGTTGGACAACGTAAGGTAGGACGCCCTCAGTCTCAGGTAACGTTGGACTGGTTGGTAGCAGCTGGGTGAGAAACGCCGAGGGTCGAGTTAAATGACGTGCGAATGGAGAAAGACTTATGTCCAGCACTGAATTACTTACGCGTTTAAAATCGCGTCACCATACCTACAGTTTTTGAACATATGACACACCTCCACTTTAGCATTACTCAAACTATTATTTTAAGATGCCCCTTTTGTATGTTCTGTACATGACCTACATACCTACCTGTATATATACTAGATGAGCGTGGTTGGCGCAATGGCCGCGAGAAATTAGCTGCTATGCTACGGTTCATGAGTACGGTTTCAACGTGGTCAACAGTTTATCAGATAGTTATTTCGGTGAGTCGTTGTGTATTTGAGATTTGTGTCTCTAATCGCAGTTTTCAGAAGAAAATGTATGACACTTATTTTTTATATGAATAAATAGAGCAATTACGCGGCTTAGACTAAGCAGATAAGTAGGTAGTTCTGAATTTAAATGTTTATATAGCCCGGTTTTGACAACTCTTTAGGTCAAGAAGACAGCTGTCAATGTTTGAACAAACAAAGGCTGCAAATCTCGGATAAGGTAATCAGTAGAGATAGTAATTTAGCTAAACACTGGCGAAAAGCAAGCGTCCGTATGGATTGAGGAGCCATGTCTCATATATAGCCATGTTTAACCGCGGGTTCTACCAATATTTAGTAATAAATTAGCCGATTTTGTAGGCCCGAACCTGGAGTTTGTAGTAAAACCCTTAAAAAGTTTCAGGACGTTTAAGGTGGCTCCTCAATTGAGACGTCTGAATTGAAGCTACCTTAGAACTCGAAAACAAGCCGACGGATATTTACAAATTTAAAAAAAAAATACTACAAATTCAAGGACCGGGCCTACAAAATCGGCTAACTTACTACTAAATATTAGTAGTACCCACGTTTAAAAATATGAGACATGGCTCCTCAATAGTCCTCAATCTATACGGACACAAAAAGCAAAATTGTGTCTACAATGTTTCTGACAACCAATCTTATCAAGGGTATCATGTTACCAAGTAACTGGGTCGTGGACGTCAGATAGGCAGTCGCTGCATGTAAAATACTGGTATTCATATGCATCCGGTTAGACTGGAAGCCGACCCCAACACAGTTGGGAAAAGGTTAGGCTAGATTTATTGTTCTAACATAACTTATCATCACGCCTTGTTGCCCGAAGGGTAAGGCAGAGGTGTACCCCATCCTATGATTTAATCCAGGATATTAACTGTGTGACTGCCTCGTTGGTCTAGTGGTCGCAAGCGCTACTGCTGAGCATTAGGTCCTGGGTTCGATTCCCGGGTCGGGCAAAGTGTTATTAGGTTTTTCTATCTGAAATTTCTCAGTAGCAGCTTGGAGTCTGGATTTGTGCCCGGTTGATAGCAATAGGCTCGCCCCCTATTACATGGGACTTAAACATAACTGGCGAAATGTGGGTGTACCTGCTACAGGGACATCTCTGCCCAACCCTTCGGGGAAACAAGGCGTGATGTTATGTATATTAACTGTGTGCTTTTCATTTAAACCTACGCCATTATAGGTATGGGCATCAACATCTTCACTTTATACTTTGATCTTAAGAACAAAATATGATAGTGAGGTATTTTACTAGACAAGCATAATCAGCCTATAATATTCCCACTGCTGGGACACAGGCCTCATCTCGGTGGGCCGTACCTAATCCACCACGCGGGCCCTGTGCGGGTTGGTATATGTCACAATGTCTTCGATTTTTTTAAATTCTAGGACATGCCAGTTTCCTCACGATGTTTTCCTTCAACGTTTTGAGAGCAGTGGTGATGATATAATTTACTCAAAGTAAAGCACAAGGACAGCTTGTTCTTCTTTCTTTCTAGGTTGATAAAAGATAAGGCTCACCAGCAATTCCAGTCAAAAATCCAATGGACACGATCCAAGAGCCCTCCTCAGTCGTGATAGCCCTCGGCAGTATCGTCTGTGATTCATCGCTGAGCTTCACTAAGACAGGTGAGGGCCAGGCCAGGCCCACTCCAGAACACAGGACACTTAGGTTCACTGAAACAGAACACAAGTAATGTTAGATTGGTGAGCACAGTCAACAAAATAGTTTGGTGAACCGGGCAACTTTTTAACTTATTATAATTAGATATTTTTAGGGGGTGGATCATGATCAACTTTTATGGACTCAACTCTAAAATAGCGGAAAAACCATCATGTTTCATGATTTTTCATTGAGTTATTAGAAGCACTACATTCATAATCATAATTATTTACGAGTATTTGCATTAAGTATTGTCTTATAGTCAGTAATAAGTACAAATACAAAGTCAGATATTTGACATGCACAACATTACAATGTATTTAATGATAGAGTATAATATTTATGTCCAATGGCATGCTTTAAATGTTTCTATTATTAATTAATTTTACAATACATTCATTATTAATATTGTTTTATTAATATTAATTCATTATTTATTAACATTATCGTTACAACAATTTAAAACAGATTATTATTTTTTATTTTTTTATTCATTCATTTCATTGAGTAAAGGCTCGTGCAGACCAGCGCGATATCGCGCCTTAATTCTAATTTCACCCTCAAAAAAAAAACTCAAACTTTTAGTTAGGTTCAAACATTTGCATTTAAATGTTACATAGGTAACCGTATACATTGAATAAAACATTCAAACAGAGCTATTACATACAATACAATCGAATCTGCGAACAACTATGACGTAAGGCCTTGACTTAACGTTACGTGCTACATCGACACCATTGAAACCGGTCTCTCTATGTTTACAAACACACGAACCGCCATTGGAGTTAAAAATAATAAAAATAATAAAACCACATCACACCTGCCTTATCAATCTCACAGGGTATATTTTTCGAAACGGTTTCGCAAACCTAAGAAACGATTTGTTTCGGTTACGTTCGAACGGAACGTCATAAAACCGTGTGTAGAATTTTCTATTATCGATCTCTTTTTACTGTTGCTTTGTTAACAAAACATAACATCACGCCTTGTTTCCCCGAAGGGTTGGGCAGAGGTGTAGGTACCTATAGTATCCACATTTCGCCAGTTATGTTTGTCGTCAAATGTCAACAGGGCACAAATCCATACTCCGGGCTGCTACTGAGAAATTCCAGATAGAAAAACCCAATATCACTTTGCCCGACCCGGGAATCGAACCCAGGACCTCAGGCACAGCAGTAGCGCTTGCGACCACTAGACCAACGAGGCAGTCGCTTAATAATATTATCGTAAAAAGTTGTTTTTATATGTCAGTTGTCAATAACATAGCATGACCAAAGCATAACAATACAAGTATATCGGGTCATATCCTAGTTAAAATAATATCTAACTGTCATTTTGCTATCTCCGATACAATACAAGAAGCAACACAATACATAATAATATCCTAAACATGATTGAATACAAATTGTCGACTTCCCTTCATTTGAAATCGTAGGCTAAGGTCGTCACACACTTTGAAGATAATAATTATAAAATATATTATTACTAGCTTTTGCCCGCGGCTTCGCCCGCGTGGATGTCGGAAAATATCCCACGGGAACGTACGACCGAGATTTTATACCTAATAACAGAGAAAAACGTCATTGACTCCTACCGCTGCGCCCGCGTTGCTCCGCGTAATTTTGAAACTGTGATATCTTTTAAACTATTAATTTAAATTAAATGATTTGTAGGCATATTTTAATCTAAATTAAATTCCCATTTTAAATAACATATTTTTTTGGATAAGGATTAATACTATACCGGTCAAAAAAACTTCGGAAATAACAATTAAATTTTTATCAAATTCTGAAAAATAAAAATGGTTATTGTGGTTCATCCAGAAGATAGACATATGCAATCGCGGCCTTTTTTGTTGAACTTTTTAAGATGAACAATACCGTAGAACATAAATTTGATGTATCTTTTCTGGTTAACGCAGCGCACGTAAAGCTCCCAGTCGGCATGATTTTTTCAACAATAATCGTCAAATTTCAGCCAATTTATACAAAACCTTAATGAATTATACACTAAAACCAAACCTTCCGCATGAATCACTCCGTCCATTGGTGAAAACCGTTTGAAAATCTGTTCGGTAGTTTTTGAGTTTATCGCGTTCAGACAGACAGACAGACGCGGCGGGGGACTTTGTTTTATAATATGTAAGTATAAGGATAAGGATTATTTTCGACATTATCGCTCTCCATACAATTTAATGGACCACTACTCACAGTGAAGATAATATATATTTTACCTTAAAGGATTTTTAAGCGCTATAATATAATGGTCCCTACATGGGCGACCGAGCTCTGCTCTGGTGACGGTAGAGAATGCTCATTTAATAGTATAGGAAAGTATCTAATAATTCCATGCTGTCATGAAAGTAGGTATCTACTGACTAATTCCATGCTGCCATGTCATTATTCTAAGGTAGTCATCTTGTTTTAAACTTTGCGCTACCGAACTCTGCTCGGGTGAAAATACGGAGAAAACGAATTTTCCCAGAAATAAGACCTGGCTAAGATCGAAATTTCGCCCCCGTAAACCCCTATATTGCAACTTTCATCGAAATCTTTAGAACCGATTTCGAGAACGTGAGTACAAATATATATACAAACATGGCTCGTTTAATAGTATAGGATAGGATATATTTACTATCTTCAATGTATGTGATGTGCTTAAAGTACTTTCAAAGTGCGTTCACGTGTGTTAAATTCCTTAAATTAAGTTGTTTTTTGCAGACTAAAATAGCCATTGCTTAATTTGAACTGTTTGGGTTTTTCCTATTAGGAAATTCTTTGTAGATATTAATTGAGCTCGAATAAAACCTTTGATCATCAAATGCCTCATGTATTTAGTGGCCACAAGCACAATTGTTGACGGTTTAATCCGATCCAGTCTGTCCCTTGCTGTCCTCACCCAGCGATGCCCTAAGCCGAGGTCTGCACCTCACAGGACGACCAAACTAAGCGACACGCTAAGGGCACCCCCTTAGCGTGTCGCTTAGTTTCTAAGTATTATGCCCTGGCTGGAGGCCTCAATTTAATGAGACTGCCACAGGAATGTTCGGTTAAGCAGCTGACAACCTCTTAGGTTAACCTGCAAGATGCCATATATAAAAATAAACAATTGTTGACGGTGGGGTTTTGGGGTTATCCCCGGTTTGGGCAGAGTTATTTAGTTTTCCATTGGTAAATTCTCAGTAGTAGCCCAGATTTTGATATTTTGGTTTCTGGCAATAGAGGCTAGTCCCTTATGCATAATTATTTTTACCCGACTGCCCCAGAAGGAGGGTTATGTTTTTCGAGAGTATATATGTATGTATGTATATTTCTTTGGCACGCTCTGTAGCCTAAACGGCTTCACGGATTTTAACATTTGAGGTGTCGTTAGATTCGTCTTAATTGTGGGAGTGACATAGGCTATATAATATTGATATATTGCAACTGCAAATACAAAAAAGGGAGGGGTAGGTTTTAAAAAAAAACTACATTATTGGTATCAAATAAAAGCTAGTATTGAGTCAATATTATATTATTTTAATAAAACTAAAAAGCTTGAAATAAAAACAATTATTAACCTGAAATGATGGTGTAATTTTTTTTTTGTCCTGCCTGCTATACCAAAATTCTATAGATTATAATGCTTGTTTTTCTCATTTTAGTTATGTGTTTTTTAAATAATTGTTAACATGGGAGTTGCAAAAGAACTGTCGAAATGGTGGGTGTGCTTTTTAACCGACTTCCAAAAAGGAGGAGGTTATATGTTCGACGCGTATGTTTGTTTTTTTTTTTTTTTTTTTTTTTTTTTTTTTTTTTTTTTTTTTTTTTTTTTTTTTTATGTATGTCCACCGATTTCTCCGTCATTTGTGGACCGATTTTGAAAATTCTTTTTTTGTTTGAAAGGGTATGCTCCCGAATTGGTCCCATATAAATTTTATTAACTTTGCTTTGGTAGTTTTAAGTTATTTTTCACTTTGTAGTGTTTTTTTTTGGAAGTCGGTAGTTTTTTTTTGTAAAAAGTTTTTATTTCTGCCTACTCCTTATAAGAAAACAGACTGATGACAATGATGTCATTATTATTCTATTCGCAACAATAACATCTTCAAGTCATTGTGCTTTCTCACACATAGCACGCAATTTAAAGTAAATATGATTGATTCAAATTGTCAACTTCCCTTCATTTATCATCTACGTGGGTTTAAGTGCGTTTAAACGTCTGAACTGAGTTCACATCCAAATCATCCAATTGAGTTGGATCACTTTTAATTACTTGCTAAAGTTGTTTTTTCCATTTGTGGTATCAACTCGTAGTATAGTTTATTATCAAAAATGCTGAGCATGAGGTCCTGGGTGAACCCAAGACCCCGGTTGGATTGAAATCCACAGGTCGGGCAAAGTGTTTCGCCCGGTACAGATTGTGCAATTCACGAAGACGCGCCCCACTCCGCGATTACTGTACTGTAAGCTGTACTTTAGTACGAAGCGGAGCAGAGTGGGGCGCGTCTTCGTGGATTGCACTATCTATAACTGGATTTGTGCCCGATTGATAGCAATAGGCTTGCCCCCCACTTCATGGGATATAAACTTATCTGGTGAAGTGTGGGTGTCCGATTACTAAAGGTACCCCTCTGCCTAACCCTTTGGGAAAAACGGCGTATTTTCATATATTTTTATAAATAATTTTTAGAGGTCCACCTAGATTCTAGGTTGTGCTAGGAAAAAGTCCATCGAGTGAAGTTCGAATTCTTGACTTAATCGACCGATACGAATCACGCACTTGGTCGCAACGGCCAACTAGCCGGCCACCATACAATACCGCTAGACGGCTACGACTTGTCGAGGAGTCGTGGCCGTCTAGTGCGCGAGATCCCTTATCATTACCCAATCCGTTGCAATGGTAGCTAGCCAAAGCTAAGGTTTCCTAGAAGAGCGGTGGCCGCCACATAACGGCCGCAGTGACGGCCGTTATGAAAATGATGGCAGCGGGGTTTGACTTTATGGTGTCACCCTTAACGTTACGTGAGTACCTATTGTAAGTTCTAATAATCGTTCGTCGTTAAAACGTTCTGTCAACGAAACATTGAAAAGTGAATCGTTCTGTCGGCGAATCGTTTGTCGTTGAAACGTTCTGTCGACGAAACACTGAAAGTGAATCGTTCTGTCGGCGAATCGTTCGTCGTTGAATCGTTCTGTCGGCGAAACGTTCGTCGTTGAAACGTTCTATCGGTATAACAATGAAAAGATAATCGTTCTGTCGGCGAGAAACGAATTTCGGAGAACTGTTTCAGAATCCAAAAAAAATGCTCTCTTGGAAAATACACCAACTTACTTCAACGACGTCATTCGCTGGTAAATTGCGGACGGTACCTATGTTGGCACCAACTGCTCTTCTTGAAAATCGTAGCCATTAGTAGCATGCTTTCGTAATGTTTTGTGGAAACTAAAACTGTTGGGTGTTTACACTATTTAGGTAAGTATAAATATGTACCTCTGATTATACTTATGCTCATTCAGAAGAGAAAAAATATAATACAGGTCACTTTACAAATAAAAGACGACTTGTTTTTTGTGCAGTTTTACCGAACTTGAGTTTTTTTTTTGTAAGCATCCTTTTAAATAAAACAAAGATATTTCATTTTTGAGTGATGATTACATCGATCGAGGTCATCAGTTTTTAAATGTCTTTAATATATCTCGGGACCCTGGGGTCCCGGACCTTTGGAAGGCGTACGAGGGGCCGAAGCCAACTCGCAGAGGCCCCTTAGACATTTTTAAGTATTGAGGCACCAACCGACGACTATCCCTGTTCGCACTACGCAAGGGCACCCAAGGACAACCCCCGATTGGTGTAGGACTATTGCAGGATATGGAAACAAAGATATTTTGACTATGGGTTTGGGTGGTTAAAGTGGACTGGTTACCTGGAACTATGGAAGGACTATGGCCCCTGCCTGTTTATATTTACACGGATAAAATGGCAGGGGGTGACTTGCATACTCAATAATAGGCCCCCAAAAATGGTCGCAAGCACAAAGTGTCGAAGCGACAAGGGGGCAACATGTCCTGAGGTGCTTATGAGGAGTGGAGAGGTATTCCACGGCTATCAGGACAATCCCGGAAGTACGGTCAAGGTCCCTACCAGCATCTTACTGGAATACTTCCTTCCTCCGAGCATGTTTGCTCTTGCGAATCTCCACTCAAGCCAGCCAATAAAGGCAAGAATGAGATGGGAGCTCTGTTCCTCGTCAGTGTTCACTCTAGCCGGCCAATGAAGGCAAGCCAGAGGTGAGGAACAAGTTTGCCCTGCGGGTTTTTGTATCTCTCTTGGTCTGGCTCCTCACCCTAGACCTGTTTCGGCAAAGTAAACTTTACCGGCACATACCCAGAGTTCGGAGCGCGCAAGCCCCATCACGACGTCAACGTAGAGATACGGCGGTGGGGTTATTATTATTTTGGTTTTTAAATTTAATTTTCTCAGGTTAGTTCCTGGTATTTTCAGAATCTCACGGGTGTGAACCAAGGTGAGATTCTAGTTATTATTTTGAGAAGGTAAATTGCTCTGTACTGCAGTGAAATTATTATCTAAATCAAGTTGTAAAAATTTTCTTACTATGCGGCAAGTGTTTAATATGGCAGCTTTTTGTAGTGTTAGGTATGTGTATTTGGATAGATTGAGTGCATTAAAACTATTGAAAATTTGTTTCGGGATAACACCTGTTGTTGATATTACTATTGGGACTATAGTGACTCTATTCATTTTCCAAACTCTGGTAATTTCCTCTTGTAATTCTGTATACTTCCTAATTTTTTCTGTGATAGTTTTTTGTATGTTATTAGTGTTTGGGACTGCTATATCTATTATAAATGTGTGTTTGCTTACTTTATCAACTAGTGTTATATCAGGTCTGTTGTTATATATGGTGTGGTCTGTAATTATAGTGCGATTATTATTATTATTATTCTTTATTAATCAGACAACAATGATCCAGCGTGTTAGTAAACAATAATATAACTTATTACTAGTAGTAGTCAAAGGACAAATGTCACATACAATGGACACTTGTCCGATCAAGTTCATTCATGGATTATCTATACTTTTATCGTCGGCGTAGGTAGAGAACTAAATAACTGCGATTTTGGTCAAATTGACTTTTCACCATTTTCGTAACACCCAAATCATGCCGCATAAATAAATCGCAATTTTCTCCGAACAAGATTTTTTTTGTTATTTAGTTCTCCACCTACACCAACGATATTATGATGACTTTCATCATTCAGTCACGACTAAAGAAAAAAAATAAAAATTAATAGTTTCAAAAACACTAAAAAAACTTTTACAAATGCACGTAAAAAAAAAAAATTGTGGTCAAAGTTCATTACAAGACTTTTCTAAGAAATCCAAAACAGCTATGATACGATTTTGTACTATGAAGTTCTAGTTCATATCTTCCGGCTCCATCATCAGATCAGTTCGACAGTACCATATTATTGTATTGTCATCAGAACAACATACAGCTGCCAATTTTCATTACGCTACGACCCTTGGAAGATGGTTAAATTAGTTACCTTAGATTCCATTACATAATTAGTTACATACAGGTCGACCTAATAAAAGCGTGTTAATAAAGGCGGTTTGACACTTTTGACAGGTGCCCGGACCTGACGTTTCTGTGCTGACACCTAGTGAACGTCATTTCAGAAAACCCTCATTGCGTAACACACTTTATTTCACAATTCGAAGGATTTTGAAGGAAATTCCTAATCCATTGCTTAATGTGTTTGAAAAATTTGTCTGCTTGACAACTATGAATGTTGACGAATTGTCGAATTGAAATGCATTGAAATTGTTAGCGTGTTACGCTGGTGTTATACGCGCGCCAGTTGCGTATTATTTATCATTCATACAGAATTCCGTTTCAAAATATCGATTCGGAATTTCGAAAGTAGCAAATCCATACAAAGGGCCGGCCACATACAGACAATTATAGACAGAATCCCGTTTCCTAGTTTCGAATCAGAGAAAATTTCGAACGGAAAACTTACGTGTGTGATATATCCTGATTTTGTATGGATTTACTGCCTTCGAAATTCCGAATCGATATTTTGAAACGGAGTTCCGTTTCAGAATTCCGTATGTATACGACCGGTCTAATACCTACAGACAGAATGATTTTTAAACATAATTAAACAAAACACATAGTGATTATTTTAAATATTTTATTCATGAAAAATTGTTAGTTATTCAGAAATAAGTAAATTATTTTAAAGTACCTAGTTGCATACCTAAGTAGGTCTTCTAGAATATCCTAAAACACTCATTAAAATATTATAATTAATTTATGGTAATTTAGTTATTTTTTGAGTACAACGGTTTATTATTTATGTTTAGTTACTTACATTACATAATTATATCAAATTAGTACTTACAACGAGATTAAATAGAATAGCTAATTAATGCAGTTTTAATGATCCTATTTAAAATTTAAATTATCTTATGTTTATTATTCAAATTAGGTAACAATGATAACATAGATCATCACGCATTTATTCCCTCCCAAATTCCGGGCTGCTACTGAGAAATTCCAGGTGAAAAAACCAGCCAAGTGCGAGTCGGACGTAGGTATGTAAGTAAAAGTTATGGTATTTTTATTGCTAAATGAAATCCATAACATTACAATGTGGAAAGCTTGAGGAGCATAAATTTAAGACAAAGGTCTCTTTATCGTTTATTTTATAAGCGTCCCATCCCACTTCGCCAACCAAAACCAACAATAAGAAATATAATAATAGTAGTTTATGATCTTTTATTTCGTTTAAACACTTATAAATTATATTTTTAAATATTAGAATAAAGAAAATATAAAAACATTTAAAAATATAAAAAATAGTAGCCTACCGGTATCGGGAACAGGGTCCAAGCTACCGGCGGTCAGGGCTCCAGAGAGAGGAACCTCCTGACAATGTACTCGTAGTTTATGAAACTGTTGCATAATGAGGGGTATTAAAACATGAGTGTGTGTTTAAAAACCGAGCCGTAGGCGAGGTTTTTAATAGTATCACACGAATGTTTTAATACCTAGTTATGTGCAGTTTCAAACACTACTTTATCTAGGTACTCTCAAACATTGGAATTGAAACAAATACTTAATAAAAAATCAAGAATAAATTAAAAAATCCCACGAAATTCAGTAAGTACTACAAAACAAATGAATGTCGCCTGCACCAGAACATCACCGCACATGCGCACAGCGGGTGCTGCTGTCCCCCGCCAACAGTTGATGGAAACTCTTTGATTATATTAACTTCTTGGATTAGCGCTGTATCGTAATAGAAAAAAAATTGTTTTATAACATTATTTTGTTAGAGAAAAAGGGTTATAATATGATTCTATTTTTAAATTTCGGTATTCTGTTTATAAAGTATGTCAATATAAACTCGTTTTGAAGTACATAATTCGAATATTACGCTATGAGAGTAGATAAACGCATTTAGGTTATACGGCTGCATTCACCAAAACATCCAGATTGAATGACGATAAGTTTGTCTTTGCCGTTTGAAAAATGTTGTCCCCTCCCCATAAATAGAAATAGGTCGCGGTCATTAACTACAATTATGTTTATAATCACATTTTTTTTGGTGGTATAACTACCTAAAATTTTAAAGTTTTCTGAATTTTTCTGTTACCTGTGCTGTAAGCTATTGCTTCTTACCAAATTTCAAGTCAAAGTCAACGGGAAGTAGCCTTTAGGTTTTGATTCCCTTGAGAGTAGTTGCGAGCACAAGAATACTTTTTTAGTCTTGTGGTTGCGAGTTTCAAAACATGCGGTATAAATGGTTGTACCTCTGCGTTTTGTTTTTTTTTTTACAGCTTGTAGGTTTTTGATACGAATTTCAACTTGATACCTCTACGCGTTTATAAGGAAAAGGGTTTTAAGTTTATAATTATTAAAAAAAAAAATATTACGTGATGTAACTAAAAATGTAAGGTTTTCGAAATTTTTCCTTTATCTGTGCTAATAAACGTTGCTTCATGCCAAATTTCAAGATTCTAGGTCGACTGGAAGTATCCTTTAGGTTTTGATTCCCTTGCAAGTATTTGCGAGTTTCAAAATATGCGGCTTAAATTGCTGTTTCTTTTGATTGCATTGACATAGAAGTTTAATTTTGTTACAGCTTGAAAGGTATTATAGATTTGAGTATTTGATATGAATTTCAATTTTAAACCTCTACGCGTTTATGAGGAAAAGGGTTAAAAGTTTATAATTATTAAAAAAATATATATGTGTGATGTAACTAAAAATGTAAGGTTTTCGAAATATTTCCTTTATCTGTGCTAATAAATGTTGCTTCATGCCAAATTTCAAGATTCTAGGTCGACTGAATTTTGTTACAGCTTAAAGGTATTATAGATTTGAAAGGGGTAGTAAGTTTAAAATTATTACAAATATTTTTATTATATGATGCAACTAAAAATGTATGCTTTTCGCAATTTTTCCTTTATCTGGGCTATAAGTCGTTGCTTCGTACCAAATTTCAAGATTCTGAGTTCACGGGAAGTACCCTGTAGGTTTTGATTCCCTTGCGAGTGTCGAAAATTTCGGTACTAGTCTCCCACAATATTTTTCTTTAAGCCTGGACAATATTGTTCCTTGTTACTATTTTTAACCGACTTAAAAAAAAGGAGGAGGATACTTTTTTATGTTTGTTCGCGGGTAACTTCGTCGTTTATGAACCGATTTTGATGATTATTTTTTGTTGGAAAGGAGATATTCCAAGGATGGTATGATGATAAGGAAACCAGGATCTGATGATGGCGTCCCAGAGAAATCGAGGGCAACCTTCGAAAATCGTAGTGGTGACTAGTGCGTTTGTAATTTTTTTTATAGTAACACATGCAGTTGCTCTCGGAAAGCACCATTTGGTGAAGTGGAACTGATGATGAAGACCACAGATGGCCACTGGAACTTCTCAATAATTAGTATTTCACTGGTTGCAATTCGATTCCTTTAATATGGTTGCCAAGAAATGTATACTCGTCACAATGCATATAGAGAAGTGGAGCTGATGGTGAAGTACCAGGAGAACTCCTCAACGATTAACGTCTCTGCATCGGTATAAGGAATATTTTGTAAAAGGTGATGAGCAGTTGACATTAAGCTATTGTAACTTAGATAAATTATAAACCAACCCACTTAAAAGCGAGAAATAAAAACTTTTTCACAAAAAAAACAACTGACTTCTAAAAAACAGTATAAGTGTTTTTTTAGAAGTCGGTTGTTTTTTTTTTTGTATAAAAGTTTTGTAAGAATATTATAGTGATAAAATAAATAAATAAATAATTAATATAGCTGTCAATGAGTCGGTCAGTTACTCAATATGAAGTGTATGCTAGTGGTATCTTCTATTATAATAAAGTACTTGGTTGCCAGAGTTCTGCTCGGGTGAAAAGAGATAAACATATCGTCCAAGTATACCAACGCTGTATCACATTCCCGAGGCTGTGATTATGATATGAGATCTAGCTAGATCGATTTTGTACCCCTATATTGCAACTTTCATCGGAATCGTTAGAGCCGTTTTCGAGAACGTGATTACAAATATATACACGAGCAATATTTGTGCCAATATTACATTTATACAGGGTGTCCGGGAAATAATGGATAGGATAAACTAAAACTCAAAGCATTTATTTCAATTAAACAATTTACAGGCACTTTTGAATCGTCAAGGAATCGATCAGTCAGAAATAGGTATGAAGCTAGTTGCCCATTCCAAAGCGTAGTAGATACCTATGGAGAAGAACGGGCAAGAAACACCACGGATACACTTTTAAATAAAAAATTGTTACAAAATATTGGTTACATCATTCATGTTGAAATTATACATGTGAGAACAATGTAGAAAGACGTGCACGTTAGGAGCGTCCGTAATAAAAAGATAAAGCAAAGAACAATTCAAAAAATTAAAATAAAATAAAAGTAAGCCCTGGCAGCTAAGAGATGACCAGATAACCTTGAAATAGCATTATCACAAGTAGAACCTTTTTTTTTTTTTTGGGTGGGAAATTATCAAATAACTTCTCCCGCTCTGGGTGGAGCGGGAGGGCGTGTCAGACTCTTACTGCCTAAAACCCACCCGTGTTCCTTCGGTTGCCCTGTTGCTGGGGGCCACGATTTCCCTATCGGTTTAAATCACAAGATTTTTAACTAACTTTTTTACCTTATTTTACATTCTTCTTCACCACAACCACAAATTAATTAATTCCATCGATTATTTGTTGTTGTAATATTGTACGTTGACTACACAGACAGAAAAGCAGTAAATAATGTGACTAGAAATTGAACAGTATTTAAAAAAAAAATCGTATCTTAGGTACTACTTTGGATCGCGGGCTTGCGGACGGTGAGCAATGGGTAGCTCGCCGTCCGATAAGGACCAAGCCCGGGTCGACGGCGCGTTGTGTTCCACGCGCCTCAAAGAGATATCAGCAGAACTGATGGGGTCTGCTAGAGCCGATGCCTGCTGGGGTTGCGAAGAAAACCGAAAGGGAGATCGTGGCCCCCGGCAACATTGCAACTGAAGGAACACGGGTGAGTTTTAGTCAGTAAGAGTCTGACACGCCTTCCCGCTCCGCCCAGAGCGGGAGAAGTTATTTGATAATTTCCCACCCAAAAAAAAAAGGTACTACTTTGGATATACTTAGGTATATATTTTTTGGATTTTTTTAGAACCGCCGTAAGGTCTAATAAATGTTATTTCAATTATTTACCGGACAGACTGTATATACATATGTATACACAAATATTGCTCGTTTAATAGTATAGGATAGGATATCTTCACTACGTAGGTAGTGAAGATATCCTATCCTAGTAAGTAGTTACTCGTAAGTAATGATTGAATGACTATTTTAATGACAGATAAATATTAGAAGTGCTGTTATCAATCATGAAATGTTTATTTATTGCAGCATAACATTCCGTCTTACTATCGAATGATCCATCGACGGTTTAGGCGAACTACGTGCAAAATTACAGAATCAACGATATTTTAGTGTTCCGTACTATATTGAATAACATTTAAATATCGTCAAGGTCACTCGTGGAGGCTTTCTTAGGCTGTAGGTACCGAAATTAATATTATGCATAGCGAAAGTAAGCGAAAGTAAATGACCATACCCGTTTTTTGACTGATGTCAATAACCAACGATGAAGGAATATATCCTAGAATTAGCAGGGGATTAATGTTACGAGGGTCTACACGCAGTGAGCAAGCATGCAGTAGAGATGTTACGGAGATTGTTTTACCGGAACCGAAGTCGGAACCGGAATCGAAGTCGGAACCGGAACCGGAATAGAAGGTGGAGGTAGAAGAAAGGTGCTCCATATAACACTTTTTTTGGCTTCATATTGAAATTTTTATTATATCACAACAATAGGCATGATGCCGGGGTAAAAAAAAAAGAAATTCTATTTAATCCGTCAGACAGATAATAAAAAAAATATTAGACACGTATTTTTTGCATTATCATATTAATAAAAAATGACTTTGATAAAACGCATTAAAGTTGGGGAGTAGGGGTCGTTACGTCACAAGTAAGTATAAAATCTACATACAAGTGACGTCACGGCACATTTTAACTCAATGTATCGCCGTAATCTTTAGACAACGTAAAAAAAGAATAAATATGTGTCCAATATTTTTTAAAAAATATTTTATAGTCATCATCCCTATTATACTACTTAATACATTGCTGTATTTTTATTTTATAGATTTTAGTGTCAAATTTTATTTTTATTTTAAAACCTGTCATACTGTATATTTAAAAGCTGTATATTTAAAAGCACTAAAGGTGGTTTTATACTCTCATAGCAAGGCGAGGCGAGGGGTGGATGGCGTGGGGATGAAATGTTTGTTTTGCATGTACACCCTACCTATGTAAAATGTATGCCAATAAATTTTATAGTTTTGCAATGTGCTCATCAAGGCCTTCAATTGGATACCCATATTGTAATAAATGATGAAATTATTTTACTTGCACATTTGAATATGGAGCCATACTGCCGAATTTTTTTTAATGTGGCCTGTCTCGCAGGTTCATGTAAGGATTCTAACGATACCCCATACATCCAAATCTATCCAGGCATTTAAAAGTTATGGTTCCACAAAGAAACTCACATACATACATACCTACACGAATCCTGAAAACATTACACTCCTTTTAGGGCAGTCGTGTATTAAATTAACGTGACGCGTCCAACTTATATGTATACCTACATTATTAGCAAATAAATGATTTCTTTCTTTCTTTCTTTCTTTACAATAAACTGACACAACGTGTATAAAAATTCCCCGGGTGACAAGTTCAAACTTATTTGTACGCGCTCTAGTCACGTGAATCGCTGCATTTCGATCTTCGGTATAAGCCGACGTTCTCACGGACGTAATAAAATCGCGTTATTTTTTTTTTTCGTACTCTGGATTTTCAACGGTCTGCTTAGCAACGAGATTTAAAAATCCAATTCGCAATAAAATCCCGCCGCGGTTTTATTACGTCCGTGCGAACGTCGGCTAAATCCGATTGAAAATTATCGGAGCCGAAGGCTGAGACGGAGGTGTAAAATTAATCGGAAGTTCCGATGTTTCGGAATCGAAATCGAAGCTCCGTAACAACTCTGGAAAGTGGTCACCACCAGGCATTTTTGGATTGTCAAGGAGTCAGTCAGTCAAAAAGATAATGATATTCTGTACTCTCTCTTTGTTGAATGATACTCTGTATGAGGAGGGCCTTTCTTCTGCAGACCATTACTCTTCTAGTTTATTTTGTAGCACCATAATAATATTGCCATTTTTATTTATATTTAATTATTTATTTTATTATTTTTGCACCAACACACTAAGAATAAAATATTGCCAAATTTATGCAAACAGAATAGTTAAAACTTTGGATGATCAATTTCATTAAATTAATCTTTGAAATAAATTGTGCATTCCACTTTTATCTTACTTAGGTATGTATATTCCATGTTTTGTTAAGTAAAAAACTGAAATGGTGCCTCATTTCAGTTTTTTACTTAACAAAAACAAACTCATCTTTCAATTACGGAGCTATCCATAACTCTTATTCACATACACACAAAACTATATTCAAATTCGAACACCAAATCAATTTAGAAACAGTTACCAAGTGTTACCTTGCGTAATAAAAATCCTCTAAAATTTGTATGTATCAGAAACACAAACAAAAACAAACGAGTGTCAACAACACTTTTCAAAAATTTATATTAAAATACCCACCAACAATAACAACAGCATACTGCCTTAACAACGGGCTCTCCTGGAACTTAAACATCTTAAAAACTTCACTTAAACAAAACTACGGACATCCGCGAAACTAGTAAACGCACGTTATGTTTATCCGCGGTGGTATCACGAATGGACCGCGTTGATGTCACAACTGTTAGAACTCGTTTGTGAATTATAGAGGGGGTAAACGCGTATTAGCACTGGTAGTAGTCACTGGCTATGCAGTACCGTCATTATCAAAGCCTAGGTAATTTAAGTGAACCTTGAACTATCTGTGGAAAGGCTAATGTCCAGTAGTGGACTGCAAAGGCTGATGAACTTTATGTGCACGTGAAAAGCCTCGCAAAGTTAGAGTCTTCTTATTTTCAAGTTGATAATAAAAGTTTATTTAAATTATTATGTTAAATAAATGAGTCGGGCCCCGTAGGTGACTACGCCACTCGCGGCATCAGTGACGTCATTAGGTCCTCAGAAGTGTATGGTTATATTCCAACATAATATGGGACTTGGTTTGGTCAGGAGCGCCGCATTCGTTCTAAATGAATTTAGGGTCTATAATCCCCTAATTGTTTGCAGCGGCCAACTTGGGTCCGCAGTCGATTGATTGCTTTCTATATAGTTTCAAGTTAGTGCAATGAGGGCAGAATTAAGGTTATAGCACACACATCAACTCGGATAGGGAGGGATCGTCACCGTATCGCCGTGGTTCGTGAGCTTGTCCCGAGGCGAGGCGATTACGTTATTACGATTCCGATTAGTGTGCGTTGCAGTAGGAAGTTTCATACAAAGAATACTGAACGGCTCGAGTTGATACGGTGACGATCCCTTTTCGAGTTGACATGTGTGCTATTTCCTTAAAGCAAATTTTACACAAATCCCGGTCAAGGCCAGTAGTTGCCTATGTGTAGCGGTTACACCGCCACATACGAACTACGCATCATAGACATGACGTCACACGAATCCTGCATCGCGCAGTTAGAGTTTACCGAGCGATCGACATACATACAAGATTTCAACTTCAAACCGATGGGCAGTTGCTCGCCAGACACAACACCCGTCTGGTCGGAGGATCCTCCCTTTTCTATGGTGGATGTGTGAACTTTACACCCTGTTCCTCATACCACTAAATATGTAAGCAATTATTTCCCGATTTAGTCCCTGACAGATAGCTGACGGGGACAAGCAATTATTCCTCGGTTTTTTCCTTAAAAGAACCCTGACGAGACGCCCAGTCCCATCAAGATGTGTGTATAATTGTATAAACAAGTGGTTAAAAGTTGCGCATGACTATAACGTTAGGTCATTAGGTTAACGCGGGCATTCAACTTCTTTGAGACAATATCTTTTCGCATAGCTTGTCTTTCGTTGGCATGTTTGTATTGATTGGGCTCACGTTTTACCAACATTTAACCATGAGTTGCCGATTATGGTTGCAAGGCCATGAACTAACAGCAAGGTTAGCGTAATGGTTAAGCGATTGGATTCTGCACCAACTCACGATTTCGATTCTCGTCCGCAGCAAATCTATACTAATATTATAAAGAGGAAAGATTGTTATTTTGTATGTAACGAATAAACTTAAAAACTACTGGACCGATTTGAAAAATTCTTTCAGCTACATTATCAGCGAGTAACATAGGCTATATTTTATCCCCGTACTCCCACGGGACGACGTCCGCTAGTAATATATAAGTATTTAATAGTTTGCAAATGTAAGTTTTTTCTGCCCATAAACTCAAAAACAGAAAAAGCAATTAAAAAGCTTAGTTAACGAATAGTTTAAAATAGTAAGTATTTTAAATAATAAGACTTCGGTTATCTGTCCAAGGAAAATTAAATTAATTAATTAAAATTCATTTATTACAGATAACAGGGATCCATATTATGTTAGTATTAGTGAGAAAAAGAGTGCAATTTTAGATAAACCAAGTTTTGACTGTACCTTCTTTAGCCATCCATAGTGCAAGTTTGCCCATTCGCCTTTAATTAAATCATGGACCAAATAAGTCCAGTATTTTACATACAATTTTGTCGTAAAAATGAAAGTAAGTTCCACATGATTTATTTCATCATACTTCGAGTGAGTTGTAGTGGTAACACCATTACATAAGCAATACGTACGTACAAAATGGCACTTAGTACAAGTACTTATCAAGATTATAATGAGTACCTTTCAGTTCCTAGAGAAATCTTAATTATGTATTTGAATAAAATTCCTAATTTGCTTTACTAAGTGCTGTGACAGACGGACAGACAGACAGACCGTCGAACAGTCAAAAAAAAAAAACTGCCACAAATAGTAGTGTATCACCGCTGTAACAACCCATGCGAGATGGCACAACAGCGACTCACGAAAACACAGTCTAGGCGACTTGAAATCATGCTTAGGATACTGTTAGAGCTGCTCCACACCCTGCGCACCATGGAACCGCACCTTTTGCGCATGGTTGTGTAGAAACAATCTATTACATGCGCATCCGCGAACATCCCCGACACACTACAGAAGCGGGGCAGCCCCACCAGCATCCTAAACGCGTTATTGTACTGAACGCGGAGAGCGTTGTACGATCTTTGCGTATATCTAGCCCACAGGCTGCTCGTGTAATAAGAGGTACATTAGGCTCGAAAGAGTGTTATCTTAACAGGAAGTGAGCATCGTGCAAACCTGCGAGCCAGCATATTCGCTCTAACCGACAACGCTCTCCGCTCCCGGTCAATGTCGTAATGTAAGTACTTAAAATAAGTAAGATTTCATTTTCAACTAGATGACCCGGTGAACTTCGTACCACGTCAGACAAAATTTCGTTTATTTTTATTTTTTGGCTGTTCCTTTGGGTTTTTCCTAATTTTCTTTTTTCCTAAACCACCACAGTGCAGAGGCCAACAAAAAAAAATAAGGTAATCGGTTGAGCCATTTTCGAGCTTTTGCGAAACTGACGCAAGGCAATTAATTTTTAATTAAATATAAATAGAAACCAAACAAACCATAACAAGAAATTTAAAAATCACACATTAGTCTTCAGCTATCCTTGAAATAAAATTTTATTTTATGATTATACTATATCTTCAGTAAATCAAAGGCAAAATAAACCATATTTTCGAAAGCGCAAAAGTGATGCAACTATTAACAGGTTCTGTGACTGACACGAATGGCTTAGCACCAGGAAAACTGTACTTGTACACTTACATAGACTTAATGTTTCAATCGTTTCAAACTTTCTTACAATTAGCTAAGTTATTTTTTCGTGCAGGGACCCTTAAGTATACCCACTTGAACCTATTTCCCGAGCAACGTTCAAAAAAGTTCAATTTATTAATTACGCCCGGTTTTATCTTAATTTCATCTGAAAAAATTGTCCAACCGAAGATAATCTTATAAGCCGACCTAATTGCGTAAACCGCTAAGAAGCAGACTTCATCTAATTTTAGCAGGTCATTAGGAGATTTGTAATTTTATTTTTATACTGCCCGCGACTTCGTTCACATGGAAGTCGTAAGACACCACAATTTTCTACAATAACAACCAAATTTTTATAAAACTTCCCTGTATACTATGTACGTTTGTAGTTTTATTCTCAGTAACCAAAATATACAAAGAGTCAGGACTGGTGACGGCAGAGCAAGCAACTGCCCCTGTGACTTCGCAAAGCATACGCTTACAGGGAACGCACGCGCTTTAACTGGAAGGGGTAATTTTGGGGAATCAGTAGTATTGTGCCCGGTTGATGGCAATAGGCTCGCCCCCTATTACATGGGACTTAAAACTAACTGGCGAAATGTGGGTGTACCTGCTACAGGGACACCTCTGCCCAAACCTTCGGGGAAACAAGGCGTGATGTTATGTTATGTTATGTAGTAGTATACGCGGTATAAACACTGTCTCGCCAACGCCATAACCTGTTAGAATTTCCGACTCGATGACGTTTCTCTGCAAAGTCACGACTTTGAGTCGGGTTCCGTTACACAGCTACGGCGGAGTTAAGTTCCAAAGGAGCATAATCGTTATTAAATATGTTTTTCGAAATATTATTTAATTACTGTATGGTTGAAATAACTTGCAAAGATGGCCCCTCAAAGATGCCGAAAGCTATACTTATTTCATTTTGCAAAACGAAGAAGGATATCCAAGGAGAGATAGAAAGGAAAACCAAAAGCAGAAATAATAATTCTTATTATTTATATATTTCAGAGAAATCTCCTTACTTTCTTACTTCACAAAAACCTTTAAATCGCAATACTTATTAAAATCGATACAACCAAGAAATGAAAACTTCTTACAACCGCGCTCCAGATCGTTCCGCGTTGAGACGAGTAAAAAATATAGTAGGTAAGTACAAGAAAACTTTCAATATCTTTATGGAGTTAGAGTATGCATAAGACAAGCTAAAGTTTTCATCATATCTTCAGTCTTATAACTATGTTGAAGACGGCTTCCAGTCTAACGAGATGCAGTCTAACCGGATGTGGCTGAATACCAGTATTTTACACGGAGCGACTGCCTATCTGACCTCCACAATCCAGTAACGGGGTAATACGATAACCCTTAGTAAGACTGGTTGTCAGACTTTTGGGCTTCTAACGACCTGTAACGATTGTCAAAGATCCACAAATGACAGCCGAGACCAACGGCTTAACGTGCTTTCCGAGGCACGGAGGAGTCTCGGTATGTAAAGATGGTCACCCATCCACGGACCAACTCCGGCAAGCACAGCATAATCTGATTGATCGACCTGTGCAGCTGTTATGACTTAGCCATGAGCTGCTCAACGAGATACTACCCATCACCAGTAATTTATATGGAACCACTGCCTATCAAGCTAAACAACACAAATTCTATTATAAGTCTAAACGCGAAGACTTGTAATTGGCTTTCTGTTGACTATTGTTTCCTTTTTTTATTGTTTTGTTTTACCTGTAAGTCTTCCATGCTGTAAAATAAATGAAAATAAACAAATATTCGAAGTGAGCTAGATCGACGAGGTATCGTTAGTCTAATGGTCAATGGTGTGACTGTTGAGGTACTTGGATGGGTTCGTTCGCCAGCTCAGGAAAAGCTTTATTACTTTATTCCGTAAGCAATTTCTCAGTGGCATCCCGGGGTCTAGTTTGTGCCCGGAGTCCGGTTTGTACCCGGTAGAGGATAATAGACGCTCCGGCCCTGAGAGACAAACAAAAAAAAAAGGAACCGTTAAATAAGGGAAGCCTTCGCAATTCCAAGGAAGGGCGGAGGCTCATTCTCATTAAAGTAATTAGAAATATGTACGTATTGTCCAGTTAATACAATACACATGTACTTCGGTTGAATACCTGTAATGGCTTAACCACTTAAAAGTATCAAAGACAAATAAATTTATTCGTCGGATATGGTAGGTATAATGCTCGGACATCCGCCGCTAAAAGCGGCATTCGAATATTTATAATATAACTTGGTAGGGTCACTTTTTGTAAATCTATTATTTCCGGATACTGTGGAGAAGAAATGTGAATGTTTCATAACAAATACATATGGCTATTTATAAAATATAAATAGAAGCTAGCGTTAAAACCTTTAACTTAAAAAAAACGGTATCCGTTTTTAACCGACTTCCAAAAGGAGGAGGTTCTCAATTCGTCTGTATGTTTTTTTTTTCTTTTTTTTTTTGTATGTTTGTTACGCGATTACTCCGCCAATTATGAATAGATTTTGATGATTCTTTTTTTGTTTGGTAGATCATACGTCAGAGGTGGTCCCATATAAATTTTATTAACTTTGCTTGGGTAGTTTTTGAGTTAGCTTCAATTATACGTATTTTTTCCCACTTAGTATGTAGATGATATGATAACTTCTTGTCACTGTCATTTACATAGCAGGTAGTGGTATTCGAATTTGTGTGGGGTAGGTACCACAACTAAAAAGTGAAAAATAAAAACTTTTTACAAAAAAAAAACAACCGACTTCAAAAAAAAACACTACAAAGTGAAAAATAACTGTAATTTCGGAAGTCGGTGACAAAAAACGAAAATTCAAAACCAAAGACACCGACTTCCGAAATTAAAGTTATTTTTCACTTTGTAGTGTTTTTTTTTTGAAGTCGGTTGTTTTTTTTTTGTAAAAAGTTTTTAAGCCCAAAGAGTCTGGCATTGCATTGTCTGAGTGTGGATGGGGCGACGGACGCAAAGAGAATATAGCGAATATAGCGAATATTTTTAAAGACCATTTTAGAGTACAGTCCGCGTTGCCCCAGGAGCAAGGTGCGACAGAGGTAGGTCTGTCTGATTCGGAGGCTCCCTGGGGTTTCACTGCTAAGGAAATTAAGCAAGTAGTGACTAATTTATCAAAGGGGAAGTCTCCGGGGCATGATGGATTAGGTGTTGAGCACTTGCTGTACGCTGGACCTCATATATATCGCATACTTGCGATGCTTTGTACATTTTGCGTTCGTCACACCTATCTTCCAGCGGATTTAGTGGAAAGTGTGGTAGTTCCTGTGATTAAAAATAAAACCGGTGATGTTTCTGACAAAAACAATTACAGGCCTATCTCTTTAGCTACGATAGTAGGGAAGGTACTTGACGGTCTGCTTGAGCGTCAGCTTAATAGCCACATCACATTAAATTATGCGCAGTTTGGCTTCAGAAACAAACTATCGACGGAGAGTGCTATCCTGGCGCTCAAGCAGACTGTAAGGTATTATACGGACAGACAGACGCCAGTTTATGCTGCTTTTCTTGACCTTTCCAAGGCTTTTGACCTCGTATCCTATGAGAAGTTATGGTCCAAGCTCCATAGTTTAAATTTGCCTACAGAGCTAGTTAACTTGTTGAAGTTCTGGTATAGCTCGCAAACAAATCGCGTTAGGTGGTGTAATGTGTCTTCTGAGCCATAGTTGTTGCAGTGTGGTGCTAGACAGGGTGGGTTGACATCACCGACTCTGTTTAACCTGTACATGAATGACCTGATTGATGGGCTCAGCGGAACCAATGTCGGCTGATCAATAGATAGTGTAATGGTTAACAATCTCAGCTATGCAGACGACATGGTGCTGCTGAGCCCATCAATCAGTGCACTCCGCAAATTGCTTGTTGTGTGTGAGTCTTATGCGGCGACGCATGGGCTTACATACAACGTTAAGAAATCGCAGATGGTGATTTTTAAGTGCAAACGTGCATCGTTAGCTAACGTTCCTCCAGTGACTATAAGCGGAACACCTTTGCAGCGTGTTGCTCAGGTTAAGTACCTAGGTCATTTGGTTACGGAGGACTTATCTGATGATGCAGATTTGGATAGGGAGCGTAGGGCGTTGGCGGTTCGGTGCAATATGTTAGCCCGCAGGTTTGCACGTTGTAGTGGGGATGTGAAGGTGTATCTTTTTAAGGCCTACTGCCAAACCTTCTACACGTGCAGCTTGTGGGTGAAGTATACGCAGGGGGCCTACAACGTCCTACGCGTTCAATATAATAATGGGTTTAGGATGTTGATGGGGCTTCCACGCTTCTGCAGCGCTTCGCAGATGTTCGCGGAAGCCCGTGTTGACGATTTTCATGCCTTAATGAGAAAGCGGGCGGCGTCAATAATGGGTAGGTTGCGCGGAAGCTCCAACAGCATCCTAAAAACATTGGTCGACAAGGTGGACAACCCTTTTATTAGGCACTGGATGAGGAGGCACGTGCCAACATGTGTTTGACCCACGTAGTTATTAGTTGTTGTTTGGTTAGTTTGTAAGTTTTACTAACATAGTTTCTAAGTCTTTGTTACTAATACTATATGGATTGTGTGTACCTTCATGTGTGATCCGCAATAAATGAAATATATATTGCTATCCAACGTGGCAATGCGCCAGACTTTGGGCACTTTTTCTATTGACAACGATCCTAATAGTCCGAATCAGGTTTCTACGGAAAGAAAAATTTTAAAAGTTACCCGAAAGATTTGAAAATTCTTTTTTTCAGTAGTGGAATTTTGGTGCTGGAAATGCATACCGGTATATTTCGGTAGCAGTACCGCCCTCAGTCTGTCGTTCACTTGCTGATTGTAACTCAGTATTGGTTTTTATTTTCTATCGAAAGAACACGAATGTGTAAGCACCCGCGCCGCGCCGTCTCGCATGTTTTTCGATACCGAAATCATGTAAAGGTTAAATAACGGTTTAGCACAACCTTTATTTACAAAAGGTATCGGTATAGCTCAACCTTTATTTTAAACCGGTACCGGTATATTTTCTTAACCTTTAACCGTAATTGCTTTCAGTCCCTACATACAACACGGTGCCTTGCCTCATTCATACCCAAAGGTGTGCAGTTTTCATTTTATTGTTTGGGAAGCCCGCTGTTCCTTTATATCGAGATTTTTCTCTTGCAGTACCACGAATCGTTATAATGTATCGAGGCGATCTTTTATACATTACGCGGTGGAAAACTTTTGTAGAGAAACATCTAGATTTCGAACCTTTTATTTTTGTTTATGAACTTTCATATTGATAAACTTAAAATATTACTTACGTTCACTTCTTTGACAGTATTTTGATATTTTGAGTGGAGTGGTTGGACGATAACAAAGGTGTCTTATAGAACAATTTACGCCCAATTTTACTAACGGGATACTTAAATGTAATGCGCAAACAAAAGCGCATTGTTCGATTTTAGACACTTAACTCAGTGTCAAGAGCTTGTGGCTGAGTAATTACAGCCGCACGGGTCGATCGATCAAGTTAAGCTACGTTTGCCTCGGTTGATCCATGGATGGGTGACCATCTTTACATACCAAGACCCTCCGTGCCTCGGAAAGCACGTTAAGCCGTTAGTCCTGGCTGTCATTTATAGATCCTTGACAGTCGTTACGGCTAGTTAGAAGCCCAAAAGTCTGACAGCCAGTCTTACCAAGGGGTATCGTGTTACCTAGTAACTAGGTTGTGGAGGTCAGATAGGCAGTCGCTCCGTGTAAAATACTGGTATTCAGCTGCGTCCGGTTAGACTGGAAGCCGACCCAACATAGTTGGGAAAAGGCTCGGCAGATGATGATGAGCTTAGTGCCGAGAGAATTAATCCAACGTGCAATAATATGTATTTAGGCATGGCGTCATGGAGAATGCGATTGTCGCAACCCAGCGCTGGGCACGCCACAATTGCGGCGATAACACCCCTCTTTGAGGAGTGGCTTGAGAGGCACCACGGCGTCCTCACCTTCCGCCTGACGCAGGTTTTCACCGGACACGGCTGCTTCGGGAGGTTCCTGTTCAGGATAAGGCGGGAGGAAACGCCCGGGATTCACCATTGTGTGGATCGCCCAGAGGACACGGTGGAGCATACGGTAGAGGTTTGCCCGGCTTGGGCGGAGCATCGCCGTGTCCTCGTGGAGGCGATCGGTGGTGGTGATCTCTCGCGTCCGGCCCTGGTTCAGGCCATGGTACGGAGCGAGAGGAAATGGCAGGCCGTCACCTCCTTCTGCGAAGCGGTAATGCTCGTGAGGGAGAAGCAAATTTCGTGCTCTCTTGCCCCTAACCGCCGCAGGAGGAGACGCCCTGGGCGGGAATCGCGAGCCGATTTCCGGCCACCGTAGGTGCGGACTTGCGGACGGTGAGCAATGGGTAGCTCGCCGTCCGATAAGGACCAGGCCCGGGACGACAGCGCGTTGTGTTCCACGCGCGCCTCAAAGAGATGTCAGCAGAATTAACGGGGTCCGCTAGGGCCAATGCCTGCCGGGGCTGCGAATAAGGGCCGAAAGGGACATTGTGGCCCCGGTAACAGGGTAACCGAAGGAACACGGTTGGGTTTTAGTCAGTGAGAATCTGACACGCCCTCCCGCTCCACCCAGAGCGGGAGAAGTTATATGATAATTGCCCACCCAAAAAAAAATTGTCCTCTAGTGTTCGCATAAAACGGGCAATAGTCATATATTATAACACAGTTTTAAACTTATTAATGTAAAACTTAAAACTACTACAATAACATTATTATTTACCTAATAATTAATTGAAAAATATTACACTGGTCAATATGGGCAATATTTATGTATTACTAGCTTCTGCCCGCGACTTCGTCCGCGTGAAATTTCTTGTTTCCCGACCCACCGCGTCGCATCGCATCGCCCGCCCGCGCTAATACTTCGTTTTTGCTTAGCGTTCTTTCTGTTTTTTTTTCATTCTGCTCGGCACTTAAGGTTTCTAGTGTGATGTTAAAAAGCTTATAGTCTTCCTTAAGAATTGGGCTATCAAATGCAAAAAGATTTTTTCAAATCCGACCGGCAGTTCCAGAGATTAGCGCGTTCAAACGAACTAACAAAAAAAACAAACTCTTCAACAACTGCTGAACCTAATAAAGATCTAAAAACAATTTGTCACAAATCAAGCAATTAGCATTGCAATTAGCGTGGCAATGCTGCCAGCCTTTTGGGCATATTTCCCACTGACAGCGATGCGGATGAATTTTTTGATGCCCAATGATTTGTTCCTATATTTTATTTGTTTTTCCTCTGTATTTACTTTAATTAATAATTTTATTAAATAATTTTAAGTCCAATTTATATCGGCTAATTAAAGTATTTACATACATACATAAACTCACGCCTTCTTCCCATGGGGGTAGGCAGAAACTACAGAACGCCACCTGCTACGATCCTTACATACTTCTTTTGCCTCGTTTACGTTCATACATCTGGTCATACACGCACGCCGGTTGCGAGTACTACGCACCTGGCCTTTCTGAAGTATTTATTGTAAAATAATACCATAAATTACCTCTTAGAAGTTAACTATCTACCTACCTAATGTTAAAACATCAATACAGGATCAGCGCCGAAAATAAACTTCATAGCAACATTAAAAACTTCAGATCAGTAATAATATTATAATATCAAAAAAACATTTTACAAAAAAAAAAAAAACTACCGACTTCCTACTTACTTCCTTGTAAAAAGTTTTTATTTTTCTCTTTTTAGTTGTGGTACCTACCCCACACACATTCGAATACCACTACCTGCTACCAGTGACAGGACCTTATCATATTTTACTTGATATGTCTATGTATCGTCTACATTATACTAAGTGGGAAAAAAATACGTATTTTGTAGCTAACTCAAAAACTACCCAAGCAAAGATAATAAAATTTATATGGGACCAATTCGAGAGCATACCCTTTCAAACAAAAAAGAATTTTCAAAATCGATCCAGAAATGACGGAGAAATCGGAGGACATACATAAAAATAAAAAAAACAAACATACGCTACGAACATATTATAACCTCCTCCTTTTTGGAAGTCGGTTAAAAATGAAATGGTGGGGTGGCTGCTGTAGGAGCAGAAACCCTCAAACGGCGAAAATATAACAAATTTATTGGGAGTTATTATGTTTGCGCGCCGTTTGGGGTTTTTTGCTCCCTTGTGGTCCGAGTGCTCATCGAGTATTTCGGGACATCGCCAAGCGGTTTGTTGACTATTCACGTGACCAGAGGGCTGGGGCCTTACTCCCGACAGGTTCGAGTTCTGAATCAATCGAGTTCTATTCGAATTCAATGCCGATTCATACTCTTGACTCCGACACTAGCGTACGATCGTGCGGTAGTTACAACACCTCGAACAACTCGATAATCAACTGCCAGATGGCGTGTGGAGTACGAAGTTTTCGATCCTAACGAATTTCTCGATCGAAATTAGTTTCGCTTCGAACCACCGCACGATCGTGCGCTAGTATCGGACTCAAGAGTATGAATCGGCATTGAATTCGAATAGAACTCGATTGATTCAGAACTCGAACCTGTCGGGAGTAAGGCCCCTGATCTCAATCGAGTTCGAATCGAAAACGAAATCAAAATCGAATCGTTTTCGGGAGTAAGGCCCCTGGTCTATTTTTAAGCCCAAAGAGTCAGCATTGCCATCCAACGTGGCAATGCTGCCAGACGTTAGGCGCTATTCCTATTCCATTATATACAACGATCCTAATAGTCCGAATCAGGTTTCTACGGAAAGAAAAATTTGAAAATTTGGCGGAAAAATTTGAAAATTCGGAAAAACTAAAACTGAATTTTCGATGGGAATTTTGTATGGATGATTTAAATTTGTACAGGACAACGTCTGGGTCAGTCGGATAGGTAATTATATTTAACACAAACGCATAATAAGACTGTTAATTTCACGACGGCAGCGCCTGAAATAAACTTCATAGCAGAGGCATCACAATCAATTAATTTTCTGTTGTAGCTATTTTGTAGGTACTTAATAGCCCAATCAAAATCGACATAAAAAAAAGGGCAAATGTCGCAAACGCGCATGTACGATACGATTTTTTAAGTTTGGTCCCCTGAGAGTAGTAGTAGTTTAGTACGTTATACAACGCTAAAATCACGAAAAAAAATCAGCTGTTCCCTACATTTTGACGAGATATGCGAACATAAATGTAGGGAACAGTTGATTTTTTTTCGCGATTTCAGCTTTGGTCCCATAGTGAAAGTTGTTCATAATGATGATTACAATGACCCCTTAAGAGGTTTAGTATAAACAAAAACTAAGGTTGTATTACCCAAGTTTGCAACCCTGAAAATCTTGTGCTACTCCCATGGCGCTCGAAAAACTGCGAAATTCTAGTAAAAATGTACCATAAGAACGCGTTTTTAGTACCTTTGTTTTGTATTTTTGTAAAGCAGGCTACAATCTTAGCCTAACCCAAACACTTTAAACCTTATTGGTTGCAAAGATACAGTTAGTCAAATATGGGCATTTTTTTTTTTAAAGTGTTTTTTTTTTTGGCAACTACACTACCAGCCGCACTACCAGTAGTGACACTACCAAGTCGTATCTATAGACGACGTAATACTCCGGTTATAAAAAAAAGGAAATTGATGTTATTTTGCTGGCCCACGTACGCACGGATATAAAAATATCGCGGCGGGACTTTATCGCGCACTGGATTTTCAACTCTCAGTATTAAGTTGAGCGTTGAGCATTCAACAGAGTGCATCCCAGCGCGTTTCGAATTCGTTGCGTCAAAGTAGAGCGTTGCAAATCTAGTGTGAGAAAAAATCCCGACACGATATTTTTACATCCATGCGTACGTGTGGACTTACTATGTCTGGTTTATTTATACCTTTTATAGTTGGCATTTTTGTTGTAATTGGGTTGCTGTTAACTTTCTTTTTTTATAGATAGTGTCTAGTTATACCAATAAAATTAAAGACTCACTATCTTGACGAATAACATTTCGTTCCTTAGTATTAACAGTAAATACATAGCTACTGCCCGTGACTTCGTCTGCGTGAACTTCAGAATTGGGTTCAGCGAGAAATAAAAAATGCAGAGTATAGTGTTGTCACAGTTTAATGGATAATTTAGTAATACATTATTTTCATATAACTCTATTGGTTAACCCCTAATGAACATATACACACACTTAGACTTTCCTCATGAATCACTCCGTCTATTGGTGAAAACCGAATGAAAATCCGTTCGGTATTTTTTGAGTTTATCGCGTTCAGACAGACAGACAGACGCGGCGGAGGGGACTTTGCTTTATATTATAAATATATATATGTAGTGATAATGTCATACTAGCTAAAGAGAGTGTAGATACCTACATAATCTACAGTTAAGTCTCTCATCGTGATTTTTTTGATTTAATTAAAAAAATGTATTATTTTAATATCGATTTATAATATCCACTGTGGCAACACTGTTAAAGTACAAATTATTAATATTATTAGAAACTTCTAAATGTATTTTCATTAAGGCAACTGAATGTATTGTTTTACTTTGGCAACACTTAGAAATTACGGTTATGATAATATAGTTATTTCTGGGTGGGGCAAAAGACGTTTCAAATGGTAAAATGAATGCATAGTCAGTCGTCGTTTGATTGCAAAATAGTACAATGGTGTGGATTAAAAGTATTAGTAAGAAAAGAGTGTTTCCTTTATACTCTAAAGTCGTACAATATTATTTTGAATTTGGAATTGGAAAATAAACATATTATTTTTATAAATATGAATGAATCAAAGCACAATATGCAAAAATAGAATTATTTATTTAGTAGGGACAAAAAACAGTTACATGCTACAAAATACAGAGAATATTTAGGTAGGTACACATTTTAGACACCCTCTTGTTATAAAAGGGTAACATACACTTAAAACAACCCTTTTAAAAATGAATGTTACTCAAAATCATAAATACTCCAACTGTGACGTTACAAAGCTTGCTTCATTCATAATTCATTCACATTTGTAATAAAATGGCGGAGTGGGAATATTTATATAAAACACGTTTTAAGGTACAATTCCTAGGTATTTAAATAAGCATTGCCTTTGTACGTATTTTTCTGTTCTTTTCTTCTTGTCTGTTTATATGTGTGTGCATAAATGGTTAAATAAATAATAAATAAATAGAAACCAGTCGTGTCGCGGCGACATGTCGCCTGCTGCCTGCAGTCGGCTACTCAAACTCAAAGCATTTATTTCAATTAAACCATTTACAGGCACTTTTGAATTGTCAAAAACATCGCTCAGTTAGTCAGAAAGTTGAAGCTAGTTGCCCATTCCAAAACGTAGATCTCTATGGAGAAGAACGGGCAAGAAACTCCAAGGACACTCTTTTGAATATAGATTTATTACAAAATCCTGGGTACATTATTCTTGTTGCTTCTATACCTATGTGAGAACAATGTACAAAAAATAATCAAAGCAATTGAAAATATAAGATTAAAAATAAGCCCTGGCAGATAAGAGATGACCAGTATCAACTGTCGGCGCCCGTTCATGAACATGACGCGTGGAATTGTATCAACGGAATTGTACCTTTACATACTCTGACATAAATAATGATTAAATATTCCAACTTCTCGGCTAAAAATACATTCAACAAGTCCCTATGTAATATCCATAAAAAGACGAATAGTAAACACCAGAATAAATAAAAAAATAAGTTTAAAAACTGTAACCCGACTACGGAAAAATAAAAGTGATCTAAAAAGTACGAAATAAGAAAATATTTCAGACAGAAATTAAGGCATAGGTACAAAAATGGTCAAGGTAAAGCCGTGGTCGCATGGCTGTATACCCACCATGTGGGTGCCAGGAACACTTACAAAATTGGCTTTGGCCCTTTTGTGTGTAGGTTTAGTGAATTGTAGACCTGTAGACCATTTTCTATTTTATTAAGTAATTAGTACTTATTGAAAGACCTACACTGTCCTCCCATACCTAGTAACACTGTTATTTGAAAGTATTGTAAAAGCCAATTATTTTTAAAAGAGTAACCGTGGAGTTTCTTGCCGGCTCTTCTCCATAGAAAACGACCAATTGGAACCATGCACCTAGCTTCTGACGTTTCATAAGTACCCATGTAGGTTTATGTGAAATAAAATATTTTGAATTGAATTGAATTGAATTGAATTTGGCTTTGCCGTACTTAGTCGTGTTAAAAAACCGGCCATGTGCGTGTCCAATACGCACAATGAAGGGTTTCGTAGTTGGGATGAATTTATCCCAAAAACAAACAAAACATTGTAGTTGAAAAATATATTCTCCCTTAATGTATGGGCAAACATATTGTTTTTCAACTACAATGACCTAGAATCATGAGAAATTTGGCAAGAAGAACAAGTAAAGGAAAACGTTAGAAAATCGTTAATTTGTGGTTTTATTGCATTGAAGAAAAAAAAATGCGAATACAAACTTAAATTTGCGGTCAGTCAATTCTCCAACGGCAAATATTGCACACATTATGCACCCAAAGACCCGAGTGGTGCTAATTTAAAACCGAGACAGTCGACCACTTGAAAAGGCCTTTGTTTGTGGTTGGTCTATCTGTCGTGGCCAGATCTTAGAATTGACCATTTCATGAAATGATCGACCATTTCATGAAATGATCGACCATTTCATGAAATGGTTGCATTTCATAAAATAGAACATCGACCGCTGGCCACACCTTGATGTGGTCTGACCAGATCATTGAATACTCAACGTTTGACGATAATGAACAGTTAAACGTACGACTACTTCATGATGTGGCCAAACATTAGTGATTATATCGGAAAATAGTTAGATTATCCACCGGTAGAAGCTTTGATGTCGCTTTGTTTTTGTTGTGCATCATGGCGGCAGACAATAATTCGATTGGAATGATCACGTATCACGTCGTCGTCGTATCACGTATCACGTCGTCGCCTGCTGTTGCTGCCAGTGGTCGGCTACGGAATGGTATCTTCGAAGTAAGCAATAAAATCCGCCTCTAAAAACTTAATTACCCTTGTAAATTGAACCAGACAGCAAAGCAGCTGAAACCATACATAGAGTTCGTTTACCAGACGGTGCTAAAATAGGCTCCAAAATGCTTTTCATTAATTTCTCTTACGACTCATTTTAGAAGTAGTTTAACAGCTCTTGCCACAATTTCTTTATCAATTTGCCATGCATAAATAAACTTAGAGGTGTTAAACTGATCTACATAATTACTCTATTTTGCTTTTCATATATTATCATAATGTACCTACCTATACCAACCTCTTTTCCGATAAAAATATACCATCAAACCGGTTTTAAGACTGGTTTTTGTTGATACACTTAGTAACTACACAGTAACGGCCTGCGCATACTGGCGGCCGGCAGGGGAGACCATCGAGAAGGATTCCTCTATCCGATAGCGCACACTGACAAGAAAAATCCTCTGCGATACCGCGAGCGTCCGCCAGCTTACCGGAGCATCCGCTGGTATGCTGTAGCGTCCGCCAAATAACCACCACTCGTCGGTATTTGATTATTCCCCCAACGAGTAAGCAGTCGAAAAGTTGCTTTTGAAAGAGTGTGGCAGACTGACTGACTCCAGCGCATACCGGTGCATATCGGCGCTGCCTCCCGTCGCGGTATCCTCCAGCATGCTCTTCGATGCTCCAAAGAAAACTGCGCTACGATGCTCCAAAGCCGATCACTGAGCATTGAAATATATACCTTATTTCAATTGGATAAGTATTAAATTATATTGATTTTAAAATTTTCTGCCATCTCGTCTGCCAGTTTGCGCAGGCACAGGCCATAATAAAAACGGAAAAGACAATCTTAAAGAATGCCCTTTTGTACAGTCAGCGTCAATCCATTAACACTGTCACTTTTATACATCATAAAAATTTACTCAAATGATTCCATGAACAGATTTTCAACTAATCATTTTTTAAATGTAATACCTCAGAGTTTATTTTCTTTCAATATGTATTTCACGGGTTCGAACCCGTGAAATACATATTATTGGGTAGTTCCGGTGACCATTATCAGTTCTACTTTACCAAATGGTACTTTCCGAGAGCAAATGCACGAGTTACTTTAAAATACCCAAATCGCAATAGGTTTGCCTATAATATTGAAGAGTTCCCTCGATTTCTCCAAGATCCCACCATCAGATAGTATACCTTTTCAAACAAAAAAGTATTTTTCAAATCGGTCCAGCCGTCTTCTAGTAATCGGGGAACATATTTTTTTTTTAAACGGACGAACTGAGAACCTCCTCCTTTTTTTTAAGTCGGTTGAAAGAGCATAATCGGGACACTGATCTTCAGCTGGATGAAGGTCAGTGTCCCGATTATGCTCCTTAGGAACATAACTCCGCCGAAGCTGTGTAATGGAACCCGGCTCAAAGTCGTGTCTTTGCAGAGAAACGTCATCGAGGCGGAAATTCTAACAGGTTGTTGCGTTGGCGACACAGTTGTTTAAACCGCGTATACCACTAATTCCCCACAGTTACCCCTTTCAGTTTAAGCGCGTGCAGTTTCCTGTGAGTCCCATTGGTTTGCGATGATTATCAACAAGTCACGGGGACAGACACTGAAGGCTGTGAGTGTCGACCTCAGGACAAGCTGCTTCTCACACGGACAGCTGTACGTCGCTTGCTCCCGCGTCACCAGTCCTGACTCTCTGCATATTTTGGCTGTTGGGAACATAACTACAAACGTACGTGTTTACAGGGAAGTTTTATAAAAATGTGACTTACTGTAGTATTTTGTGGTATCTTACGACTTCCACGCGAACGAAGTCGCGGGCAGAAGCTAGTACAGGAATATTAGTATTGAAAAGGTGTATTATTTCATTTGATTGTAAATGGTTGTACATGTGTGCGTGTGAGCGTGTATGCACAGAGCGGAGGTGTAGTTTTGGCATGCTTCGCTGTATTGTTTGCAGTAAGTTTTTTATTTGGTTTAATGGGAAAGTTGTAAACTGATTATGTTAGGATAAAAAGAAACAATCATTTTTGTATATTACACTAAGTACTTATTTCTATTTCATTTATTATTTTGTCTTTAACTAACAAGGATTTTGTTGCAATTTCTTCACAGCCCAAACAACTGGCCATCCTCAAGACAAAATTCCATAGTTTACATCACAGGTTAAGGCTAAGCGTATGATGAGACGCAGGTGACACAGCACAAAACAATATAGATTTTGCAGGGTAGACATAGTCCACGAGTGCATATTGCGACGTAGCTACACAGACACATTCGCGTCCTAGCTGGTACAAACAATCTGTCATTGAAACAAAATTATGAATCAGTAGTAAAAAAACAAGTGACTACCTGCACGCATCGCGCAGAAATCTGTGCCGGTTCTACAACGAGACGCAGAGCAGGACAGACACATGTCTGCGTCGTACGTGCCTACGCCGCAGCGTACGCAGCTGTCAGTATGTTCATGCATTATAAAATCTGCTCTGCCCAGAGAGAGATGGAGCTATACGTCCTGTAGAGCTTCATCTCTTTCCCACACTGAAGTTAAAATAATACTGCTTTATGAGCTGGTGGTAGGCCCCCTGCGCTGCGTGGACCTGCGTCACCTGCGTCTCAGCATACACTTAGCCTGATAAGGTCACTTAATATTAAATTTCTCTAAACATAAATCTAGTTCTCATCACTTACAATAAATTCCAGTCTCCACAACAGCAATGTATTTTGTAAACACAATTATCTATTGTACTAATTTTTCATTATGTGATGGAGAAAATAAACGTTTTATTTATTATTTTATCTACACCTATGCTATAAAACCTCTATAAAAAATTCAGAAACAGTTAGTTTATTGCCAACATTAAAACACCCAGTGTCATAGTAACCATAATATCATCCAAACGAGCGTTATAATGTTGTACAAAATGTTATTATGCAACTCGATTTAACGTTTAAGCGGAGACAGCAGCACCCGCTGCACGCATGTGCGGTGATGTGCTGGCGCAGGTGACGTTCATACGTGCAGTTGTACTGAATTTCGTGGGATAATTTTTATTCTTGACCTTGAATCTTTTATAGAGGATTCATATCATGGGTGTAGATAAAGTCTTGTATGCAATTGTATATAATTAGGTAACACTCGTGTGATAAACCCACATTCGTGTTTTAATACCCCTTATTATACAACAGTTGCATAAATAACTAATTATTAATCACCATAAGTAATGTTTAAAAGTAGAGTTCAACAAGTTCTCAACTTTCAATTCTCTATTTAGAAACCCGGTATAATAAAACTATTCTAACCCTCAACTAACTCAACATCTCCTGAATTTCATGCAGCGTCTTGCCTTTCGTCTCAGGTAAACAAATGTAGGTAAAAATAAAAGCTAAGATACACGATCCTCCGAACATCCAGAAGGTGACGTCACCGCCAAGGGTGTCAACCATGGTGGTAAAGCCGGTCGTCAATCCGAAGCCAACCAGCCAAGTCATGGTGATGGCGAGCGCTGAGCCGTTGGAGCGGACGTTGGCCCTGAACATCTCGCCAACTATGGCGTTGGGGATGGTGCCGAAACCTTGGGGACAAGGAGAATTTGTTAAGAATTAATCGGTCGGTCAAGAGAATAGGGAGATTTCCCTTTAAGTATAGATGTAGTTCTCGCAGCCGTCGTCAGCGGCGTACGTGCATGACCAGGAATGAGTGGTATGAATGTAAAGGAGACCAGGTATGCATGTAAAGGAAGCAAAAGGAGTATGTAGGTAAGGATCGTAGCAGCTGTCGTTCTGTAGTTTTCACACCCCCATTGGAAAACGGCGTGAGTTTATGTTTATATACAGGTGGTCTAAAAAGTGAAGTCATAAGAAAAAAACCTCATGCCCAGGGGTATCCAAAAATACCCCATGTATGTTCCGCGATTCTTGATAGTTTTCGAGTTATAACGATTTTTTTTAAATTTGTTGAAAATTTTATGTGAACCATTACTAAAAAAATTTTTTTTTTTTTTTACATGGCTTTTTTACATTATTTTTTTGCAATATTCATTGTTATGAAATATTCTTTCAGACATAAAATAATCATCTTCCTATCATTAATTCAAGATATAAATATTTTGATCCAAAATGTGGAATTTACGTTCGTGTGATATAATTTTCAGTCAAAATATTTGCATAACAGTTTCAGGTGAATTTATGTTCTGAAGCATCAAAATAAGTATCATCTATATTTTTGAGTTCATTCTTACCTGCTTCATAGCAGAAGAAGTAGATGATGAGAGAGACCAGTGGCAGCCATCCTATGTTTGGTAAAACTGGACTGTCTATCCTGTCTAGGTAGAAGTAAGTTCCCAGAATTGACTGTAAAGAAGGAAATACGTTAACAAGTAAATGTGGAGACATTTATGGATAGTGCCTTCCACGAAGACGCGCCCCACTCTGCTCCGCTCCGTACTAAGGTACAGCTTGCAGTACCGTAATTGCGAAGTGGGGCGCGTCTTCGTGGATGGCACAATATATATAATATTTATTTACTAGCTGACTTATTATGAGAGCAGTAGTTGCCCAGTGGTAACGGCCCCGCTTTACGATTTGCAGGTCGTGGGTTCGAACCCAGGCAGGCGTTTTACTTTGTGTAAATAATTTCCTCACCATTGCTCTCAAAATAGTTCAGGAAAACAACGTGACGAGACCGACATGTCCTAGAACCAAAAATTCGAAGACCTGTGACACCTACCAACCCAGACTGGGCCCGCGTGGTGGATTACTGCCTACTGGGATCTTGAAGAGAAGAGGCCTGTGTCACAGCAGTGGGAACATTATAGGCTGATTATGATAGCTGACTTAGGCACGTAACATTAAGATTTTCAGTTCGTGAAGAGATGCTCTTTTGATTATTTTAAAACTTTAACAAGACCATAGAATAAACTGCAGTAGCAAACTTTGCCTTCGATTATTATTCAAACCTGAGATTAATGGTCGATGGAAGAGCCTTAAAATAAGAACTCTGGATTTTAAAAAGATAGTTTGATATAGCTTAACTCACCAAACTGAGAGCACAAGCAGCCATTGAAATCAGCAACAAGATCCTCCTTCCTTTATTCTCTATCAAAAGCGGAGCGATCAAACTGGAAATCAGCCTTGTCACACCAATGAAAATCGTCGCCAAGTCAGGATCAATGGAGGAACCAGCCAGTAGAAAGATGTTTGTCGAAAAGAACAAGACAACGGCAACACCACTGGTTTGTTGGAAGGCTCCTAGCATGAAGGTGATAAAAAGAGACCATCTGTTGGACTTGATGGTGAAGATTTCAACCCAGTCCATGATTTTGCTCGAGGTTTCTTCGGGCCTCTTCGCGAAAGTGTCGATGACTTTTTCTACGTCTCCACTTCGACCAAGCATGTTTAGGATCTTTGCTGCTTTGATGTCATTGTCTGAAATTGGACAAACAGTTTTTAGCATCTTATGAATATCTGATATAGTTTTAGGTACTTATGATTTTTCCTTTCCTCAACTTGTTACTTATCTATACTAATATTTAAGCTGAAGAGTTTGTTTTTTTGTTTATTTGAACGCGATAATCTCTGGAACTGCCCGTCGGATTTGAAACATTCTTTTTGCATTTGATAGCCCAATTCTTGAGAATAATTATTATTACAGGTTATTTAACATCACTCTGCGACCCACAGGAGCCGAGCAAAAAAGAAAAATAGTCAGAAAGAACGCAGAGTGAAAACGTAGTATTAGAGTTGGCGCTGATAGGATGCGATGCGGTGGGTCGAGGGCCCAAATTTCACGCGAATGAAGTCGCGGACAGAAGTCAGTATTCTATAAATAGCAAGTTGAGAAAGGCAAAAAAATTACTGTCAAGATTTACATTTTTTGGCATAAAGAGAATCATTTTGCATCACAGAAAATTAGATCTACTGGTGATTCTAAACTGAAGTGTACGTGTAAAACTATATAATTTATGATCAAAATGCTCACTTTTCATAGCATGATACACCGGCGACTCAGGAACCACAAATATAATGCTCAGTAGATGAATGAGACACATTCCTAGAGCAATATAGCCCGTCCCTGCATAGGACACGAAGGGACCTATAGAGTAGACCAGGAGAGTTCCTGCGATGCCCATTATAGATGTAGATGTTAGGAGAATCCCTCGAATATTAGTGGAGCTGGTGAGAAAGAAACATTCATTGGTTATTAAAAAAAAAACATATTGGTAAGTACTGTGATTACTGTGCTTTTATAAGCCCGGGTGGGACAGACTGGTTGCAGAAGGCAGATAAACAGGTGTTCTGGCGCAATTTTGGAGAGCCTTAAGTCCAGCAGTGGAATGCGCCAGGAGTTTGCCATCAAGTGCATCAAATTATAGTCTAGAAGGAAACCGAAACACGTGTAAAAATTATAATTATTGGGGTTACAAATTTAAAACTCGTCATAGATGGCCGCATTGTTCACCGTCTACAAGCCGCCACTGTTTTGTTTATGATTACTTTATGTCGATCACAAATAAAACGAAAACTAGATAAATCTGTATGCGATTTGGAGTGTAGCACTATTGAAAGACGAGCTAAGAAAAAGGGAAGCGACAACCATAGCTAAAAAAGCAGCTGTAGTGGAAAAGTAAATATAATTTGAACATTTTGTTGAGTTTAAAACCAACTCGAGGATGATCTTACTGACCGAAAAATTTCAGAGATGCTAATTCTAGCATTGATCTAATTTGATAATCCAAACACACACACACACCTTTACTTTAATTTACATAATATTACACCAAAAGTGCCTGTAGGTAATGAAAACAGGCTTAGTTCTCTTGAGAGCATCACCTGTATACGAATTTCTCCCATAAAAGTCTTAAGGTTTTAAAAGGATAGCACTTATTCTCGACGGAATATCGGGTTTCAGTTTTTTTTTCGGTGAGCTTTCTACTTTTAACGTATTTAGCAAATACATGAGTCCCCTTATTTTTGCAGTCAACAGCTGCGCGGGGGGGCATATTAATTAAATATGCATAAAAAGTCATTTGTTTATAAAAAATATGTATGTATAGTGACAGCTAGCTGACAAATTCTGAGATGCTGGATAGTAGCGACATCTAAAGTGAGCAAGAGGCAGTTTTTATATCCATTAAAACGTAAAATTATTTAAAATTGGTACTAAAAGTACAGATTTTAACGCTTTTCTAATTAAAAACGTTTTAATGAATTATGATTTTTAGGGTTCCGTACCCAAAGGGTGCCAAACAGCTAAACGTGTATTACTAAGCCTCTGCTATCCGTCTGTCTGCGGGCTGTGTCTTATGAGCCGTAATAGGTAGACAGTTGAAATTTTCACAGATTGTGTATTTCTATTAACAACAAACAAACATTCATTTTTACTTTAGAAGTATGTATGTATGTAAGTAAGTTAGTATATTCTCATATGTTTTTGTTTTATTTTATAAGTGAATTGCTTTGATTTTATGTATTTTACTTTCTCTCTACTCTTACACATGTTGTCTACTTTTCTTTTTATCCTCTGTCCTATCGCAAGTATGCTGGAAGAGATTTCTTAAGAAATAAGCATCACCTTTGTACGTATTTTTCTGTTCCTTTTTTCTTGTCTGTGTATATATGTGTGTACATAAATGGTTAAATAAATAAATAAACAAATGAAGAAAATAAATTTAAAAATTAAAGGACGTCCCCGTAAAACAATTGTGTTTCTTTCGGCGTTTTTTTTGCCAAATATTGTACGGTCATACAGAACCTTTTGTGTGCGAGTCCGACTCGCACTTAGCCGGTTTTATATGGACATATCTAATCAAAATCTTCATAATACTTATAAAAATCTGTTAGAACTATCAATATCTATTAATTGTATCTTCATTAGGATCAATAGTGATTGAATCATTTTTGATAATAACACGTGATCACCTAGTGATAACATTGACAATAGTACTTAGGATAAGTAACTCACGTGTGTGGCGTGTGAGTTTGTTATCAGGATTGGCCGATTCGTTTTGATCTCAACCAGAGTACTTAGTCATGGGCCATGTGGTGAGATCGTGAACCAAACACAAAACTTTTTGTGATAACATAACATAAGAACATCACGCCTTGTTTCCCCGTCGGGTTGGGCAGAGATGTACATACGTACATATGCACCCACATTTCGTCAGTTTTGTGTAAGTCGCATGTAATAGAGAGCCAGCTTATTGCAATCAACCGGGCACAAATCCAGACTCCAGGCTGCCTCTGAGAAATTCCAGATAGTAAAACTAAACAACATTGCCTGACCTGGGAATGTAACCAAAACCTCATGCTCAGTAGTAGCGCTTGTGACCATTAGTCCAACGAAAATGTTTCAATTAACTATCCAAACAAGCTGTCCGCCGGCAGGCGTAATTCCAGACTGTATATTATCATATAGACATTCAAAGTCTGTGCTGGATCGCTTTGTGCTCGATAGACTAAAGAGCAAAATGTATTTCAACACAGACATTCTCTGTATTAGTATACATTATGCTCGTCATTCGGGGTAATCAACGGAGCCCTGCTCAGTGGGGCTCCTATTTCTGAATAGTTTAAAAAAAAATAACCACGATGGGGATAGCGGGGTCTTTGTTCGCTCGCTTTGCTTGATCACTAGACCCCGCCATCTCCTTCAAACCTAACCTGCCTGAGTCGGAGTGCCCCAAGTCCCGAGCTCGCTTCGCTCGCTCTTGCATCCTAAGTTCTCATAAAAACAGTAGGAGTAACATTGTAGTAACCTCCGTAGCTTGACTAAATAGTCATTGTAGCTGCCTGTACTCGTATGTATTTTTCTCCAATATTCTAAAGCAAAATGTATTTCAACGCAGACATTGTCTGTGCTGGCATGGTCTTCATTCATTAAAACAAACTACCTATGAGCACATAGCAACCCGTGTCTGTGGTAATATACAGTCTGGCATTACGCGTCCGGTAGCAACGCAAAACATTACTTAACAAAAAATACATATCTCTAACACAATCGGTAAAGATATTTTGTATCTCTGAAGGTTGGTTTGGAAAGGTCTAGACGAATGCCAGACTGCATAGTATCTGCAATTGTATCTGCAATTATATCTGCAATTATATCTGCAATTGTATCTTCATGCTTATTTTTATTGTGATAAGGTTCAGCTTTTGACAATTTTCCCGTCTGATAGAAAGCGATTAGCTCAGCCGTGAGGCACACACATTATTGTTAAGCGATTTTTTCATTTTTTTATTTTGTCTGTATTTGCTTTTCACGAACTGTGTCCAAATAAACATTTTCTTTCTTTCTTTCTTTATGGAACGAGCAAGTCCAGAAGATGCCTGTTCACTTTTGCTTTAAAGTCAGACGGCTTTTAATATGCGGAACGGAATAAAGACGGTGGCAGAGAGTTCCACATTTTAGCCGTGAGCTTAATAAATGTGGAGAAGAAGCGCTGAGTACTACTGGCCGGTTTGGTCCACAACATCAATTTCACTTAATAAAGCTATGCCACTTTCCAATATCATCATTATTTCAGCAAAAAAAAAGTGGTGTCACTCCGGGAGTGCCGACATAAGTGAAAACTTGAACAAAATCGCCTTGGTGGAAGAAAAATACTTGTATAGAACATAACAACGTAACATTTTCTAAATAAAGAGCACAATCGCGTTTACAAAAAATAAAACTTTCGAAACCTTTAAAGTAAAAATACTAGCATAGAACATTGATCCGTAACTTAATATAAATAAAGAGCATAATCGCGTTTACAAAAATGAGGTGTCGTCATGGTGTCGCGAAATCAATGGTTTAGTCCCATCTCAAAAATGCCCAACGCGCCTAAAGAAGTTTTCACTTCAAAAATCGTTCATATGCCTTGCTCAAGGATCGCCACAACGACTACTTCTGCATTGAACATATCCATCGATTTCTGCGATTACAATAAGTCGTCGGTTCACCTATGTATATTCAGAGCGTTATCACACTGACGATTTGCCAGCGTGTTTCCGGCGAGGCGATATGTGAACGTGCTGTCCACGGGTGCAAAGCGAGCTAGCCGCGACTACGCGACGTGTACATTCACGTTAATCCCTCTCGTTACGCAAACCCGGCGGACACGTTGCGCAAACTTTTTGTGCTCGCTACGCACACGCAGCGAGCGCGTTGAACAATTATCAGTGTGATAAGGCCTTTATGTAATGTGCCAAAATCTATTCTAATTCCGCTTACTTTAAGCATTCGATGATTTTCCATCATGTTTAACAGTATACTTTCGAATTATAATTATGATCCAAATTATACTTAAAATGTAAGAAACTGTAAATACTCACGCAATCTCCCCCACATAAACAATATTACCGACGATAGTGATTCCCATGCCAAGACCACTGACGACCCTCACAGCGTATATCATGGCAATGTTCTTCGTGGTCACCACCAAAATGTAAGCGACGACGTTCAGACATCCTCCGATGATGAGGCACGGCTTTCTGCCTACCATGTTCGAGAGGATACTGGTTACATACGGCCCTGAAAGAAAGGTTTGTTTAAAATAGGGTTTGTCGTTTATCAAATCACTAGATGAAACTTGGAATCTCACTAACTGCATGTAGTCAGAATTTTGGGCTCTGATCTATCAAATATCTGGATGACCTTTGACCTGACATTTTTTTTAACGACCATTTTTTAAATGAAGCTAGATCGATTTATTGCCCCCGAAACCCCCTGCATACTAAATTTCATGAAAATCTTTGAGCCGTTTTCGAGATTCAGATTATAATAAAAAAAACTGAAATAAATTTTGTGATATACTTACATATTGATGGTCTAGAAGACAAACGTGCTAAGTGCTAAATTTTGAGTTTTTAAATTCTATCTCTTTCAGCCTAAATTGTGAGTGTACATTTGTGTTAAGTGACATCTGTAATTAGTACGTTTGTCTTCTAGACCATCTCGATATATAGGTACAAAAATTGCTCGTTTAAAGGTATTAGATACAAACTATGTTCCATAGGTAAGGTTTGATTGACAACAAAGGCATCGTTTATGCGGATATTTTGTGATTCCCTAATTAAATCTGCAGACTAACAAAGATGCAATTATTTTATTATTGCAAAATATATATAATGGTTAAGAAGCGGCATGAACTACCTAGAGAAAACCAGGATACTATAGAAAATACATGTATTATAAAGAACTTACCGACAACCGAACCGATATATAGCAAGGATCCAATCCATGACGTTTGCAAATCTGTTGCAATTCCATCCATAGGGCTAGTTTCCGGGTCCTGAAGCTTTGGAATAATTGGTGCTGTCCAGCCCACACTCCAGCCGACTATCAGCTGGCCTATGCTGACTGTGAAAAAAAAATTAACCATTATAAACTTCAACTGGAGGAACTTTGGTGTTTTTAGAAACCTTCTTTTCTAGTCTCTATATAGAGGCAAAAAAAAAAATAACCAGTCAACGGTGCTTGTTAGTGAGGCTGACGGTCAAGTATAAAAAAAATACAATACACGTGGATGTATTTTGTAACCTGTTCCGCTTAGCTATTTCTAAAGAGCCATAAAAAACCCTGAAAGAAATCAACACGTGTTTCACCTCTTAACGAGGCATCCTCAGGATGACGATTGACTTGTTGAGAACACGAACACGGCGTGTTGCCACACCGAGCGTTGAACGCAGAGCAAGCAAGTCAATCGACGATTATCGACAAGTGTCGATTTTGTTCAGGGTTTTTTATGGCTCTTTAGAAATAGCTTTTAGCACTTTTCGTATAGTTTCCGTGTGCCCGCTTATTTCTACTAAACTACACTATTTTTTTGATTCAGCTATCACCATCATTTAAAGAATTTATTCCGGAAGATTTATATGTAAGTATTAAACTTAGATATAGCACAGAAATCTCGTTGTTTTGACTTGTCGCCACATCAGCAGATTATACGCGCAAATACGCGCTCGGTCGCGTGCATATGTCACTTTTTGGTCGGAAAACCGGAAAGCGCCCTCTGTCAGCGCGACCACGCATTCAGGTTCACCGAAACAAAAAGTTCGAACGATCGTGCATTCACGCAACGATCGCTAAAATATATAGCGATAAATATGACGCGCGGTCATACCTACCGCATTAAAAGTGTACTATTAATCAAACATCTTCCGGGTCTCTCCTTAGGGATCAATTAGGGTTTAAACCGGCAGGCTTGGTAATTAGTATGATGTATCCCCACAGGCGTCGTTTGAGTCATCTAATTGATTTTGTTAATAGAATACAGCAACATTGTACTAAGTATCTACTATTAATTAAGTATTATTAATTTATTAGCCTATGATGTCCCACTGCCGCGACTATTACCATATACTAGTGGTCGGGAAACTCATTAGTCAATAGAGCCAAATATCAATACTATAACGACTAAAATTTCTTATGAGAGCCAATCTTTTCTGTGTGTTCAAACTGTCTCAGTACACTTTTCTAAATCCTTAAAACTCCCATCCTCTTTCACTCCACAACGCTTCCTAAAAGTAACTTGCTAAAAAGCAGGATACCTACCTTCATCATCACCATCACATCGGCTGATAATAATATGATGAAGGCATATTACTTATTAACAATTTAACCTTGGAAAACTTTGAAAGGTACATGATTAATTTTCGATGTCCTGTAATTTTTATTTTTTTTATATGTTGCTTAATAACCGAAACCCCGACCGCCGCGCGTATCTACGCTCGCACTAATCGACATTTTTACACTCTCTATAGAGTGCGGCTCTGTACAAATGTCGATAAGTCCGGCATCCGGCTCTTTGGCCTATACCAAAGAGCCGGATGCGGCTCACGACCCGCGGTTGTGCCGACCACTGCTCTATACCTAGGTAAAAATGGATTTCGAAATAGTAATTTCACCTCTCAACGAGGCATCCTCAAGAAATGCCTGGAGAATGCCTCGTTGAGAGGTGAAACACATGCCGATTTCTTTCAGGAGTTTTTATGGCTCCTAAGAAATAGCTAAGCGGAACAGGTTACTAAATATATTCACGTCTATTGTATTTTATAATGGATTTCCACAAGGTCACGCCTGAATCAATTAACTATCTAAATTAATATTAAAATTGTTTGGAAGTAGGTACCAATCAAAAATTCTTTCACTGCTAGAAAAATGCAGTAATGCCATAGGATATGTCAAAACGTACACAAAAAAGTAACAATTAAATAGGACAATGAATTAAATAAGTGAAGTGATGTCAAAAGCAAAAAAAATAATTATAACATTAAATAAAATGACAAATCAATTGATGTCAAAACGCACACAGCATAGTTGACTTCCACGTGGATGAAGTAGCGATCAGAAGCTAGTAAAAAATAGATCAGATTAAAAAAAATAACTTACTGCAAGCTATAATCACTAACTGCTTTCTTATCGACTCCTTTTTTACGTTCTCCATTTTTGGGTCGTCCATAAGCTTCTCCGTTTTAATGTGCTCCATTTCTAAACTATTGTAGTTGTATTTTCTATGTTCCATTTACAATTAACTTAAACTTCACAATTATTTACTGAATCAAAAATATTTTAAGTAAATACTTTCATCCCTAAGGGATGAACAGGCTTACAATGCTCTCGTTGGTTAAATGGCTGTCGATGTTAATATTCACGGCCAGTTAGTTCCAGTTGCAGATGTAAGATCAAGATTCTCTTATCACGATTTAGATTATTGATTTATTAATCAGCTATATTGATTATGGGCACGCCACAATTGCGGCGATAAGTCCCCTCTTTGAGAAGTGGCTAGAGAGGCGCCACGGCGTCCTCACCTTCCGCCTGACGCAGGTCCTCACTGGACACGGTTGCTTCGGGAGGTTCCTGTTCCAGATAAAACGAGAGGAAACGCCTGGGTGTCACCATTGTGGAGCATACGGTAGAGGTCTGCCCGGTTTGGGCCTGGCATCGCCGTGTCTTCGTGGAGGCGATCGGAAGCGGTGATCTCTCGCATCCGGCCCTGGTTCAGGCCATGGTAAGAGCGAGAGGGCATGGGAGGCCTCACGCCCCTAACCACCGCAGGAGACGCCCTGGGCATCGGGAATCGCATGCCGATTTCCGGCCACCGTAGGCGCGGGCTTGCGGACGGTGAGCAATGGGTAGCTCGCCGTCCGATAAAGACCAGGTCTGGGTCGACGGCACGTTGTGTTCCACGCGCGCCTCAAAGAGACGTCAGCAGAACTGACGGGGTCCGCTAGAGCCGATGCCTGCTGGGGTTGCGAAGAAGTCCGAAAGGGATATCGTGGCTCCCGGCAACATTGCAACTGAAGGAACACGGGTGGGTTTTAGTCAGTAAGAGTCTGACATGCCCTCCCGCTCCACCCGGAGCGGGAGAAGTTATTTGACAATTTCCCAAACAAAAAAAAAAGCTATCGTTTTTTGTATGTCATTCAATAAATAAGTTATAATTGTCAGAAAAAAAAAAAACTATAGTTAAATATAATTAGAAACAGTCTAGTGAGTCGTATTGTAAAAATGTTAAAAATGAAAATGCAGTGTCAATTTCCACACACACATACATTTGTTATTAGAAACAGATCTAATAACAGTACAAACTCAAACGGAAAATAATTTATTTCGAAACTGAATATAATTTTACACAACAATAAATAGAAGGCATATGAATAAAAAAACCAGTATAAAGTCAAAATAATAGTGACTTGGAATTTCTATTTGAGTCAAAAGACATCGACCATCTGAGTGAAACATTTTTTGTGACATTTCATAACTTATTTCCGTAAACAATTATGAATAAAAACTAAGGACATGATATGATACACCCACATTAGAGCAATCAATGAAAGCATCCCTTTTACTGTTGATCCACAGGTACATATTGTAAATCAAATAATGTTGGAAACGAGAAATTTTCCCGATAAGTATCCTAAAGAAAGCTCTCATAAATCCAATAAATAAAAAACCGGCCAAGTGCGTGTTGGACCACGCACAATGAAGGGTTCCGTAGTTGTGATGAATTTATCACAAGAACAAACTTAACGTTGTAGTTGAAAAACATGTTCTCCCATACATTCCAACTGCAAAAATGTAAGTTGGTCGATTATTATTTGTAAAGCGTACTTAGCTGTGATAGTTTTCTTTTTTGCCGTGATTTTTTTCACATATCCAAAAACAATCATTTGGCTGGCTGGGGGGGGGATCGGCTGGCTGGATCGGATGGCTGGGGGGGGATCGGCGATTGGCACACTGCACCGCATCACGCAGCGTAGCGCGTGAATGCGTGTTTTAACGTTGCTTGTAAGTATCTCCATTTGTATAGAAAACACGCACAGTCCAACACACAGAAAATGCATCCACGCGCGTTCATTTTAGTTCGTTGACACGCAACATGCAGCGTGATGCGGTGCAGTGTGATAATCGCCTTAGTAAACCTCAAGATGCCTGAACTGGTTTGTAGTTTGTATGGAAAAATCCGAATTCCACACGCAGACGAAGTCAGAGGCGTGCAGCTAGTTAAAGATAAGTATTTGGTGACATGAAGCTGATTTGACGATAGATACGGAGGTGCGTAACTGCGTTAGTGGTAAGTACCTACTTAGATTCTATCATTATTTCCCGTACATTTATCAAATAATGTATCTTTAATATCACTAATTGTTTGATGAAACTGTCGGCATCTGATAGGTTCTAACACTCGTTTGATTGCTGACTTTTTAATCAATCAGCAATCAAGGTAGTGTTATAGGGTTTGTTGGTATATTAGTATTGTACACACGGCTACACATCAAGCTATAAATTTCCAGTATAAGCTGACCTCGCATTAATTATCCGTGTTTTCGCAATATCCTTAGGGTATCCATAGGCTTTTCGCAAAAATTCGAATTATCAAATCATCCTATGACACAAAAAACGGTACAAGGGTCGTGGGGGTATTTAAAGTTAAGTTAAAAAAAAAAAAATTGTAACTGTGACCTTCAAAATTGTGAAAAACAAGCAGTGAACACATTTAGAAGCTATCGCGCGTTCCGTATAGTTATGTCGTGTACTCACAGTGTGTGAATTACTAGAATAATGTAATTAATTTCATTGTAAATTTTGATTTGATCTGAACTGCAAACGGTTTTTCTATTGCGCAATAACCAACACTACCCATAGTATGCCCACGCGTATTTCCATTCTATACAAGGCCAGGACGCAGCCATAGGAAACTGCTCGCGTATACATTGTAATGCTATTTTTAAATCTGTGATTACAATGTATACACAAATTTTGCGTATTGTTGGTGTATAGTTTGTAACGTGGACAAGCGCATCCTGGTTCCAAACTATACTACATCACTTACGCCTGATAAGAGTTTTAAAGTGTCTATAAAAAAGAAAAGAACAAAAATGTGAACTGCGAGAAATGGGTTAGGTTAGGTTAGGTTAGAACTGTGACAAACCGCGCGCGAGCCGAGCGAGCGCTACTTTCAAGTTGCTAGCAGCCAAGCAGGCTATTTAATATTAGCGCAAGGTGCATTAAGTCGCAAACAAGTTGGTTGTCAGTTCACAATTTCTCGCAATCTAAACTCGATTAGTCCGTATGCGTACTGGCACTGTATACTATGGAATGAGGTAGTTAATTTGGTCACCACGAAGTATACGCAAGTATTTGTGTACTACTCTTGTATAGATTGGAAGACCTTATTAAAAAAGTGATTTCCAATCTATACGCGATTAGTTTCACACCCTTGCGTTCTGGCCTTTTTCAGAATGGAAAGATGCTACGCCCACAGTATTTAGTTTACACACACACACAGTAGTTTAGTAGTATGCTGAGATGGGAGCCTTTTGGCCTCGTACAGGACTTTCTGCTTTTATTTTAATTGTTTTTATTTTTTTAATGTTTTTATTTTTTATTAATTTTTTAATGAGTGTATTTTAGTTTAATTTGTGATTTCCTGTGCGAGTCTCAATAAATACTTTTTCTTTCTTTCTTTCTTTCTTTCTAAAATATTGCTGATAATAACGAGAGAGACGAACCCTCTCCGTCATTATTAAGTAACCGTCAAGAACAATGACCTAAGGATCAAATAAGAGACATTGATTTTCAACGTTCAATGACCATTATAATTTTAGGACACTAATATCACATGTTTATATAAAAGATTGTATAGTCTTTCAGGTTATTGACAGGGATCAGTCAATGCTCCTTACATGGAGCTGAGAAACTGAACTGAATGATGGCTGAAATCACTACGTAGTAAAAAAAAATTGGGGTCGGCTTCCAGTGCAGCTGAATACCAGTATTTTACATGGAGGGACTGCCTATCTGACCTCCACAACCTAGTTACTGGGCAACATGGTACTCCTTGGTAAGGCTGGGTCTTAGACTTTTGGGCTTCTAACTACTCGTAACGACAGTCAAAGATCTACGAATGACAGCCGGGACCAACGACTTAACTTGCTTTCCAAGGTATACGGACGGCTTTCGATATGTAATGGATGGTTAATTACTAAACAACCGCGGCAAGCGCAGTTTCCAACATTTAATCTCTACATATGTAATCAGCCTATAATGTTCCCACTGCTGGAAATCAGGCCTGCTCTCTGAGAGAGGGACTCAGCCGTAATCCACAACGCGAGGCCAGTGCTTGTTGGTGGTGTCACACATGCCAACTTCCTTACAATTAGCTAACTGCTATTAACTAGGTAATAATTAAGTATGAATGAAAGGCGACTAACAAAACTTATTTACAAGGCTGATGTGAAGGGAAAGGCCTGTCGGGGACGCCCTAGGAGGACTTATACTGACCTTATTGGTGATGTTCTTCAGAAAGGCCAGATGCGTAGTACTCGCAACCGGCGTGCGTGTATGACCAGATTTATGAACGTAGCAGGTGACGTTCTGTAGTTTCCGCCTACCCCCATGGGAAGATGGCGAGAGTTTATGTATGTGTGTATGTACTTAAGTAATAATCATTACTATTTAGAATTAATTAGGAAAAACTTAGGAAAGCTCAGGTGGGTAGTACTCACAACTGGCGTACCTAAACGAAGCAAAAGGAGTATGTAAGGATCGTAGCAGATGGCGTTATGTAGTTTCTGCCTGAGGAAAAGGTGTGTTTATGGATGTAGGTCATGTACTTTACCGTTTTAAAGATTGACCTAGACCTGTTGTACTACGCTTTAGGAATACGCGGCCTGCACTGCCCCCATCTCGCCGCGCACATACCTAAGGCCTGGTACAGTGGTTTCGGTCAAACTATAGCACAGGGGTGATGCAATAAATGTCATATCATGCTACTATTCACAATTTGGGTTGAATTGATATTACTTGAGTAGCTCCATGTAATAGAGTCCTTAAACTGCTTTAACCCGTCCTTCAAACTGCCATTACTCTGAAAGCTTCTTCAACCAAAATATCAACGTTAATAACTAATATATTGCACCAAAATCCACTTATCGTACAAATAAATCACTGCCTCTGCAATGTTAGTCATTACTGATAACAAATTGAAATCATTATCTATAAGTTTATAATTATTACAAACGGGTAAAATTGATGAATTTCTATGTAGAGGGTAATATTCGGAAAAAAAAATCTGATTAGAACTAGATTCGATTCCAAAAATTCTGTCACTATTTTGGAAAGTGTCATAGTGTATATTTTATTTATTTATTTATATATACTTTATTGTACACCACAAAAAACATTAACAAAAAGTAAATCAAACACTACAAAATATTATAGGGCGGCCTATCGCTTTCCGCGATCTCATCCAGGCAACCTTGGAATGGACAGTGCTTTGCCTGGACATAAAATGGGGCTGTCGTTGGTGCAAATAATAAGTACACAATATAGTAGAATAGATACACAGATATATACATATCCTAAATAATAAATACATACATACTTAGTAAATATACATATAAGAAACAAAAAAAAAAATAAGACTGTGCATAATTACAGTTACGAGAACAAGATCACAACGACAAATAATGTTCCTTTACGGGTCTCGTAAATACAGGATACAGGTAACGATTGCGCGCATTTTATTTGAACTGGCAATTCTTTCCACAAACGAATGGCCTGGACAGTAAAGGACTTGTCGAGGAAAGTTGTGGAATGCATAGGCATTTTAAGCATTTCATGTTCATTGCAAGGTATTACCTGTTCTGGCACGCGCTGAGTATCTGTTCCTCATAGAACATTTTGATAACAGTGATATTCAAATTCCAGTTAAGTATGACGTGAATACACGACAAGCCAAATCTAAATCATTTCAAGTGCCACGCAAAAATAACTTTTATGGCAGGCGTACCGCTTCTTTTACAATACCCAATTTACTAAACAAAATACCTGTAGACATCAGAGACTCAATGAATAGTAAAAACATAAAGCTTAAGTTGAAGGAACATTACATCAACTCGATTATGATTAACTATTAAAAGCGCGTTGATCAAATCTCAGGCCATGGCATGCTAGGATAGACCCCAGAGGTCTAATTGTGTGCTTTTTTTAAGTTTAAGGAACTTGTAATTTATAAAATAAATAAATAAAATAAATAAATAAATCAGCCTACAATGTCGTGTTGGAACACAGACCTCCTCTCTTCGAGAGGGAGTGGGCTGTAATCTACCACGCGGGCCCAGTGCGGGTTGGTAGATGTCACGTCTTATCGAATTTTTGGTTCTAGGACATGCTGGTTTCTTCGCGATGTTTTCCTTCAACATTTTGACAGCAATGATTAGGTACGAAATTATTTACACAAAGTAAAGCGCCTGCCTGGGTCCGAACCCACAACCTACAACTTGTAAGTCGGGGCCGGTACCACAGGGCCACTACTGCTGTACTGGGCAACCACTGCTCTACTGGGCAACCACTGCTCTACTGGGCAACCACTGTTCTACTGGGCAACCACTGCTTTACTGGGCAACCACTGCTCTGTTTAAGTTATTTAATGTTAAAACCAGAAATTTCACTCGGCCGAAGTCGCAGGCAGAAATTAGTAGCCAGTACGATAACTTTACCGACGACGCATCAAAAGTCACGTGATAGAATTTATCAATGTTTTATCATTCGTTTACCTTTCTTTACCTGTGTAAAGGCTCCCGTAAACTGGTGCAATACCGGTAGAACAATTTCCATGAAGTTTTTATAGAAATACGGTAGTAGCCTAGGTAAAAAAAAAAAACTATTTAGTCCGTCTTTCAGATAAGAAAAAATATTAGACACGTATTTTTTGCTTTTTCATATTAATCAAAAATAACTTAGAAAGCACGCCTTAAAGTTGGAGAGTGGGGGCTCGCTACGTCACAACGCAGTATTAAATCTAGCAAGGCGTGACGTCATGCCACATTTTAACTCAATGTATTGCCGTAATCTTTTGATTACGTCGAAAAAGAAAAAATAAGTGTTCAATATTTTTTAATAATTTAAAAGACGGAAAAAAAATATATTTTGGATACAGGCTTCGTTGCGTCGTCGCGACGTGCCTGTCCACAGACCTTGATGCCAGCGCCTTTATGATAAGGCAACTACTGTTTTAGGCACGTGTTGGTTTTGGGTTCATCCGACTAGTTTCGAAATTGAACACGTGGTTTCAAAATTTGTTTATGATATACAGGGTTATTGGTTTTACGTCAGCAATCCGTTAAGGGGATCATTGCAAATGATCCCCTTAACGGATTGCTGACGTCAAATCAAATTACACTTGATTACAGCTACTCCAATGTCAACCATTTTCGAGTAATTTGACATTTTATATTTTAAAATGTATGAAATAAAAATATTAAATGTCAATTGACTTGAAAATTTATGACATTTGCATAGGAGTCCAAAGGCGTCATTTGGTTGTAAATGACCTCTTCTACATCCCCTTAATATATTGCCGACGTATAACTATTATTACGACGTATAACCGACGTATATTGTTACTGTGTGAGTGTTCGTTTTTGTCTGTGCTTGTTATGTAGGTATGTAATATGTATTTATTTTTTATATTATTTGATTTAATTTAATTTGATTTATTTTGTTTTCATTTCTTTAATTGATTTCGATTCAACATATTTTATTTTTATTTTATTTTATTTTAATTGATCTTGGATTTTATTGTATTTTATTGGTCTTATTTATTAATTTGTATTTGGCTATGGGTGTTATTTTTTACCTAAAATAAATGTATTTATTATTTATTAACCCTGTATATCGGGATTATTTATTGGTTACATTTTTCATTTTTATTTCATACATTTTAAAATATAAAATGATAAATTACGTATACAGGGTTATTGGGTACATTTTATATTTTTACTTCATACCTTAAAAAAAAGTAAAATTACTCGAAAATGGTAGATATTGGCATAGGGGTCATCAGGAGTAATTTGTTTGCAAACGAACTTTCAAATTCAAATTCTTTGTTGCGAACTAAGTGTACAACATTTTGAAGATGTTAACAATAGGTAGGTTCTTAGAACTTAGTTGCCTGTTAAGGCATTGCAATTAACTGGTTATAAAAAACATAAAATAAAATATAAACATACTCAATATTCCAGTTAATAATAATCCAGTTAGTAATTTATATCACATTATAATTAAGTATCACAATCATTTAAATGTTAAATTTATTTTTTTCTTTAAGGAATTCTTTTATAGAGTAATATGTCTTTTTAATCAAGAAGTCTTTTAGCTTCCTTTTAACGGACATCCCCATAGCGGATTGCCGACGTGTAACCATTAACCCTGTATATTTTTTTAAATATGGACAGATGTTTACTATACTATTAAACTGGGCAGCGGAACATTTCTCAATTCACCATAGCCCAGTTGGTATTTGGACGATGGAATCATGTAATTTTCCCCATAAACCGTTTGGTCAAATTTCAATTGGTCCATGGAACACCGACTTATCCTTCACACGGCAAATTCCTCACGAGTAAAATAGTAAACATGTTATTAATTAATTTGGATTTACATTGAAGAACCGGAGTCACTGGAAAGCTGCTGAAATGACGCTACTTGGGACGAGGAAAGTAGCAGAGAACCTGACTTAGGTTTCAGCCTCGTGCAGACTGGAGCGACGATTTCTTAGAAAACTTTATGGTAGAACAATTATTAGTGTCGCGTCACGCGACAATTCATGCTAGTCTGCACGAGCTTTTAATTCTAAGCCGCATAATGACACTTTATTGGGTCAAAATGAACTAATGCCTACCAAAAGAAATGCTAGTACTTAAAGGTATTTATCATAGATATAAACACATCTATGGTATTTATAAGCTTTAGGCATAAGTTATCACAACTTGAAACAAGGCAAAGGCTTCTGCTAATTCATATGGCAATTATTAGATAACAAACAATTTAGAAGCTTAATCCTGACACCCAAAATCATCTCAATATCACGTTTAACAGGCCCAGAACTTACGTATTCGTCCCAAGTTAATATTATTATTCACATTTGATGACAGATCATAACTTGCAAACAAGTTTGATTGGCAATCACACTTGCACAATACATACGTTAGAACTTGCGGTCGACTTGATCCGAAGTCGAGAAGTTTGTAGAATCAATTCGAGCCGAGATTCCGTTTCGTCATCTTAACATTGAAGGTCGCAAAGTATAAGAAAACATTATGCTAACATCTGCATTTAGAGAGACATTTTTACTATACTTTTTGGGTTCTGTACCTGGGTGTCAACTGCCATCGGAAAGCAGCATAAGAGCGGTAACACACTGGGACGCTAAGGCGACGTCGCTGGCTACGTAGCCATGGCTACCTCTGGCTACCTACCGTAGCCAAATAAGGTGGTCAAATTAGTAGCTAGTAACATGCGAGTGTCCGTCCTTGCGACCAGTTGGCCACTGAGTGAGGGAGGCGTAACTTACTTGTATAAAAAATACTGGCGACTTGGCTACGCGTCGCCAGGTCGCCAGAGTATCCAGTCTCTACGTAGCGGCCGGTCGGTCGTGGCTACGCTTCCAAATTGGTGACATCACCAGACCGTAGCCAAGTGAGTTAACTGTCATACATTTAAATACAAATTGTCTCGATACGTAGCCGGCGATGCGGCGACGTCGCCATGGCGTCCCAGTGTATTAACTAAGGTTGCCAAATAAGTAACCAGTAATACGCGGGCGTCTATCCTGGCGAGCAGTTGGCCACTGAGTGAGGGAGGCGTAACTTACTTGTATACAAAATACTGGCGACTTGGCTACGCGTCGCCAGGTCGCCAGAGTATCCAGTCTCTATACTCTATCAGTTATACATTTCAATACGAATTGTTTGGATATGTAGCCGGCGACGTCGCTATGGCGTCCCAGTGTATTAGCGCTCTAAAGCGCAGGCCACACTGGGAACAAAACTTAGTTCATTTAGCTTTGCTCATGTAGCTACTCCGTGTTTGCATAGTTCACGTCGCGAACTATGAACCGAAGCATGAAAAGACGCGGTAGCTACATGAACGAATTACATTTTGTCATTCCGAAATGCAAAATTAAAGAGAATCTTGCACCGCACCTTTGAAGTGATCGATTCGCCGCGAATCGGGCGCACCGCGACGAACGTGTCTACCCTACCATGGACAATACTCTTCCCATGGTGCGTTGGTGCCGGCTGCTCCGCGTCCGTCCGCAATATAACGCACCGTGGAAAGCCGCTTTTAAAGACGAAGCTTCATTACTGCCCATAGCCAAGTTATACACGTGTACCTAATTAGCTTCGCTTTGTATGAAAATTAGTATATTCCAGAAATCCCCTCCGACAAATCCCCACCAGTGGGGATTGTTATTTTCTTTTTTAGAAATCCCCACTTGTTAAAAGGTTAGGTTAGGTTAGGTTAGAACTGAACTAGCGGAGATTTCTGGAAAAAATAATAATAATACTGGTATGGAAACCAAGTCAATAGTGTGAGGTGGGCTGGTGCCATGTCTAGGCTGTATGGGTTGGAGTGCGGGGTGAGGCAGGGGAAGTTATGCTCGCCTACGCTATTCAACCTATACGTGAATGATCTGATTGGATCGCTGCGTGTTGGGTGTCATATTGATGGCGTGTGTGTTAATAACATGAGCTACACTGACGACATGGTGCTGCTGAGCGCGTCAGTCTGCGAGCTTAGGACACTCGTGGCCACTTGCGAGCAATATGCCAGACTGCAATGTCTGGCAATAATGTTAAGAAGAGTGTGGTCATTGGGGCCAAGGGTAAGTATCCAAAAGCTGTACCTTCAGTGAAGTTAAGCGGTATGCCCCTTGTGAGGGTGGACCAAATTAAATATCTGAAGATGATGAGGATATTAACAGGGAGCGGAGGGCGTTGTGTCTGAGAGCTAACATGATTGCCCGCAGATTCAGGCGTGCCTCTAAGGAGGTCAGGCGTACTATATTTAGTGCTTACTGTACGTCTTTTTACTCTTACAGTCTGTGGGCTCATTATACTCAGAAATCATACGGCGCCCTTCGCGTCCAAAACAATAACGCATTCGGGGTGCTGATGGGGTTGCCTCGATGCTGCAGCGCATCAGGGATGTTTGCTGAAGCACGCGTTTACTGCTTCTACACTGTGATGCGGAAGCTGTGTGCATCCCTGGTTAGTAGGGTGCGGGGCAGCACCAACAGCATCCTGTCTATGATAGCAAGCAGGCTAGATTGTGCGTTTGTGAACCACTGCTGCAAGGTATCGGCAGGGCCTGTCACCTTGCAGCAGTGATATCACAAATTGTTTTTACTAACGTATTTTGAAAGTTACCAACACTATTAGTCTTGTTGCTTGATTTATTGAATAAAATTATTATTTTAGTCATGGCTTTAAAACTTAATAATTTTCACCCTGAGAAGATTCCTCGTTGGTCTAGTGGTCGCAAGCGCTACTGCTGAGCATGAGGTCCTGGGTTTGATTCCCGGGTCGGGCAAAGTGTTATTGGGTTTTTCTATCTGAAATTTCTCAGTAGCAGCTCGGAGTCTGGATTTGTGCTCGGTTGATGGCAATAGGCTCGCCCCCTATTAGGTACATGGGACTCAAACATAACTGGCGAAATGTGGGTGTACCTGCTACAGGGACACCTCTGCCCAACCCTTCGAGGAAACAAGGCGTGATGAAATGTTATGTGTGTTAAGATTATTCATTTCGTACGTAAATTTTTGGGTACAACATGTCCAAAACCTGAATGATCTCCGGTACTTCAAAATGAAAAAAAAATAAAAAAAACTATTAGGTTTGCATTATCTCACGTTAGTCAGGTGAACGCTAATGTGTTGATAAAGGGCAAACAATCCTGAAGATAGCACAGTCTTCTTGGGCTTAACTTTGGATGCTAAACTTCAATGAGGCCCCAAGGCTATAAACAGTTACTGGTTGGACTCCGGTGCTCGTAAGCCACGTAAACCAGTTACGGACTGGAATTATGATGTGCAAGAATTCCATAGCACAGCGAAATTTTATTATAATTGGTGGGTGACAGCTGGTAGACCGTCTATGGGTGACTTATATAATAACATGATAATCAATCGTAAGATATTTCAAAACCGGCCAAGTGCATGTCGGACCACGCACAATGTAGGGTTCCATAGTTGGGATGAATTTATCCCAACAATAAACTTTGTAGTTGAAAAAAAAAATCTTTCATACAGAATGTATGGCAGAACATGTTTTCACAACTGCAAATCTAAGTTGGTCGATTATTACTCGTTAACTTGTAAAGCCTACACAGCTGTGAAGTTTGAAGCAAGTTTTCCTTTTAAATTCGTTATATAAGCTACTGCCGTGAATTTTTTCACATACCTAAAACCAACCATTTAGCTGGCAGGGGGGGGGGGACACTCGACTCTAACAAAAATTTGCACTTTAAAGCTTAATATTTCGCAAACGGATCTCTGAATTCAAAAATGGTTTTTACACACTCATAATGTTTTTGAAAGACCTTTCCAACGATACCCCACACCAAGGGATACCCATGCCAAATTACAACTTTCTAGTACTAACAGTCTTGGAACTAGACCGCGGACAGACAGACAGACAGACGGACATGACGAAACTATAAGGGTTCCTTGTTTACTACGGGACCCTAAAAACAAATTGAAGTGGTGTCAACGTAATGAAGAATCAATTAAAATACATATATTAGCTACACATTGTAAAAACAAGAACTTCATAAAATTTTGGCAAAGTACAAAAAAGTTAAATTGCAAATAAAATGTACCGTTATCCATAGATGGCATACTTGAGCCATCTCAATCAATCTGCCTAGCCTTTTCCCAACTATATTGGGGTCAGCTTCCAGTCTAACTGGATGCAGCTGAATACCAGTATTTTACATAGAGCGACTGCCTATCTGACCTCCACAACCCAGTAACTGGGTAATACGATACCCCTTGGTAAGACTGGTTGTCAGACATTCGGGCTTCTGACGACCCGTAACCACTGTCAAAGATCCACGAATGACAGCCGGGACAACGGCTTAACGTGCTTTCCGAGGCACGGAGGAGTCTCGGTATGTAAAGATGGTCACCAATCCACGGACCAACCCCGGCAAGCGTAGCTTAACCTGTCGGATCAACCTGTACGGCTGTTGTTACTTGAGCCATCTCAAATCGCAAATATGTTTGCTGATAAGTTTAAAATGGAGCCCATGCCTGTGGATCCGGCTGGTCAAGTTGCAGGGGGGTCTGGTCGGATGTTGGGTGTGGTTGAGAATTGTGTGGATTGCGAGCAGTTGCAATTTTTACCACAGGATATTTTTGACGTAATAAGACGTATGAAGCGTGGTAAATCTGCGGGTCATGATAACCTGATCATTGAACACTTGATTTATGCAGAGAAATTCATACATGTCAAACTATGTACACCATTCAATTTATGTATTAAGTACTCGTACTTACCTGAAGCCCTAATGAGAACAATAGTTATTCCGATCACAAAAAATAGAACAGGGGATCTCAATTTTGCGACCAACTACCGACCAATCTCCCTTGGAACTGTCCTGGGTAAAGTGTTGGAGCAACTTCATACACACACACTTATCACATTAAAGAACTGGAACATTTTATCCTAATTTATTCTGAATGTTTTAATAATTTCAATAATTTAATAATATAATGTTTAAAAATAATAGTAATTAAATGTAATCATAATTAATAATATTTAAATTTAGTTAAATAGTTGATATACCTACTTACATTAGGTTCTTTTATATCAGATTTATTTTTTATTTTATTGTTTTTGTATTATAAATGTTATTAATGTTGGAACGCCGATGTTCTCCCCTCTCGGAGGTGGGCGCTAATGGCTGCAATACAGTTTTTTAAACTAATGTAGCTGTTAACAAATACAAAAAATTGTAACCCTGTTGTTGTTCCAATAAAATATTTGATTTATTTCGATCTTTTGCAGCCCTTACTGTTGAAAAGTGCTAGGATAGATGATGCTCAGTTTGGTGTCTGTCCTGGTTTATCGACTAACCTAGCAATACTGTCGTTAAAGCATACGGTGAACTATTACAAAAGTCGGAACACCTCGGTTTATGCCTGTTTCTTGGACCTGAGTCGCGCGTTTGATCTGATGAATTATAATATTCTCTGGGGCAAATTGCGCGACTCGGGGGTTCACTCGGACGTAGTAAGTATGCTACAATACTGGTACGGTAACCAAACTGACAGTGTTAGATTGGGCGACGCGCAGTCTAGCGATTATAGGTTAAAATGTGGCATGAGTCAGGGGGGACTGACTTCTCCGGACCTCTTAAATGTTTACGTGAATGGTCTTATTGAGTAGCTGAGGAGGGCAGGTGTCGGATGTCACATAGGTGGCGTGTGTCTTAACAATATAAGTTATGTCGATGGCATGGTCTTCTTGAGCCCCTCAATAAGAGCTCTCAGGCAACTAGTGAGTATTTGCGAACGGTATGGCGCTCCCATAGCATGGTCTATAATGTTATGAAAACGGAAATGTTAGTTTTTAGAGCTGGTAAGGGACTGGAATTTTTATTTATGGTTCACCAGTAAGGGTTGTACGAAAGTTTTAGGTATCTAGGCCACATCCTCACTGACGATCTCACAGATGACGCCAACATAGAACGGGAAAGGCGGGTGCAATATGCTTGCGCGCAGATTTTCCTTTTGTAGCACGTGTTTTAAAAAGACGTTGTTTCGTGCCGATTGCCTCTGTTTTTACACATGCCAGTTGTGGACAAAATTTAAAAGTTCGACACTAAGTACCATGCGTGTGCAGTACAATGATGCCTACCGCATTTTAATTAAATTTTCACGGTACTGTAGCGCGTCGAGCATGTTCGCTGAAGCGAGAGTGCCGGACTTTTATGCTGTTATTCGATCGCGCATAGCATTATTTTCCAGCAGTTTGCGAAAATCTACTAATCAACTGTTGAGGGTCGTTAGTATGGATTGGAGCAGTCCGATCCACAGGTATTGGCTCGAAGTCCATCGGAGTGCCAACAGACGATAGAGATTGTGTTATTTTGGTTTGTTTTTGTTAGATAGTAATAATGTAATGTAATGAAATTTTATTTTAATGACTACTCAGTTTTTAACCGACTTCCAAAAAGGAGGAGGTTATATGTTTTTTTTTTTTTTTTATGTATGTCCTCCGATTTCTCCGTCATTTGTGGACCGATTTTGAAAATTCTTTTTTTGTTTGAAAGGGTATGCCAAATTGGTCCCATATAAATTTTATCTTTGCTTCGGCAGTTTTTGAGTTAGCTACAAAATACGTATTTTTTTTCCCACTTAGTATGTAGATGATATGATAAGTTCCTGACACTGGTAGTAGGTAGTGGTATTCGAATGTGTGTGGGGTAGGTACAGTCAGCGTCAAATAGTTAGTGACACTCAGGGTATTCAAATAAATAGACGCAACCAAAAAGTCAATAATATCGGTACAAACTAAGTTGTCTTATTGTTGTCAACAATATAGTCGCTCAAAAGGTCGAGACGTTTAAAATGTCATATAGATCGGTTCAGTCAAACCGCCATTAATATGGTTACAGTCATCCCGCCAATGGTATTCAAGCATTATAAGTATTCAAAAATATGGAACACATTAGAAAAATAAACTAGCATGTAAGGGTGGCCACACATGTCAGGTACCTACCTGATCCGATTCTCCAATTCGGAAACCCGATCGGACGAGTGCCGCATACAGGCGATTGATTGTATTCGGTTTCTACGCTCTCCAGTCGTGTGAACACTTATAATGCTTGAATACCATTGGTGGGATGACTGTAACCATATTTATGGCGGTTTGACTGAACCGATCTATATGACATTTTAAACGTCTCGACCTTTTGAGCAAATACATTGTTGACAACAATAAGGAAACTTTGTTTGTACCGATATTATTGACTTTTTGGTTGCGTCTATTTATTTGAATACCCTGAGTGTCACTAACTATTTGACGCTGACTGTACCACAACTAAAAAGTGAAAAATAAAAAACTTTTTACAAAAAAAAAAACTACCGACTTCCAAAAAAACACTACAAAGTGAAAAATAACTTTAATTTCGGAAGTCGGTGGCAAAAAACGAAAACACAAAACCCAAGACACCGACTTCCGAAATTAAAGTTATTTTTCACTTTGTAGTGTTTTTTTGGAAGTCGGTAGTTTTTTTTTAAATGTAATTTATTTTGTGATTGCACGGAATTTTGAATTTGAATTTTAATGTACATTTATAATTTTAATGATCTAATGAATTGTAATGTACTTATTTTGTATTGATGTAATGAATTTAATGAATTGTATGTATTTTTAATTAGTAGGTATATTTTGACTTGGTGCCTTATTAAAGTAAATAAATAAATAAAGATAATTGTCAGAAAAGCTAAACTTCGCAGCACACGCTGTTAGAAAAACCCATAATTTTACTGACATATAGACAGCCCGCTTAGTGTACTAAGCATAGCCTAATGGTGTGATCGTCAGACTGCCATGTCATAGGTCTCGAAATCGAACCCAAGGCACGCACCTCTGACTTTTGGGATTCATGCTTGTATTTTATAATTATCATTTGCTTCAACAACTGTGAAGGAAAACGTCGTGAGAAAATCGGCATGCCTGAGAGATATTTCTCGACGGCATGTGAAGTCAAGTCAGAGGCCCATGAGCGGCTTTATCATACGAAAAAAAGAAGAAGTGTACTTTAGCTATTTTCATAGTGTAATGTCGTAAGGTATTCTGTTGTGGGTAATGCCAAAAACATGTTTAGAGCAGTGGTGGCCCAGTGATAACGACCCCGACTTACGAGTTGTTGGTCGTGGGTTCGAACCCAGGCAGGCGCTTTACTTTGTGTAAATAATTTCATCACCACTGCTCTCAAATCGGTGAAAGAAAACATCGTGAGGAGACCGACATGTCCTAGAACCAAAAATTTGAAGACGTGTGACATCTACCAACCCGCACTGCCCGCGTGACAGATTCACCACCCACTCCCTCTCAAAGAGAGGTCCCAGCAGTGGGAACACACCCAAATGTCCTTTCTATAGTATTGTTCGTGGAGTCGTCGAGCTCCTTAAGTTCTGAGTTGAGCTACACGATTACTAACAAATGCGTGCACTGACTGGACAGCTCCACTTATGCCATTAAGCTATATAAAAGACACTGTGACCAGAGTAGTCGGTTAGGAAACGCCGAACTCATATAGTTTCAAAATATAAGTTATTTTTGACTCGTAAAAGTGCTTTTTTTAAACCATTTTACAGAAATAAATATCATTTATCATCAGCATCATAATCATTATCATTTATTATCATCTAGTGAGTTTTAGGTATAGGATTACTGTAATAAAAATAATGATTTTATAAATTTATTTATCACGATGTTTTTTTTATAATACTTAAATACGCCTTGAAAACTGAATTATTCTATTAAGGTCCTTAGAACTTAATAGAATGATTCTTATTATTATAATAATTATAAAACAACGTAGATTAGAAAAAAACTCTTTGTCGCGACGTCGCAATTAAACGTAGACCAGTAGTTAGTTAACATGGTAATGTACAACAAAATATTTTGTTACCTATTACTGTAATAAAATGTTCTGAAACAAGGGGCGTAGCTAATTTCGTCTAGCCGGGTTTCCAGGGCAGTAACATGGTTTTGGACATATTTCTTTTGGATTATCTGGTGCTGGACAGGGTTTTCTTGGAGGTGGTGCACTGCCACCACCTTGATTGTTTGACTGTCTCATCTGGTTCATTAGCTCTTTTATCTGATTCGTGAGTTCGCCAACAGTGTTACACATTTGTTCGACAACATCGAAATTAGGACGAGGCAAACTGCTTGTTTTGTAGACTCCGACGTCCCCGGACACATCGTTTGTGGAGGAGCATCCTGAGGGACATTTTGGTTTAATGTTCAGACAGGCATCGGAAGAAGTCTCTGTCCCAAAGTTCTCAGGGATGCACGGCTTAAGCGGTTGATGTCCGCCAGTGGCTCTGCTATCCGCTAAGTGTGGATTACTGAACTGTTTGCATTGTTGTCCACATTTATTAAGGGGGCATGGTGGTGGTTGCGAGTTCATTGTGTGAGTTCTTCCGCCACGATTGGTTGGGCACTCGAAGTTATCACATTTCGGGGGCTGGTTTGCCGGGCACATCGAATTATTGCAACTGTATGGCTGGTCCGTCCGGAATTCTTTTGGCAGAGTTGTTTTGCAATCTGGACAAGGGCATGATACTTTGATGATACCAGCCTTTATGTCCTTGATCTTACCAGGGGTATAGTTCAAGCAAGTAAAATGAACCCAACTTTGGCAAGCACCCTGGCATTGTAAGCCTGTCTTGTGTGTAACTGGTGATAAGCAAATCTTACATGGGTTTTTCGCTTTGTTGCATTTTGACATTGTGATTAGAAACTTATTAAACCTTTTTTGAAAACAGTTACCATGGTTGATATTTTATTTCTTCCGTTTGAGATAAACAATTTTATTTTTGCTTCGGCATGATGAATTTTGGAGATGTAATTTGATGTTGACATGTTACCCAGTTTTTTTTCTTTATACTGCTGTCTGTCACATTTAGATGTCAGATAGAATCTTAACCTCATTAGAGAATTTAAGTTTCTACTTTTGCTCAGCCAATGGCCATTTTCATATTGAACGATAACTTCACGATATCGTCGAACTGGTAGTTGAAATTTTATTATTTACACACACGTATTTACATTATTTAAAAACGATCAGACTTAAAATAATAATATGTACAAGTATATAAAAAAAGAGGGGGCGGGGAAATGATCATAGGGCATCCAAAAATTCGTCCGTATCGCTGTCAATAGGAAAAGTGCCCAAAAGGCTGGCAGCATGCCAAGTTGTATGGCAATGCTGATTCTTTGACCAAAAAATAGGCCAGCCCTCTGGTCACGTGAAGAGTCGACCAGCCGCTTGGCGATGTCTTGAAAAACAAGGTGTGCACTCGGACCCCATGGTCCTAGTGTTTCAACCCCAAACGGCTCAAACATATAAGTCCCAATAAGATTGGAGTATTTGCGCCGTTTGAGGTTTTCCGCATCAGCAGCAGCAGCCCCAGCACAGCCCGCCGTGCTAGGAAGATGGGATGGCGCAAGGGTGTCGACACACGTTGCATCCCACACCAAAGGCCTACCTACCTTCCAAGGCATTATGGTCATTCCGTCTGGTCTCTTCCCATCGTCGCGTACCAAGCCATTGGGTTCTAAAACAGCTGGCACTCCGGCGGTGACAAGAGCACGACGGATGATGTCACTAATGCTGGCGTGCCGTGCTATCCAGCCTGCGCTCTTACTGCAGGATAGGCCATGGTGTCCGAGACAGTCGACACCTTCACCGCATTGGCAGCGATGCGGAGCCACACAAGGAGCACCCAGACGCAGACAGGTAGCGAGCCGGAAGGTGGTATCACCCAGCATAGTGCCTATGTTGGGTGACGGTACATCTGGTAGTTTCATACAATTACTACTAATCGCAGTCAACGGTATCGTCACCGACATTGATTTTCGTGCCGATATCGGCGGGCGACAAAGTGCACTTGTTCACTGCTGCCATTATTACCTCGAATACACTATTAGGGTTCCCGCAGACATTGGCCAACTATCAAACGACTAGTACAATTTTAGTTGGACAAGATGTGCGGACTAGCATATGTCACTATACCTATTGACTATATGTAATCTGTGCTATTGATAAACTATGCGATTTAGTCGGCCAACTTATAATTGTAATTCTGCGCTATTATTGTAGTTCTGGGCTCTTACACTTTTGGAATCGCGCGGCGATGTACACAACGCGACTATTCGAGGCTGCTGTGGCATACCGCGTGACAATAAACTGTTGGTTACATCTTGTCACATAACGATATCGTCCCGGTTTTGTCGGCCGATATCGTGTCGTTAGCGTCGCAGTGAGAAAACGGCCAAAGTTAAATTCTTCTGCCCATAGCTTTACTTTAGCAAAGTAATACACAGGATGGTACGAATAGTGACGTCATAAAAAAAAGATTACTCATGTACAGGGGTAACCTAAAATGCCCCATGTATGTTCCGCGATTTTTTATAGTTATCGAGTTATTTTTTTTTTTTTTGTTTTTTTTTTTCTGTGTCCTGCTGGTAGGACCTCAAAAATTCATATGTTCTTTTGTAGTGGGTATTTCTCAGATTTCTTTTTTGAGACATAATTGTCTTGAATGTTTCTACTTTCATAAGTACCTAAAATAATAATCTTCGTAACATTCCTGCAAGTTACTCAAAAAAGTATCAATAGCAGGGGTTTAAGTTTTAGTGGGATAGACCATAGAGGAAAGTAATATATCGAGGGTATAGTGTTAAAACCCAATAAGTGTCAAAAAATCAAAAATCGTTTTATTAGTGCATCTTAATGCATTTTTGACGCTCTTTCCAGTGGTCTAATCCAATAAGTGGAATTCGCAGTAGAAACAAAATTACTTGAGGTAATAACACAATAAAATGACCGCGTTTAGTCAAAACTTAAAAACTGGTACCCTATAAAGTGTGTTATCTTGTTACATAATATTTTTAATTCACACTTAAACCACATAAAGCTATTTATTGGTATTGAGTGTTCAATGATTTCAACTAAAATTACCCAACGGCTTTGAGGCAATAGTCACTATTTGTATTTATCGGGTTTTAGCTTTACTTACGTAGATAAAAAAACAAACATAACCAAAAGCTTAATCAAAACAAATGTGTTTGTCGGGTTTTATTATTCGATTATATTTCAAAAGTAACAAGTTATGTTTAGTTATATGGTATTCGCTCACTTCGTCAACTAACTTTCTTCAAACTTTGTTCAAAAATGACCAAATAATACTGCCAGTTGGAGCGAATTAAATGGTAAAAAGGGAGTTCTGAAATAGGTACGTGCCTCTGTTACTTTTTATCGAAATAATTACCCCAATCTATCAAAGAAATTATTATTTTTTCTGACACCTGTAGCAGACAAAACAGGAATCAGTACATCTCAGCACTTCTGCTCTAGACAGTTAAAAAAATCGATCATTTAGATAGAATCGAACAAACATTCTTACAAAGTGGCCACACTCACATGGAGGTGGATTCCATGCACACTACTATTGAATCAGCATCTAAAAATAAATCAATAAGTAGCGTAAGTGAGGGGAAAAACGTTTTTACAGCAGCTAGAAAGAAGAGGGCCAAAACTATTATGAAAGAGGATGTAAAGGAAACAATAGAGATTGTAAAATTATAAAGTGAAAGAATTTAAATTAAATGACATGCTAGACTTAAAAAATCTTAGCGCTGCATTAATTAGAAACAAAAATAAAGATAACATGAAAGAAACGGTTAACTGACTTAAAATAAAAAGGATTAAATATGTTAAAGGAGACTTAAAAATATATTTTAATTATGACAACATGTCCGAGAACTTTCGTAGCATCATCATCATCAGCCTATAGCAGTCTACTGCTGGACATAAGCCTCTCCAACTGCACGCCATTCAGCTCGATTCTCGGCAACTCTCATCCAGCTGCTACCAGCCACCCTGCGAAGATCGTCACTCCACCTAGCCTGAGGACGTCCTACCTTACGTTTGCCAATTCGCGGTCTCCACTCAAGAACACGTGTATCCCAACGGTCATCGGTTCTACGGCTGATATGGCCGGCCCACTGCCACTTCAGCTTGCTTATTCTGTGAGCTATGTCGATAACTTTGGTTCTCTGCCAGATCACCTCGTTCCGGATTCGATCCCTCAGAAAGACTCTAAGCATAGCCCGCTCCATGGCTCGCTGAGCAACCTTAAATTTATAGACCAGCCGTACCGTGAGTGTCCACGTTTCGGCTCCGTAGGTCATAACAGGCAGGACGCACTGATTGAAGACCTTCGTCTTTAGGCTCTGTGGAATACGCGACGAGAAGACTCGACGAAGTTTCCCAAACGCTGCCCAGCCCAGCTGAATTCTTCTGTTAGCCTCCCTCTCAAAGTTATTCTTACCAAACTGCAGAGTTTGCCCGAGGTAAATGTATTCTCGAACAACCTTGAGGGCACCGCCATTGACAGCAATCGGCCCCGGAGTGACGTGTTCGTTGAACATAACCTGGGTTTTGTCCAAGTTCATCCGGAGACCAATGCGTACAGAAGAATTAACTAGAACTAGGCCATCCAGCATTTGCTGTAAGTCATGCAGTGATTCGGCCAGTATCACGATGTCATCTGCAAATCTCAAGTATGAGATGTACTCGCCGTTGATGTTAATGCCCCGCCCTTCCTAGTTCAGCATCTTAAACACATCCTCCAGTGCGTTAGAGAACAATTTCGGGGAAATTACATCCCCTTGTCTCACCCCTCGACGCAGGGGGATATGTTCAGTTCGCTGATCCTGAAGCATAGATGTCTGTAAAATGTCCGTGAATACACCTAAAACTAGAGCCAAAAGAAATTCAAACCCGCCTTCAGTTAATGTTCAATTACCACATGAAATAGAGCACTTATATTCCAATCAACTACCGATTAGCCTTGCTAAAAAGAAGGATCTCCTAAATTGTGCGAAAAATGTATCATGCCAGAGGAACTCCATGCATGAATACGTGGTATGAAGACGTACACCAAACCTTCAGCCATCAAAAGTGACGAAGAATGATTTATCTTGTTTTTTATTGTGATTCTTAAAATAAACCATTTATTAAAGTACAATATATTTTTAATTTCTCTAGACCTAAAACCCAATAAGTCGGTGCCCTTTGTAACTTATATTTTTTTATGATAAAATAGACCACCCCAGTTATCAGTTGAAGGGATATGTAAAAATACTGTTTTACACTAATTCAATGTATTCACTTTTACCACAAATACTCACTATAACGATATTATTTGAATAACATAGGTATTTTTGTCCTTAAAACTTAAATATTGAATATCTCGAAAGTGACAATTTCGTACTTATTGGGTTTGAGCACTATACCCTCGATATATCCATAGACATATCAAGTAGTTATTTCTATTTCAATGTTTAAATCGGGTACGAAAGTAATATAGATCGGGTATAGAGAGCCCCCTCGCAGAATTTATTGAAAACCGCTAATGTCAATTGATCAGATAAATAGTGCCATCTGTTATCGCCATCCACAAACTTGTGCTAAGTATAGCTTTAGGTACTACCTACGCAATAGTGCCAATACTTTAGCTTCCTTACTAATTTGCTTGTTTTTAATTTGATAAAGTTTTACTTAATTCAAATTTTCTCTTAATAATCATAGTAAAACTTTATCTAATTAAAAACAAGCAAATTAGTAAGGAAGCATCAATTTCAAAAGGTACACAGTGGATACAAAAACAACTTTTATTTTACAAAAATACTTATTTATTTGTTTTGTTTTATTTTTATCTGTCTTAATCGTTGTCATCAGAGTCAATACTATACAGTCAATCTTTACAAATTGTTGTAAATCGTTCTCATGTTTTACTTTGGCAGCAGCATCAGCAGTCTTTGCTGGTTTTCCGGGCTTGATTATTTTCCTTCTAAAATTTGTTCAGCTCCAGGAGTGGCTCTGCACACTGTTTCGATCCTATATCTCCAGTGCTTGAAGTTGTTCCCATTTAGGTGCACTATTTGTACCTTTGAGGCTTCAACTATAGCCTTATCCATTTTCGATAGATTTGTCTAGGTACCTACACTTTCTCGCAACTTTAAATCTCTGCACAACTTCTATCCTAACCACGCTATTCGGACGGGTGCTCTAAGTGGACTACTTCAGAGAAAGTACTTGCATAGGTTGAAACGACTCTGACACAGTTGGTGGCAGTTATTTTTGTTGAATCTCAAATTAACTGCCAACTGCATCTGCCTGCTTGAAAAGTGAGCTTGTGAAGTGAACTTTTTAGTTGCAGTCAGGTTTTTTTTTTCAATCTTTATGCAATGCTGCTTTGTGCAATGTCAGGCCATGTTGGCTCCGCAAACATATCTAGATCGTCACACCACCTTCGCCGCGGTCTACCTCGACGGCGTTGTCCTCCTTCAGGCGTCCAGTGAGTGACAATCTTTGCCCAGACAAGTAGAGAGATTTGGAAGGAAAAAGGGGAGGCCTTTGCCCAGCAGTGGGACACAATATAGGCTAACAAAAAAAAAAGAAAGTGTATTAATAATTATAATTTTGGAATCCTCTCTCAAGTCCATTATTTTGGTAGGTACTATTTTGGTACATAGATATGGTATTTTTTTCCAGAGTTTGGCGTTTAAATCCGCCATTTTGATTTAACCATCGCGCAAACAAGACAAGTCGATAGACACACCACTACAAAGTGAAAAATAATTTAAACTTCGGAAGTTGGTGTCTTTCGTTTTGTATTTTCGTTATATGCCACCGACTTCCGAAATTTAAGTAATTTTTCACTTTGTATTGGTTTTTTGGGAGTCGGTTGTTTTTTTTTTTTTTTTTGTAAAAAAGTTTTTATTTCTCGCTTTTTAGTGTGTCATATTGAAAATTAACCAAGTTACATTAGCCTAATACAAAGATACATAGATACCTAGGCGTGAAAAACATAACCCTGTCTTTGCTGCCACGCAGTCGGGTAAAATAGAGCATTTTAAATTATTATTATACGACGCAGTGCTGAGTCGCGTCATCCGAACAGAAACGAGGCGAATTACGTTGTTTGGCTTTTATTGCATGGTAAGTAAAGCTCTTTTCGACTGGCCACCGATTTCACGTCGATAAGTGTGGTTACTTCCTTAGGTCAAACAAACAACTCGTTGTTTGTTTGACAGAGTTCACATCACGGATATACATATATGGTTCTCATCGATTATGCATTTCTTTTACTGATACGTGACCTACAATCTTTTGTACGTTTCTTGAGCGAAAAAATTGTCGATAGGTAGTCGCTTTCTCTACTGCGGCAGTGGGATAGGTGAATAAAGATCTTTTCATTTCTCATACTCGGAAAGTAGTGTTTGTTTGATCCGAGTAGCGGGTGGAAGACGCTGCTCCCCACCCTTGGGCGGGAAGGAATGAGGTTAAAAACTGAAAGCTCATAACAGATGGCAGCACAGTTGTACGTCTTTACAAACCGCCATTGTTGAGTTTGTTTACTTTTGTGTCGATCACAAATTATACGAAAACTAGATAAATATGTATGAGACTTGGAGTGTAGCACTATTAATAGACGAGCTAAGGACAGGGGAAGCGTTGACCATAGTAACTATCTACAATATCATAACCTTTTGGCGCGTCCTTTTACAACTTGCGGAGAAAAATACGAAAATAATGTAATATTGCTCATCCCCCATAGCAATACCCTTCAGTTTTAAACAGACAAAAATTCTAAAAACTATATTTTCGGCATTAGAATCGATCCCAGACCTCGTAGCAATAACTTTTTTACCCGACTGCCCCAGAAGCAGGGTAATGTTTTTCGAGAGTATGTACAGTAAGCGCTCAAAAGTGCATAAGCACGCTAAGAGTCGTATTGCTGTGAACACGCGGTGTAGTCCGTACATTTGCATGTGTAAACAGTCAGACGTCTGTGGTGTGAGTGCCGTACACACACCACAGAGAACGCAGTTTTGCACTACACACTGTCGTATCGTCACGGTTCGCGGGCGCCGCACTTATATTTCCATCACTTTTGTTAGCACGCATCAAACGCGTGACCTTGGCCAGTGTATCCCATTGCTAAAATTCGAAAGTAAATTATATGTGCAGATAGCAGAAGGCGTTAAGCGTTGGTCTTAGATTTAAGATGGCTAAGGTTCTAATCTCGTAAATCACAGCGCTGTTTTTGCAAATATTATTATTTTTGTTTGCAATAATAATATTTTTAAATATTCCTGCCTGTTTATTAATGTTGTTATTGCAATAAAGGGTTTAGAATAAAAAATGCGTGACATGTTATAATAAAAAATAAATAATATTTATTCGTTATATTTATTTTACTTAAGTTAAAAAACTGCTACAATTATTTATCATTACTTCAGCTGAATAAGATGTGAAATTGATGTCTAGAAACTTAGAAGCAATTTGTATTATTTTGACATATTAAAATTTTGAAATGTTTTAAATTTTAAATGGAATTTTTGCACCATAAATATAAAGCTTTGATATTGGTCGAAGTAATTAAGCAATAAATAAGAATATTAGACTACTTAAAATGTAAAAAAAACTACTGACAAAATATTTGATTTTAAGGTTAAGTATAGAGAGATTCGTCCATTTCTGTGCTCTAAGGCAGACGTGTGTTCGGCTTACAAGCAAACAAGTAAATAGAATTTACGCAACTTTAGTCCGTAAACTTAAAGTTAAAACGTATAGTTCTGCATCTAGTATAATTAGTAACTTATTACTACAAACGCCGTGATCGCGCCCCGTTCAAGCCGCGCAAACTCGCCCTCACCCCCGCGGAAAGAGTTCGATCCGAATAATTGCTTTCTCGCTCCGATCCGCCGTTCATAGTCGTAGCTCGTCAAGGACGAGTGACGTACGCGCAGCCAGATCGCTACACAAGACGTGCTACGGGAAGCTCGGATCTCACCACCAAGTGCTACGGTCTATATTACGCCGACCAGCGCAACGATGCCCCGTACTCAGCGCTCACCACCAGCCAAAACAACTCCAATAATTAGTAACTTAATGCAAGTAAGTTCGGATTCAGATATTCCGCAGACAATGTCTAGCAGTTTAAGTTCTTCTGAACATGTAAACACCGCAAACCGTTATAAACGGCTGCGCGAAGAATCGCCGCCGCACAGTGGTTCGAATGTGTTGGAGAATGAAGTTGCCTCTCTTAAACGAGAATTACTTGAAATGCTCACTAAATGGAAAAATGAGCAAGATGAAAAGCAAACTTTGTTTGCGAACGAACAGAGCTCGACCATAGGTAAATTAGTTAAAGAAATAGCTGAAATTAAATTCCAATACCTCGAAATCCAAAAGTCAAATGCGGAAATTGAGAAGAATATCACCTTTATAAGTAAGCAATATGACGATATGCTCAAACAAATAGACATATTAAAAAAGGAGAAACAAGCTTATAGAGCAAGTATAAATCACCTTGAAACAAAAATTCAAGACCTGGAGCAGTTATCCCGTCCTTCCAGCATTGAGATCCGTAATGTACCACTCACAGACAACGAGACCTCTTCGGACCTATCTAAAATTGTTTCAAACCTAGGGACAGCAGTTGATGTGAGTATTAGCGATTCCATTATACGAGATGTTTATCGGCTCCCAGGTAAACCGGGCACAATTAGACCAATTGTCACGGAATTCAGCAATGTGCAAATAAAAAACCAATTAATAACGTCGGTGCGCAATTTCAATAAAAAGAAGCCTAAAGAAGATCGCCTGAACAGCAATACCATTGGGATGCCGGGGGACCGTCGTCCAGTCTATATCGCGGAGTTTCTCCCCGCCAGTTCAAGGAAGCTGTTTTACGCTGCAAGGGAATTCGCAAAGGCCAAGGAATATAAATTCTGCTGGACTACCAATGGCAACATCTTCCTCCGGAAAATAGAAGGAGGCAAGAGTGTACTTATAAAGTCGGAAAAAACCCTCATGGATCTGCAAGTAAATCAATGACTGTATGTCGTAATATTGTTAAGCTATAAAGTCGCACAATTATGCTGTACTAGAAACTTAATTTTAATAATACTAGTTACACAAACCTGTAAAATTGCATGTAAACTTCTCACATATTCAACCACTATTCTACCAAATAACGCATGTATCTTCACAAATATCGCTTCTACACCAAACTTAACTGTAACTAATCACTTTACACAAAAACATGAAATAACAAATACATCATACAATACTAACCTTTATCACAACACAATGCACAAACTATTCCTTCACTATAACTACTCTTTAAAATGTTTTGCGATGATTACCAGTATTCTATTATCAAAATATTGCAATGATTTGGTATCAACTTCGTCACTGGGACGTTCTCCCGGGCACTTTAGGTACTTTTTTTCAACTCGCTGTACTTTAACATTCCGTGTGCCAATTACAACTCATTATCAATGGCTCTGACAAATAATTTAAATAATGACGTAGACAACTTACATGTGTCTACGTCGTTTACTTGCCCACTTGAAGACTGCCCCAAGTATATAACATCCCCCAAATCGTTAAATATCATACATCTGAATATTAGGAGTATTAATAAAAATTTCAATGAATTTGTATGTTTGCTAGTCGCCATTAAGATAAAGTGTGATATTCTCATTCTCACTGAGTGTTGGCTCAAAAAAGCCACGTCCATCCCAAACTTAACGGGTTACACATCGCATCAGACAAATACTTTATCAAATCAAAACGACGGAATAGTAATTTACATCAAGGAAAGTTTATGCTATAACATCACCGAACCGACCTTCGCTGAATCTAGCTGTCTTGTATGTACTGTAGACAACAAGTTTGTCATCGTTGCACTGTATAGACCACCATCACAACGGAAAATTGATAACTTTTTGAATACTCTAGATGGTCTTCTCTCCAATTACAGCGCATACAACAACACTACTGTGATCGGAGACTTAAACATAAATATAAGTCCCGGTCATAATGACCAACGCTCCCATGATTATTTAAATTTGACTGCATCTCACGGGTTTCTGCCTGCACATGTTCTCCCTACCCGTTTAAACAATTGCTTAGACCATATTCTCCTGAAATCTAACTATAATGCAATCACACTCGTTCTGGAAGCTACCATTACCGACCATTCGGCAGTCATACTCAGCATAGAAACTAAAAACCCCTCTAATGCTACTCACAAATTCAATACAACATCTCGCCTCAATCTTCCAGACGCTATTAAAGACATTGAAGGGTATGATTTCTCCAACATCATCGCGTTGAATGATTCCAATGACGCCACTAACAAATTACTGGCAGTAATGTCATCAATTATTCACAGGAATACTATTCGTACATGCTTCCCATGTAAACTTCGAATCATCAAGCCGTGGATAACACCCGGACTATTGAGATGTATACGCAACAGAGATAATATGCATAGGAAAACAAATAAGGAACCCCATAACTCTATTTTGAAATTAACTTACCTCCGATATAGGAATTTCTGCAACAATTTATTAAAAAAACAAAAAATCGATCACGAGAAACAACTATTTCTTAAAGCTAAAAACAACCCAAAAAAAATGTGGAATGCTATCCGGACTGTGACTGACTCGCACCGCTCATCACCTACACCTATTGAACTCCTGCAAATAGAACATTCCCCCTCAAAGTCTGTCAACTCTGTCAATGCATTCTTTGCAAACGTGGGTCAAACTCTGGCCAATAAAATACCACAAAGTGCAAGGTCTTTCCAACCAACCACAAACTTTAAACAATCCATGGTCAACTCGTTGGGTCTTCTCGCGACAGACGAGGATGAAGTAGATTGCATTATAAAGAATCTTCGTGCGGATAGTGCGCCTGGTTGGGACAGTATACCCCCAAACTTAGTCAAAGCTGCCAGTCATGCTTTAGTCAAACCCATTACGCATATCTGCAACCTAGCTCTGTCTACAGGAACATTTCCAAAGGCGCTGAAAAAAGCAATCGTACATCCAATTTTCAAGTCAGGGGACAGAGACGGTATCACCAATTACCGCCCTATTTCAGTCCTACCAGTCATCTCTAAAATACTGGAAAAAATTCTCTATAAAAATCTCAGCAGGTTTCTCGACAAATACCAAATAATATCCAATAACCAATTTGGTTTTAGAAAAGGTTTATCTACGGAGGAGGCAGTGTCCGCATTGCTGGATATTGTGGTGGATAAACTTGACAGTAAACAAAAATGCCTAGGCATCTTCCTGGACCTCTCTAAGGCATTTGATACCGTCTCTGTTCCCATCCTTCTTGCCAAGCTGGAGTCGATTGGGGTGCGCGGTGATGCCCACAAAATATTTAAAGACTTTTTACTGAACCGCACGCAATGTGTGAAGATAGGGGACAACATTAGTAGCGAAGAATCTTTAAATTACGGTGTCCCACAAGGAAGCCTCCTTAGTCCTCTCCTCTTTCAGATATACGTGAATGACCTCTGCACCCTCTCTCTGCCCTCCACCCAAATCCTGGCATACGCAGACGATACGGTCATTCTAACTTATGGAAATGATTGGGCGTCGGCAAATAGGACTGCTGAAAAGGCACTGCGCGAGACAATGTTCTGGTTGAATAATAACAGTCTTACATTAAATATTAGCAAAACTCACTTTGTCACTTTTGGCCTCAGACTTTCCCTCCTGCCACCAGTAAACTCAATGGTACTCAAAGCGCATATATGCGCTCCCAATGATCCGCAATGCGCATGCCCGTCTGTGTCGCGAGCCCCGGTCGTTAAATATTTAGGCCTACAGGTTGACGCCTGCCTATCTTGGCACTATCACCTTGAGACTCTGTCCGCGCGGGTTAGAAAACTTATTTATGTCTTCAAAAAACTTAGACTGTCCGCCCATAAGGAAGTTCTAAATATGGCTTACTGTGCTCTTTGTGAGTCTATCTTAACGTATTGCATTACAGCCTGGGGAGGAGCAGCGAAGACTGCGTTTATACAGGTGGAGCGCGCGCAAAGAGCAGTAATTAAAGTGCTTCTTAGTAAGCCTTTTAGATTTCCCACGCAACTACTTTATATGGAGTTCAAGGTTTTAACAGTCCGACAACTTTTCATCTACCGTGCACTTATCCGCAAACACTCAAACTCACCATTAAACATCAGTAATCCTTCTATAGCAAGAAGAAGACCAGTACCCCCATGTCCTACAAAAAGCACGCACACGACTTTTGCTAAACGACACTACCCTTTTCTAAGTGCCCTCACTTACAATAAATTGAACCAGATTTTGAATATTCATTCCCTTAATACATTTCATTGTAAATCTAAAATTAAAGAATATCTTTTAACTCTTGACTACAGTAAAACAGAAGACCTATTAAAATCACAATATACATGACCAACCACTCTATACACACACACACTTACACACACTCACTCATACACACACAAACACACCCTCACACACTCACACACGCACGTACCACATTATTTTCATTTTTTTTTTTTTTACACTAGAATTAAATTACATAATTGTACCCCAAAAAATAATTACTATTTACTTACCTGTAATTTTTGTATAATGGACGGATGGATGACCCCTGTAACACAGGCTCCACCTAGCATGGGGGTCATTGATCAAATATCTGTGCACTTGTAAGTCCTAAGCTGTAAATGCTGCGCATAACTTCTTTGTAATTTACTTTTGGAAATAAAATAAATTTATTATTATTATTATTATTTTTACATATATTTAAAAATCTCGGGACAATAGGGTCCTGGTCTTTTGGAAGGCGTACGAGGGGCCGAAGCCAACTCGCAGAGGCCCTTTAGACAATTTTATATGGAATGAGGCACCAACCGACGATTATTCCAGTATGCACTATGCAAGTGCACCCAAGGACAACCCCCGGTTGGTGTAGGACTATTGCAGAATCTGGAAACAAATCTATTGGACTATGGGTTTGGGTGGCTTAAGTTGATTGGTGACCTGGGACTATGGAAGGACTATGGCCCCTGCCTAATCAATGTTTTATATGTACACGGATAAAATGGCAGGGGGTGACTTGCACACTCAATAATGGGCCCCCGAAAACGGTCGCTAGCACAAAGTGTCGTAGCAACAAGGGGGCAACATGTCCTGAGGTGCTAATGAGGAGTGGAGAGGTATTCTACGGCTATCAGGACAATCCCGGAAGTACGGTCAAGATCCCTACCAGCATCTTACTGGAATACTTCCTTCCTCCGAGCAAATTTGCTCTTGCGAATCTCCACTCAAGCCGGCCAATAAAGGCGAGAATGAGGTGGGAGCTCTGTTCCTCGTCAGTGCTTACTCCAGCCGGCCAATAAAGGCAAGCCAGAGGTGAGGAACAAGATTTCTCCGGGGAGATAGGGTCCGTGGGGTCGCTACTGCCCAACAGCTCGCCACATGCTGCCCTGCGGGTTTTTGTATCTCTCTTGGTCTGGCTCCTCATGCTAGACCTGTTCCGGCAAAGTAAACTACCGGCACAGACCCAGAATTTGGAGCGCGCAAGCCCCACCACGACGTCAACGTAGAGATACGGCGGTGGGGTTATTATTATTATTATTATAGGTTTAGTTTATGTATAGGTTAAGTATCGTTTACATTAATTATTTTAAATTTTATTTGGCTTTAGTAAATATTGGTTGGTATTGAGGTTATTGCTTAAGTATTCATTTTCTTTACGAAAAGAAGATTGAAACTAAACCTCAAATTTTAATCCTAAAATAATAATATTACTAAAATAATATTAAACAATTTCGGTATATCTGCAAGAAATACGACAAACACCCTATTGAAACGTGCTTAAAAAATTCGTTACCATAAATTCATGCAATAACGAATCTGTTGTTTATTAAGTTGGTACGGTCAATATTTTAAGGTCAAAAACGGTTTTCTAGCTGGTCTTCAGTGATGCAAGCCTTCAGAGTGCACGGCGAACGGTTCATAATGACGTGTTTTTAATAATTCAGCAAAATATCTCGTTGGTATGAAACCATTTTGTTTCATATTCATTCACCATTTGACGTCGCTGCTACTCGATAATAAGCCCCTTCCTCATATCTCTTAACCCTCACAGTATTTCTCTAGAATAAAGAAAAACATTGTTTTTATTACACATAATACCTAATTATTTATTATTCACTAATCGAATTTAACCTCATAATAAATTTAAAACTTTAAAGGCATCTTCTGTCTCAACAATACCTCTGTTCTATCAACAATACCCTTAATTAAGATTTATGTTTAGTAAAATATGAAATATATTTATAAATGATAACACTCACACTTAGTCCGGTTTCATTAGATATTCACTTCACTTTTACGCAGCGCAATAATATTCTCTGATCTGATCTGATCTCTTCAATATATTTTATGCCTGCTTTTTGAAAATAATAACCACAACACTGCGCTAAATACTCGTCACCAATATTATCCACGAACCAACAAAGTTCTATTAATTGAATACTCGTAACGAACTGCATCTACCCCACAGAAATCGAAATAATTTACTTAGTTTTTTGTGGTCTACCTGCTAAACTTTAATATTTATGTGAACAAGACGAATGAAACAAAAACGAATGCTGATTATCGAACTAGTCATTGGTTGCAGACAAAGTGAGTGTGTGTGTGTAATGTGCGTGTCTACAGTATTGTAACAACTTATAGAAGAAGGTCGTAAGTCAAACCGAAGCGTCAGTCTATTGCTTTGTGAGATTGCTTATGGACTTTTGGTCGGACTTTTGGTCAAAGAACCCTTACAGTTTCGTCATGTCCGTCTGTCTGTCTGTCTGTCTGTCCGCGGTCTAGCTTCGAGACCCTTAGTACTAGAAAGCTGCAATTTGGCATAGGTAAACATATTAATTACTCCGACAAAGTGGTAAAACAAAATTATGAAAAACATTTTTTTTTAGGGTACCTCTCCTGCATGTAAAGTGGTGAAGTATTTTTTATTTTTTTTAACCCATGTTGTAGGGTGTCATTGGAAAGGTCCTTCAAAAACTTTTAACTTTTAAATTTTTGGATTTAGGAATCCGTTTGCGAAATATTAAGCTGTAAAATGCTAATTTTTGTTAAGAGTCAAGTGCCCCCCCCCCCCTGCCAGCTAAATGGTTGGTTTTGGATGTGTGAAAAAAATCACAGTAGTTTATATAACGAAATTAAAAGGAAAACTATCACAGCTAAGTAGGCTCTACAAGTTAACGAGTAATAATTATATGAAAAAATATATGAAAAAACGAGTGAGAGTGTTTCCCTTAAAATGTTAAATATAAAAGCCACAAAGAAATATAATGCATATAAGCTGTTTATATCTAAATCAAAACTAGACCTCTTTTTAAATGATGAGTTGTGGCCAGATGGCATAACATTTAGGCGTTTCGTGCGTTTTACGTACCGAAAGAAATCGGAGGAAGATAAGTTATAGTCATGTAAAGTGTTACAATTATGAAAAATAACCATATTAAGGAATGTTGTAAATTTGTTAGTTTCAATTGTAAGTCTGTGAAACGCTCAATTGACAGTGTAAGGAATATTTGTGAGATGTCAGACATAGTAGCCCTCCAAGAGACGTGGCTTCTCCCTCATGATATTCCCTTTTTAGGAACAATTAGTGAGAAATTTGAATATACCGGTAAGTCGGCTGTTGACACTTCTGCGGGGCTATTGGTAGGAAGGCCACATGGGGGAGTAGCTATTCTCTGGAGAAAGGGAATCTTTGAGGCGGTATCCATATTAGATTGCACTAGCCCCCGTCTGGCTGCTATCAAAGCTACTATTGGCGGTCGTTCCATTCTTGTAATCTCGGTTTATATGCCAACTGATTCGCTCGACAACTTGCCTATGTTTACAGAAGTCCTAGGTGAGATCAGTGCAATTGTTGAGGGTGGAGGTGTTGAGTGTGTTTTTATGCTGGGTGACTTTAATGCGCATCCTCATGAACTGTTTTTTAGGGAACTCACAAATTTCTGCGCTGACCAATCCTGGATTTGTGCCGATATAGAGAAACTGGGCTGCGCGGCAAATAATTACACTTTTATTAGCGAAGCTCACGGGTGCAGAAGATGGTTGGACCACTGCATTGTGTCGTTATCGGCGTGGGAAACGATTGTTAGGGTAGGCATAGAGGAGGATGTATTCTTATCTGACCATTTACCACTATACATTGAGTGTGATTTGAATATAGTAAGGCAAAAGCTGACAACGCAAAATACTCCTCGATGTAGCGTAATTTGGGGTGAGAGGGATGAATCGCAAATTACTAGATATCATAATCTATGTAATAACAGGTTGCGGAACATTGATCTCCCTCCCGAGTTTGTGAAGTGTAGTTATGGGTCATGCAGCCTAGTCGAACATAAACATGTTCTAGACAATTTATATAAAAATATTGTAGATATTTTATGTGACGCTGCTGTACTAACGAGTAAGAAAGAAAGGTTTAGGCCAAGAAGAGGTAAAGTGTGTGGGTGGAATATTCATGTTCGAGACGCTCACCGAGAGGCCAGGCTTAAATTAAAAATGTGGGTATTACATAACAGACCGACTTCCGGAGTAATTTATGAAGAGATGCGTGAGGCTCGAAAAATGTTTAAGGGTCGCCATAAATGGTGCCAAAAAAATAGTGAACAAATAAAAATGGATTTTATAGCTAAGCAAAGGTCGACGAATAATTTTCGTAAATTTTGGAAAGCTACGGGTAAACTGGATACCAAGCCTGGGCTACCGGTGAGTGTTGGAGGAATAAGTGATCCAGAGGGAATCGCAAACATGTTCATGGAACATTTTAAAGTGCGGTCACCTCTTGGTTCCTCAGTTACGATGACCGGTGCTGAGTCCTGCCGTGAGGGAGTGGAACCGGTAATGTATATTTCGGCTAAACAGGTCAGAACTATAATTAAAAACATGAGTAGAGGCAAATCACCCGGCCACGATGGACTCAGCATCGAGCATTTTAGGTATGCTGGTGTTCATCTGCCAAGGGTCCTGTCATTGTTTTATTCTTTGTGTATTAGTCACTCATACCTACCCGCTGAACTAATGAAGACTATTGTAGTGCCTATAGTCAAAAACGGGACAGGAGATATCTCGGACAAGGGAAACTACCGGCCAATCTCTCTTGCAACGACCATTGCTAAAATGTTGGACAGTATGCTTGATGCGTGCTTAAAAAATCATCTATGTTTGCACGATGCACAATTTGGGTTTCAACCTGAACTTTCAACGGAAAGTGCAATCCTAAGCCTCAAGAATACTGTTCAATATTACACTGATCGTAAAACGCCGGTATATGCCTGTTTCTTGGATCTTTCCAGAGCCTTCGATCTCGTGTCATACGATATGCTCTGGAAGAAGTTGGGGGACAGGAATGTACCGGCCGATGTTCGTAAAATATTGCAGTATTGGTACACGAACCAAACTAATAATGTTAAGTGGTCCAACACACTGTCTGGAACGTATGGGCTGGAGTGCGGTGTGAGACAGGGGGGGTTGACATCTCCCGGGCTCTTCAGCCTTTATGTTAATGACCTCATTGTCGAGCTCAGCAGCATGCGTGTCGGTTGTCGGGTTGGTGGTGTTAATGTTAACAGTATCAGCTATGCGGACGACATGGTGCTGCTGGGCCCGACTGCAGGTTCCATTGCAGAGATGTTGAAAGTGTGCGAGGACTATGCTGCTACACATGGACTCGTGTACAATGTAAAAAAATGTGAGTACATGGTCTTTAAGGCCGCCGGTAAATGCACAGATTATGCCCCTAATCTTACCCTAAATGGCTTGAGCATAAAAAGAGTGAATACATTTAAATATCTGGGGCACATACTTACCGACGACCTTAAAGATAATGTAGATATTGAGAGGGAGCGTAGGGCATTGGCGGTCCGAGGTAATATGGTGGCACGTAGATTCTCCCGCTGTATAGACCAGGTTAAGATAACACTATTCAAGGCATATTGTCAGGGTATGTACACGGGGGGTCTATGGACCAGCTACACCAAAAGGTCGCTAGATGTCTTGCGCGTCCAATATAATAATATTTTCAGAATGCTGTTGAGACTGCCCCGTTTCTGTAGTGCGTCGGAAATGTTTGCACAGAATCGAACTGACGGCTTTCATGCGATCATTCGGAAAAAAGTCGCATCATTAGTAGCTAGAACACGGGCCAGTAGCAACAGCATTCTGATGACAGTGTCGGAGAGTTTTTATTCTCCCATTTTGAGGCATTTTGTGGAGAGGATGGCCAGGTGAGAAATTTGTACCTTACTTGGTCATCTTCTGTGCAAAATGTCTCAATCTCATTCTCAATAATAATTATATTCTACTAACACTAGGTTTAAGATATTACTAACATAATGGATCTTTTGTTGTCCGAATAAATAAATTTAATAATAATTGACCAACTTAACTTTGCAGTTGCAAAAACATGTTTTCCCATACATTCCGTATGGAAGAACATATTTTTTAACTACAAAGTTAAGTTTGTTTTTGGGATAAATTCATCCCAACTATGGAACCCTTCATTGTGCGTGGTCCGACACGCACTTGGCCGGTTTTTGAGTTTATTCATTATAAACAAACGTACAAAAAATCAAATCTTTTCTCTTTATAATATTACTTTAATTGGATAGTTTACATAATATAAAATATTTGTGTTCTTTTTTTGTTTTTTGATGTTGCTTGTTCTCATGCAATGTAACGAAGTGTTGTTCATTTATTTTTATTTTTATAATATTTATAATCTTATTTCGCAATTTTATTATATATCAAATTAATGTTAATGCTAATATTTTAATGATTTAATAATTTGCAGAATAATTGTTCACCTTTTAATAAGTGATGTATTTACACAGTACTCGAGACTTGTGATACCTATTGTAACTATCCTTGTAAATATGTTGTTGGTGTGCCTTGCTTAAACAACCCCTAAAGTGACTGACCTTTATCATCAAATGTCAATTATTTACTTTACACGTCCGTGTTTGGGTCACAAAAATACATATGTGTACCAAATTTCAACTTAATCGGTCCAAGTTGGCTTTGGAGCAAATAGATTTGGAGCAAATTGGCTGTGACAGACGGACGGACAGACAGACAGACACACGAGTGATCCTATAAGGGTTCTGTTTTTTCCTTTTGAGGTACGGAACCCTAAAAATGATCATAAAAACGGAAAAAACGGATGATTATCGGTCACACCCGTTATATTAGTAACACTGTGCTCGATAGATGGCGTTGGCGTCGAATTAGAACTCGCTATGGTTTCGTTACTAGCGGCAGTATAATATCAACCGATGGAATATTTTACGTATGTTCTATCTTGTTAAATTCTGTCTAAACAATGATACCTCTAATATAGAAAAGCAATAAAATGCTATATTAAAATTTTTGAAATCAAATTTCCCTGCTCGGGTGAAATTTGTTATAGTTAGACGATTAAGGGCCGATTTTTCAACGGTTGGTTATATCATAAAAATACATGAGACAATAATTTAAGAACATGCAATTATCTGTAAAATTGTGCTGACACTTTTTTTCCTAAGAATCACTGTTTTTGAGATACTCATAGCGATTCAAAAGTTGCAATCTCCATAATAAGCACATGTTTCCACGCCACCTGTGAGGCAGTGTCAGTCATGGCTAACGTGACCATTTATTTACTAATCCAAAACGGGACATTGGTTTATTTATCTTAATTAGTAGGACTGATTCATAAAGGAAACTTAATTTTGAGAATACCAGCCTAGGTTCTCATAAAAAAAACTTTTTTTTTTTATCACATTATATAAGTACTAGGAATTAGGTATTTCTTTGAAAAGTTAAGCAAGATACATAATCAGCCATTTTGATATTTGTCAGCAGAACAAATTTGTTTTAATATAGGTGATGATTTTAATAAGAATTAAATTCTTGTTGGCACGTTTTTTTAATTAAATATTCACCTTAGTTATCAACATCGCCTTAAAGACCGGAATCGGAACCTGTAACTGGTTTTTTTAGACGTTCACAATTTATTAATTACTGAAAAGACTGAAAACGGGACCATCTTGCGTCCCCAGGTTTTTTCGGGGACACCGGGACGAAGAACCGAAAAACGGGACAGTCCCGTTCAAAACGGGACGTATGGTCACGTTAGTCATGGCGCGCTTTTTATAACGTGGTCTTGTATAACAATGTTGTTTTGGATGGAGACTTTTCACAATTTCATTATAATGGTATCCCTAACGTTCATGTAAATCAGCTTCTTGGGAATTTATGCAAGGATACCCCTATTTATTTTATTTTTAGGGTACTGCCTCGTTGATCTAGTGGTTGCAAGCGTTACTGCTGAGCATGAGGTCCTGGGTTCGATTCCCGGGTCGGGCAAAGTGTTATTGGGTTTTCCTGTCTGGAATTTCTCAGTAGCAGCCCGGAGTCTGGATATGTGTCCGGTTGATGGCAATAGGCTCGCCCCCTATTACATGGCCCATGGGACTCAAAATATAACTAGCGAAATGTGGGTGTACCTACTGGCTCTCTCTGGTTTTTTTTTTGTGCTATACAAAAATAAAAAAAGACAACAGGCAGCTGGATTTGGTTTTTAGTTCAGGTTTTTACGGTGCGGTGTTGGTGGTAGCGGCGGACGAGCCACTCGTGCCGGTCGACGCGCATCACCCGCCGCACGCAATCAGCATGCCAACTGTATGCAATGAGCGATTTAGAAGCAATTATGGATTTCTTTTACAGTACCTACTCTTAATAAAATTGTGGATGACTGTGATCCCAGAAAAAAGCCTAGTCCAAAGTCGCGGTACATTTATCCGGAATGGTACACGAGCAAAATAATAAAAACTTAGTAGAGATTATGAAGAATATTTTAAATGTAGAGCTAAAGAATGTTATTAAGAAAGCTATAGAAACTGCTCACAAACTGCATCAACATAAAATCCAGGGTCAGTTTGCTAAAGACCCTAAGTCATTCTGGCAACATACCTACAGTCAAAGAAAAGTGCAGTAGGCAAGAAAACTATTATAATGGATGGTGAGCCTGAGCATTTATCGGATACCGAGTGTGCTAAACAGTTCGCAAATTTTTTCGAATCGGTTTACAGCGATCAGCCGAGACGCTCAAGCGGCGGCGGCAGCGGGAGCGGCGAGCGGTGCGCGGGTGCAACTTGACGCACTGAGTCTGGAGGACGTCAGATGTGCACCAGAGCGCCTGAAACCGAAGCGTTCAGCGGACGTTCTTTTTAGGGATTGTGGTAGGGTGCTCGCGGAACTGCTTCTTTATATTTTTAATATGTGTCTTCATTCGATGACGTTTCCCACTCAATGGAAGATCACGAGGGTCATTCCGGTACCCAAAGGTAGGACGGGGTCGGACATAACTGGTTATAGACCGGTGGCCGTGCTGTCGACACCGGCCAAGGTGTTCGAATCTGCCATCCACCGCTGCAGGCAGACATGCTGCATGTAGCAAGTGCGCGGACAATGGGGATAAAACTGCCATTTGCTCACTTCAGATTTCGCTATCATTGTCAGTCTGTAAATTTGACAGCTAGCTGTCAATATCCATACATTTTTTGTAAACAATCAACTTATTTTACGCCTAATTAAATAATATGCTCCCTTGCGCAGCTGTTGACTGCTAAAATTCGGGGACAAATGTATTCCCCAAAGATCGTATACGAAGAAAAGTGTGGGAGAGAGCTCTCCGAAGAAAAAATTGGAAACCAAATAATTCGTCGAGGTTATGTACTATACATTTTAAACCTGAAGACTTCTATCAGACGAATGCGTATACAGGTGATGCTCTTTTTCATAATACAGTGAACTTAAGTGTGTTTTCATTATAGGCATTTGTGGATAGACGACCCACTGACCGGATATTTATTTATATACATTATAATAAGGTTGTGTTGTTAAGATTATCTTTTAATCGACCAAAATACTCGTATGTCTGAGTAGCAAGCATCTATGCAGCATTCGCTTTATTGCATTGTATTCAATACCTTCATACCAAACTACCTACTGCCTAATATTAACACATATCCTGCACTGAATCCTACCAAAAGGACTGGCCCGCTGTGGCAGTGGACAAACCTGTGTGGAAAAGGGAATGGCAGGCCTTTGCCTAGCTGTGGGACATTACGGGCTAAATAGATAAATACATCTTCCACTCATCATATTTGTATTTAATGTTTCGCACATAGATAAGTAGATCATAAATCCTTTTTATCTGTTCTAGGTGATGAAAATATTTACAAAAGGCTCAGGAAGACTGCTGTACCCTCTATTTTTTCTTTTACTAAAGTCAAACCAGTCCACCCCTTAGCTGAAGACAGAGCAAATAGACAGTTACAGAGAAATGAGAAAAAACAATGTTTTGATACATATAGTGATCAAATTGCTGGACCTAGCCATGTTCAAACCCGAGATAGTTATGAAGAGCCATATAAAGATGAGGAATTTACAATGTTTAACGAAATATAAATTTTTCGTAGCACACCATTGGAGCCAGATGATGGGCCAGAGCGGGACCAACATACTGTATCATCAAGGCATACTTAAGTGAATTGTGTGTACATTTATGGATCTATAAAGAACTATAAAAACAATGACAGTATCATTGCTTTCTACACAGGTTTTGAAACCCATCAAAAGTTCTATTTTGTGTGTTCGACATTAAGTGTAATGGCTCACAAAATAAAGTATTATGGAAGTCATGTGAAGAATATTACTATTGAAGATGTTATTTATTTCAATGTAATTTAATTTATTGTTTAATGTAAACCAAATATTAGATCCTAGTTGATTGCATTATTGCTTTGTTTTTACATAATTCTTAATCAGCCATTATTAGAAATGAATTGCAGTCATAATAATGTTAAATTCAAATATACAGTGTATGTGGTGTTCGCTTTTAAGTAATTGTTGCACTTATAAATGTATATTGTGTAGTTTTAAAAGAAATGTAATGTGTAAACAATTGTAGTAACCTATTAATTAATAAATAAGTCAACGCGTTCAGATTGAACGTTTGTTAGTTTTGACAAAAACATCACAATTTTGTGCCCCTCGCATCAAAGATATTTTTTGTTTGTCTTATGTGCTGTAACTTTAGAGAATGTATTATGTAATATGCATTGTGTATAAGGAGATAAATAAAACATTGTATATAATATTAATTTGGTTTTATTACAGTATCATAGTATTTATACAAGTATTTATCGTAAATTGCTGGTTGGAGATACTCAGTATAAAATGATGTTGTTTTTGGTTGTTTGAACATCATTAATCTTTCTGTGCATACTTTATGCATAGGTAATTATAATCTTTGTACATACTATATCCTCTATAACATGGAGGACTGTGAAGATTGTTTACAGTGTGCTTCCAAGCCACTTCCAGCTGCACATTCACAATGACTTTCACATATCATACCAGTTTTATTCATTAATCTTTTCATTTGTGCCTTGCATTGTGGTTACGATCATTAGCTTGACCAAGCTCCTATTTTCATAGAGGATTTTCCCTTTAGGAGATATTTGAAACCTGGAATAATATTAACATTAAATTAAGTATATTACACGCTTTTTTTTCATAGTTGAACTCACAAAGGAAGATGAATGCATCATAAGTTGATCACAATATGAAAACTTACCTTTCAGCAAACGTTTGAATGTGGGTTTTAGATAGCGCTGGAAGATCAGTGCTAGAATTGACATCCCTGAACTTTTCCAGGGCAGGAATGTTAGGGTTATCATCCTCAAGCTCTTCTTCAACTCCGATCAAGTTATTCCTGTCGTATGCCTCCAGTCTTCAACAAAAAAAGGACTTATAAATAATGTGAACAAAACAATCTATCAAATATAAAATGGTCATTATTTATTTACCTTTCCACTAAAGCTGCTTTTTTACCCGTGGTAGACGCATCTCTTTTCCATAATTCCGCTTTTAGTCTACACTCCAAATCGCATACATTTTTGTCTAGTTTTCGTATAAACGATTTCGACACAACAGTGAAAACATAAACAACAATGGCGGACTAAAGCACAGATAACTATATACGACTAAAGACGCACAACTGTGCTGCCATCTGCTATGAGCTTTTAGTTTTTAACCCCGCAGCACGGCTTCTGGCGCCGCGCATCACTGCCACCAATCTGTTGAACTTTATGGCGCAGGTGGTGCAGGCGGTGGATTCTGGTGTGCAGGTTGATGCTGCTTATTTTTATTTTATAAAAGCTTTCAACACCGTGGACAATGACATCTTACTAACAAAGCTCGCAAAAGTTGGCTGCACACCACATCTATTGCACTTCTTCGCCAGCTATTCGCAAGTTAGACAACAGTACGTAGATTATAATGGGTGTAAATCCGACCCATATTACACCTGGTCCGGTGTGAGCCAAGGCAGCAATTTGGGGCCCCTCGAATTCATCATAATGATAAACGATTTGTCGGAAGTCGTCAAACATGGCTCTTGTTTATTATTTGCAGATGACCTTAAGTTGCTGCTCGAGGTTAATAGTGAATCCGATTGCGAACGATTGCAGGAGAATATAGATAGGGTAGTGGAATGAAGTCAGGACAACAAGCTTTTCTTCAACGTGTCGAAGTGCTCGGTGATGAGTTTTACACGCGCGCGGGCCCCCTCTAGTGCACGTGGTGGGCGCCGCGCCTATGCAACGAGAGGTGCGGGATTTGGGGGTTGCTGTCACTCCTGAACTGTTGTTTCGCAATCACATTACGGGGATATGTAAAAGGGCGTTTAGAAATTTGGGATTTGTTCTGAGACACAAGACAAGGCACTTCACTACCATCGCAATAGTCAGGGTCCTGTGTGACCCATTAGTCAGGAGTCATCTGGAACATAGTGCTGTCACATGTGCTCCGCATGAGGCCAAGTAGGTACTTGGTAATGATGGAGCGCGTACAGAACAAGTTCATGCGCGACTTGTACAAGAAACTATATGGGGTATACCCGTTTTACCCGTTGATGTACCCCACTCTGTTTGTGCTCGGTATGGTCGGGTACAACCAACTCAGGGTACGACGGGAATTCACGCTTGTCGCATAACTGGTTAGGTTACTTCGTGGCATTGAGCATAACCCAACCCAACCCAGGAGTACTGCAGCGCCTGAGTGTATGTGTACCAGACCGCTACGTGTGGAGGCGGGGCGCCTCCCGCCGCTGCTTGCCGTGCCGGTTGCCAGGACCAACCTTCTCGCCAAAACACCATTGACCCGCGCAATTCGGGTTATTAACGATCTTTACTTGAAGATCGATGTATTTACATGCCATTTGAGTGAACTCGCAAAAATACTGTTGTTTAATATTTTTATGTAATAGTGTAGATTAGAGTAGGCTATAAATATGTTGTTGTTTTTATATTTTAAATATTGTGTTTTTTTTATTTAGGGAATTTAATAGTTATTATTTTTATTTTTTTAGATGTTATTTTATGTATCACTGGTTTTTTACGTTTTGCATAGTTTTAAATTGTAGATAAGTTAATTTTAAGACCGTGCTATCGCATTAGGTATACACCTGTAATGATAGTTGTAAGGGAAATTTAAATTAATAAATACACCTCTGCACAACCCTTCGGGGAAACAAGGCGTGATGTTATGTATGTGTTATGTTTATGTACCCCTATTTTTCGGGCTAATTTGATCGGACTATACAGGGTGACGTGAAGGAAACGGTGAAGGATAACATCGTGAGGAAACCGGCATGTCCTAGAACCGAAAATTCGAAGACATGTGACATCTATCAACCCGCACTGGGCCCGCGTGGTGGATTACGGCCCACTCCCTCTCACAGAGCGGAGGCCTGTGTCCCAGCAGTGGGAACATTTATAGGCTGATGATGATGATGATGATACAGGGTGACTGGTAATTTGACGTATTCCTTCCAGGACGTGTGATAGTGGGCACGCCAAAATTGCGGCGATAAGACCCCTCTTTGAGGAGTGGCTTGAGAGACGCCACGGCGTCCTCACCTTCTGCCTGACGCAGGTCCTCACCGGACACGGCTGCTTCGGGAGGTTCCTGTTTAGGATAAGGCGGGAGGAAACACCCGGGTGTCACCATTGTGTGGATCGGCCTGAGGACACGGTGGAGCATACGGTGGAGATCTGCCCGGCTTGGGCGGAGCAACGCCGTGTCCTCGTAGAGGCGATCGGCGGCGGTGATCTCTAGCGTCCGGCCCTGGTTCAGGCCATGTTACGGAGCGAGAGGAAATGGCAGGCCGTCACCTCCTTCTGCGAAGCGGTAATGCTCGCGAAGGAGGAGGCGGAACGCGTGAGGGAGAGGCAAATTTCGCGCCCTCACGCCCCTAACCGCCGCAGGAGGAGACGCCCGGGGCGGGAATCGCGAGTCGATTTCCGGCCACCGTAGGCGCGGGCTTGCGGACGGTGAGCAATGGGTAGCTCGCCGTCCGATAAGGACCAAGCCCGGGTCGACGGCGCGTTGTGTTCCACGCGCGCCTCAAAGAGATGTCAGCAGAATTGACGGATTGGCCTGCCGGGGGTTCGAAGAAAACCGATAGGGAAATCGTGGCCCCCGGCAACAGGGCAACCGAAGGAACACGGGTGGGTTTTAGTCAGTAAGAGTCTGACACGCCCTCCCGCTCCACCCAGAGCGGGAGAAGTTATTCGATAATTTACCACCCAAAAAAAAAAAAAAAAAAGGACGTGTGATAGTGTGACCCATTTACAACAGTTAAGCACCCCATAAAGCCTAGGCGAAAATTCATGGGAATCGAGAAAACCCAATTTTTATGTTATTTTGAATTTTTTCCAGAATTCGTCACTAAATACCACTTTTCTCTAAACTCTCAAATTGAATGGCCTTCTTTGCATTTCTATAGGATACCTAATACTTTAATAAACCTTTCGATGTAACCAAATTTTCTAAAACATCAAACAGGTAAAAGTTAAAGAAAGAAGTTTACTAACCATTTTCAAAAATCATTTAAGTACATGAACTTTGTCACCAGTTATCTCGAAATTTTACTATGACATTAAGCGTACAAATTACGGAGAAGACATCTTCACCTAACGAGGTACAAATGTTAAAAAAATATTTAGAGGTGCCGATGAAACAATCGATAGTGCTGGCAAAGGTCGAATTTGCTAATTGAAGAAATATTTAAAAATTGTGAGATAATCGAAGTAATTAACTAGTTTATGCCATCCCACTGAGTACTTCCCAACCTCCCAGCAATCCAACACACGGCAGGCAATCAGGTCGTCGTGACCAGATAACGGTTTTTAACATGACTCACGGTCTACTCGCTGGTCACGGTTCACTTGTCGTGTAGTTTGCATGTACACATAAACAAAACTATTAATAATTTTTGTTTAAACATGCGCACGTACATACTCTTATAGTTTGACATACGCCGACATTTGAGGCTTTAAAAAAATCCTTTATTTATCATGACTTGGCCTTAATTTCAGAAAAAATCCCAGAATGTCACATAAATTATGAATTCTTAAAAATATGAAATTGAAAAGCCTTCATTGCTAATTTATTTGAAAAAACATCGAAAACTTTTCACAGGCAAACAAAAAAAAAAAAATTGGGCCATAGTCGATAATGCGGAAAAAGACAGAATGGGGTTAAAAACTGAAAGCTCATAGCAGATGGCAGCACGGTTGTGCGTCTTTAGTCCGCCATTGTTGTTTATGTTTTCACTGTTGTGTCGATATCGTTTATACGAAAACTAGACAAAAATGTATGCGATTTGGAGTGTAGTACAACTAAAAGCGGAGTTATGGAAAAGAGATGCGTCTACCACGGGTAAAAAAGCAGATTTAGTGGAAAGGTAAATAAATAATGACCATTTTATATTTGATAGATTGTTTTGTTTACATTATTTAAAACTCCTTTTTTTGTTGAAGACTGGAGGCATACGACAGGAATAACTTGATCGGAGTTGAAGAAGAGCTTGAGGATGATAACCCTAACATTCCTGCCCTGGAAAAGTTCAGGGATGTCAATTCTAGCACTGATCTTCCAGCGCTATCTAAAACCCACATTCAAACGTTTGCTGAAAGGTAAGTTTTCATACAGTGATCAACTTATGATGCATTCACTACTTCCTTTGTGAGTTCAACTATAAAAAAAACGTGTAATATTACTACTTAATAACTGGTACTTAATTTATATTTATTTATTTTGGTGGTACTTAATTTAATGTTAATATTATTTCAGGTTTCAAATATCTCCTAAAGTGAAAATCCTCTATGAAAATAGGAGCTTGATCAAGCTAATGATCGTAACCATGCTTATTTTCATGCACAATGCAGGCACAAATGAAAAGATTAATGAATAAGACTGGTATGATATGTGAAAGTCATTGTGTATGTGCAGCTGGAAGTGGCTTGGAAGCACACTATAAACAGTCCTCCATGGTATAGAGGATATAGTATGTACAAAGATTACAATTACCTATGCATAAAGTATGCACAGAAAAATTAATGATGTTCAAACAACCAAAAACAACATCATTTTATACTGAGTATCTCCAACCAGCAATTTACGATAAATACTATGATACTGTAATAAAACCAAATTAATATTATATACAATGTTTTATTTATCTCCTTATACACAATGCATATTACATAATACATTCCCTAAAGTTACAGCACATAAGACAAACAAAAAATATCTTTGATGCGAGGGGCACAAAATTGTGATGTTTTGTCAGACATAACAAACGTTCAATGTGAACGCGTTGACTTATTTATTTATTTATTAATTAATAGGTTAGCCTACAATTGTTAACACATTAAGTACATTTCTTTTAAAACTACACGATATACATTTATAAGTGCAACAATTACTTAAAGCTAACACCACATGCACTGTATATTTGAATTTAACATTTTTATGACTGCAATTAATTTCTAATAATGGCTGATTTAGAATTATGTAAAAACAAAGCAATAATGCAATAAACTAGGATCAAATATTTGGTTTACATTAAATAATAAATTAAAAATTAAATTACATTGAAATAAATAACATTTTCAATAGTAATATTCTTCACATGACTTCCATAATACTTTATTTTGTGAGCCATTACACTTAAGTCGAACACACAAAATAGAACTTTTGATAGGTTTCAAAACCTGTGTAGAAAGCAATGATACTGTCATTGTTTCTACAGTTCTTTATAGATCCATAAATGTACACACAATTCACTAGTATGTCTTGATGATACAGTATCTTGGTCCCGCTCTGGCCCATCATCTGGCTCCAATGGTGTGCTAGGAAAAATTTATATTTCGTTAAACATTGTAAATTCCTCGTCTTATATGGCTCTTCATAACTATCACGGGCTTGAACATGGCTAGGTCCAACAATTTGATCACTATATGTATCAAAACATTGTTTTTTCTCATTTCTCTGTAACAGTCTATTTGCTCTGTCTTCAGCTAAGGGGTGGACTGGTTTGACTTTAGTAAAAGAAAAAATAGAGGGTACAGCAGTCTTCCTGAGCCTTTTTCATCTCCTAGAACAGACAAAAAGGATTTATGATCTACTTATCTATGTGCAAAACATTAAATACAAATATGATGAGTGGAAGATATATTATATTTATCTATTTAGCCCATAAAGTCCCACAGCTAGGCAAAGGCCTCCCATTTCCTTTTCCACACAGGTTTGTCCACAGTCGCTGCGGGCCAGTCCTTTCGGTAGGATTCAGTGCAGGATATGTGTTAATATTAGGCAGTAGGTAGTTTGGTATGAAGATATTAAATACAATGCAATAAAGCAAATGCTGCATAGATGCTTGCTACTTAGACATACGAGTATTTTGGTCGATTAAAAGATAATCTTAACAACACAACCTTAGTATAATGTATATAAATAAATATCCACAAATGCCTATAATGAAAACACACTTAAGTTCACTGTATTATGAAAAAGAGCATCACCTGTATACGCATTCGTCTGATAGAAGTCTTCAGGTTTAAGATGTATAGTACATAACCTCGACGAATTATTTGGTTTCCAATTTTTTCTTCGGAAAGCTCTCTCTCACACTTTTCTTCTTTTAAGATCTTTGGGGAATACATGGGTCCCCGGATTTTTACAGTCAACAGCTGCGCAAGGGGGCATATTATTTAATTAGGCGTAAAATAAGTTGATTGTTTACAAAAAATGTATGGATATTGACAGCTAGCTGTCAAATTTAAAGACGGACAATGATAGCGACATCTGAAGTGAGCAAATGGCAGTTTTTATCCCCATTGGCAATTGTTGAAATAATTTCAAACCTGATTGCTGTTTGTTATTCAAAAGTTTTGTTTAAAAACTTTTTACAAAAAAATACCACCGACTTCCAAAAAAAAACACTACAAAGTAAAAAATAACTTTAATTTCGGAAGTCGGTGTCTTGGGTCTTGCATTTTCGTTTTTTGCCACCGACTTCCGAAATTAAAGTTATTTTTCACTTTGTAGTGTTTTTTTTTGAAAGTCCGTTGTTTTTTTTTTGTAAAAAGTTTTTATTTTTCACTTGTTAGTTAGGGTACCTACCCACACACATTCGAATACCACTACCTGCTACCAGTGACAGGAACTTATCATATCATCTACATACTAAGTGGGAAAAAAATACCAATTTTTTATGTAAGTATGTCCGCCGATTTCTCCGTCATTTGTAGACCGATTTTGAAAATTATTTTTTTGTTTGAAAGGATATGCTCTCAAATTAGTTCCATATAAATTTTATTAACTTTGCTTGGGAACTTTTTGAGTTAGCTACAAAATACGTATTTTTTTTCCACTTAGTATGTAGATGATATAAGTTCCTGCCACTGGTAGCAGGTCGAACGTGTGTGGGGTAAGTACCACAACTAAAATGTGAAAAATAAAAACACTACAAAGTGAAAAATAACTTTAGTGTAGTGTTTTTTTTTTTGGAAGTTGGTTGTTTTTTTTTTTGTAAAAAGTTTTTTAAAGTATGCCATTTTCATTTCTTATGAACTGACGTTTATTCTGGTACTAATAGCTTTTGCCCGCGGCTTCGTCCGCATGAATGTCGGAAAATATCCCACAGGAACGTGCTACCCAGATTCTGAGTATCTTGTGTCCTAACCCAGGTAACGGCCTATCCTATGCCTTTCATCTAGAAATCCGTTCAGCCGTTACGGCATGAAAAGGTAACAAGCAGATTATAAATCTGTTTTAGGGTTCAGTACCTCAAAGTATTTTTTTTAACCCTTCAAGGATGACTTCGTTGTCTGTCAAGACTCTGTTTCTCAGGAACGCGTGGAGGCATCAAGTTGAAATAGATATCAAAAACTTAGATCTACGGTTTCTTGGATCCGTAACGAAAATCAAACTTCCAAGTCAACGCAATAAAAAATACGGCCATTTATGCCGCACATTTTGACACTCGCAAATAAACCAGTCTATTTGGTCATTTCCGTTGGCTCAGCAGCGTGAAGTTTGGCGAGAAGCAAGGTCACGTAAAGAGGAAAATCCGAATTCTTCAATCCGGGATCAAAAATTCATAGACCGTGTCTTGAAGTAACATTTAGTTTGTATTTCATTCAAAGGTACTCTCGACTCTACTAAAAGTTATTTTTTTTATTGAAAAGCTAAGTTTGTCCTTCAATCCTGATTTGGAAATTCGGGCAGCCGAGCAAGCACAGCTTCGAGACGAAACCTTCAGGGCACAAATCTTCAAAAGGTCATGGCCATCCGGCTAGCCCGAGGATACCGCACGGTCTCCTACGAGGCGGCGAGCCTCCTTGCCGGATTACCGCCATGGGATCTAGAGGCAAAAGTCCTCGCGCACATCTGGGAGTGGCGCGAGGAGGTGAAACTCCGCTGCCGTGAGAAATCACGGCTCAGCGGACAGAGCTTCGGCGGTATCTCATGGCGTCATGGAGAGTGCGATTGTCGCAACCCAGTGCTGGACACGCCACAATTGCAGCGATAACTCTCTAGCCACTCCTCAAAGAGGGGACTCTTTGAGGAGTGGCTAGAGATGCGCCACGGCGTTCTCACCTTCCACCTGACGCAGGTCCTCACCGAACACGGTTGCTTCGGGAGGTTCCTGTTCCGGATAAGGCGGGAGGAAACGCCACCATTGTGTGGATCTCCCGGAGGACACGGTAGAGCATACGGTGGAGGTCTGCCCGGCTTGAGCGGAGCATCGCCGTGTCCTCGTGGAGGTGATCGACGGCGGTGATCTCTAGCGTCCGGCCCTGGTTCAGGCCATGGTACGGAGCGAGAGGGCATGGGAGGCCGTCACCTCCTTCTGCAAAGCAGTAATGCTCGCGAAGGAGGAGGCGGAACGCGTGAGGGAGAGGCAAATTTTGCGCCCTCACGCCCCTAACCACCGCAGGAGACGCCCTGGGCGTCGGGAATTGCAGGCCGATTTCCGGCCACCGTAAGCGCGAGCTTGCAGACGGTGAGCAATGGGTAGCTCTTCGTCCAATAAGGACCAGGCCCGGGTTGACGGCGCGTTGTGTTCCACGCGCGCCTCAAGAGATGTCAGCAGAACTGACGGGGTCCGCTAGGGCCGATGCCTGCCTGGGTTGCGAAGAAGTCCGAAAGGGATTTCGTGGCCCCCGGCAACATGACAACTGAAGGAACACGGGTGGGTTTTAGTCAATAAGAGTCTCATACGCCCTCCCGCTCCGCCCATAGCGGGAGAAGTTATTTGATAATTTCCCAACCAAAAAAAGTACGAATAGGTCGAATTTCCAAAAATCCGTTCTTAGCGGACGTCTACATATTATAAACTACCTCCCTGCCAAATTTCATCTTTACGTCAAGCGGTTTTCGATATTTCGTGATGAATGTGTGAATGAGTGAGTGACCTATCGCTTTTATATATTTAGATTAGAAGATAGATAGACTAAATAAATTGCCGGGAAACGGAAATTAACCAGGTGGCAATTGCTTCATTTCAGAATATCGCGGAAGGATGCATGGAATCGTTACTTAAGGCAGAAAAGAAAGGAGGCTGTACCTAGCAGTAGTAGGTACAGTAGGTGATTCTGAGAGCAATGATGAAACAGAATATTACCTATTTTCATGAATTATTCAACAAGAAACCAAACTCCGCCTCTTTTAAAATCATCCATCCTGGCCGAATAGAAACAAAAAAAAAACATAGCACTATTTCTTTTTTCAAATACGAACACGTGTTCTTATTCTAACAACCCTGTCAAATTGCCCAATCAAAGGCGTTGTTCGTATTAGGATTAAATCGACTAACAGTAATTGGATATGTCCCTACCCTATTTATACGCAGTCGAGTACTCGATTCTAGCCACAAAGAATCCTGACTCGTTAATCCGCACTGATTTGTTTTAAGCTCTATTGACTTTACAGGGTGTTGGCTAAGCAATAAATGTATTCGTTTTATGTTAAAAATTATTTATTTAATTAGGTTAAAAGAAGATGCTTATGGTTTTGACATGTCGAGAGGATAAATGAAAGGCGAGTAACAAAGGGGACGCCCTAGAAGGATAAATAGTGACCTTATTGGTGATGTTCTTCAGAAAGGTCAGGTGCGTAGTACTCGCAACCGGCGTGCGTGTATGACCAGATATATGAACGTAAACGAAGCAAAATGAGTACTATGTAGGGGTCATAGAGGTGGCGTTCTATAGTTTTTGCTACCCCCCACGGGACGAAGGCGTGAGTTTATGTATGTGTATTGTAAACGGAACAGTAGAAAAGAGTTATATAATATGTTATTTTCGTATGTTTACTGTCGTATAGTTAATTGATTCAGGCGCGACCTTGTGGAAATCCATTATAAAATACAACAGACGTGGATATATTTAGTAACCTGTTCCGCTTAGCTATTTCTAAAGAGCCATAAAAAAACTCTTGAAAGAAATCGACTCGCGTTTCACCTCTCAACGAGGCATCCTCAGGATGACGATTGACTTGTCGCGAACCCGCACGGCGTGTTGCCACACCGAGCGCTGAACGCAGAGTGAGTGTGTGTGAGTGTTTCAGGAGTTGCCCGAAGACTGCCTGACCTGGGAATCGAACCTAGAAACTCATGCACGCTTGTGCTAGACCGACGAAGCAGTCGAAAACAATATCATTCACATTAAAAGAGGTTCGCAATCACATCAAAACCAGAAACTGGCCTGAGGATTCGAATGAGTTCCTAATCCTATTAGCTCTGCGCAATGAAGCGACTACTTAGTACGTAATAAACAGTGTGTACTAGTTTACTAGTTCGTAGATGAAACACTTGGCACCTAGCTAATCGGCTTTAATGAACCGTTACTTTAGGCTATTCATTAGACAGGAATATTTAGGGTTAATTTCACAAATGAAACTGAACGCGATCCACACATCTAAACCGCGTTCAAGAGCTGTCAGTGTCATCATTGTTTATTTATTTAGGATCTCCAACAAATCGGGTATTAAGTTGGTATACCCCTTCACTTATAGGAGACCACAGCATGCACAATAAAGTTAAAAACTAAGCTAACGAAGTTAAAACATTAATAAAAAGGTAAAATTTGGAAAATAAAATGAATTTTTGAAGGACTTAAAAAAAATATATGTGTCGGAGACGGGTATGTGACTCTTCGTTATTATCAGCGATATTTTAACTATTGTGGGCGTAGTGCGGTTAATACGCAATAAAAAAACCGTTTGCAGTTCAGTTTATTAAAATCAAAAATTAACACAATGATCACAAATTACAATTAACACAATAACTGAGCACCACGAATCGAGAACAGTTTCGCGACGTCTTAACTCCGATGCGATCCGAGGCTGAATCCCATCTCGACGACTTTAGGTGTGGGTAGATCACGTCCTGTCGCCAGCGGCGCGCTTGCGATTCGTTTCGTGTCCGTACTAATGACCGGATCCGACATATATATCCCATCAAAAACATAAATGTGAAATTGGGAGCCAAGTTCAATAAATATGGTTGTCGACTTCACCGACAAAAGAATTGAGATCTAAATGGGTGCCAAGTTCTGTAGATAATCCTGAAATTTATTTTTAAGAACATGCAACTTTCTAAAATAAAATTAAAACACAAATTCTTGTTTTTTCTGCTATAACAATGTTTGCTATTTAAAAATATAACTTGTTAAATTTGAACAGTCGAATTATTTACACAAAGCACTTAGGATAAATTGAAGCTCAAGATTTGACTTGGCTAGTTTTTACGTACAAGTTATCTTACAACTTTATATTTGATTTTATATTTGTCTACAGTGTCGTGGTGCAAAAGAACTAAAACAAACAGGGTAACTTTTTATGCCGGTGTGCGTTACAGCTACGTCTTACACTCGCGCCACATCATTGTGCTGTAATTGTATGTGCGTGCATTAAGCGGCTAACAGTTGGACGCTATTTTTTCATCGACTTTACAGCTTTGACTGTCTACCTAGGCATATTTAATTATTATTATTTAATTTTAAGTAGGCACTCAACATCAAATAAGTCATTCATGATGTGACCTGTAAGAAATTGGTACACTAGTCTATAAGTTTATTGGATGTATCTCATATCTTTGTTTCGGTGTACTCAATTGTTGGTGAGTCAAATAAATAAAATAAAATGATTTTAAAACGTTTTATAAACTAAAACGTGTTCCACATGGCTTAAATACGATATTTATTGTAACACGCGGGTAATGTACGAGATGCATTGACGCGAACAAATAATTCGGGGTGTTTACGAGATAAACGCACGAGTTTTATCATTGTTTTATACAGAAAAACGTGTTTCACATGGCTCAAATACGATATTTATTGTACCACGCGGGTAATGTACGAGATGCATTGACGCGATCAAATAATTCGGGGTGTTTACGAGATAAACGCACGAGTTTTATTATTCAAATATTTTATAGTTTTATACAGAAAAACGTGTTTCACATGACTTACCTATATACGATATTTATTGTACCATGCGGGTAATGTACGAGATGCATTAACGCATTCGGGGCGTTTACGAGATAAACGCACGAGTTTTATCATTCAACTATTTTAATGGTGTAGTCCGCGAGGCTACGCTTAGGTATGTATAATAAGGTACATTATCGTGGTCAATTCTATCTTTTTGCAGACCGCAAAACTGATGAAACAATACAATGTCACCTCTCTTATTAAAATACCTAACAATACAGTAAATCAAGCAGGTGTACACATTTCTATTGAGTACAGATGTTATTAAAACATCTTGCAGCCTACTGATCCTCTTTTACCTTTGAAAAGTCTGAAATTTGTCCAGCTAGTACATTACGTGATTTGATTAAATCAACTAAGTACATTCAGAGAGCATTAGGGGAAATAATACTAACTCAGTAAATTCATTGAAAAAAAAAAAAAAAAGCTACTAGACATGCCTCGACATCCACTACACTACTAACGCTAAAGGAGTGTCAATAGATGTAATAAGGCAAACAGCAGGCTAGACTAATAGCTCTTTTCTACCTTTCGCTAGATTTTTTTATAATAGGTCAAAAGCGAATTTATTTATTATTTATTTATTACAAGGTAGCTTCACAGCTGACAGTACCTAAGTATAACATTATTATTATTCTAAACATTACGCCAATTACGAAGTACACAGAAAAATGTGAAATACAGAGTGACACAATTATTAATATTTAAAGTGTGTGCGGGCGTGTATCTGTGCGGTGTAGGTTGCAATGTGTGTGAAGGTGTGTGTATTTTTGCGTACGTATGACTAAACTGGCACTACTGAGTTCGCTGGGTATCTGGCGTTTGATGGAGGATGTGGATAATTTCTTTTTTAAGTTTGTTCCGTGTGGTATTGAAAGGATCTAATATTGGGAATTTATCATTATATAATGCAGGTAGACGTAAGAATGGTGACATCTTTAGATAATTAGTGGAGGCCGATGGTACTGATAACAAAGTGGTATGTCTGGTACGTCTGAGTGGGACGTTAAAGTTTATTCTGCTGAGCAGTTGTGGACAGTCGAATTTATTGTTAAATATGAATATGAATTTGCTCATGTTGTGCTTAAGATGAACAAAATAATATGTTACTTCATATTGTTATATGAAGTACTAATAACTATTACGTGCTATAAATAAGTATAAAACTAAATTAGACAAGAAGTTCAATGAATAATTTGATATGATGGTATTATGGTAATTTGATTAAAACTTTTTTAGAAGCTGGACAACATCACAACTCATCATGTTAATATTGGACATAAGTCCAATATTAACATGATGAGGTTCATGTTCATGATATTTATTTATTATTGCCATTTTATTATGTCATTTGTGTCTAAAAACTAAAAGAATTTAATTTGTTATTTTATTTATAATTTCATTTTCGGAATCTCAATTTTCCTCATAAACTCTCAACATCTGCAATGTAAATTTTATATCGAGAACGAAGCCTAAAGTACGAGTATAATAAATGATCAAACGAACTTACCTGTTGTGAAGTTCGATCATTATTATACGAAGGGCTTCGTTTCGTTTTCTCAGTAGCAGCTCGGAGTCTGGATTTGTGCCCGGTTGATGGCAATAGGCTCGCCCCCTATTACATGGGACTTAAACATAACTGGCGAAATGTGGGTGTACCTGCTACAGGGACACCTCTGCCCAACCCTTCGGGGAAACAAGGCGTGATGTTATGTTATGTGGCTTCGTTCGAAGATAATAAGGAACCCTCCCTACCCTACCCCAGAAAAATTGAGATTCTCTTCTTACTCTAAAATAATGACAGATGACGTTTAAAGCGTGAATAGCTACACTTGTGCGTTTAGTTTTTGCTTTCAGCTTTAAATATGCGATTGGTTGTCGACTGACGTGAGGAAGCTGCAATGTAAATTTTATATCTTCGAACGAAGCCCTTCGTATAATAATGATCGAACTTCACAACAGGTAAGTTCGTTTGATCACTTATTATATAATTATCTACGAAGCTCACAAATTACCCATGTTATGTCTATTTTACAATTTAGTTATGTCGTAAGCTTTCCACCAGAGATGTGCTACAGTCTTGTCAGTGTATAAACAGCCAGTGTGAACAAAAACAAAATACCTATAAGCGGGACGACCCGCGGCGGTGACGCGGTGTGTTCCATTAATTAAAAATTTAAAAAAACTTTTCTACAAAATACATAACCGACTTTCAAACTATAAAATGAAAAATAACTTTAATTTGGAAGTCGGTGTCTTTGGATCAGTATTTTAGTTTTTTGACACCGACTTCCGAAATTAGTTATTTTACACTTTGTAGTTTGGAAGTCGGTTATATTTTTTGAAAAAAGTTTTTTTTTTACTTTTTAGTGGTTTGTTTTGTAATTTATCTAAGTTACAATAGCCTTATGTCAACTGCTCATCAAAAATACCCAAATCGCTATAGATGTGCCTTTAATATTTGAAGAGTTCCCTCGATTTCTCCAAGATCCCATCATCAGATCGTGACCAAATTACAGTGGGACCATTTTGAAAGTATACCCTTTAAAACAAAAAAAGATTTTTTAAATCAGTCCCGCCGTCTTTGAGTAATCAGGGAATAAACATTAAAAAAAATTCCCGACGAATTGAGAACCTCCTCCTTTTTTTTGAAGTTGGTTAAAAAGAAAACACACACAACACAAACAACATAATACTCACAAAACTCATGTTATTATTATAATTTTAGAAAAACTACAACTTTTTACTTTCCTAAATTCGAAATGAAAAGTAGAGTGATGTTTAACACGGGTCAAAGTCATAAATTCCCACTCGGACTATAGCCGCTCTCGCTGCACTCGGGCGTCTAAATATCTCGTATGGGAATTGATTCCTTTCGACCCTTGTATATCAATCTACTATTCAGACCGGCTTAAGCCGATTCTGCGTTGATAAGTGTGGCCACTCCCTTAGTCGACAACAACAACAAATAAAACAACTACTTCGAGAAATTATTTATTCTGTTCTTTCAGAGGCATATTGTGTTTGGTTCACTTCGTACATTCTACGTTAGTTTATTTATTTTGGCCATCAGGTCCTGGATTTGTACGGACAGCTTTCCGACCGTGCAACACATCTCTTGCAGGGCATCCACCATCGAAGTCTGTCTTTTCGGGCTATCGGATTCTTCGCCACATATAGATGAATTTGAGTTTTTACCTGGAACGGAACATATTTGTGAACAGAAGCCGATATCGATGGGCGAAGATCGTCATTCATTGGATTCATCGGATTCAGGGCAGCCCGCGAAATTCAAATTTTCTTACGATTTTTGCAATTTGCAGGTCAGTATCATGTTGTACGTTGATCTAAGTATGATTTCATAAAATCATGACATTTGACACCTTTGCTAACTTATGGAGTTGTATTGCTGATTGTAATGATTATAATCGAGTAAAGCCATATTTTTTACGGCCGCGAATAACATGATACCTACTGGCAAAAAACTAAAAAACATTTGAATTTCGTGGGCTACTTTAGCGCATCTTTAATGTTTGCAGGGCTAATAGGGCCACAGATAGCACAAGACAGGGAGGGAAAAATGACAGGCTTTTGCTCAGCCGTGGGACACAGTCGTTAAAAAAAAAACTATATCAGACGCTTCCCTTTTGCCTTTCTTTCAAAGAGAACATCTGAACACAAAATGATTCAAAAGCAAAAAATGAATTCCTTAGTGTTATCCATCCAACAATGGATTTCGATTTCGGCACTAAATATGTTAATGATTCATATCTTTGGGAAACATAAATAAATTAAATTAAAATCTTTTATTTCAGACCCACAAATATAGTCCATTTGGTTAGTATACACACGACTTAGAAACTAGTGTTAGTTCTAGTAAATAAATCAAACAAAAAAAAAAAACTTAAGACCTTTTTACTACAAATGATTAAGATAATTAATTGATTCAGGCGTGACCTTGCGGAAATCCATTATAAAATACAATAGACGTGGATATATTTAGTAACTTGTTCCGCTTAGCTATTTCTAAAGAGCCATAAAAAAACTCCTGAAAGAATCGATCGGGATCGGATCGGAATTTCTTTCAGGAGTTTTTTATGGCTCTTTAGAAATAGCTAAGCGGAACAAGTTACTAAATATATCCACGTCTATTGTATTTTACAAATGATTACTAAAAATTAACTTAGAAGTTAGAACTTGTCTTTGTCTTCGACCACGTAACAATAAAGAATAATAATGACTCTTATACCTATTAACACTGATGTAATTTGAAAACATTGTAGAAACCATTTATTTTTAAAAGAGTATTCTTGCCGGCTCTTCTATGGAGAAGAGCCGGCAAGAAAGGAAGGAAGCGACCAATTGGAACCGTGCACCTAGTTTCTGACGTTTCATAAGTGCCCTTGTAGGTTTATGTGAAATAAAATATATTTATTTTGATTTTTTTTATTTTGAGTGTAATATACAGTGTGTTAGTCAGACGGTTAAACATACGGAAATGCCGGATCAGTGAGGTTGTCTGCTACATGTTATGGTCCAATAACAAGAACCAGGCCACAAATTAAAAAAAAAAAACGTTATTTGTCGTTGCATAGACTTTAACATCAATATTATCATTAAAAATAACAAAACTGACAACATTTGGCTCGGCGTCGACTCTCAACCGCGTTCGAACTGTCAGCAAGGGCGGATCCAGCCTCCAGCTCGAGTCAGGGGGGTTAGATAGTTGGGGTCCAGTCAGGACAGTTTCCAATCAGTGGCAGACTAAGCCAGTCGGGGGCCCAGGACAGCAAAACAAAATGAGGCCCCGTGGTCTTCTCAGTTTAGGTATGTTGGTATTTCTAGTAACATTTAACAAAAAAACAGGCCAAGGGCGTGTCGGACTACGCACAATGAAGGGTTCCGTTTATTTTATTTTATTTTGTTATCTGTTTATGTATAATTCATTAAACCTAACTTGGTTTCCGTACATCTGTTTCGGGTGACCAGTGAAAATCAGCGCTGTGCTGTGGCTCCCCATAGCACAGCATCATGCTGAGTGGAAGCCTTCTTGTCACAGTCATGACGTGCCAGCAGCTGCCGACTATTTCTGTTTTCTGCTCGTGATTATATTTAAATCTATTGTGTTTTATTTTATTGTTCTACTCGAGTAATTATCTTTTTTGTGCACGTGTTTCTATGACAAATAAACTTATTTTTATTTCTTTCTTTCTTTTATCCGATAAGGATTCCGTTTTTTCGTTTTGAGATACAGAACCCTAAAAATTACAATGACAGCAAAAAAAAAAACAAGAATAATGTGCGTAATTACAAAACAAAACATGCTGGCTGTGAAAAATTTAATTCAAGAGAATAGGCGAATTACATATGAAGAGGTTCAGCATATACTGCCGATTGGATCGGGAAGTGTGCATGAAATTCTACACAGGCATCTTCGGTTATGGAAGATAGTTTAAGATATCATTACGGGTGATGAATCTTGGATTTATCAATATGATCCAGAAATTAAGCGTCAGTCGACCGTGTGGGTGTTTCAAAATGAACCAACGCCTACCAAAGAGAAGCGAGCCAGAAGTGCAGGCAAAATTTTGATGTATGTTTTTTTTTTTGATGGGTTTTCTGGTGTCAGTACCCTGACGAAATCAAAAGATCATCAATACTGAATGGTGAAATGTTTGCCAGAAGTTTTTACTACTGCAAGCAGCAAGCGACCGAACACTGGCCTTCGTGGGCTACTGCTTCACCACGACAACACGCTGGCTAACTCGGCGCTTAAAACAAGGGACTTTCTGGACAGCACACCGGTCAAATTTATAGGATATCCTCCTTACAGTCCCGATTTGGCACCGTGCGACTTTTTCTTGTTCCCCAAAATAAAAAATCAACTCAAAAGAAAACAGTTTTCATCATCTGATCTTCAGGCAGGCGCGGTCGCAGCCCAAGATTTTGGGGGGGGTCACCATGGGTGCCGAGGAATATTTTTAGGGAGGTACATTTTGTTGGTCTAGTGGTCGCAAGCGCAACTACTGGGTACAACTCCACATTACATGCTATTCAGGGACGCAGCTTTTACATACGGGGGGGGGGGGGGGGGGGGTTAGTTGCGGGCAAATGGGGTTAGCAACTGTCATAGTGGCACTAGCATAGCTTTAACCAAAATAGAAGATTTTTTTAAGGAAACATGTTTTTTTACAACAGTTTTTTCAATATTATAAACGCAGTCAACAAGGGAAGCCGAAACACAACACAAACTTGATACTTAGCTTAGGTGAAACCTATGCTAGCGCGATCTAAACTAAAGTTGCAACGCAGCACTTATTGATAGATAGTAGGTATTACAACGGTAGATTAAGAGAAGAGCGAGCAAAGCTAGCTTGACAATTTAAACAGCCAGTCTTGGATAGGTTAGGTTTTGTTAGATATTTTCAATTCTAAGAACTCTTTTTAATTGAATGCAGAATGCAAGAGCGAGCGTAGCGAGCTCGAAAATTTTGCACACACTCGGATAGTTAAGATTTTATTTTGATCATTCCAAAAGAACTAGAAATTAGTTGCTTTTTCGCTTATGAAGAAAAGCTCAAGAATTAAGAGAATGTAGAAGGCAAGAGCGAGCGAAGCGAGCCTGAAAATTTTTTACTCCTCCCTGAAAAGCATCTGTTTTTAACCGACTTCCAAAAGGAGGAGGTTCTCAATTCGTCTGTATGTTTTTTTTTTTTTTTTTGTTTGTTTGTTACGCGATTACTCCGCCAATTATGAATGGATTTTGATGATTCTTTTTTTGTTTGGTAGATCATACTTCAGAGGTGGTCCCATATAAATTTTATTAACTTTGCTTGGGTAGTTTTTGAGTTAGCTTCAATTATACGTATTTTTTCCCACTTAGTATGTAGATGATATGATAACTTCTTCTCACTGTTATTTACATAGCAGGTAGTGGTGTAGGTATTCGAATTTGTGTGGGGTAGGTACCACAACTAAAAAGTGAAAAATAAAAACGTTTTACAAAAAAAAAACAACCGACTCCAAAAAAAACACTACAAATTGAAAAATAACTTTAATTTCGGAAGTCGGTGACAAAGAACGAAAATTCAAAACCAAAGACACCGACTTCCGAAATTAAAGTTATTTTTCACTTTGGAGTTTTTTTTTTGAAGTCGGTTGTTTTTTTTTTTGTAAAAAGTTTTTCTTTTGACCATTATACTGAAATAGAACTTACTGTTATGAAGAAAAGCTTAAACTCAACAGTTTTACAGTACCTAAGTAGTTTAGGTTTTGGAATCTGGCCTTTACCTTAGACTTTCAAACCTTACGTAGTAGGTATGAGCGGGGTGCCCAAATTTCCGAGTTTGCGTCGCTCGCTCTTGCGTGCCAAGATACTCTAATTTTTATAATTGAACGATTTTTGGTAGGGGAAAATCTTATGGGTTCGCGTCACCGACATGTATGCTAATGTTAATAACTAAACTAACCAGACTAATGTTAATAATATTGATTTACAAATTGTAAAATTTTAATTTATAATCCTACAATAAATTAGAAAATTAAAAACAAAACAGTATTTCATAGTTTTAAGTTTTCACTTCGGTCGGCCTATTTTCTTAATGTTTTTGGATAATATGTCCATCTTAACTGCAGGTACCTACTTGAGCCACGGTAACCTGTGGCTGTAGTACCTACCTACAGTTTTAAAAGTTAGTTATACATGTAAATCATTCAGGATCCCGACAGCATGAAAGATTTTGGGGGGGGTCATGACCCCCAGGACCCCCCCCCTCGGACCGCGCCTGTCTTCAGGTGATGAAAACTGGCTGCATTTGAGAGCACTGGCTGCATTTGAGAAGGAGATTGGAGAGGTGTCTGATGCGGACTGGAAAATGTATTATAAAAATTGGCTGAGACGTATAAAACTGTGTATAGACGCCAATGGAGAGTACTTTGAAATGATATAATAAAAAAAATTATAACCTGTAGTATATTTTTTTTCTAGTATCGCAAAACTTTCTGAGTGCCCCACGTAATCTAGTTTAAATTTATTTCACCCCATGGGAGATGGCACTGCAGTTGCACATGCAATCCAGCCTGCTAGCGATCTTTTTTAGGATATTTTTGGAGCTGGCCCGCACTCTGCGCACCCCCCGATGCACACCTAATTCGCATCGTTGCATAAAAGCAATTAATATGTGCTTCCGCGAACATTCCCGATGCGCTACAAAAACGGGGCAGCCCCACCAATACCCTGAAAGCGTTGTTGGTTTAAAAAAAAAAAAAAAAAATCAAAATCATTTATTTGCCTGAATAAGGTACAGAAGGTTGGTAAAATGTACAAAATTGTTCTCTTATTCTGCCTTTAATTTCGGCGTGCAAATATAAAATAAGTTACATTTTATTTAAATTTATTATTGATCATAATCATGCAGTCATTAAACAGATAATCCCATTAAAATTGTATTAAGTATTGAATTAAATAAATGTCAACATAATGAAAAAAATAATAAAAATAACAAGTAATAATAAAATAAAATGTTAATCATAAATGTCAATAATAATCATGTCAATAATGGGAGAGATTCGCCACACAATAACAATAATAACGACGAGAGCGCCGTGCAATGATTGTAGATATCGCTGTCCCTCATGACGAGAATCTCGTGAAAGCTGAGAAAGATAAAAAAATCAAGTATCTTGACTTAGCACACGAGGTTATCGACATGTGGGATGTGGACCCTGCGATCATTGTACCGATAATCGTTACGGTTAATGGCCTAATAGCGAAGAGCCTCGACCAACACCTCAGGAGGCTCTCATTGCGCGGCTGGGTCAAGGGCTTGATTCAGAAAGCAGTACTCCTAGACACGGCACGCATAGTGAGGAGGTTCCTCTCTCTAGAGCCCTGACCACCGGCAGCTTGGACCCTGTTCCTGATGCCGATGGGCCACTATTTTTTATATTTTTAAATGTTTTTTTAATGATTTTAATAAAAATATTTAAAAATGTATTTTATAATGTAAAAAAATTAATAAATGAACAATAATAACAATTTAGAAAGACCGTGCAATTTACAAAATTTACAATTTATAATCTAAAAACTCATGTACACTATAAAAGCATTTTTCAATTAAAAACCTCGTCAAATTACTTTTAAATCTAGAAAATGGTAGCGTTTTAATGGAATTTGGTATTTATTATACAATTTTATGCACATAATATAGCTGTTTTTACCTGTAAATGTGAGATTCGTCCTCGGTTGAAATAACTTATTAGTATACATAGATCGTGGGGCATAGTAGCTTGTCGCTTGCTGAAAAAGTCTCTTATGTTTGAAAACAAATATACAGGATTCTAATATATAAATAGATGGCAGAGTTAGTATTTTATATTTCCTAAAGAATGGACGACATAACTCTATTTGCTTCAACCCAAATATAGCTCTTAGACACTTTTTTTGCATTACGAATGCTTGATCGATCTCCACACAACGACCCCACAGGATAATACCATACCTTAGAGTAGAGGTTATATAGCCATGGAAAGCCGTTATTGCGGAATTTCTAGATACCTCGCAGCTAATACGCCTCAAAGGGTATATAAAATTATTTATTTTAACACAAATGTCGTTTAAATGATTTTTCCATGAGCAAAATTTATCTAAATTTATTATAAGAAACTTGACAGAGTCAGTTTCTACCAGGGCGACCCCTTTATTAGATATATTTAGGGCCTGCGGTTTTGATCGATAGGTATGAAATTGCATAAATTTTGTTTTATTAATATTAACTTTTAAATTATTAGCCTCTAGCCACTCTATAGTTCTTTGAAGAGCACTGTTTATTTCTTGTTCATACGAACTTTTATCGTGCCCTTTGATAATAATTGTAGTATCGTCGGCAAACAGTACAAATTTATGATTTATACCTTCTGGGAAATCATTTATGTAGAGCAAAAACATTGGCGGCCCTAAAATACTGCCCTGTGGCACGCCATACCTATTATACTTAAACGAAGATTGGCATGATTCTAACGTTTTAGTTTGGTCATTATAATTCGTTACTTCCACTGATTGTACTCTGTCGGACAAATAAGATTCCAGCCAGTTATATGCCGTTCCTCTGATTCCATATATGGAAACCTTTTCCAATAATCGTTCATGGGAGACATGATCAAACGCTTTACTCATATCCATGAATAAAACTGTAACAGGTATTTTCTTGTCAATACAGTCTGTTATTTCTTTTATTAATTGAAAGGCTGCCAAAGAAGTACTTCTATTTTTACGAAACCCATTTTGTTCATCCTTAATAATCTTATACTTTTCAATGAAGTTTGCTAATTTGTTGTGAAACGCTTTTTCAAAAACTTTAGAAAATGTTGGTATCAAAGTCACGGGTCTGTAATTGTCCATTTGAGTGCTATCCCCTTTTTTAAATATTTGTTTCACTACTGATCTCTTTAATAAATCGCGAAATATTCCTTGTTCTAGAGAGAGGTTAACAACATGTAGAAGTGGCTCTAGAATTATATTAACTGACATTTTTATGATGTCAGTGCGAACATTATCATAACCACTAGCTTTGGAATCGTTTAGAGATATCACTATTTTTTTAAGGTCACTGCCATCTAGTGGGTACAAAAATATTGAACTACTGATTGAATCAATATGATCCATTTGTTTTAATCTTGAATCTTCTTTATTATCAAAGCTGTTATTGGTAACCGTGTTAGTGAAAACATTATTGAAATGGTTTGCAATAGGATCAGGACTTATACAGTCACTGTTGTCCATAGTAATTTTTAAAATACAGGAGCGTTTTAAGACTATGCCAGTATGCTTTTTTATTAAATTCCACGCTGCCTTACACTTACTCTGGGCTTTATTTATGTATTTGGTATTATTATTTTTCCGAGACGTTAAAATGCATTTTTTCAGTAAATTACAATAGCTTTTGTACTTGTTTTTATGAGGTTCATTATTTTTATATTTTAATTTATAGTGTAATTTACTCTTATTCCTACAGCTTATTTTTATACCTTTAGAAAGCCAGTTTAATTTATTTAATGCTTTATTTGTAACTTTTACGCGAATGATAGGAAAACATAAGTTATAAAATAGCAGAAATGTATCGATAAATTTGTGGAATGCTTCGTTTGTTGAGTTTTCTTCAAATACGTCACTAAAAGTCAGACATGAGATTGTGTTTAAAAATTTTTCCTTATTACTATAGTCTCGTTTAAATTGATACCACCATTTTAAAACTGGCTGTTGTATTTTTGTAACAGCCCAAGAATATGATTGGGCTGAGTGATCCGATAAACCTAAATTATGTATTTTTGCACACCCTTTTTCTATGCTGGTTATGATGTGATCAATGCAAGTTTGTGTCTTTTCTGTTACTCTAGTAGGTGTCAAGATAGCATGTTTTATGTTGTAACTATTTAGCAAGTAATTATATTCCCTACTTTCCTTTGACTGTTTTAAAATATCGATATTTGTATCCCCACAGATAATAATTTTCTTTCTTGTATTACGACACAACATCCTCAATAGAGTCTCGAGTTTATTAAGAAATATCGTAACATTCGACGAAGGGGTTCTATATACAGCAAGTTCAAATTAATGGTGTCAATTCACTCGGTCTAAAAGTAAAAATGGGTGTTCCACAAGGCTCGATATTGGGTCCTTTCCTCTTTTTAGTATTGTATATTAATGATCTACCCCATCTATTAACAAACCAACCTCAAATGGTGTTATTTGCTGACGATTCTTCCCTAATTTTTAAGATAAATAGACGTGCATCAAATCTTGACGACGTAAATAACGCCCTACTGCAAGTCCAAAATTGGTTCACTGCTAATAATTTAGTATTAAATGGGAAAAAAACTAAATGCATAAGATTTGCTTTACCAAATGTTAAAAGTAGTGATTGTGACATAGTATTGAATAAAGAGAAACTAGAATTCGTCGATAAAACTGTTTTCCTGGGGATCACGCTCGACTCAAGGTTGCAATGGGGTCCTCATTTAACATCTCTTACGGGACGGCTAAGTTCAGCAGCATATGCTGTGAGAAAAATCCGTCAATTTACTGATGTAGATACCGCGAGACTAGTCTATTTCAGTTACTTCCATAGTATTATGTCTTACGGTATTTTACTATGGGGACGGGCGGCAGATATCGAGTCTATTTTTATTCTGCAGAAGAGAGCCATCAGAGCAATATATGGCCTCCGCAGACGCGATTCTCTAAGGGAACTGTTTAAAGATATTAACATCATGACGGTACCTTGTCAATATATCTATGAAAACATCATGTATGTAAGGAAACATCTAAGTCTTTTCAGTAAAAGAGGTGATAGACACAATTATAGGACTAGAAATAGGGACCAATTAGTTCAACCGGGTTTCAGACTGGCTAAAGTAGACTCATCCTTCATGGGGTACTGTTTAAAATGTTATAATAAAATACCTCCCCACATACTCCAACTGAACGAAACGAAATTTAAATCTTGTATAAAACGCACACTATGCTGCCAAGCATATTATAAGTTGGGGGATTACATCGCTGATAAAAATCCTTGGCTTAGCGCAGGTCCAGCTCCACAAGGGCACATAAATTAATTTATGAGCATTCGAAAGTGTTGTTGCGGCTGATGAAGATTGTAAAAACTATCTTTCTTTGTATAAATTCAATCTCTTTGTATTGTATAATTGCATATCACATGTGTGGGCATTGTGACCACGTACATTCCATAAAGCTACCATTACCTGGGTACGTCTTTCATTGACTTGAATGTGCCCTGGCGGCTGAGAGTGTCATGCTCACTCAAATGTCTCGCTGATGGTGGTGTGTGTGTTGGATCATTAAGTTCCCTTCAAAATGGTTGAGCTAAATGGTGCTGATCCATGCGTCATGTTCGTGAACGGGCGCCGTCAGTAGGGACTGGTCATCTCTTAACTGCCACGGTTTATTTTAATTTTTGAATTGTTTTTATTTTTGTTTTTTGTTACGGACGCTTTTAACGTGCACGTCTTTCTACATTGTTCTCACATGTATAATTTCAACATGAATAATGTAACCAATATTTTGTAACAATTTTTTTATTTAAAAGAGTGTCCGTGGAGTTTCTTGCCCGTTCTTCTCCATAGGTACCTACTACGCTTTGGAATGGGCAACTAGCTTCATCTTTCTGACTGACCGACCCCTTGACAATTCAAAAGTACCTGTAATTGGTTTATTTGAAATAAATGCTTTGAGTTTGAGTTTGAGTTTGAGTTACACATATTAATAAGATACCGTATTTGGTTAATTCTAAACCACAACATTCAAATACACATGTTTCGCTTATTTTTTGTATTTCCTGTATTGTTTTAAATTCAATTTCGTTTTTTAAACAAATAATCACGACCCTTCTTTTTGAAGTTTTCCTTGAATAGTAAGCTGCCGTCGTAAAGCCTTTAAGGCGAAAGTTTTTTTCAGTACCTCCAAGCAAGAATGTTTCAGTAAGACACAGTATATCTACGCTGATCTCGTTACTTAGCAAATCTAATATGGCAAACGAAATTTCGTCTCGTTTGCTTAAGGCTCCGGCTATATATTTTGATGAAGAATTGTTAAGCGTGACTCATTTTTTGTCACGAAAAAAGTCATCTATATTTTGAGTATCTATATTAATATTATCCGTTTGTACACTAACATCGTATAAGCTATAGGTCTGTACAGCAACATCCCTGGTGCATTTTTGTTCATTCTGAATAATTACGTTTTCGGTATATTTTTGAAAATTACTTTTATAATTTACATGCAAAATTTGCCTGTGAATTAACCTACAAGCATTCAACTCTGTGATATATTTTGTTGACTTATAATCATTATGAAAATGTACAAAAGATGAATTCTCACAATTAAAACACACAAACCTTAGTAAATTATTAACATTTTTTTCATTTAGGTATTTCTTTTTGTAATTTTGCCCGACTAACACATTGGTGAATTTTAGTTGACATACTGTATGGTGTAAATACGTTTGAATGTCTATAGGGTTTGTGTCATTTGAACCTGCTAATATAATTACAAAATCAGATTTGTTAAAGTCCTTACACGTTTTTGCGCAGGTTTTTAGTACTTCTTCAGTGGTTGCATTCGGTTTTACGAATGATGTCACAGCAAATTTCTCCCCAAGATAGAACTGCAGAATGTTTCGGACACCCCGTCCAGATTGGTCGGCAAAGATCATAACTCTCTGGGTATCACTTGACCGAGATTGGTGTTTTATTGGTTCTTGCCCTTCGTTAGATGTCTGTATTTTACTTATTTCCAACTTCTTATCCAAGGTCAAAGATGTCTGCTTAATTCGTTCGTTGTCGTCGGTGTCGTGGTCAATTCGATTCATGCACGTGCTGGAATTTTGAACGTCATTAACCGATAGCGGTTTTGTATAAAGTATTTCATCAGTACTGCAGATCGATTCGGCTGTGTTGAACGAGCTGTCTCCCACGTCTATCGCGGTTGCAACTCTGTCAGGTCAATGAGTCGTAGGTGAAAAACTCTTAGTGGGGGTAGAAAAACAGCTTGTTTTTAGAATATTTCTTTTCCGTGCTGAAATCGGCGAAAACTTTTTTGTTTCAAGTAGATTCACCTTTTTATAGGTTTCGATAATTTTCTGATACTGGCCTATATCCATTTTTAAGCGAGAATTGTCGCTATTTAAATTGTCGATCTCTAGGTGAGCACTTTCCAATTCCATTGTTAGCCTTTTTATTTCATCTTTAAAGTTTGAATAGTCGCTGTCATTTAGTGAAGCATTCGGTAAGCTCACCGCTGTGGCGTCTAGTAGCGTAGAGCTAGTGCTTAAATTATTGTTTAAAATATTGTCCACTGACTTTACTCTTGATGGTTTACGGACAGTAATATTTTCATTTTCAAAATTGTCCAAAGGTATAATTCAAATAATATTTTACCCTTTTTTTTTGTTGGAGTGGACGTTCCAACTCTTTTTTAAGCCGCTTGTATAAAAAGAAAAACATAAAAGTTCATAAATGCAAAAAGTGACTTTTGTGGGTTTCGAACACGCCGCCTCTTCGGTAACACCTCTCATGCGCGCGTTGCTTAACCACTGCGCCACGGTGCTGTGATGTTAAGGTGTCGAAATAGTGCAGTACTTTACTTTATCCAAGTGATTAGTAATCGACTTGCGCTCGCTCGATGACCATTTAAGGTAATGCGTCGCCAACACTGTTTGTCACGATGAATTACTCTCGAGTCACACTGAGTTCACAAATTAGTGTACTAGAACACAATTTTTTGTTGTAGTGATTTTTGTTTTGTTATTTATTCACACACCGTTTGATTTAAATGAATTTTGTTTTCGATCACGTTGCACTCACACGTTTATCTTTCGATTAGTTTAAGTTGCAATGATATTCAATCATATTCGTAATTTATAAATATTTATTTAACGGAGCTCTCACTGTTTGTGTGCGGTCAGCGTGACGCGCGCGCGTTCTTTTCAATTTCAATTGGACACGAAGGGCCTTGCACGACCTTTGGGTATATCTAGCCCAAAAGCTGCACGTGCGCCCATATTAGAACTCTTTCAGGTAGATTAAGTTCAGCTGCATATGCAGTAAGAAAAATAAGGCAGTTCGACTGATATAGCCACAGCTAGGTTAGTATACTTTGCTTATTTCCACAGTATTATGTCTTATGGCGTCCTGCTGTGGGGATCGGCAGCTGACGTAGATTCAATTTTCATTTTACAAAAGAGGGCAATCCGCGCGATCTATAAAATGGGCCCTCGCGAGTCCCTTAGAGACAAATTTAAAGAAATTGATATACTGACTTTGCCTTCACTTTATATCTTAGAAAGTATTATGTATGTTCGCAAAAACTTAAGACTTTTCAAAATAAGAAGCGATTTCCATAATATAAATACACGTAGTCGACATGAAATTGTGATACCCAAATTTAGATTAACTAAAACAAGCAAGTCATTTCTTATAAACAGTATCCGCTTTTATAACAAGTTGCCAAAGTCTGTGACAGAACTTAGCGATGGGAAGTTCAAAACCCACATCAAACGTTTCCTTATCAAGAAATCATATTATAAAATTAAAGACTACGTTGAAGACAAGGAAATTTGGCAATAATTCCTTCTGCACATGTGGCTTCCCTGGTACCTCATTAACGGCATAAATAAGTAAGAGTCTATTAACAGCTCCCAAATTACCATGTTTATTTAAATCTTTATTTTTTATTTATTTTTACATTCGCCCTTGACATATTTCTATTATTTGACATTATATACCTACGATTTAATTTCAACTTTTTTTTTTTGTTTGTTTCTATTGTGGACATGATAATTATTCAGATTGACTACAGTTGTAATAGCAATCATTTAATTGCGTTTTATTTAAAATAGGTTTTTTACTTTTATTAATTAATTTATTTTTTATATAGATTTATTTCTACATATTTTGTGAATGTGAGAACGCTGTAGGCTTAGTGGATTGTAGACCTGTTGACCATTTTCTATTTTGTTAAGTACTTGGTACTTATTGAAAGACCTACACTGTCCTCCCATACCTAGAAACACTGTTATTTGAAAGTATTGTAAAAGCCAATTATTTTTAAAAGAGTAACCGTGGAGTTTCTTGCCGGCTCTTCTCCATAGGAAACGACCAATTGGAACCGTGCACCTAGCTTCTGACGTTTCATAAGTGCCCATGTAGGTTTATGTGAAATAAAATATTTTGATTTTGATTTTGATTTCGTGTAAAACGTTGTACAATAAGCTCGAAACAGAGTAATTTTGACTTTTTAAGTGACTCGTGTGCAAACCTGCGAGCCAGCGTGTTAGCCCTTACCGACAACGCCCTTCGTTCCCGCTCAATATCGAGTCCGTCATTGAGGTCAGGGGTCAATATATGACCAAGATATTTAAACGTAAATACTCTTTGTAGTGGAGTCCCATTGGGTGATACAGGTGGTACATAACCCGGTCAACCCCCAACCTCAAAGACCATGATCTCCGACTTATTGGAGTTATACATCAAACCATGTGTTTTAGTATACTGCTCACATTTGGCGACCAACTTTCTAAGACCACAGATTGACACGCTCAGAAACACCATATCGTCTGTATAGCTAATATTATTTACACAAATACCATCTATATAGCAACCCACTCTGGTGCTGCTGAGCTCGCCAATCCTGCCTCACCCCGCATACCAACCTGTATGTCCTGGAAAAAATTCCAGCCCATCGTACACTATTGATCTGGTTACCATACCACTATTTAAAGATGTTTATAAGCTCCGTTGGCAACCTATCCTTCTCCATCTCTCTCCACAATACGTCATAAGCAACCAGATCAGAAGCCTTGAATAAATCGAGGAAGCTAGCATAAATCAGCGTCCCATTAGTCAATCAATCAATCAATCATTTATTTTGTTAAACATAGGTATGGTTACAGATAGTATAGTCTAAAATATGCGCACTATGTTTTGCCAATATTTATGGCGTATAAAATTAACACAAATAAGTAATTACAATTAAGATGGCATGTCAATAAATTAAATTAAAAGAAATAATTATCAATTTAAAACAATATGTCAATTATGTAAACAGGTCATACAATTTTAGACAAATAAACACATTCATACTTAGTCAATAAATAAAATCATAAGTGTCTAATAAGGAAGTCGGAATCTTCATACCTCTGTTTATCAGTAGTAAACTCAGTGATGGAGTAGTAACATCTATCTAAAAGGAATTTAAACAAATACTTTTTAAAGGATCCCAGACACTCTGCTTTTCTAATAGCTTCTGGTATACTATTATATATTTTTGGGGCTATACCTAACACACTTTTGCAGAAAAATGCGGTTTTATGAGAGGTAACATGAATGGTATTCTGATAACGGCGAGAGCGCAGCTTTTCAAATAAATGCAGGTTACAACGAACAAACACTCCCATTTCATAAATGTACATAGATGGTAAAGTGAGCAAACTAAGTTCCTTAAACAATGGCTTACAACTATCAATCGATTGTAATTTCGTAAACGATCGCAAGCATTTCTTCTGAGCTTTAAAAGCAATATCTCTGTCAGTGGAGTTGCCCCAGAAAATGATTCCGTACCTAATGCCAGAAGCCACATAAGCATTATAAGCTATTCGTCTATGTATGACTAAGCTTCTTTGACAAAGCGTCGACATGATGCTTCCAAGTCAGATGACTATAAATATGTAAAGGCCTAGAAATTTTGTGATGTCACTTTCAGAGATTATTACGTTACCATATTTTATATTTAGTTTCGGTTTATTTGTTCTTTGATAAAATGTCATAATTTTAGTCTTGTTAAGATTTATTTTTAGATTATTATTAACTAACCAATTTATTATATTATGTCAAGTATGTGATAGTATGCTTAAGACACAACACTGCACTTTCTGTTGACAAACCACGCCGAAACCCGAATTGGTTGTCATGAACATTTATAGTTTTATTTATTTGTGTATTAAGTAGACGGTCAAACACTTTTGATATTTTGATATTATAGTAGCTAGAGAGATGGGCCTATTGGATACCGAGCGACGAAATGTAAGTTTGTACGCACAATTTTGAGAGATTTACCATGTTATTTTAAGACCATAGACTTTTTATAGGTTTTCCTGTAATCTATGAGCAATACTATGTACTTTTTTTTTAATTTTTGGTCCAGTAGTTTCGGAGATAAGGGGGGAATGGTCAATTTTCATTGAATTTATTAAATATCTTTAAAAGTATTTATTTTAAAATTATATAAAAAATATATTTAAGATCCTCGCAAGAAGCCCTTCCATTTGATATAACACACGGTACTGTTAGCAAAACTTTTTTTTTTAATTTTCTTGTTTGCGCCCCAAAAGTGACCCCTATATTCAAAATTTATTTATTTACGTTACACATTCGTGTTTGGATCACAGAAATACATACATACATACATACATAAACTCACGCCTTCTTCCCATGGGGGTAGGCAGAAACTACAGAACGCCACCTGCTACGATCCTTACATACTTCTTTTGCCTCGTTTACGTTCATACATCTGGTCATACACGCACGCCGGTTGCGAGTACTATGCACCTGGACTTTCTGAAGAACATCACCAATAAGGTCAGTGTATGTCCTCCTAGGGCGTCCCCGCCCGGCCTTTCCCTTCACATTAGCCTCGTAAATACATTTTGTTAGTCGCCTTTCATTCATCCTCTCAACATGCCCAAACCATCTCAGCATACCCTTTTCAATTTTTGTCACTACATCTTCTTTTAAATCACACCGCTGTCTTATCACATCATTCCTCAGCCTATCATTCATAGTCAGACCACACATGCTTCGCAAGGAACGCTTTTCCACAGCATTTATTCTACTTTCATGTTGTTTTTGCCACACCCAACATTCACTTCCATACATAAACGTGGGCACCAGCACACCATTGTGAACAGCCAGTCGAGCCTTTTTAGACATACATATATGTGTACCAAATTTAAACTTAATCGGTCCTTTAGATTCGGAGTAAATTGGCTGTGACAGACGGACAGACAGACACACGAGTGGTCCTATAAGGGTTCCGTTTTTTTCTTTTGAAGTACGGAACCCTAAAAATACCAGTGGTTGACCTAGACGCAACCCAGGGGGGGTCATGACCTCCATGATCCACCCTTAGCTGTCAGTGTCATCATTGCTGTGGGATATTGACACTGTTGACTCTTAAACGCAGTATAGACGTGTTGCGTTGCGGTTTCAGGTCCTAGACGTGTTGAAGAAAAAAATAATTAAGGAGAACAAAATGTTCAAAAGGGTAAAAACTTACAATTCGGATTCTTACAACCAGTCGAATTGGCCGAAGGGATCGGTTTGGTTATCACTTTCTTCGTCGGTTTCTTTTTAGGTTCCTGTGCAGGAGACATGCATGATTTGGGAGGAGAACCAGACCGAGGACGGGGCTTCTTATGATTTTGGACTGCTGCTGCATCATTAGGACACACCTTATCCGAGCACGGCTCGGAAGTATTGCTCGAGCTTTTGGTCTTGTTTGAGGGACAATCCGCCGAGTCGCACTTAACTGGACCTTTCATGTTTGCTGGGCATGTATGGTTCGAGCATGCATAGGGAGGTTTAGACAGATACTCCTTTGCTTCAGATGTTTCACAGTCGGGACATGGGCACGTTACTTTTATTATTCCTGCTTTAATATCAGAAATCTTTCCTGGGGTATAATTGAGGCATTTGTAGTGAGCCCATTTTTTACAAGCACCTTGACATTGTAATCCATTTTTGTTATTCACTTCTTGAAGGCAATATTTGCAAGCATTCTTTACTTTGCCGCAAGTCTTAGGTTTGTTACTCATTTTAATTGAATGGCGTTGCAAAGTAACACAGATTTCATTTTGGATATTGGTGTTGGTTACAACATTTTACTGAGGGAATGTTTGATTTCTGCTGTGGATTTTTGGATTTTGAATTTGTGCACGTTTTCTAGTTTTCTTCCATTTTTGACACAGACACACATAGAGAATTTTGATTTGGTATAGATTGTGCTGACAGCGGTAATGCATCAGCATCTGTAATAATACTCTTTGGCGATATTATCTTAAAACCTTTTAACAATAGGAACTTTATGGAGTTTCATAGCAATAAGCACGGTACTGTGCACGGTACAAAACAAGCCCCGAGCCTTTTTAGGGTTCCGTACCTCAAAAGGAAAAACGGAACCCTTATACAATAACTTCGTTGTCCGTCCGTCAGTCTGTCAAGACCCATTTTCTCAAGAACGCGTGGAGGTATAAAGTTGAAATTAATGGCAAATACGTAGATTTATTGGAGCTCTAAAAAGTCAAGCTTCTAAATCAACGCAATAAAAAAATACGGATGTGACATATTTTGATATTCGCAAATAAATCAAAACCTACAGGGTACTTTGACGTTGACCTAGACTCATGAAATTTGGCAGGAAGCAAGGTTTCGCAGCACAAGTAAAAAAAAAACTCCGAAAATTGTTAATTTGTAGTTTGAACAAAAAAATAAATGCGAATACAAAATTACATTTGCAGTTGGATGATATATTTGATCGTGACGTATATCGATGTATGAGAAAACATGTTTCTCAACTGTTAAGTTTGTTCTTGGGATAAATATTCATCCCTACTACGGAACTCTTCATTGTGCATTTGTGCGTGGTCCGACACGTACTTGGTCGGTTGCGTTGGTGGCATAACAGATGGCAGCTGAGGTGAACTGTTGGTATTGTAACCACTTTTTTTGCTTTTAATGCCATCCCTATGCCTACGGTATAGAAGTCAGAATCGGTTGAACGGACTGTAAATAAGGTTTGTTATGTCTAATCTTATTTCAAATGGAGTTTAAGTGTGCTTTAGGCAGTCAATCTTGCAACAGTCATCGCTTCCTTTTTTTGAAACAGCTTCAAATTGGATTTAAATATTTTTATAATTTTTATGCATAACAACTCCTGGCAATAAAAAATATAGCATTACCGACGTGTGACACAATTAAAATCTTGCACGAAATTTTTTATAGGGCCGTATTCTAAAAATGTCAGATGAATGTCACCCGAACAAGAGTACTTTTTTTGATATGTCTATGTTTTTTACATGAAGGCCGATTTATCATGGCCAGTCCGAACTTTCCGCAGAAGGACGCGCAATAATATTTTTTTTCCATTTGGTTCCAAAACAATATTTTTTTGGAACCAAATGGTGACATGAGTTGATATCATCGGTCGTTGATTTCAGTTTTAATAATACACCTATGATTTTATCATTAAAAATTATATAAACAATAAAGAGTGACGTGTAAAATGAAGTGAAAAAAAAAACACTACTTATATAAGTACTATGGGTAGGTAATCAATTTGAAGCAAAACAACAGCAGAAACGAGATGTTTACGACGAAAGACACGTTTACGTACCTACTTGCTGTAATGAAATGGAAATTTTAGTTAGGTAATGTTATTAGAATAAAAACGTATTCTTACACCGCCGTATCTCGTTGACGTTGTGGTGGGGCTTGCACGCTCCAAACTCTAGGTCTATGCCGGTAGTGGAGTGGACCCAAGACAGATACATGTACAGAAACTAGCAGGGCAGCATGTGGCGAGCTGTTGGGCAGTAGCGACCCCATGGACCCTATCTCCCGAGAGAAGTCTTGTTCGTCACCTCTGGCTTGCCTTTATTGGCCGGCTGGAGTGAAACTGACGAGGTACGGAGTTTTCACCTCATTCTTACCTTAATTGGCCAGCTTGAGTGGAGATTCGCAAGAGCAAAATTGCTCGATGGAAGGAAGTATTCCAGTAAGTGCTCGTAGGGATCTTGACCATCTTCCGGGCTCTGGGATTGATCTGAAAGCCGTGGAATACCTCTCCACTCCTCAAGCACCTCAGGACATGTTGCCTCCTTGTCGCTACGTCACTATGTGCTAGCAACAGTTTTCGGGGGCCCATTATTGAGCGTGCAAGTCACCCCTTGCCATTATATCCGTGTACATATAAAATATTGATCAGGCAGGGGCAATAGTCTTTCCTTAGTTCTAGGTAACCAGTCCACTGTAGCCACCCACCTAATATTATTTCTGTTTCCATATCTTCCAATAGTCCTACACCAACCGAAGGTTGTCCTTGGGTGAACTTGCATAGTGCATACAGGGATAAATGTTGGTTGGTGCCTCATTTCATTAAAACGCCTGACGGGCCTCTGCGAGTTGGCTTCGGCCCCTCGTACGCCTTCTAAAGGTCTGGGACCTCAGGGTCCCAAAAAAATGTAAGAGGACAAAAATAATAATAATAATCCTCTCTACCGAATTTCGGTCATGACCACTCGCGGCGGTCAATCTCAACGGAGATTAGGCAAGTACGCAAGAGATAATTATAATGCACAAGTGTGTGTGCCAGCACAGGTGCACTCCCCCTTTCCTTTACTTTCATAATGAAATAGGACGGCAATCCGACACGACCGGGGAGAGATCAGGAGCATAACTAACGGCTTTACGTGCTTTCCGAAACATGCAGGTGTCACACCGCCAAATTCCAAACTCCGGGCTGCTACTAAGAAATTCCTAATGAAGAACCCGATAACACTTTTCCCGACCATGGAATCGTATCCTCCACGCTCAACAGTCGCTCTTGCGACCATGAGACCAACGGGCAGTTAAAGTTTGTATTCCTCTAAGTGTACATAGGTAAATGTATCATTGGCAAAGTGTTGGACAGCCTGCTTGAGAGACAGTTAAATATGCATATCAAACTCAACGACGCACAGTTTGGTTTTAGAAGCGGTTTGTCGACGTATAGTGCAATCCTGTGTCTCAAGCAAACTGTGCAGTACTACACAGACAGGGAGATTATATGGTTGTTTTCTGGACCTGTCGAAGGCTTTTGGCCTGGTGAATTATGAAATTCTGTGGCAAAAAATGTCGGATGAAACAGACCTTCCACCTGAGGTTATAAATATATTTAAATTTTGGTATGAAAATCAGATAAACTGTGTTAGATGCTGAATCAGTACAGTATGGGCTAGATTGTGGAGTCAGGCAAGGGGGAGGAGGTTGACTTCACCCACTCTATTTAACCTGTACATAGACCGGCTGGTTGGTGAGCTGAGTAGCGCTATGGTTGGTTGTCCTGTGGATGGAAGAATGATCAACATTATTAGTTATGCTGATGACATGGTGCTGTGCCCATCAATCTGTGGACTAAGAAAGTTGTTGGCCATATGTGAGAGGTATGCGGAAGCTCATGGCTTGAGGTTTAATGCTACTAAAAGTGAGGTGGTGTTTTTTAAAGTACATAATAATGCACCCACGAATATTCCACCGGTGACGTTACAAGGAACACCATTAAATGTCGTCACTCAATTTAAACACCTCGGTCTTTTGGTCACGGGTTCTCTCACAGATGACCAGGATATATGTAGATAGGGAGCGAAGAGCGTTGGCAGCTCGATGCCCGCAGGTTTGCGCGGTGCACCGACGAGGTAAAACTGACGCTCTTCAGAGCCTTCTGCCATTCTTTTTACTCTTGCAGCTTGTGGATTAAGTATACGCAGAAGGCTTACAACGCTCTGCGCGTGCAGTATCATATTGTTGGGGCTGCCTCGGTTTTGCAGTGCATTGGGCATGTTTGCGGAAGCGAGAGTAGATGACTTTCATGCCATCATGCGCAAGCGGTGTGCATCGATGTTGCGGCGATTCAGGGGTAGCCCTAACAGTAGCTTAGTTACACTGGTGGACAAGGTTGATGGACTATTTTCAGGCTCTGGAATTCTCTCATGGAAGGCTCTCATTTTTCTGGGCTAGCAGACATGTGCTTGTCTCATGTAGCCAATTGGTGAATAAATGATGTATTTTTAAGTTATTGAGTTTACTAACATAAGCTAAGTTCATACTAACACTAATGGATCCCTTGGTCTGAAATAAAATTATTAAATTTTGAATAGGTATCTAGTTTAAGTTTTATTAATTCCTTTCGCAAGAGTTAATAAAGAAGGACGGACGAGTGAATGATGGCATTTTTAGTACTTACCTACCTATCTATACCTGGGAACGGACGCATTTCTGAAAATCGTCCTCTGCGACTTTAAAATCGTGTTGCGATGATATGAGTTAGATTTTTGTGCTAACTGTACAGCTTTATAGTCATTTTTTCAATTCAATTTTTAATTTATTTTCAGTTAGGTATTTATTTTATGTTATTTATTTAAAATTTTAATTATTATATGTTACTATTGTTTACGATTTTTATGTTAAATACTTTTATACATTAATTAATCTGCTCATTACTAACATTGTTTTAAAATAATGTAATAAGTACTAATAAAATATCGACCCTTAAATAGTGTGAATTAAATGAATTTTATTTAAAAAAAATATAAAAGTTGTAAAACTATTCTTCCTATTTGTACTGCCTTGTATTGTATAAGTGCAAATTGACACTATTCTTAGTCATAATTTAATCTATTACGTAAAATAATAAGTAAAAGTTAAATTGCATAATAGTGTGCTATTAATCGTAATCAGTTTAATTATTAAGAATTTACTTCTTATTAATAAAGGGTTTATAAAGTACTAGCCACGCCCCGCGGTTTCACCCACACAAGTCTCGATCCCGTGGGAATATCGGGGTAAAAAGTATTCTATGTGTTAATTCAAATTATAAACTATCTGTGTACCAAATTTCATCTAAATCAGTTCAGCCGTTTGAGCGTGAAGAAGAGACAAACATACACACACACACAAACACAAACTTTCGCCTTTATAATATTTGTGTGATTTACTTACGTATTTTACAGGGCGATTATTTTTAAATCGTCATAACTTCTGTGACATATATGTAGTAGTTTCGTAGCTTTTGTATGTGGGTAGTTTCATCATCATTATCAGCCTATGGCAGGCCACTGCTGGACCTATGCCTCTCCAATTGCACGCCATTCAGCTCCATTCTTGGCAACTCTCATCCAGCTGCTACCAGCCATCTTGCGAAGATCGTCACTCCACCTAGACTGAGGGCGTCCTACTTTTCGTTTGCCGATTCGCGGTCTCCACTCAAGAACACGTGTCCCCAACGGTCATCGGTTCTACGGCTGATATGATCGGCCCGCTGTCAGTTCAGCTTGCTTATTCTGTGAGCTATGTTGATAACTTTGGTTCTCTGCCGGATCACCTCGTTCCGGATTCGATCCCTCAGAGAGACTCCAAGCATAGCCCGCTCCATGGTTCGCTGAGCAACCTTGAATTTATGGACCAGCCGTATCGTGAGTGTCCACGTTTCGGCTCCGTAGGTCGCACTGATTGAAGACCTTCGTCTTTAGGCTCTGTGGAATACGCGATGAGAAAACTCGACGAAGTTTTCCAAACGCTGACCAGCCCAGCTGAATTCTTCTGTTAGCCTCCCTCTGAAAGTTGTTCTTACCAAACTGCAGAATTTGCCCGAGGTAAACGTATTCTCGAACAACCTCGATAGCACCGCCATTGACAGCAATCAGCCCTGGAGTGACGTGTTAGCTGAACATAACCTGGGTTTTGTCCAATTTCACCCAGAGACCAATGCGTACGGAAGAATTAACTAGGCCGTCCAGCATCTGCTGCAAGTCATGCAGTCATGCATGTAGTAGGTAGGTTGTTAATATATTACTTTCCTCTATGGTGGTAAATGTCACTGGCAATGTAAAACCTCGTCTATTTGACAGATTGTGTTTATAACTAGACTTACTGAAAAAATAAAAAACTCTTTTTCCTGTACTTAATGTAAAATGGTGTCCTTATAAAATAAACCTATTATATCTTAAAACCAAGTGTTTTGATGCTAGATTCTGTCCGCCCTAACCCTTCACAGGTTATGGGCCCAGCAGCACCAACGCATTAAAAATAAAAGTAAAAACCAGTAAAACTAAAAAACTGTAAAATCACGCAACCTGCATACGGCACGCGGAAGTCTGCAAAATGGCGGAGGAATCCAGAATTGAAAAATTGATAAGTAGCAAAAATGTTCACCTATGGAAGTTTGAAATTTGCATTTTTATGAAAGCCAATTCATTGTTTGATATATTGACAGTCAAGAAAACTGATTTAGAAAAGGAAGGGAATCAGTTGAAAGATGCTAAAGCACAAAAGTTGATAATGAACACAATAGACAGAAAATTAAAATCGCATGTGCTTAGATGCACAAGCGCACGAGAAATGTTTGAAAAGCTCTGTAGTATTTTTGAAGGAAGTGAGGAAAGAAACAAATCCACCCTGCTGCAAAACTTTTTTAATTTTGATTCTAAAAATATGAAACTTGCAGAAATGATTAATGAAATTGAAAACCTAGCCATGCGCTTAAATAACCTCGGTCAAACCATTAACGATGATTTAATCATTTCAAAAATACTTTCATGTCTACCTGCAAAATATAAATTCTTCATAACAGCTTGGGAATCAACACCCGATAACAATAAAACATTGGAAAATTTGACAAATCGATTACTATCTGAAGAAAATAGACATGAAGGAGATGGACAAGAAATAGAACCAGCAGCATTTAGAGCTAGTTATCCACAATTCAAAGTAAAAGTAAATAACAATATAAAATGCTTTCAATGCGGAAAAATTGGTCACTTAAAATCTCAATGTAAAGCATGCAGTATATGTAAGAAAATGCATCTGGGTAAGGAATGCAAGGAAAAAAAAAAGCAATGTAAAATATGTAAGAAAACCAACCATAAAGAAGAGAACTGTTTCTTTAGAAAGAAGAGCATAGAAAAGGAATCGTCGGCATTTTTGTCAAAAACAGAAGCAGAAAATATAAAGTTTGTTGTTGACTCTGGGAGCACAACACATATGATAAACAATAAAAACGTAATAGATGATTTTCAGATCCACCGAACGCAAATAGCAACTGCTAACAGCAGCTCCTCAATGTATTCGGAAGGTAAAGGGTCGGTAAAAAGTGATAAGTGTGTTTTGGTAGATGCTCTGTATGTACCAGACTTGACACAGAACCTAATATCGGTCAGTTCAATTACAAAAGCAAATGGAATGGTACAATTCACTGAAAAAGAAGTAAAAATATACAAAGAGAACCAGTTGGTCCTATGTGGCAATAAAGAAAATGGTTTATATTACATAAAAATGAATAAAACCAATGACGAAAGTTCTCTACTGGCAAAGCAAAGGGGAACAGCCATGGAATGGCACAGGAGACTTGGCCATCCAGGAAAACAAGTATTACAAAATCTTATAAAAGTGGCAGATGGAATAAAATTAGAAGGAAATATAAACAGAAGAAAATTGTGAAATTTGTATAAAAGCCAAGCAGCCAAGACTACCTTTCAACACTCAAAGAAAACGGGCAAATAGAATTTATAAATCATTCATTCAGATGTTTGTGGGCCGTTTGAAACAGAAACACATGATGGAAAAAGATACCTTGTGACAATGATAGATGATTACAGTAACTTCACTAAAGTATATACGATAAGACAGAAAAGTCAAGTACCTGAAATTCTTAAGAACTATATTGAAGAAACCGAACGCGAAAAAGCTGAAAAAGTTTCTTGTATAAGATGTGACAATGGAGGAGAATATAAAAGCAATGATTTTAGAACCTGGTGTTCTAAAAAGGGTATACAACTAGACTATACTATTCCGTATACACCTGAATTAAATGGAAAATCAGAACGAATGAATAAAACACTACTCGAAAAAACAAGAGCTTTGTTGTTTAACGCTGAGATGGAAAATGAGATGTGGGGTGAAGCTGTCCTGTGTGCCACCTATCTCATAAATAGATTACCCAGTGATACTATACAGAAAAAGACACCGTATGAAGTATGGTATTCCAAGCGTCCAGACATATCCAACATTCAAGAATTTGGTACATTTGTTTATGCAAAATATTTGGGAAATTTGAAAAAACTAGAACCAAGAGGAAAAAAGCTCAGAATAGTAGGCTACACTAATAATGGCTATAGACTTTGGAACTGTGAAAAAAGGAGAATAGAAGTAAGAAGGGACATAACAATATTGAATAATTATAAAACCAATGAAATAAAACCGGAAGAACAACAAGTAGAAATAACAATAAAGGAGAAATTAAATATAGAACCAGAAAGCAACCAAGAAATAACACAAAATGAAAATGATATAAACACGAGTAACCAAACGATAACATCAGATAACAGTGCGGCTGTCCCAAATCAAAACACAGTAAGGGTCATTTTTGTCGAAATCAAGATTTTTACACCATGCTTTTAACACAGTAAATGCCCACAATATGCAAAAACCCTTTTTTCAATAAAGGCCTCCATGCCCAATATAGCGATACCATAAAACCTAGTAAGTGCACAGACTAAACCGCAAACCCCAAATCAAAAACCTAGTAAGAGCTGATAACCAGTTCAAAACACAGCAAGGCACACGTACTTACTTTGTTTTGGATTGGGAATTTCCACTTGCTAGGTTTTTGATTTGGGAATTTACATGTCTAAAAGACCATAAAATCTAAAAATTACACAGTATAGCACACACCCATAGGAGTTTCTATCTCCAGGAATTACGGTTTAAATTAGTGAGAAAACATCAAATTGCCGCTATCTTTTCGGGAGAGGGGCGGGGCGTCGTGTGCCTTCATTTATAGCGTCGCGCCGATCGCCAGTACGTGGCCATTACTAGATTAGACTGGACGTGATTTTGTTGTCTGCGCGCGCTCCGAGTGCGTATTTAGTCGGTTTTAGTTTTAAAAGATTTTTAAGTGTTTATTAGAGCAAAATGAGTAGAAGTAAAAGAATCCTCGAGGCTGCTCTCAAAGGGAACCCTGATGATTTGATTTTAAGTTCGGAAGGAGAGTATAATAACAGGTTAGTACCCATTAAACACAATACTATTAACTTTGAATATTCGTACCCATGCATGCATATTTAATCATTTATTTAATTCAGTGTTAGTTTGTTTTGACCTAATGTAAAGGCGGTCTAACCTAATATTATGTTATATTTATAACAAGTATATGCCTAGTTCATTTAACTTCAATGCTTGAGGATGGCTTGAGATAAATTATGCACGAGTCGGAGTAAGAAACTTAGAATGTTTTAAATTTTTTACATAACTGCTCTTTGAACTTTGCACGGTTTTTTCTTTTTTCTTTCAGTTTGGGTGAAGGCACCCAAGGGGAAGGTAAACGTGAAGAAGCATGTCAGATGCAGGGGCAGACAGACTCAAATGATTTAATTACTCTATCTGACCTCGAAGAAAGTTGTGACGACTCTGTTGTGGATCCCGATTTTAGCCCTGATATAATATCTAATTCAGATTCCTCCGATGAAGAGAGCTGTATAAATATCCGAAAATTTATAATGACTCAAGAAAACTTTGCACGAATTTCCAAAGAAAACATTCCTTCCAAAACTTCATTTCCCCCTTGTTCAACTTCACCTCCGAAGGCATTTAATTTTATAGCCGCTTATCCAGGACCTGTCATTTCTGCTGATAATTACAATCCGGATATAGATTACCTGACAATCGAGGAAACTACGTCTCCGACAGAACAAAACGTATTAAATCCCATTCCATTAAACATAATAACAAATAATAAGCAAAAACTAAAACACCCAATGATTACTAAAGATTGTAAATGTACACGAGAATGTATGAAATTCACACCTGAGGAACGCCATAATATTTGGGATAATTACTGGGATTTGTCATGTCAATCCAGACGCCCATTTTTGAATAAATGTGTCACAATTCGTTCAGTAAAAAGACGTAAAACCAACCAAGATTCTAATGTCTACCTCAAAACTGAATCTCGATACTACGCTCTTCCCAAAATGATCGACGGTAATCAAACATATCAGCCAGTTTGTCGAAAATTCCTTCTAAATACACTTGGATATACGAATGATTCGGTGATAACGGAATTGAGTAAAGCTACGAAGACTGGCGCATTGGCTTTAGAAGACAAAAGAGGTGGTAGAAGAAAACTGGTTCAAAGACAACCCATCCAGGAGCATATAATGAGCTACCATCCAATTCAGAGTCATTACAGAAGACACAATGCACCGATCACACGCTACCTACCACGCCATTTGACGATCACAGATATGTACACGGATTTTCGCACTAAATATCCCAATTTTGATTGTGGTACCGAAACATATAGAAAGACATTGAAAGATATGAAAGTTTCACTTTTCATGCCCAAAAGCGACACGTGCGTAGAGTGTGAAATGCATAAGAAAAGTGATGGTACGGCTACGGAAAACGACGATTATAATGAGCACAAAATAAAAGCTGAATCTGCTATCAATATGTACAAATCAGAATCCCAACTCAGTAACTCTATTCATACTAAATACTACTCAATGGACTTACAAAAAGTTATTCTGTTACCTGAAATGCCGAACATCAAAGAATCACATTTTGTGAGTAGATTGATCACGTTCAATTTAACGTTTGCTCCGATTCAGCCAAAGAGTAAGGATGAAGCTGTTTGTGTTCTATGGCACGAAGCTATAGCCGGACGGGAAGCTCATAACATCATTGATGCAATATGGGCATTTCTTGATTCAGAAAGAAACGTAAATAATTTTCATTTATGGGCAGACAATTGTACTGCCCAAAATAAAAACTGGTATCTTTATACCGCTTTGGTAATTATTTTGAATAGTTGCCAGAATGAAATTGAAAATGTAACAATAAGCTACCTTACTAAAGGACATACCCACATGAGCGCAGACTCAGTTCATGGAAACATAGAGAAAAAGATGCACCGTAATCAGGCAGTGTTTGATTTTGAGGACTTGAAAAGATTAATACGTCAAGCTCGAACGAAAATAAGGATTGCAGAGCCCCAAAATTACCACGATTGGCCGAAAAAGAAAAGAGAACCTCGATCTAATAGCGACCCTTTAAAGAATTTTCAGTTGAACTCAATCGTTCAGGTCAAATTCGTTCGAGGTATGCGTCAGATGTTGTATAAAACCTCTTTCAATGAGCCGTTCGTTCCTTTGGACTTTATGATAAAAAAATTTGACCCTTCAGTGTGGCCCGCTTCCAGAAACGAACCTCGTGGCATCAAAACATCCAAAAAGGAGGAAATAATTAAAGAGCTGGTAAAATTGATGCCCGAGTCCAGAAAGAAATTTTGGCAAGACTTACCAGTTAATGACAGGTCTCCGGACTTAATAAACGAATGATATATCTTGCGTGTGTATACAGATACACACACACTAATTTTTATTTCGTACTTTGTGTTACCTGTTTTTGTTATTAATTCCTCGTTTTCTACTATAATTTGGAACATTTCACATTAAATTACTTCACCTTCTAAGACTTAGAATAATAAACATGGTTAATTCTCGTTGATGTGTTTTACTCAATAGTTTTAAGATACGAACTTAGAATATTTATTTACTCATTTTCTTTATCATAACTATTATCATAGCTTAAAGTTTTCAGAAAAAAAACAAAACCTAATAATGTCTTATATACTTACTGTGTTTTAGTTTGGTTTCCGTAATCTATGATGAGTATTGGTTACAATTTCAAAAACCTAGTAACATCTCATACTGTGTTTTGGTTTAGTTTCCATGGGCAATGGTTAGTGTTGGATCCCATTTCAAAGTTAGTAAGTGTTATACAACGTGCATCGAATTATATTTTTAAAGTTTTAGTATGCAAAAATGTAGACAGTAATCTTATCTACCATCTCCAAGAATCATATTGAGCTGTAGATTCATAGTTTGGTAAGGCATAAGAAAATCTGCTTTTTTTGCCCTCCTGTAAAATTTGTTCGAAGTCCCTTACTGTGTTTTGATTTGGGACAGCCGAGTGATGAAGAACTGTTTTACAGTGAAAATGATCAAGATGTGTCTACTGAAAGCAAAGATACAACAGTAACACAATCTGATGATGAGACCATAATAGAAGAAACAAGGAAAAGCAAAAGAATGCGAAAACCACCTGTTAGGTTTAATGACTATGCTTTACTAACCTATAATGAAGCTATTTCAGGTCCTGAGGGAAAAAATTGGGAGAAGGCAATAAATTCAGAGAAAGAATCTCTAGCAATAAATAATACTTGGCAAGTAATCAATAAAGCGGAAGCTAAGGGTAAGAAAATCTTGTCTAATAAATGGGTTTTTAACGTAAAAGGTAATGGAGTTTATAAAGCTAGATTAGTCGTAAGGGGGTTTGAACAAAAATGGGGGGTAGATTATGATGAAATATACAGTCCTGTAATAAGTCAATCAACTCTTAGAGCTATTATGGCTATAACAGTATGTAATAATTTTGAGATGATGGTTTTTGATGTAAAAACTGCTTTCTTGTACGGTTAATTACAAGATGAAGTATACATGAAAATACCTGAAGGTTACGAAAATAAAAATGATAAAATATGTAAGCTTAACAAAGCATTGTATGGTTTGAAACAGGCACCAATTACTTGGAACAAAACATTCACTGAAACGTTGTTAAAACTAGGTCTCACACCAACAAAATCAGATAGATGTGTATTTACAAATCAAGATAAGTCTGTAATTCTTACAATTTATGTTGGATGATGGATTAATTGTATCTAAATGTAAACAACAATTGTTAGACATTCTAAGTTGCTTGGAATTTTTTTTTGAAATTAAAATTAGTAAAAATCCTGAACAATATATTGGTTTAGAAATAAATAGAACCAATGCAGGTGTAAAATTAACACTAAAAGCATACACAGAAATGTTACTAAAGAGATTCAATATGAGTGATTGTAAAACAAGTAAAATTCCTGGAAATTTTGAGAAAAAGACAGAGAAAACAAATAGAACATTTCAGTGTAACTTTCCTTATCGAGAACTTGTAGGAGGATTGTTATACTTGTCAACTCGGACAAGACCAGATATTGCTCAATCTGTAAATGAAGCTAGTAGGAAATTAGAGAATCCTGATCATATAGACGTTTTAGCTGTAAAGAAAATATTAAAATACTTAGCAGGAACATTAGATGAAGGTATTATGTTTAAGTCTGATTGTAAAGTTTTTTGTTTGAATGCATACTGTGATTCAGATTATGCAAATGATGTAACAACTAGACGTAGCACTACTGGCTATGTAATAATGTTTAATGGACCTATTTCATGGTGTTCTAAAAGACAACCAATAGTGGCATTGTCCTCTACAGAGGCAGAATTCATAGCAGCCGCAGACTGTTGTAAAGAGATATTGTATTTAAAAACTTTGATAAAAGAAATAACTAAAAGTGACATCGAAACAACAATGCACATTGATAATCAAAGCTCTATTCAACTCATAAAAACAGGTTTATTTAACAAACGATCTAAACACATTGACGTTAGATATCACTTTATTCATGAAAACTATGTTAAGAAAAATATTACTGTATCTTATTGTCCAACTGATCAGCAGGTAGCTGATATTCTAACAAAACCATTGTTGAGAATTAAATTTGAAACTCATTGTAAGAAACTGCTAAATAAGTAGGTTATTTATATAAGTTGAATTGTTTAAGTTTACTAAAGTAAAGAATGAAACTATAAACTTAGAAAACATAAGAAAGCTTTATTTTTAAAAGAAAACACTTGATATAAAACTTTAATATAAAATATAAGATTAGAAGCGATTTTTGTTTTGTAAACGGTGACATAGAAATTAGATTATATTTTAGTAAAACATATAGAAAAATGGTTGTTTTATAAAAATAGGAGAAGGTGTTAATATATTACTTTCCTCTATGGTGGTAAATGTCACTGGCAATGTAAAACCTCGTCTATTTGACAGATTGTGTTTATAACTAGACTTACTGAAAAAATAAAAAACTCTTCTTCCTGTACTTAATGTAAAATGGTATCCTTATGAAATAAAACTATTATATCTTAAAACCAAGTGTTTTGATGCTAGATTCTGTCCGCCCTAACCCTTCACAAGTTTGACATAATATTATTTTCTATATTCAATTATAATCTAACATAACAACAACAACAACAACACGCCTGTCATCCCCGAAGGATTAGGCAGAGGTGTACCTATAGTACACCCACATTTCGCCAGTTATGTTTAATTCCCATGTAATAGGGGGCGAGCCTATTGCCATCAACCGGGCACAAATCCAGACTCCGAGCTGCTACTGAGAAATTCCAGATGGAAAAACCCAATAACACTTTGCCCGACCCGGGAATCGAACCCAGGACCTCATACTCAGCAGTAGCGCTTGCGACCACTAGACCAACGAGGCAGTCCAACAGTTACCAAAAATTGTCTCATAACATAATATACCTGTCGGAGACGGGTATGTGACGCTTTCGTTATTATCAGCGATATTTTAACTACTGTGGGCGTAGTGTGGGTAGTGTTGGTTAATGCGCAATAGAAAAACCGTTTGCAGTTCAGATCACATTATAATTTACTATCAAATTAATCACACTAGCTAAATTATACACACACTGGGTGCGACGGCGTTTATTACAATCACAAATTAACTATTGAGTTAATTTGTGGTTGTGATCATTGGATCACAAATTACAATTAACACAATAACTGAGAACAACGAATCGAGAACAGTTCCGTGACGTCTTAACTCCGATGCGATCCGAGGCTGTGCTCCTCGCCGTGGTCTTAAAACATCACGACTCTGTAGAAGCGCGCGCTTTAGGTGTGTGTAGATCACGTCCTGTCGCCAGCGGCGCGCTTGCGATTCGTTTCGTGTCCGTACTAATGACCGGATCCGACATACCTTTTTTACTTTTTCGCCAAGTAGGTATCAAAATGATTCATCATATTTTTTAGATTTGTCGCGCTATTCTGTATAAAAATATTCATGTATCAACAAATACTTTATTTGGTAGTTGATACACGACGTAATTTTTTAAAATTTATTTTTTGTTTATTTATACTTTTCACATTCAAAAAGGTACAAAGGCGGACTTAATGCCTTAGACATTCTCTACCAGTTCTACAGAGCGTCACGTCCTGTCACCAGCGGCGCGCTTGCAATTCGTTTCGTTTCCGTACTAATGACCGGATCCGACATATATTATCACGATTGCAGTATTCTTTTGATTAAATTTTCCAAACGGCAAGGAAAAACTTGTCTAAATCTATAAATTCTTGGGAATATTTTTTTAGGTAATTCATTCATTTTCAATCTTTACTTATTTTGTCATTATCTATCATTCTATCACTCAAATAAATTTGAATAGGCGTCTACACGCTGCAACAGTAAGAAGTGCAAACAAATAATAATGTTCGCGACGATTTTTTGATGCAAATAAAATTATTTAAACGCATCAACTTTCGCGCGAACTTAACTTGACGTCCACACGTTCCGTTTGCACAAATGTCGCAACCGTATATTGGTGTTGTGTGGACCCGTCTTTAACCAAAATGTCCTTATCTGCTGACTGACATTGTCACTTTGACAGATGACAGTTCGCACAATTAGAGGTTATATCCCATTCGTTCTAGGTTACTTTTACTAAAGAAAAATCAAATAATAAACCGAGAATGCCGTTCATGAAAGGAAGAGCACCTATCCGACGTACATTAAACTACCTGAATGCCGGGAGACTAGTATTAAAAGACAAAATCAAGATACTCTCTGTGGCTTACAATATAAACGGTCAAAACAATCTTGGGGCTAAAGAGTTCGTTTTCTGGTATTTGCCGCAAATTCAATACAAAAACCCTGACGTGCAGGTGGCAACGTTGAAGAACCTTACTCCATCGCCATTTATAAAGTGTTATTTTGAAGATGGAAGAAAGATTTTAGTAGATGTTGACAATAAATCAAAAGAAGAGATTTTGGAGCATTTAATTAATACTGTTGGTAAGTTTCGGTTTATTTATTATATCTATAGATCCACAATCTCCATGATATTATGTTAAAACTAGCTAATAAGGGCATAAATGAGGGCATACTGACCAAATTAAGATTACGGTTTTTAAAGCTTATTATCAGAGTTTTTTCACCGGTAATCTTTACTGACCAAATTAAGATTACGGTTTTTAAAGCTTATTATCAGAGTTTTTACACCGGTAATCTTTGGGTCAACTACTCGAAAAGGTCACTGGATGTTCTACGCGTCCAATACAACAATGTATTTAGGATGCTGTTGCGACTGCATCGTTTTTGCAGTGCATCAGAAATGTTCGCAGTAACCCATACCGATGGATTTCATGCCATCATCTGCAAAAAAACAGCCTCACTCCTGAGCACAATTAGATTCAGTCACTATAGTATCATGACGGCTGTGGTGGCAGATACTTCCTCCGCCATAATAAGGCAATTTGTGCGAAGACTCATACCATAGTTAGACCATTACCATTTCTTATTGTGTCTAGATGTTGGGTGGTCTTCTCACAAATTCGTCTTTAGTTTGAAGTTACTAACAATAGCGATTTTAAGTGCATAGATGTTACTAACATTTTATGGATCTTTTTGTTATCTGAAATAAAATGATTTTATTTTATTTATTTATAAATGCAATAATGATTCCATATTTTGCTAGAGCATATTCAGTTGTTCATTTACCTAATGCAAACCATGACTAAATCTTCCTTTATTCTAATTACAGGAAAATCAAAGGACATATTAGAACAGGAAGCAATAGCTGCGGAGAAGAAAGATAATCCAGCTAACTTCGGTATTGCTTGTGAAAGACCATGCATCTGTGAAGTTTACGGTCAAGTACCCTGCCCTGGTGTGGTACCGTTACCAAAGTTTATGAGAGGAAAGTTCAAATACGCTAGGGATTAAAATAGTTTAGAGGTAGAATTTGAAAATGATAATGTTTATTAAGTAAGGCAAAAGCTAGCGCTTTTAGCGGATAAGCCACGAAATTCAAATTTTCTTGAGTTTCATTGATAATTTTGTATTATACATACTTGTTATGGTCGCAAATAATATTTTGATCAACATACAACCAATGACTGGCAAATTGTAAATATCATAAGTGAATTTGAATTTCACGGGCCACCTTAATGCATCCCGCTTAATATTAACATTTTCAATCATGTAAAGTTAACTAAATTGTAGATAGTTATTTAGTAGTAATTTTAATATAATAAAACAAGTTAAAATTAGTGTTTTCATTTTATTGAACAGCTATAAATATAGTAAAAAATAGATTTTATAAGTAAGTACACCTACTTAATAAAATCTTTAAAAAATAGATAAATATAAATTGTATTGTTTCACATGATGCTTTGCCAAAACAGTGTTATTTAAAATTAAATCTGTTCTTTTTATGATGACTGATTTGACACTATGAACTTTATCTATCATCGAACTATCTTTAGAGAACCACAAACTCACATGATACTTGTTTTAAATTCATAGATTTTTGTAGCTAGGTTTTACCATGGAGTTAGCGTGGCAGTTTTGGGCTAAACATAATATTTGAATTATTGCAACAAATTTCTTATTTCTCATCAATATGCTGAGAAATACCAAGCATGGTCATAGCTAATTGTAGATCAAATACAGAAATACTATTTGTAAAATCCAAACAGCACTTTGTTGAGTTAAAACGTTTGGTCTTTAATGACATATGCCATCAGCGCAGCAGCAATGTAGTGCATATTTTGGAATGCATTAAAAGTCCTTGCATTCCGGTTCCAGAACAGTTCATTGTCCACTTCCTGACCTCGGGGACAAGTGTGGAAGAATATCCATTGACAAGTGGCTCTACGTTCGATATCCTGTAAAATGAGACAAAATTGAAACTCCTTAAATATGCACTCATTTATTTGCTTAGTACTACTGGAAGACCACGGCGTGTCTGCGTTTTGTTTGTGTGTATGGCAGCAGTAGATACTGCTGGCGTTACTGCTGCGTTCGGTGGGAGATTGGGAGCGTGAATGTCGCTTTTTTACCTAATATGTATTACTATGGAAAATACCATAATAATAGAAAGCTAAGTATCTTACATCAACTTTCAGCACGAACTCAGCAATTTTCTCCTTTTTATCAGTCGTTGGTCCAGCGATGATGACTGTTGCGCATTTCAAAACTTCGTCTGTCCCTACGCACTGCTGTGTGTGAGTGTGCGCTTTTTCCGACATTGTCTTACTAGCCTTCATAAGGAGTGGCGTGACAGGACATACCTGAGGAATTTATTTACATACAAGCTTTTGGCAGCGGCTTCGATTTCGGATAAATTTGACATCCCGTGGGATAATTTCAGACTGCGTGGTAGTCTGAAATTATCCCACGGGTTGTCAAATTTTATCGAAATCTGTTCAGCTGTTAAGGCTTCGGTCTCGAAGTCAGCGCAACGGGGCGACGACAGCGGCGGCGCGGCAACTCAGTTTTATTATGGAACCGCTCGCTCTCCGCGCCGCTGCCTTCGAGGTCAGTTCCATTATAAATCTATGCATTTGAACGCACCGCCGCCGCCGCCGCCCCGCTGCCCGCAGACTTCGTGTCCGTAGCCTTACGCATCAAAGGGAGACAGACTTACTTTCAGATTTATAATAATATATTATAATTTCTCAGTAGCAGCCAAGAGTCTGAATTTGTGCCCGGTCGTTGGCCCTAGGCTCGCTATTACATGGGATTTGAACATAACTGGCGAAATGTGGTTGTACAGACGCCAGCACATCAAGCTACCCGAAACTGTCAAATTTTCCCAATCAACTTTGAACCTTAACTTTCAGCGATAAAGTTGAAAATCAATTACATAAATTTGACAGATTGTAGTAGCTTGAAGTGCTGGCGTCTGTACTTAGTTAGATACACCTCTCCCTAACTCATCGGGGATCACAGGCCTGATGTTATGTTTTAACGAAGCTGAAATCTTAACCGGTTCCGGCGCGGGTGATATTGTTTTTATTCCAAGAATACCTATAATTCCTAATAACTTCCCTTTCTCATTCAAACGAATGCAATTCCCAGTCAGTCTCTGTTATGCCATGACCATCAAGGCTCGGAACCGGTTTAAAAAATACCGGTTAAAACCAGTTTATTGGAGTTCTACTCCGAACTTTTCTTAAGAACGTGAACGTTTTAAGAACTTTATTTTAACCAAAACTAACCGGTTTAGTCTACGAGCGGCATGTTGGTAAACGCGTTGCAACTTGTGATTACTTGTGAAGATGCCACGCTGAATAAAACTTAAACAAAAAACCGGTTAATATTGCTCTAAACCGTTTAATCCGAAAAAAACCTTTATATAAAAACTCCTCCAAAACCGGTTTATAAAAACCGGTATATACGTACGAAACCGAATGTAAAGGTTTTTGCGTCAAGTACATAATAACGGTTTGAAAATTTTACCGGTATCCGAGCCTTGATGACCATTAATAAAGCTCAGGGCTAGACATTATCCGTTGCAGGGGTGGACCATGTACTTATTGGATGCTTTTCCCATGGTCAGCTATACGTAGCTCTTTTACGCGTAAACAACCCCAATAACCTTTTTGTGTACGCTCCAGATGGTTCCACAGCTAATATTGTATATAAAGAAGCACTTTCATAAAGAAAATAAAATGAATTGGTGGTATCCTCCAACAGCACTAAAAGTTCAGTGCATCTTTTTCTTTCTATTTCATTAAGAAAAGGACAGAAGATAAATTTTAGTTTAGTCCTGTCAAATTAATCAGCGCTTGACGTAAATTGACGTAATTTTAGTAGGCAAGTTTTTAATCACGACTAAACTTGCATAGAGTAGTGACAGGCGCTGATAAATTTGACAGGACTCAACTAAAATTTATCTTCTATCCTTTTCTTAATGAAATAGAAAGAAAAAGATGCACTGAACTTAAATTTAGTTTAGTTTGTGAACAAGGGAATCGGCACCATTGTTAAGTTCCGTCATCCACGCGAACGAAATCGCGGGCATAGCTAGTGTTATAATATTTCGATGATGATTACCGGATTCCTGATGGTAAGTGGTCATCGCCTAAAAATATCCGCAATACTAAGTAGTATTTTGCCATCCAAGAGGCTGATTGCGTTCTGCTTCTTACCAGTAGGTAAGTAGAATGTTTCTGAGCTACAGAAAAGCATAAAATCTCATCATATTCGATGAGATTCTCTGGCTCAGCCCTAAAGGTTCCCACAAATAGGTGCGACGAGACAGGCGACGCGACTCCAAAAAGAGAATTTCTTAGAAAACTTAATGGAAGTTGTTCTGCCAGAATCCATCTCACCGTCGCCTCGCGCGTGTCTGCGGGTCTGTATTTTATTGTCTGCTGATTTAACCTTGTTGCTAATGTATAAGGCTTTAGCTGCCTTACAAGTGTTCTTAACAGTTCTAGAGTAAATAGCAACATACGTATTAAAAGTTTCCGTGTTAATAAGGCTTAAAGCCATACAGCTCGAATAGTCTATCCCTACTTTTCCTGAGTCCTGTAGTTGCCCAGTCACTAAATAAAAACTTAGGGCTGATAGTTTTAGTGTTCTTCTTAAAGCAATTATTGAACTCTGTTTGGACTAACGAAAAAAATTATCTATATAAAATATTAGACAACATTGTTCATTGTAAGGACGAGCACCCTAATTGCGTAATATAACACAATCACAATTTGTTTCGATTTGAAACAGATTTCTAATCCATTGCTTCATAAGTTGGAAAAAAATCTGCTCAACAACGTAAATAACGCAATGAATGTTGTTGAAATGTCAAAATGAAACAAATTTCTCGAAATTGTTTACGAAAATGAGTTACGCAATTAGGTAGCTGATTACTTAGCTTACAAACTAAAGTGCTATTATATTTATTTAAATGAATAGCTGTTATTGCTCTGAATTGTAATTGCACTTTTTGTATTGGTATGTTGGACTCAAAAGTTACGGATTGACCACAGTGAGATAATTAACGAAGGCTTTATCTAAATAGTCGCAGCAACAAAACACATTATCAATACATGTAGCAGTAGACGTAGTTATTCGGGTTGGTTCTACAAACACACGTGACAAATTAAATGATTTGAATAAATTAAAAAATCTACTGGTAGGTAGGTACCTATTTGAATTATTTTCTAAAATATTAATGTTAAAGCCACCACAGATAATTACTGATTTATTACAAGTTGCAAGTTTTGCCAAAACATCTTCCATTACTGACTCAAATATACGAGTAGAGTAGTTTTGGTAATTTGGGGGTCATCATCATCATCAGCCTATAAATGTTCCGACAGCTGGGACACAGACCTCCTCTCTGTGAGAGGGAGTGGACCGCGGGCCCAGTGCGGGTTGGTAGATGTGTGATGAATTTTCGGTTCTAGGACATGCCGGTTTCCTTACGATGTTTTCCTTCACCGTTTTGAGAGCAGTGGTGATGAAATAATTTACACAAAGTAAATCACCTCTCTGGGTTCGAACAACCATATTCAATTAGATTCTCTGGCTCAGCCCTAAAGGTTCTCGCAAATAGGTGGGACGCGACAGGCGATGCGACTCTAATAAGAGAATTTCTAAGAATCGCGTGTCACCGTCGCGTCCGTCGCGCGTGTCTGCTGGGTGCCGTAGGCGCGGTTTATACTGAGATAGAGACGTGGCGAGGGCGTGTGGCGCTGGCAGATAATTAAAGAAACCTAAAATGAACCTAGGTAATTGTTTTGTCGCATAGCGTCGTTTTTATCGGAAAGAGAATTGAGTCACGTGGTGGCAGTGACGTCACCTGGAAGCGCGGGCGCAATTCGCCTCAGTTTGAACAGCCCTTTAGTCTACATCCGGCAGAATAAATGGCTTGCAAAATAACAAAGAAATATTCAGAAACACTTACCTTGCAGCAACATTTGAATCTAATATTTGCTCCGAGCATAGGGCACAAAAGTAGGTAGGAGTTCAGTACTTGATGCGGAGCCCCCACGTATGCGAAGTTAAGTCTGTCCAATGTACCAAATTCTTCCTGAAATTTACTTGGATTTAAATTCGAATTATTTTCTTTCTAAATCAGTTTCTTTCTTGGTCGTCCAATTAAAGGCTCGATGATCTGTATCGAAAAAGGCTCGGACAGACCAGCGCGATATCGCGGGCGCAACAGGCAGCGCGACTCGTGTCGCGCACGCGATATCGCACTGGTCTGTCCGAGCCTTTTTCGATACAGATCATCGAAACCGAATTTTAGATTAAGGCCCAATTGCACCACAAAACACTAGGTACATTTTAGCGATAGCCGAATTAACATCATTAAGGGTTAAGTATTCTGTTTATCCACCCTAAAAATTCTAGGCCTAGTTGGATAAACGGAATTTATTTATATCTATGCTTAAGGCAAAAGCGTCAGGGTGGCCGGTGAAATTCAAATTTTCTGACGTTTTATGCAATTTGCAGGTCAGTATCATGTTGTATGTTGATCTAAATATGATTCGCGGCCATAACAAATAAGGCTTTACTCAATTATAATCATTACAATCAGTAACACAACTCCATAAGTTAGCAAAGGTGTCAAATGTCATGATTTCATGAAATATCACAATTTCATGAATAATCCCCCTTAGGGTGGATAAACGGAATAACCCATCATATGGGAATATGCACGTAGGTATAACAGTTATTAATATACTTATAACATAACACTGTTATACTAAGAACACAATAATTAATTGATTCAGGCGTGACCTTGCGGAAATCCATTATAAAATACAATAGACGTGGATATATTTAGTAACTTGTTCCGCTTAGCTATTTCTAAAGAGCACTGTTGAACGAATTAAATACGAGTATGCCAAGGTCACCTTTGCTGCGATTGTTCGCCCCTTATCGCACTGATAACGGTCGCACTGATAACGGCGACACTATATAAGTGGGTTTCACGGGCGATAAGGCTCAGTCTGCACTCAGCGCTTGGTGTGGCAACACGCCGTGTTCGAGTTCGCAACAAGTCCATCGTCATCCTGAGGATGCCTCGTTGAGAGGTGAAACACGTGTCGATTTCTTTCAGGAGTTTTTTATGGCTCTTTAGAAATAGCTAAGCGGAACAAGTTACTAAATATATCCACGTCTATTGTATTTTATGAACACAATGTCAAAGCAACCAAGAAAATGCAAAAATGATTCTAATAGCTTGAAACACTTATACATTTAAATAAATGGTCTTCGACATGACAGCAATTTATTAACATAGAATTATGAGTCTATTTTTTTTTAAAGTATATATTTTTATTTACACACGTATTTACATCATTTAAAAACTATCAGACTTAATATAATTAAATGTACAAGTATATAAAAAAGGGGGGAGGAATAATCATAGAGCATCAAAAAATTCGTCCGCATTATGAGTCTTTGTTAAGTTAAAATATACCTTATTTGGAGTACATAGGTCACAAAAACTCGAAATTGTCGAGGTTGTGAGTTGGATAATTTTTGCTTAAATTGGTCCAACTAGAATTTCGGGTATAAGAATTCTAATAATCAAATCAGTGCACTCAATTTGTAAGTGGCACTACAAATTGGCGTCCACAGGTACTTACCTACGTTTTCTGCTCGCGATTCACGATACGCGATTTCATTTTGGTCAGAACTTTTGAAACAGATTAAACAACAGTAGGTACATACCAATGCAGCCATGACCGTAGCTAAAGACTGAATCGAGGCATGTGCCCTGGACATCATACATACAATGGGAACCCTGGATCTTTCAGCAAATCGTTGGACGCACTGCTGTGTGCTTGTCGACACAAATATTATGTCGGCCATATCCGAGAATATTCTGGAAATAAAATGGGTGATGTAGTCTACCTCGTCATTTTTTTACCTCCCCAATGTGAAAATAATAGCATATAGGTACACACGGCTACATATCAAGCTAAACATTTCCAGTATAAGCTGATCTCGCTGGTTAAGCTGATCTTGTTGGTTGGTATATTGGCGTGTGCTAGCTGACATATGGCCAGTAATTTAAAATTAAAATAATGTTTTGTGTTGCATAATAATTTTGCATACTATTGTATAAAATCATTTTATTTTTCTAACTTGAACAGACAGCTGTGCTGCTGGGGAATTTGTTGCGCCACTTCTTCTTCCCAGCTAAAGGCACTAGGAAGTGGTGAAGGGTGGGCGTTTTTGGGGGACTGTCTTATGTAATTTTGACGTTCGAAAAGTGCTGATTCTCAGCCTAGTTTGAATAAATGACTTTTGAATTTAATTTGAATTCGCTTTGTATAGGATTTCCGTACAATGCGAGGTCAGCTTATACTGGAAATGTATAGCTTGATGTGTAGCCGTGTGTACCTAGGTACTAACGAAGAAACGCATCTAAGCAGTTTGAAAACAAAATCCCGTGAACATGATGACTACATCTGTTTAGCGGTCTTTACGGTGTAGAGATATGCTCTTCAATAGTACTTATTATTTAAAAATATATTCTGATATTGGATAATTTTTTTAAGCAACTACAATACGCGATTTGCGGTCTTTGATCCCAAAAAATCACAAATTTTTGTTTTATTTTGTTATCCTCACTAGGTAATTTAATTTGCATCGGGTCAAATTTGCAACTAAACAGACATAATCGAGCATTACTTCCTTCGCTTCAAACACCAAAGGAGTGAAGAGTTACCTTGTATATTTGGGGGGCTATCTTTAGTATAAAAGTTATGTACCTACCACAAATAAAAATCAAAATCTGCCAAGCATTTTCCTAACCATATTGGGGCTGGCTTCCAGTCTAACCGGATGCAGCTGATTATCAGTATTTTACATGGAGCGACTGCCTATCTGACCTCCACAACCCAGTAACTGGAGAATACGATACTCCTTGGTAAGACTGGTTGTCAGACTTTCGGACTTCTGACGACCCGTAACAACTGTCAAAGATCCACGAATGACAGCCGGGACCAACAGCTTAACGTGCTTTCCGAGGCACGGAGGAGTCTCAGTATGTTGAGATGGTCACCCATCCACAGACCAACCCGGGCAAGCGTAACCACGAGCTCCTCACCAAGTACCTGCCACAAATACTCCACGTAAAATTATTAAAATACATACTACCTTCCGTTATAATCATAATCCCAACCCAAGTGGTCAACTATCCCCACATCGTCGGCCCCCAGAAGCGACGCCGCTTTGGAAACTGCCATGTTCAGCACTGGTTCATTGACCTCCTGCAGGATCATCACTTTTGCATTCGGTATCACACACTGAAAGAAGTTTTATCAAATTACTTCGCTATTCAGATTAAAATTCACAATATTTTAGTTCACCTATACCTACATGGGCACTTATGAAACGTGAGAAGTTAGATGCACAGTTCCAATTGGTTGTTTCTTATGGAGAAGCAAGACAAGAAACTCCTCGGTACGGCTGCCTGTCCACTGGAGCGGAGCGAGGCATCGGAGCGGAGAAATGTGCTAATATTAACCAATAGAATCTAAACTCCGCTTCAGAGCTTTTTTTTTTAATGGCATCTTGCATGTCAACCTAGGAGGTTGTCGGCTGCTTAACCGGACTTTCCTGTGGCTGGCTCAATAAATTAAGGCCTGCAGCTAGCCAGGGCATAAAACTTAGAAACTAGGCGACTACACGCTAAGGGCATCCCCTGTGGGGTACGGACCTCGGCTTAGGGCATCGCTGGTGGAGGACAGCAAGTGACAGGCTGGATTAGATTAATTTATTATTAGGGGAATTTAAAGCTACAGGCTCAGCGACGCGGGCTGGCTCGAGCAAGGGTCGGGGCGGGAAAGCTTCAGAGCTCCGTTCCTATTGGTTAATATTGGCACATTTCTCCGCTCCGCTGCCTCACTCCGCTCCAGTGGACAGGCAGCCTAAAGGCTCCAGTCATTCGTTAATCTTTGACAGACGTTACGGGTAAGCAGAAGCCAGCAAGTCTGACAACCAATCTTATCAAGGGGTATCGTGTTACCCAGTAACTAGGTGATGGAGGTCAGATAGGCAGTCGCTACATGTATGAAACTGGCATTCAGCGGCATCCTGTTCGACTAGAAGCCGACCCCAACTTAGTTAGGAAAGGGCTAGGAAGCGAGTAAAGCTAGCAATTAAAAACGAGTTGAGGAGCAAAAAGTTTAGTAGCGTGTGAACGACGACGAGGAGCGGTTACTCATTGGTATGCGTGTGTGTGTATGTGTCACGGCTAAAACCCGAAGTGTGGCTACACCTAGTTTTAGCCGGCTAGAACTTGGTGCGGTTAGCAGTTGGTAAAAGTTAGTTGTAGCAAATGAAAATGGCTGAAAGGTAGGTTAGGTTAGAACTGTGACCACATAACACACCGCACGAGCCGAGCGAGCGAAGCGAGCGGTGCCGCGGCAGCGGCCGGCGAGTGCCAGGATCCATTTAGGCAAGTTTAACCAACTGCTACCGGCCGCACCTAGTTCTAGCCGGCTAAAACTAGGTGTAGCCGCACTTCGGGTTTTACCGCACCTAGTTCTAGCCGGCTAAAACTAGGTGTAGCCGCACTTCGGGTTTTAGCCGTAACATATGTACCAAAGCGTGAGTCTCTCAGCGAGTGTTTTGCCCGCCAATCGAGTGTCGCTGAGCGAGTACTCGCTTTGATAACTCTAATCGCTGCGACAAACTATTAATAAGAAAGAAAGAAAAAACGTATTTTGCGGTAAACATGACGCAGAAAAAATATTTGAAATACAAAAATGAGATAAGGTTGGGGGAAGCATGCGTCACATCCACGCAAATCGGCTGTCGATGCTACCACCCTATGCAAGACAGCCCCAGCGCTGGTTTTCAGCGACAGCTGGCGCCGACGTAGATAATGACGTCGACCGGTGCAGCAAACAAAAATATTAAGACAAAAAAATAAAAAATTATTAAAAATAAAATGTGATGCAATATACTAAATAGATATAAAAATATAAAAAAGAAATGGACATACTTTATTCTATGTTACGAGAATATTTTATATCATCCTCAAAATACGTTTTACGTCATTTATAGTGGGAAATTGGGAACATTTCGACGCGTTTTATTTGACAAAGACATAAGTGAATAAGTGTAAGTATCTCTTTTACTAAACTATCATTTCCAGTTTCCACCAAACGGCTCGCATCGTGTATACAGTATAAGTCTATATTACCAAGCCGCGCCCAGGTGCTTGACCACGGGTGTCTTCCACGACACGCGATCGTAGCCGAAAGTATGCTGCGACGCGCGATCGGCTCCGATCGCCTGTCGTCGTATCCGATCGGGTCCTTTCAATCCAAATTTTTCTTTTCCTCTTCTGTGTTTTATGATTATTTTCTTCTTCTTCTAATGCAATAACCAACAATACTCAACTTCAACCACATTCAAATTAGAACACGTCAACACGGTAGGAATGAAACTATATGACTAGGTGCAGAAACGGATACGTTTGCAAGCGACGGTACAGGGCCGATCGTATGCGACGACATCCTGCCGGACGCGATCGGCTGTCGCTGCATCCTTTCCGATCCGATGGGATGCGAGCCGTTTGGTGGAAATCATCCTTTACACGGAATCTTTTCAATCAAATCAACCTTTTGTACGTTTCATGAGCGAGAAAATCGTTGATGAAAGGCCGGGGTTTCTTTACAAAATAATAATAATTATAATTATATTGAAACTTTATACCATTTTCTGATGGTGGGAATCACGCAACTGGTTTTTCAAGTTTATTGCGCTGTACACAACATCTAGAACCATCTTGGTGTCCCATTGTTTGAAACAGATCAAATGTTTTAATTTGCTGCATTGCATTTGTCTGAAAAAGTATTTCGTTTCATGTTTATAAACTCTAGCTTCTGCCCGCGACTTCGTCCGGAATCATAACCTTCCTCAAGAATTGGGCTATCCAATTCAAAAATAATTTTTCAAATCTGACTGGAAGTTCCAGAGATTACCCCCTACATACAAACTTACAAACAAACAAATTTTACCTCTAGGTATATAGTATAATATTATTATAATAAATTATAATTATATCTACACTAATATTATAAAGAGGAAAACTTTGTTTGTTTGTTTGTTTGTAATGAATAGGCTTAAAAACTGCTGGACCGATTTTAAAAATTCTTTCACCATTCGAAAGCTACATTATCCACGAGTAACATAGGCTAAATTTTATTTTGGAAAAAAATAGGGTTCCGTAAGATATTTGGGGTTTTCGGACACAAGGTGTAAAAAATCAACCAGAAAAGTTACTTATTTTGCGTACGCTGCCTAAACTATAAAAGATAGAACCATAAAATGTTCTAATTAATTCTAGATCTTATAAATATCTACAAAAAAGTCCGCGACACACTATACCTATCTATGTCGAGTGAGGCACAACAACCATTTTTTTATTTTTTTATCTTGAATTTTTTTTGGACTACATTTAAACGTATTTATTTTACTCATGCTATAATCCTAATCAAAATAAATTATTTCATCACTAAGTACAGTTTATGTAGATAATATTTGGTCTTTGAATGATTTAAATTGGACGTTTGGTTTTAAAGTTATGGCGAAATTAAAATAATACGATTTCTGCTGCACGGCCCGTTGCGAAGTGGGCGTCACCAAGACGGGGTGCGCGTGCGGGAGGGGGAGTTTAGATCTATGAGTAAGGTAAAGGTTCCCGCGCGGCTTAGACGCGAGGTCGGCTCCCTACGCAGCGGTCGTGCGCGAAGTCTAATAATTTTCGTGCGATTTTTTTTAGATTTCGTTCTTAAAACTACACCTACCTACGCAAAAGTTCTTCTCAGAGCTAAACAACAGTTCTTCTCAGAGCTAAACAACAGTTCTTTTCAGGGCTAAACAACAGTTCTTTTCAGGGCTAAACAACAGTTTTTTTCAGAGCTAGAATATTACACGCTATTAACATTTTCTTAAACATTTGAAAATGCCTAAGAGAGCCAGGTCTCAAGTTTCTAAACATAGTTCTCAAGCACGGGCAGCAAGAATACGTCGTATGGGAGAATCTTCACCTGAACGTTCACAACGCCTTGCTGAACAAAATCAGAGAAACTCTCAGGTACGCGCACGAGAGTCGAGTGTCGAACGTTCGCAATGCCTTGCATAACAAAATCTGAGAACCTCTGAGTTACGTGCACGAGAGTCGAGGTTGGAGCGTTCCCAACGTCTTCATGAACAAAATGTAAGGACCTCTCAGTTGCGCGAAAGAGAGTCGAGTGTCGAACGTTCACAACGCCTTGCTGAACAAAATCAGAGAAATACGCATAGCAATTTTCCACAACAGCTGCTGAAACTTGGAGAAGGAATTTTTCCATGTTTAAATTTGGGCACCGATTATGCGGTTACTTTTGATGAGTCTCTAGGCCAAATAGTCCATAATTTAGATAGTCTGATAGATGCTATATATCCTGACATCGAAAACTTACATCAAAATGATTTTCGTTGGCTGTGTTGTAGAGCAATTGTTTCTCCCAGGAATGAAACAGTCAACGAAATAAACAATTTAATTATGCAGAAAGTACCGGGTGAAGTTAAGTGCTATAAATCCATAGACACCGTCACTAACATCGAGGACGCAGTGCACTACCCCCAGGAATTTTTAAATTCTCTGAACCCCTGCTGGGCTACCACCTCATGAACTGTCGTTAAAAGTTGGCACGCCGATAATGCTTCTCAGAAATTGAAGCCCCCCCAACATGTGTAATGGCACGAGACTTCTAATAAAGGAGCTAAAAGATAATTTAATAGTAGCGAAGATTATCACCGGCCCTGCAGCTGGTGAATTAGCTCATATACCAAGAATACCCATGATCCCTACTGATTTGCCTATACCCTTCAAAAGGCTCCAATTTCCAGTAAAAATTTCTTTCACACTAACGATAAACAAATCCCAGGGCCAAACATTCAAATTAGTAGGAATTGATTTACGAAAAGAATGTTTTACGCATGGGCAACTTTACGTTGCCCTATCACGGGTCGGGGCTCCCGACCATCAGTATATTTTGTTACCTGAAAATAATTTAACGTCAAATGTTGTTTATAGAGAAGCTCTACAATAATCGTTTTAGTTATCTATCCTAAAACAACGGGTTGCACTCCGGGACTGCCGGCAGAAGTGAAAACTTAGTATTAATTACATTTAAATATTTTCATCATTAACAACTTTAACATCCACATAAAGACAATTTATGCAGCCTGCGGATAATGACTGCGTCGTCGATGTTAGTGTCGATGTCTGTGAATTGACCTGGGAATCATTTTGCTGACCGTGTCTTTCCTGGGTAGGCTTTTTGCAGCGGTAACCGACATCCACGCGGGCGGAGCCGCGGGCGACCGCTAGTAATATTATATAATGTTGGAGACGGGTATGTGACTCTCGTTACTATCAGCGATATTTTAACTACTGTGGGCGTAGTGTCGGTAGTGTTGGTTAATGCGCAATAGAAAAACAGTTTGCAGTTCAGATCACTTTATAATTTACTATCAAATGAATCACACTAGCAAAATTATACACACATTGGGTGCGACGGCGTTTATTAAAATCACCAATTAACACAATGATAACAAATTACAACTAACACAATAACAGCACCACGAATCGAGAACAGTTCCGTGACGTCTTCTCGCCAATACGACCAGAGGCTGAATGCCCTCCTCGCCGTGGCCTTAAAACATCACGACTTAGACAGAAGCGCGCCTTTGTTGGTGTAGGTAGATCACTCTTGATGTCGCCAGTGGCGCGCTTGCGATTCGTTTCGTGTCCGTACTAATGACCGGATCCGACATATAATACAATATTATAGTATACAATATGTAAAAAAAAACCTGTCCGATCCAAAAGGGGCACGTGCATTACCAAAAAGTGTTTTTTTATTTTATTATTATTGAAAATAAAAAAGTTATTACTATTTCAAATTGACATTTTGAGTACCAAAATTACCCCAAATCCATTAAAAATTAACAAATTTTCAACAGGGGTCGTAGGTTATGACTTTTAGATACCCGCTAAATGACGGCCGCCCGCACCCAATATATTAATAACCTGGTAAAATTCCCCATTGAAAAAAAATGTAGCGAATTTTTTTTTTGGCTTTTTTTCTCAAAATTTCCACATAAATATACTTCTAGTCAAAGTCAAATAATTTATTTAAATTAGGCACATAAAAGGCACTTTTGAACGCGAAAATTTTACAAAAAAATAAATAATTAAAAAACACGGCTGCCCTGCCAAAAACCGAACTAAAAAGTAAAAGCAACCTGTATTAGTTAATCTGTACATACAAAGCGAAAGGTCATCCATTTATTCGATGACTTAACAGATAAATACAATTGTTATTGCAGTCGGGGGACCTCTTAGATTAAAAATTGTTCCACAAAGCGGTTCCCATGGAAAGATTATAAACTAGCGAAAAATAATGCGTTAAATTGTAAATGGTTCATTGCAGTTCACAATTTTTCGACAGTTTATAATTTAACGGAAATAATACCGATAGATTATAAACTAACGAAGTTCATAATTATACGGTGACATATATACACACTAATACAGGTTGTTTTTTACTTTTTAGTTCGGTTTTTGGCAGGGCAGCCGTGTTTTTAAATTTTTTTGATTATTTATTTTTATTTTGTACATTTTAGTGACAAATTTTATTTAAATAAAATGTCATGTCATACTCCCTCATATTTTGTCAAGTGATTGCGGGGAGTCTTGTTTTTTTCGTTTGATCGCCAATTGGCGAGCATTTTTGGTCTTTTTTGAATGAGCCGTTTCAGTAAAGTTCAAATTTGAACTAAAACAGCTAGATGTTAGATGTTAATTAATAAAAAGAATTAAAATTAGAAATTATATAATATAAGTTGTAATTATAAAATACCTCAAAGAATAAAAACTCAACAATTAAATACGTAACGTACGTACGTAATTAAATACGTATTTAATTGTTGAGTTTGAGAGTTGAGTATTTAAATGTTTGATAACTCAACCAATGCTCGACAAAGGGCGCTAGCATATTTTTATCTATACAACTTTTTTTTTATTGTATGGCATCTAGCAGGTCAACCTAAGAGGTTGTCGGCTGCTTAACCGGACTTTCCTGTGGCTGCCTCAATAAATTAAGGCCTCCAACCAGGGCATAAAACTTAGAAACTAAGCGACTACACGCTAATGGCACCCCCTGTGGGGTACGGACCTCGGCTTAGGGCGTCGCTGGTAGAGGACAGCAAGGGACAGGTTGGATCGGATTAAATTTATCTGTACCTACAACAAATTTTAACTTATATTTATACTAAGCCGCGTAACGAAACTGTAGCGCGATTCAGAAAGTGTACAACGCCATCTATCGAGCTTAGATGTAAACTTGAAGATTTAATATTGAATTTCATATCCCAATGTACCCTTTAAAAGGTAGTTTTATTAGATATTTAGTCTGTCTGGACAAGTAATTTTTAATAATAGTAGTAGTAATTTTATTTACTTAATTTTCTTATTTTATTTTTTTAAGTGATTGTAAGGATTCTGACGATACCCCATACATCCAAATCTGTTCAGGCTTTTAAAAGTTATGGTGCCACAAAGAAACTCACATACATAGGGTAAATTCGTTAGAGATGGCCGTACGGGTGAGTTGGCCAATCAGTATATTTTGCTCATTTATTCACAAGGTGGCGCTGTATTTGAATTAATACACTTCGTGCGCCACCACGAACAATATCCAAACAAAACATTGCGCAAAAATAAGTAAAAAAGTAAGTAAATTGGTCTTAATTGAATTTAGTACTTGTGAAATTTTATAGTAGGTTCTTATACCATCCGGAAATACTAATTTTATTACTTATTTGTGTTTTTGGGAGTGTAGGTATTGTGTTTGGTGTTTTCTTCGTTTTAACATCAAAATGGGAAAGTAATTGTAAGTTTAAAAATTGAGGTGCCCGTCTTACCCGGACAAAAAGGAGAGATGGCCATATAACGGCTTCAAAAAAAATAGAAAGAAGGTCTGAAAGTAACACCAGTAAGGCGAAACCAATTTTATGTGATAGGTCTGTCGAATTACGCCTAGAGGCTAATTACGCCTATGCTTAAAAACTCAGGTTACATAAGTCTAATTGTGATCTCAATATTTTCAGTTTTATTTAACCCTAAAAAAACTATGGCCATCTCTAACGAATTTACCCTACACCAACCCTGAAAACATTACCTACACACTCCTTTTTGGGCAGACGTGTAAAAAATAATTAAAAATGAAGCAATGACAGAAAAATTAATTATGTGATGGATACATATAAGTGTTTACATATTAAGTTGGGGAAAAAGTCTTTTCGCATTATGAACTATGAGTATGTATGAACTTGTAATAAAATCTCTTTGGCTGTACTATTTGTATCTGGCTGGTTTTGGTATCATTGAAAGTTTAAATTTTAAAGAACATAATTCCAAATTCAAATTAGGAAAATGTGTGATTTTCATTTGTTTTTCGTACCGTCAAGATGAGTAAATCTAATGAAGAAATTCGATACATTTTAAAATTTTACTACAAAAAAGGCAAAATGCAACGCAAGCCGCGAAAAAAAATTGCGATGTTTATGGACCTAGTGCAGTGTCTGTGAGAGTAGTACAAATTTGGTTTAAGCGTTTTCAATCCGGAAATTTTGATGTCAAAGATGCACGTCGCTCTGGTCGCCCTATTACGGATAAAATGGATGCCATTTTTGAAAAAGTGGAGCAAGATCGGCATATCAGTAGTTATGACGTAGCTGAAGAACTGGGAATTGACCACAAAACAGTTTTGGCGCATTTGAAAAAAACTGGGTACACAAAAAAGCTCGATATTTGGGTACCTCACGAGCTCACTGAAAGAAACCTAATGAACCGTGTACTCATTTGTGATTCTTTATTACGACGTAATGAAACCGAACCATTTTTGAAGAAGCTGATAACTGGTGATGAAAAGTGGATCACGTACGACAAGAACGTGCGAAAAAGGTCGTAGTCAAAGGCCGGTCAGGCTTCACAGACTGTGGCGAAACCCGGGTTAACTCGCAACAATGTGATGCTGTGTGTGTGGTGGGATTGGAAGGGCATTATTCATTATGAGCTGTTACCATCAGGCAGGACCATCGATTCTGAACTCTACTGCGAACAACTGATGAGATTAAAGCAAGAAGTTGAGAGAAAGCGGGCGGAATTAATCAACAGAAGGGGTGTGGTTTTTCATCATGATAACGCTAGACCTCACACATCTTTAGCCACTCAGCAAAAATTAAGAGAGTTTGGCTGGGAGGTGTTAATGCATCCACCGTATGGTCCTGACCTTGCATCTTCAGATTTCCACCTGTTTCGGTCTCTTCAGAATTCTTTAGGCAGTGTCAGGTTAACATCACGAGAGGACTGCCAAAACCACTTGTCGCGGTATTTTGATCAAAAGTCCCAAAATTTCTATAGCAATGGGATCATGTCCCTATCTACAAGATGGCAAAAAGTTATCGAACAAAATGGTACCTACATACTTTAGTTTAATGTAAATAAACTATATTAAAAAATGTTTTGAATTTTCTTAAAAAATGCGAAACAACTTTTTCCCCAACCTATTATTTACAAGCATTGTAAAAGTACCTATTATAACATTATAATAATAATATATTATACAATTAAATTAGCAACCAGTTTGATTTTGTATAGGCTCTAAATTATCCTATGGAGCTAGACCAGCATGTTTCCAAACATTCTTATCTTGGATAAAATCCTCTAATTTATAATATGCTTGTTTACAAAGAGTACTTTTAATATGGGTTTTAAATTTTCTTTCAGTTATAGTAGTTTCGGGTATTATGGCCTGGTCGGCCAATTTGGCTATTACTATTTCTCCGAAATAAACCAACACTAGCGTTTAGCTTATAGTGCCATGTTGGCGAAATCTTACCCCCGCCTCCTCAGTCAATGCAGCGTAGCGATTGCGTGCGTTTCCTGCATGCACTGATATCCAAAATTACATATTTCGATGTTACTTTTTGGTAAGTTTAAATAATTTCAGTTATTCCAATTATTAATGTTTTTATATTGTTAGTGCACAGTTTTATAGACAAACCCTTAATCTGTAGTGAGGTAACAGTTTAATATGCATATTTTTGACTGGTTTTTAGATTAGATTTTACTTGTCCAAAAACGTTCCTGCGGCCAATATGGATCACCAGGTAGAGGGCCAATATGGCCTGCCATATTGGCTGCATTATGATTAAATAATTAGTATTTTTTGCTATTTTAGGCAATGGCTTCACGAAAACCAGTTTTCCAAAGAAACCGCCAAACTTGGTGCAAAATATAAATGAGAAAGCAATCGAAGACGTGCGAAATAAAAAAATTGGTTCACTTAAAGCTTCCACACTGTATAATGTACCGCGAACAACTTAAGACGTTTTCGATTTCGATGATTGTTCAAGTTTAAGAAAAAAAAAATTTTTATTTATTCTTTTAAATAATATTACCATAAGCTTCTAGTTATTGATTACTGATTAGTTTAACGACTTAATTAACCAAAAAAGGCTGATTGATCTCATACACTTCGAGTTTTATTTCTAAAAAAGGCTTATGGTGTGCCATAATACCCGAAACTACTCTAATTGTAATAATTATTATATCACAGGGTATTTTGTTGTAACATTTAACACAGTACCCCATAAAAGATGTATGTACTTTAGATAATCTGAAAAATGGTTGATCTATTTTATCTTTATTTCTAGTATAAAATTATGTCTATCATTTATTTTATTTAAAAGATGTAGATTTTTTCTTTTGTACGGACCTAACAACACCCTCACGGATCGAACAGTTTTATAAAGATTGCCTATGTTACTCAGTGATAATATAGCATTCTACTGGTGAAATAATTTTTAACAAGCCTGTCTATTTCGACTGCAGGCCAATACCTCCTGGGCACGCCACAATTACGGCGATAATACCCTTGAGAGGCGCCACGGCGTCCTCACCTTCCGCCTGACGCAGGTCCTCACCGGACACGGCTACTTCGAGAGGTTCCTGTTCAGGATAAGGCGGGAGGAAACGCCCGGGTGTCACCATTGTGTGGATCGCCTGGAGGACACGGTGGAGCATACGGTGGAAGTCTGCCCAGCTTGGGTGGAGCATCGCCGTGTCCTCGTGGAGGCGATCGGCGGCGGTGATCTCTCGCGTCCAGCCCTGGTTCAGGTCATGGTACGGAGCGAGAGGAAATGGCAGGCCGTCACCTCCTTCTGCGAAGCGGTAATGCTTGCGAAGGAGGAGGTGGAATGCGTGAGGGAGAGGTAAACTTCGCGCCCTCACGCCCCTAACCACCGCAGGACGACACGCCCGGGGCGGGAATCGCGAGCCGATTTCCGGCCACCGTAGGCGCGGGCATGCGGACGGTGAGCAATGGGTAGCTCACCGTCTGATAAGGACCAAGCCCGGGTCGATGGCGCGTTGTGTTCCACGCGCACCTCAAAGAGATGTCAGCAGAATTGACGGGGTCCGCTAGGGCCAATGCCTGCCGGGGCTGCGAATATGGGCCGAAAGGGAAATCGTGGCCCCCGGCGACAGGGGAACCGAAGGAACACGGGTGGGTTTTAGTCAGTAAGAGTCTGATACGCCCTCCCGCTCCACCCAGAGCGGGAGAAGTTATTCGATAATGTTCCATCCAAAAAAAAAAAAACCAATACCTCCATATTCTCCTTTCAATTTTGTCTATCTAGGGCTAAGAACCAGTCTTCATCAAAGAAAAATAATCTTCATACTTACTCACTCATAAAACGCTGAAATTGCTGTAAACAGGGCTCATAATTTAAAACAGATTTTAAACAGTTTTTAGCTAGACAAGAATCTATTGAATAGAAACGGAAGTTTTTCCTCATTTTGGTTTGGATTCTAAAAATTTTCCTTAAAAACGAAAATATACACCAAAAAATACTTAAAAACTACCCCAAAATGTCAAAACAATATAATTGACGTTTTTGACGGTTATGATGTGGTTAGTTGGTTATGATTGTCATAGATGTTAGGTAGAGAGCAAAACCTGCTTCAAAGTTTTCATAGCCTTAGATCTTAAGCTACGGATTCTTAGAAAAGCGGTGGCCGCACTTGACGGCCGTAGGTTACTGCGGTCGTCAAGTGCGGTGGAAGCACTGTTCTGTCGTCACCACTTTGAACTCTATTAGTATTGAAACCAAGACATACCTCAATGATTGAAACCGTATTACAATATGAATCAATATTACTTTCCTCTATGATATGATTGAAACTAAGCTTGACAAGCAATGGTGCCAACATGACGGTAAGGGACAAGTTCTGTAAACGGTAAAGCTCATTGAAATAGAAATAGTAAAGCTACGGTTTGTGGCGCGACGGCTGTCGAGAAAATGATGACAGCGGCAAAGATTTAAATCGTTAGATTCGCCCAACCGTCTCAAAAGATAGTCTCGTTTCTGTTTCGTTTTGACATCTCTGACAAACAATGATGCAGTGACTATACTTTTTGTCATGGAAATGATATATAATGTGTGAGCTCACTCTTCTCAGTACATACACTTTTTCTTGTGACTGAGTACGGTGATTGCAAATAGAGCGATTTTAATCTTTGGAGGACGAGGTTTGCTTTATTGTATCTGTAGCCAACACTCATCACACCACGTTTTTGACTTCCTGATTCCAAGAAACATGGATCACAGCAGTTCTCAAAAGAACTTTTGAACATAGCACGTTTTGACAATCTGTACAAGAAACAGGGAAACTGTTGGAGGAAGTACAGGACAGGAACTGCCGACGCCACACGCCACCATCGTACTCCGGGCTTCGCCCCTGTCTTCTGCCGCACGCGCGCGCACTACTCTCGCACCATCACTGGACAACGCCGCCTCGATGAGTGCCGGTGCACAATGCGTGTCACCTATATTTATAACCGCGGTGTCGAAGAGCGGCGAAAGGCGCGCGCGCGTCTATGGCGACACCGTGCGGATTAAACGGACAACAGTGCGCTGTGATCCGATTGGTCAAAACGTTTGTAAATATATGTAGTCTTACTAGTTAGTTTATAGTTGTAAATAGTATATAAGCAGGAACATTATTTAAATAAACATAATTCTTCATTATTCATTACAATCTGGAGTCCGAGTATTATTTCTTTTCAACCTACGACACTCCTCCAAAGTGGTGACCCCGAACAGAACGCACCCGAACAGAACGCACCCGAACAGAACATACCACAAACTAAACATACGTGGAGAAAAGCTGTTCTACTGCCGAAGAATCATCCAAATTCAAGATGCCAGCAACAGAAGTCGCAGCAGTGAAGTCACCCGCACCACCTCCACCATCCACACCGCAAGCAGACACGCAGTTTCTCATCAACGAGATAAGAAAACTATCGCTAGAAATAGCTGAGTTAAAAGCAAGACCACCATACGACAACCATCGTCGCAGCCGCTATCCATCTCGTCACCGTCACTCATCACGGTCACGCCATCGATCAACATTGCCATCACCATTCTGCTACTATCACCGACGTTTCAAAGAGCAAGCTAGACGCTGCACATCGCCTTGCTCATTCAAGAAGCAAAATGCGGAAAACTAGAAAGGACGTTGGCAGAGGCGGACACCGGCGTTCTAGAAAAATCCCACCGCTTATACATCACCGATAGAAACTCGAAACTATCATTCTTAGTCGACACTGGAGCAAACATATCCGTGCTACCGAGAAAAAAGGGACAAGTAGCGACGCCGTTACCATTTCAACTGTACGCAGCGAACAACACCACTATAGCTACGTACGGCGAGAAAACATTATCTCTCGATTTTAATCTACGACGCCCTTACAAATGGAAATTCATCGTAGCCGACGTTTCGAAGCCAATACTCGGAGCCGACTTCCTCAAGCATCATCAACTCATCGTCGATTTGAAAAACAGAAGGTTAATCGACGGTGTTACGAGCTTAAAGGTCAACGCCCCGGTACGAGTATCAAACGTGCCTACAGTACGCAGCATTGACATGTCGCAATCGTACCACGACATTCTAGCTCAATACCCCGGCATAACAAGATTAACATCGATGAAATTAAAATCCAATATCAACGTGCAACATTTCATCGAAACACAAGGTCAACCAATATATAGTCGCGCCCGACCAATCCCACCGCATCGCTTCGAAATTGTCAAGAAGGAATTTGAAAACATGATCGAACAAGGATTATGCAGACCCAGTAAAAGCCCGTGGGCATCACCTCTACACATCGTACCCAAGAAGAATGGCGATATTAGAGTTTGTGGTGACTATCGCCGACTCAACTCGATCACCATACCAGATCGATACCCCGTTCCACGTATCAAAGATTTTACTCATCATCTATCCGGAAAAACTATCTTCTCCACGATAGACCTCAACCGTGCATATCAACAACTGAGTGTAAGAGAAGAAGACATCGAGTAGACAGCCATCATCACTCCAATGGATTATTCGAATTTCCACGAAACGAAACGAATTTCTCTAGGAAACCATAACAACTTACTTTCATAATCAACGTTTCAGTGAGGTCATTCCCCGTAAATTACGGATGCTACGTAAGCCGTCACCGCTCTTCTAGGAAACCGCAGCTTTAGGTCTTAAAGCTACGTTTTCCTAGAAGAGCGGTGACCGTAACGTAACGCCGTAACGTAAGACCTTCACTTGTTTCTATAGAAAAAAATAAAATAGAACGTAACTTCATTCAACGTTACGTTACGGTCAGCGGTGACCGCTCACGTAGCTTCCGCAATTTACCGGAAATGACGTCACTGAATCGTTGATTATGCGAGTAAGTGGGTGTGGTTTCCTAGAGAGCGTTGTTGACACCATAAAGCAAACCCCACCTTTCAAAGGTTTAAATCGGTCTATTTGCCCTCACCGTACTCAGTCACAAGAAAAAGAGACCGTACTGAGAAGAGTGAGCACACACATTATAGCGTTTCCATGAAAAACAATTGTAGTTACTGCGTCATTGTGTGTCAGAGGTGTCAAAACGAAACGCGATCATCTTTTGACACAGCAGGGTGAATCTAACGATTTAAATCTTTGCCGCTGTCATCATTTTCATGACACCCGTCATTGCGGTCGTAAAGTGCGGCCGCTGCTTTTATAGGGAACCGTGGCTTTATTAGGTCGAAGTCAAACAGCTGGAGTGCACACCACGAAAGAAGGCTGTCGGAAAATTGTGGAACCACATTTTTTTAATGCAATGACATAGACACTAGCGCCGCGTCAAATGGACTTCAGTGGTGGCGTGGACTCTATAGTCCATGCAATCCACGAAGACGCGCCCCACTCCACTCCGCGCCGTACTAGAGTTCAGCTTACAGTACAGTAATCACGGAGTGGAGCGCGTCTTCGTGGATTGCACGGACTAATAGTTATTTTAGCTCTAATAGGGAAGGGAACTGTCAAAAGGGCGCTGTCGTAGCTGGTTCCCAAAACAAGCTAATAATAGCACATTAATACGAACATTTCCAGTATAAGCTGATCTCGCATTGTATAGGATTTCCGTACAATGCGAGATCAGTTTATACTGGAAGTGTAAAGCTTGATGTGTAGCCGTGTATATAAGGCGAAAATAAGTCGATGTTGTGTTCTTATATTCTACTATTTTTCAAAAGATCTTAAAATTTGAAGACTGTGGCTTAAATGTGAGGATGAGGAAATAGGCAAAGGTTTTAAATTCTGGCACTTTCCTCCATACGTGATTGATTTAAAATATTGAAATCACCGAATAACGAAATGGTATAATAAAACCAAAATCATTCATGAACACGAATTGGAATTGTAGTGACACAGTACCTGTCATACAGTCACCAGAAAACCAGCTACCACATACCACCGAACCAGCTACCACATACCACCGAACCAGTTACCATGAATCACCGAACCAGTTATACCTTACCATGCTTTTGACAGTCCACAAGAAACAGTGAAGCAATCATCTTTCTTGATAAAGACGAGTACGTAATAAGAAACAAGATCGTGAACATCGACGCGGCACGAGCGTCATCACAACGCTGCACACATTCGCCAGTTCGCTTCAAAAGAAGCGGTTTGTAAGCGCAAGCAAAGCAAGCAGAAGCACCAGCACCCTCCGTATCTTCACTTCACGCTTCGGGACCACGCAGAGGGATACGCGGATCGGCAGGCAGTCTTTTTTTATTTTTATAAAGGGCATCTCGCAGTACTGACCACTAAGGTCTTGGCTGCTTAACCGGATTTTCCTGTGGGTGCCATAAGCTTCTACACTTAGAGCCTCCAGCCAGGAGCTTTTTGAACTTATTCTAAATTAAAACTAAGCGTATCCTCGCTAAGGGCACCCCCTGTGGGGTACGAACCTCGGCTTAGGGCATCGCTGATGGGAGGACAGCAAGAAGGGACAGGCGGGATCAAATTTATATTTTCATCATGATTATTATGCGGGGTATTTAAAGCTACGTGCTCAGCTGCAACAACTGCTGGCACCTCGTTTTCGAGCAAGGGTCGGGGGGGACGGCAGGCAGTCATATGGGTCTCCAGTCTTCACTCGACGACGGTGCACGGCGAAAAGGACCGCGCTCGGCGCGCGACTCTTATTTATGCCTTCGCGGCAAATAGTGTCGTGTGCAACGCAGCGCCCCGCGCCCCCTGCGCGGCGAGCCCTACAGTGCATCGCTATTGGTCGATTGATTACAAAGTAATATGCTAGTGCCTAAGTGTATCTGTAAGGTGTTTTGGGAAATAAATAACAGTCTATTCGATTTCGCTGTTCAGTACAGTCTGAGTACTTAGTTTTATTTACTCGTAAGAGTATTTGAAAGAGTTAGCTACGCCCCCGCATGGGGGCGTGGCGTAGCTTCTCGCCCGCGGAGGCTGTACAGTGACTCACCAATGCGGGCCCCTCAGTATGTTGCCTGGCGAAGGAAGTGAGTGCGGGGATTAGGTCGCACTCGTGTGTTTGGTTGCATTGAATAAGTTCCATAGGAGCGCCGCGACGCTTATAGTGGCGTCGCTTTCGCTGCACTCCGTCGCGGTGGTCCATCCCTGCCGGGTGAGACCCCCAGTTTCCTGGGGGAGGCCCAACAGAAGACGACCAGCCGACTCTGCGCGCCTGCGGGGAGGCATGTAGCTCCCCCCCCCCCGCTCACAAATCTAGCTGTTTACGGATTGGGGGAAGGACAGTCGCATGTGTGTGAGCAGCTAGTCCAGTAAGAGTACCCTAATACACTTTACACTAAATAGCGATCAAACGCTTAAAGGATGAATAGACGAAATGTCCTCCGTGCCACTGCCATGAAGTCCGGCGGAAAATTGGAGAAATATATTTTTTTAATGCTATTTGATGCGTTGACAGCGACGCGGGTATCGAACTTGAGTGGTGGCACGGACTCTAGGCTGTAGGGAGCGAGCTATGGCTATAACCAGTCTTACCAAGGGGTATCGTATACCCAGCACTTAAATGGGTTGTGGAAAAAAAGCAATGTTTATTGTGGTGTCTTACGACTTCCACGCGAACGAAGTCGCGGGTGGAAGCTAGTTTATTTATATATACCTAGATATTAAAAGATGCTACTTACCAAGGGGTGTCGTGCCAGTTTTACCAAGTGGTATCATGTTACCCAGTAACTAAGTTGTGGAGGTCAGATAGGCAGTCGCTCCCTGTAAAATACTGGTATTCAGCTGCATCTGGTAAGACTGGTAGCCGACCCCAACATATTTGGGAAAAGGCTATAATAAGAATAATAATCATTTTATTATCAGGCAACTAAGGCCTATAAATATAATACACCAAATAATCTTATACATTAAAAAAAAAAAATGGGTACCTGCTACAGGGACATCTCTGCCCAACCCTTCTGGGAAACAAGGCGTGATGTTATGTTATGTTAATAAACTAATACATATTAAAAACCTTATTTATCTATGACTATACACGTAATGTTGACGGCGTCGTGTATCGCTGCGTGGTGTCGCGTAACCGTCCTCGGAAACGTCGATATACGACACCTTTCGGCCAAAAGTCCTCTTTCAGGCAAGTCTGTAGGTGGTGAGTTGGAACTCGTACCACGAATGACTTAAAGTTGATGTTGTGGTGCGATTCCAACCTTTCAACCCTCAGAGTCCAGTTGGTATTCACTTTTAAATACTGCACATGCTGCATGCTGCTATGCAGATGATGATTAGAAGATACTAATGTCAGTGTTATTTATTCATTGATTCACTTCCTACCGTAAGAGCGGTTTCGCACTTTTTTTTTTTTTTCTGTAGTGCATCTCATAGCTGGTCTCTAACGACCGTGGCTATTAAACCGGTCAATCCAGTGGATGCATCAAGCTGCTACACTCATTGCCTCCAGCCAGGGCACACATAAAAACTAAGCTAAAAGCTTAGGATAAACGCTCGCTAAGGGCACCCCCTGTGGGGTACGAGCCTCGGCTTAGGGCGTTATCCGGAGGAAGGATCAAAAAAAGATGAGACGGGCTGGATCAAATGGTTTTGATCCTGATTATTAATCGGGGAATTTAAAGCTACGTGCACAGCTGCAATAACTGCTGGCACCTCGTTTTCGAGCAAGGGTCGGGGGGGGCGGTTTCGCACTAGGTACATCCGATCCGAATCCGAGAAATTTCGGTCCGAAGTAGCCATAGTACTACATATTTGTATGAGGAGTTGTGCACTAGATCCGATCTTTGTCCGTCCAAATTTAGAACATTCCCAATTCGGATTGAAGTCGGATTCGGATGCGAAACCGCTCTAAAAGTCACAATTCGATAAAAAAAAAGTCGAGTAAACAGTCGATTGTGGCAGGCGTGGCGAGTTTGTAGAATTTGTTAGCCAAATAAATGCGTTGGCAGAATTTCCTGCTACGTTACAAATAGGGAGACAGTAGTACTGGTTTATTTTGTTTAAAGGTGTAAGGACCCGCTTCTTAACCCCTGGGATGGTAGGTAGATCATCATTTGCTTTACTTTTTCCCACCGACGTTGGCACAGCTTTTTTGTTCTCTCATAGAGAGCAGGCAAAAAATTACAAATCAGATTTATGAAACTATTAGTAGATAAAAACACAAAAAAGCATTGTAAGAGTAGTGATTTCGAAAACTTATTTTTGGAATGTAAAATTCTACCGGTTCATGAGAGGGTAGTGTTATCAATAGCTTTAGAACAGTATTGTAGTGATAAATTTAAAAACAATATTGTACGCACAAGATCTCAAAGGAACAATAATATGAAAAGATTTGTAGTGCCCGCTTGTAATAACTATTATGGTCGAAGAGGTAGACGTTTTTTAGTTCCAAGTATTTTTAATAACCTTCCAGTCGATATAGACAGTTCTATCACAATGACCTCTTTTATAAAGAAAATACATAAGTATCTCTTAAATGAGTTTTGTCAAAGCCTAAACGTAGTGAATATTTGAAAAAACAAAAATATGTCCTAAAAAGGAGCTAAATCTGCCAACAAACTGCTGTGCAGTTTGGCAGAGGTAATTTACTAGGTAAAAACAAGTATTGTTGTGAATAAACACTTTTCATTTTTCCTCGAGTGGGTTGTAATCTACCACGCGGGCCCAGTGCGGGTTGCTAGATGTCACATTATCTTCGAATTTTTGGTTCTAGGATATGCCGGTTTCCTCGCGAATACTCGCGATGTTTTCTTTCACCGTTTTGAGAGCAGTGGTGATGAAATAATTTACACAAAGTAAAGCAGTGCCTTTGTTCGAACCCACGATCTACAACTCGTAAATCGGGGACTTTACCACTGGCCCACCACAGCTCTACACATTTGCTCCTTCCATAATAATTGTCTCTCGATTTTAACCAGTCTGCTTGTATTTCTGTAATGTCACTGTTCAGTGTCGTCGCCATTCAAAGTTTACGTCGTTAACGAAGCGACTCCGTCAATTCCATTCATCATGGCGTCGTTGTTCGGTTTGCGACGTCAAACTGTTGTTTGTTGTTACCTGTTGTTTAGCACCCACCTGCCTACTTCAATTTGGAAACGATTTAGCGGAACATTTTCTAAAGGACAGGGTAAATACCGTTGTTTCTTGTAGTCCTGATTTCCGCAATATTTCGCAATAAGATAAAATAAGGACTCTGATGCTTGATGTCGGATGGACGCTTTGGCAAATCTTGGTACAGTCAACCACACAGATAACAATTTGACATTGACAGCTTCCTTTATGTCATATCAGTAAGGGTGATTTTTACCACTAATGATCAATTGACTGTACTATCTATTAACAGTTGTCTACGCGGCGCGGCGGTAACCAACCGCCATAAAACGGCTGCTGGAAAAGACGGGATGCGGAAGGCGGAAAATCGGGTATTGTGGTGCAACGTAGGGGTACCTATGTGGCGGCATCTTTTATGGGGTACTGTGTTTAAATGTTACAACAACATACCTTGTGATATATTACAGTTAACTGAAAGAAAATTTAAAACGCATGTTAAAAGTACTCTTTGTAAACAAGCATATTACAAATAGGACAATTTAGAGTCTAGACAAAATCAAACTGGTTGCTAATTTAATTGTGTAATTAAATATTATAACTTAAACCTGACACTGACCTGCAAAATGCAAAAAACGTAAGAAAATTTTAATTTCGCGGGCTACCCTGACGCTTCCGCCTTAAAAGGTGGGGTTCTGTTGTTTTTGCCTCTGCACTAAGTCTGGTACTGGATTACTGTTCACTAGGTTTCGTAACCGCAGGCTTTTACGAATATCACAGATATTGAAAAAGGCCTTGAACTTCAAAAATCTTGAGTGAAAAATTAGATTATCGAACATGATTTTATTTGGAAAATACTTTTGTTCTTGTTCTGAGTGAAGTAGAGCTTTGTGGTAGACCCTAATTTAATCTGATTCGATTTTGTATCGATTGAGACAGGAAGAAACGATGTAGGAAAGGTTTTGGATTTTCTAGATACGGAAGTTCTATTTTTAACCGACTTCCAAAAAGGAGGAGGTTATATGTTCGTCGCGTATGTTTGTTTTTTTTTTTTCTTTTTTTTTATGTATGTCCACCGATTTCTCCGTCATTTGTGGACCGATTTTGAAAATTCTTTTTTTGTTTAAAAGGGTATGCTCCCAAATTGGTCCCATTTAAATTTTATTAACTTTGCTTGGGTAGTTTTTGAGTAAGCTACAAAATACGTATTTTTTCCCACTTAGTATGTAGATGATATGATAAGTTCTGTCACTGGTAGCAGGTAGGTAGTGGTATTCGAATGTGTGTGGGGTAGGTACCACAACTACAAAGTGAAAAATAACTTTAATTTCGGAAGTCGGTGGCAAAAAACGAAAACACAAAACCCAAGACACCGACTTCCGAAATTAAAGTAATTTTTCACGTTGTAGTGTTTTTTTTTGGAAGTCGGTTGTTTTTTTTTTAGGAAGTCGAACTTGCTGATTAGTTCCTTTACCGGTACTAATCTAATACAACCTCACGTGGCACATTTCGGTACCAGCACCCTAATGTGTAACACACTTTTAATAACAATTCGACGGATTTGACGGAAATTCCTAATCAATTGCTTCATAGGTTTACGTTCGCGAATTATGTAGGAAAGTGAACCTTAAAAAAAAAACAATTGAACAATTGCTTTGTCATATAAAAAACCTTATTGTGTCTATCTACACACATAAAAGCTCTAAGGACCATGTAACCAACACTGGAAGTCGTGGCATTTTTCCTTAATTCTCAAATCGGTAAAAAAAAGACTAAACTGGGAAAATACCCGGATCCTTGTCACACAATTTAGAAAACAAACGTTTTCGTTGAGTATGAATGTAACAAGCTTTCAAGCAAGAGTATCAATACCATTAAACCCGAAAACCCAGAAAACAAATATTGATGAAAAACCAAAAATGCCCCGGCGTGTGTTGTCTTACGTTCAACCCCAATAGGTAATCTACAGTTCAATCTGCATAGCCTTTTCCCAACTAAGTTGGAGTCGGCTTCCAGTCTAACCGGATGCAGCTGAATACCAGTATTTTACATGGAGCGACTGCCTATCTGACCACCACAACCCAGTAACTGGGTAATACGATACCCCTTGGTAAGACTGGTTGTCAGACTTTCGGGCTTCTGACGACCCGTAACGACTGTCAAATATCCACGAATGACTACTTTTAAGAAAATGCTCTGATTTAATAATAAAAAAAAATCTAATCATTAACACTACTTGTTTAGACGTGATATTCAATATAAAATCAATAATTATCGTCGCCTTAAATTGCGGATGTTATGTGGTGGCTACCGCTCTTCGGGAATCTATAGTTTTACTGAACCAGTTACGCAGAAACAACGTCGTAATTAATTTTCACGCCTACTTTGGACGCTAAAATTCGCCTTGAAGTGGAACGACTTTAAGCTTTTAACTAACGAGTCTCGCAACAATAGATAAATTGACGGGAAATATTTTACAAATATTTAACTGATCCTCTTAAAACTTTTTGCGCTTCTAATAATGAACACTTTTTTTAATAATTGACCCTCTTTTTAACTTTCTAGCCTTATCTCACAGTTCGTCGCAGTTACACCCCGATTCAAACTTAATGGCGGCTTGGAACATGAGGCGAGTCGCTGCACAGTACCGAATTCATGGGTCAGCGGGTGTGAGGGGTGGGGTACTGTGCAGCGAGCAGCGCACTTCCGAATCGCCATTAAGTTTGAATCGAACTGTACTTGGCTATTTTATATTTTTATATTTTTTTGGACCCCAAAATAGGTACTATTTGAGGTTCACAAAAAGAGGCGCAAACGCAATCATTATTAGAGTGTTAAATAATATTTTTTAGGACCGCAAGATGGGAATTATTAGAGGTTCGATTAAATACGCGCCTAAATTAACTGTGACTACATAAGTCGACGTTTTGTAAAAAATATATATTTCTGCTACAACGGTTTACGTTTGCGCTGTATTAGATGGCTTAATAATATCTACGCAAAGGCAACCGAATTATATTTTGCTCTAAGAATAAAAAATATAAGGAAGCGGCCTTAAAAATATAAATTGTCGTTCCTTTCCCGTTTAGGAAACATTAGAATATTTAATATTTTCCTTCTTGTGTCGGAAAATTCGGTTATTTTGTTTTGTTTGTTTATACAGCGTGTATCAGAAATGAGTGGTTTAAAAGTGGCGCCAGTGACAGAAAAGTTTAAAGAAAATCGTTTGGCCTGGTAGGGGCATGTGATGAGGAGAAACGCATGTGACTAAAAGAGTGATGAATATAAATGTTGATGGATGGAGCGGGAGAGGAAGGCCAAAGAAAAGATGGATGGATTGTGTGAAGAATGATATGAAAGAGAAGGGAGTGAATGATAGCATGGTTGACAGGGGTTAGCTACGATTTAATTTCAACTCTTTATTTGTGACTTTTGTGGACATGATAATTATCCAGATTTATTACAGTTGTAATAGCAATTATGTAATTGCGTTTAATTAAAATAAGTTTTTAACCGACTTCCAAAAGGAGGTTCTCAATTCGTCTGTATGTTTTTTTTTTTTTTTGTATTTTTGTTACGCGATTACTCCGCCAATTATGAATTGATTTTGATGATTCTTTTTTTGTTTGGTAGATCATACGAGTACTTCAGAGGTGGTCCCATATAAATTTTATTAACTTTGCTTGGGTAGTTTTTGAGTTAGCTTCAATAATACGTATTTTTTCCCACTTAGTATGTGGATGATATGATAACTTCCTGTCACTGTTATTTACATAGCAGGTAGTAGTATTCGAATTTGTTTGGGGTAGGTAACACAACACTAAAAAGTGAAAAATAAAAACTTAAAAAAAAAAAAAAGAAGTCGGTGACAAAGAACGAAAATTCAAAACCAAGACACCGACTTCCGAAATTAAAGTTATTTTTCACTTTGTAGTGTTTTTTTTTTTGAAGTCGGTTGTTTTTTTTTTTTTTAAGTTTTTTTATTAATTTATTTACTGCTTTGTTTACTGCCTGCCTACTGACTGCCTCGTTGGTCTAGTGGTTGCCAGCGCTACTGCTGAGTATGAGGTCCTGGGTTCGATTCCCGGGTCGGGCAAAGTGTTATTGGGTTTTCCATCTGGAATTTCTCAGTAGCAGCCCGAAGCCTTGATCTGTGCCGGGTTGATGGCAATAGGCTCGCATACATAGGACTTAAACATAACTGGCGAAATGTGGGTGTACCTACTATAGGTACACCTCTACCCAACCCTTCGGAGAAACAAGGCGTGATGTAAATGTTATGTAATTTATTTCTTTTTTGTATAGATTCTTTTCTATTTTGTGAATGTGAGAACGCTGTAGGCTTAGTGGATTGTAGATTTGTTGACTATTATCTATTTTGTTAAGTACCCTGGTACTTATTGAAAGACCTACACTGTCCTCCCATACCCAGTAACACTGTTATTTGAAAGTATTGTAAAAGCCAATTATTTTTAAAAGGGTAAAAGTGGAGTTTCTTGCCGGCACTTCACTATAGAAAACAACCAATTGGAACCGTGCACTGTCAAAAATAAAACGTCAGAAGCTAGGTGCACTAATCCGATAAAATAACTCAAAAGCTTTTAAAAATAATAAACAGAATTCAAATTGAGCTAATAACATCGGAGATATGGCAAAAAATGTAAAGCAAGGTACTCAAAAAATTTAAAATTTAATAACATGCAAAATATTAAAAATAGACGCCGCCTTTCAACGTTGATTTTCAATAATTTTTCATGAATTTTCAGAAAAATACGGGTGGTCACATGCCCATGGGCGACATGGTATATGTATATATACATAACCACACATTTCTGATACACGCTGTATAATAATTCTATTGAAACTGCGCCTTTTGAAAACCGGAATCCTCAGGGAAATCAGCCTGAGGATATCTGATAGTATCTTTTTGTAGTCATAAAACAAATAAAATTACAAAAAATTTTTTGCCTAGACTTAAATTGCAAATTCACTAACTTGATTAGGTAGATTTTGAAGAAGAAACCACAAAAATAAACTATCTACGTCGTATTTTATTTACTTTGTGCTTGCCAAGTAAAATACGCTATAGAGAGATTTTTTTGAAGCAGGAACAAATTACCCTGTTCCACCACCACATCATATTTAAAAAAAAAACAAAAACATTCGGTTTCACAAAAGGGCTTGTGGCTAAATAATAACAGCCGTACGGGTCAACTGAAGGTTAAGCTATGCTTGCCGAGGTCGGGCCGTGGATGGGTGAACATCCATTACCTACCCCTCCGTGCCTCTGAACGCACATTAAGCCGTTGGTAACGGCTGTCATTTGTAGATCTTTGACAGTCGTTACGGGTCGTCAGAAGCCTAATTTGATAACCAGTCTTACTAAGGGGTAGGTACCTATCGTATTAATAATACCCAGTAACTGGGTTGTGGAGGTCAGATAGGCAGTCGCTCCATGTAAAATACAGGTATTCAGCTGCATCTGGTTAGACTGGAAGCTGACCCTAAAATTGTTGGGAAATATTAGGCAGATTGATTGACGTCGTATTTTACTTGACATTGCACATAAGTAGGAATAAAGTAACACACTCAAATCATAATTTATTAAAAAGAAAACTACAACAATCGATTTCACAGAAATTCCTAAATAAAGACATTTTTGTAGATTCCACGTAGGTATATTATGAAATAGAAATATTTAACTGATCCTCTAAAATCTTATTTGACCTTCTAATGGTGGCCACTTTTTTGAATTAGTAAACCTCTAAAAACTTTTTTCGCTTCTAATGAAACAATTAAAAAAAAAATTGTGGTACTCCGGGAATGTCGACGGAAGTGAAAACTTGAACAATTTTATTGTGTAAGAAATACTTTTCTTTCTTGAAGTCGGTAAAAAAAGGGAAATGTCAACCATGTCGTTGTCATGTCTCAATCAAAAAGCCCTAAAGGTAAAAGTGGAGGCAATACTCTAAATATCTAAGTGAAGACGACTGTGGTCGGACGCTCTCTTTCTGAATATAAGTAAAGAAAACATGTCACTGTCTCGTTCTTATGTGTGTATTTAGAAAGAGAGCGTCCGACCACAGTCGTCTTCAGTTAGGTATTTAGAGAGTTGCCTCCATTTTTATCTATAAGCTTCTTGGTCTCAATGTTTGGAATGTCATTAATCCCAAAGAAAATGTATCGCGCGTTGATGTCTTTTTAATGGTCAAAAGCTGGTGTCGGTAACAGTGTCGCGAGTTCAACTGTTTTTTCCCATCTCAAAAATGCCCAACGCGCCTAAACAAGTTTTCACTTAAACAAAAATGAGCCGCTTTTTAATTTCTGGCCTTTTCTCACCGTTGGTCGCAATCGCAGTAACTAAGTAGGGTGCGAAGAAAACTAATAGGGAGATCGTGGCGCCTGGCAATAGGGCAACCGAAGGAACACGGGTGGGTTTTAGTCAGTAAGAGTCTGACACGCCCTCCCGCTCCGCCTAGAGCGGGAGAAGTTATTTGATAATTAAACACCAAAAAAAAAAAGTACCCCGACCAAACGGGTTAGGTTACGAACTGTGACCAACTACTTTTATTTGAGTTTCACAAAAAGAAGCGCAATTATTATATTAGAATGTTCAATAATATTTTTAGGAGCGCCTAATGGGAACTATTAGAGGTTCATATAAATACATGCCTTATAAAAAGCAGCTTTTAGAAGATAATAAATAATAATCTTACGAAAACAAAATAACGGAAAAAATATCACTAGATATTCCCTAAAATAGAATATCTGGAACAAAAAGTAATTTAATCTGTTCTGAATAATCTAATATCCTCACGTTACGCCACGTTATGATGTAAATCACCCGTCAATTTGCTATTAGCTATTCATTGCTGGGTATACATAAGTAGACAGGATAGGTATAATGTTCCATTTACATTACATTTATATTATAGCCTATACATTATTAAGGAACATTGGTGCCGATTCTCTTGTCACAAATGCCTCTAAACTAGACTAAAAATCACCAAAATTTATTAAACAGTTTAAATTATGATATTGGCGTAGCGACTTTAAGATTCATTTGGGGATTAGTATCCATTTTGAGGTTAAATAATTATATTCGGAACTAAATTAGTTATTTTAGAGTAAGGATGGTTCCTATTATATATATGTATCTAAACATTGTATACACAGCGAATCAATTAGAGAAGAGTTAGGCCAAATATTTTTTGATATGCTTACGGATAGCTCATGAACCAAAGAGGTGCCATAAAGAATAAGAATTTAAAAAGTAAAATTAAAAAAAATACCGCGGGTATTCTGGTTACTGACATCGGTGAATGTAAAACTTGTTTGAAATAGCTAACCCGTCTTGAGCAAGCGTGGTGATCAATGCCTTCTCTGTATGAGAAGAGGCCTTTGACCTGCACTGGGACAGTGATAGGCTGGTATTATTATTCGTTTATTCATTTTAATTCTTATTCGATTGCATTTTTAAATATTTCTTAAAATAAAAAGGATAAAAAAACATTTAAAAAAATAAAAAAATAGAGTTCCGCCGGTGTCGGGAGCAGGGTCCAAGCTACCGGTGGTTAGGGCTGCAGAGACAGGAACCTCTTCACAATGCGAGCCGTATCGAGGAGTACTGCCTTCTGAATCAGGCGTTTGATCCAACCGCCTAACGAGAGCCTCGAGAGATGTTGGTCGAGGCTTTCGGCCATCAGGCCATTAGCCGTTACGACAATCGGCACAATGATAGCCGAGCTCACATTCCACATGTCAACCACCTCGTGTGCTAAGTCGAGATATTTTATTTGTTTCTCTTTCTCAGCTTTCACGAGGTTCTCGTCGTGTGGAATGGTAACATCGACATTCATTGCGCGGCGCGCTAATCGATCTATCACTACTTTATCAGGCTTATTTGCTATTATTATTATTATTATGACAAAACACTCGCCGGCTATTACATCTGAAACATAACTGTCAAAATTCGGATGTAGGTACTATAGTAAATACATCTGCCTACTCTTTTGGGAAATACAAGGGAGATGTTAGCGCAGCATAACCTAAAAATGTTCAGGTCTCGTCCATTCATCTTCAAACATTTAATCTCCTAAAGCCGGCTGTTACTGTAATAGAAACACAGTTAGATGTACGTTTTGCACTTTATTATGGACTTAAGTTACAGGAGATTGTTATTAAACTGGTCTACCAAGATTAATAGCTACATTTAATAGCTATTAATCTTGATAATCGATTCATAAACCTAGTCTGCTAAGACGTAATACCTGGCTGGAAAGATTGTCACTGAGTCATTCATTAATTAAGCTCAATTAAAAATGAAGTGTATTCTAAAAATCTAAAAGGAGTCGGGCCTCTGGCTTCAGGCGCTACCGTCACCCAACATAGGCACTATACTGGGTGACACCATTTTCCGGCTAGTTACAAGTCTGTGTTTGGGCGCTCCTTGCGGGGTTTCGCATCGCTGTCAGTGCGCTGAAGTAGTCGACTGCCTCGGACACCATGGCCATTCCGCAAGATGACAAGCAAGAACAAGTGCGCTGGTCCGTTGGCACAGCACGCAAGCATTAATGACATTATCCGTCGGGCTCTTCACCGCCGGGGTGCCAGCTGTTTTAGAACCCAAGGCTTGGCACGCGACGATGGGAAGAGGCCAGACGGAATGACCATAATGCCTTGGAAGTTGGGTATGCCATTGGTGTGGGACGCAGCCTGTGTCAACACCCTCGCGCCATCCCATCTTCCTAGCACGGCGGACTGTGCTGGGTCGGCTGCTGCAGGTGCGGAAAACCTCAAACGACTCAAATATAACAACCTTACTGGTAGCTATATATATGAGCCGTTTGGGTTTGAAACACTAGGGCCATGGGGTCCGAGTGCTCATCGAGTATTCCGGGACATCGCCAAGCGGTTGGTCGACTTTTCACGTGACCAGAGGGTTGGCCAGTTTTTAGGTCAAAGAATTAGCATTGCTATGCAATTATAAAAAAAATATTGGACACGAATTTTTTCTTTTTTATGTGATCAAAAGATTACGGCGATACATTGAATTAAAATGTGCCATGACGTCACGAGTATATAGATTTGTAAAAAATACGTGTTTTATAGCGAGCGGTGTACGAAACTCCTTCGTTTTAACAGACCTCTGTGACAGCTGTCACTAAGGTGGCAGCCTGACAGATTTGACAGGGTTTACGAGAGACTTACTTGTTGGAACATATATATGCACGTATTGCTGTAAAATGTATGGCAAAACACAAAGTTTTATCCCTCTAACCTGACCCACGCCGACTACAATGTTTAATATTTTTTTATCTGACTGACGGACTAAATGGTTTTTTTTTTTTGACCCTGGCATCATCCCTATTGTTCTACCGTGAAGTTTTCTTAGAAATTGTTTTGTTAGAGTCACATCGCGCCGTCGCGTCCCGGCAGTCTGCACGAGGCTTCATGCTAACCTGAACATGAACAAATTATGTGTAGCACTCCTTAATCTACGGTTTCCTAGAAGAGCGGTGGCCGCCACATAACGGCCGCAATGACAGCCGTCATGAAAATGACGACAGCGGGGTTTGACTTTACGTTGTCAAAAAACGCTAAATACCTGTGTAGGTACTCGTATTTCTAATCTAAAATAAATGTAACAAAAAAGGTTAAAAATTTATGTATTATAATCCTGTTTCAACTTAACCAGAGTTAATTAAAATGACATAAACGAATACCCCGCGGTTAAGCTTTTAAAGGTTAATAACTAGGTATGTGGTGGTAACAAGCAATGACCCTTGTTTTAATTAAAGTTTTAAATTAATAGGGTTTGTTCTTTGTATCGCAAGTTAAACTGTCTGATGTGGTATAATCTCTTTTCATGACAACTTCATAATCCTTACATTATAAATACAGGGTTATTGATAAAACACTGACAACCTCAGAGTCATTGTACTTATCATTATGAACAACTTTTACTATGGGACCAAATCTGAAATGGCAAAAAATTCATCAGCTGTTCCTTACATTTTGACGTGTTTTGCGAACATCAGGCCAAGCGTATGCTGAGAGGCAGGTGACGCTGCACAGCACAGTACAGATTTTGCAGGGTAGGGCAGGCGAGGCAGACATAGGCCACGAGCGTATACGAGTACGCGACGCAGCTACACAGACACATTCGCATCGGACCAGTACAAACAATCTGTCATTGAAATAAAATTATGAATCAGTGGTAAAAAAAAACAAGTGACGATCTGCACGCGTCGCGCAGAAATCTGTGCCGGCTCTACAACGAGACGCAGAGCAGGTCAGATACATGTCTGCGTCGCACGTGCCTGCGCAGCGTACGCAGCTATCAGTACGTTCATGCATTACAAAATCTGCTCTGCCCTGCGCTGCGTGAACTTGCGTCACCTGCGTCTCAGCATTATGCTTAGCCTAAATGTAGGCAACTGCTGAAGCTTTTTTCGCCATTTCAGGTTTGGTCCTTTATATCGCCACTTATACATGTCTCGCGCCTGACGTTACATTTATGGCTCGAGTTTGTGCTAAGAGGCCTCCTGCCTCCTGCTCGGGCAGTGGTATTGGGCTTTTCCATCAGGATGTGAGAACCAGCACACCTATTTCTACCTCAAAGCAGCTTTGCTGTGACCCAGTTCGTAAGTAACATGTGCCGGTGGGTACAGGCACATTCAACATTTAGGTAAACTTTGTCTCCGAAGTTGGCAACGTATTGTCATTGGTGCCCCAGGTGTGTAATGGTGGGTGGAGGGCTTGTAGACTTTACCTAGACTTTAGTCTAGACAATGTTATACACATTACATAACATCTAACCTGCATATAATCCCCGTAGAGTTATGGGCCTACCACACACTCAAGCTTCACCACACTTTTGCCTGCGCAGGCCGATTTGTACACGGAACACCGTTCGTGTGGTTGGTATACATTAAAGAGATACAGTCCTTTACTTTATACAAACGAACCATAAAACACCCCATCTTAAAAGATTTCTCTAGGTTTTAAATTTAACCCACCACACCAATCTAATTAACATCCTCATCAATTATTATTATTTATTATTTACTAATTTGCTAAGTATAAAGAAAACTAGAATACCTACTCTGCATTTCTGAAACACTACAGAACATTACAAATAGTTAAATGTGTAATTGCTATTGACTTGCCTCTAAGAATCGATATGTACAGTACCGACCAAAAGTCCATGAGCAATCTCACAAAGCAATAGACTGACGCTTCGGTTTGACTTACGACCTTCTTCTATAAGTTGTTACAATACTGTAGACACGCACATTACACACACACACTCACTTTGTCTGCAACCAATGACTAGTTCAATAATCATCATTCGTTTTTAGTTTCATTCGTCTTGTTCACATAAATATTAAAGTTTAGCAGGTAGACCACAAAAAACTAAGTAAATTATTTCGATTTCTGTGGGGTAGATGCAGTTTGTTACGAGTATTTAATTAATAGAACTTTGTTGGTTCGTGGATAATATTGGTGACGAGTATTTAGCGCAGTGTTGTGGTTATTATTATCAAAAAGCAGGCATAAAATATATTGAAGAGATCAGATCAGATCAGAGAATATTATTGCGCTGCGTAAAAGTGAAGTGAATATCTAATGAAACCAGACTAAGTGTGAGTGTTATCATTTATATATTTCATATTTTACTAAACATAAATCTTAATCAAGGGTATTGTTGATAGAACAGAGGTATTGTTGAGACAGAAGATGCCTTTAAAGTTTTAAATTCATTGTGAGGTTTAATTCGATTAGTGAATAATAAATAATAAGGTATTATGTGTAATAAAAACAATGTTTTTCTTTGTTCTAGAGAAATACTGTGAGGGTTAAGCGATATGAGGAAGGGGCTTATTATCGAGTAGCAGCGACGTCAAATGGTGAATGAAACAAATGGTTTCATACCAACGAGATATTTTGCTGAATTATTAAAAACACGTCATTATGAACCGTTCGCCGTGCACTCTGAAGGCTTGCATCACTGAAGACCAGCTAGAAAACCGTTTTTGACCTTAAAATATTGACCGTACCAACTTAATAAACAACAGATTCGTTATTGCATGAATTTATGGTAGCGAATTTTTTAAGCACGTTTCAATAGGGTGTTTGTCGTATTTCTTGCAGTTATACCGAAATTGTTTAATATTATTTTAGTAATAGTATTATTTTAGGATTAAAATTTGAGGTTTAGTTTCAATCTTCTTTTCGTAAAGAAAATGAATACTTAAGCTTTAACCTCAATAACAACCAATATTTACTAAAGTCAAATAAAATGTAAAATAATTAATACAAATAAAATATAAACAAACTGCCCATATTTAACCTTAAAATTACCTATTCTGTAAGTAGTTTTTTACATTTTAAGTAGCCTAATATTTTTATTTATTACTTAATTACTTCGACCATGATCAAAGCTTAATATTTATGGTGAAAAAATCCATTAAAAATTTAAAATATTTCATAATTAAAATATGTCAAAATAATACAAACTGCTTCTAAGTTTCTTGACATCTATTTCACATCTTATTCCGCTGAAGTAATGATAAATAATTGTAGCAGTTTTTTAACTTATGAAAAATAAATATAACGAATAAACATATATTTTTTAATTTTGTTATCATAAATCACGCATTTTTTATTCTAAAACCATTATTGCAATAACAACATAAAAAAGCAGCAATATTTAAAAAATATTATTATCGAAAACAAAAATAATAATATTTGCAAAAAACCGCGCTGTGTTTTACGAGATTAGAACCTGAGGCAGTTTGAATTCCATACCAACGCTTAACGCTTTCTGCTATCTGCACTTGTTAAGTTACTATCGAATTTTAGCAATGCCATTAACTGGTCAAGTTCACGTGCATAGTGCGTGTGTGCTAGCATGTTTAAAGCGACGGGAATATATTGTTGTTTCGTGTAGCGCAAAACTGCGTTATCTGTGGTGTGTGTATCGTGTTGCTTACACATACAAATGTACGAGCTATACCGCGTGTTCACAGCAATACGACTCTTAGCGTGCTCATGCACTTTTGAGCGCTTACTGTACACCCACTTTTTCCTTTTACCCACAACACTGTAAAAATTGTGTTTACTATTTAACTTATTTACAAATACTTACCTTCTTAATAAGTAATTCTTATATTTAGTTTTAAGATTACCTTGTATTTCTCATATTAAGTGAATTGTATTCTTTTTGAGAAATAAATGTCTTAAACCGTATAACTCGCCGATTTTTATACAGTGTTCCGTGTACAAACCGGCCTGCGCAGGCAAAACTGTGGTGAAGCTTGTGCGTGTGGTAGGCCCATTAGGTATATTATGTAGTACCGCCTGTATCTAATCCCCGTAGAGTTAGGTATCATCATCATCATTTCAGCCAAAAGACGTCCACTGCTGGACATAGACCTCCCCCAAGCACCGCCACTTCGACCGATTCTGTGCATTCCGCATCCTGCGGATTCCTGCGGCCTTCACAAGGTCATCGGTCCATCTTGTGGGAGGTCTTCCAACACTACATCTTCCGGTACGTGGTCGCCACTCCAGAACCTTTCGACTCCATCGGCCATCCGATCTGCGAGCAATGTGCCCTGCCCATTGCCACAAGAGTTAGGTATAGTACACCCATTTCGCCAGTTCTGTTTTTGATGTCTCATCTAATAGGGAGCGAGCCCGTTGCCATCAACTGGACACAAAGTCAGAGTCCGGACTACTACCGAGAAATTCCTAATGAAAAACTTTGCCTCACCTGGGAATCAATCCCAGAATCTCCAAGAACCCAGGCTCAGCAGTAGCGCTTGCAAATACTAGACCAACAATACAGTCGACAATGTTACGTTAGGTAACTAGGTGAATTAGTAAAAAAACCGACCAGGTGCGTTTCGGACCACGCACAATGAAAGATTCCGTAGTTGGGATGAATTTATCCCAAGAACAAACTTAACATGTAAGTAGTTAATTAATTGATTCAGGCGTGACCTTGCGGAAATGCGCTGAGTGCAGACATCTCTCATCTGCACTCAGCGCTTGGTGTGGCAACACGCCGTGTTCGAGTTCGCAACAAGTCCATCGTCATCCTGAGGATGCCTTGTTGAGAGGTGAAACACGTGTCGATTTCTTTCAGGAGTTTTTTTATGGCTCTTTAGAAATAGCTAAGCGGAACAAGTTACTAAATATATCCACGTCTATTGTATTTTATGTAAGTAGTTGAAAAATATGTTCTATACATTCCAACTACAAATGTAAGTTTTGTACACACATTATTGAGAGATTTGCCATGTTAATTTAAGACCACAGACTTCTTATAGGTTTTTCTGTAATCTATGAGTAAAGAACCATTCTCTGTATTTTTCTCAAAATTTTAGGTTTAGTAGTTCCGGAAATATATTTTCTTAAATGTCTTTAAAAATATCTATTTTAAAAACAATGTATTTAAGATCCTTACAACAAGCCCTTTTATTTGACATGTCACACGGTACAATTTGCAAAACTTTTTTTTTATTTTCCAATTTGCCCCCGAAAAGTGACCCCTATATTAAAAATTCATTTATTTACATTACACGTCCGTATTTTGGTCACAGAAATTCATATTTGTTTCAAATTTCAACTAAATTGGTCATGTGAATTCGGAGCAAATTGGCTGTGACAGATGGACAGACAGACACATGAGTGGTCTTAAAAGGGTTCCGTTTCTTATTTCTTTTGAGGTACGGAACCCTAAAAATGGTGTATGTATTAAATGGGTAAATGAATAAGTTGATAGGTTTCTATTTAGCACAAAACTTATATCTACTGAAAAAAGTTACCATAATCAGCCTATTATGTTCCCACTGCTGGGACACAGGCCTCCTTTCCGTGAGAGGGAGTGGGCTGTTAATCCACCACGCGGGCCCAGTGCGGGTTGACAGATGTCTCATGTCTTCGAATTTTTCGTTCTATGATATTTTTCACGAAGGTTTTCCCACGATGTTTTCCTTCACCGTTTTCAGAGCTATGGTGATAAAATAATTTGCACAAAGTAAAGCACCTGTCTGGGTTCGAACCTACGACCTTCTAGGCTACCACTGCTCTTGGAAAAGTATAGAAGAGTAAAAATTAATGTTATACATACATACATACATAAACTCACGCCTTCTTCCCATGGGGGTAGGCAGAAACTACAGAACGCCACCTGCTACGATCCTTACGTACTCCTTTTGCCTCGTTTACGTTCATACATCTGGTCATACACGGTTGCGAGTACTACGCACCTGGCCTTTCTGAAGAACATCACCAATAAGGTCAGTATATGTCCTCCTAGGACAAATACTGACAAATTAATGTTATGTACCAGTTTATGTGCTAAAACAGAAAAAAAGTAAGCGGCTACTTTCTTACAAAAAATCGTCACATAGCTGTTTGTAATTAGGCATAGATAGGCACTGGGAAGAGCCTCAAAACCTGTATCTGCCTGCTTCTTCTCAACTATGTTGGGGTCGGCTTCCAGTCTAACCGGGTGCAGCTGAATACCAGTATTTTACATGGAGCGACTGCCTATCTGACCTGTCAAAGATCTTCGTATGAGTGCGGGGACCGACGGCTAAACGTTTTTTTCAAGGCATGGAAGGGTGTCACCCATCCACGAACTGACTGCGGCAAGTGTAGCTTAACCTTCCATTTAGCCATGAGCTCTTAAAATAAACTCATAACTGTATTGAGTTAATTCTAGAAACATTTCTGTATTATGGACAGCATTTCAAACGCCGTGATTTCAAACATTGTAAATTCTTGGGCTATATTTGTAAACATGCGCAAACACAACCGTAAGATCATTAAAATACACAGAAATATATAGTTTAATAGATAGAAGTAAGTTATACAAACACTATTTCAATTCATGTGCTTCGCTGTAGCCTGTATGTATCTACAGTAGGTAAGACCGAACAAAGATTTTTATAGCAGACTAGCTTCTGCCCGCAACTTCGTCCGCGTGGAATAGTTACTTTGGGCGTATTTATTAGGATAAGGATTAATATCATGTTTATAAAAACACCTTCGCAAATAATGCATTATTTTCGAACAAATTTGGTTAGCGTAAAAAAGGTTATAGTGAGCAAACCTTAAAAGATAGACATATGCTTTAGGACTTTTTTTTTGAACTTTTAAAGGGAAATAATTCTATCATACATGATTTTTGCGAAACTTTAACCATTTACGCAGCGCACGCAGCGGAAGCTCTCAAAAGGAAAAAAAAACCCCTGATTTTGAAACATTCTTCATTGGTGCTCCGTTCCTATTAGTCTTAGCGTAATGATATTTACGTAAGAATTTTTGAAATCGGAGCAGTAATTCCTGAGGTTAGCATGTTCAAGCAAACAAACAAACAATAATAATTAATTAATAAAGTATAGAGTATAGATATAGAGGATGAAATTGAATTCATGGGCATCTGCTTAGCGTATTTCCAATCTATACAAGGCTAGATCGCAGCCATAGGAAACTGCTCGCGTATACATTGTAATGCTATTTTGAAATCTGTGATTACAATGTATACACAAATTTTGCGTATTGTTGATGTATAGTTTGTAACGTGGACGAGCGCGTCCTGGTTCCAAACTATACTACATCACTTACGCCTGATAAGAGTTTTATAGACAAGGTCTTTAAAAAAAAGAAAAGAACAAAAGTGTGAACTGGATGAAATGGCTTAGGTTAGGTTAGGTTAGAACTGTGACCAACCGCGCGCGAGCCGAGCGAGCGAAGCGAGCGGTGCCGCGGCAGCGGCCGGCGAGCGCTACTTCCAAGTTGCTCGCAGCCAGGCAGGCTATTTAATATTAGCGCAAGGTGCATTACGTCGCAAACAAGTTGGTTACCAGTTCACAATTTCTCGCAATCTAAACTCGATTAGTCCGTATGCGTACTGGCACTGTATACTATGGAATGAGGTAGTTAATTTGGTCACTACGAAGTATACGCGAGTTTGCGTACTACTCTTGTATAGATTGGAAGAACTTAGTAAAAAAGTGATTTCCAATCTACATATACGCGAGCAGTTTCCTATGGCTGCGTTCTGGCCTTGTATAGAATGGAAAGACGCATCTGCTTAAGGGGTCATTGTACCCATCATTATGAATAACTTTGACTATGGGAACAACAGCGAAATCGCGAAAAAAAAAATCTGCTGTTCCCTACATTTACGTTCGCATACCTTGCCAAAATGTAGGGAACAGCTGATTTTTTTTCGCGATTTCGGCGTCTGTGCCATAGTGAATCCAACTATGTGAGGTCGATTTTCAGTCTAACCTGATGCAGCTGGATACTAGTATTTTACAAGGAGCGACGTTTGGTCCCATAGTGAACCCAACTATGTTGGGGTCAGTTTCCAGTCTAACCTGATGCAGCTGGATTCCAATATTTTATAAGGAGCGACTGCCTATCTGACCTCCACAACCCAGTTACTAGGTAACACGATACTCCTTGGCAATCCTGGTTGTTAGACTTTCGGGCTTCTGACTACCCGTAACAAGTGTCAAAGATCTACGAATGACAGCCGGGATCAGCTGCTTAACTTGCTTTCAGTGGCATGGAGAGGTACGGATGATTACAATTTTTTTATTTAATTTTATCCTTCAGAGAAACTCCGAGCCACTAGGTACGTATACCTACTAGGATTATTGCAATAACCGAATAGCTCCAAAAGCTAGTAACCGATTTTAAGCCACAGTTAGAGCTCATGCTAAAATCCGGCCTTGTTTTACAGACGATGTGTTTGTTGCCCTCTAGCGTATTAATTTAATACTAAATTCATAGGGATAAGCGAGTTTATATCGATATTTATTACTTCTAAACTTTAGATAAGACTTATTAATACCGTGTTTTATTCGTTTTCAAACTTTAGTTATGACTTCGGTATACCGTTTGGGCTTAGTTGTGCTTAGATAGTGATATGATTATTTATAACCTATATGGAGTATTCTCTGAAATAAATAAATAAGTATAAATTCGGTGTTATTTCTTACATATAATTTACATTATTAAATATTTTTACAAAAAACATTTTGCACGACTCATAAATGCCAAGCATTAGAGAGTGCTCTGAGATTGAAAAATTTGTTTTGCCTCCTTTCTGCAACTGTTTTTTTATTGTTACACTCCTGCTAGTACACAGAACCTTCTTAATGTATATACCATTGTATAGATAATTTAGTGGAGATTAATAAAGTTTTTTTCAAAAATTTATATAATCCATCAGAAACGAAAAAAAACATCAAAATTGTTTAAAAAATTATCCCGTCAATGGGGATAAAAACTGCCACTTGCTCACTTCAGATGGCGCTGATCTCCTAGCCATAATTTTTTTGTAAACAAGTGACTTCTTTTACGCATAATTAATTATTGAGCCCAGTTGCGCAGCTATTTACTGCAAAAAGACGGGGACCCATGTATTTGCCAAAGATGCTAGAAGAAGAAAACTATGGGAGAAAGCTCTCCGAAAAAAATAAGGAATCCGATATTTCGTCGAGACGATGTGCTATCCTTTAAGCCTTTTATGGGAGAAAGTGGTTTATAGGTGATGCTCCCAAGAGAACTACTTAAGTCTGTTTTTATAACATACAGGCACTAATTGTGATGTGATATATTGTGTAAATTATAGTAAAGTATGTGTGTGTTTATAATATCATATTAGATCAGTGCTAGAAGTGTTATCTCTGGGGTTTTTCAGTCAGGAAGATCACGCTCGACTTGGTTTTTAACTCTGATCAAGTTTTTTCAATCGTACGCCTCAAGTCATTAACAAAAACCGAACTTAAAGTCAACAAACACAAAATGACCTATAAAATATAAAACGTTCATAATTTATTGACTTTTCCACTAAAGCTGCTTTTTACCAGTGGTAGACGCTTTCCCTATCCTTAGCTCGTCTTTTAATAGTGCTACACTCCAAGTCTCATACATATTTATCTAGTTTTCGTAGAATTTGTGATCGACACAAAAGTAAACAAACACAACAATTGCGGTTTATAAAGACTATCTATATATTTCCAACTTCGACCCTCTTCCGTTGCCTAGCAACCAACAAAGCAAACGTAAATGGTCTTTGACAGTACGTAAAGATTGCGAGGTAAGAAATTTTACCCACATTGATGGGTAAAAAAGCAGTCAAAACATATTTCTTGAAAAGTCGTTTAAATTTTTTCTGTTTTTGAATGAGCGTTATGTTATGAGACGTACATTTTTGGATTTCCAAATATTTTATATATTTTAGAGGGGATTGTGGCTAAGTAGTAACAGCCGCACGGGTCGATCGATCAGGTTAAGCTACGCTTGCTGTGGTTGGTCCGTGGATGGGTAACCATCCAAGACCCCTCCGTGCCTCGGAAAGTAAGTTAAACCGTTGGTCTTGGTTGTTATTTGTAGATCTTTGACAGTCGTTACGGGTAGTTAGAAGCCCAAAAGTCTGACAACCAGTCTTACCAAGGAGTATCGTGTTACTTAGTAACTGGGTTGTGGAGGTCAGATAGGCAGTCGCTCCATGTAAAATACATTATATATCATATATAATTATATTATATATTAAAAAAATAATATAAATTATTTATTTTATTATTAGTTATATCAATCACTATTAGATAAGTACACAATTGCTATATCTCTCTATATGTAATTTAAGTACATTGCAACATCAAAAACGTATGCTAACTATAAGAATTATTTCGGAAATGACACTCTTAATTGTTTATTACCTAACTGTTAATAAGTTGGAACAAAGTGTTTGAAAGAGAAAAATCAAAAAAAGTATTGTGGCCCATGAGGGGATTGAACCCGCGACCTTCGCGTTATTAGCACGACGCTCTAACCAACTGAGCTAATGGGCCAATATGTCTCATACCGAAATAGCACAGCTGTACCCTGTTGGCGAGTTCCTCCAAACATTATTCGTTTGCAATAAATTGACTTTATCATTGGCTAATGGACATTTATGTACAGTATTTCTATTTTATTAATGTCCCTCGGGAATCATCGCATTTCCGAATACAAACGAATGCTAATTTCCATGTCCATCAATTATTAGATTTATCGTGTATAATAATTTGAATTCAGAACTAAGTACTTTATTGTTGTTTTGTTTTGAGTTCCGTGTGAAGTATATAGAGCTGTAAAACTATTTTCCTACATGTTGTGCCTGCGACTTTAGCAGCTTTCCACCCATTTTTTAAATAAATTACATTAAGTTTAAAGAGTAACTCTATATACTTCCAAGTCGATTGAGAGCGTCCGGTCTGCACCAAGTGCAAAGGGCAACTGATAGAAATCCGACGATTAACGAAACACGAAGTTTGTCGAGGGACATTAAAATGAAATAGAAATACTGTAAATACTTATACTCGCTCTCTCTTATACTTATACTTATGAATACTTACTTATTTATTTTTATGGTGTACATAGTAAAGAATATTATATCTATCTATTGATATATCTTATTTACTTCTGTGAGATGTATTGAAGAAAAATACGTTTCGCTGGGTCTTAAGGGCCCCCGAAACGGTCAATTGTAATTATAAATTTGATACCTGATTGATATACACTGATGCACAAATTGATCGTCTTCCAAATGCAATTGGAGTCATTGACAATATTACAATACTGAGTGCGCCTTCAAAATCACCAATATTTATAACTGCTTTAGGCGAAAATGATCTATCTTTACGCAAACGTAATAACTTGTAAAAGCATATAACCGAATACATTCGTAAAATTGATGTGTAGATTTTGTCGATGCTACGTCTAAGTTGTGTCGTACTGTACTACAATACAAATTGATAGCTATTGATCAATTAAAATTGATCTTTTCGGGGACCCCTTATAATTTGAGATAGGACATGGATGGATAGGAGCAAGAAGATCCTAAATTGTAACAATATTTCAAATTCATAATTTTATTAAAATAATAGTGGTTTAACTTAGCGAGCGTAATTGACACGATTCGTTTCAGCCCACTTTGCATTTGTTACCATAAGCCTGAACTTGACAGTCAAATAATATTTAATATTCTATATTTATTCTTATTTCGAACCTTTCCCAGCACTATTTAGCCAACATATTGCAGCCGTGGCCGACCGCGTTTAGTAGCTATTCAACGCTAAAGCCAATTCATGTTATGTTTTCGGCACATTTAGGTACGCTTGGGGCGCCATCTATTGTTGATCGCTTTGGTAATTATTGTTTCCTAACTAAAATCCTGAATCAATAATCAGCCTATAATGTTCCCACTGCTGGGACACAGGCCCCCCCTCTTCGACCTCCTCTACCACGCGGATTTTTCCCGAACCTTTCTAGATTTAAAAAAAATTGAAAGAAGTTTAAACTAAAGTGCATAAGAGATGACATTATAATATGCTGCACAGGCTCCGAGCTGCCACTAAGAAACTTCAGATTGGAAAACCCAATTTTCTAACCTAATATTAAAAATGCTTAAATGGAATTGGGCTGTACACATCTGCCGCATTTCAAACGATCAGTGGGCCAAACTTACGACCCAGATGGGTTCCACTTAGTGGCAGACGTCTTCGCGGCAGGCCCAGACGGAGATGGCGGGATGAGCTGGACTCCTTTAAGAAAGATTGGTCCTTGAAAGCTCTGGACAGATAGAGGTGGAAAGAGAGTAGGGAGGCCTTTGCCCAGCAGTGGGACAATAATGGTTAAGAAAAAAAAACCTAATATTAAGGCTAAACTTTTACTAAAAGTGTACAATGCTAATCTGGAGGCCGAGATAATTAGCAGCTTGTCTCAGTCTTTAAGTTTCTAACGGATAATAATAACGCTTCCGAAAAATATTATATATTAAATTTCCAAAAAAAAATACTAAACTTCCGAAAAAAAATACAAAGTTTCCGAAAAGTCAATATGTTGTGCTACAAAAGTTAGTGACAGAAACGAATCGCTGCAAAACCGACTCCAAATAGTCTTATCTGCCCTACCCCTAGAGTGTAATTTAAGCCCACGTAGGCGCGGAGGGGCGAGGCGGCGCGCGAGCTGAGGAGCAGGTGGTTTTATAACGCAAAGCCGGCCAGCAAGCCGAAGCTGCGGTGGTGAGCGTTAAAACCATCTGCGACGATAAGCTCGCGTGGGACCGCCGGAGTCTCGCAGCGCCGGAGCCGTGACAGAAACCATGCTTGCTGCATATTGCATGCTCGCTTTCATGCTGCATGCATGGTGTATGCTTGTTAGCATGTTTGAAAAACATTAGGTCGGCAAATTATGTGTTGATTTTTCGGAATTTTCAGTATTTTATTCGGTCGTTTCTTTGTTTGTATTCGCATATAAGCTGTCGGAAAATTAGTATTTATAGCAGTAAATTTCATATTTTGAGTATGCACATATTTTAATTTTTTTCCGGGGCGTTTATTACTACCCGTTTCTAACGAATGGCTTGGCACGTGACGATGGGAAGAGACCAGACGGAATGACCATAATGCCTTGGAAGGAAGGCAGGCGTTGGTGTGGGATGCAACGTGTGTCGACATCCTTGCGCCATGCGAGGGCTATGCTGAGGCGGCTGCTGCAGGTAAAGAAAATTTCAAACAGCGCAAATACTCCAACCTTATTGGTAGTTATTATGTTCGAGTCGTTCAGGTTCGAAACACTAGGGTCATGGGGTCCGAGTGCCCACTTAGTTTTTCGAGACTTTGCCAAGCGGTTGGTTGACTCTTCACGTGACCATGGCAGAGGTCTGGCCTATTTTTTGGCCAAAGAATCAGCATTGCCATATAACGTGGCAATGCTGCAAGCCTTTTTGATCACTTTTCCTGTTGACAGCGATGCCGATGAATTTTACGATGCCCTATGATTATTTTCCCTCCCTTTTTAAATACTTGTACAGTAAGCGCTCAAAAGTGCATGAGCACGCTAAGAGTCGTATTGCTGTGAACACGCGGTATAGTCCGTACATTTGTATGTGTAAGCAGTCAGACGTCTGTGGTGTGAGTGCCGTACACACACCACAGAGAACGCAGTTTCGCACTACACACTATCGTATCGTCACGGTTCGCGAGCGCCGCACTTATATTTCCATAACTTTTGTTAGCACGCATCATACTCGTACGCGTGACCTTGGCCAGTGTATCGCATTGCTAAAATTCGAAAGTAAATTATATGTGCAGATAGCAGAAGGCGTTAAGCGTTGGTCTTAGATTCAAGATGGCTAAGGTTCTAATCTCGTAAATCACAGCGCTGTTTTTGCAAATATTATTATTTTTGTTTGCAATAATAATATTTTTAAATATCCTGCCTGTTTATTAATGTTGTTATTGCAATAAAGGGTTTAGAATAAAAAATGCGTGATATGTTATAATAAAAAATAAATAATATTTATTCGTTATGTTTATTTTACTTAAGTATAGTTATAGCTACAATTATTTATCATTACTTCACCTGAATAATATGTGAAATAGATGTCTAGAAACTTAGAAGCAATTTGTATTATTTTGACATATTTAAATTTTGAAATGTTTTAAATTTTAAATGGATTTTTTTGCACCATAAATATAAAGCTTTGATCATGGTCTAAGTAATTAAGCAATAAATAAGAATATTAGACTACTTAAAATGTAAAAAAATCTACTGACAAAATTGTTGATTTTAAGGTTAAAGGCAGTTGTTCATATTAATTATTTTAAACTTTATTTGGCTTTAGTAAATATTGGTTGGTATTGAGGTTATAGCTTAAGTATTCATTTTCTTTACGAAAAGAAGATTGAAACTAAACCTCAAATTTTAATCCTAAAATAATACTATTACTAAAATAATATTAAACAATTTCGGTATATCTGCAAGAAATACGACAAACACCCTATTGAAACGTGCTTAAAAATGCAATAACGAATCTGTTGTTTATTAAGTTGGTACGGTCAATATTTTAAGGTCAAAAACGGTTTTCTAGCTGGTCTTCAGTGATGCAAGCCTTCAGAGTGCACGGCGAACGGTTCATAATGACGTGTTTTTAATAATTCAGCAAAATATCTCGTTGGTATGAAACCATTTGTTTCATTCACCATTTGACGTCGCTGCTACTCGATAATAAGCCCCTTCCTCATATCTCTTAACCGTCACAGTATTTCTCTAGAACAAAGAAAATCATTGTTTTTATTACACATAATACCTAATTATTTATTATTCACTAATCGAATTAAACCTCACAATGAATTTAAAACTTTAAAGGCATCTTCTGTCTCAGCAATACCTCTGTTCTATCAACAAAACCCTTGATTAAGATTTATGTTTAGTAAAATATGAAATATATAAATGATAACACTCACACTTAGTCCGGTTTTATTAGATATTCACTTCACTTTTACGCAGCGCAATAATATTCTCTGATCTGATCTGATCTCTTCAATATATTTTATGCCTGCTTTTTGATACCTAATAATAACCACAACACTGCGCTAAATGCTCGTCACCAATATTATCACGGCACGAACCAACAAAGTTCTATTAATTGAATACTTGTAACAAACTGCATCTACCCCACAGAAATCGAAATAATTTACTTAGTTTTTTGTGGTCTACCTGCTAAACTTTAATATTTATGTGAACAAGACGAATGAAACTAAAAACGAATGATGATTATCGAACTAGTCATTGGTTGCAGACAAAGTGAGTGTGTGTGTGTAATGTGCGTGTCTACAGTATTGTAACAACTTATAGAAGAAGGTCGTAAGTCAAACCGAAGCGTCAGTCTATTGCTTTGTGAGATTGCTCATGGACTTTTAATCGGCACTGTACATGTTATTATTATTATTTTAAGTCTGTAAGTTGATAAATTATGTTCATTATCTTGCTGTGAGTACGACATTAAAAAGTTTCTAACTTAAGAGCGTGCATTCTGAAAGTGGGCAATGTCGCAGATAGATGCCAAATATTTAGCTGTTTTGATTAATTTGGCAATATTACTTATGGAAATATGAAATATGGCCAACTAGTGAACGAGCACATTGATTATGAAATGCAATAATTATTACTGACAAATGCTTGCACTGACTGAACAGGTCCACTCAAATCTGTGTGATTCTTTCCTCAAAAGACCATTTCAGACACTAATCTACATGGTCCTCATATAGCCTGACCAAGATATGTCTGAACTTTAAAAGACACTGCGACCTCTGAGTTTGTTTCGGCTTTTCTTCTCAGAGTAGTCAAATAGGAAACGCTGAACTCATCTAGCTTATTTAAAAAAATAACATAACATAACATCACGCCTTGTTTCCCCGAAGGGTTGGGCAGAGGTGTCCCTGTAGCAGGTACACCCACATTTCGCCAGTTATGTTTAAGTCCTATGTAATAGGGGGCGAGCCTATTGCCATCAACCGGGCACAAATCCAGACTCCGAGCTGCTACTGAGAAATTTCAGATAGAAAAACCCAATAACACTGCCCGACCCGGGAATCGAACCCAGGACCTCATGCTCAGCAGTAGCGCTTGCGACCACTAGACCAACGAGGCAGTAAATAAAAAAATATGACGTGTAAAAGTGATTCCGATATCCTAATTACAGAATAAACAATTTAATTTAATTTCACAACGTAACACCGAATAATTTTTAGATGTAAAAAAAGTATTTAGAAACTTTTCAAGTGCCTTTTTTACACCTAAAACTACATCAAATTCAGTGTTATAATTGCAAATTATTCTAGTTCACTAGTTAGCGATATTGCCAAATTAAACAAAACAGGTACGTAAATATTTGACAGCTATTTGCGATGTTGCCAACTTTAAGAATAAAACTCTTCAATGAAACCGAAGTCACTTTAACAATCATCATTGTTTCAAACCATGTCTTTACAACTGTCACCGAATTTTAAACATCTGACTAGGCAATTTTCCTCAACACAAAAACACATTGAATGAAATTTTTATTCATCATTCTTGAATGGCGTCGCTGAAAGAGCTGAAAACAAGATGATTCAGTTTTTTCAGACAGGCGGTTATTTTTCATCGTGACAGACTGAAATAAATTGTCCAGCGCCGGGGGAAATCAGGTTTGTAATCATAGTTAGAATGAAATGATTCAGGTGTGGTACCTAATGTTTAAATGGTTTGAGGGTGGGCACAGGTGTGGTTGATGACATTTGTTTTAAATAATGTTTTTTTACCGACTTAAAAAAAAGGAGGAGGTTTCTCAATACATATTTTTAGGGTTCCGTACCTCAAAAGGAAAAAACGGAACCCTTATAGGATCACTCGTGTGTCTGTCTGTCTGTCCGTCTGTCACAGCCAATTTACTCCGAATCTAGTGGACCGATTAAGTTGAAATTTGGTACACATATGTATTTCTGTGACCCAAACACGAATGTGTTACGTAAATAATTTAATTTTGAATATAGGTGTCACTTTTGGGGCGCAAACAAGAAAGTTAAAAAAAAAAGTTTTGCTAACAGTACAGAGTGACATATCAAATAAAAGGGCTTGTTGCGAGGATCTTAAATATATTTTTTATATAATTTTAAAATAAATACTTTTAAAGATATTTAATAAATTCAATGAAAATTGACCATTCCCCCCCCCTTATCTCCGAAACTACTGGACCAAAAATTTTGAAAAAAATACATAGTATGGTTCTTTAGTCATAGATTACAGGAAAACCTATAAGACCCATCTCTCTAGCTACTATAATATCAAAATATCAAAAGTGTTTGACCGTCTGCTTAATACACAAATAAATAAAACTGTAAATGTTCATGACAACCAATTCGGGTTTCGGCGTGGTTTGTCAACAAAAAGTGCAGTGTTGTGCCTTAAGCATACTATCACATACTTACTATACACAGCGTGGGACGCCGATTTATGCTAGGTTCATCGATTTATTCAAGGTTTCTGATCTGGTTGCTTATGACGTATTGTGGAGAAACATGGAGAAGGATAGGTTCATCTTTAAATAGTGGTATGGTAACCAGATCAATAGTGTACGATGGGCTGGAACTTTTTCCAAGCCATACAGGTGAGGCAGGATTGGCGAGCTCAGCAGCACCAGAGTGGGTTGCTATATAGATGGTATTTGTGTAAATAATATTAGCTATGCAGATGATATGGTGCTTCTGAGCGCGTCAATCTGTGGTCTCAGAAAGTAATTGGTCGCCAAATGTGAGCAGTAGGTATGCCAAAACACATGGTTTGATGTATAACTCCAATAGGTCGGAGATCATGGTCTTTGAGGCTGGGGGTAGACCGGGTTATGTACCACCTGTATTACTCAATGGGACTCCACTACAAAGAGTATTTACGTTTAAATATCTTGGTCATATATTGACCCTTGACCTCAATGACGGACTCGATATTGAGCGGGAGCGAAGGGCGTTGTCGGTAAGGGCAAACATGCTGGCTCGCAGGTTTGCACGCTGCTCACTTAAAAAGCCAAAATTACTCTGTTTCGAGCTTATTGTACAACGTTTTACACGTGCAGCCTGTGGGCTAGATATACCCAAAGGTCATGCAATGCCCTTCGTGTCCAATACAACAACGCTTTCAGGGTATTAGTGGGGCTGCCCCGTTTTTGTAGCGCATCGGGAATATTCGCAGACGCACATATTAATTGCTTTTACGTAACGATGCGAATGAGGTGTGCATCCCTGATACGCAGAGTACGGGCCAGCTCCAACAATATCGCTAGCAGTCTGGATTGCATGTACATCAATCACTGCAGTGCCATCTCCCATGGGGTGAAATAAATTTAAACTAGATTACGTGGGGCACTCAGAAAGTTTTGTGATACTAGAAAAAAATATACAACAGGTTATAATTTTTTTTATTATATCTTTTGAAAGAACTCTCCATTGGCGTCTATACACAGTTTTATAAGTCTAAACAAATTTTCATAACACATTTTCCAGTCCGCATCAGACACCTCTCCAATCTCCTTCTCAAATGCACCCAGTGCATCTTCAGGTGATGAAAACTATTTTCCTTTGAGTTGATTTTTTATTTTGGGGAACAAAAAAAAGTTGCACGGAGCCAAATCAGGACTGTAAGGCGGATGACCTATAAATTTGACCGGTGTGCTGTCCAAAAAATTCCCTTGTTTTGAGCGTCGAGTAAGCCAGCGCGTTGTCGTGGTGAAGCAGTAGCCCACGGAGGCCAGTGTTCGGTCGCTTGCTGCTTGCAGTAGTAAAAACTTCTGGCAAACATTTGGTAACATACCATTCAGCATTGATGCTTCTTTGATCTCGTCAGGGTACTGACACCAGATAACCTGGTAGAAAAAAAAAACTTGCAGTCAACATTTTGCCTGCACTTCTGGCTCGCTTCACTTTGGTAGGCGTTGGTTCATTTTGGTTCAACAGCCACACGGTCGACTGACGCTTCATTTCTGGATCATATTGAAAAATCCAAGATTCATCACCCGTAATGATATCTTAAACGCGCCGAGACGAGCCTGCTACCAATTTTGCTATCATGTCTCGGCACCATTCTACCCGAACCTCCTTCTGACCCTGCGTTAGATTTTACGGTACCAGCGTGAAACTATCTTTCATAACCGAAGATGCCTGTGTAGAATTTCATGCACACTTCCCGATCCAATCGGCAGTATACATCAATATATCTTGACATTTTAAACTTTGCTTTTTTTGTGTTTTTTCAAAAACTGTTTATGTTTTTTTTTTTTATTGGATGCTGTAGAATGGTAGTAGACCATGGTCTGAACAACGTTTGTTCTAGCAAAACTGTGATTCAAATTTCACGGTGTATGCTGAACCTCTTCATATGTAATTCGCCTATTCTCTTGAATTAAATTTTTCACAGCCAGCACTTTTTGTTATGTAACAACCGTCATAGGGCGGCCACTTCTTTCTTTGTCTGCCAAAATTACTAGACCACCCATAAATTCGTTGAACCAGCGAACAGTCGCTTTAGAAGGGCTTTTTTCTATGAACACCATTCGAAATCTTTCAAACGATTCTTCTGGTTTTAGTCGACATTTGAAATCGTACAAAATCATCGCGCGAAAATGTTCTCGTTATAAATCCAGTTTTCAGTAAGACAGAGTATTTTGATTTTGCTCGTAAAAAAATGTGGAGGGAATTTCGAATTAAGAATGTTATGTTTTTTTGTAATAAGTAGTCATCGTTTTAATTGACATCAAAACCAGCCAGTATTCTATAGACAAAAACTGTTAGTCGCAAAACTTTCTAAGTGACCTCGTAAAATAAGTTAACATAGTTCATAAGTTTACTAACGCAATGAGTCCTTGTTACTTGAATAAAGAAAAATATCTGGATGATAATATTTTTTTGAACGACGTTTTCTAAAAATGAAACCTAGCTAGATCGATTTATCGCTGCTGAAACCCCCCTGCATACTAAATTTAATAAAAATTCTTGGAGCCGTTTCCGAGATTCAGATTATATATACATAGGTATATACAAGAATTGCTGGTTTAAAGGTATTATTATTATATTAATACCGCGAATGTGAAATTTTTTACGAAAATCTGATTTTTGTTTTATTTCATTCTACACGATCAAATAAGTGACACTGCAATTTAAAAAAAAAATTAAAAATGTCACATTCGCGGTATTGGATGCCGAGCGACGATTTGCAGTTGGAATGTATGGGAGAACATGTTTTTCAACTACAATGTTAAGTTTGTTCTTGGGATAAATAAATTCATCTCAACTACGGAACCCTTCATTGTGCGTAGTCCGACACGCACTTGGCCGGTTTTTTTTTTAATGTGTATTCGCGGATAACTTCGTCGTGCAGGCCGCTAATTCGTCAAAGCTCTCGGCGCACGGCGTCCCGCCCGCCGCTCATTGGTCAACACTGCCCCCCACCTCACCACGTATTCCTAAGGCGTCGTACAGCAGTATTGGTCAAACTATAGTACTAGTACTTCACTGATTTACATTCGTAATTCACTCAACGTAAGGTTCAGTTGAGAACCAGTTTCAGGCTCTAGTTGTCTGGCATTTTGCTGAACTGGGTTTACAAAGGCGCAGCTGTCTACCACACGAGCACACGCCGATTACCTAATTGATAACGTGTGTGTAATGTGAATGTGTTATATTTATGGTATTGTATGTTTATTACGTTATCTATGTGTGTATTTATTGAAAATTATATGTGAATTTATATCTTGACGTTAAAAGATTTAATTTTCATTTCATTTATGTGGCTACCTATATTTCTTTTTGGAGTTTACTCCTTAAGACACAGATATATGCCAGTGACCTTGAGTGGTTAGCTTACGTGTTCTGTACTGAGCTCACGCAACGCGTCGTATGTCCAGCCAGTAATAAGACTCGCCCATCAAGGAGCGCTGTCCCACATTAGACGCATTATTAATTTATTATACATAAAATAGAAGGTATTTTAATAAAACACGTATAACAAAATATCAATATTAATTATCTTTAAAATGGTGAAGGTTTCAGAAAAATACGCTTGATAGATTTTGCATGATTCTCAGTTTTTTATCCGCGTTAGACATAAATTTACAAATTAATTTCACTATGTAATATAAACATAATCTAAAACATTCCTATATTAAGTTATTAGGAAAATACTCTAATTTAACAAATGTTTTTTCCAAATCATTAACAGTACTCGTTTAGACGTGATCTTCAGTATAAAATCATTAAAAGTCGGTTATCACCGCCTTAAGAATCGATTTTCATATAAGGTCCCCAGTATGAAGAGAAGTATATTATTAAATGGTGGGTTTTTTTTCTTGCAGATGCGTTTATTTACTCTTCTTGCCTATTACATATTCAAAGACAATGTTATCGTATTTAGGAGTAAATTTCAGTCGTGTATCGGAGCTCACACACACACGTTTTTTTATTAAGTTTTTTTTTCTTTATTTTTATATTGTGTCATTGCGTATTTGTACTTGTACCACATCAACAAAAGACGATCACAAGAAATCAAGCTAAAACAGACAAACAAAATGGGAAAAAAAACTTATTATGACATCATACAATACTAAGGCACCTGTCCCACCACCAGCGAATAACGAGAAGCGTGTAGAGCTAGCAACTAAAAACGAGATAGCGAGCAACGAGCAGCGAGTGCGCGTGGTCTACTTGATAGGCCTTGTCACTGCGACAAACGAGTACTCACCGGCGGTATGAAAAGTCAGCGATCAACTATTAATATATGTATCTCTAAAGTATACGGGACCTACAATTGTTGAGCGAGAGAGCGAGAAAATCGTTGAAATCTAGTCGCTAAAGCTACTCGTTTATCACAGCGTCAATAGCAATCAAAGAGAGTACTCGCTCCGCTCGTCTTCACAATGATCTGACCAAGATTATGAATCTGGACTTTAAAAGAGACTGTGACTTCTGAGTTTGTTTCTGCAGCTCTGCCTTTCTTCTCAGAGTAGTCAAGTAGGAAACGCCGACCTCATCTAGTTTCTAAAATATGATTTATTTCTCAAAATGGGAGCATTTGTTACACAGATAGATACAGATTTATTTATTTTTGCTTTAGGTACTGAAACTGATACCCAAACTAAGCCAGGGCTTGTATTTTGGGAGTCATTCCTCAAAACGTGGAACATTACAGAGAGGTCGTGTTAACGTGAATGTCGTGAACTCGTGACGTAAAAATATTATTATTATTATAGCTTAATTACGTTGTACTGACTATGGGTGGGACATGCGCGTTAACGTGTGTTTGTGTGGGTGTGTGTGTGGTGAGGTGTCAGTGCATGAGTAAAAGTGTATGTTATATGATATTATGCGATGTGTGCAAGAAGTCTTCGGTCTTTTGATAGTCTAAATGCTGGAGCCAGCCAGCAACAATGTTTTTTACTCTGTGTCTGGATAATTGACGTGCCTACTTACAGAAATAAAATCATTTATCATTTAGCGACGCTCGCTTAGCGGGCAGAACACTCGCTGAGAGACTCACGCTTGGTATAATATACGCAAACGCATACCAGCGAGTAATCGCTCGTCGCTGTCGCGCACTCGCTACTCGTTGGTCACTAGCTCGACAATCGTCGGCGGTGGGACAGGTGCATAATGCGTGTAAATAATTAAGAAGGCAGTATTTCCTAATGAATGGGAGGAAAATAATAAATTACAGACAATAACGATGAATTATTACATGACAGGGCTGTGCTTATATATAGGTAGGTATAACTTTATCAGATAAGACATGTTTTGTTAATAGAGCTTTTCTGTGTTAATTTTCTTTGTTAATTAATGTTTTATTTTGCCTTTTAGTTACTTGCCTACTCAAAATATTTATTAATTATAAATCTTATATTTCAAACAGTATTACAGTCCTTATTATTATTACAATATAAAATCTATACAAATAAATAAAATTTAAGTGTATGTTTGTAATGTTGTCAAAATAATAGCTTTTTACTAAATTCATAAATTATGTAAGTACAAACGGTACTTATGTTTTTTTTTTTAATTTGTTATTTTTTGTTTGCGCGGCTACTTCAGGTGCAGTATCCATAATTTGGACGTCAGAATGGATAAAAAAAAGAGGAAAATCCATTTCGATACTCTTTTTATGCCAAACAAAACAAATAGCGAAATAACTACCTATTGACCTATAGATGCTCTAATCAAAGCTTGTGGCTTCTGTAAAGGTGTGTCCAAACATTGAGCGGCAAGAGCGCGGCAGCTATACGCGGCGTTTGCAGGACACATTTCTGCCGCGCTCTAGTTAGAACAGAACCGATAAATGTTTGCGCGGTAGTACTGCGTGGCACATCCGAGACACGCCGCGCACTTCAGTTGGCATCAGAATTAAAATGAAAGCGGTTGCGTGTGTCGTAAATAAATATACGCGACGAACATATAACCTCCTCCTTTTTGGAAGTCGGTTAAAAAGAGGTTTTATACTTCATGTTGGCTCTAAACGCGGAGACTGACTGGCAACATTTGTTTGTAATGTGTCAGTAATGTATCATTGAGGCAAGCATGGTTACAATACGGCGATACACAAGACGCGGCGAACGCTCGCTTCGATTCAGTTTCAAAATAATTCACAGCCGACAGTCGAATGGAGGATCCGGCCCGGCTCGCATCGAGTGGCTCGACTCGCTGCCTGACTTCTGTCAACGCGTTACAAAAACTCGATAAATTACAAGCAAACTTTGCAAGTTAGTCTCAGCCCTAACGTACGCAGAGATACGTCCAAACACAAAATTACTGACGAATGTTTACTAAAAATGTTTGTGCGCGGCAGGTAGACAGAATCGTTCTCGCGCGGCAGTCGTCCAATTACAGCGCGGCAGTCGCGACCGATTGCCGCTCAATGTTTGGACACACCTTAAGAGTGACTAAACTCCGATTATCGCCTCTTTTTCAAATTCGTGAATTCAAATTTGGAACAATGGTGATACCGAAACGATGGCCAGTATGTCAGCTTCAAAACTGCATAAAAAAAAACAGTGGCACTCCGGGAGTGCCGACAGAAGTGAAAACTTGAAAAAAAATCGGCACCGCGGTAATCAACGCGTTGATGCCTTTTTAATGGTCAAAAGCTGGTGTCGTCACAGTGTTGCGAAATCAATGGTTTAGTCCCATCTCAAAAATTCTTTCTCCTTCCTCTTTTTCTCTACCTTGTCAATATTTTTTTGTTTCACCACCTCCGATTAGGTTCTCGTTAACTCACTTGGCAGATAATATCCTACAAATTCTGTTCCATTTTTGAATTTATTTGGTAAGTAGTGGCTGTTCGGACATCGTGAAATAGGCCCTTAACCTAATAAATGCACGGTGTGACTCAATGAGGTTGGCCGGTGAAAACTTTAGATAGATGGCGCAAGTGTAGCTTTCACCTGTCAAGTTTGTGTTGTGTTTTGGCTTCCCTTGTTGACTGCGTCTTGAAAGCACTGTTGTGAAAAAATATTTATTCGACATGGCGCGTGTGACTTAAAAAGCTGCATCTTTACGAGGAAGGAAATCAGACCTGGTCAAATCAAATCGAATCAATCAAATCAAATCAAAATATTTTATTTCACATAAACCTACAAGGGTACTTATGAAACGTCAGAAGCTAGGTGCACGGTTCCAATTGGTCGCTTCCTATGGAGAAGAGCCGGCAAGAAACTCCACGGTTACTCTTTTCAAAATGAATTGTTTCTACAGTGTTTTCAAATAACAGTGTTAATAGGTATGGGAGGACAGTGTAGGCCTAACAACAAGTACTTAGTAAAATAAAAAATGGTACACAAGTTTACAGCCTACAACGTTCTCACATTCACAAAATCTAAAAGAAAATAATCTACATAACATAACATAACATAACATCACGCCTTGTTTCCCCGAAGGGTTGGGCAGAGGTGTCCCTGTAGCAGGTACACCCACATTTCGCCAGTTATGTTTAAGTCCCATGTAATAGGGGGCGAGCCTATTGCCATCAACCGGGCACAAATCCAGACTGAACCTATTTAAACCAAATGACATGATTGCCACTACAGCTGTAACAAATCTAATTTGATTAAAAAAATATAGAAAATTGTAGATATATAATGTCAAATACTGAAAAGATTATGTCAATGAAGTATGTATAAAAAAAAGTAAAATAAAAAAGTCATCGTAATTTGGGAGCAGTTAATGTCAAATCAAATGTCAAATCAATGTCAAATCAAATGTTCCATTTCAAAATTCTTCTAATTTGGTTAAAGCAATGCTAGCGCCACTTTGACAGTTGCCAAACCCATTTAGGATTCCGGGAGTGTTTTATGGAAATGTTACATTTCGGCCATACTACTCCTGAATAGCGAGTGAACAACCTCTACGCGATACAATTTATGAATGTTGTATGAGATAAGACCTCTTACGTGTAAAATATTCATTGTCCTCCTGAAAACATGCTTAATTACTTTTACGTTCGAATGATATACGATACTAAATAGGTACTTCTTCTTAGAAATACTTCTCTGTCCGGTCTTCTGAGTTTTGTCCATTATGGCGCAACTAGCCGATACTTTTTCCATATAAATTTCGGGGGGGGTTTTACTCCACTGTTACACATTGTACATCCAAAGTAAAACATGAAATCGTTTTGTCTTATTATTAGTTTTGTCTGTACAGAAGCAGAATAGTAAAAAAAAAGCAATTAAAAAGTTATGAGCCAACAAAGATTCGTTTTTCCTGCTAATTTTAACGCAACTTTGGGAGTGAATAAGTAATAAAAGAAGTATAAAATCTCCAAAACAAAGCTCGTTCCGACAAAGCTCAATTGTCGAAGATTATAATAAACTTTATTCGTAATTGATTTATGCAGTTTTTTTTTCATAAAACTCCACCTTCCAAAGGACTTTTCGTAATTTTTTACGCGCTCGTTTTACTAAAATCGTTCTGAACGGTGTTTGTGTGCGTGCGAACTAGAGTTTGTGCATGTAGACCAGCGTCTAACTGCTCATCACTGATACTATCTCTGTCGGACACGATGCCAGGTGAGAGAGATAGCGTGCTTTTTGACCAAGCCCACCAATGAGTTCGAGCCCGCGACTAGTTCAACCTTAAGTTAAATACGTACAGTCGAATATCTTAGCTGGTTTTAGGGCTATTGCTGTTATTCTTATGGAGCACATTCACGAATTTTTTTTACGTAAAACCATGAGTAAGTCATTGCTGTCGTTTCAATTTTGTATATAGTGTGGTTTTTACTGACATTAGGTTAAGACCTTTACTAACAACTTATGGATCTTGTGATTTGGCTTGAAATAAATATATATTGCAATGTCAACTTTTGCCTCATTGCAATCTATACGTATACATACTACAAATAAATAAAATTGAAGTGTCTGTTTGTAATGTTAAAATAACTGATTTTTACTAAATGCGTATGAAAGTATAAACAGTATACCCAACAAAAAAATTTTTTTTGTCTGTCTATTTGTTCCGGTTAATCTCCGAAACGGCTGGTCCGATTTTGACGGGACTTTCACTGGAAGATACCTGATGTTATAAGGAATAACATAGGCTACTTTTGTTTTAGCCGGTAATCTATATCTAATATTCAAATTAAATAAATTAAAAAGGAAGTGTCTGTTTGTAATGTTAAAATAACTACATTTAACTAAATTCGTATGAAATTATATACAGTACATACAACAAAAACACAATTAAAAAAAAATCTGTTAATCCGTCCGTCTGTGTTCCTGTTTGTTCCGGCTAATCTCCGAAACGGCTGGACTGATTTTGACAGGACTTTCACTGGCAGCTTTATAAATAAAATTAACGTATAGAATTCCACGCGAAGGAAAGGAAGTAAAGTATAAATTAGAATGATGTTGTGAGTTTTATACTACACCTGGCAATCATTCGAATTTATACTTTGTGCTCCTTTAGGTTAAAAATAAATATTTTTTACATCAAAACCATTGCGAGCTGGGTGTGTTTCTAAGAAAAAGGGCAATACATTTAATATGAAAGTGACGGATGATTGCAGTTCTGCGTTTGAGTCACTCAAACTATTAACTTTCCCGACTATGTACATTTTAGGAGTCGCAATTTTCGTTAAATGTTCATTAACCTTTTCACTGCAGTGTCAAAAGATTCATAAGAAGTCTATACATATCTGCTACATGTTGAGGGTTGTAAAACTGCTTTACAAAAAAAAAATATTATTAGTATGGGCCCAATATAATATAACAAAATACCAAACTTAATTCAAAACTACAAAATTCAAAACTTTAAAATGAAACTGACCGCATTCTTCATTGTAAAATGATATTATTCTGTGAATGACTTTCTAAATGACACTGATATAATTATGTTTTGAATAATTTATTGTAATTTAATTTGATATACCAAAATATGAGATCGGTTCTATGTATTTAATTTTATTCCTATTGTATTGTAGTTATTTAAATGAATGTTTTATTATATTAATGTTCCAACCATACCGACTATTGTTCAACTGTAATACTCCAAAAATAATATCATCATTACATTTCATTTTATATTAATTCACAAAAAAAATATTAATGTTGCATGCCTAACATAAGGTAGATTGTACAAGGATCACCCATATTTCACATCACATCACACACACATCACATCACATCTTACACACACACACCCACACTCATTTCTTTATTTCACATCTTATTTACTGTACCTGCAATCTACGCAAATAAATGTTTACTTTACTTAAAAAAAAAGATGTTCAGGAGGCCTACCATCGATTTAACAGCGATTTTTCACCAATAACAATAATAAATTTAATAGCTGATTTTCTTCTATTGTCAATCTGTTTGTTTTTTGGGAGATGATATCCAAATCCAACTGCCTCATTGGTCCAGTGGTAGCAAGCGCTACTTAACTGTTGAGCATGAAGTCCTGAGCTCGACTCCCCAGGTCGGGCAAAGTATTATTGGGTTAATCTATCAGGAATTTCTTAGGCGCAGCCTTTAGCCTGGAAAATGAGCTGTCGGTAATGGTGTCACGAGTTCAATTGTTTTTTCCCATCTCAAAAATGCCCAACGCGCCTAAAGAAGTTCTCAATTCAATAACTGACGAAATGTTGATGTACCTATTATACAGGGTGTTTGGCAGAACGTTGAACATACGAAAATGGTGGATAGGTGGGGTCATCTGCTACTTACTCAGCCCTAATTTATTTGGCCCTGGCCCCCTGGATATATTTTTAAATTTTTTTTTGCTTTCCTCTAGTTTCACCACTTTCTTAACTTTAAAGTGTAATCACTTTAAAGTTAAGAAAGTGGTGAAACTTTTATTAAAAACGTTTATTAAAAATGGGTAAAACAGGCAATATTTTTGTTTTTTAATCTTTAATGTTGGCAGATTCTTATAAAATTATTGCTTTATTTAGATGTTAGCTAGAAAAAAAGTTATGAGTCCACAAACTTACAGAAAGATGTAAAAAATACTTAAAACTTAATTTCAACTTGCATTAAAAAAAAAAAACATGGGGCCAGGGCCAAATAAATTAGGGCTGAGTAAGTAGCAGATGACCCCACCTATCCACCATTTTCGTATGTTCAACGTTCTGCCAAACACCCTGTATACACCTGTGCCTAGCCTTTCGGGGATTACGAACGTGATGCTATGTTTGGTATATTTTCGAAATTGCACAGTCGTATTCTATAATCCACACTACCCCACTAGCTAGCACTAGCTAAAACCAAAAACAAAAGAAATGCAGCCATTTTAAAATTGGTATGTACCTCAGTACAACTATTTTATACCAATCAAAAGCTACCGATGTACAAAACGTAGCCGGGAGGCGAAAAACAAGGACTTTCAACATTCGGTTTTGAATCGGAATAGGTGGGTACACAAATACAAAAGAATGAGCAAAATTGCAGTTTTGCGCACCGCAGCTTTGCGGTATTTTCCACCTGATGCCTGATTCCTTTTTGGAGTATTTTCGTGTTATAAGAGTCGATTGGGTTACTTTTAAATGTTGGAATAGGGATAAAAAAAAAGAAATTCTATTTAGTCCGACAGTCAGATAATAAATAAAAACTTTTTACAAAAAAAAACAACCGACTTCAAAAAAAAACACTACAAAGTGAAAAATAACTTTCATTTCGGAAGTCGGTGTCTTTGGTTTTGAATTTTCGTTTGTCACCGACTTCCGAAATTAAAGTTATTTTTCACTTTGTAGTGTTTTTTTTTGAAGTCGGTTGTTTTTTTTTGTAAAAAGTTTTTATTTTTCACTTTTTAGTTGTGGTAGGTACCTACCCCACACAAATTCGAATACCACTACCTGCTATGTGAATAACAGTGACAAGAAGTTATCATATTGTGGCGTAGTCTAGCATCTAAGTACTAAGTACTTATATATTAGGCTACCTAATAATAAAACATAAATAAATATATATAAAAATAAATTACTTTGTGTAAACAGACGGACAAGCAAACAACGTTTGTTATGAGTGACCAAACCGGTCGGCCGCCCGATCGCTCCATTGTTTAACGCGCGAGGTGGGGGCTAGCATTCCAGAGCTGCGCCCGCGCGCCAGTGCATACCGGCGACCCGCCAGTCAGCTTATCGCTTTCGAAGTGACCACTGTGTCCTACGGTCCGCTATCGCGCTTTCGCATTCGAATTATTGTAAGCTATTGTTCTGTGCTTTCTTTCTGTCTACTCCTATATCTCTCTTGCTATTCTTCATTCTTACTGTGCTGTGGACTAAACCTGTGTTCTTCCAATAAACGATAACGTTATTGTGTCAGTGTACAAACTTGTATCATTTACCTCCACACACCCGCATACCTCAAGAATAACGCTAAATTGGTGACCCCGACTAGGAACACTACAATGACAGGCGGAAGCGAGCGCAATGTGACCGCTGCAGACGAAGATGGTGGTGAGAAACACCTAGAAACATTCCGCGTGGGCGTGAGGGTACCACCGTTCTATCCGGAGAAGCCTTCACTTTGGTTTTCGCAAATGGAAGCGCAATTTGCGCTTTCAAACATAAAGGCAGATGACACGAAGTTTTATTACGTCACAGGCCACTTGGACCCGCAAATATGCTTCTGAAGTTCAAGAAATTATTGAAAACCCACCACCTACCCACAAATACGAGAAGCTCAAGGCGGAATTGATCAAAAGAATGTCAGCCTCGCGCGAGAAGAAGGTTAAGCAGTTGCTCATGCACGAAGAACTCGGCGATCGTAAACCATCGCAATTCTACCGCCATTTACTGAACCTTGCTGGACCGGGCGTTCCCGAGGAATTTCTCCGCACCATTTGGACGAGCCGTCTACCAAACGGGACGCAGGCCATCATCGCCTCGCAGTCCAAGGCCGAGATGGAGGAATTGACGGACCTAGCAGACCGGATCAACGACGTCGTCGGGCCCCAGGTAGCATCTACATCCGCCATCACCAAGGCAACATCGTCGAGCAGTGCGAACCCCGAGATAGCCGCACTAGCCAGGCAGGTTGAAAAGTTGACCGCAAAAATCGATCGCATGTCACGGTCGCGGCAACGATCGACCAGCCGTTCAAGCCATCGCTCGAGCTCGTCGAGATCGCAGTCGAGTTACAGCAAGTTTCCACAATGCTGGTACCACCAAAAGTTTGGAGAACGTGCGAAGAAATGTCGGAAACCGTGCGACTATAAAGCGTCGGAAAACTCGAAGGGCAATCAGTAATGGCGGCCAACGATTGTCCGAGCATAGGTCGCTTATTTGTCACCGATCGACGATCAAAGACACGATTTTTGGTCGACACCGGCAGCGACCTTTGTGTTTACCCACGATCAGTGGTACCAGGGCGACGTGAAACTACGGACTATCAACTGTGCGCGGCTAACGGTACACCCATCAAAACGTACGGTTATATTAGTTTAAGTTTAAACTTAGGGTTGCGCCGCGACTTCACTTGGTCATTTGTGGTAGCCGACGTTACGAAAGCGATAATAGGTGTGGATTTTTTGTCATTTTACAATTTAATTGTTGATTGCAGGAACCAGCGTCTATTAGACAACTACACAATGCTTGCGACCCCGGCTTCACCTACCCGTTCGTCAGACATTATTTCCTCGGTTAAGGTAATTATTGGTGACACCACATACCATAACATACTACGGAAATTTCCTGACATTACCCGGCCACACGGCATACACCGTACATCAACACACAATACAGTTCACCATATACAGACTACACCTGGACCACCAGTTTCAAGTACACCACGACGCCTTGCCCCCGACAAATTAAAAATAGCTAAAGACGAGTTTGAAGCGATGCTGAAAGACGGCACCGCCAGACCCTCAAGTTCACCATGGTCATCACCATTACACCTGGCTCCTAAGAAGAACAGCGGATGGCGACCCTGTGGTGACTACCGTATGCTGAATTCCAGGACAATACCTGACAATTATCCAATCCGTCATATTCACGATTTTGCACATAGTCTGTCAGGATGTTCAGTTTTCAGTACTGTCGATCTCGTTAAAGCGTATAATCAGATCCCTGTAAGTCCAGAGGATATTCCCAAGACTGCTATCACCACGCCGTTTGGTTTATATGAATTTCCTTTCATGACTTTTGGTCTTCGCAATGCTGGACAGACTTTTCAGCGGTTTGTCGATGAGATGCTGCGAGGACTGGACTTCTGTTACGCTTATCTCGACGATTTTTTGGTCTTCTCGAAAGACCAGAAGACCCACGAAGACCACCTACAGCAACTTTTCACTCGCCTACAGGAATATGGTATGGTGATCAATACTGCTAAGTGCGTATTCGGAGTAAAGGAAGTGACTTTCTTAGGTTATAGAATCTCAGCCGAGGGCACCAGCCCGCTACCCGAGAAGGTGGAAGCCATCACAAAATACCCGGCGCCCAAAACTGTACGGGAACTTCGCAGATTTTTGGGAATGTTAAATTTCTACAGACGATTTATACCCGACGCGGCTCAACACCAGGCCCCCTTAAATACTCTGTTAGTAGGGTCTGTAAAAGGCTCTCACCCAGTGCATTTCACCACTCAAGAAACGGAAGCCTTCAATACCTGCAAGGAAGGCCTTTGCAAAGCTGCGATGCTCGCACATCCCGACTGCGAAGCCAAACTAGCAGTAGTGACGGACGCCTCAGACACAGCATTAGGTGCAGTATTACAGCAATGCAAGAACGAGGAACCATGGCAACCGCTAGCATTCTACTCCCGCAAGCTAAGTCCGGCACAGAAGAAATACTCACCTTACGACAGGGAATTGCTAGCGATCTACGAAGCAATAAAGTACTTCAGGCATATGGTAGAAGCACGAAACTTTGTTATTTACACAGATCACAAGCCCATATGTTTTGCGTTCCACTCGCGAAAGGAAAATTGCTCACCAAGACAGTTCCGGCACCTTGATTACATCTCACAGTTTACGACAGATATAAGGCATATATCAGGCAAGAACAATGTCGTCGCTGACAGTCTCTCAAGGATCGAGGAGATAACTCAGCCAGTAGACCTATACAAGCTAGCTGAATCACAGAAGCACGACACTGAACTGGAACAGCTGCTCGACAGCAACACGTCCTTATGTCTCACAAAAGTTAAACTGCCAGGATCAGAGACCGAACTGTACTGCGATGAGAAAAGCAGGATCCCTCGACCATATGTCACAAAAGAGCACCGTCGCAGAGTTTTCGAGAGCGTACACTCGTGGAGTCACCCTGGCGCAAATGCAACAACCAAAATGGTTACTGAACGGTACGTTTGGCCAGCAATAAAAAAAGACTGCAGAGAATGGAGCCGTTCTTGCTTGGCATGCCAGCGATCTAAGGTAACCCGTCACGTCTCATCACCGTTGGGAACCTTCAAGCTGCCGAGGGCTAGGTTCAACCACATCCACATCGATCTCATAGGTCCACTGCCGCTAGCACAAGGATATCGTTATTGCCTTACAGCCATCGATCGGTTCACACGTTGGCCTGAGGTGATACCTACAACCGACATAACGGCAGAGACAGTAGCAAAGGCCCTAGTAACTGGCTGGATTTCTCGATTTGGCTGTCCCGTTGATATCGTAACGGACCGCGGTCGACAGTTTGAGTCAGCACTTTTCAGGCACCTATCGGAGATGGCTGGATTTCACCACAAGCGTACCACAGCTTATCACCCCGCCTGTAACGGCCTTATAGAGAGGTTTCACAGGCAATTGAAAGCTGCTATTACCTGCCACTCCGCAGAAAACTGGGTCGAGTCTTTGCCACTAGTTCTACTAGGTATTAGGAACGCGTACAAAGAAGACCTAGGTTCTACGTCAGCAGAACTTTTGTACGGCGAAACACTCAGGCTGCCAGGGGAACTATTTCAGCCTCAAGTCGATGACACAATAGATATGTCAGACTATGTGGCACGGTTAAGGGCATTCGCAAGAAAATTGCAACCGTCACCAGCATCCCGACATGGTAGCAGATCAACATTCGTGTTCAAAGATTTAGGTACAGCGAGCCATGTTTTTCTCAGAGATGAGACATCAGGTTCCCTAAAACCACCATACACGGGACCGCACAAAGTCCTCCAACACGGAGACAAGATCTTCAAACTACTCGTCAATGGCAAAACCGTCACAGTTACTATTGACAGGCTTAAACCTGCCTACATATTACACGATCCAAACACTCCCACAAACGACAACACAAAAACACACACAAACATGCCATCACCCACACTACATAAATCAGCAACCACCACCAAATTACCAGGAAACTCAGGAACTAATGTCAGAACGACAAAATCTGGTCGTCAAGTTCATTTCCCAGACTATTATCGCCCGTAGCGACGGTCTCTGGAGGGGGGTGATGTGGCGTAGTCTAGCATCTAAGTACTAAGTACTTATATATTAGGCTACCTAATAATAAAACATAAATAAATATATATAAAAATAAATTACTTTGTGTAAACAGACGGACAAGCAAACAACGTTTGTTATGAGTGACCAAACCGGTCGGCCGCCCGATCGCTCCATTGTTTAACGCGCGAGGTGGGGGCTAGCATTCCAGAGCTGCGCCCGCGCGCCAGTGCATACCGGCGACCCGCCAGTCAGCTTATCGCTTTCGAAGTGACCACTGTGTCCTACGGTCCGCTATCGCGCTTTCGCATTCGAATTATTGTAAGCTATTGTTCTGTGCTTTCTTTCTGTCTACTCCTATATCTCTCTTGCTATTCTTCATTCTTACTGTGCTGTGGACTAAACCTGTGTTCTTCCAATAAACGATAACGTTATTGTGTCAGTGTACAAACTTGTATCATTTACCTCCACACACCCGCATACCTCAAGAATAACGCTAAAATATCATCTACATACTAAGTGGGAAAAAATACGTATAATTGAAGCTAACTCAAGAACTACCCAAGCAAAGTTAATAAAATTTATATGGGACCACCTCTGAAGTATGATCTACCAAACAAAAAAAGAATCATCAAAATCTATTCATAATTGGCGGAGTAATCGCGTAACAAACATACAAAAAAAAAAAAAAAAAAACAAAAAAAAAAAAACATACAGACGAATTGAGAACCTCCTCCTTTTGGAAGTCGGTTAAAAAATATTAGACACGTATTTTTTGCTTTCTCATATTAACAAAAAATTGCTTAGATAAAACGCAACTTGGGGAGTCACGTGGGGGTCGCTACGTCATACTTGCAAGTATAGAATGTACATACTCGTGACGTCATGGCACATTTTAACTCAATGTGTCGCCGTAATCAAAAATTTTAACACAGGGGGGTTCAGAATCATGTACTGAATCCATGGTAACAGTTTTCGCGTCGATGTCCATGCCACCCTACTACAACGGGTAAAAAGAATGAAAAATTGAGCAATGATAGATAAATTAATTATGGGATGAGATACATGGTGCTCCCGTATTGCAGACAATTAAGTAGTAAAAGCAGACAATTTTCCTAAAATTTAAAAAAGCAATAATTCCGTATGTGTGAGTTAAAGTAATCACAGAATGTAAAATCATAATATCACGCCTTGTTTCTCCGAAGGGTTGGGTAGAAGTATACCTGTCGTACACCCACCTTTCGCCAGTTATGTTTTTAAGTCATCAACCGGTCACAAATCCAGACTCCGGGCTGCTACTGAGAAATTCCTTTTGGAAAAACCCAATAACACTTTGCCCGACTTAGGAATCGAACCAAGGACCTCATGCTCAGCAGTAGCGCTTGCGACCACTACACCAATGAGGCAGAATGTAAAATCAATGTCATAAAAATAATAAATACTAATTCTAGACATCGAGCTAATCAGCTTATAATTATCAGGCGTCCTCTCTTTGAGAAGGAGTGAGCCGTAATCTACCACGCGGGCCCAGTACGGGTTGGTAGATGTCACATGTCTTCGAATTTTTGATTCTAGAACATGTCGGTTTCCTCACGATGTATTTCTTCACAGTTTTGAGAGCAGTGATGATGAAATTATTTACACAAAGTAAAGCGCCTGCCTGGGTTCGAGCCCACGACCAACAACTCGTAAATCGGGGCAGTTACCACTGGGCCACCACTGCCCATAATGGCTTTAATCTGAGATAAACAACTTTCCCAAAACTCCCAAGTTATCATTTTACAGACGGGTGGGTCGAATCTATTATAAGTAGCCAGCCCTGGATCTAGGAGGGGGCAAACCGGGGCAACTACAGGGGGCGACAAATTCAAGCGTAGCAGACAAGTACACCACCCAGCACATCACAACTTTGCAATAAATGAGACGCACAGCACATTTAATATTTCAATTATTATTTTTTTACTACAGTTTTGGCGCCGCTGTTGGATTGGCGCATTATAGACCGATAAAATTTTATTAATATGTTGCTGCCAACATTTTAATTTTGAGGAAACTTGAATTTCGCGGGCTAACTTAGCGCATCTTCATGAAAGATTGGCGGGGAGCGGCAGACGGCAGTTTACGCCCCGCTTCAAAAAAATTCTAGATCCAGGACTGTAAATAGCTATACGTAGGATGTAATCTGTCCATAGATTCTGTCGAAGGTAAAATACACGTGAATTTGTTTAGAGGGAGAAAAGAAGATTGTTTTTAGTATTATTGTCTGTAGTAATTTATCTGTAATAAAAAGAAAAAAAAAAACGTGTGGCACTCGGGGACTGCCGCGGTAAAGCTATTGCATAGCATTTGTAACCTAAATACTTCCTATTTGTCAACACTACACTTGGGATGATGACGTGATGACATAAATCAAAAATTACGTTCCCATGACAACATCACGTTATCATGGGAACCGTCATTACATGGTAGGCGGAGTGGGGGGTGTTAGGTTTTATTTTCGTTACGTTACGGAATTTCTTGATTCGGTCGCCGCGCTCAAAGCCCGCGATAAAACTATGCAATAGCTTAAAAGTATTTAGTACCTACCTGAGTAAACCTAAATCAAATACTTAAAAGGAAGATAGCGAAATATACCTAAATGTTTTTTTTTTCTAATCCAGAATGATCACACTTTTTTTTGTTTTTTGCAGTTTCTAACACAACTTACTGTTTACATTAGATACTAAATTAAATGACCAATTAACTAACTATACAAACAAATACAAAAACATACAAAAAATAATTATTACATTTATTAATAACAGACGATGTTGAAATCAAAGCCAAAACCTAAAAGACGAAAAATTTAAAGTATTTAGCGGTTCATTCACGCCACAATTCACGTAGACATAGGAAGTAATCGCATGAAGCGATCATTACACCCCTTTTGTCTGTCAAGTAATGATGTAGCTTAATTATTTATCCACGAAATAAATCCATAAACAATTCCATGCGATAAACGAACCAGGGCTGAACGACAAAGTTCGTTTGCCTATCAAAGTTTTTCAGCCTGTAACTTGCGCTGAATCGCGCCACGATTTCAGTAGCATTTCAGCATCGGTCGAGTACGGATGTCGTATGAGCTTCCATTTTTAGAACAGAACGGTAACTTACGAACGTTTCTCTTAGTAAAAAAAATACTGAGGATAATTAAAAAAAAAAATCTTGTTGTGTATACATAGTGTTTTTTTTTTGACAGAGATTTTTTATTTTTGTATAAATAATTTTTCGTAAAAGTGTTATATTTTAATGAAAGTGATTTAAAAGTGAGTTGAAACTTTGTGAAAGTTTAGTGTTTAACTAGTTAAATTGAACAGGGTAAGTTTAATTGTGATTGATTACGGTTAGGGACAGCCGATTAGGTTTCTTGTTTGATTAGCTTTGTATTTGTGAGTTAGGTTTGAAATGTTTGGGTGTGAGTTATTGGCGTTATTTGGGTCTGGTTAATATTTATTGGTGATTTTCACTTGGATTTTATAATTGATGAGATGATACATTTTATTTTGTTATTTCACTTTTGAAATTTAAATAGCCACAATTTTATTAAAGGTACTCTTTGGAAATGAAAAAAAAAGAAATTAACGTACTGTTTTTTTTGTATTTCTAACTACTTGTTTGCGTTTGTTTTTTTTTTAATATTAAAAAATATAGATGTAGAAACATAAAGTGCATTTTCTATTTTTATTATAGGTGCTTTTGGCTTCTATGTCAGTTCTTCTATTATTTATACTTCTAACCGGAAAATAAACAGCTCAAATAATGATTTATAGTTCCTGCCAACACAATACATTCTGTATTCGCAGCGCGTTAAACAAGCCGTGAGAAACCCACAAATGTAATAAATCGGTGTAGGTACTTATAGCATACCAACCACATAGGTTCTAAATGTTATATTGTATTGTAAGATATTACACAATATACCTACTACATGCATGAATGGTTTGCAAGTGTAAATAATGTTTATGTAATAAAAACTTTTTTACAAAAAAATTACCAACATAAAAAAAAACCGAAAAGTGAAAAAAAATAGCGTTTGAGTGTTACTAAGCTCCTAAAGGAATTTAAGTAACAACTTTTGAGTTGGTACCAGACAAACAAATTAATTACATAATAAAGCGTAAAATGGTAGCTTGATGGATCTTCGTTGAATGTGTGTGTGTGCTAACTAATAACAGCCGCACGGATGAATCCATCAGGTTAAGCGACGCTTGCCGGGGTTGGTTTGTGGATGGGTGACCATCTTTACATACCGAGACTCCTCCGTGCCTCGGAAAGCACGTTAAGCCATTGGTCCCGGCTGTCAATCGTGAATCTTTGACAGTCGTTACGGGTCGTCAGAAGCCCGAAAGTCTGACAACCAGTCTTACCAAGGGGTATCGTATTACCCAGTTACTGGGTTGTGGAGGTCAGATAGGCAGTCGCTCCATGTAAAATACTGGTATTCAGCTGCATCCGGTTAGACTGGAAGCCGACCCCAACATAGTCGGGAAAAGGCTAGGCAGGTTGATTTTGAGTTCGTTGTACAAGAGAAGCTGAACCATTATGTATTGTAAAATTATTGTCTGTAAATAAACACTTCGTAATTTTTTTATACCAAAATTTATCTTTACATATCAAAATTCAAAAAATTCTAAATTCAAAAGTAATTTATTCAAATTAGGCTGAGAATCAGCACTTTTCGAACGTCAAAATTACATAAGACAGTCTCCCAAAAACGCCCACCCTTCACCACTTCCTAGTGCCTTTAGCTGGGTAGAAGAAGTGGCGCAACAAACTCCCCAGCAGCACAGCTTATATTTTCGATACCTACCGATTATTATTATTAATGCTCAAAAATCCTAATAACCAACTTTAGATCTAAGCTATGCCCATCACTCTAAAAGAACTTGACATTGTGTCATGAAAATTATCATAAATTCTACAGTGAAAAATGAAGCCCTGCAAAATGGAAATTTTCAGACGCATCAGATGAGGCTGGGACTAGACCACATTATGCTACCAAAAGTTTATTTTAGTGATACAGTCGTACTGATTGTTTAGCATTTATCAGGACTTAAAGTGCTTTGCTGGATAAAAACATACTCGTAACGAATAACCATGACAAACCGATTTCACAAAACCACGGCAAGAGTAGATTTGGCAAGTATTTGTTTATGTTTGGATAATTTTGATCGATACACTTACAACCGAATAAAATTACTAGAGACGATCGAAACTGCAAGCCGAAAGCGCCAGAGCCGCTCCTGAAATAAATTTCTAAAAACGGATTTTGAAATCGTTATGTTCAACCGTTTGCTTAAAAATCAAAAAACGCCCTTGTCTAGTAAGCCATTAATTAAAAGTTCTGTTAAGTTACTCAAAAGCTAAATTACCAAAGTTGAGTCTTAAGTTAAAACGACTTCATGTTTAGTAGCCTTATAGCCTTTTATCTTATAACTTAGTGTTACTTAATTAGCATACTGGCTCTAATTTTGCTAGCCCTTCGTTTTAAGGAGGGACATTATCTCTGTTGGTTTCGTGTTTTCAAGGTTCCGTAATGAAAAAAGCTTCGATCAATTTCCAAATCTGGCAATCTGCAAATAAAATCTGTAAGAAGAATAGATTTCATCATCAGCCTATAAATATGCCTACTGCTGGGACACAGGCCTCTCTGTGAGAGGGAGTGGGCCGTAATCCACCACGCGGGCCCAGTGCGGGTTGGTAGATATCACATGTCTTCGAATTTTCGGTTCTAGGACATGCTGGTTTCCTCACAATGTTTTCCTTCACCGTTTTGAGAGCAGAGGTGATGAAATAATTTACACAAAGTAAAGCGCCTGTCTGGGTTCGAACCTACGACCTACAACTCGTAAGTCACAGCCGTTACCACTGGGCCACCACTGCTCTCAGAATAAATATATCAAACAAAAATTTATTATCTTTGTTAATTTTTTACAAAATTACATTTCTTAGTTTATGATATCTACGGTGGACAAGCTGCGTGTGCTGTTGGCTTATTTTACTAACCTGCTTTTGCATTTTCTTAGTACTGTGTAAAACTCATGAAGTTCACACAATTTCTACGCTAGTGCTAACAGTTTTTTATTTATTAACCACAGATATATACGTACGATATTGTTTCCAATAAAGGCACCTTTGAACGTCATTTACAAACGTCATTTTAAAATGTAATATTGATTCTAGGCGTCCCTTCCAAATGGTAGTTTCGTTTAGAGAAGAAACAAGAAAGTCCATAATTACTCATTAAAATATTTTAGTAATTTTGTATAAGTATATCACTGTAAGATTGTGAGAACCGTTAAATTGTGAACTGGGAGAAATGGGTTATTTTAGGTTAGAACTGTGACAAAACGCGCGCGAGCCGAGCGAGCGGAGCGAGCGGTACCGCGGCAGCGGCCGGCGAGCGCTACTTTCAAGTTGCTCGCAGCTAGGCTGGCTATTTAGTAATAGCGCAAGGTGCGTTACGTCGCAAGCAAGTTTGATACTAGTTCACAATTTGTCGGTTTCCCATGGGAAGATTATAAACTAGCGAAAAATACTATGCGTTAAATTGTAAATGGTTCGTAGCAGTTCACAATTTTTCGACAGTTTATAATTTAACGGAAATAATACCGATAGAATTATAAACTAACGAAGTTCATAATTACACGGTGACATATACATAATTATTAGACCTAGAATAAAATATTACTATACCCAATAGGTAATACACAAAACAAGGATGCATATCCGGTAGGGCTCGCAAATCCTTCCTTATCCTAAGGGGGCACGACTTCCTTACCATTACCGCGCGCCCCGGTCTACTCCTTGATATGCAATGGCCTCTGCAACATGAGGCTCCAGGGGCTAGTGTGCAAATCTTGGGGTTCATTCGATTTATCGAATCTGGTTAAACCACGCTGGGATCTGGGATCAGTGCATTTAATTCATTTCAATAGACAATAACTACACAAAATTACAGCCAATACAACCAACAGTTTTCGATATAGATTGTTTTAATGGACTTCTTAATTTTATGAAGATGATTGATGGAAAAGCTTCCAACAGATCTGTCAGTTGGCTTCATCAATCATAATGTGTCTCCGCAAAATAACTTCCAAATAACATAAATTCCTGATACTATAGCCATACTGGTGAACGATGTTGTTTCGTTCATTACAGTCTGGCCAAAAAAGTCAGCAAAGTGAAAGATGTGGTTATAAAATAACATCAAGCCTGCGTTCCCCGAAGGGTTAGGTAGAGGTGCACCTTTAGTATGCCCACATTTCGCCAGTTATGTTTAGGTCCCTTGTAACAGGGGACGAACCTATTGCCATTTACCGGACACAAATCAAGGATTTTCACAGTAGCAACTCGGAGTCTGGATTTGTGCCCAGTTGATGACAATAGGCTCGCCCCCTATTACATGGGACTTAAGGCTCGTGCAGACCAGCGCGATACGCGACGCGATACAAAGACACCGCTAGTCGCGCGACGAGCGGTGCCTTTGTGTCGCGTCGCGTGTCGCGCCTGTTTGAAAGAGCCTTTAAACATAACTGGCGAAATATGGATGAACTTGCTACAGGCACACCTCTGCCCAACCCTTCGGGGAAACAAGGCGTGATGTTATGTTATGTTAAATCCACACTTTGGACTGCTATTTCTGACCAAGATTATGTCTGGACTTTAAAAGAGACTAACTTCTTCTCAGAGTAGTCAGATAGGAAACGCTGACCTCATCCAGTTTTAAAATATTATTGAATTGTAAAATAGTGTTTGTACATAATTACTTATTTACAGAAAATAAAATCATTTCATTTCATTTATTGAGAAATTTCTTATGGATTAACTGAGAAATTCATAATGGAAAAAAGAAAAAGGAACAAAAATAAAGTGTACGGAACTCTCTGCTCTCGCTTCGACATTAACTTGCCAGGTTTTTTGTTAACTAAACTTAACTTTGTAAGTCAACCCTGTTGTGCAATTAATTTTGTGAAAGATGTTACTTTGAAGCTGTTCTCAAGGGCGTGTTTATGTTTTAAATTGTTTGTATGAAACGGTGAAGACTATTATGTAGGTAGGTACCTACCTAATGTTGTTTTATGAGATTTTGAACTTGACTTTGACCTTTGCTTCCGTTATTTGACCTTTTTGTAAGATTCTGTTTCAGTATTTTGTGTTTAAACATGAGGGCTTCTGACTAAATAATAACAGCCGCACAAGTCGATCGAATGTTAAGCAACGCTTGCCGCGGTCGGTTCATGGATGGGTGAACATCTATTACTTTGGAATGGATGGTGGATATGTCATATAGAGACCACTCCGTGCCTCGGAAAGCATGTTAAGGCGTTGGTTCCGGCTCTCATTTGTATACCTATCTTTGACAGTCGTTACGGGTAGTTAGAAGCCCAAAAGTCTGACAACCAGTCTTACCAAGGGGTATCGTTTTACCCAGTAATTGAGTTGTGGAGGTCAGATAGGCAGTTGTTTCATGTAAAATACTGGTATTCAGTTGCATCCGGTTAGACTGGAAGCCAACCCCAATTTATTGGGAAAAGGCTAGGCAGATTCGTATTCAGCTGCATTCGGTTAAACTGGAAGCCAACCCCAATTTATTGGGAAAAGGCTAGGCAGATTCGTATTCAGCTGCATTCGGTTAGACTGGAAGCCAACCCCAATTTATTGAGAAAAGGCTAGGCAGATTCGTATTCAGCTGCATTCGGTTAGACTGGAAGCCAACCCCAATTTATTGAGAAAAGGCTAGGCAGATTCGTATTCAGCTGCATCCGGTTAGACTGGAAGCCAACCCCAAAATATTGGGAAAAGGCTAGGCAGATTGATCTTGTTTAAACATGCCACGCAAAGCAATGCCTTAAAAACTCCCTGTCGAAACTTAATATGTAAGGACAGCGAAGTATTCTGTAGGATATTCATAAGTTCTTAACTAATTAAAGTTTTATATTTAAGAACGTGAGAAGTAGTTATAATTACCAAAAACCAATCTACCTTGAATACTAAAAAGAACACGTCTTGGCGTGGAGTCGAATAATTTTAGTGAAAATACATAAAAAGGAAAAACTTTAAATTGGTATTAGCGCCATCTATATTCTATAGTAAAGCACTACGGCGCGTCAGTGACGCAAATCGATAAGTTTACCAAAAATCGCTCAACGCGGCTAAAGAAGTTTTCACTTCAAAAACTATCATAAAAATACTTCATTAAGAAAAGAAAGAAAATACGTTTATTTGCGGTAAATCTGACGCAAAGAAAGAACTAAAACACGAACAACAATCTGGGGAAAAAACATGTGTCGCATTCACGCAAAACGGCCATCACTCAGCATAACGCTGCGATCCTATGCGAGACAGAACCTCAGCGCTGGTTTTCAGCGATAGCTGGCGTTGCCGCGTTGACGTGATGACGTCCTCGTCGTTCCTCTCTCCTTAAACATCATCTTTATATATAGTTCCTTGCTCTTGTTTTTGCTTGATTCGCTATTACAACTATGGATGACTACCAAAATTGTCTGTCAGTTATATTACCTTTAAAAAAATATTGGAGACGTATTTTTTCTTTTTTACTTTTACAAAACGTTACGGCGATACATTGAGTTAAAATGTGCCATGACGTCACGAGTATGTAGATTTTATACTTACTTGTGACGTAGTGACCCCCACTCCCCAACTTTAATGCGTTTTATCCAATTCACTTTTTATTAATATGATGAAGCAAAAAATACGTGTCTAATTTATTTATTTATTTACTGACTGACGGACTTAATAGAATTTCTTTTGTTTGACCCAGGCATCATCCCTATTCTGTTTTAAAAACATTAAATTAAAGACAAATTGAATTTTCGTACCATTGTATCATTTCAAAATACCTACAATATTAAAGTTTAAGTTAAATTTTCTAATCAGAACTTTAATCCAATGCACTTTACAATACATAATCAAATCGATCAAATACTCGTACAAACTTAAATCGATTTATCGTGAGTATCGAGTACCGAGTCATATGGTTACTTCACTAGTTACATCGCGATGACAAATGTCAAAACGGGCCTTTTATTATTTGACAACTTTACCTCGAGTATTGTCTCTCCTTCTCCCTTTAATTCATCTAAAGGTTTTCCGTAAAAGATCGATTTTAGCAATAAGACCGGCCATTGTGTCACCCTATGTCAAATATCTTCATTAATCTTGAATTCATATGGTTAACATAATAAAGAGGTAAATAAAGAGGTAAATATTATATTCATGTTATAAAACTTCGCATAAATTCAATTTAGATCCACCAAATCCCTGATAGACCAGAAAACGAAGGATTAGACTAAAATAGGTTTATATCAGAAAGGATTGTGGTCTGACGTGGGTTCAGAACGTTGTCTTGACAAGTTAGATAAAAATAGGCTCAGAATCGAAGAAAAACGATCTAGATTTAGATTGAAATAGGTTTTAGTTTGTGACTGAAATAGCTTAGTGGATTGTGAGATTTATGTTAACGTTCTAGGATTGTGTGGTCTTGGAATATGAGCACTGATTTGCATTTTAATAATAGTTATGTCTGCTACTCAGTGCTCTGATTATTCCATAAGTTACAAACATTACAAGTCAGTACCTAGGTTAATTTAAATCAAGCCAAAGACTTTAAATTTGAACGGTTTATTAGCGAACATATAGGGAGAGACATTTTGCGTTTTATAATAACCAGTCGAGCGCGCGATGGGATTTCTCATCGGCAAAAATTACGAACTTCCATACAAAGTACCACTATTTAACTCATTTAGGGGATGAAATTTCAAAAATACTTACTTAGTGCTCACTTTCGTTATACAGGATTTCTTTTAATCAGTGCGCAAACTTAAACACGTAGTTCCCTGCATTTTGACGAGTAAAATGTAGGGAACAGCAGATTTTTTTTTCAAGGTTTCAGGTTTGGTCCCATAATAAAAGTTGTTCATAATGATGAGTAAAGTCACGTGTTAAAGTTTGCGCACTGAATAAAAACTTACCCTGTTTATGGAACTCTTGTGCACAATATCAATCTTCAAGCAACTCAGCGGTTAAGGCTTTGCGTTGTCTGCTACTGAGTGATTGAATCAATGAATTTCAGAATTTTCAGATATATGCCTATACGCCCTGTTTCACCACTACTGGATTAGTTCTGGTTAATTTATCTAGAAAATTATTTCTTCCAAATCTGTAAATTGGTGGATAGTGCCTGTTTCGGTTAAAGTTTAGAAGAGTGCCGCCTCAATAGGGGGTAGGGGGGATGGAAGGGGTGAGTTTTAGGAATCCCCATCCCACCGGAGATACGTAGTTTTTTTGAAACGATTTTTAATATGACATAAATAGCATGAAATAAAATGTAGAGGGAGGTGAAAGGAAGGAGAGGGCAAGAGGTCATCCTACCACCTACCAGTTCACAAAAGACACATTTTCAGGGTCAATGTCAAACGTCTTGAAGGTCAAGGTCAAAAAAAAAAAAATTGTTGTTATATAATTTTTTTGAAGTAAGGCGTAGTCGACAGAGCCCCGCTTATCGGGGCTCCTATTTCTGTCTAGAGGGTATAAAGGAACCTAACACGAAGGAGATGACTTCAACCCCTTTGAACCTTACCTGTCCGAGCCAGGGTGCCTCAAGTCTCAAGCTCGCTAGGCTGGCTCTTCCATCCGTAAATAAGTAGTAATTTTTTTAACTTACCCAGAAAAAAAAAATGCGTCACCAGCAAAAATAAATTGTTGAGGAGGGTTTAGGAGACCCTCACGAACCCCCAAATAACCTCACATTCTTTCTAGCGAGGCAGCACGTTTCTAAAAACCCAACCCGTATTTCGTCACCATAAAACGGGTCCCTAAACTGAATAATTTAATCTTACCACTTAACTACGGAATCCTAGGAATAAAGGAACATCCTTTTAGTCGTTTCGTCGTCTGGTACAAATGGACAAAAGCATTTGTGAGTGGGACACACTGGTATAATTACCGACAGTGTGTAGTTGCCTCATTAGTTTCTTATTACCAATGTAATACAAGGATGTCCGAAGGAGGAGGACAAGAGATATTAAAAGGTTGTCTCCTATAACGGTATAAGATGGAAAGAGAAAAGTGTATATTAAAGTACTGTGTTTCTATTTTCTTAGTGTCCCTCGGCAAACTTCGTGTTTCGTCAGTTGTCGGATTTCTATCAGTTGCCCTTTGCACTTGGTGCAAACCGGACGCTCTCAATCGACTTGGAAATATATAGAGTTGTTAATACTCTTTTAACTTAATGTAATTTATTTAAAAAAATGTGAGGAAAGCCGCTAAAGTTGCAGGGACGACAGATTTTAAAATAGTTTTACAGCTCCGTGTGTCAGCACCGTGAAATTTGAATCACAGTTTTGCTAGAACAAACGTTGTTCAGACCATGGTCTACTACCATTCTACAGCATCCAATAAAAAAAAAACCATAATTGTTTTTTGAAAAAAACACAAAAAAGACAAAGTTTAAAATGTCAAGATTATCTACTGCTTACTAAATTTCGTTTATTGAGGTACATTTCCGTTTAGACAATGCTGTGTCCCGTGCGTGGTGTCTGTGTTGTAGGGAGTAACGATAATCTTGACATTTTAAACTTTGTCTTTTTGTGTTTTTAAGCTAAGTAATAACAGCTGCACGGGTCGATTTATCCTGCCGGCGTTGGTCTGTGGAGCGAGCTAAAAGCTCGCTCAAACGGACATTAAATATGCTATTGACGTCTGTATCATGCCACGTGATCCTAGTTACTGCCTTTCCTCTTTACGTAACATCCAAGTCCCCTTTACGTCAAAAATATAGATGTTGCCCTTTAAACAGAATAATTTCTCTTACATAACACGAAAAAACATTAAAAAAAACAGTTTTTGATGAGATTTCTTTGCCGTTTCTTGTCACTTGACTGGTCTCAGGAGTGTCACTATAAGATGTGCTATACACTTGTCCGGGTCGGCATAACTTGGCACAGCAGGGTGGCAAACTACACAAGGTGCAGGAGATGACAATAAATTAAACTTCGTATATCATAAGACGTGCCCAGACTGTATACAAACAATCAGTCAAATATATCCATAACTAAAAATATAATATCTTAACCTAACTAACTAAAATATAGCGTCGAAAAAATTCCTCCGCATCGCTGTCGACTAGTAATGTACCCAAGAGACTGGCAGCATTGCCACGTTGTATGGCAATGCGTAGCCTTTGACCAAGGTAAAAACATTCGGAGCCCACGGCTCTAAGGTTTCAACTCCAAACATTTTTTTAATGTCGATGTTAGTATTATTTGATTGTTTCAAAATACTCCTACGCATAATTAATTTTGCCAGTGTTTTAATTTATTGTCGTATTAGTCCCCAAATTGTATATTTGATTTTGATTTAGCCACCCAGCAGTGCCGAATCATGCCAACCCGAATAAGTGTGTAGCAGTCCTAACAGAAAAAGTGTCACGTGGACTAGGGACCAAAGTTAGATTATTAATGTAGGAGGAACGTGATCTGAAGGTTATCTGTGTGGGCCGACTTCTTGTATTACATAGCCTTGGAAGTTTTACCGGAAAGGAAATGGCAAGATATAATAAACCCACGTGGGATGTGAAATAGCTAAGCGGAACAGGTTACTAAATATATCCACGTCTATTGTAATTTATAATGGATTTCCGCAAGGTCACGCTTGGATCAATTAACTATCTAAAGCCTAAGAGTTTGTTTGTTTGAAGGCTCTAATAATCAGGAACCGTCAGATTTGAAAACCAAAATCTTTTTGCATTTGATAGCCCAATTCTTAAGGGGATTATTATTATGCTATTTAACATCACGCTAGAACCCTAAGGAGCCAATAAAAAAAGAAAAAAGTCGGAAGGAACGCTAAAACGCTGGCGGGCAATGCGATGTAGTGGATCGGGGAAGCAAGAAATTTCACGCAGACGAAGTCACGGGCATTTTAGATAATTAAGTAAATAATATTATTATTATATAGAGGAGCAGTGGTGGCCCAGTGGTAATGGCCCCGACTTAAGACTTGTAGGTCGTGGGTGCGAAACCAGCAGGCGCATTACTTTGTGTAAATCACATCATCACTACTCTCAAAACGGTGAAGGAAAACATAGTGAGGAAGCCGGCATGTCCAACCAAAAATTCGAAGACAGTCATGTGAAATCTACCAACCCGCACTGGCCCGCGTGGTAAACTACAGCCCACTCCCTCACGAAGAGAGGAGGCCTGTGTCCCAACAGTGAAATTCAAATTCAAATTCTTTATTGCGAACTAAGTGTACAACATTTTGAAAATGTTAACAATAGGTAGGTTCTTAGAACTTAGTTGCCTGTTAAGGCATTGCAATTAAATGGTTATAAAAACTTAGTATGTATAGTATGGATGGTATGTTAATAGCGACTTTATAAGATTTATCACAGGTAGGGAAGTTGCATTCATATAACAAATAAATAACTTGCGTAGACCGCCTCTTTGGTCTAGTGGTCGCAAGCGCTATTGCTGAGCATGAGGTCCTGGGTCCGATTCCCAGGTTGGGCAAAGTGTAATTGGGTATTTCTAGAAGGAATTTTTCGGAAGCAGCCCGGAGTCTGGATTTGTGCCCGGTTGATGGCAATACGATCACCCCCTATTGCATGGAACTTAAACTTATCTGGCGAAATATGGGTGTACTATAGGTACACACAATAAACAAGGCGTGATGTTATGTTATGTTGCGTGATTTGGTATCTACTACCATACCTCTCCTGGGCATAGGCTTCTAAGCCACGGGTCAAGACTTCGTAACTCGATCAGAACAAAATAATATTTGTACGAACTACACATCCCGGTCCGGATGTTTGCACATGTGATTTGATGTGACGTGAGAATTGTGTCTGAAAACACACCCAAAAAATTCTTAGTATTTGTTCGTTATAATCATAATCATTTATTTGTCAAAATATAGTACATTACCTATATGGTCTTAAGATCAGTCAATGGTCGTCCTATGGCTTTTTCAGAAACATGGAATATAGCGACCTGCTCTTACTCCGCACGGGTGCAATGGCGATATTTCAAAACACCTATTAAGAAAACTGATTTTACTCCGACCTTAAAATGTTATCAATACAAACAATACAAGCTTTTTCTTACTTAATTTATATTTAAATATAAACAATGAATTAAGTAAAAATAGTTAGTGTGATGGTTGGTAATGGTGCTGATTCCCTTGTTCACAAACTAAACTAAATTTAAGTTCACTGCATCTTTTTCTTTCTATTTAATTAAGAAAAGGACAGAAGATAAATTTTAGTTTAGTCCTGTCAAATTAATCAGCGCCTGTCACTACTTCGTACAAGTTTAGACGTGATTAAAAACTTGCCAACTAAAATTACATCAATTTACGTCAAGCGCTGATTAATTTGACAGGACTAAACTAAAATTTATCTTCTGTCCTTTTCTTAATTAAATAGAAAGAAAAAGATGCAGTGAACTTAAATTTAGTTTAGTTTGTGAACAAGGGAATCAGCACCATTACCAACCATCACACTAACTATTTTTACTTAATTCATTGTTTATATTTAAATATAAATTAAGTAAGAAAAAGCTTGTATTGTTTGTATTGATAACATTTTAAGGTCGGGGTAAAATCAGTTTTCTTAATAGGTCACAGGGGTAACAATATTAAAAAGGTTAGGAACCACTCTTTTAGACGGTTAAAATGACGGGACCTGGCAATTACTTTCATTTATAGAGTTTTCTCGCTTACCCAGTTCTCCCTTACCCAAGTTTGACTGCAATAAGTTACCTGAACATATAAGATCCACAAAAACACTGTGCATATTTTTAGACTTATGTCATTACTTTTAGAAAAAAGTTATTGAGAAAATAAAGAATGAAAGAAAAGTATTTATTGAGACTCGCATAGGACACATTAAAACATTAATAAAAGACAATAAAAAATAAAAACAAATTAAAGTAAAAGCAGAAAGTCCTGTACGAGGCCAAAAGGCTTCCATCTCAGCATGATGCTGCGACATTTAAGAAAAAAATAAATGACGCAGCACTGGTATTCTGATAGGGTCCGCAGTGATGTCACGGATAGATAAAATACAGAAATAAATATTAAATAAAATAAAAATAGATGAGAGAAATACTTTAAAAAATAAACTTTATGTAGTCCGCGTGTCTGCACCCGACGTAACATCAGTTACTTGTCTATGCCTTTAGTATCTGTGGTACTCTAGGCATCGTTGAGACAAGTAAAGAGACGCAGATGCCGACATCGGCAAAAAAATTGTTATAAAAACATTACGGCTGTATATTAAGCTACGTACTCTGTGAATTGTGTGAATGCTACAATAGTACAGTGTTTATTATAATGAAAAGTGTTTTGTGGTAGTCAGTTCACGGTATTTGGAGAAATACAGATAACTAATATAATGAGTGATTGAGTGGTTTATGAATTTGAAATTTCACCTATGACAAACAATGTTATAGAAAAATGAACAATGTTATGGTATTAACGAGTTTATAGAAGTTCAGAAGCTAAAATAAATCACAAATGTTATTTAATCTATGCATAAAATGATTTTATTAATGGAACTATATATTTCAAATGACTTTAAATTAATAATAATGTTACAAAGAGATTTTTATATTAGTAGTAATATTAATGAATGTTGTGATATTGATATCTAGTAGGTTTGCAATATAATGTTAACTTCTAAATATTTAACCTAGATATAAGTTAAATGTAATAATACTTGCTGCGCCCCAACAGGGTCATGTACTCATAAGTTTTAACCTAGCCTGTAACTGAGTGTACTTAATGCAAAAAAAAATGTATCTAACTAGCTAGCTAGCGAAACTTCTCAGGCTTGATCTAAACAAGATAAAATTACCTATCACGTCTGTGAAGTTTACACAAAAAGACGGATTTTTTAAACTGATAATGTCAAATAAATACAGTATCAAAGATAGTACAACCCAAAAAAAAAATCATGATCTCATTTTTTTGGTATTTTTTTTTAGATATCGAAACCTATTAAATCTGCGGCATTTTGCTAATTTCATTTGACCCTATAAATGTCAAAAAAATCTTGTGAACACTGTCCACAATAGCCTCAAGGTGCCTCACCGGGAGCATTCGCCTGTAATGTAACATTACAGAGTCGAGCATTCATCAGTGAGTGAGGCGAACCGAACATTACAGTGCGCAACCTGTAATGATACAATTCAATCATTACATCAGTGAGGGAGGGAAATCGAACATTACAATGCGCAATGTCTGTAATATTTCGATATAACTTTTAACATCAATGCGCACCACTCGTTACATTACAGGCTCGTCAGTCAGGGAGGTAGTATTGTAACGAAATGCTCAAAATCGAAACCGTAACGTTACATTACAGGCAAATGCTCCCAGCGAGGGCGCGCCTTAAGGTTGAACTAGTCGCGGGCTCGAACTCATTGGTGGCCTTGGTCAAAAAGCACGCTATCTCACCTGGCATCGTGTACGACAGAGATAGTATCAGTGATGAGCAGTTAGACGTTGGTCTACATGCACAAACTCTAGTTCGCACGCACACAAACACCGTTCAGAACGATTTTAGTAAAACGAGCGTGTAAAAAATTACGAAAAGTCCTTTGGAAGGTGGAGTTTTATGAAAAAACTACTGCATAAATCAATTACGAAAAGTTTATTATAATCTTCGACAGTTGAGCTTTGTCGCAACGAGCTTTGTTTTTGAGATTTTATACTTCTTTTATTACTTATTTACTCCCAAAGTTGTGTTAAAATTAGCAGGAAAAACGAATCTTTGTTGGCTCATAACTTTTTAATTTCTTTTTTTTTACTATTCTGATTTCATGTTTTACTTTGGATGTACAATGTGTAACAGTGGAGTAAAACCCCCCCGAAATTTGTATGGAAAAAGTATCGGCTTGTTGCGCCTTAACAAAAAGCAGTAGGAAGGTACCCAGTACGTACATATCAACGTTTTAATGGTCAATACAGCTGGTAGCTCTGGAAAGCTACCTGCTAAATAATTCCTCAGTCGCTTTCACGACTGTCCAGGGATTAGTTTTCTATTCGGTTACACCCCCTGTAGGGGGTGAAGTTATGACCTATTAAATGTGAAGTGCATTGACTAAGTGTGTTCTAATGTTTCTTGTCATTAATTTATTTATGTTTGAAATTATTGATTAGTTTCACATAACACATAACATCACGCCTGTGTTTTCCGAAGGGTTAGGCAGAGGTGTACCTTTAGAGGCATGAAAACAGGGTGTAAAGTTCACTCATCCTCTATAGAAAAGGGAGGATCCTCCGACCAGATGGGTGTCGTGTCTGGCGGGTCACTACTACTGATGTCGGATAGTCGTATATATGTCGTTCGCGCGGTAAACTCTAATTGCGCGATACAGGATTTGTGTGACGTCAGGTGTATTTATTTATATGTATCAGATGCGTAGTTCGTATGTGGCGATGTAGATGCCGCCACATACATATTATTAGTATACCCACAATTCGCCAGTTATGTTTAAGTCCCATGTAATAGGAGGCGAGCCTATTGTTCAACCGGGCACAAATCCAGCCTCCAGGCTACTATTACTATAGTATTGGTTTTAAGTTCAGTAAATTCAGATGTTGAGATTCTTATACTTTATTTTTTGCATACTAGTAAATAATTATGTTTCTGAGTTTGTATCGTTACGGGGTACGAGGTGATATGGGGTCGTAGTCAGAATTGTACATCCACAAAAAAATCTGTTTGCTTATTGAAAAAATGGTTTCAAACCTAAGATTAATTTACTATTTGACTTTATTAATTTTATAGCGAACAAAAGATATACTTAAGTATACAAGCAGCAACCTACTTATATTTTTTCAGTTAAATATTTGATATGAACATACATTTACATATATACATAAAATTTCGCCTTTTTCCTATGGAAACAGAACGTCACCTGCTGCAATCTTTACATAGGTACTCCTTTTGTTTACGTTCATACATATGGTCATCCGATCGATTGGTCTGGTCATCTGGGCCTCAAGTCTGCTATTACAATAGTGTCAGAATGGTCTCTCATTGATTTCATAATTGTTGATTTTGACAAGTTTGGTAATCTACTAATATAATGGCGTCATTATGACTTTCCAATGGTCAGCCACTGACACTCCATAAAAGAAATGGCACTTATTGGTAATCTCGTACATAATGACAAATGAATGAGTGACTTAGGCGGTATCATTGGTCGTATTGTACGACAATGCCATTATAACACAATTCTATTACGAGACCATTGACTGACCAATGATCGACCATTATGAATTTAGCAGATTACGAACTTTTAACAAAATGACAATGGGATCGTGTTGGAATGACAAATTTATAAAAAAACAGACTTGGGCCCCTGGTCGTCTGGTCTTTTGATATAGTTTATCTGAATTCGCGATGTATTTAAAAAATAGCTTCTGCCAGCGGCTTGGCCCCGGGTGTTATCTTTATAAATTATAACCTATCTTAGTATAGTGATAACATAGCATTAAATATAGTTTTTTTTTATCGGTCCAGTTTTTTATGAGTTTACTCATTACAAAAATACAAATCTTTTTTCTTTATAACATTAGTGTAGATAAAAATGCCTGTAGTACAAAGATATTTCTTTCTTCCAACATCAAAAAGTCTTTTGTTGAGCTTACAAAAGTCCCACACAGCATAAAATATACCTATTCAACAATCGACCAGTACTCGATTCAAGGGTACTGTTGACCATTAAATAGGTTTCCGATACAGGCATATTTCACCCCTGTCAATGTTCAGGGGTGATAAGTGACAAACCCACCCCTCTTGACGGGGATAAAGACCTTAAATAAAACTCATTTGTAATCCTAATACTCGGCTTCTATCGCTTTTTTTTTGGGTTCCGTATCCAAATGGTGCCAAACGGAACCCTATTACTAAGCGTCTGCTGTACGTCTGTCTGTCAGCGGGCTGTATCTCATAAACCGTAATAGGTAGATAGTTGAAATCTTCACAGGATTGTGTATTTCTATTACCGCTAGGTATAATAAAAAATTATAAAAATAAAATCAAATTAATATTAAAGGGACCATACATCCCCCACACAAGAAACTTGTTTTTTTCTGGCATTTTTTGCTAAATATTGTACGGTGGTACGGAACCCTTCGTGTTTTTCCATGTTTTGGATCATTTTGTCTTTGTCCAGAAGCTTGGGTTAATGTATTTTTGGAGACATATTTATCGTGAAAGAAAAATTATGGGGTGCTTTGTATGTTTTAAAGATGGCGGCGTGCCTTGCGTTCACGAAACTGGAGCGAATGTTGTGATCATAATACACATCCTGTTAAAGTGTCGTAATAATATTTAAATCATCAGGAGGAGCTTGTGGCTTAGTAATACCAGCCGCACGGGTCAATCCATCAGGTTAAGCTACGTTTGCCGGGGTTGGTTTGTGGATGGGTGACCATCTTTACATACCGAGACTCCTCCGTGCCTCGGAAAGCACGATAAGCCATTGGTCCTGGCTGTCATTCGTGGATCTTTGACAGTCGTTACCGGTCGAGAAGCCCGAAAGCCTGACAACCAGTCTTACCAAGGGGTATCATATACCCAGTTACTAGGTTGTGGAGGTCAGATTGGCAGTTGCTCTATGTAAAATACTGACATTAAGCTGCATCCGATGAGACTGGAAGCCGATCCCAACATAGTTGGGAAACATCTAGGCAGAATGAATAAGATTTAAATAGTCGATGATTTAAACATTATTCAATCTGCCTGGCCGTTTCCCAACTATGTTGGGTTCGTCTTCCAGTCTAACCGGATGCAGCTGAATAACTGTACAGCGAGATTGTTGTGACTGTCCGCGAAAATTGTACAGCGAGATTTGGATTTTTATTTTCTTATGTACACACAGCGTCAGTATGTGCTAGCCCCTCAAGTTTTAAAATGTTACACTGCTACAACATTGAATTCGTTACGAATAATCTAAAGAATATCTCAAAAAGAGTTCATTGTTTCGACTTAGATTTGAACCATCGCATCAACGAACGTCGTCATACTTAAAATAAAGACCATAGACTTCTTATAGGTTTTCCTGTAATTTATGAGTAAAGAACCATACCTACTCTATTTTTTTTTTTTTATTTAAGGCTCAGTAGTTTCGGAGATAGAGGGGCCCTCCCCTCTATCTCAGTCAGTTTTCATCTACATTCTTAAATATATCTTTAAATGTATTTATTTTAAAATTATTTAAAAAAAATATTTGAAATCCTCGCAAGAAGTTCTTTTATTTGATATCATCACACGGTACAGACTGCAATTTTTTTTTTTTTCAATTTTCTTATTTGCCCCCCAAAAAGTGACTGTTAAAATTCATTTATTTATGTTACACATCCGTGTTTGGGTCACAGAAATACAAATGTGTACCAAATTTCAACTTGTTAGGTCCATTAGATTCGGAGCAAATTGGCTGTGACAGACGGACAGACAGACACACGAGTGATCCTATAAGGGTTCCATTTTTTTCCTTTTGAGGTACGGAACCCTAAAAACCAATTGTATACAAGCAAACTGACTCTTACCAACTAAAACCCACCCGTGTTCCTTCAGTTGCCATGTTTCCGGGAGCCACGGTATCCCTTTCGGACTTCCCCGCAACCCCGGCAGGCATCAGCCCTAGCGGACCCCATCAGTTCTGCTGACATCTCTTTGAGGCGCGCGTGGAAACACCAAACCCTCAACACCGAATTAAAGAACTAGGAAACTAAACTATATCTCTAATTCAGAAGATACACGAGATCTAATCTTTAAAGCTGATTGAAAGATGCAGCTGTCGTTTACAGCCTACCTTCACATCGACTTACTAACGTAGCTAATCCATTGCCAGACGTAACCTAAATCCGTATCGGCGAACAACAACGATCAGATCCCAAAGGATTACTATAGACTTTTTGTCTATACCCTAAGGCTATTGTCCCGTAGAGAGCGGGTTGAGCAAAAAATTTGTAAAACGTTAGCGAGTGACGAGAATATACAGGCTGTTGAATTATCACCGAAAGTATTAAATACTTATAAACATGAAACTAATATCCGATGGGTATTAAAAAAAAAACAACTTTTTAAAACACAAGTACCATGTTGTTCGGTTATTTTTGCATAACAGTTGTTTTTTTTTTTTTTTTTTCTCCATCTGGTTCTATGGGTAAATAACGATTACTTTTGGCTATAACAAGAGCTAATAGGTACTTACTTAAATAATTTTTCGTCGAGAGCGTATGGCTAAACGAGTTTTTATTTAATTTCGCCATTTACACGATGCGAGGTGTTCGCCTGTGGCATACTTACAATAAAATTGATGCTGTCGTTTACAGCCTACCTTCACATCGACTTACTAACGTAGCTAATCCATTGCCAGACGTAACCTAAACCCGTATCGGCGAACAACAACGATCAGATCCCAAAGGATTACTATAGACTTTTTGTCTATACCCTAAGGCTATTGTCTCGTAGAGAGCGGGTTGAGCAAAAAATTTGTAAAACGTTAGCGAGTGACGAGAATATTCAGGCTGTTGAATTATCACCGAAAGTATTAAATACTCATAAACATGAAACTAATATCCGATGGGTATTAAAAAAAAAAACAACTTTTTAAAACACAAGTACCATGTTGTTCGGTTATTTTTGCATAACAGTTGTTTTTTTTTTTTTTTTTTTTCTCCAACTGGTTCTATGGGTAAATAACGATTACTTTTGGCTATAACAAGAGCTAATAGGTACTTACTTAAATAATTTTTCGTCGAGAGCGTATGGCTAAACGAGTTTTTATTTAATTTCGCCATTTACACGATGCGAGGTGTTCGCCTGTGGCATACTTACAATAAAATTGATGCAACAAGCTACTTGTATATTCCTGCAAAACACTATTCCATATTCAAATCATTGTTTCCAATTGATATACTAGGATAATCGGTTATTTTTCGTTTTGCTTGGCGCCTAAATAGCCTGTAGCCTTCCTCAAGAATTGGGCTATAAAATGCAAAAAAAAATTTTAAGTTCCAGAAATTAGCATGTTCAAACATACAAAAAACTTTTAAGCTTTATTATTAATATAGAAAATAATTATCATTACTTTTTGATCAGCCCTAGTAATATTATTTACAATTAAAATAAATATCAACAATTTACTGGACTACATTAAGTCGATTTCAGAATGACTAGTTCTATTGAAAATTAAGTTTTGCGCAAACTGAACTGAACAAAAAAACACATTTATTATGTGACTAGCTTTTGCCCGCGGCTTCGCCCGCGTGGATGTCGGAAAATATCCCACAGGAACGTGCTATCGGGATTCAGAGTATCCTACGTCCTAACCCAGGTCATGGCCTATCCTATGCCTTTCATCTAGAAATCCGTTCAGTCGTTACGTCATGAAAAGGTAACAGGCTGATATTAAATCTGTTTTAGGGTTCCGTACCTCAAATTGAAACATTAAAACCCTTAAAGGATGACTTCATTGTCTGTCAAGACCCTTTTCTCAGGAACGCGTGGAGGCATCAGTTTGAAATAGATATCAAAAACTTAGATCTACGGTCTCTTGGAAGTGTAACGAAAATCAAACTTCCAAGTCAACGCAATAATGGGCACGCCACAACTGTGGCGATAAGTTCCCTCATTGAGGAGTGGTAGAGAGGCGCCACGGCGTCCTCACCTTCCACCTGACGCAGTTTCTCACCGGACATGGTTGTTTCGGGAGGTTTCTGTTCCGGATAAGGCGGGAGGAAACGCCCGGGTGTGACCATTGTGTGGATCGCCCGGAGGACACGGTGGAGCATACGGTGGAGGTCTGTCCGGCCTGGACGGGGCACCGCCATGTCCTCGTGGAGACGATCGGCGGTGGTGATTTTTCGCCTCCGGCCCTGGTTCAGTCCATGGTACGCTAGGGCCGATGCCTGCCGGGGTCGCGGGAAAGTCCGAAAGGGTTACCGTGGCCCCTGAAAACACACAGGCAACTGAAGGAACATGGGTGGGTTTTTGTCAGTATAAACCTGACACGCTCTCCCGCTCCGCCCAGAGCGGGAGAAGTTATTTGATAATTTCCCACCCAAAAAAAAAGTTAACGAACTAAAAATACGGCCATTTGTGCCGCATATTTTGACACTCGCAAATAAACCAGTCTATTTAGTACTTCACGTTGGTCCAGCAGCATGAAGTTTGGCGAGAAGTAAGGTCAAGTAAAGAGGAAAATCCGAAAATTGGTAATTTATAGTTCTATAATGAACGGCAAAGTTAAGTTTTTTCTGCAATCAGGGATTAAAAATTCATAGGCCGTGTCTTGGAGTAACAAACCTCAGTTGGCCCAATATTTTTTTTTGGTTCTAGTAATAATAATAAATAGGATCGACCGGCGTCAAAAAAGTTTTTGTGAAAATTGGCCATTTTCTTGCTGACTGTACAATTTTTTCAAAATCTGTGAATGCAGATCAAAATGTTTCAAAAAGTTAAGGAGAGTCTCCTAAGACTGTTTTCTTGTAGCGACAACGGTTAAGGTACCTGCTCTTGTTGCCCCATCTCAAAATCCATCCTGTATATGATATGATTGACTGCTTAGTTCCATAAAGGTATAGCGTGATGGTAATCTTTTAAAAGGTTAAATCCGTAACTATCTGCAATATTCTAACCTATTGGCTAGCCTTTTTACAATTTGCGGTAAACTATAGAAGAATACAAACATAATGCTATATTGCTCATCCCCCATAGCAAATAGCGTGATAATAGTTTTTGAAAAATCTATTGTGAAGTTTCCATTATTTGACTTGTAGATTATTTATACCAATTTTCAAGTTAATTAAGCCACACAGTAAAATCCTCCACTGTAAAAATTAATACCCCGTTTTACCCCGTTAAAGGTAGATTTTCAAAAAAACCTGATATACGTTTTTATTTATTTTCAGTTTTAATTATAAATACTGAGTTTCGAGTTAATCAGACAGCTCGTTAAAATTCTTCCATACAAACTTTGACACCCCCCAATCCTCCTTTAGGGGGTATTTTAGAAAAACTAAAAATGAAAAACTTTATAATTTACATAGATAAGTATTCGTGCCAAGTTTCAAGTTTATTAACTCAAGGAATAAGATTTTTCATACAAACAAAATCCGCCCTTTTCACCCTCTTAAAGGTCGAATTTCCAAAAATCCGTTCTTAGCGGACGTCTACTAACTATAAACTACCTCCCTACCAAGTTTCATCTTCATACGTCAAGCGGTTTTCGATATTTCGTGATGAATGAGTGAGTGAGTGAGTGACCTTTCGCTTTTATATATTTAGATATATATTTAGATTATGATTTATGTGAATTGCGAACGCAGAAAACTATATTTTTTTTTTGGGTTGGAAATTATCAAATAACTTGGAGGGCGTGTCAGACTCTTACTGACTAAAACCCACCTGTATTCCTTCAGTTGCCATGTTGCCGGGGGGCCACGATTTCCCTTTCGGCCCTTAACGCTATCTCAATACTAATGTATTGAGATAGCGGTCTTGCCAGCAATGTGATAAGTTAACTATCAACTATTATACACATACTTCTCTTTTAAATATCGTACCATAACATTCCTTAAGCGAGAACATTAGTCGCCCTCTAGTCGCTTTTAATCATTGGTGGGACATATGCCTAAAGGGATTAACCACTGTCCAGTATTGACTGCCAAACGGTATTCAACTCTATCACAAAAACAAAAGGCATCAAATTAATTACGGCGAAATTGTCACATGAATCATAGTGAGGGTTTATAGTGTGTTTAGGGTTTTGGACAACGTAAGCGCTCTTAAAATGTTGGTAAATTGTAAATTGTTAGAGAAATGGATCGGTCAGCGGTATTCAGATGTATGGACTAAGTTTTATGAGTAGTTACATTGTGTAACCTAAGTAAATAGTGCCTGCAATGGACTAAATAACGGAGATATTTAGGCAACAGGGCAGATTCTGAAGGTCACCGAACTCATTGAAACTTTTGGTGACTGGAAACAGAGAGATAAAATCGCACCCCTAGACGAAGACTCCGGTAACTCAAAAAGTACGCATTTCAAGTTAGTGGCGGTTTCGAATTCCTGACTCGAATACCTACACATAGATATAACTCGCGTTACAATACCTCCAAACTGCTGTTAAAAGATAGCTTTACTTAATTAATAAAACGCAGCTTTGCTTAATATGCTTACAGCTGCAAAACTAGAGTAACTAAAAAATTTCGATATTTTCCAGGGTTTTAACAGACAAAATACAAACAAGCTAATTCAACGTTACCTCTATGAATGTCTCAATAGATTTTTGATATCTTTCCTAAATATACTAAAAACAGTTCTTCGTCATTTCTGAAAAATGAGGTTTTTTGAGTTACCGGAGTCTTCATCTAGGGGTGCGAAATATATTTGGGGTTGCCATATTAATTAACAAAACATAAAATAACATAACATCACGCCTGTATTCCTGAAGGGTTAGGCAGAGGTGTACCTACAGTACACCCACATTTCGCCAGTTATGTTCAAGTCCCATGTGAAAGGGTTCGAGCCTATTGCTATCACCCAATATCCCAATAACACTTTGCCCGAACTGAGAATCGAACCCAGGACCTCATGCTCAATAGTGGTGCTAGAGACCATTTGGTAGCCCGTAAAACGACATCCAAAGATTTTTTTTTGAATCCTCTCTCCAAGGGCTTTCCGAAACACCCTCATGCATGTTAAGCGATTATTTATAGTTTAGGATCTAGACAATTTTTATATTGTATCGATCATAGACTAGATACTAACTAAAAAACATTTAAAAAAATGCGACACAGAAAGAGATAAACAAAAAGTCTGAAGTGAAGAGAGAATTTCACAAAAAATATTAACAACCGTCTAGCTCCTAAACTATTATTTTATAACTATTATTTTATTTCGAAAAAACTGTGGCGAGAGGATTTTGAAATTTTTCTTTGGACGTAATTTTTTGGACCAGCCTGTATATCTATCTAGGTAGGCACAAACGCACTTACGTATGAATTTGCATCCTCTATTTTCAAAGAAAATTCACACTAACTCATTATGTCTCACCCATACTTCTTTGTAATGGCTATCATTTGTTGTTAGTGGGTTCTATGTAACACTTAATACTTGCCTTCAAAAGGTTTATCATGGCCAACTGATCGGTTACGCAGTGGGGTTGAAAATTGATCAAGTTGGTGGTCATAACACTTAATTACGTGAATAGGCATGGCATGTATTTTAATCGAACCTCTAATTATTCTCATTTTGCGCTTCTAAAAGTATTATTGAACACTCTAAAATAATGATTGTGAGAACCTCAAATAATTCCTCTTTTGGGGATCTAAAAATATTAAACTTATTTAATTTGGATGTATGGCTCGCCGGCTGTTATTACAACATCACTCGCTTCGCTCGCTCGGTTTGCGCGTGATTAGTCACAGTTCTAATTTATCCTAACCCATTTGATCGGGGTGCTCTAGCTTAGTTACTGCAACCAATTCGGCTCGCGAGTGTTTGGTCACAGTTCCAACCTAACAAACAACAATAACAACTTTTGCAACTAATTGAAAAGTCTCATAAATGCCTGTCACTTCTCCAGCACACACGGCCTTCAAATCAGAACGTATAATTTATTTTGTTTTATATATTCAGACTACAAATGAGGACCTCATTTGTAGTCTAATTTTATTAGTAACAATCTTACTTAGCCTATGTTAGTACTTAATAACTAAAACAGATCTTGTCCGATCGGCTAACGCCCAAACAAGCGGACTATCTGCCCGGGCGGCTATCGAGTGCAGAATGATGTTGGGACTGTCACGCAACCTGCGAAGTAACGATGCAGATTTGTTGCACCATACTGCGTCAAAGCAGTCAGTGCGCGCGTCGGTAAACATCGCCGACGCCCTGCAGAAGCGTGGCAGTCGCAACAGCACCCTGAACGCATTATTATATTGGATACGCAGAGCATTGCAAGCCCTTTGGGTATATCTGAACCACAGGGCCCCCGAGTACAGTGTTGTGCAATACGCCTTAAAAAGGGAAATTTTAGCTGCGACTGTACATCAAGAGAACCTGCGGGCCAGCACGTTCGCCCGGACTGACAACGCTCTGCGCTCCCTCTCCAAATCTGAATAGTCTTTCAATTAATGATTGACGATAGGAACCAGCATGCACTTCTGGAATGCACTTCATGCACGTTTCATTACATACACACAAGTCTATTGTGTTTTAGACACCTCTGATTGGTTGCCAGTCAAATCAGAGAAAGCTGTGTGTGTTCTTCAAACTTTACAGCTATGTAATATGTATGTGATAGCTACTTGTGCGGTAATTGCGTAACACAGCTCAAATACCAATCAATTGCAATGCATTTTGTCATCCATTGCTTCATAGGGTTGAAAAATTCGTCTGCTCAACAATATAAAACCATATAAATATGAGAATTTGAATATAGAAAAGACTAAATACGTTAGTCTTTTATAGGCATGGTTGATATTTGTATGAGCTTAAACACATTATATTTAATTTAGAAAATGCTTTCAATGGCTCCTAGGAAAGGTCAGATAAAAGCAATTGCTAAACGGACATTCAAAATAATTGACACAGTTTTGCAGCGTGCTCAATAAAGAGGCTCTAAAGACTAGGAGCACTACCACGTTGAATAGCAATGCTATGTAATCCTTTGCCCAAAGTAAAAAGTGGCCAAGAACTTTAGAAAAAAAACAAGAGAGGTGCTCGAAAAAAAACGTTTATTTTATGGGATCCACTCTGTTTTTTTGTGTTTAAGTGCTATAAAATTCAATTAAGAATAAGGATAAAATTATATTATTTATTTTAAAAAATACGAATACCTACAATAAGTTAAAAATATAACATAATTTTCCTATGCATATTTTGAAGTGAAAACTTCTTAAGGCGCGTTGGGCAATTTTGAGATGGGACTAAACAATTGATTTCGCGACACTGTTACGACACCAACTTTTGACCACTAAACAACGCGTTGATTACCGCGGTGCGTGGAGTAAAAGACATCAACACGTTGATTACCGAGATGCCGATTTTTTTTCAAGTTTTCACTTCTGTTAGCACTCCCGGAGTGCCACTGGTTTTTTTTTCAACATATTGTACTCGTCACATTACTGTCGCGGCCAGTTGATGGATGATCGTGAAAATGTGGGCCGAGGCAAAGCCGAGGCACACATACGTGAGTACATCAATGCCTGGGTGCGGCCAAGGCTTGTATAGTACTTTTTTTTGTTCAAACTAAGTAAATTAATTATTAATTCCAGAATCAATGACGAACAAAGAAAATATTTCACGCGCCAATATGTTTATTTGTTTCTTCTTTACTTTAAACAGCTTTATTTGCTAAGCCAGTTCGATATTTAAATAAAATCTTTGTTACCTCCTTCGTTGCCATGGGTCGAAGTAAAAAGTTAGTTCCATTTTTAAATAACACGACAGTTATGAGTTTTCATAGTAAAATTACCTACTATGAAAACTCATAACTGTCGTGTCGTGCGGCAAAATAAATATTTTGCCGCTAAACACGACAGATATGGATTTTCATAGTAACATTGCCGGCCACCTACTCGCTTGTTTTTGACCAGTACAGCAATTTCGATTTATCTTTAAGAAGGTTGTCAAAATAATGTTTGAATTTTCAAGCATGTTTGAGAAACATAATTTCTTATTCTTATTGTAACTTTATTTTATTTTTATTATTTTTTACATCTAACATTTCTCACGACTCTAGGGTCCCGGACCTTTGGAAGGCGTACGAGGGGCCAAAGCCAACTCGCAGAGGTTTTTATTATTTATTGTTATAGCAGCCATAGTAGTACACACTGTGAAAATTTCAAGTGTTTCCCTATTACGCTTCAAAAGATACAGACCTGTGACAGACGGACGAACAACGGAGCCTAAGAAATAAGGTCCCGTTGGTACCTTTTCGGTACGGAAGAAACCCTAAAAACCAGTATTTGGAACAGGAAGATGCATTATTATAAAAACATTTCCGACGTTGCAAGACCGTAATGGTATTTTATTACGCAAACAGAAAAGTAAATCTCAGCGGTTTATAGATTTATTTGTTTAGTTTCCTTTAAGTGTGTAATAAAATACTCGTAAATAGCTGACATGGGGTAATGTTGCCGTGTTTTATGGCACCCTAAAGGGTTGTAGTGTATGAAATAGATATGGGGTAACTTCGTTTGATCTTGTCGAGTGTCGGTTTTTGACCCATGCCGAAAAAAACCTGGTAAAATGTTTTAATTATAAATTTGCCGTTTATGGCATCATTATCAGTCTATACCACCAAACTGCTGAACATAGCCCTCTCCAATTATAAGTCGCTCTCATTCAGCCGATACCAGCTAACTTACCAGTGAACCAGCCAACCTGCAAAGATCGCCGCTTCAACCAGCTTGACGGCTCCTAAGTCCACTTAAGAACACATTTATTTAAACTTTTCACACTCAAAAAAGTACAAAGACGGACTTAATGCCTTAGGCATTCTCTACCAGTCAACCAAGGGTTTTTTGAGGGGCTAGTGGTCGTAAGCGCTACTGCTGAGCATGAGGTCCTGGGTTCGATTCCCGGGTCGGGCAAAGTGTTATTGGGTTTTTCTATCTGGAATTTCTCAGTAGCAGCCCGGAGTCTGGATTTGTGCCCGGTTGATGGCAATAGGCTCGCCCCCTATTACATGGGACTTAAACATAACTGGCGAAATGTGGGTGTGCCTGCTACAGGTACACCTCTGCCCAACCCTTCGGGGAAACAAGGCGTGATGTTATGTTATGTAAAAAAAAAATATTAAAAATATATCATTAGAAATAAAATAGGTAGGAACATCAGTACATAAATAGGTTATAACTTATAATACACATACATACATATTTAATAAAATATATACCTATACTATATATATACATATAATTATACAATTTCAAGGGAGAGAGGTGTTGAGATGACTCTACTCTAAGTATTTGTTTTGAAAAAAAATCCGTAATTTCCGCTTAAATGCATACCGACTGGTGGCCGTCCTGATATCAAGAGGAAGTGCATTCCGTAGAAGAATGGACGGAATATGAATGGAAGAATGAACAAAGTCAGAAGTATTAGGAGGACAAAGTAGGAGAAGATTGTTAGAAGATGATTGTTGTTGATTTACCCCAATTGTTTTCGGTTTTACGGCTAATATGGCCGAGCATGGTAACTTCAGCATGCTTGTGGGCTATGTCGACCGCTGATGTGTGACTATGTATGTCTACCACTAATGTCTATCATCACTCAAAAACGAACAGACCGATTTAATGCGGTTTAACGTAGATGATACCGACAAAAAGGTAGTCGGAAGGTATTATACAAACAAAATATTCAATGGGCAGTGTTATCGCGGTCAGTTATCTAAGGCAGCTAGAAAGATGTATGTGACTGTTAAATTTTATTGATTTAGGATTTGGTCAACTATTATTATAATTATTGTTACGCATGGGCGTACCGACGGTGGGGCCAGGTGGGGCATATACCCCACCCTGGTTCCTGACTCGAAGCAAAAAATTTAGGTTCATTAGTGGCCTATTTCACGATGATCGAATAGCTACCTCTTACCGATTAAATTCCAAAATGGAACGGAATTTGTAGGATATTGGTGCCGATTCTCTTGTACACCGAACTAAACTAAAATTACGTCGGGGTCACCAATTTAGGGGTATGAGGAACAGGGTGTAAAGTTCACTCATCCACCACAGAAAAGGGAGGATCCTCCGACCAGACAGGTGTTGTGTCTGGCGGGCAACTGCCCAGTTGAAATCTTGTATGTATGTCGATCGCTCGGTAAACTCTTAACTGCGCGATGCAGGATTTGTGTGACGTCATGTCTATGATGCGTAGTTTGTATGTAGCAGTGTAACCTCTACACTATCACTAAAATTCCTTACTTTTGACTATGAGAATCTCAAAGCTATTCTGCAAAATAAATTCTCTTTTAAAAATAACTTTGACACATCTAAATCGAATTTGACAATCGCTACTCCACACGTGATACCTAACCACGTGAATCTTTTTAGAGCCGGAAGCGCGCAGGGGGCGCAGCCTCGACGTGATTATGTGGAATTTTTCACTTTTTGTATGGAAAATAAGAAAAAATATTACCTACATGTAGAGTGTAAGGGGTTTAAAGATTTTATAAAGCGGGTCGATTTTTCATTATTTTTTAAATGGACACACCGTTTTCGAGATATAAGCAAAAGAAAAATAAAGATTCAGTACTGTTTTTGCATCTAAAGTCGAGATGTTGGTGTGAATTTAAAGTTCATTACAACCAATTTTATTCCACACGTTTTTAGTTGCGATTAAAAATAGTCAAATTTAGTTAGATAATCTAAATTTTAGGTGATAAACGTCAAATTCAGAATAGCAAAATTACCATTTTCACTAAATTAATATATCAGTACCATATTCAAAAATCTCCGACGACAAAAAATCTATGAAGTCGTAAAACCTGTGTACCAAGTTTCGTCCAGATCGGTTGTAAAATACGACCTGTAGAGGACTACCAACAAACTGACACAGGAAAGTAAATTTTGCCAGACTTGAAGCAGAGACGCTTCGCTCTCTCGGTCAATTAGTAACCCCTGCAGTCATGTACAATAATACCTAAGTCGCCTTTGATATCGTCTACACGAAACGTGCCAACCTTTGATTCCTGAAAACTGTAATAACATCTAAATTGAGTTCACGATTACACAAAGTGACGGTTGCAGGCATGACGTCTACCTAATTTGACGAGCCGTGACGTGGCAACTTCTGATTATCTAATGAAGACTAGGGATGTTACGGAGGCCGAGGTGGAGGTGAAAAAAAAAGACAAAACATTACGCCGGAATTCCCCGCAGGGTTAGGCACCCCATTTCGCCAATTATGTTTAAGTCCCATGTAATAGGGGGCGAGTGTATTGCAATCAACCGGACACAAATCCAAACTCCGGGCTGCTACTGAGAAATTCCAGTTGGATAAAACCTAATAACACTTTGACCGACCCGGGAATCGAACCCAGGACCTCATACTCAGCTGTTGCGCTTGCGACCACTAGACCACCGAGGCAGACCTATGCAATAATTTCACAACCAGACAACTGATTTAACATTTTTAAAGAAAAATCTATTATTAGACAAGTGTGCAACATTAGAAGCGCAAAAAGTTTTTAGAGGATCAGATAAATATTTCCTGTTAAAATATTTCTTGCGGAGGTTCCGCATTTGCGGACGCGAAGGCAGGTTCCGTTTCAACCCTATTGTAGACTTGCAGTTCAGCCTGATTTCCACAATCCAATTGGGTAATGGATTTGGTATTGCATTTTGGGTGTTAGCCGATTATAAGGTCGGGCCGGATGCAAAATCTATTTGTTGCTAATCTCATAAGCTGGAAACGATATTATGCTGAGCGATGGCCGTTTTGCGTAGATGTAACGTTTGTTCTTTTTTTGTGTTTGTGTTTATTTTTTGCGTCATGTTTACCGCAAATATACCTATCTTCTTTCTTTATATCTTCTTTCTATTCAGACGCCAAAATATCCTTGTATAGTTTGACCGAAACCGCTGTAACGCGCTTTAGGTATACGCATGCGCGGCGAGACGGGGCGTGCAGGCCGCTCATTCATCAACGCTTACAGCGGCGTCCCGCTGCCGGTATCGCCGCATATTCCTAAGGCGTGGTAGAGTGGTTTCAGTCAAACTATAGCATTCTATATGCAGTGCAAATATTACTGCCAACTTGAACTACTCGGCACGAGGCCATTACGACTATCTGTCGTCACAGTGATCTCCGGAACCTTACTATCTTATAGAATTAGGATCGTTATATCCTCGTGATCCATCCGAAGATAAATCGTTGACGATATTCCGGAAGATGTATAGTGGGCTTAATCAGATTGTGGCTGATCTGGATCCAATTTCTGGGGATGCGGGCCTTCTAACTTGGTTAGGATTATGTTTTCCATTAGTTACCTACTTATTTGGAGGGTTACTAAGTAGTTTCCAGTTATTTATTAATACAGTTAATATAAGCTTTATTTTATTAGCTGGAACTGTAGGTAACTGTGTCGATTTGTACTACAATATTTATTCAATTCAAATTATTTTATTTCACATGGGCACTTATGAAACTTCAGAAGCTAGGTGCATGGTCCAATTAGCTGACTTAAAAAGAGGAGGAGGTAAGTAGGAGGATAAATGTTCGTCAGTATGTAATTTATTTTATTTTTATGTTGGTATCATCATCATCATTTCAGCCGAAAGACGTCCACTGCTGGACATAGGCCTCCCCCAAGCACCGCCACTTCGACCGATTTTGTGCTTTCCGCATCCAGCGGATTCCTGCGGCCTTCACAAGGTCATCGGTCCATCTTGTGGGAGGCCTTCCAACGCTACGTCTTCCGGTACGTGGTCGCCACTCCAGAACTTTTCAACTCCATCGGTCATCCGTTCTGCGAGCAATGTGCCCTGCCCATTGCCACTTAAGTTTCGCAATTCTTCGGGCTATGTTGGTTACCTTGGTTCTCCTCTTCATTTCTGATTCGATCACGTAAGGAAACTCCAAGCCCTCTCCATTGCCCTTTTGTTGGTATGTTTATCGATATTTTTGCATTTGGAAGAGGAAGCTTGCGCGGTAGTCCCCCATAAAATTTTGTTAACTTTGCTTGGGTACTTCATGTATCTTGTTATACTTCCTGTCACTTTTGTTAACATAGTAAGTAATGGTATACGAATTAGTATGGGATAGGTAACTACCATAAATAAAAAGTGAAAAATAAAATTTAAAAAAATCAAGAGAACGGAAAGAGTCGTACCTAAGCCTGTTGTCTTATTTAAAAGTTTCCAATATCTAGCAGTTTTCGAAGAATCATCATAATTAATTTAAGTTATTAATATAAGTTTTTTAATTTAAGTTAAAAAAAGTTATTAATATTTTGTAACAATTTTTTATTTAAAAGAGTGTATTAGAGTTTCTTGCCCGTTCTTTTCCATAGGTACTTACTACGCTTTGGAATGGGCAACTAGCTTCATATTTCTGACTGACCGATTCCTTGACAATACAAAAGTGCCTGTAAATGGTTTAATTGAAATTAATGCTTTGAGTTTGAGTTAAATAATATCTATTCTATACACACACATACACTTATCATAAATTCATAACGTCATGTCATAAATCATATCTATTCTATTCTTGGTTTTATTCATCATCGCGTGCATCTTGTTAGAAGTCTTGGTCAGAAAATGGTTCTCTGTGGTTTTCCTACGTCTGAATGTGGGTCGGCCTTGGCAGCCTTGATGGAATTATGTTACCGTTCATGCGAACATTTTAGTAAGTGCTTTCCTTTGAAATATTATTTCATCATATATCTGCTTTTATAAATGAAATAAGGGCATCAAATCACACTTGTATTTTTCGAAACAAGCATATTACAAATTAGAGGATTATATCCAAGATAAGAATGCTTGGAAGCATGCTGGTTTAGCTCCTTAGGACAATTTAGAGTCTAGACAAAATCAAACTGGTTGCAAATTTAATTGTATAATTAATTATTATAACATTGTTTTTACATTCTTTGATTACTTGAACTCATACACTGACTTATTAGTATTACTTGTACATTTTTTAGGAATATCGTATAGGTACCTACTTTTACAATGCTTGTAAATATGTGAACACCATGTATCCACAACATAATTATTTTTTTCTGTTATTGCTTAATTTTTATTTTTTTTACCTATTGTGGTATAGTAATCTTTTTCCAGGTGCATCGTTTTCACATATAATCATATAATTAATGTATACAAAATATTGTAAAACATTTTAAAAGAGTAACGGTGGAGTTTCTTGCCCATTCTTCTCCATACGAAAACTACTTTTTGGAAGGGGCGACTAGAATAAATATTTTTTTTTGTAAATTTTGACGTTCAAAAGAGCCTTTTGTGTGCCTAATTGAAGTAAATTATTTGACTTTGATTTCGAAAGGATTAGCAGAGGCATATTATCATTAAAATTACACCAGTGTGACTAGTTATCTTTATTAAAAGTCGTTTGAGCACATATCCAGACTTGGAAGTCTTCCCGGGCTAGCAATAAAAAATTGACAATAGAAAAACCCAATATAACTTTTCATTATAAAGTATATGTAATCTGTGATTATAATAAACACTGTACTATTATAACATTCACACAGTACGTAGCTTATTAAACAGCCGTAATGTTTATAAAACAATTTTTTTTGCCGGTGTCGGCGTCTGCGTCTCATTACTTGTCTCAACGATGCCTAGACTACCACAGATACTAAAGGCATAGACAAGTAACTGTTGTTACGTCGGGTGCAGACACGCGGACTACTTATATTTTATTTTTAAAAGTATTTCTCAGATCTATTTTTTATTTTATTATATTTATTTCTGTATTTTATCTATCCGTGACATCACTGCGGGCCCTATCAGAATACCAGCGCTGCGTCATTTATTTATTTTTTCTTAAATGTCGCAGCATATGCTGAGATGGGAGCCTTTTGGCCTCGTACAGGACTTTCTGCTTTTATTTTAATTGTTTTTATTTTTTAATGTTTTTATTTTTATTAACATTTTAATGAGTGTATTTTAGTTTAATTTGTGGTTTCCTGTGCGGGTCTCAATAAATACTTTTTCTTTCTTCTTTCTTTCTTTCAAAGTTACGCACCGCAGTTACACTTGTGACCTGTATTGTATAGACTATACTCCATTTGAAGTGAGATCAGACATTTAAACAAACCTTTTTTTACAGTCCGTTCAACCGATTCTGACTTCTATATCGTAGGCATAAGGATGGCATTAAAAGCAAAACCACTTGGTTACAATACCAATTGTTTACTGCAGCTGCCATTTGTCATGCCACCAATGCAATAGAAGTCAAAATCGGTTGAACGGACTGTTAAAAGGGATTAGTTAAATGTCTAATCTTACTTCAAATGGAGTATAGGTGCGAAAAACACATCGAGTGTTATAGCGATACATTCTTTCCAGATATCTATTGCCATCTACTTATAGCCCGAGGTTTATTATAGCCTATTTACCACGTGCGTTTACGAAGCTCGCGTTCATCAAACATGTTGTGAATATTTTATTCATTTGAAATGTGGAGCTCGCTTCGTGAATGCATCACGTGGTATGTTCGTGGGCACTTTTTGGCTCTGAATTTGTATGCAAAGCACACAAGTAGGTTTTCAATCATGAATTTGGAATAAATGGAGGGTTTTGGGTGAGTTTGAGTTATAAAAATTAATAATCTATGTCTAACAATATACTGCAGTGTATTGGGAGCAGACTAGACTGTTTGTGTATGAATCGCTGCTGCAAGCTTTCCACATTGTTGAGCGTGTAGCAGGGATTCAAGGACCAGGCCCTGGTCGACGGCGCGTTGTGTTCCACGCGCGCCTCAAAAAGATGTCAGCAGAATTGACGGGGTCCGCTAGGGCCGATGCCTGCCGGGGCTGCGAATATGGGCCGAAAGGGACATCGTGGTCCCCGGCAACAGGGTAACCGAGGGAACACGGGTGGGTTTTAGTCAGTAAGAGTCTGACACGCCCTCCCGCTCCACCCAGAGCGGGAGAAGTTATTTGATAATTTCCCACCCAAAAAAGGGATTCACTAAATGTATAGATTATGTTTACTAACATAGTTATTAAAATATATTGTTACTAACATTTTTGAGCCTTGTTGCTTGTTAATTTAAATATAAATAAATATGTCTGTTATTAATGTTATTATAGACATACATTGTATTTATAACAATAAGTAGGATTAAAACTTAAAGGGAAAATGCAAACGAATTACGTTAGAAAAAAAAAATTGAGTGAGTTAGCTGGTGAGTAGTTTTTGAGAAAGAACATCTTTATCAACTAAAAAGGTTGAATAAAGAAATTCCTTACTTCACATCGTTTTCGAAACACTTTATGAAACTGCTAACGTTTAAACTCTCTACTCTGAAAGTTTAAACATGTCTGAGTTAAGGCTTCGCACACAGGCGCGACGCTACAGTGAACAGAAATGGTTCTACTAGAGTCGTATCACACTGTCGCGTCGCTTCTGTCTGCGGTAGCCTTTTAAGATTATTTTATTTAATAGTTTTATTAAAATTAAGCGAGTGAGAACAGTGATAGCCTAATGCTATGACCATCAGACTCATTAACTTAATACGATACGTATTACCCAGTTACTGGGTTGTGGAGGTCAGATAGGCAGTCGCTCCATGTAAAATACTGGTACTAAGCTGCACCTGGTTCAAAATTCATAAAAAAAAACAAAATTTAAAAGTAATTTATTCAAACTAGGCTGAGAATCAGCACTTTTCGAACGTCAAAATTACATAAGATAGTCCCCCAAAACGCCCACCCTTCACCACTTCCTAGTGCCTTTAGCTGGGAAGAAGAAGTGGCGCAACAAACTCCCCAGCAGCACAGCTGTCTGTTCAAGTTAGAAAAATAATTCTATACAATAGTATGCAAAATTATTATGCAACACAAAACATTATTTTAATTATAAATTACTGGCCATATATCAGCTAGCACACGCCAGTATACCAACCAAAAACATCGAGAACTATACTCAAGCAGAATTAGACTGGTTAGACTGGAAGCCGACCCCAAGATAGTTGTGAAAAGGCTAGGCAGATGATGAATTATGTCTATAACGAAAAGATTTCATTGTTCTGTCTATAATTATTTAATTTAATTTAATTTTAATTTATTTTCAATTATTTAATTTCATTTAATTATAATTTATTTTCAATTATTTACTTTAATTTTAATTTATTTCATTTCATTTAATTTTAATTTATTTTCAATTATTTAGTTTAATTTTAATTTATTTCATTTCATTTAATTTTAATTTATTTTCAATTATTTATTTACTTTCAGTCATTACTAACAGTTTTAAGAGAATGTAAAAGGTACAAACAAAATATGGACAAAAATTGTCTGAATTAAATGAATTTTATTTTATTTATTTTTATTTATAACATGAGCTATAACACTGATACTCTGTTTTATAAGCTTTGGAACAGTACCGATTTATTTATCTGGGAGGTTTTGAAATAGGTCGCCATCAGGAATTTTCTCTGTTTTTTGTGATCAAATTATCACTCTGGTCGAGTTTTAATCGAACGCTCAGTGAAAATGTATTATAATACGGTAATTGCCTAGGTAAAAAAAATAGAAATTCTATTTAGTCCGTCTTTCAGATAATAAAAAAATATTAGACACGTATTTTTTGTTTTATCATATTAATCAAAAATAACTTAGAAAACACGCATTAAAGTTGGGGAGTGAGGGCTCGCAACATCACAACTCAGTATTAAATCAAGCAAGGCGTGACGTCATGCCACATTTTAACTCAAGGTATCGCCGTAATCTTTTGATTACGTCAAAAAAGAAAAAATATGTGTGCAATATTTTTTAATAATCTGCAAGAGGGCGCAGAAATTTGGCCTCAGGCCTCTTGCATAAAACGTAAGTATGCACATTCGCTTGTTCACCAAAATGTGGGCCAGTTCGCGTTCGAACTCTTTAGAGACACTCAAGACTCAAAATCATTACCATTACCATTTTTTACCAATTCTTGTTACTAAGTATTAGAGGTAGTGAAACTCAACTCAAACTCAAAGCATTTATTTCAAATAAACCAATTACAGGCACTTATGAATTGCCAAGGGGTCGGTCAGTCAGAAAGATGAAGCTAGTTGCCCATTCCAAAGCGTAGTAGGTACTTATGGACAACAACGGACAAGAAACTCCACGGACACTCTTTTAAATCAAAATATGGTTACAAAAAATTGGTTACATCATTCATGTTGAAGAACGTTAAAAGAGCCTGTAATAAAAAAATATATATTAAAATAAGCCGTGTCAGCTAAGAGATGACCAGTCCCAACTGACGGCGCCCGTTGACGAACATGACGCATGTATTAGCTCTATAGTGATTCTATAAAGCTATTAAGCCCTTATAATTCGAGAGTTTATCTTTTACCATGTATACTATATCCTATCAATACGAGAAAGGTGTGTTAAGATCACCATAGCGTCTAGCACTACTTTCTACAAATTCTTTCAGTAATACAGAAAATTCATCACTATTTAATAAATAGGTACCCTAAAAATAACTACTAGGTACTCTTTAAAAAAACAACCGACTTCCAAAAAACACTACAAAGTGAAAAATTACTTTAATTTCGGAACGCGGTGACAAAAAACGAAAATTCAAAACAAAAGACACCAACTTCCGAAATTAAAGTTATTTTTCACTTTGTAGTGTTTTTTGGAAGTCGGTTGTTTTTTTTTCGTAAAATGTTATTATTTTTCACTTTTTAGTTGTGGTACTACCCCACACAAATTCGAAAACCACTACCTGCTATGTAAATAACAGTGACAGGAACTTATCATCCACATACTAAGTGGGAAAAAGTACGTATCATTGAAGCTAGCTCAAAAACTATCAAAGAAAATTTATGTTTTATGGGACCACCTCGAGAGCATACCCTTTCAAACAAAAAAAGAATTTTCAAAATCGGTCCACAATTGACGGAGAAATCGGTGGACAAAATTAAAAAAAAATAAAACACACGCGACGAGCATATAACCTCATCCTTTTTGGAAGTCGGTAAAAAAAATGGCGAAAATGAACAGTCGTTTGAATCACACTATGACCTTTATCTTTTAAAATATCTAGATAATCTATTTGTGCCTATAACTCAAACTTTTTCACAAAATTAGACCCACCATTGTAGATTTGTAGCCTACGGCCCATTTAACTTCAAATATGTTGAACACATTAATATTCGCACAGCGCATTCAATTTAACAGTTCAATCGTTCGATAACGTGTGAATACTCGCCTTAACCCTTAGGGAGGGGGCAGAATAGAGGTGAATAATGGCTAGGATTAAGGTGCAGCTATGTAGTAAGCGGAGCGAGAGCGGGAGCGGATGGCTTCGTACTTATTTATATTGCCCAGTTGCCCCCGATTCAGAATTCACAAACTGAATCCATTATAAATGAGAGTCACGGTTACATTTACCCTGGCAATGATTAAGTTGTGATTACTTGACTCACTGCCTCGTTGGTCTAGTGGTCGCAAGCGCTACTGCTGAGCATTAGGTCCTGGGTTCGATTATCGGGTCGGGCAAAGTGTTATTGGGTTTTTCTATCTGAAATTTCTCAGTAGCAGCTTGGAGTCTGGATTTGTGCCCGGTTGATGGCAATAGGCTCGCCCCCTATTACATGGGACTTAAACATAACTGGTGAAATGTGGGTGTACCTACTACAGGTACACCTCTGCCCAACCCTTCGGGGAAACAAGGTGTGATGTTATGGTATGTTACTTGAATCATTTCGATTCATCATCAATTAAATTCCATCTAGTTGCTCCAATTCATTTGATTACAGCAAATTAAAATACTAAGTAGGTAAGCGAAGTGAGGTTGTAAGCAAATCGAATGTCAAATGAGTTAACGGTTCTGTGTTAATGCACAACAGCCACAAACGTGGACTGAGAATGTTGCGTTGCCTTTTGTAACAAGTTACTCAAAATACTGCAAAGATATCACGAAGTAATAAAATTACGCTATTCCATGTCAACCGATGAGCTAACCGCGCCGTTTACCTATACCCGCTTTCAGTATAGCATAGGGTCAAAGGTTTTGGTTGCAAAGCGGTTTCACGTTGATCGCCTTTTGTATTCCGTGGGCGGACAATATGGCGGAACCCATGTTTCCTTTTTTTCGTCTTGTAATCTTACAAAATTTTCTTGTGCGCAAAATAAAATAAAGCAGCTGTAAATAGCCTTTTGTTGGCCACTGCTATAGTAACCGGGAAAATTACCATTACCTACATTCAGGTAGGTAAATGGGACATCTTTTTATGAAAGAGTAACCGTGGAATTTCTTGCCGGCTCTTCTCCATAGGAAACGACCAATTGGAACCGTGCACCTAGCTTCTGAGTTTTATCATAATTATACCTATCATCATCATTATGTGCCTAGCCTTTTCCCAACTATGTTGGGGTCGGCTTCCAGTCTAACCGGATGCAGCTGAATACCAGTATTTAAGATGGTCTGACCTCCACAACCCAACTGGGTTACTAACACGATACCCCTTGGTAAGACTGGTAGACTTTGGGACTTCTGACGACCCGTAACGACTGTCAAAGATTTACAAATGACAACCGGGACCAACGCGCAACGGCTTAACGTGCTTTCCGAGGCACGGAGGAGTCTCGGTATGTAAAGATGGTCACCCATTCACGGACCATCCCCAGCAAGCGTAGCTTAACCTGGTGGATCGACGTGCGGCTGTTCTTACTTAGCCACGAGCTCCTCATAATTATACCCATGTAAAATAATTAATCGGGGGCACGACAAAACAAACACAAAGGCACAGCCGTACCAGCTTTTCTCGAAGCCATTCAGAACATTTTCGTCCCCCTGTAACTTCGTTGTAATTAAAGCTAGAAGCCTGAATTTTCCGTGACCCAGAGGGTTTAGTACAAATAGATATATTGCCAAATTACATTAAATTTGAACTTGTAGTTTAAGAACTATTGCAGGTCAAAGTTCCTTTTTTTTGTCACTGACATACTCACTCACTCACCGGTCATCAAAATTCTAAGGTACTTCTAGCAGACACACAAGCTTAAAATTTTGAATTAGCAGTCATTCTAAATATCAAAAAAATAAAGATGACAAATAGATAGGTACTGAATAAATTAACAGACTTGGTTTTACATTAGATCTCATATATTTTTGCGGTAGAAGAACTGCGTTGCGAGACTTGCATTTTTTTACATGTTATGTCTTAAAAAATACAATAGACGTGGATATATTTATTTAAATCGTCTAATTTATTTTATAATGGATTTCCGCAAGATCACGCCTGAATCAATTAATTATGTTTTGTCTTTGATGGGATTTTGGTTTTTGATTGATTTTGGTCTTTTTACTCCAAACTTGAGTAGAAAAAGTAGAAGGGCGTTGTTACTGACGGAAGTCGAAACAAATTAAATGTTTAAAAAAAAGTTGTAAGGAGAGCAAAATGGCCTTTTAATACACAGCATCTCTTTAGCCAATTATTCTCAATATAATACTTTGACTGTCTCGTTGGTCTAAGTAGTTGCAAGTGCTACTGCTGAGCATGAGGTCCAGAGTTCGATTCCTAGGTCGAATCAAATCAAATCATTCAAAAACTATTTGAACTTTATGGCTTAAAACAACATATGAATAATACAAGCTTTCATAAGTATGTTGCAAAATATTCAAAAACTTTTAAAAGTGTTTGCAAAATAGCTAAAGCTCTTTATATTAGCAATAAAATAAAATCAGCTGATGATAAAATAAAAACTACCTGGCAAGTAATAAATAATGAAACAGGTAGGAAAAAACAGCGAAATACTGAATTTAATTTAGAGACTGCACATGGCCCCATTAACTCAGATATAGAAGTAGCTCAAGAATTTGAAAACTTTTTTGCTAATATTCCCCTTAAAACTACTGAAGCTTTAAATTCCTCACCCGCGCTTTCTGTTGCTTTACTTAGACAAAATGTGAAGGCATGCCCTTTAGAGTTTAGGTTTCAGCATACAAACCCCCAGGCTGTTATAAAAGCTTTTAAAGATCTTAAAATTAAATCAACAGAAGATCTCTGGGGAATGTCTGTAAAAGTCTGTAGATCTATTATCGAAACCATTGCGCCCTATCTAGCTTACATATTTAACACCAGTGTAGACCAAGGAGTCTTTCCGGATCTCATGAAACACAGTAAAGTAGTTCCATTGTTCAAATCCGGTGATAGTAAAGAACCCAACAATTATAGGCCTGTGTCAATTCTGCCAGTTCTCAGTAAGGTGTTTGAAAAGTTGATGCTCAATCAAATGTTACTTCACTTTAATAAAAATTCCATCTTTCATAAACAACAGTACGGTTTCACCAAAGGGCGTTGTACTACTGACGCCGGTGTCACCCTAATAAAGAACATTTTTAATGCCTGGGAAGAAGCACAAGATGCCATTGGAATCTTTTGCGACCTCTCGAAGGCGTTCGATTGTGTAGACCATGAGACACTTCTGCTGAAACTAGAGCACTATGGGATTAGGAATACAGCTCTTGATTTATTTAGATCATACCTGAAAGATAGAAATGTTAAAGTTCAGGTAAACGGCGTAAACTCATTAGGGTCTGAAATGGCAATGGGCGTTCCTCAAGGTTCGATATTGGGTCCATTCCTCTTTTTAGTTTACATTAATGATTTACCCCAATTACTTCAAAATCAACCGAAGATGGTGTTATTTGCAGATGACACATCATTAATCTTTAAAATAAACCGACGGTCACAAAATCTTGACGACGTGAATAGCTCTATTCTGCAAGTCCAAGATTGGTTTACGGTAAATAATCTGGTACTTAATAAAAAAAAAACCAAATGCATTAGATTTAAATTACCTAATGTTAAAAGTAGCGAATGTGACATCATATTGAATGGAGAAAAACTGGAATTTATTAATCAAACAGTTTTCCTAGGAATCACGCTAGACGAGAAATTACAATGGGGACCTCATATAACATCTCTTGCGGGGCGGTTAAGCTCGGCCGCTTATGCTGTTAGAAAGATAAGACAGTTAACAGATGTGGAAACCGCGCGTTTGGTCTATTTTAGCTACTTTCACAGCATTATGTCGTATGGCATTTTACTGTGGGGTCGGGCTGCTGACATTGAATCCATCTTTATTTTGCAAAAGAGAGCTGTCAGAGCCATTTATAATCTACGTCGCCGCGAATCTCTCAGGGAACTTTTTAAAAGGATTAATATTATGACGGTACCTTGCCAATTCATCTATGAAAATATTATGTTTGTAAGGAAAAATCCACATCTCTTTAATAAAATAAGTGATAGACATAATTTTAATACTAGAAATAAAGATAAACTAGATCAACCATTTTACAGATTATCTAAAGTACATACATCTTTTATGGGGTACTGTGTTAAATGTTACAACAAAATACCTTGTGACATATTGCAATTAAATGAAAGAAAATTTAAAACTCATATCAAAAGTGCACTTTGTAAACAAGCATATTACAAATTAGAGGATTATATCCAGGATAAGAGTGCTTGGAAACATGCTGGTCCTGCTCCATAGGACAATTTAGAATCAAGACAAAATCAAACTGGTTGCTAATTTAATTGTAAAATTGATTATTTTGTGTTTTATGACATTGATTTAACATTCTGTGATTACTTTCTCACACACTGACTTATTAATTACAAAATTTTAGGAAAATCGTCTACTTTTACAATGTTTGTAAATATGTGAGCACCATGTATCTATCACATATTAAATTATCTGTCGTTGCTTCATTTTTAATTCTTTTTACCTATTGTGGTATAGTAATTTTATTCTAGGTGCATCGTCTTCACATATAATTATTTAACTAATGTACGTACCTATACAAACTATTGTAAAACATTTTAAAAGAGTAACGGTGGAGTTTCTTGCCCATTCTTCTCCATACGAAAACTACCTTTTGGAAGGGGCGACTAGAATCATTTTTAATATTTTGTAAATTTCGACGTTCAAAAGTGCCATACATGGGCCTATTTGAAATAAATGATTTGACTTTGACTTTGACTTTGACTTGACTTTGACTTTGAATTTATTACTTTGCATCGTCGAGCAAAGTCATATTGGGTTTTTCCATTAGGTACTCGTATGTCTCAGTAGCAGCCCGGAGTCTGGATTTGTGCCCGGTTGATGGCAATAGGCTCGCCCCCTATTACATGGGACTTAAACATAACTGGCGAAATGTGGGTGTACCTACTATGGGTACACCTCTGTCTAACCCTCCGAGGAAACAAGGCGTGATACTTTGTCTAGTTATGGAACAGTAGACAATATTTAAAGGCTAATAGACTTCTAAAAAGAATCTAAGCCGCGAAAATACTCGTAAGAAGCAAGCTAGAAAAATGTATGTTCGTTGTAATCATCATCATCATCATCAGCCTATAGCAGTCCACTGCTGGACATAGGCCTCTCCAATTGCACGCCATTAAGCTTGATTCTCGGCAACTCTCATACAGCTGCTACCAGCCACCCTGCATAGATCGTCACTCCACCTAGCCTGAGGGCGTCCTACCTTACGTTAGCCAATTCGCGATCTCCACTCAAGAACACGTGTACCCCAACGGAGTCGTTGTAATAATAAGGATAAAATATTAAACAATTTCATTCATGCCCCGGCCGTGACGGTCGTAGGTTCGTACCCTGACAGGCGCTTTAGTAAGTGTAAATTATTTCATCACCACTGCTCTCAAAACGGTGAAGAAAAACATCGTGAGGAAACCGGCATGTCCTATGAACCGAAAATTCTAAGATATGTGACATCCACCAACCCGTGCTAGGCCTGCGTGGTGGATTACGGCCCACTCCCTCTCACCGAGACGTCGAGACGAGGTCTGTGTCCCAACAGTGAGAACATTATAGGCTGATTATGAAAATGATGTTTATGTGCCCACTTAAAATCCATTTTCTCTTCAAAACACTTAAAATTTACTTAAAACATTCCTTCTTCCTTCCAAGACTGCATTATTCGATTTTTCCCGATAAGAAGGTTTTAAGACGTGCCAATGATTTGTATTCAAGAAACGTTACCTTATCGAGAGCCGGGGCACGGTCTTGCGAGGATCAGTGGCATAATTTACCTGTACCAGTTTGAACTTCACATGTGTACTACTAGGTATAAATAATGTTGCTTTTAAGGTTATTCGGTGGGTTGAATGAATCGAGTGCAAAATAAAATTATTCTTTCTTTCATACTCCAAACATTATTATAATATAATAAGGAATATAGGAAATCAAATATAAATATTAATACATAAATAATAACATGATTTAATAATAATGAAAATACTTCTAAGAATTTAAATAACAATTATCTATATTATTCTTATGCAATACATACAATTAAAATCCCTAATATACTATACCTATATACACAAACCTAATAATATACAATATTTACATAATTATACACCCAATTAAACCCATCTACTAATTTATAATAATATTGAATTGCTACTTAGCCCTCTTCCTCTCTCCTAATTTTGCTGTGCGCGACAGGGTCCATATTGATCTTTTACTTTGTTATACCATCTATGTAATACATATGGAATGCAATAAAGAATTGAGTATTGAGTATCGAAAATGGTGTACGAAGGTAAAGGAGAAAAACAAAAAAAATAGTGTTACGTATGTCTGCTTGTTTGTTTAAAGTCTGGGGGGCGCGGGGCGGTCGCTTGTTCAAGTGGTTTATTCTAGATTCAAAATTCAAAAGTCATTTATTCAAACTAGGCTGAGAATCAGCACTTTTTGAACGTCAAAATTACTGACAGTCCCCCAAAAACGCCCACCCTTCACCACTTCCTAGTGCCTTTAGCTGGGAAGAAGAAGTGGCGCAACAAACTCCCCAGCAGCACAGCTGTCTGTTCAAGTTAGAGAATGATTCTATACAATAGTATACAAAATAACTTACATTATGCAACACAAAACATAATTCAAATGATAAATTATAGGCCATATGTCAGCTAGCACACGCCAATATACCAACCAAAAACATCGAGAACTATACTCAAGCATTATTTAAAAAAGAAAAATAAAAATAAAACTAAACGTAAACAGAACTAAATATCTAAATAAAAGCCTCCAGACATAAAGGGCGTGCCCGCTTACATAAAGCTGTAATTGGTAGTTATAAATGATAAACTAGGACCATCGAGATAAAATAAATGAACAGTTAATTACTAGTAACAATAACAAAACCATGATCAGCAAGACGACCACTCATCACAAGCAGCACCCGTTCACGAGCATAACGTAAAGATCAGCCATTACCCCCCTCGCCATATTTGAGGGAAGGAGGCAACCCGTTAGGAGATACCCGTTGGACACTCAAGTATCCGCCGAACAAGTGACAGCCTTTCGACGGCCGGATACTGTACACGAAATTAGTTCTTCAGCGGCTGTTAATCAAGAAAAGGATAGAAAATACGTTGAAGCGAGTAAATATAAAGGTTAGAACGGAATAGACACATAACTCATCACCAGTTAAGCAGCCTTATAAAGGCGGATAACAATTAAAATTCTATTGTGTCTCGTTAATGACAGTTGAAGGGATAATATTTAACATGTATCCGTTGGACACTATAGTATCCGCAAAACAAGCAAAGGTCTTTTCCCCATGGACACAAAATTATACAGCAATCAGTTCAGCGGATGTAGTGAATTTTGTTGAGAAAATTACACAAACATACAAAACGCCTGTCTTTGTGCTTTCGCTTTTTTTTACGATAACTCTTAAGCTCTTGGCTTGCATCTCACCTAATGGTAAGTGATGATCAGGCCGAAAGTGGAAATGAGCTTCACCCGGAATCCTCAACCACAGAGGAACTGGCTATCTTACCTCTAACTGCCGAAACACAACAATGCTGTTAACATTGTTGTAATGGCGAAAAACTTAGATAAGATGGTGGTAGCTAGTCAGGTAGGCAGGACTTAGAACAAGCCCTACCACCAACCAAACCGAACAGAAAATTATGCTCCCACTGAGAATCCAAACCGTGACCTCTGAGTCTGAGACAGGTGGTTCAACCACTTAGACCACAGAGGCGGTTAAACACTTCGTGTGCACTTCGGCAATAATGTTCCCAATCAATGATGTTATTTAGTAAATCATTGATCCCAATGATGTAAGTAATACAGGTCTATTCCCAGTTACGCACATTCAGACTCCGGGATCCCTCTAAGAATAATTATGTCCTAATAAACAAAATTTAATTTTCTTTGCTTGACCCGGGCATCAAAACAATAGGGATGATGACTTTGATGATTTTTTTGTCCGTCTGGTAGATTATAAAAAAATATTGGATACGTATTTTTTCTCTTTTGACGTAATCAGAAGATTACGGCGATGCATTGAGTTAAAATGTGCCATGACGTCACGAGTTTATATTTACTTGTGACGTAGCGACACCCACTCCCCGACTATCACTGGGATCTCAACATTTTGTGAACACCTTTATATATATACCTATTTTCAAAGCGAATAAATGATTATGATTATAATGCGTTTTATCTATGTAATTTTTTATTAATATGATAAAGCAAAAAATTCGTGTCTAAAATTTCATTATCTGACTAACGGACTAAATACATTTTTAAGCTATTGCATAGCTTTTATCGCGGGCTTTGAGCGCGGCGACCGAATCAAGAAATTCCGTAACGTAACGAAAATAAAACCTAACACCCCCCACTCCGTCTACCATGTAATGACGGTTCCCATGACAACGTGATGTTGTCATGGTAACGTAATTTTTGTTTTATGTCATCACGTCATCATCCCAAGTGTTGCATTGACAAATAGGAAGTATGGAGGTTACAAATGCTATGCAATAGCTTTACCGCGGCAGTCCCCGAGTGCCACACGTTTTTTTTTTTCAACCAGGCTTCATCCCTATTGCGTTTGTGACTACTAGGTCGACAAAAAGTCAGATTTAGTATAATTAAAAAAACTTACCCCTTTTTCCGATAGGGGTAGGCAGAAATTACAGAACGCTACTTACTACGATCCTTACATACTATTTTTGCTTCGTCACATTCATTTTCTTTTTCTGTGCACTGTAAAATTCCTTGGGATCACCTTCCAACTAAATAAACCGATTTATACCTGTGCAAGGTCATGTAAATGCAATTGATTTGTATTCCGTCCGCGTCCACGTTGTCAGTCAGCTCACGAACCAGATTACTGCCATCAGTGGCTTAAACTACCTGCCCTGACTGGCTGACGAGCTGACTGAATGATGCGTCATTGCCTTATGAATGAAAATTGATTTATTAGGGACGTACATCGGTACAAAGAACTTTTGCCGCGTGACCAAAATCAGAATTAATGAGAACCCTATTACTAAGCCTCTGCTGACCCTCCGTCCGTCAGTCTGTCTGTCAGCGGGCTGAGATATCATGAACCGTATGGTAGACAGATGAAATTTTCACGGATTTGCCACTATAATAATAAATACTTACAAGAAACGTGTTTTTTCGGCGTTTTATGCAGGGTTAGGTAGAGGTAAACAATTAGGAAGTACACCCCCATTTCTACAGTTATGTTCAAGTCTCAGGTTATTATTGGGGGTGAGCCCATTACCATCAATCGGGCACAAATCCAGTTGCTACTGAGAAATTACTAAGTAATAACACCCCTTGACTTGGAAATCGAACCAAGGACTCATGCTGAGCTAATGCTGAGCATGAGGTCCTTGGTTCAATTGGCTTGGCTTGGTTTGGTTTGGTTCGTGCGCTAATGCGCTGAAAATATAATAAAAATTTCATTGCTCAAATCCCAATTACCATTTTCGTTTTTCGTACATAAATACACAAAGCTTTTAACAAAAGCCTAAGTACTTAATTTAATAAAAATAAGTCCCCACCACCGGTGATTCGACGAATTAGCCCACGTTCGCACGGACGTGAAAATATCGCGGGAGGATTTTATCGCGCAATGGATTTTCTACCCTCGGCGCCAAGCAGAGCATTGAAAATCTAGTTCGCGAAAATTAATCGCCGCAGGAAAAATCGCTCTTGCGTACCTGGGCTTAGCGCGAGCGACGGCGATGAGCGATTATTTTTCCGATTAAAGTTGAAAAAAACAGGTGACCAAAAGTATAAGGAACGTAAAAAAACAATGCTTTAAAAATAAAACATTCGACCTATTGTGTAAAAATGTCACCGTGACTACTTATGTGAAGTGAGCTGTCATTCCACCGGCACTACTGATGATATTAACACTATTGACAGGTCACTTTAAGCTCACTTCACATTAGTTTTCACTGTGAGATTTTTACTGTATTTCAATTTTCTTAATGTCCCTCGGCCAACTTCGTGTTTTGTCAGTCGTCAGATTTTTATCAGTTGCCTCTTGTACTTGGTGCAGACCGGACGCTCTCAATCGACTTGGAAGTATATAGAGTTGTTAACACTCTTTTAACTTAATCTAATTTATTTTAAAAATGGGATCCCATACCTAGAAACACTGTTATTTGAAAGTATTGTAAAAGCCAATTATTTTTAAAAGAGTAACCGTGGAGTTTCTTGCCGGCTCTTCTCCATAGGAAACGACCAATTGGAACCGTGCACCTAGCTTCTGACGTTTCATAAGTGCTCATGTAGGTTTATGTGAAATAAAAGATTTTGATTTTGATTTTTTTATTTTCGAGGAAAGCTGCTAAATTCACCGGCACGACAGATAGGAAAATAGTTTTACAGCTCTCTATATATATATAATTCACACGGAAATCAAAACAAAACAACATAAAAGTACTTAGTTCTGAAATCAAATTATTATACACGATAAATCAAATAATTGATGGTCATGGAAATTTGCATTCGTTTGTATTCGGAAATGTGATGATACCCGAGGGACATTAAGAAAATAGAAACGCTCTACAGTATAGACCGGCAGGAAGCGATAGATTGACTGTTTTTATTGTAGGTACTTATAATTCGCTAACAACAATTGTTCTATTCGTCAGATTTAGGCTGTGTTTCCACTGAAGCGGAGGCCAGCGAAGCTGAGCGGAGACCTGCAGTAATCGACCAATGATAACGGTTGAAATCCTTATTGCGTCTCTCGTCTCGCCTGTGATTGAACAATTCCTGCACTCCGCGTCAGTGAAAACGCACCCTTATTGTACAGTACTTACTAATTCCATGGTTGGTTTTTACACACAAGCCCACTTTCATTTTGAAAATACCTTCAAATTATAAAAAATACAACATCCAATTATTAACAGCGCTGGAGCGCTGTAATACGATTTTACGCTTTTTAAACTTGCCCCGTTTCCGCGTTTACATATTTAAAAAGAACGACATGTATTTTGTTTTATCCATTTTGTTGGAAACGAATTATAAAATGTGTGTTTATTCAATGTAGGAATTATTATGCATCTTTGTTATAGTCAAGTAGCAGCGCCCCGCGGTTTCACCCGCATAAGCCTCGATCTCGTGGGAAAATCGGGATAAAAAGTATCCTATGTGTTAGTCCAGGTTATAAACTATCTGTATGCTAAATTTCATCCAAATCCGTTTAGTAGATTTTGCGTGAAAGGGTAACAAACAAACAAACTCATTTTCTCATTTATTATATTAGTTTTAAGTTTTATAAGTATTATAGTTAGGATATAAAACTTTACAAAATATTTTAAACAAAGCAGTGCTATGTCTGCTACAAAATTACGTAGCAGATATGGCTGCAGCAGTTGTAGTCACAGACTTACTTCATTCATAAATTGAAAACAATACGTCATTTTAAAAACAAAAAAAACTTTTTTACAAAAAATACAACCGACTTCCAAACTACAAAGTGAAAAATAACTTTAATTTCGAGAGTCGGTGTCTTTGGATCAGTATTTTAGTTTTTTGACACCGACTTCCGAAATTAAAGTTATTTTTCACTTTGTAGTTTGGAAGTCGGTTGTTTTTTTGTAAAAAAGTTTTTTTTTCACTTTTTAGTGATTTGGTTTGTAATTTATCTAAGTTACAATAGCCTTATGTCAACTTCTCATCAAAAATACCCAAATCACTATAGATGTGCCTTTAATATTTGAAGACTTCCCTCGATTTCTCCAAGATCCCATCATCAGATCGTGACCAAATGACAATGGGACCAACTTGAAAGGATACCCTTTAAAAAAAAAAGAATTTTTCAAATCGGTCCAGCGGTCTTCGAGTAATCGGGGAACATACATAAAAAAAAAAAAAAATATCCCGACGAACCTCCTCCTTTTTTTGAAGTCGGTTAAAAATTCACTCGCACACTCATGAATGGGGCCTAAATTTTTGAAAATAGAAAGCTGATATATTGCTCAAAGGTCCTCTATGATATCGACAAGGAATACGGGATATATAATCACGGACGGACAAAGTCACCGGCAAAGTGTAAAAAGAAAACATTTGATTGTTTGTATGTAGGGGTAATCTAACTACCAGTTGGATTTGAAAAATGTTTTCAAGCGAAAACTTCTTTAGGCGCGTTGAGCATTTTTGAGATTGGAAAAATTTAATTCGCGACACCGTTACCTTATTTTTGTAAACGCGATTGTGCTCTTTATTTATATTATGTTACGGACCAATGTTCTATACAAGTATTTTTCTTCTACCAAGGCGATCTTATTCAAGTTTTCACTCCTGTCAGCACTCCCGGAGTGCCTCTGTTTTTTGCACTAGATAGCCCAATTCTTGACGAAGTATATGGGCTCCCAGACGAAGTCGCGGGCAGAAACTAGTAATGGATTAACTGAAAAACTACTGGACTGATTAAAAAAATTATTTCACCAGTAGAATGCTATATTATCACTGAGTAACGTAGGCTATAATTTATAGAGATATCACTCGGGCGAAGGCGTTGGCGGAATCTGATCTTATATATAGTTTATTATTTTATGGGCATTAAGTCCGCTTTTGTACAGTATTTTTGAAGTGAAAGAAAGAAAGAAAGAAAAATTGTTTATTCTGCACAAAATAAAAGCACATTACAAAAAAAAATACATAAATCATAAAATAAATACACATTCACCAAAAGCCAAAAGCCTCGTATTCAATATTCGAACACTAATAAGAAGTTCAATAAGTGAAACTTCTGAGTGAAAACTTCTTTAGGCGCGTTGGGCATTTTTGAGATGGGACTAAACCATTGATTTCGCGAATAACGGAATTTACCGACACCGTGGAATAAAAGACATCAACGCGTTGATTACCACGGTGGCGGTGGCGATTTTTTTTCAAGTTTTCACTTCTGTTGGCACTCCCGTAGTGCCACTGTTTTTTTTTTACTTGTGCATAAAGTTTTAATAAATAAAAAATAAATATAGGGAATGCTAAATCCATTTACAATAAAATCAAAATTGTTTTAACCAAAGATATTTAATAGTAGTTTATGAAACTGTTGCATAATGAAGGGTATTAAAACATGAGAGTGTGTTTAAAAACCGAGCCGTAGGTGAGGTTTTTAATAGTATCACACGAATGTTTTAATACCTAGTTATGTGCAGTTTCATACACTACTTTATCTACTCTCAAACATTGGGATTGAAACAAATACTAAATAAAAAATGAAAGTTAAAGATCAAGAATAAATTTAAAAATCCCACGAAATTCAGTAAGTACCTACTACAAAACAAATGAATGTCGCCTCCACCAGCACATCACCGCACATGCGCTACAGCGGGTTCTGCTGTACCCCGCCAAAAGTTGATGGAAACTCTTTGCTGATATTAACTTCTTAGATTAGCGCTGTATCGTAATAGAAAAAAAATTGTTTTATAGTATTATTTTGTTAGAGAAAAAGTGTTATAATATGATTATATTTTTTTAATTTCGGTATTCTGTTTATAAAGTATGTCAATATAACCTCGTTTTGAAGTTCATAATTCGAATATTACGCTATGAGAGTAGATAAAAGTATTTATCACCATATTTAAAGCCTTTATTCAATTTTACTGAAAACTTAATTCAGTTAGTTCCCACGACCAACCATGTGGAAACCACCCAATAAATGTACCTCGTTTCTGAATTTCAGCAGCTTGTTTAATGAAAATTTTAGTAAATTGCTGGGAAATAGTTTGCTGATAAGCTTATCCGAGCATTTGATGATTAGCTAAATTTAATGCTGATGTTGGTAATTTACTCACTGTTTATGGAAAGTTGTTTATAATGTAGATATTGTAACTTGCTGGTGGTTTTTAATTTTTACCCGACGCCCCAGAAGGAGGGTAATGTTTTGTGACGAGAATTTCCGTGAAACAAATAATAAACTGAATCGTTTTATTCTGAGAATGATTTTTCTAATAGTTAACTAGATTTGTTTCCCGTGACTCAAACTTAAACTGAACTCAAATTCAAAGCATTTATTTCAAGTAAACTATTTACAGGCACTTTTGTACTGCCAAGGAATCGGTCAGTCAGAAAGATGAAGCTAGTTGCCCATTCCAAAGCGTAGTAGGTACCTATGGAGAAAAACGGACAAGAAGCGCTAAGGACACCCTTTTGAATTATATTGTTAAACTTACTTTTTTCGGAAATAGACTTCACTTTCATAAATTTATAGATTGCCTCTAAAGCGTATTCTCAAAAAACTATTTCTTATTGCAACTTTATACTTTTAACCGACTCCAAAAAGGAGGAGGTTCTCAATTCACCTGTATGTTTGTTTTTTGCATGTTTAATACGCGATTACTCCGCCAATTATAAATTGATTTTGATGATTCTTATTTTATTTAGTAGGTTATACTTTAGAGGTGATCCCATATAAATTTTATTAACTTTGCTTAGGTGTTTTTTCCATTTAGAATGTGGATGATATGATAAGTTCCTGTCACTGTTATTTACATAGCAGGTGGTGGTATTCGAATTTGTGTGGGGTAGGTATCACAATCAAAAAGTGAAAAATAAAAACCTTAAACAAAAAATAAACAACCGACTTCCAAGAAAAAATTACTTACGATGACCTATGTATAATTTTTCCAGCTTCACATTAGGGTCAGCTATAAATCTATCCAGCCACAATACATTATCAAAATTTAATTATCAACAACCTCTTACAAAGTGGTTCTCGAAACAAAATACACTACTTACAATATTTAAAGTGCATAACTGTAAGAACAAAGGGTTGACAGTGACCACCTCATCTTATATTTAACGTCACAAATACGTCGCTGTGAATTGTATAAATTAATGTACCCTTTTTCTGGTAAATATTTCAACAGTTTGTTTAGGGCTGTGAGACAAAAAAAATAATGTTGTGTGAGCTAGATTTTCTTTCTCAAAAAGCAAAAAAAAATTCTGTATTTTTTAGCTCTTATTGTATTTTTTACTTGAGCTAATATAATAAGAACTATCTTTGCTCTAAAATAACTGATTTAATTAATTCTGAACATAATTATTTAACCTCAAAATAGATACTAATCCCCAAATTAATGTTAAAGTTGCTACCCCAATATCGACCTATCTAAGACTGTTTGATAAATTTACATATATACAATATTTCAGGTATAAGAATTTAAATAATAATTACCTATATTATTCTTACGCAATACATAAAATTAAAATCCCTAATATACTATACCTATATACACAAACCTAATAATATATAATATATACATAATTATACACCCAATTAAACACATCTAATAATATTGAATTGCTACTTAGCCCTCTTCCTCTCTCCTAATTTTGCTGTGCCCGACAGGGTCCATATTGATCTTTTACTTTGTTGTACCATCTATGTAATACATATGGAATGCAATAAAGAATTGAGTATAGAGTAAGGAAAATAATATGAAACTCCAAGATATTTTGTTATTCATTTATATTTCTTTGCCAACATCAAATTCAATATTCTACACCATACCGTCACACCTCCTATTCCCCACATAATATCACAATTTAATCAGTAAAACTAATAGGTTACCTTAATTTTCAGTAGATCTCCAACCAGTACTATGCCAATCTACCGACAAAATCAAATCAAAAATCAAAATATTTTATTTCACATAAACCTACAAGGGCACATAAAACGTCAGAATCTAGGTGCATGGTTCCAATTGGTCGCTTCCTATGGAGAAGAGCCGGCAAGAAACTCTACGGTTACTCTTTTCAAAATATATTTTTTCTACAATGTTTTCAAATCACAGTGTTAATAGGTGTAGGCCTATCAACAAGTACCAGGTACTTAGTAAAATAAAAAATAGTACACAAGTTTACAGCCTACAACGTTCTCACGTTCACAAAATCTAAAAGAAAAAAAAAGAAGATAAACAAAATAATAAAAATACGAACCTATTTAAACCAAATGACATGATTGCCACTACAGCTGTAACAAATCTAATTTGATTAAAAAAATATAGAAAATTGTAGGTATATAATGTCAAATACTGACATAACCACTACGCACGTCTTTCCGTCACAAGCACCCGACCCAAAAGGCCGTTGTTCTACTATTCTGACATATCGAATCTTTCGGTGTTGGCAGTAGTACAATATCGAACAATAATCTAATAATAAATTGAAACATTAAATTAACTTTGTTGTTTTGAGTTCTTTGAGTGGTGGCCCAGTGGTAACGGCCACGAGTTGCAGGTCGTAGGTTCGAACCCAGACAGGCGTTTTACTTGGTGTACATTATGTCATTACCACTGCTCTCAGAGCACGTCCTAGAACAAAAAAAAAACAAAGACATTTATGTCATCTACCAACCCGCACTAGGCCCACGTGGTGACTTACGGCTCACTCCCTCTCACAGAGAAGAGGCCTGTGTCCCAGCAGTGGAAACATTATTGGTTTATTAAGCTTAATTTTTTCTGCTGTTTTAATTATTTTCTCATGTTCTGTACTGTCAACATGATAACGTCAGCGTACTGTACATTTATGAATTTCATCATTATTTGTCCACATTTTTCATCAAACCAACAACTTCATCACACCTGTGATCCCCGAAGGGTTAGGCAGAGGTGTCACTGTGTACAGTGTACATCCATATTTCTCCAAGCAGTTATGTTCAAGTCCCATGTAATAGGAGGTGTGCCTATTTGCCATCAACCGAGCAAAAATCCAGACTCCGGGCTGCTACTGAGAAATTTCTGATGGAAATATCCAATAACACTTTGCTCGACCCGGGAAATGAAACCGGGACCTCATGCTCAGCAGTAATGCTTGCGGCCACTAGACCAACGAGGCAGCAGACTTTAGTAGTAAGTCTTACATTATCTATAAATTGTCAGCTTTTACAAACACTCCAAAAATTAATTCCCGAATCTTAATGAGCACAATGAATAATGCGCAAGACTTTGTATTAATTAGAGGATTAATAACATGCTCTCATACCTGATAAGGCACCTGTCCCACTGCCACTGGCAATTAATAAGAAACGAGTAGAGCTATAGTAAATAAAAAAGAGTTGGCGACCAATGACCAGAGAGTGTACGAGAGCGACGAGCGATTACTCCTTGAAATGCGAATGTAGAATACTGCCGATATATATATATATATTTCATTCATTGCGGATCACACATAAAGGTACATACAATCCATATAGTATTAGTAACAAAGACTTCGAAACTATGTTAGTAAAACTTACAAACTAACCAAACAACAACTAACAACTACGTGGCTCAACACATGTTAGCACGTGCCTCCGCATCCAGTGCCTAATAAAGGGGTTGTCCACCTTGTCGACCAATGTTTTTAGGATGCTGTTGGAGCTTCCGCGCAACCTACCCATTATTGACGCCGCCCGCTTTCTCATTAAGGCATGAAAATCGTCAACACGGGCTTCCGCGAACATCTGCGAAGCGCTGCAGAAGCGTGGAAGCCCCATCAACATCCTAAACCCATTTTTATATTGAACGCGTAGCACGTTGTAGGCCCTCTGCGTATACTTCACCCACAAGCTGCACGTGTAGAAAGTTTGGCAGTAGGCCTTAAAAAGATACACCTTCATATCCCTACTACAACGTGCAAACCTGCGGGCTAACATATTGCAACAAACCGCCGACGCCCTACGCTCCTTGTCCAAATCTGCATCATCAGATAAGTCCTCCGTAACCAAATGTCCTAGGTACTTAACCTGAGCAACACGCTGCAATGGTGTTCCGCTTATAGTCACTGGAGGAACGTTAACGGAACGGATATAACTTGCCAGTTCCGAACTTCGTGCAGAACACTGCGCAATAACATTTTTTAGGAACCAAATAGTGACATGAGCCGAGTGTGAGAGAGAGAAAATGCGCGAAAGTTCGCAGAGCCTTATGTTCAGATATCGGCCGTATTGTACCAAGCGTGAGTCTCTCAGATAGAGGTTTACCCTCCAAGCGAGCGTCGCTGAGCAAATACTCTCTTTGCTTATCTCTTGTCGCTGCGATAAAGTAGTAGTTGCCGGCGGTGTGGACAGTCAGTGATCAACTATTAATGTATTGTTTCTTTTTTACTTAAGGATGTTTCTGCGCTTAGTCAAATAGTTTAATTCCTAACGTGTTGACGTGTTCTAATTTTTGAAAATGGTTGAAGTTGACGTAGTATTGTTGGCAATAGCCAACAATACTACGTCAACTTCAACCATTTTCAATTCAATTCAATCTTCTTCTAATGCAATAGCATTAGAAGAAGATTTTTTTTTATAAAATACAGAAGAGGAAAAGATAAATCTGGATTGATGATTTATGGCAAAAACCGAAAGCCAAAGGATCCAATCGTTTACGACGACAGGTGAACGGAGCCGATCGCGCCGCGCAGCATACTTTCGATTACGATCGCGTGTCGCCCGCGGTCAAGCTGCTGTGCGCGGTTTGGTAATATAGACTTTAAATACTGTGTACACGATTTAATATCTTTTAAAAGATTGCAAAATCCGATCCGATCCGACGCGATGCGAGCCATTTGGTGGAAATCATCCTTTACACGCAATCAATCTTTTGTACGTTTTTTGAGCGCGAAAATCGTTCATAGCCAGCCACTTGCTCCTCGGCGGTGGGACACGTGCCTTAGGGTAGATGATACTTAAGGGTGTGTTCCCAAATTAATTCGGACCGTCTGTTGCGAGCGAAGTTTTAAATTATTCATGGGCTTTTAATGTTAGAATCTGGGTGTAATTTATAATGAGGTGTTAATTTTGTCAACAAGGGTTATTACGCAATACAGTATACCAGGGTTTTATTTTTCCCACTGCAGGGAAAATGCCTCTTCTCATACAGAGAAGGCACGAGCATTGATCATCATGCTTGCTCAAGACGGGTTGGCGATTTTAGACTTATATTAACTACTAGCTTTTGCCCGCGGCTTCGCCTGCGTGGATGTCGGAAAATATCTCACAGGAACGTGCTACCGGGATTCAGAGTATCCTATTTCCTAGCCCAGGTCATGGCCTATCTGTATGCCTTTCATCTAAATCCGTTCAGCCGTTACGAAATCTGTGGTTACGGCATGAAAAGGTAACAGGCTGATAATAAATCTATTTTAGGGTTCCGTACCTCAAAATGAAACATTGAAAGCCTTAAAGGATAACTTCGTTGTCGGGCAAGACCCTTTTTCTCAGGAACGCGTGGAGGCATCAAGTTGAAATAGATATCAAAAACTTAAAAACTTCCAAGTCAACGCAATAATGGACACCCCACAATTGTGGCGATAAGTCCCCTCTTTGAGGAGTAGCTAGAGAGGCGCCACGGCGTCCTCACCTTCCGCCTGACGCAGGTTCTCACCGGACACGGTTACTTCGGGAGGTTCCTGTTTCGGATAAGGTGGGAGGAAACGCCTGGATGTCACCATTGTGTGCATTACCCAGAGGACACGGTGGAGCATATAGTGGAGGTCTGCCCGGCTTGAGCGGAGTATCACCGTGTCCTCGTGGAGGCGATCAGCGGCGATGATCTCTCGCGTCCGGCCCTGGTTCAGGCCATGGTACGAAGCGAGAGGAAATGGGAGGCCGTCACCTTCTTCTGCGAAGCAGTAATGCTCGTGAAGGAGGAGGCGGAACGCGTGAGCGCCTTCGCTCCTTCACGCCCCTAGTCGCCGCAAGAGATACTCTGGGCTTCGGGAATCCCAGGCCGATTCCCGGCCACTGTAGGCGCGGGCTTGCGGACGGTGAGCAATGGGTAGCTCGCCGTCCAATAAGGACCAGGCCCGGGTCAACGGCGCATTGCGTTCCACGTGCGCCTCAAAGTGATATTAGCACAACTGACGGGTCCGCTAGGGCAGATGCCTGCCAGGGTCGCGAGAAAGTCCGAAAGGGTAACCGTGGCCCCTGGCAACACACAGGCAACTAAAGGAATACGGTTGGGTTTTAGTCAGTATAAGTCTGACACGCCTCTCGCTCCGCCCAGAGCGTGCGAACTTATTTGATAATTTCCCACCCAAAAAAAAGTCAACCCAATAAAAAAAATACGTCCATTTATGCCGCATATTTGGACACTCGCAAATAAACCAGACTATTTGGTACTTCCAGTTGGCCCAGCAGCATGAAGTTTGGCGAGAATTAAGGTCAAGTAAAGAGGAAAATCCGAAAGTTGGTAATTTATCGTTATATAATGAACGGCAAAGTTAAGTTTTTTCTGCAATCTGGGATCAAAAATTAATATTCTTGAAGTAACATTTAGTCTGTAAAAGTTCTGTCCTTCAATCCAAATTTGGGAATTCGGGCAGCCGACCAAGCACAGCTTTGAGACGGAAACCTCAGGGTGCAAGTCCAAGACACACGTGACCGGTTTTTTTAAATAAATAAAACAGGTTTATATGACTCTAAATGCCTTTTTTAAAATACTAATTATTCGTTTTACTATTATTGTCACCATTGATTTGTAATACCTACTTTTGCCGCTAGACAGGACCTATATGTTAGAAAGGTTATTTTATGAATTAAAATTGTAATAACTTTTGATCGAGTGGGCCGATTTTAATAAGGACTAAATGTCAATTCAAGATACGGACTAAAACTATACTTCCAATCCCTTAAATCTCTTGAAAAGAAGACACAAAAAAAACAATTGAATTTTAAAATCATCCCCTATTTTACCCTGTTGAGGGATGATTTTTGGAAAACGCTGAAATACGTCATTCTTTATTTGTTACCAAACGCATAAATTAAAATTTTCATAGCCCTAACTTAAAAAATGATAGTTTTCCCATACAAACTTTCATCCCCTATATCCCTCCATTAGGGTTATTTTTGAGACAAAAAGTAGCCTATGCCTATGTTTTTCCCGGGATGCCATCTATTTCCTTGCAAAATTTTATCGAAATCCGTTCAGTGGTTTAAGCGTAAAAAGGTAACAGACAGACAGACAGAGTTACTTTTGAATTTATAATATTAATATGGATATTGCTCGTTTAATATTATAAAGACTAAATATTCATTCAAGATATGGACTATGACTATATTTACAATCCCTTAAAACTATTGAAAAGAAGACAAACAAAAATTACATACGAATTTTAAAATCATCCCCTATTCCTTCTTCGTGAGGGATGATTTTTGTAAAATGAACAAATACGTAGTTCTTTATTTGTTACCAAAAGCATAAATTTAAATTGCCTATGTCCTTCTCCGGGATGCCATCTATCACTTTGCAAAATTTTATCGAAATCTGTTCAGTGGTTTAGGCGTCAAAAGGTAACATACAGACAGACAGACAGACAGAATTACTTTCGAATTTATAATATTAGTATGGATTTTAACTTTAAAAATAAAGAACTTTAATTAAAAACAAAATTTCATACCCCTTTTCACTCCCTTAAGCTTTGAAATTCTAACAACACCGTTGCGTTAGCTTCCAATCATAAGCCTAGATAGTAAATTTAGTGATTTTTCTTCGAAAATTAAGGACTTTTTAACTTCAACCCCTTTTTTAACCCTTCTGGGTGGAATTATCAAAAACGCTGAGATACGTATAAATAAATTAAACACAAAATTTGAAGATCCTAACTTCAAAACTGACGGACTTTCATATAAACTTCCATCCCCTGTTTTACCCCTTTAGGGGTGGAATTCCCAAAAATCCTTTCTTAGTGGATATTTACTCTTTACAAAAAACACACCCTCCAAGTTTCATGTCTCTAGGACCAGCGGTTTGGGCTGTGTGTTGATATATCACCCAGTCAGTCAGTCAGTTTACCATTTTATATATACAGATAAGTCCAGGTTTCCTCACGATGTTATCTTTCATCGTTTTGAGAGCAGTGGTGATGAAATTAAATACACAGATTAAAATGCCTGCCTAGGTTTGAACTCACTCTTAAATCAAGGCCACTGGGCCACCACTGCTCCTCGCGACTGTACAGCGTGTATTAGAAATATTATAAACTATCAGACGTCCCATACATTTGGGTCGAGTAAATATTGAAGTTTTTTATGGGACAAAGGAGCTGGGCCCGCGTGGTGGATCACGGCCCCGCTTTCACAGAGAGGAGGCCTGTGTCCCAGCAGTGGGAACATTATAGGCTGATTATGCTGTATAGTAGGTAAACTGTCATAAATAGTATTTCCGTGTTCCATTACCCCAAAAATATAACCCATATTATATGGAAACCGAACCTCCATGTGTGTCACCCCTTAAAATCTACTACACAATTGTTCGCTCGTGAACACTGTTCTTTATTGTTATTTTGTTTTCGATGACCTTACTGGAATGCTTCTTATTCCTCAATCCGATTCAGCCTTAGAAAAAAAAAAAAGGAAAAGGTTCATGCTTTAAATATTGAGGTCACAATTAAGCGATCTTGCTGAGCATGAGCAGAGAGAGCAGTGGTGGCCCAGTGGTAACGGCCGCGACTTACGAGTTGTAGGTCGTAGGTTCGAACCCAGACAGGCGCTTTACTTTGTGTGAATTATTTAATCACCACTGCTCTCAAAACGGTGAAGGAAAACATCGTGAGGAAACCGGCATGTCCTAGAACCGAAAATTCGAAGACATGTGACATCTACCAACCCGCACTGGGCCCGCGTGGTGGATTACGGCCCACTCCCTCTCACAGAGAGGAGGCCTGTGTCCCAGCAGTGGGAACATTTATAGGCTGATGATGATGATGATGATGCTGAGCATGAGGTGATAGTGGTATGAGGAACAGGGTGTAAAGTTCCCTTATCCTCCATAGAAAAGGGAGGATCCTCCGACCAGACGGCCGTTGTGTCTGATGGGCCCGACAATTGATGTCAGGACGTTTTCGCGTCGATGTGGCAGAGACATCGACGCGAAAACTTTTACCATGGATTCAGTACATGATTCCGAATTCCCCTGCGTTGAAATTATCGATGTCGATGTCCCTGCCATCCTGTATATGCTAATCACGCGGTAAACGCTGCTTGCGCGATGCAGAATTTTGTGTGACGTCAGTGTGATGCGTAGTTCGCTTGTGGCGATGTAGATGGCGCCACAAGGTCTTGGGTTCAATTCCCAGGTCAGGCAAAGCGTTCCCTATTGGGTTATTCCTTAGGGAATTCTCAGTAGCAGAACGGAGTCTTGATCGTATCCGGTTCATGGCAATAGGCTCGCCCCCTATTATAGATAGTGCAATCCACGAAGACGCGCCCCACTCCGCTCCGCTCCGTACTAAAGTACAGCTTACAGTACAGTAATCGCGGAGTGGGGCGCGTCTTCGTGGATTGCACAATTAAACATGGGACTTAAAAATAATGGGCGAAATTTGGGTATAAATTAAATTAAATTCATTTATTTGAGCTAAATAACAGCCATAGCCAAACATTAAGTAACAAATAAGACCAATAAAATAAATACAATAAAATCAAACATCAATTAAAATAAAATCAAATGAAAATAAATTATGTTATATCGTAACAAAAGAAATCAATTAAATAAATGAAAGCAAAATAAATTAAATCAAATAATATTAAAAATAAATACATATTACATACATATAACAAGAACAGACAAAAACGAACACACACACGGTAACAATGTCTGCTGCAGCATTGCCGGATCTAAGGGCAATCCATTCATACCTAAGTACACTTTTGCAGAACCCTTCTGCAAAAACGGCGTGATGTTATGTTATGTAATAGTAGCTATTCATATTTCATTGTACAATAGTACACAATAGATCACAAAACCGATATTACTCTGACATTTTAAGCCTACCTACTTCAAAATTGTCTACGGCTCGTTCTACCCACAGTTGCGTTGCTCATTGTGTCGATAAATCCTCGACAAAATTGGGTCAAGTAATTTTAATTTATGCGAGAATATTGCCATCTGTTTCCGAAATGTTTTGACATTGTGGTACAGTCAACTGCGCATCAGTGGTAACAAAACTATTATAATTAGGGCTCGTATTCCATTCAAACTTTGTACTACGCTATGCCAGCTCAAAGTCAAAGTGTTACTACTTACGTGTGGCCTACTGTACTTTGGTTTGCATAATGTGGCCTTTATGCGGCTTACTCAAATGTTCTTTGTATGGTATTGTTCATCGAGTTGTTGAGCTCCTTAAGTTCTGAGTTGAGCTACACGATTACTGACAAATGCGTGCACTGACTGGACAGGTCCACTCAAATCTGTGTGGCTCTTTCGTCAAAAAACCATCATAGACACTTATCTACATGGTCCTCATATGGTCTGACCAAGATTATATCTGGACTTTAAAATATACTGTGACCAGAGTAGTTGGTTAGATAATACCGAATCCATAATTTGAATTTGATGTGTGATATGTTTTTGAATCAATTTACAGAAAAAAACTATCATTTATATTTAAAAACTATAGTGGAGAGTATCGACTCTCCGATTATAAAAAGTTTTGTGAGAAGGACAATTACTAAACATTAATTTGGGGATGTCCTCTTCACAATACTAATTATTCTATCTTCTTTTCTATTGTATCGTAACTACTAACACTAGTAATAAGTTATATTACTGTTTACTAACACGCTGGATCATAGTTGTCCGATAAATAAAGAATAATAATAATAATAACAAACACCGGATTTATGAAATTCTGATGTTGTCACAGTGAAGAGGAATTAAATATAAATTTTAACCAACTTCAAAAAAAATTAGGAGGTTCTCAATTCGTCGATATTTTTTTTATTTATGTTCCCCAATTACTCGAAGACGGCTGGACCGATTTGAAAAAATCTTTTTTTGTTTGAAAGGGTATACTTTCAAGTTGGTCCCATTGTCATTTGGTCACGATCTGATGATGGGATCTTGGAGAAATCGAGGGAGCTCTTCAAATATTAAAGGCACATCTATAGCGATTTAGGTATTTTTGATGAGCAGTTGACATAAGGCTATTGTAACTTAGATAAATTACTAATCAACCCGCTAAAAAGTGATAAAAAAAACTTTTTTGCAAAAAATACAACCGACTTCCAAACTACAAAGTGAAAAATAACTTTAAAGTCGGTGTCAAAAAAGTAAAATACTGATCCAAAGACACTTCCGAAATTAAAATTATTTTTCACTTTGTAGTTTGGAAGTCGGTTGTATTTTTTGTAAAAAAGTTTTTTTATAAAGAAAAACTTTTCTATCTGGTTTTATAACCGTAATTTTAAAACGTTGTTGACATGAAATTTGACAACAGATCACCTAAAATGAAAATTGGTTTTCAGAAAACTGGAGCTTCTGGTAAAAGTATGATCTCCCACCTGTTATTAGATCACTTGATATGAGAGCTTCTTCACAAATGCCACTTAGTTGTCTGTTCAGAACGATTCTGATTTGACAGTTTCTTTGAGGAATTTCCTCATTAAATGGAGCCTAATTTGGACGTGTTTATCAACATTATTTGCTGACTGTACAGATCTTTGTTCAAAAGAAATGATTAATAATAGCTTTTGCCCGCGGCTTCCTCCGCGTGGATGTCGGAAATTATCTCACTGAAGTTTACGGATAGAAAGTATGTTCTAACCCAGGATCCAAATTGCGTAACACACTTTCAATCTCAATCCGAAGGATTTTTAAAGAAATTGTTATTCCATTGTTGCAGACGATGATTCAAATATAAAAATATATTTGAAAAAATCGTCTACTTCGCAACGTAAATAACATAGTTAATTGATTCAGGCGTGACCTAGCGGAAATCCACTATAAAATACAACAGACGTGGATATATTTAGTAACCTGTTCCGCTTAGCTATTTCTAAACAGCCATAAAAAAACCCTAAAAGAAATCGACACGTGTTTCACCTCTCAACGAGGTATCCTCAGGATGACGATTGACTTGTCGCGAAACCGAACACGGCGTGTTGCCACACGCAGCACTGGACACAGAGATACAGGGTTTTATATGGCTCTTTAGGAATAGCTAAACAGAACAGGTTACTAAATAATATCCACGTCTATAGTATTTTTTAACGTAAATAACGCAATGGATGTTGTTGAATTGCCAAAATGAAAGACATTGTTGTTGTAAGTGTGTTATGCAATGATAGTTCTCTGAAATGACGGTCACTAGATGGCAGCACTGAGACCGGTCCGGGCACGTCGTGACTAAATGATGAACGAATGAATGAAACAAATGTTGAACTTAATAATTTAGTTTATTCATTGTCGAAATGAAAGACCTCTTGTCAAAGTGAATTTTCATAAAAACCTTCATTACCCCACAGGTCATGGTCTCATCTAAATTCTGAGTTGAGCTGCACGATAACTGACAAATGCGAGCACTGATTGAACAGGCTCTCTCCATCTGTGCAATGCTTTCCTCAAAAGACCACTTCAAACACCAATCTACATGGTCTTCACATGATCTGACCAAGATTATGTCTGGACTTTAAAAGAGACTGTGACCTCTGAGTTTGTTTCGGCCTTTCTTCTCAGAGTAGTCAGATAGGAAACGCCGACCTTATCTAGTTTTTAATATATGATTGACGTGTAAAGGTAGTTTGTATAAACCTACTTACAGAAATAAAATCACTTATCATTTATCCTTTCAACCGTTAGTGTGAAAAGTAGTGATTATGTAATTGTGCGTGTAAAAGTTTGCGATAACACAGTTGGAGTACTGTATTTTATACTCTGTGTGTTACAGCCGATCCAAATCAGTTTAGAATTCAAACTTCATTGCATATTGAACGATCACATTCAGTTTTGTTTTGTAGTCACATGTAATAAGATCTCTTTTCAATTGATATTATTTTTAAAGAGGGAAGATTTGGGAGTTACTTTAAATGAAAATAATTTTGGTATTTTTTTGCGGGTTTTACTAACATGCAGTCAGATAAATTAACTATCAATCAAATTGACACCTTACGTCACTTTGTCGTGTTATAGCCATATCATACAACTGTCAAAGAATGACAGTTGTGATTTGAATATACGAACAATTTAAGTTGCTTATAGTCAATTTGTTTACCATTAAGTTCCTTGACCTTCAATGATTTGAATATTTCCGGCTGTAAGCTTACGTTTCTGTTTACCAAATAGGTATTCAGTAAAGAATACGACTAAAGTAAACAAAAGAAAATTTATGGGTTGTGAAGATAGTGCGTTATGTGTTTCGTGTAAATGTCTATGGCGTGAGCTCGGAGTGTTTAATATTGAAGATGTAGCCTCTTGATCAAAACAAGAAATAACCATTTATAAAACCTTATGTATGCACATAAAGTAGTATTACGAGCTCAACATTCAAAATATTTTATTTCACTTAAACATACATGGGCTCTTATGAAACGTCAGAAGCTAGGTGCACGGTTCCAATTGATCGTTTCCTATGGAGAAGAGCTGGCAAGAAACTCCACGGTTACTCTTTTAAAAATAATTGGCTTTTACAATACTTTCAAATAATAGTTTTACTAGGTATGGGAGGACAGTGTAGGTCTTTCAATAAGTCACAGCTACTTAACAAAATAGAAAATGGTCAATAGATCTACAGTCTAAGCCTACAGCGTTCTCACATTCACAAAATAGAAAAAATAAATAAATTATTAAAATTAAAAACCTATTTTAATTAAACGCAATTACATGATTGTTATTACAACTGTAATAAATCTAAATAATTATCATGTCCACAAAAGCCACAAATAAAGAGTTGAAACTGAGTTGAGCTGACTTATCAATGAGTATTATCGTGCCACAAGGTTCTATGTGTAATTTGTAAATAAAACCTCGTATTCGAAGAAAAATGTCCAACAACATGTGACTCTAGATACTTCAGGCGAAGTCAGGCGACGTCGAGCGACCTAGGCTAGTCTACGACAAAAAAAATTACATCGTGTTTAGGCTTCTAGAATCGTAACAATAGTGTCTGAGAAAAACCTAGATAAGAAACATCTGCGAGTCATTACTTTACGTTGTTGGTTTTGTTTCGGAAAAAACTATACCTGCTAAAACTATTAAATGAAAGGTGCGTCAGATCTAAATGTCTTCAGTCTTCATTCCACCGATATTTTATTTGTACCTGGGCGACCGAGCTCTGCTCTGGTGAAAACAGAATGCCCATTTAATAGTATATGAAAGTTCATACTAATTCCATGTTCATACTAATTACTTACTACTTCCATGCTGTCATGATAGTTTAGGGGTATGAGGAACAGGGTGTAAAGTTCACTCATCCACCATAGAAAAGGGAGGATCCTCCGACCAGGCGGGTGCTGTGTCTGATGGGCAACTGCCCAATGGATTGAAGTTGAAATCTTGTATGTATGTCGATCGCTCGGTAAACTCTAATTGCGTGATGCAGGATTTGTGTGACGTCATGTCTATGATGCGTAGTTCGTATGCTGCCATGAAGTAGATCATGTCATTAATCCAAGGGAGCCATCTTGTTCTAAACTTTGGCCAACTAGATCGATTTTTCACCCCCGTAAACCCCTGTATTGCAATTTTTATCGAAATCGTTAGAGCCGTTTTCGAGAACGTGATTACAAATATATATAATATGTCGGATCCGATCATGAGTACGGACACAAAAAGAATCGCAAGCGTGCCATTGGCGACATCACGTGATCTACCCACACCTTAAGTGCGCTTCTACAGAGTCGTGATGTTTTAATGCCACGGCGAGGAAGGGATTCAGCCTCTGATCGTATCGGAGTTAAGACGCCGCGGAACTGTACTCGATTCGTTATGCACAGTTATTGTATTAATTGTAATTTGGACATTGACCTTATCTATCAATTGTGATTTTCATTTACCTCCTTCTCTATATCCATACAAAATATCTATCAAACAAATAAAATTAAAATTTTCTTTTGAAAAATGAAACCATTCTATCAGTATTTTCTTATGACGTTGTCACGTTCATCTATCGTCAGTAAACCGACTTTACAGACAACGGATTTTTTTACTTGTGCATAAAGTTTTCATAAATAAATAAATAAAACTTTCCTCATAAACCGTCATAAAAAAATAAAGTAAAATTTTTCCTTACCAGGTTTCGAAAATGGCCACGTAACGCCTAAAAAAGCGGTCTATAATCCTAATTGAAGTCGATTCTCCAATGCAAACAACTTAGTAAAAAACGCAAATTAAAAACCCTCCCTCAAAGAGGGTAAGCAGATAATCCTTGTAATAGGGAGCGAGCCTATACATTTTCAACGGCAATAAATTTCGCACTGACAAGGTTACCGCGCGAACGGAGCGAGAAATTAAAACGCATGTCCCGCGCCTACGCGTTACGGTATAAGGAAAGAGGTTTTATGTATCTTTATACCTTTTCAGGGTTCCGTACCTCAAAAGGAAAAAAACGGAACCCTTATAGGATCACTCGTGTGTTTGCTATTCACTGCTATTCCCAGAAAATGGGAATAAGTTTGCCAATTTTTGAAGTGAAAACTTTTTTAGGTGCGTTGGGAATTTTTGAGATGGGAAAATAACAATTGAACTCGCGACACCGATACCGACACCTCATTTTTGTAAACGCGATTGTGCTCTTTATTTATATTCCGTTATGGATCAATGTTCTATGCAAGTATTTTTACTTTAAAGGTTTTGGAAGTATTTTTGTTGTAAACGCGATTGTGCTCTTTATTTAGATGAGGTTACGGACCAATGTTCTATATAAATATTTTTCTTCCACCAAGGCGATCTTGTTAAAGTTTTCACTTCTGTCGGCACTCCCGGAGTGCCACTGTTTTTTTTTTTAATTTGCTTTTATAGGTCTTTAAAGTAGATATTCAAACTTACTTATCTTTTTATGCATGTATTTCTGTAACAATAAAAAAATTAACCCTCTTTTTTTTTCTCTATTAACATGTAAAATATAGCAATGGAATACACTACCTACCTACCTGCCTACTCCTTCGCGGATTAAAGGCGTGACGTTATGATGAGATTAAAATTCAATCATTACTCTACTTCAAGCTCATTTAATAATTAAGTAGGTACCGTGTCGACCGAGCTCTGCTCGGGTGAAAATAGATAAACATTTCGTCCAGGTATTCCAACGTTATATCATATTCCCGAGGCTGTGAAAATAGAGAAAACAAATTTTCCCAAATATGAGACCTAGCTAGATCGATTTTTCGCCCCGTAAGACCCTTCATTTTTTTTTTGTGTGGGATATTATCAAATAACTTCTCCCGCTCTGGGTGGAGCGGAAGGGCGTGTCAGACTCTTACTGACTAAAACCCACGCGTGTTCCTTCAGTTGCCATGTTGCCGGGCCACGATTTCCCTTTCGGCCCGTATTCGTAGCCCCGGCAGGCATTGGCCTTAGCTGACCCCGTCAATTCTGCTGACATCTCTTTGAGGCGTGCGTGGAACACAACGCGCCGTCGACCCGGGCTTGGTCCTTATCGGACGGCGAGCTACACATTGCTCACCGTCCGCAAGCCCGCGCCTACGGTGGCCGGAAATCTGCCTGTGATTCCCGACGCCCAGGGCGTCTCCTGCGGTGGTTAGGGGCGCGAGGGCCCGAAATTTGCCTCTCCCTTACGCGTTCCGCTTCCTACTTCGCGAACATTACTGCTTCGCAGAAGGAGGTGACGGCCTCCCATTTCCTCTCGCTCCGTACCATGGCCCGAATCAGGGCCGAATCATCGCCTCCACGAGGACACGGCGATGCCCCGCCCAAGCCGGGCAGACCTCCACCGTGTGCCCCGTAAACCCCTGTATTGCAACTTTCTTCGAAATCGTTAGAGCCGATTTCTAGAACGTGAGTAGAAATCTATATTTACAAACAAATAAATATATACAAATATTGTTCGTTCAATAGTATAGGAATACATCTTATGGGTATCATTCTCTACATCGGGAGCGCTTTGTAGATAATTATCTGCCAATTGTGTAGAACTCAAATCCTTATTTCGTCGTCTCGTCATTTTCGTAATATCGATAATAGGTAATCAAGATCTCATCGAACGTATTACACAAATCCAATGATTTTAAATGGTAATTTAGATTTGTCAATATCACATGAGTTTCAATGGAAAAGTAATATATATGTCTGTCCAAGGTTTTGTGGATTTTGTTGAAAGTTGATATATATTTTGGGTTCGAACCCAGGCAGGCGCTTTACTTTGTGTAAATCATTTCATCAACACTGCTTTCAAAACGGTGAAGGAAAACATCGTGCGGAAACCGGAAAGTTATAACTAATATTATAAATGGGAAAGTAAGTTTATTACGCTAAAACTGCTAAACGGATTTGGACGTTGTCCCGTGGGACAATTTCCGACCTCCACGCGGGCGAAACCGTGGGAAAAAGCTAGTCTCGTAATAAATAGGACTAAGTAGCCATACAAATAATTCACTTAAAAAATTGTGTAAAATGAAGTCATTTGTCTGCGTAATTATATTATAAATTATTTCTAAACTACTTAATAGATTATGATGCGGTTTACACCACCTATTAAGAAAATTCTTGAAAAAAGATTTTGATAAGAACTAGCAACCCGCACCGGCTCCGCACGGGTAGCAGAGTGTATAAGCATTTCTGAAGTGAAAACTTATTTTTGAGATGGGAAAAAACAATTGAACTCGCGACACCGTTACCGACACCTACTTTAGGAAACGCGATTGTGTTCTTTATTTATATTACGTTTCGGATCAATGTTTTATGCAAGTATTTTTACTTTAAAGTTTTGGAAGATTTCTTTTTTGTAAACGCGATTGTGCTCTTTATTTAAATAAGGTTACGGACTAATGTTCTATTCAAGTATTTTTCTGCCACCAAGGCGATCTTGTTCAAGTTTTCACTTCTGTCGGCACTCCCGGAGGTTGTCGTGCCAGTATCAGCCTGTTGCGTCGAGCATGTGGGTTAGATTAAAATATATAACTGATGTTCATTCTATTTTGAGTATTTTACATCGTCACATTTCAGCCAATTTATACATAACCTTAATGAATTTACACCACCTTCCTCATGAATCATTCCGTCCATTGGTGAAAACTGTATATAAATCTGATCAGTAGTTTTTGAGTTTATCGCGTTCAGACAGACAGACGCGGCCGGGGGACTTTGTTTTATAAAAGTTTTTTTCTTTTTTTTTACTACAACGGGGAAATCTCTTGGTCTGCATCTCACCTGACGGTACGGGATGATCGGGCCGAAAGTAGAAGCGATCTTCACCCGGAATCCTCAACCACAGAGGAACTGGCTATCTTACCTCTAACTGCCAAAATACAACAATGCTGCCTCTCGCGTGTTTATGATGCACACGTGTGCATCATGTTATTTCAATGCACCAACTGTTTATGATACACCATGTGCATCATGTAAAATACATTTGAATTCCCGCTGTTTTTTGATTGAAGCGTTTGGTTTTCTAATAGAAACGCAATACCAACCTCATGCCAATAATACTGGCTTCATTATTGGATATTTAGAAGCTGTTTGCGAACGGAACGAAAACTTAAAAAAAATAAAAAAGACGCGCGCATTGTGCTTGAGCGACATCAAACTTCGGCAATAAACTGACAGGCGATGAATTCCAAGAAACATTCCAAGTATTTTATTGAGATTTATACATAGAATTGTAGATAAATTACTGTAGAATGTGTGTGAAGTGTTGAAAATGGTGTAAGTGTATGTGCGCAGATTTCGAAAACACTTTGAAAGAAAGTTGGTAAATTGCATGCATAACCTAAAATTTTCTTCTTACACAATATTTTTAAAGAAAAATACAAATAGAAACTACAAAATATTCACGTAATATGATAGTATATTTAATAACAAACCTAACTATGTACACCGGTTTGCATAATTCGTTGTTATAGACCGACAATAACGGTTTCCGTAAAACAATAAATTTCATTGTTTATTTATCTAAAATTAACGACAGACAGGGACGTCCGATTAGCGGGGGGCCCGAACATGCGAAAGGTTGCGACAGAATTAGACAATCTAGTGGTACCTAGCCAGGCGGACTTAGAACAAGTCCACCAACCAAACCGAGCAGAAAATTTTGCCTCCACTGGGAATCGAACCTGTGACGTCTGGGTCTGAGACAGGTGAAACCACAGAGGCGGTTAGTGATAGTGATATAAACATAATTTCACCCTTAAGTTTTAAATCTGGGCCGGCTCACTTAAAAATTTCTTCTTTTCGTGTGGTTAGTGACCGGCTGTAAGAGTTTTAAAGCCTCCCATGGGCCTCTGACTTGGCTTCACATGCCGTTGAGAAATATCTCTCAGGCATGCCAGTTGCCAGTGACTTAAGAGCGTTTATCCTAAAAGTTGGCAACGTCGCAAATAGCTGTCAAATATTTACCTGTTTTGATTAATTTGGCAATATTACTGTATGGTAATGTGAAATGTGGCTATCTAGTGAACTAAAATGTTGATTATGAAATGCAATAAATAATATCGTAACACCAAATATTTAGTTTTGGGTGTAAAAAAGTATTTGGAAACTTTCCAAATGCCTTTTTTACACGTAAAACTATCACAACATCAAATTCAGTGTCATAATTGCAATTCATTATTAATATTCTAGTTTGCCAGTTAGCCACATTTCATATTTCCATACAGTAATATTGCCAAATTAAACAAATCAGCGAAATATTTGATATCTATTTGTGACGTTGCCCACTTTCAGAATAAACGCTCTTAAAAAGTTATTAATATTGAGTGCTTTAGTAAAACAAAGAAAGAATAAATCAGAGTGCGAACAGATTTATTACATTTGTTGTTCTAGATTAATTGTCCTTTTAATGGGTCAAGGATTTAGATAGACGATAAGAGATTAACTAAATATGTTAATTTAAATCTAAATTGTACTTTTTCGGGTGATTTGTTAACGGGAAGTATTTATCTACTTAGCCTTTTCCCAAACCATGTTGGGGTCAGTTTCTAGTCACGCCAGATACAATTGAATATCAGTATTTTACATGAAGCGACTGCCTATCCGACTTCCACAACCCAATTACTGGGTAACACGATACAACTTGGTAAGACTGGTGGTCAGATTTTTGGGCTTCTGAATACCCGTAACGACTGACAAAGATTTACGAATGACAGCCGGGACCAACGGCTTAACGTGCTTTCCGAGGCACGGAGGACTCGATACGTGTTGGATGGTCACCCATCCACGAACGTACGGCTATTTTTATTTAGCCACAAATCCCTCCACCTCCCCTCCACTATTACAAATTCTTCACTGACTAGAAAACCGCATTGTAATAAACCACTGACAGCTCATTAGAATTTCGTGAATTTAAGAAGAAGTTCTATTCTTTATTGACTCAACTTTGTTATTGAAAACTTTTATTTTTCTTCCACAGTCTAAATGTCAAACTTCTCTCTGTGATTTCTAATGATTGAATAATATTCAAAAGACCAAATTATTGACTTTGAGAGTAACTTTGTCAAAAATTCCTTAACAATGCTGTATTATCAAAGTCTTGGCTTGCAATGAAAGTAATTTAGGGGTGCACAAAGAGAGTCTTTGATCGAATCCATTATATATCAATTTTCTACCCTAACATCGTTTTTTTCCATAAGATTCCCTAAGCTGTGTTTTGACGGCGTTTATTCACATATAATGGGTCTTTGAAAGTATATTTTGATACGGATAATGGGTTTTTATTACGTGGTATATATGACGTGTGGGAATTTCACAAATATTATTTATCCCTTTATTTTGTTAGGTAACTAAGATGCATAGAAATCTGATGTTTGTCGGTTTTACTTAGAAGAAAGGGAGTTTTTGAATTATTTTCCCGTTGTAAAACAGAGCTCCCCCGCCGCCTTAGGCTAGTGGTTGTAAGCGCTATTGTTGACCCTAAGGGTTCGATTCCCGGGTCGGACAAAGTGTTATTGGGTTTTTCCATCTGGAATTACTCAGAGTCTTGATTTGTGTCCGGTTGATGGCAATAGGCTCGCCCCCTATTACATGGGACCCCCCCCATAGCTGGCGAAATGTGGGTGTAGAATAGGTGCACCTCTGCCTCACCTTTTGGAGAATGTAACTATGTTTAAAATGGATCTGTCAAATTTTAAACTCGTACCGAAGTCACACATTTGTATTTTTTTAAATCGTTCACGACTCGGCACGTAATGTATTTGAAAAAGTTTGTATCTGCTACGCCGTAGCGTTATCTCGTAGCGCCAGCCACGTCGTAGCATATCTCGTAGCGCCAGCTATGCGTAGCAACAAGGATATCAGCTACACACATCATTTTATAAAACAGGGTTCTTGAAGGCCTTTGGACAACAAACAGGCACACATTCTTGTCTTTTAAGCCAAGGAATGAAATACCAGCTATTAGATAGTTTTAAATTGATTACTGCATTATGTGATGCTTTCTTTTAAATCTAAACCCACCGTTCAAATAACGTTTTTCATCATCTGCCCAGCTTTTCCCTAACTATATTAGGGTCAGCTTCCTGTCTAACCAGATGCAGCTGAATACCTGTATTTTACATGGAGTGACTGCCTATCTGACTTTCACAACCCAGTTACTGGGTAACATGGTACAACTTGGTAAGACTTGTTGTCAGACTTTTGAGATTCTAAACTAGCAATGACAGCCGGGACCAATGGTTTAACATACTTTCCGAGGCACGGAGGGGTTTTGGTATGTAAAGATGGTCACCCATCCACGGACCAACCGCGGCAAGCGTAGCTTAACCTGATCGATTGACCCGTGCAGTTGTTGTTACTTAGCCACAAGCCCTAAAAGCCCGTTTAAATAACGTTTTTATTGTATTAAAAGCGAGAATGATAAATACTTGCCTTCTATGTAAGTTTAGAAAAATCAATTGTTTATCAAATTGACTACCAACTTAAATTACCCGTTTCTTAAAATCACAACGATTAGGCTAAGCGTATGCTGAGACGCTGCGCAGGGCAGAGCAGATTTTATAATGCATGAACGTACTGACAGCTGCGTACGCTGCGGCGCAGGCACGTGCGACGCAGACATATGTCTGTCCTGCTCTGCGTCTCGTTGTAGAGCCGGCACAGATTTCTGCGCGACGCGTGCAGATCGTCACTTGTTTTCTACCACTGATGTTTCAATGACAGATTGTTTGTACTAGCTAGGACGCGAATGTGTCTGTGTAGCTACGTTGCAGTATGCGCTCGCGGCCTCCGTCTGCCTCACCTGCCCTACCCTACAATATCAAAATCAAATCAAATTTATTTCTTTGCAAAAAATGGGTGTAGTACTTAAGTGTTTTTATGATAAAGTTCTCCATATTTTACCGTCACGTAGGCATGCAAAGGTTTACAATTCCAAATAAAAATTTTAGAAATATGCAGATCATTGGAATTACAAAAAATTAAATCAAAATGACAGTGTGGTCACAGCAATAAAAAAATATGAAATAAGACTGAGTAAGCGAACCAGGTTCATAATAATTATGTCAATCAGGGTAATAATATATCAATTAGTTAGTAAATCATTATTAAGATAATCCTCAATCGTGTAAAAAGTTTTCATGACAAAAAAATCGTTTAGCGCCCTTTTAAATTTTAATGTAGTCATATTTTTTATAATACTAGGTACTCTATTATATATGAGTGGGGAAATACCAAAAAAACTTTATTGCAATAACGCGGTTTACATTTAACTTGACATAATTAATTTGATTGATTGAATATCTGTACTGTGCTGTGCTGCGTCATCTGCGTCTCAGTAAATGCTTAGCATTATTCTTTGACAATTAAATAAAAATCGTTAAATTCGTCATTCGTTAAATAATAATAACACTTTTGAAATTTTACACACATGTGATAAAGGTTTCAGAATGTCAGTACTGGAGAGTTTAGAAATTGTCAAAAATAATACAGGAAACATTACACTGTTTAACGAATTAAATACGAGTATGCCAAGGTCAACTTTACTGCGATTGTTCGCCCCTTATCGCACTGATAACGGTAGCACTATATAAGTGGGTTTGACGGGCGATAAGGCTCAGTCTCGGTGTGGCAACACGCCGTGTTCGGGTTCACAACAAATCCATCGTCATCCTGAGGATACCTCGTTGAGAGGTGAAACACGTGTCGATTTCTTTCAGGAGGTTTTTATGGCTCTTTAGAAATAGCAAAGCGGAACAGGTTACTAAATATATCCACGTCTATTGTATTTTATAATGGATTTCCACAAGGTCACGCCTGAATCAATTAACTAGTTGAATAAAATGGCTATGACTTGGAAAATAGAAATAGTGTGTCAATTTGACAAACAAATTAATTTCCCTAGCTGACTGACTATACCCCCTATACATTACCTGTTAATAAGTGTTCCTTAAGGTATAATTTGAGAAGGCGACAGGTGCTGCTAATGACACTCCCTCTTAGCGAATAAAATGGTAACATTTGTCTTTCAAATTAGGAATATTTTCATTCTTCAAAGAAGACATTCAAACTGATTTAATGAACGTTTAATTAGAACTTTACGTTTATTGTCCGGTTTCCAATCGTTATTTGTTGAAGAAATGACTACTAAAAGGATTTTCAGAGGTGTTAGACCAGCCTCATAGTCATCACCAGCTGTCTTCATCATCATTTATCATCCTCCTTTTGATACTTCTGCATTAGTCATCTGAGTAGTCTCCTTATCCTCTATAATATAATAATATAAGACGTTTATTTTCTCTACACAAGTTATGTACTTAATGCTAGTATTTGACAATAGTGCACGAACAAGGAGCTAACTTTGTGAGAGACTGGTGCCTGAAGTAGGTTTAGATAAAAACCTGTATTACAGGTCACCAGGGCCCTCCCGCGGCTAGATGCCTGTGATATGGACCATGATGACAAAGTATACTTAACTAACGTTGAATTAAGAACATTAATAAAATAAAAATAAAAAATACAAAAAGAGTTAGTGGAAATACCAGCGTGTGTGAGTGCGTGAGTAACTAGAGGAAGCGTAGAAAGAGATGTGAGAGGTTGCTAGAGTGAGTGTGGTGTGAGTAGGGATGATGGTATGTATGATGGTATGTAAGTACAAGCAGCAGTGGGGATGAATAGTAGCACAGGTAGTCTATCTGAGAGGGATCAACAAATTCTCCGTTCCCTGATAGTCTAGTGTTTTCAAATACGTAGTCACTGAATTTTTACATTTTCTATAGAAAACGGAGGATCCTTTGACCAGACGGGTGTTGTGTCTGGTGGGCTACTCCCCCATGATTGATGTCGAGATGTTGTATAAGTACAATGTCACCCATCGGCATGTGCCCGTCCGTATTTTTCTGAATATTCATGAAAAAATATCGAAAAATAATGTTATTTTTTTTTTATGTTTTGAGTAGCATTTGCCATATTTCCGATGTTTTTGGCTCGATTTGCATTCCGTTTATTATTTATAAAAGCTTATGAGTAATTAATCCGATAAAATATTATCGGATTAATTAATATTTTTATTACAATTTGTCGACTATGCAAAAAAAACGGAGGTGAAAACATTTTTTTCTAAAAAAAAAACGCGTGTGTAAGATCTTGAAAAATAGTTTTTTTTTTAAATAAAGTCGAGATGGACCCCCGGTACATTTCGATTTAAAAAAAAAATCTTTTCGATTTTGATAATTTTTCATGAATATTCAGAAAAATGCGGACGGGCACATGCCTATGGGCGATATTGTATTGTATACGTCGGGACGCGGTAAACTCTGCTTGGACGATGCAGGATTTTCCGTGACGTCAGTGTGATGTTTAGTTAGTTTGTGGCGATATAGATCACCACATCCCTTTCTCGCCATATCATCTTTCATACAGTCTATCGATCGTTTTTTAGAGCTTCCCCTACTTTTATAACCATCCATCCACATTCATACTCAAAACTTTCAGATGTCTTATAACTCCCATATAATAAAAGTCAAACATGTTGCCATTAACAGGGCATGCTAGGCTTCTTCTGAGAAAGTCCTAAATCAAACACCCAATAACACTTCCTGACGTGGGCATCGAATCCAGGCCTCATGCTCAAGAGTCACGCTTGCGACCACGAAACCAACGCGAATATCAATTGGGGTCAGAGAGAACATGTGTAAAGGCGTGTTATTTAGGTCATTCTTACCCACCGGCTTATTACCCTAGATTTTCTCTATGAAACTCCCTACGGGCGTAGAGATCAGATTATAGTAAAATTACCTATGAGGCTTATCTAAATATTATATTTCCGAGGGACTGGAGTAATTGCTATGAGTCTTGGCTTAGCAAAATATGTGTAATATTAGACAAAGGTATTTTATTTATGGGACATTATTGTGATGAGTTGAGGTGTTTTTTCATAAAAAATGCTATTATATATCGGAGACGGGTACGTGATTCTTTCGTTATTATCAGCGATATTTTAACTACTGTGGGCGTAGTGTGGGTAGTGTTGGTTAATGCGCAATAGAAAAACCGTTTGCAGTTCAGATCACATTATAATTTACTATCAAATTAATCACACTAGCTAAATTATACACACACTGGGTGCGACGGCGTTGATTAAAATCACAAATCAACACAATGATCACAAATTACAGTTAACACAATAACTGAGCACCACGAATCGAGAGCAGTTCCGCGATGTCTTAACTCCGATGCGATCCGAGGCTGAATTCCTCCTCGTCGTGGCCTTAAAACATCACGACTCTGTAGAAGCGCACTTTTTGGTGTAGGTAGATCACTTGATGTCGCCAGTGGCGCGCTTGCGATTCGTTTCGTGTCCGTACTAATGACCGGATCCGACATATACAATACTTAACATTGCAATTATGGCAACGGGCAATGGAGCGCTGTATAATTTATAGGTGTTCTGTGTTATGCAATTAGGGTTAATTGCGTAACACGCTTCCAATCACAATCTGAATGGTCACAATCTGAATATTGCTAATTTATTGCTTCTTATATTCGAAAAATTTGTCTGCTCAACAACGTAAATAACGCAATTAATGTTAGTCAATTAATTCAGGCGTGACCTTGCGGAAATCCGTTATTAAAAAAAAGCGCGTGGCTTCTCTGCGTTGAGCGCTCGGTGTGGCAACACGCCGTGTTCGGATTCGTGACAAGTGGATTCCTCGTTGAGAGGTGAAACACGTGTCGATTTCTTTCAGGAGTTTTTATGACTCTTGGGAAATAGCTAAGCGGAACAGGTTACTAAATATATCCACGTCTATTGTATTTTTTTGCAATTATTGTTGTTGAACTGTTACAATGAAAGCCTTTACTACTGTAAGTGTGATACGCAATTACTCCACACATCACGTTAGAACCACCACCTTTTTTCTTTTTTGGGTGGGAAATTATCAAATAACTTCTCCCGCTCTGGGTGGAGCGGGAGGGCGTGTCAGACTCTTACTGACTAAAACCCACCCGTGTTCCTTCGGTTGCCCTGTTGCCGGGGGGCCACGATGTCCCTTTCGGCCTTATTCGCAGCCCCGGCAGGCATTGGCCCTAGCAGACCCCGTCAAAGAACCACCACCCTGCGCTTCATAACTGAAGAATATAATAAAATACTCTATATTACGTACACCATAAAAATAGCTGTTATTGTAGAAAAACAGCTAGGCTGAAGTGGGAGTAGGCTAGGTACGTCACACGAATGCACCCGGAGAGATGGGCAAAGATCGTCAATAATTGGACGCCTCAGGGAGGACATCGCCGTCGAAGTAATAGACCGCGGCGAAGGTGGTGTGGCGATCTGATCTTGTTTGCAGGGCCAACATGGCCAGAGATCGAGAGGTTTGGAAGGGGGGGAGGCCTTAACCCGCCAGCGGGATACAAAAAAGAATAGAAAAAAAAAAAAAACTTGTTATACAATTCCAATTGCACTGTCCGCTATTTCATGTAACCAAATCTATAGAACAATGCTATCACCTAAATCCATTCAAATATCTGGATGTAAGGTTTTTACTTTACTGTAAGAACCGAACTTTTCCAATGTTTTTTTTCATTTCTAAATGTCTCTTTTAAGATTTTGGAATAATCCCTTCTTCCTCTTGGAAGTCAGCTAACAACCCAAAAAGTAGTACCACACCAGAAAATATACAAAAACACCGGCCAAGTGCATGTCAGACCACGAACAATGTAGGGTTCCGTTAGTTGGTATGAATTAATCCCAAGAACAAATTTAACTTTGTAGTTGAAAAAAAAAATCTTTCATACAGAATGTATGGGTGAACATGTTTTTACAGCCGCAAATTTAAGTTGGTCGATTATTACTCGTTAACTTGTAAAGCCTACTCAACTGTGATAGTTTTCCTTTTAAATTCGTTATATAAGCTACTGCCGTGAATTTTTTTACATACCTAAAACCAGCCATTTAGCTGGCAGGGGGGGGGGGACACTTGACTTTAACAACAATTTGCACTTTAAAGCTTAATATTTCGCAAAGGAATCTCTGAATTGAAAAATGGTTTTTACACACTCACAATGTTTTTGAAAGATCTTTTGCAACGATACCCCACAAAAAGGGATAGAAAAAAAAAAAACGTCCCCACTTTACGAGTAAGGGAGGTACCCTAAAAAAAATATTTTTCATAATTTTATTTTACCACTTTGTCGGCATGATTAATATATATATCTATGCCAAATTACAATTTTCTAGTAATAACAGTCTTGGAGCTAGACCGCGGACAGACAGACAGACAGACAGACGGACATGACAAAACTATAAGGGTTCCTTGTTTACTACGGAACCCTAAAAAAACTGCGAATTCCTAGCTAAATTTAAATTTTCCTCACCAAAGATCGTATTAATCAACCCTGATTGCAAGCTCCCGATTGCAAGTACCAATACCGAGATGTTATTTGACAAGACAACATACACACATTCGAAATACGGGCAAAACCACAGGCACTAACAAGTTTACAAACAATTGTTCGTAGAGATGTATGTAGATTTTCGATTACCTTCAGCTAGCAATCTGCAAGGAAATTCCGACTTTAGTAGACAAGGATTGGGGTTGAGATTTGAGGTAAGTTGTGGGAATAGAACGGGAGCTAGTAAACTTTTGTTGATGTCGTTTCAAGTTTTGTGTGATTCTTTTTTCTTTTCTTACTTTCTTGATTGTGCATGTAAATGTAAAATATATTCAGTCGGTTAGCTAAAAAAACAATGTTTTTAGCAGATTGTGAGGTAAGTAGGAGGGGCTCGTGGCTAAATGATAACAGCCGCACGGGACGATCGAAGGTTAAGCTACGCTTGTCGCGGTCGGTTCGTGGATGGGTGACCATCCGTTACATATCGAGACTCCTCCGTATCTCGGAAAGCACGTTAAGCCGTTGGTCCCGGCTGTCATTCGTAGATTTTCGACAGTCGTTATTATACGTGTACACACACGGCTACACATCAAGTTATACATTTCCAGTATAAGCTGACCTCGCATTGTACGGAAATCCTATAAACTGCGAGATCAGCATAAACTGAAAATGTATAGCTTGATGTGTAGCCTTGTGTACTCCTCAGAAGTCCAAAAGTCTGACAACCAGTCTTACCAAGAGGTATCGAGTACGGATACCCAGTAACTGGATTTCGGAGGTCAGATAGGCAGTCGTTCCATGTAAAATACTGGTACTCAACTGCATCCGGTTAGACTGGAAGCTGACCCCAACATAGTTGGGAAAAGGCTAGGCAGATTGATTGAGTGTGCGGTAAGTACTTACAAGATTCCACTAAACATTTTCAAAGATTTAAATTGTTTGCTATTTAGACATGGAGCTCTTCCCTTATTATGCGAACGTAAAGCCCCGTAAGTAAATAAATCACTCATTTGAGAGAATTCTCTTCAATTTTGTTTCATTCTCTCTTAACATTTTGAAAGATAACATATTTAATTTTGTTACGAAACATTCAAATCCGCTTAAAGGATTTGTTGAGAAAACTTTTTTCAAAGTAATACTGTCAAGTAAAGTGCAGATGTTAAGACCAGGCACTCCAAAGACAATTTCAACGCAAACTCCGCCCCCATACACCCCACTACTCCACTATGTGCTAAACGCTAACACATCAGTAATAAAGTTGAATATCGCGTGCGCTCTTTGGTCGTGTTCGAGCACGGAACTAAATGTCGTAAGTCTCAATTCTTATTTCGTTTATAACTAAAGTAATAATTGATCTGCAGAAAAAATATATTACATTTGGATAATAAACTACATTTCTTTACTATTAATTATTATTTTAGACATAAAAGCCGAGTAATCTTGTTTTTGTTTCGAATAATCTTTAAAAAAGACAGAATGATTTTCGAATAAAAAATCAATCGAGCGAAAATGTTCCAATCACGTAATTGTCTTATATTTGGAAAAAAAAAGATCCAATAAATCATATTCTGAAATACCATTTTGATTGTATGCGTGACTTTTTCAGAACATTAATGCAACATACAATTTAGGCAGCCTTCTCTTAAACAATACTACACTTTTGCCAACACCATCATAAATCAGGATAAACAGAAATCTGTCAATAGTTCCCAAGAATGAAAAATGTAAGTACAAAAACGAATGAATTGAACATTGTTGATACAAAATTTAATTGAGTGGGTGTGCACGTGCCGTTTGAAACTGCAACGAGCAAGTATCAAAGAGCTTAGTTTTGTATTTTCTAGGAAAATATCATACAAATGCTAGAAAAAATGATATTCGTTTGCTTAGTTTCTGGACTTTATTTCTGCATGTAGAAATAAGGAAGATATAGGTATATACAAATAGAGGCAAGATATTTACTTATTTCTGCATGTAACCATTTTCGTAAAAAGACTTAATAGGATATTTGACAGTATCTTTGTAATGCGCGAGGGGCTCGGGGTTAGTAACAAAAGCTGCACGGGTCGATAGAACGTTATGTTACGTTTGCCAGGTTGGTCCGTGGATTGGTGACCATCCATTACATATTGAGAACCCTCCGAGCCTTGGAAAACACATAAGCAGTTGGTCTCGGCTGTCATTTGTAGATCTTTGACAGTCGACATGTCACCCAGCAAGTGGGTTGTGGTGGGCAGATAGGCGGTCGCTCCATGTAAAATAATGATGTTCAACTGTATCCGGTTAGACTGGAAGCCGACCCCAACAACATTGGGAAACTGGGTTTAACATTGTGTTTAACTTAGTTTCATGGCACCCACATACACCCAAATCATTTACAACAACTAATTACACACGTCGGTAAACATACCCTGTTTCCATACAAATATTTATTTCGATAAGACGATGCCGCGCAGTGCGGGTCACCACATTAAATACGGGGGCTGATTCCCTTTGTATAAACATGTCATGATAATATAAAGTCGGAGATTCAAGATAGCATAATACGTGATTTTATGATTATCCTGAGATTAGTGCTAATTCATATTTACCTAGTATTATATACCAAAACACCGGGAATGGCACTCGGCATTTAGATTTTTGATTATATATGTATACGAGTAGGGTTGAGGTTAACATAACAACCAAACTGTATACTAATCTAAGACCGTTCTATATTTAATAAAATTTGCAAGACCCTAGCCAAATCGTGGTAACGAAACCATAGCGACTTCTAATTTGACGCCAACGCCATCTAGTTACGTCGTTTATAACTTTGGACAAAAATACAATTTATTATGTTGACCTGATGACCGGCTTGATCATGCATGATCATTAACACCTAGTGTAGTAGTTCGTAATAGGTAAATGAGTACTTTTTTTTATTTAAAACTAGCTTTTGCCCGCAGCTTCGCTCGCGTGGAGGCCTGAAATTATCTCATGAGAACGTAATACTTGGATAAAAAGTATCCTATGTCCTAACCCAGGCCATGGTTTACCCATGTGTCAAATTTCATCCAAATCCTTTCCGCCGTTGTAGCGTAAAAGCTTAACAAACAAACACACGAAATTATTTCGCATTTATAACATTAGTTAGGATAAATTTCTGTGTACCACTGTTTGTCTTTACATCACCTAAAAGTTGACTGGTAGAATATGCCTATGACATCTATATATTTCTGTGCTTGAAGTATTAAATAGATAAATAAATAAATATAACTGCAACGCCTTTCATTTTGACACTTTATCAACAATCATTGCGCTATTTACGTTGTCGAGCAGACTAATACGCAGTTGGGGTGCTGGTGTAAAAAGACGCTTAATGAAGCCTATTCACTTGTTCTTCCCGTCGTTGTGATAATTTTTCCAGGTATACTTGATCTCTCGCGTCCGGTTTTGGTTCAGGCCATGGAACGGAGCGAGAGGGCATGGGAGGCCGTCACCTCATTCTGCGAAGCAGTAATGCTCGCAAAGGAGGAGGCGGAACGCGTGAGGGAGAGGCAAATTTCGCGCCCTCACGCCCTTAACCGCTGCAGGAGACGCCCTGGGTGTCGGGAATCGCAGGCCAATTTCCAGCCACCGTAGGCGCGGGCTTGCGGACGGTGAGCAATGGGTAGCTCGCCGTCTGATAAGGACCAGGCCCGGGTCGACGGCGCGTTGTGTTCCACGCACGCCTCAAAGAGATGTCAGCAGAACTGACGGTGTCCGCTAGGGCCGATGCCTGCCGGGGTTGCGAAGAAGTCTGAAAGGGAGATCGTGGCCCCCGGCAACATGGCAAATGAAGGAACACGGGTGGGTTTTAGTCAGTAAGAGTCTGACACGCCCTTCCGCTCCGCCCAGAGTGGGAGAAGTTATTTAAAAATTTCCCACCCAAAAAAAAAAGCATGCTTGAGCATCTGGTTACGGAGATATTGCAGGTCAGAGTTATTTTTGCACAATAGTTATTAGTTGGATGTACATAATTCGTGCGTACGGTGCTCTCCCCCAGGAACCGTACGCACGCCTGTCGACGACTGTCGTCTTGTCAGCTGAAATGATGAAGATGATGTTGTACAGAATTCGCAGATGACAGCTTTGTGTTGGGTCTATTTACACCCTGTTTTAAGTAAGAAGAAGAAATTTAAGTCCGAAGTCCAATTCTCGTACTTAAAAAACGTTCACATTCAAGTCGTAATCTGTCAAACTTGTCAAAAATATTTGAAAATTGAGAAAAATGAGATGCGAATCCGAACGTTCTTAAAACTACCGGAATTGCCTCTCTGATGTGTGATTTGATAAAAAATCTTGCTGATAATACTGTTTTTTTTTTATCTTTCTTTGTTTTTGGGATTTTTATCTAAATAGATATGTCAACCCCATCGTGTATTTTACCTTGTAACATCATCACTTATAATTAACAATTAAACAATATACGAAACACTTTGTAATTAAGATAGAAATCACTGATGATGGACTGTTATTAAATTACATATTTTTTTGGCACCTTCTGAAGTTGGTTGGGATAAGATTGATTTTATTAATCCTACGTTAAGCCTATTCAAGTCTAATTCTCTCAAAAGTGACTCCCTCTAGCGCCTGTTGTGGACACAATCCATCAGCAAATGCTGCACGTCCTTAATCTGATAACATGCTCTGCAATTTGGTTTTTAGAATAATGAAATGATGTTTTCAATCCCTAGCTCCTAGACAACCCGTACCGGTTACTCTATTCACTATACCTCCAAGCGCGGTGGTTTAATTTAACAACTTTATCGTCGTATTTACAGCTTAGAGCGCTGTATTAAATAATTAGAAACTTGGCAATATAAGCAAGTAGTATACAGAATGTAAGGAGACTGTGTGATTTTGAATTAAATTATCTACAAGAATTTACCGAAATCGAGAAATTCTCCGGAGGTGATAAAAACCTGATAACTGTTACAAAACAAAGTAATCTAAACGAATATCGATTGGTTTTCAAATACCGGGCACATAAGTAAAACATATCATGGACGACTTCATCATTTCAGCCGAAAGACGTCCACTGCTGGACATAGGCCTCCCCCAAGCACCTCCACTTCAACCGGCTCTGTGCTTCTTGCATCCAGCGGATTCCTGCGGCCTTCACCAGGTCATCGGTCCATCTTGTCGGAGGCCTTCCAATGCTACGTCTTCAGACGCGGTCGGCACTCCAGAACCTTTTGGCCCATCGGCCATCTGTTCTACGAGCAATGTGCCCTGCTCACTGCCACTTAAGTTTGGCAATTCTTCGGGATATGTCGGTTATATTGGTTCCTCTACAGATCTCTTAATTTCTGATTCGATCACGACGAATTTTTAGTTTTATATTTATATAAGTCGTCCTAATTTAACACAACAACTAGGCGGATTTACAAACTTGTGGGCCGTTGTACACAAAATTCAAAAGTCATTTATTCAAACTAGGCTGAGAATCAGCACTTTTTGAACGTCAAAATTACATAAGACAGTCCCCCAAAAACGCCCACCCTTCACCACTTCCTAGTGCCTTTAGAAGAAGAAGTGGCGCCACAAACTCCCCAGCAGCACAGCTGTCTGTTCAAGTTAGAAAAATGATTCTGTACAATAGTATGCAAAATAACTTATATTATGCAACATTGGGCCAAGGTGCTGGGCCAGCATGTTGGTACAACGTGTAGAGATCTATTTGGCGTCTGTTGATAGTTGGCGACTCTGGCCGGCCAACCAAATAGTATCGGTTTTTCGTGCACACATCAAAGGACCTTGGCGTGCTCCGCAAACACTAAACAGTGTTCAGTGCAGCGCCAATGTGTAAACAGCGACCGGTGGGGATCCGATTTTTTGGCCCAACATGCTGGCCCAGCACCATGGCCCATGTGTAAGCGGGCTTTACATGTCATGGTACGTTTCACTAATCTGTTCTATTCGACGTACTTTTGAAACCGATGCGATGTTCAGAAATTCAAGTAGCTACAAAGGTCAGTAAAGGTAATTGAATGAAACTTAATCGCTGAAGTCTGAAATGCTAGTTGTTGTACTTTGTTCGAGACTGAAATAAGTTTAATTTAAAAAAGGTTATTAACTAGTGGCTAAAGATGTCCAGCGCTATACCGCGCCGTCTCGCGCCGGCGATCGCTACCTAGCGCCGGCTTGCGATATCACGCGCCGGCGATCGCTACCTAGCGCCGGCTTGCGATATCACGCGCCGCCCGGCCAGTCGTGTCTAGCGCGCCGGCCAGCTGAGAATATAGTATGCAGAGATGTCTCGCGATGGTCGGAGTGAGCCAGCGCGTGCCCGCGCGAGACATTGCGAGACATCGCGAGTCAGTGCTTGACGGAGAGGTACCGTGCGGGTCCTCGATGGCTGGTGCGAGATTTGTATATCCGTTTTACAAAGTAAATAAATACTCTATTCATACTTAATAAAGTTCAGTATTTTAACAACAAATATTTCAATTCTCGCCTCACACATCCTCGCGCACCTATACTCCACAAGTTTAGGTAGTTAAAAAAAGGTGAACAAATCATAAAAAGGGTTTTTATAGATGACACTTTCTTGTTTAAAAAACGATAAAACCAAATTAAATTTGTTTTAGTGTTTTACTATACTTTCCTCTTTTATTAATATATGTTAAACTTTATCGTTTATTCTTAAACTATTTTTCGTAGATGTATCTGCTTGAGCACAATTTTTTTTTGTCTGATTTATAATATTGTGTAATCTGTTTATTATAAAGAGCCCAATTTCTAAACGTCAACGAAATATAACGCAACGTTGCTAAATTGAAGAGTACAACTGTGACGTAGCATGACAACTGAAGTGACAGGTATTACATTTAGTCGGTTACTTGACAGCTGTCTCGTCACGTGGTTTTTTTTGTTTACCTTTATTTAACTACCTAAACCTATGGAGTATAGACCTTTTACACCAAAGATGGGCAGGACGTGGATAGAAATTTTGCCATACAAATTTAAATTCTCGCCCATCCCATCCACGCCTCGCCTAGCCGGTGTAAAACCACCTTTAACCTTTCAGAGAAAGGATCAATTCCTCCTATTAAAATAAAATCTTCATTCAGCTCAATTTATATGTTCACTAAAGAACCTCTAAATATTTATTCATTCATTCACTAAGCAAGCAACAAATGGTTCCGCAGTGCAGTAGACTAAATTCACAATTTATTTTCACTGCATACGGTCGTTAGGGCACCACTTGCTTCACAAAAATTGTACTGAAAAGTTAATCACTGTATGACTTTTGAATTTACCTGTAGCACAGTATAATGAAGTAACAGTATTATACCTCGGCAGTGACCTGGAAATAATTACATACGGCCGCTAGGTAGACAAACCTTCCGCGTCCGTGCGTAACTCAATACTGTTGCACACTGAGATTTCGAAGCGCATCGTTTTGGCCGTTTTCTACGAAGATATAATACTGTTCCTTATTTATACTGTGCTTGTAAAAATAGAAATTCATATATATAGGTAGTCGTTCAGTATGAAATACTAGATATTTAGATGCATTTGGGTAGATACGAGTACATAGGAAGTCGACCAATACTTGGATAGGAGCCAAAATTTCCAAGGTCTTTTACTTAGCTTAGGCTGTGCGCAGACCTGAGTCAAGACTGTTTTTAGACAAATTATGGCTCTATGAAAACATCTGGCGCGCACATTCGCTTAAACAGTTCCTAAGTTTTCAAAATCTAGTCAATATTGGATAGAAACAGTTCCTTTCTAAAAAAAAAGCATTTTTTAGGTCAGCATCAGATTGTATATTGATCAAAATATGACTCTCGACTGTTACAAATAAGTGTGTATTTACAGAATTATAATCTTTATTGTCAGTGCAATTGTCTAAGTTCAAATTGCCCAATTAAAATTACTATTTCATGAAATAGGTAATGACATTTGAGACCAATTCTTAGCTCGTGGTTAAGTTATAGCAGCCGCACGGGTCGATCGATCAGGTTAAGCTACGCTTGCCGCGGTCAGTAAGGTCTAATAATTAGTAAAATGACCTCCTATATATGCAAATTTGCTATGGCGGGTTCAGATCTAGTCACCTTGTATATAATCTGAATCTCGGAAACGGCTCCAACGATTTTCATGAAATTTAGTAAGTAAGTTTCGGGGGCGATAAACCGATCTAGCTAGGTTTCATTTTTAGAAAACGTCGTTCAAAAAAAGAAAACCAGATATTAACATTAATAAACTATTCCATCGAAACACACTGATCAAAATTTTGTTTCCGGGAATATCTATTAACCGAAAAACAACACATTTATAAATGGAACATCTATAACTACCCTTATCAGCTAACGCACACTTCATTCAGTGACGTCGCATTACCGGGGGATGTGGACATTGGATGTCATCCAGCATCAAGCCAGATAATTGACATTCAATTACGTCACATTTATGAACATTCACGCTGACACTGTGGTTTGAAATCAGCAGGGCTCTATCTACTTTGATTTTCGAGTTTAAAAATTAAAACCTGCTAACTAATTGCGTAACACATTTTCGTAAATGATAAAGATTAATCTGTCTCATTTTGACAGTTTAACAATATTCATTGCGTTATTTACGTTGTTGAGCAGACTTTTTTTTCGAACTTATGAATCAATGGATTAGCAATCTCTTTCAAAATGATTCAGATTGTGATTGATCGTGTATTATGCAATTAGAGTGCCGGTTACATTGACAATTTCGCTTTATTTATTACGAGCTTCTGCCCGCGACTTCGTCCGCGAGGCTATAACCTTCCTCAAGAATTGGGCTACCCAATTCAAAAACAATTTTTCAAATCCGACTGGTGGTTTCGGAGATTACCCCTACATACAAACTTACAAAGGCGACTAACAAAATGTATTTACAAGGTAGATGTGAAGGGAAAGGTCGGGCGGGGACGCCCTAGGAGGACATATACTGACCTTATTGGTGATGTTCTTCAGAAAGGCCAGGTGCGTAGTACTCGCAACCGGCGTGCGTGTATGACCAGATGTATCAACGTAAACGAGGCAAAAGGAGTATGTAAGGATCGTAGCAGGTGGTGTTCTGTAGTTTCTGCCTACCCCCATGGGAAGAAGGCGTGAGTTTATGTATGTATGTATACAAACTTATAAACAAAAAAAAATTGCGTCTTTATAATACTAATATTAAATAAATATAGACTATTGTAGAGTCAATGTTATTATTCCGACTGGTTAGTTAATTGACTTTGAAAATGTATTAAAATAATTACAATAATTAAATTTTCGACATTTTCACTATCGTTTCCACGTCATACACATATTTACCGTCACAAAGGTATTATCGAAGAAACGCATATATGTACACTGTAAGGACTATTTTTGCTTGCATCGCTCGGCCGCTATAGTATCACTTACCTACGAAAAAAAAACCGGCCAAGTGCATGTCGGACCACGCACAATGTAGGGTTCCGTAGTTGGGATGAATTTATCCCAAGAACAAATTTAACTTTGTAGTTGAAAAAAAAAATCTTTCATACAGAATGTATGAAAGATTTTTTTTACGAACATGTTTTTACAACCGCAAATCTAAGTTGGTCGATTATTACTCGTTAACTTGTAAAGCCTACTCAGCTGTGATAGTTTTCCTTTTAAATTCGTTATATAAGCTACTGCCGTAAATTTTTTCACATATCTAAAACCAACCATTTAGATGGCAGGGTGGGGGACACTTGACTCTAACAAAATTTTCCACTTTAAAGCTTAATATTTCGCAAACGGATATCTGAATTCAAAAATGTTTTTAACACACTCACAATGTTTTTGAAAGACCTTTTCAACGATACCCCACAAAAAGGAATAGAAAAAAAAAAACATCCCCACTTTACGTGTAGGGGAGGTACCTACCCTAAAAAAATTTTTTTTCATAATTTTATTTTACCGCTTTGTCGGCATGATTAATATGTATACCCATGCCAAATTACAACTTTCTAGTACTAACAGTCTTGGAGCTAGACCGCGGACAGACAGACAGACGGACATGACGAAACTATAAGGGTTCCTTGTTTACTACGGAACCCTAAAAAGGGTCGTGTGCACAGGATTTTGTTTTCAAATTGCTTAGATCTAAGTTACCTCTATGGTACATAAAAGAACTGCTCATGTCTCGCTACAATATTAGCCAGTCGGCAAGATTGTAGCGGGTCTGATTGCTTAATGTTGCGTCGGATGTAGTGTCGCCACCTATGAAGGCTATTTTATTTCTAGGCTATTTTCAGGAATTTCAAAAAATATTTACTTACCAAATATTAACCTTATTTTGGTCGCGATCGATTAAAAACACAGTCGTAACTTCGTAAGTTTACTCGTATGTACCGGTCTTTGGAAGTAATTTGATGGCTTGAAAATTATGTCAACACGTGTTTACGTTGGCTTGGTTAGAATTACATGTCAGTTAGTTTTCGTGGTAAACATAATTAATTTAGATTGTAAGCTAACTGAGAAATGTATTTAAATAGGATAAAAATATATACACTGGATAAACTTCTTAAACTAAAATAACTTTACACTTTTTAACACAGCTAACTATTTACATTAGCTACAAAATTAAAGGACTAACTGACTATCTGTATAAATAAAAATAAAAACAAAACGACACTTAGGCGTCGAAGTATTCGTCCGCATCGCTGTCATCCGGAAACGTGCCCAGAAGACTGGCAGCATTGCCACGTTGAATAGCCAAAGAACGAGCCAGCCGGCCTCTGGTCACGTGAAGTGTCGACCAGTCGACGAGAAATTTCCTTAAAAAGGAGACGCGCACTCAGGCCCCATGATCCGAGCGTTTTGACCCCAAACGGCTCAAAACAGTGAGGGGTCTAAGTGCAAATCTACCTCTATCTGGTTTCTAAAAATTTTCACAGCAGTTAAAAAACGTTCCGTGGCTTAATAAATCTTCCAATTCACAACTGGATAGTGTAGGTTTTGAATCTCACTTGTTACTTTTTCTGTCTTTTTGTATATAATAGAGGCGGTTTTGACTGTAGCTGAATTTACAGAACCATAGATAATGTGATTAAGTGTCACCAGACGCAAAAAAACACATTTTATTTTTTAATGGACAGTGGCGGATTTGCTCTTAGACCCCTCGAACCATAAGTTTACAGTATTTGCACCGCTTGAGGATCTCAGCAGCCACAGCAACGGCGGCAGCACAGCCCGCCGTGCTAGGAACATGAGATGGCGCAAGGGTGTCGACACAGGTTGCGTCCCTCACCAGAGGCCTACAAGCAACAACTGAGAAATGTTTCTGTTTGTTTTAACGGGTTTTTGGTCCTGGGTTTGGCGGACTGAGTTATAAATAATAGGTGCACATTTAAATTCACGGTAATCACGAGAGTCGCACTGCATTCATATTTTTAAATAATGGCATAGTTAAATTAGTGTATATTCCTAACAGCTTCTTGAGACTTGTGACAGTGTTCTTCAAGCAAACACAATAAATACTCATATTTGTTTCTGTCGGGCATGAGCACGAGAGCACGACATTTTCACTCTTTTTAAAATTGGGTCTAGTTAAATAGCCAATATCGGTAGTTATGCCTTAACTTGTTTTGACTTTTAATCAGGAGATGGCGGCCCGTTGTCCAGACAGTCAATAACTCAAACACTGTGTTAACTAATCCATAAAAACTGCCCGCTAAATGAACTTTCAAATACAGTCGAACCTAGATAAGCGAGAGTTCAAGGGACTTCGATCTCTTTTTCGCTTATGGAGGTTTCTCAGTAACTCGAGTTACTAGCTTATAGAGAGACAGCAGCGACCTTTCTCACTTATAGAGGTTGAGGCTGGTTAGCAAAGGTAGAGAGGAAAAACAACAATGTTATTTATTTCCACGAAATTTAAGAATGAGTCATAAATAGCAGATGTTAAATTACACTCGACTGTCGCTTATAGAGGCGCTCAAAAGTGCATGAGCACGCTAAGAGTCGTATTGCTGTGAACACGCGGTATAGCTCGTACATTTGTATGTGTAAGCAACACGATACACACACCACAGATAACGCAGTTTTGCACTACACGAAACAACAATATATTTCCGTCGCTTTAAACATGCTAGCACACACGCACTATGCGCGTGAACTTGACCAGTTAATGGCATTGCTAAAATTTGATAGTAACTTATCAAGTGCAGATAGCAGAAAGCGTTAAGCGTTGGTATGGAATTCAAACTGCCTCAGGTTCTAATCTCGTAAAACACAGTGCAGTTTTTTGCAAATATTATTATTTTTGTTTTCGATAATAATATTTTTTAAATATTGCTGCTTTTTTATGTTGTTATTGCAATAAAGGTTTTAGAATAAAAAATGCGTGATATATGATAACAAAATTAAAAAAAATATGTTTATTCGTTATATTTATTTTACATAAGTTAAAAAACTGCTACAATTATTTATCATTACTTCAGCTGAATAAGATGTGAAATAGATGTCAAGAAACTTAGAAGCAGTTTGTATTATTTTGACATATTTAAATTATGAAATATTTTAAATTTTTAATGGATTTTTTCACCATAAATATTAAGCTTTGATCATGGTCGAAGTAATTAAGTAATAAATAAGAATATTAGACTACTTAAAATGTAAAAAACTACTTACAGAATAGGTAATTTTAAGGTTAAATATGGGCAGTTTGTTTATATTTTATTTGTATTAATTATTTTACATTTTACATTTTATTTGACTTTAGTAAATATTGGTTGTTATTGAGGTTAAAGCTTAAGTATTCATTTTCTTTACGAAAAGAAGATTGAAACTAAACCTCAAATTTTAATCCTAAAATAATACTATTACTAAAATAATATTAAACCATTTTCGGTATATCTGCAAGAAATACGACAAACACCCTATTGAAACGTGCTTAAAAAATTCGTTACCATAAATTCATGCAATAACAAATCTGTTGTTTATTAAGTTGGTCAAAAACGGTTTTCTAGCTGGTCTTCAGTGATGCAAGCCTTCAGAGTGCACGGCGAACGGTTCATAATGACGTGTTTTTAATAATTCAGCAAAATATCTCGTTGGTATGAAACCATTTGTTTCATTCACCATTTGACGTCGCTGCTACTCGATAATAAGCCCCTTCCTCATATCTCTTAACCCTCACAGTATTTCTCTAGAACAAAGAAAAACATTGTTTTTATTACACATAATACCTTATTATTTATTATTCACTAATCGAATTAAACCTCACAATGAATTTAAAATTTTAAAGGCATCTTCTGTCTCAACAATACCTCTGTTCTATCAACAATACCCTTGATTAAGATTTATGTTTAGTAAAATATGAAATATATAAATGATAACACTCACACTTAGTCCGGTTTCATTACATATTCACTTCACTTTTACGCAGCGCAATAATATTCTCTGATCTGATCTGATCTCTTCAATATATTTTATGCCTGCTTTTTGATAATAATAACCACAACACTGCGCTAAATACTCGTCACCAATATTATCCACGAACCAAAAAAGTTCTATTAATTAAATACTCGTAACAAACTGCATCTACCCCACAGAAATCGAAATAATTTAGTTAGTTTTTTGTGGTCTACCTGCTAAACTTTAATATTTATGTGAACAAGACGAATGAAACTAAAAACGAATGATGATTATTGAACTCTTCTATAAGTTGTTACAATACTGTAGACACGCACATTACACACACACTCACTTTGTCTGCAACCAATGACTAGTTCAATAATCATCATTCGTTTTTAGTTTCATTCGTCTTGTTCACATAAATATTAAAGTTTAGCAGGTAGACCACAAAAAACTAAGTAAATTATTTCGATTTCTGTGGGGTAGATGCAGTTTGTTACGAGTATTTAATTAATAGAACTTTGTTGGTTCGTGGATAATATTGGTGACGAGTATTTAGCGCAGTGTTGTGGTTATTATTATCAAAAAGCAGGCATAAAATATATTGAAGAGATCAGATCAGATCAGAGAATATTATTGCGCTGCGTAAAAGTGAAGTGAATATGTAATGAAACCGGACTAAGTGTGAGTGTTATCATTTATATATTTCATATTTTACTAAACATAAATCTTAATCAAGGGTATTGTTGATAGAACAGAGGTATTGTTGAGACAGAAGATGCCTTTAATGTTTTAAATTCATTGTGAGGTTTAATTCGATTAGTGAATAATAAATAATAAGGTATTATGTGTAATAAAAACAATGTTTTTCTTTGTTCTAGAGAAATACTGTGAGGGTTAAGAGATATGAGGAAGGGGCTTATTATCGAGTAGCAGCGACGTCAAATGGTGAATGAAACAAATGGTTTCATACCAACGAGATATTTTGCTGAATTATTAAAAACACGTCATTATGAACCGTTCGCCGTGCACTCTGAAGGCTTGCATCACTGAAGACCAGCTAGAAAACCGTTTTTGACCTTAAAATATTGATCGTACCAACTTAATAAACAACAGATTCGTTATTGCATGAATTTATGGTAACGAATTTTTAAGCACGTTTCAATAGGGTGTTTGTCGTATTTCTTGCAGATATACCGAAATTGTTTAATATTATTTTAGTAATAGTATTATTTTAGGATTAAAATTTGAGGTTTAGTTTCAATCTTCTTTTCGTAAAGAAAATGAATACTTAAGCTTTAACCTCAATAACAACCAATATTAGCTCGGAGTCTGGATTTGTGCCCGGTTGATGGCAATAGGCTCGCCCCCTATTACATGGGACTTAAACATAACTGGCGAAATGTGGGTGTACCTGCTACAGGGACACCTCTGCCCAACCCTTCGGGGAAACAAGGCGTGATGTTATGTGTTATTTACTAAAGTCAAATAAAATGTAAAATGTAAAATAATTAATACAAATAAAATATAAACAAACTGCCCATATTTAACCTTAAAATTACCTATTCTGTAAGTAGTTTTTTACATTTTAAGTAGTCTTATATTCTTATTTATTACTTAATTACTTCGACCATGATCAAAGCTTAATATTTATGGTGAAAAAATCCATTAAAAATTTAAAATATTTCATAATTTAAATATGTCAAAATAATACAAACTGCTTCTAAGTTTCTTGACATCTATTTCACATCTTATTCAGCTGAAGTAATGATAAATAATTGTAGCAGTTTTTTAACTTATGTAAAATAAATATAACGAATAAACATATTTTTTTTAATTTTGTTATCATATATCACGCATTTTTATTCTAAAACCTTTATTGCAATAACAACATAAAAAAGCAGCAATATTTAAAAAATATTATTATCGAAAACAAAAATAATAATATTTGCAAAAAACTGCACTGTGTTTTACGAGATTAGAACCTGAGGCAGTTTGAATTCCATACCAACGCTTAACGCTTTCTGCTATCTGCACTTGTTAAGTTACTATCGAATTTTAGCAATGCCATTAACTGGTCAAGTTCACGCGCATAGTGCGTGTGTGCTAGCATGTTAAAGCGACGGAAATATAACTGCGTTATCTGTGGTGTGTGTATCGTGTTGCTTACACATACAAATGTACGAGCTATACCGCGTGTTCACAGCAATACGACTCTTAGCGTGCTCATGCACTTTTGAGCGCTTACTGTACAGGCAAGTAGCAGTCTCAGTTATAGACTGATTATCTTATTTGATTTTGATTTGAGGTCCACGAGATTGATACTACTTTCTCTTATAGTGGTTTCTGTTTCTCACTTATAGAGGCTTTAGACGGTTAAAATGACGGGACCTGGCAATTACTCTGATTTATAGAGTATTCTCGCTTACCCAGTTCTCACTTACCCAGGTTTGACTGTATATCGGTTGTCTCAAATATCATCATGACATGTCAGGCTTCAATCAACTCAGCCTATTGCAGTCCACTGCTGGACCTAGGCTTCTCTAGGCTGCGACACAACACCCTGACCTCCGCCTTCCGCGTCCAGTCTATTGCAGCCACCTTTTTAAGTTGTCGTCGGTCCATCTAGCTCAGGGGCGTCCCACACTACGCTTACGCAGTCTCCACTCTAGGACTCGTCTGCTCCACCGGCTATTGGTCGTTCGACAAACATGGCCAGTCCACTACTATTTCAGTTTACTTAATCTGCAAAGTACAGTATTGGAGCTTGCAGAGTATTTCCAGTACCCTAACCAATAACCTGAAATATGGTGTAACTTTTGTGTAAGATTTCCGTACAATGTGAGGTTAGCTTATACTGGAAATGTATAGCTTGATGTGTAGCCGTGTGTACCCACCGTGTTCTCTTTTCGTTTATGTGTTTTTGCAGTCGGGTTTTTTACTTTTTTATTAACTTTTTTTATTTTCAGCTTTTTAGTTTTTTATCATTTCTCATTTCAAATTACATGTGTTTGCGCTATTATGCGATAGCTAACGATAGATTTTGAAAAGTTAGTTTTACAAAACATTGGATGGCGTACAATCACTGTTTGGAAAGAAATTGGACGTGATGCGACAGTTTTTACAAGGAAATAGGAGCACAATACCTTAATTGATGCGATGGAAGCCTTTTTTTTTTTTTTTTGTGTGGGACATTATCATATAACTTCTCCCGCTCTGGATGGAGCGGGAGGGCGTGTCAGACTCTTACTGACTAAAACCCACCCGTGTTCCTTCGGTTGCCCTGTTGCCGGGGGCAACGATGTCCCTTTCGGCCCATATTCGCAGCCCCGGCAGGCATTGTCCCTAGCGGACCCCGTCAATTCTGCTGACATCTCTTTGAGGCGCGCGTGGAACACAACGCGCCGTCGACCCGGGCTTGGTCCTTATCGGACGGCGAGCTACCCATTGCTCACCGTCCGCAAGCCATGCGATGGAGGCCTGGAGCGACGATACGTATGTCAATTGTCACGAATTTACACTTGATTCTTCGAGTTTGAACGCGCGAGTTGCACTAGTGACGCGTTTCGAACACAGGCCACGCCATATTTTGTTTCTTCTAGTTCAAAAAATGTTGCAACAAGATTGCGCGGAGTGGCGCCACTTAGTGTAGCCGTCTTGCTCCCACGCGAACGAAAAGCAATGTGCAGGAATGGGATAGGGGATAGGAAGTTGCAAACCAACACTATAATATAAATTCGTATGCCAACATACCAAAGAAAGGAAATGACAATATTGTAATTATAGTCGAATCAGTGCAACCAACATGTAAACACATAATTTGTATATATTTTTGTATTTACCTTTTAAAACCTTTTAAACATCCGCTATTTATATTTTTTTAAATTTTAATATACCCAGTGACGCGCAATTAAGACAAAATTGACGACATATCATTCATCAAAATCGCTTCAGCCGTTTAGTAGTTACGAGGGGAACATAGAGACGGTTATACACACATACATACAAGTCAAACACATAGCCCTGCTTTTTTGGCTTCGCCGCAGTCGGTAAAAATAAACTTACTTTGGTCGCGATCGATAAAAAAAACACAGTCGTACCTTCGTAAGGTTATGTACCGATCTTTGAAAGAAATCTATTTGATGGCTTGAAAGCTAAGTCAACACGTGCTTACGTTCGGGTTGGTTAGTAAGCCGCTTGTCAGTTAGTTTTCGTGGTAAACAATTGTTTGGATTGTAAATAACTGTGAAATGTTTCTGTTTGTTTTGCTGTGTTTTGTTTGTAGTAAAAGCTAGTCTCTTAAATAAATTAATATCTGGATGGCCGGTTTTTTTTTTAACCTAGCTAGATTGATTTATCGGCCCCGAAACCCCCTGCATACTAAAGGGGTTTGAAGATTTTTATATGGAGGGTGGCCCTAACGTCGGCCGCCATTTTGATTTTTTTTCAAAATCGCGGTGCAAAACGAAAGTTATGTATTTAGATAGAGTACACTTATACAAACAAAAAAATTCATGAAACATAATATCCCAAAGCGTCAGGTTTTAAAAGGTTTAAAAGTTCGTAAAAGGACAGAAGATACATTTTAGTTTAGTCCTGTCAAATTAATCAGCGCTTGACGTACCTAAATTGACGTAATTTTAGTAGGCAAGTTTTTAATCACGTCTAAACTTGTATGGAGTAGTGACAGGCGCTGATTAATTTGACAGGACTAAACTAAAATGTATATTCTGTCCTTTTCTTAATTAAATAGAAAGAAAAAGATCCACTGAACTTAAATTTAGTTTAGTTTGTGAACAAGGGAATCGGCACCAATGTCAGTGTAGATACGTTAGTTTGTGAGATACGACAGTTAGCGGGGAGGGCGACGACATGGGGATCATGATCTGGATTAGGTTATAGGATACTTTTTATCCCGATATTCCCACGGATCGAGACGTATGCGGGTGAAACAGCGGGGCGCAGCTAGTTTACTGTAAGTCCAGGTTTCCTCACGATATTTTCCTTTACCGATGTCAGTAATTTCCAAGATAAACTCAGAAAGTTCATAATAAATTTAATTGAAAAAGAACACACGAAAACGAAAAGAAAAGAAAGAAGAATTGTAAAAGTCACATTTGTAGTACTTGGCCAGTTTTGAACACACAACGTCGTGCATGAGAAGCGAGGCCTTAACCACTGAGCCATCATCATCATCATCATCAGCCTATAAATGTTCCCACTGCTGGGACACAAGCCTCCTCTCTGTGAGAGGGAGTGGGCCGTAATCCACCACGCGGGCCCAGTGCGGGTTGGTAGATATCACATGTCTTCAAATTTTCGGTTCTAGGACATCCAGTTTCCTCCTAATATATTATTCTATTGAAATTTCTCAGCTGTAGACCTGAACATTGTTTTTCATGTACAGTACCGACCAAAAGTCCATAAGCAATCTCACAAAGCAATAGACTGACGCTTCGGTTTGACTTACGACCTTCTTCTATAAGTTGTTACAATACTGTAGACACGCACATTTTACACACACACTCACTTTGTCTGCAACCAATGACTAGTTCGATAATCATCATTCGTTTTTAGTTTCATTCGTCTTGTTCACATAAATATTAAAGTTTAGCAGGTAGACCACAAAAAACTAAGTAAATTATTTCGATTTCTGTGGGGTAGATGCAGTTTGTTACAAGTATTCAATTAATAGAACTTTGTTGGTTCGTGCCGTGATAATATTGGTGACGAGCATTTAGCGCAGTGTTGTGGTTATTATTATCAAAAAGCAGGCATAAAATATATTGAAGAGATCAGATCAGATCAGAGAATATTATTGCGCTGCGTAAAAGTGAAGTGAATATCTAATAAAACCGGACTAAGTGTGAGTGTTATCATTTATATATTTCATATTTTACTAAACATAAATCCTAATCAAGGGTATTGTTGATAGAACAGAGGTATTGTTGAGACAGAAGATGCCTTTAAAGTTTTAAATTCATTGTGAGGTTTAATTCGATTAGTGAATAATAAATAATTAGGTATTATGTGTAATAAAAACAATGTTTTTCTTTGTTCTAGAGAAATACTGTGACGGTTAAGAGATATGAGGAAGGGGCTTATTATCGAGTAGCAGCGACGTCAAATGGTGAATGAAACAAATGGTTTCATACCAACGAGATATTTTGCTGAATTATTAAAAACACGTCATTATGAACCGTTCGCCGTGCACTCTGAAGGCTTGCATCACTGAAGACCAGCTAGAAAACCGTGTTTGACCTTAAAATATTGACCGTACCAACTTAATAAACAACAGATTCGTTATTGCATGAATTTATGGTAACGAATTTTTTAAGCACGTTTCAATAGGGTGTTTGTCGTATTTCTTGCAGATATACCGAAATTGTTTAATATTATTTTAGTAATAGTATTATTTTAGGATTAAAATTTGAGGTTTAGTTTCAATCTTCTTTTCGTAAAGAAAATGAATACTTAAGCTATAACCTCAATACCAACCAATATTTACTAAAGCCAAATAAAGTTTAAAATAATTAATATGAACTGCCTTTAACCTTAAAATCAACAATTTTGTCAGTAGATTTTTTTACATTTTAAGTAGTCTAATATTCTTATTTATTGCTTAATTACTTAGACCATGATCAAAGCTTTATATTTATGGTGCAAAAAAATCCATTTAAAATTTAAAACATTTCAAAATTTAAATATGTCAAAATAATACAAATTGCTTCTAAGTTTCTAGACATCTATTTCACATATTATTCAGGTGAAGTAATGATAAATAATTGTAGCAGTTTGATAACTATACTTAAGTAAAATAAACATAACGAATAAATATTATTTATTTTTTATTATAACATATCACGCATTTTTTATTCTAAACCCTTTATTGCAATAACAACATTAATAAATAGGCAGGATATTTAAAAATATTATTATTGCAAACAAAAATAATAATATTTGCAAAAACAGCGCTGTGATTTACGAGATTAGAACCTTAGCCATCTTGAATCTAAGACCAACGCTTAACGCCTTCTGCTATCTGCACATATAATTTACTTTCGAATTTTAGCAATGCGATACACTGGCCAAGGTCACGCGTACGAGTATGATGCGTGCTAACAAAAGTTATGGAAATATAAGTGCGGCGCCCGCGAACCGTGACGATACGATAGTATGTAGTTCAAAACTGCGTTCTCTGTGGTGTGTGTACGGCACTCACACCACAGACGTCTGACTGTTTACACATACAAATGTACGGACTATACCGCGTGTTCACAGCAATACGACTCTTAGCGTGCTCATGCACTTTTGAGCGCTTACTGTACTTTAATTGACTACCCAATACATAAAACTTTCTCCAGCTAAAAGTTATTGCATTTACCTAACACTTTTGTCTCGAATATCAATGTCAAATAAATTATTGGTAGCTATTATTTCCAATCAACCAATCACAAGAGCTATAATAAAATTTGACAGCAGCTTTAATAATCATAAACTTGATTCGAAATCCATATTTACATACTTATACAAAAAAACCGGCCAAGTGCGTGTCGGGCCACGCACAATGAAGGGTTCCGTAGTTGGTATGAATTTAACTCAAGAACAAACTTATGATTGGAGTTGAGAAACATGTTACCATACTTCGATATACGTCACGGTCAATTCTCCAGCTGCAAGTGTAAGTTTATAATTGTTATTTTTTTGTGTGATAAAACAAAAAAATTATCAATTTTCGGACTTTTCCTTTACTTGTGCTGTGAGACCTTGCTTCTTGCCAAGGTCAACGGGAAGTACCCAGTAGGTTTTGATTTATTTGCGAGTATCAAAATATGTCACATAAATGGCCGTATTTTTTTATTGCCTTGCTTTAGAAGCTTGATTTTTTTAGAGCTCCAAGGGAACATAGATCTACGTAGTTGATACTGGACAGGAACGGCCTGCGTCTAGTGACGGGGACCATCACGGGACACTGCTCGCTAAACAAACAGTTCCACACAATAGGCATAACGGACAGTACTCTGTGCAGGGCGTGCATGGAGGCTGAGGAAACCGTAGCGCATGTGCTCTTTGAATGCACAGGCATCACCCAGATTAAAACAGAAATCCTCGGGTCACCCAGATCTTTTACAGATGTTCTGAACAGACCAGGAGTTTTAATTAACTTCTGGGGGGAGGTGGGCTCGTTGGAATAACCACCAAACGGCCGCTATGGACAATGGTCCACCTTATGGACTAAGTGCGGAAACCAAAACCCCATAACATAGAACGTAGTTGATATTAATTTTAATTTGATACCTCTACGCGTTCCTGAGAAAAAGGGTCTTGACAGACTGGCGGACGGACAACAAAGTGATTCTATAAGGGTTCCGTTTTTTAGGTATGGAACCCTAAAAAATGTGAAAGTAACTTTGTCTATCTGTTACCTTTTCACGCCTAAACGGGTGAATGGATTTGACACACGGATGGACCATGACCTGACTTAGGACATAGGATACTTTTTATCCCGGTATTAGGTTCCCGTGGGATAACTTCTTACCTCCAAGCAGGTGAAACCGCGGGCAAAAGACAGTCCAGTATTAAAATGAAGGAATGTTATCAAATATCACGCCAACATTCAGGGTAGGGGCTGGGCATTGATGAATGGTTTCTGTAACCTGAATTTACTAATGATAATATTCAATTTGAGACCTAATTCCGTGGCTACCGGATCATCAATCATTATCGTGGTCCAATTTGACGTGTTTACTTTTCGATGGCAAAAAAATATTTCGTGCAGAAATTGTACGTCGAAATACTTTATTTACGATCTATATAGAAGACCAGCTTATTATTGACCTAAAATTGGCAGGGCAAAGGCCTCTGCGCATACAGAAAAGGAACCAGCAATGCTGATCTTGTTCACTGACACACGTGTTTGAATTCAAAATTTGAAGAAAAAATCAGGAGTACGTTTTAGCGATTCATCATCTGCCTAGCCTTTTTCCAACTATGTTGGGGTCGGCTTCTAGTCTAACCGGATGCAGCTGCACAACCTAGTTAGATAACACGATACCACTTGGTAAGACTGGTTGTCAGGCTTTTGGGCTTCTAACTACCCGTAACGACTGTCAAAGATCTACAACTGACAGCCGGGACCAACGGCTTAACGTGCTTTCCGAGGCACGGAGGGGTCTTAGTAAGTGAAGATGGTGGAACCGCGGCAAGCGTAGCTTAAATCGATTGACCCGTGCGGCAGTTATTACTTAGTCACAAGCCCCTCAGTAAGTATTAGAGATTACAGACTATTAACATGCCTATGTTTATTCAAAACGTTTTCCTTCACCGATGTCCGAGGTTAGCTTAGGGTCAGTTCACACCAAGACGTGACGTGACGCGACGATGCTTGAAGAGGCCAGTTGTTTCGCAACGTGTCTACATTCGCCGCGAGCTCCCGCCCCGCTAGCTAATAGTAGAGACAAGTCGTCACGACAGCTTCAGGCTGCGCCTTGCGACATCACACTGTGTCACGCGGTTTCGCGAGGCACAGCGCGCGCCACTTTTGTACGCCACGCCTATTGGCGAAACAGCGCTGCGTCGTGATGCGTCGCGCTACGCCGTGAGGCATCACGAGCCTCAGCGCGGCGTAGTGCGACATTTCCGAATTATATCAATTAATATTTTTTCGTAAACGATTATGACTTGTTTGTTTTATTTTGACAGTTCAACAACATGCGTTATTTACGTTGATAAGCATTTTTTTTTCCAACTTATGAAGCAATGGATTAGCAATCTGTTTCAAATCGAAACAAATTGTGATTGTTACGCAATTAGGGTACTGATACCGCGAACAACATTTTTGCGAAACATTTTGTTGTCCGGGACAACAACAGTCTCACCGCAGTTGTCACATTTGACATCCGCGGGGACACATCTTATGTTTTTAATATTAAATAGCTTCTTCAGTTAAAAGCCCCTATATATATTTAACTATTCTCCTATCTCATCATCTCATCATCCGCGCTGAGGCTCGTGATGCCTCACAGCGTAGCGCGACATTTCCGAATTATATCAATTAATATTTTTTGAGTAGTAAATAAAGTTATATTTTGTATCACTATCTTCAAAAGTGTGCGCAGCGTCACTTCGCGTTACGTCTTGGTGTGAACTGACCTTTAGGAATGCCTATTTTTAAGTTGAAAAGGTCACATTGGTTTATATGCATTGTACAGTAGCCTCATATTGAGAAGAGACTCAGGGGCCATGACGAGATTAGCCAGTTGTCTAGTTCGTAGTTAGCATGTTGACATTAGATTTTTTTTAAACCGGCCAAGTGCGAGTTGGACCCGCACACGAAGGGCTCCGTACCGTATTAAGATCGAGCAAAAAACGCCCAAAAAAATACACATTTTTTCTTTTTTATTGCCTTTAATCATTAACTTTATGTCATTTTTATTATTTGTTGTTATAGCGGCAATAGATATACACAATCTGTGAAAATTCCAACTGTCTACCTATTACGGTATATGCCCGCTGACAGACAGACGGACAGATGGGCGGACGGACAGCGGAGGCTTGGTAATAGGGTTCCGTTTGACAACTTTCGGGTACGGAACCCTAAAAAGCAGTAATTCCTTGGAAAATAGGTACTGTTTATGAGTTAGATTAAGATCATTGGATACGTAGCCAATTCAAGTATTCTAGCGCAAAAAACTATACTCACGAAAAAATAAATACCCAACTTATCTTTTCATCGATACACTGCGAGACAGAAAAAAGTACACCTACATAAAAAGCACCATTGTTAATGATTTCTTTATTTAAATAGGTACTTTCTTTTGCACGGCACTGTAATGCCTACTATTCTTTTCATTTTACTCTTTGTGAATTTTCTTTTGTCTAATACAAATAGTTTTTGGTGTTACGAGACAGTTTTTATTAATGGCAGTGTAATTATGTTTAACTTTAGTGCCTACCTTGGAATGAGAGTATTTTGTTTAATCTTTAAAGTAGTAGGTTTTTAAGAGGAGGCAGCCAGCGGCATTTTTTTAGGCTTTTATTTTAATTATTATCTTAAACTTTTATTACTTTCGTCCATTGTTGAATACAAACTTCCTAATAATTTGCCGCTTTCTGGGCAGTAATTGGCATAATTTAAGTATTTTACATGAAAAAACAAGACAAGGAAATAACAGACATTTCACGAAAACCAAAGTTGCAGAGTGGATGGAGTTGGTTTTTTTTTTTCTGAAAGTCCTACTTAGACTGTCTCCCGAATTTAAAATCTTTAAGAAAACGTCACGAACTGAGTAATGTACAGACGCCAGCACATCAAGCTACCCGAAACTGTCAAAGTTTCCCAATCAACTTTAAACCTTAAACTTTAGCAATAAAGTTGAAAATCTATTAAAGAAATTTGACAGATTGTAGTAGCTTGTGGTGCTGGCGTCTGTACCTAGAATAAATATTATTAATGTTAAAAGTTTAATAAAATAAAACCATTGAGGTTCATTGTAAACTAGACTAGTAGTGCTATTCTGTAACCATCTCACCGTGATAACTTAGGTGAAGTGAGCGTGGAGTGAGCTGTCAGTTGCTAAGGATTGACACTATTGGCAGCTCACTTCACCTAAGATATCACGGTGAGATTTTTACAGAATAGCACTACTGTAACCTAATTGCGTAACTTATTTTCGTAAACGATTATGACTATTTTGTTTTATTTTGACAGTTTAACAACATTCATTGCGTTATTTACGTTGTTGAGCAGATTTTTTTTCAACTTATGAAGCAATGGATTAGCAATCTGTTTCAAATCGAAACAAATTGTGATTGATCGTGTATTACGCAATTAGGGTACTGATACCGCGAACAACATTTTTGCGAAACATTTTGTTGTCCGGGACAACAACGTCTCAGTCTAGGTACTTTCTACCTGAATACGCACCGCAGGCGCAGTTGTCACATTTGACATCCGCGAGGACACATCTTGTGTTTTTAATATTCAATAGCTCCTCAAGTTTACATTGTATAAAGCCCCTACATGGATATTTTACGATTCTCCTATATAACAAATAAGTTGCCAAATCAACAATTAGCGATTATCGGGGGCGCGTTAAAGAAATTAATAAGAGAGAGAAAAAAAAATGGCGTAATTAATAATGTACTTATTTGAAAATTAAGTACCTACTTATCCTTTTCTTTCCACGAGTGTACACGTATCGGGTTCATCCTTAAGGTACCCGATCCTTGAGGGACCCGTCCTTGAGCACCCCGATAAATTTGATTATATATTTTTTGTTATTTTTGCAATTATCATGCTTGTATACCATGTATACAAAGTAGGTAAATTAATTAAATAATGTGTCAGTTTGGTTAAAGCAACCTAGTCTAGAGTTCAAATTATATAATTAAATTCAAGTTTAAAAGACTTGCATAAGAAAGACAAGACTATGTTGTATTTTATTATTGATAATGCGTGCATTCACCTTAATTGTTGCCGAATAAAGTAAATTTTGCTGACGGTTTTAGTGAGGTTGAAAACTTTTTCTATTATGATCTCAAACTAATTGTGATATTAAAATATGTGATTATATTATTATGTGCGTAACCTGTATTAATAGTATTGAAATATATGATTATTTTTCACCATGTTTCAAAACTTATCATTTATACCAAAGATCCAACATCGATTAAATATCATTACAATGGATGGGTACTATGTGTTTACTATTTTTTACACATAAAAAATCTTTGCTGAGATTAAAAAAAATGTAAATGTAAAAGCACTAGTGCAGTAAAATAAAGTAAAAAGTACGCGTGTTTTATAAGCTGCATTATGGACCTAAAAGCGGTGAAATAAGAGCTACTTTATTAGCAACTGTGTTATTACTTAATTCCAACTGATTAATAATTTTGTTAGTTAAACACTTTTGTTGGCAATTATACTTTAAACGACATTGGCATTTTATCAAATTTATCGGGGTTCTCAAGGATCGGGACCTTAAAGGACAGGTCCCTCAAGGATCGGGTACCTTAAGGATGAACCCCACGTATCTGGCAAAAATAAAGTTGAAATAATAAAACTGCCATGCACTCAAAAGATTTCAATGAACCAAGCAAAGAATAACCTAAAACTTTGTAGGTACACCACATTAACATACTTTCACTATAATATTGCTATCTTCAATATCAACAAGTTATTGGCCGTAAAACAAGCGTTCCTTCTGAGCATAAACAAAACTTTCTGAAACTTTTATCTGTTTTAAACACGCGAGGAAGACGGTAAAAGTAGATCAGTCTGTTTTGTTGCAATAAAATGTAAGTTACATTAATGTGTTCCACATTGTACTTCGATTCAATATTAAAAAGAAAACAAAGGAAAGAAATTTTCCAAAATAATTTGAAAATAAACACATAGTTTAGTTCAGACATGGCGCACACTATGCGACATGCGACTGAGACAACTCGGCGACTAAACGCAACGACAGGCTGTGATTATATTTTGTTCATAGCTCGGCGACCCTTGGCGTCAAATTGCAGAGTTGCAACGACAGGCTAGGGAAGTCGCGGACGGTGAGCAATGGGTAGCTCGCCATTCGATAAGGACCAGGCTCGGGTCGACGGCGCGTTGTGTTCCACGCGCGCCTCAAAGAGATGTCAGCAGAATTGACGGGGTCCGCTAGGGCCAATGCCTGCCGGGGCTGCGAATAAGGTCCGAAAGGGACATCGTGGCCCCCGGCAACAGGGCAACCGAAGGAACACGGGTGGGTTTTAGTCAGTAAGAGTCTGACACGCCCTCCCGCTCCACCCAGAGCGGGAGAAGTTATTTGATAATTTCCCACCCATAAAAGAAAAAAAAAAGGCTAGGGAAGTGGCACGCTGTCGCCACTTGTCACAACGACTAGACGCACGGTGCACACATAAACCCGACGAAAGTCGTGCTGAGGAAGGTCCTCGTGTGATCGTATTGCGCCTTTGCCTTCGCATCACAAGCAACAACACGACCGTCCAACTAGAGGAACAATACGACCGTCTCTTTCAAATACTCAAAGAAAAAATCAAATCAGTTTATTGCAAACATATTGTGCAGAGGTTGGAATAAGATTATAAGTTTCAAACATGCACCCTGTAAGGACACTGCAAAACAAAATAAAATTAATAAATTAAATTCCATTACTTTACATTTTTCATCATGTGCCATTTTTACAAAAAAAAAAACCTGATTCAAATCAATAGAATAGAATAGTTATTGTTAATTTTTACTGTAGCTATCGAAATGAACGCTTTCTACACGAAGTCTGTAGTAACAACTAGTCGCAGACACAAACGACGGCTCTGCGTCTTGTTGCAGCAACTCGACCCAGCGAAAACACGCACAGTTTGCGCTGGCACTTAAACTTGTAGTTCAGTATTTGCACAGAAAATGCTCGGAAAGTATTTTTTACCATTTCTTGACCTGTAAAAGTTTCTCCGAACGTTTTTACTTTTTATACAATCAACGTAGCTACACCGCTTTTTAATGAGCGCATTTATTTTTCTAAAAAATTGTGTCTCGTTTCCAAATACGAAGTGAGGAAACTATAAACTCTCAGACCAAACCATATTCTCTGAAATAATGATATTCTATTCTATTCGTACGATTAATACTTTACTTTATTCGATGTAAATTTAAGATGTAGGTACTTTTATTTTTAGTTTAGATCCGACTGGGGACAGTCAGATATCAGAATGGCCGAGCTGTAGGAACCAAGAACCGAAAGGTTATGACTATAGATGTAAGGCCGGTTTAAAACCAATTAAACCAATCCATTTAAAACGAAATAAGCCGTTTAAAACCGAAATAAACCACTTTATTCGATTTAAAATGATTGGTGTTGATGACTATGTTTTTCTTAATTATAACTACATTTTCTTAATTTTACCGAGGTAGGGATATAACAGAGTACCTATATCTACCTAAGTTATAAAAAAATCTCTATTGATAAGTTAAAAACTCTGTGTTGGTAAGTAAAAATTTTTTCATTGTTTTCAAACGATATAAAAAATTAAATTGATTCGGTTTAAACCAAACTCACACTCTCGCACTCTCGTTGACGTCGTCACTCGTAACTTGACGTAACGTTACCCTCGCTTACCTTACACACACATGCACACATACATAAAATGCCGCGCGCGGTCTTTTTGTAGGCGAGTTTTCAACCGTTTAAAACCATTTATTTGGGGTTTAAAACGGCAACATTTGATTTAATACGTTTTAAATCGGTTGTTTTACATCTACAGTTATGACAGGATAGTGAAACGAGACGAAGATGAATGACAGACGTGAAGCATGAACGAGTGACAGAGATGAATGTACGAAATAGTCAAGGAGTGAAAGAGATAGGAAATGAATGTTGAAAATGTAGAATAAGTAGAATGGGTGATGGGAATAAGGAAGTAAGACGGAAGAAGTGTAAAGACGGAAAATAAAAATACAATATTTAAGGAGCAATCAGCGGTTTTATTCAAGTTATATTGAGAAAATCCCACCCACAACTTTTTGGGTGGGCTCGCAGTGTTGTTTACGACCGATTCTATCTTAAGTTACTATAACAATATGCAACAATGCCCTCTCTTTGCTCTCTAGGTTATGGACCTCGAGAGCAGACAGAGATGTCATTTATATAATAATGACATGAAGTTCATATCACTGTTATTTAAATGGCGTGTGGCATTTGGCGTAGCTGGAATGGTTCATATTATGAACTGTTCCAGCAATGCTAAATGTGCACGTCCTAAAAATGGGTTTACCACACCACGTTAACCTTGAACTTTACAAGCGTTAAAATGCTAAGGCATTTTAACGCTTGCAAATGTCTGGCCGCAACACGGTGACACTGCAATGGATAAAAGGACACAGCGGATCGCTAGGTAACGACGCAGCTGACGAACTTGCTAGAAGAGGATCTAGGACGGCAGTCTGTGGTCCCGAGCCTATCGTACCAATCCCCTTCAACCAAATACGCAGGTGGCTACAGGAGTTCACCCACACACAAGCAGAGAACTGGTGGACCTCGACACCGGGTTGCAGGCAGTCAAAGGAAGCTATGCCATCCTTGGCTAGCAGGCTAACCAGGCGTTTATTGCGCCTGGACAGGAATGGCCTGCGCATGGTGACGGGGACCATCACGGGGCACTGCTCGCTAAACAAACACTTCCACACAATAGGAATAACGGACAGTCCTCTGTGCAGGGCGTGCATGGAGGCTGAGGAAACAGTAGCGCACGTGCTCTTTGAATGCACAGGCGTCACCCAGATTAGAACAGAAACCCTCGGGTCACCCAGATCCTACACAGATGTTCTGAACAGACCAGGAGATTTAATTAGCTTCTGGAGGGAGGTGGGCTGGTTGGAATAACCACCAAACGGCCGCCATGGCCCACGCACAATGGTCCACCCTACGGACTAAGTGCGGAAACCAAACCCTATAACATAGAACATAGAACATGCTAAGGCAACACAACTTATTTGTTTAATTATTCTGTCATGAGAATATATCCGTTTTCACAAATCATGATCTGCCTAGCCGTTTCCCAACTTTGTTGGGCTAGTCTTCCAGTCTAACCAAATGCAGCTGAATACCAGTATTTTACATAGCCAATCTGATCTCCACAACCCAGTTACTAGGTAATACGATACCTCATAGTAGGACTGGTTGTCAGACTTTCGGGTTTCTGACAACCCGTAACGACTGTCAAATATCTACAAATGACAGCTGGGACCAACGGTTTAACGTGCTTTCCAAGGCACGGAGGGGTCTCGATATGTAATGGATCATCGCCCATCCTCGGACTAACCTGGGCAAGTGTAGCTTAACCTTTGTTCAATCCGTGCGTTTGTAATAAAATAAAGAAAAAAAAATTCTGCACAGAACTAAACGCACATTACAAAAAGAAAAATACTTTTAGTAGGTATACATTTACAAATTAACCAAACGCCTCGTATTCATGATACAAATCTAATAAAAGTTTGACAAATTTTGTCTATTGCTTTATGTCAGGGCTAGAGACCAAAGACAATTTACAAATTGCTTGCGTAATGTTTTGCGAAATTATCAAATAAAAACAAACAACAATCAAAACATAAACAAAATGCCGACTGCAGAGTAGATAAATAACAATTTTTGTAACAAGCAAACAACAATAACAAGTTAATTGATTCAGGCGTGACCTTGCGGAAATCTATTATAAAATACAATAGACGAGGATATATTTAGTAACCTGTTCCGCTTAGCTATTTCTAAAGAGCAATAAAAAACTCTTCAAAGAAATCGACACGTGTTTCACCTCTCAACGAGGCATCCTCAGGATGACGATTGACTTGTCGCAGAACCGAACACGGCGTGTTTCCACACCAAACGCTGAACGCAAACACGCTCGCACGACGCGATTGGTATGGAAACGCCGTGTTCGGTTTCGCAACAAGTCGATCGTCATCCTGAGGATGCCTCGTTGAGAGGTGAAACACGTGTCGCTTTCTTTAAGGAGTTTTTATGGGTCTTTAGTAATAGCTAAGCGGGACAGGTTACTTAATATATCCACGTCTAATGTATTTTTTAACAATAACAAGAACAATTATTATTAAACCTAGTTGTCTCAAGCGTAACTGCAGAGCGTGGGGACAAAGTTTGATTCCCAGGTTGGGCAAAGTGCTATTGGATTTTTCTAATAGGAATTTCCCATCCTGGTGTTTGGATTTGTGCCAGGTATTTGGCAATAGGCTCGCCTCCTATTACATGGGATTTAAACATAACTAGCGAAACATGACTTTCGAACCCGGGACCTCTGGGTCTAAGGTCTATTACTAGACCACAGAGGCGGCAATTTTGTCATTAATGTCATTATTTTATCAGTGTTACAAGAACTGGCTTGGCCACGATACATCATGTTGACAATCCGCTAAACAATCCATTTACTTGACTGTACATGCCCAAATGGCCCATAAAGATTGTCTGTAATGTAATTATTCCAAAGCTGTTCCAAAGGACTCGCACACGAAGGGTTCCGTACCACCGAACAGTATTTAAAAACTAGAGCAAAAAATGCCGATGTTTGTATAACCCCCTTTAATTATTATTAACTTTATTTAATTATAATTATTACTAGCTGCGTCCCACGGTGTCACCTGCAAAAGTCTCGATCCCGTGAGAATATCGGGATAAAAAGATTAGATAAGATTAGATAAGATTTATTGTTTAACTAGGACTAGATTACAAGGCAAGGTAATATAATAAAGCACAAGCATAAAGTTTCATGAGCTAGATAGGTTACAAAATAACCTGTGTTTAGGAGAAACAGTTCCGATCCCCGTCATAAATGTGTTAAATATTATATAAATAATAATCATTGCAGCAAGCTACAAAATGAGACAAATTAAGGTAATTAAATAACAAAAAATAAAAAGAATAAAAATAAAAATGAAAGTTATAAAATTTCAAATCTAAAAATAGCAAATTTAGGAAAAAAAAAAACAAAGTTATGAAGTAAAATGTTCAGATGGTGTGGTGAGTATTTCATTAATTCATGTGGTGTGTGATGCATGTATGTGTTTGAGTGATCACTTCTTTAGGAATTCTTCTAAAAAAAAGTATCCTATGTCCCAATCTAGGCCTTGGTCTACCCATGTGCCTTTCATTAAAATCTGTTCAGCCGTTTTAGCTTGAAAGCGTAACAAGCAAACAAACAAACTCACTTTCGCATTTATATTATTATATACTAGCTGCGCTGCAAAAAGTATCCTGTTCTCCAGCCCATGTGACAAATTTCATCCAAATCTGTTCAGCCGCTTTAGCGTGAAAGCGTAACAAGCAAAGGAACAGACAAACTCACTTCCGCCGTTTATAATATTATTAGTTAGGATTTGTATAGCGGCTATTATTGTAGTACAAACTTTGTGAAAATTTCAAGTGTCTTCCTCTTACGGCTCAAAAGATACAGCCCTGTGACAGACGATAGACAGCGGAGCCTTAGTAATAGGGGTCCTCTGCTGGCATTTTGGGTACGGAATCCTAAAAAGTATATTAAATTGTGGGAAGAATCCAGAAATTTTTACAGATGTAAATGTCCCAGCAAAATGGTCCAAGAATGAACCACGTTTTGCTTGAAATGAGTCTTTGAATACTAATCCGGACTAATATATAAAAGAAGTCTGTTAATATACTGGGGCGAGTGGAATACATTATTCATCTTTATTATAACGGTTATTTTATTCCTGTAAAAACTTTTCCCTATAACTTCGTCTGTCCGCTTCACTTTCTGATTTTCTGAGACAAACTTCAACATCTCATTTCAAAGTTGCTTATTATAAAAGTATAATAGTAGTGTTTTCCTTCAAAAACGGTGAAGGAAAACATCGTGGGGAAACCGGCATGCCTGAGAGATATTTCTCGACGGTATATGAAGCCAAGTTAGAGGTCTATGGGCGGGTTTAAAACTCTGACACCAGGTTAGTCACTAACCGCCCGGCTGTCACCATTGTGTGGATCGCCGGACACAGCGGAGCATACAGTGGATGTCTGCCCGGCTTGGGCGGAGCATCGCCTTGTCCTCGTGGAGGCGATCGGCGGCGGTGATCTCTCGTGTCCGGCCCTGGTCCAGGCCATGGTACGGAGCGAGAGGGCATGAGAGGCTCCTCCTGCGAGGCAGTAATGCTCGCGAAGGAGGAGGCGGAACGCGTGAGGGAGAGGTAAATTTCTCGCCCTCACGCCCCTAACCACCGCAGGAGACGCCCTGGGCGTCGGGGGTCGGAGGCCGATTCCCGGCCACCGAAGGCGCGGGCTTGCGGACGATGAGCAATGGGTAGCTCGCCGTCCGATAAAGACCAGGCCCGGGTTGACGGCGCGTTGTGTTCCACGTGCGCCTCAAAGAGATGTCAGCAGAACTGACGGGGTCCGATAAGACCGATGCCTGCCGGGGTTGCGGTTATTGTCCGCAAGGGTTACCGTGGCCCCTGGCAATACTATAGGCAACTGAAGGAACACGGGTGGGTTTTAGTCAGTAAGACTCTGACACGCCCTCCACCCAAAGCGGGAGAAGTTATTTGATAATTTCCCACCCGAAAAAAAAAAAGTTTAGTCACTAACCACACTCAAGGTTGAAGCTATTTCTATGCCAAAATTGGTCCTGTGGTTTAGCCGTGATTGCGTAATATGCACACAGAGTAACTTTGCATTTGTAGTTACAGAGTTATTATTACTTCTTGCTTATAATATTAGTTTGAGACGGCAACCTGACATGACCGGACACAGATCAGGCGCAAGGCCAACGGCTTAACGTGATTTCTAAGGGTATCATACCGCCAACTTCCAAACTTAAAGCTGTTACTAAGAAATTCCTAATGGAAAAACCCAATAATACTTTGTCCGACCCGGGAATCGAACCCAGGCCCCCACGCTCAGCAGTCGCGGTTGCAACCACGAGACGAGCGGAGCAGTCAAACTACAGCAGTCGGCAGTCGAACTTTGAGAGTGAAGGACGAGAGAGTGCGCACACACTTGTGCAGTATAATATCTCCCGCGCCGTAGGCTGGTCTCCGCTAAGATTGGTTGCCATGGCCGAAATTCGACCTACAGGACTATTATTATTAGTATAGATATACCTCTCGTCAATTCAAATATTGCGGCGAAACTTTTCAGTTTGAAAACTTCATTATTATGAATTTGTTTTCATTGACATCAGTACAATTTGTTTTTTTATTAAAACTTAGCATTTTACGGTTGAAAAGTAAAATTTATTTTAATGTTATTTTTTTTTGGAATGAAAACTATTTGAGCTTGAACATTTTATGTGTGATGAGAATTGTACAAGAGATTTGAAAGAGTTACATAGCCGTTGAAAAAATTGAAATGAAATGGAAAGTGTTCATTCACAGTTAATAAAATTTTATAATACACATTCCTCTGCCAAACTGAAAGCAAGTTCATTGGCACTGTTGGCAGACGTTTTTTAGTACATACCCAAACATAATTTAAAATTACACTTTTTCACCTGTGAAATGTTTTTATTAACCCCCGACGCAAAAAAGAGGGGTGTTTTAATTTAGACCGCTATTTGTGTGTGTCTGTCTGTGGCACCGTAGCTCTTAAACCGGTGAACCGATTTGAATGCGGTTTTTTAAAATTGAAAGCAGTTTTCTAGCGTTGGTTCTTAAAAATGTTTTTAACCGACTTCCAAAAAGGAGGAGGTTATATGTTCGTCGCGTATGTTTGTTTTTTTTTTTTTTTGTATGTCCACCGTTTTCTCCGTCATTTGTGGACCGATTTTGAAAATTCTTTTTTTGTTTGAAAGGGTATGCTCCCAAATTGGTCCCATATAAATTTTATTAACTTTGCTTGGGTAGTTTTTGAGTTAGCTACAAAATACGTATTTTTTTCCCACTTAGTATGTAGATGATATGATAAGTTCCTGTCACTGGTAGCAGGTAGTGGTATTCGAATGTGTGTGGGGTAGGTACCACAACAAAAAAGTGAAAAACAAAAACTTTTTACAAAAAAAAAACAACCGTTTTCCAAAAAAAAACACTACAAAGTGAAAAATAACTTTAATTTCGGAAGTCGGTGGCAAAAAACGAAAACACAAAACCCAAGACACCGACTTTCGAAATTAAAGTTATTTTTCACTTTGTAGTGTTTTTTTTTGGAAGTCGGTTGTTTTATCAAAATCGGTTCAACCGTTTGAAGATTATCAGCTCTTTTCTAGTTGATGAATGGATGTGAGCATCTTCCACACTGTTACTGCAATGATATTAAAAGAACATAGTAACCTTGAACTGATGCTGCAGAATCATCTGGAATTTGCAGGATACCCAACTCCCTTACTGACTTACAGCACAGGTATCGTGTTTGGGCTCATTAGAATGGTCTCAATGACTAGGTTATAGATAGATGGTGAACAGGGTTTGGTGATGGAGTTGGAAAGAGAAATGAGGAGATGTTTGTGTCGGGGTTTTTTTAACTGTTATAATTGTACTTGTTATTATATCAGACAGAAAGTAGAATGGACTTGTGTAATTCTAAGTTTTAAAATAGTTATCACGTAAAAAAATAAGTTAGGTAGATCAGATCCATACGGACACATTAAAAATGCTTAATAGGCTAGCTAGATTGTAATTAATTATTAAGAAACTGGTTCTTTATAATAAAGCATAAAAAAAATGAATTCCTTAAATTGTATCTTGCAAATTTTATGAGGAACAGAGAAACTGACCTACAAGTTTTTTAAATATTCTCAAAAGATAAATACAAAGTAATTTATTCGTCAAATATGGTAGCTACAAAGTTGGATAGCATAGTTATGTTCAGGACACATCCGCAACTAAAAGCGGCAAACAAATATTTACATTTACATGGGCATAAAACCTAACTTGTATACTACTTATACTCTAATAACAATACAATACACTTCGATTATAGACATAAAGACACATTTAGACTCTATTAATACACCGTGAAATTTGAATCACAGTTTTGCTAGAACAAATGTTGTTCAGACCATGGTCTACTACCATTCTACAGCATCCAATAAAAAAAACATAATTAGTTTTTGAAAAAACACAAAACAAACAAAGTTTAAAATGTCAAGATTATCGTTACTCCCTACAACACAGACACCACACACGGGATACAGCATTGTCTACAGGGAAATGTACCTCCATAAACGAAATTTAGTAAGCAGTACCTAGATAATCTTGACATTTTAAACTTTGTCTTTTTGTGTTTTTTCAAAAACCAATTTATGTTTTTTTTTATTGGATTCTGTAGAATGGTAGTAGACCATGGTCTGAATAAAGTTTGTTCTAGCAAAACTGTGATTCAAATTTCACGGTGTATAATAAAACCTCTATCTCTATGACCTCCAAAAATGGGGACGGACCGGCCATATGTTGAGATCTATACAAGAAAAGTGGAGCCAAATTACAACGAATTGGTATCCAAGAGATGGCAAGAGATGTCGAGGACGACAACAAATGCGCTGGGAAGATGAGCTGAAACTTACTGCGGGACCCAAATAGAGGAGAGTTGCTCAAGACAAGAAGCAAAGGAAGCTACTGGAGGAGGGCTTAGCCAAAAGGCACACTGAGTTGAGAGACATCCTATAGCCAAGCAAATCAAACAATACGGTAATAAAGATTAATCTCACCCAGTTTAACGGGCTAAATAAATAAATAAATAATATAATAAAAAGTAAAAAACACAACAACAACATTTGTATTATAAAACTTTATAAATCTAATATGTATTACTCTTATAACCACAAAATTATTTTAGTGGACGGTGTAAAAATAACATTGAGACGTTGACAATAGTAGTTTATGAAACTGTTGCATAATAAGGGGTATTAAAACATGAGTGTGTGTTTAAAAACCGAGCCATAGGCGAGGTTTTTAATAGTATCACACGAATGTTTTAATACCTAGTTGTGTGCAGTTTCATACACTACTTTACCTACTCTCAAACATTGGGATTGAAACAAATCCTAAATAAGAGATCAAAGTTAAAGATCAAGAATAAATTAAAAATCCCACGAAATTCAGTAAGTACTAAAAAACAAATGAATGTCGCCTGCACCAGCACATCACCGCACATGCGCTACAGCGGGTGCTGCTGTCCCCCGATAAAAGTTGATGGAAACTCTTTGGTGATATTAACTTCTTGGATTAGCGCTGTATCGTAATAGAAAAAAAATTTGTTTTATAGTATTATTTTGTTATAGAAAAAGTGTTATAATATGATTCTATTTTTAAATTTCGGTATTCTGTTTATATAAGTATGTCAATATAAACTCGTTTTGAAGTTCATAATTCGAATATTACGCTATGAGAGTAGATAAAAATATTAATGAGGTACTTATGTATTTTATTAACTACCCTGTGTACTTTTAAATAAACTACCATATTGTAAACTCGGAGATAAATAGGTAAACAAATAGAAAAGATAAAATACCTACTCTTTATTGCACTCCAAATAAAGAGAAAAACAAATGAATTACACAAATGGCGGCGATAATCGCAATCATCGATTTCAACCAGACAACCATGCTGATAATGCGTAAATATAAATTACTGACGTGATATTAGGGAGCCTCTTTAACACAAGGAAAAGCAGAGGGCTTAGACAAGTGACAATCGCTTTCAAAGCGTTTCGTATTCCTACAACAAATTTCAAAAGGATAATACTTTCCGGTAGCAAGTCAATCCAATACATTTTTGACTTTTCCGCCATCTTTATCGTTGTCACTTTGTTTCGTATGTGTAATATGAATGTGTTATTTGTAAGCTATTGTATGTTTATTACGTTGTTTATGTGTGCATTTATTAAAAGTTGTCCATGGATTTATTATGATATAAAGATTTCATTAAATGTTTCATTCACGCCCGCAGATTATTCCTCCGATATTATAGATTTAATTCTACAATACATAACTATAGCAACGATTCTATTGTTACAGAAAATGCCATCAGAAGAAACAAACCTGCTATACAAACGAGCGTAGATGATCTCCTTGCCAGACCTGGAGACAACACCAAAATGGAACATATCAACAGACTCGCAAACAGAAATCATTATAGAAAACGCCAACGAAGAAAAGTACAACCTATCACAAAACTTTTACAATGTTATAACCAAAGCAGATGAGAAAGAAGATTGTGTTAACGTGACATTTAATGCGTCTGTAGAACTTGGGTGCGGGGAGAAGGCTTACGACTGTTTTGAAATTAGTGTAGTTATAATTCTGTGTTTGCTAATAGTGGTGACTGTTATTGGTAATACGTTGATAATTTCGGCTGTGGTGACGACGAAACGGTTGAGGACAGTGACCAACTGTTTTGTAACCAGTTTGGCGGCAGCTGATCTGATGGTTGGGATCTTTGTGATGCCGCCTGCCATTGCTGTCCATATTACTGGTGAGTCATTATTGTTTATTAATTATTCTTCTCTCCTTTTCTTTAATTGAACGTTCTTATATTTAAAATGTCGTATTTGACACAGAAGTAACGATTTTAGCAATTAATTATCCGGCACTGTTACTGTCCGAGAAGAAAACAAATATTTAAACAATCACTGTGATACTTGTGATTACAAGACATCACAGGGGCTAGTATTGATACACAAGTAACTTTTAGTGCCAGCGCAAACTATGCGTCTTGTCGTTGCGTCTAGTCGCTGCAACAAGACGCAAAGTTGTCGTTTGCATCTACATCTTATCGCTGCGAATAAACGCAGAGTTGTCGTTTGCGTCTGCGACTAGTCATTATGACAGACGTCGCGTCGTGCAGGAAGCGATCATTTTCTTTGAGTTTTCGAGAGAGATGGTCTTGTTGTTCATCTTGTGACCTGACGCATGTGACTGTCGTCGGGTGTGCTCGTGCATTTAAAGGTACACGACAAGGGTAAAATATTAAAATACAAAATAAATTGCAGACTTTAACTTTATCTTATGATAATAAGAATAATCCAAAGACTCAAAATATTACCTACTCGAATATTATTTCAATATCTAAAACATTTTGTTACCTTGTTATCCCAATCATTTTTGTCTATCGTTAGGATTACGATTTTATACTTCAATTCATAACTTTTAATTAAATCAATTCGAGTTTCGTTTCATTTCAGTGCTTATTATAAAAAGTTATTCCGAGTTAATCTTCTTCGTGTTATTCGTTAATATTATGCAAATATTTTATGACAGTTACGATTGTAGCTGTCATAAAATATTTCTTTAGTAATTGGTCGTAAAATCCATGATTTGATACTAAAAACTAATTAAAATACTGTCCAACTTGATTTTACTGTTAAATTTTTTAGTTAAACAAAAACAATCAAAAAAAGTTTTCCATTACTTTCAAGAAACAAAATAAAATCAGTTCTTATTAAAATATCTCCATCGTGATTCATATTAGGAACAGAATTACGATAAAAATTATTATGACAAACGAGTCCAGGCACAAAAAGTTCTTATTTCGTTCCCTTTTTTTTACTTACGATGGCGTATTTCACGATCTTTATGGTCACATCTATGCCAACTTTTTAAGCTGGCTTCATATTTTTGTATTATTTAGTACATTCTTATGCAAAGAAAAATTCCAGATGTATTTTTGGGTCTTCAGTAGGGGTTTTTTACAAGCTTGAGTTTCAAGTTTCTAAAAGAACTACAGTTCTTTTAGAAACTGTTGTGCTGTAGTAAGATGAAATGCATCTGCATCATACCAATCAAGTTCTAGACGAAATTAAAGTCTAAAACTGAGTACCTATAGACTAGATCATTTACTTGTAATATAACATTGACCCGCTCTAATGTGTCACCCTTTCACGAACCGAACAATGAGCACGACGCTCGACGCTTTCCTACAACTCGATTTTGCAAAAAAAAAGTGGCACTCCGGGAGTGCCGACAGAAGTGAAAACTTGAACAAGATCGCATTGGTGGAAGAAAAATATTTGTAATAGGACATTGGTCCGTCACCTTATTTAAATAAAGAGCACAATCGCGTTTACAAAACCTTTAAAGTAAAAATACTTGCATAGAACATTGATCCGTAACGAAATATAAATAAAGAGCACAATCGTGTTTACAAAAATGAGGTGTCGTTACAGTGTCGCGAAATCAATGGTTTTCACTAAAAAAATAAGCGAATTTGTGTAACATGTCATCGAGTAAAGACACGAGCACACGCGACCATCAGTCGCGATATTTCAACGAAAAGTAAACGCAAAATAGTGTAATAAAAACTATCCTATCACTAAAATAACTAACTTAATGCCGAATATAATTATTTAACCTCAAAATGGATACTAATCCCCAAATGAATCTTAAGTCGTTACCTCAATATCATAATCTAAAACTGTTTAATAAAACTACATATCGTCGACCGTAGGTTCAATTGAGGTAAGGGACAAAATACGATTTTTTTTTTCATATTCACCATTCGATAGAGTGAAAAATTCTGAACAAAACTGTATACTCAACTCATTTTGGGTATTTTGTCCCTTACCTCAATTGAACCTACGGTCGACGATATCAGTATTTCAGGGATAAGGAAGTACTCGTAATATGAAACACCGAGATATTTGTCAGTCATTTATAGTTCTTTGCCAACATCAAATTCAATATTCTACACCATACCATCACATCTCCTATTCCCCACATAATATCACAATTTATTTCACCATCAAATCAGTATTCTTATATTTAGCATAAAACTAATAGGTTACCTTAATTTACAGTAGATCTCCAACCAATCCTATGCCAATCTGTATTTTTACCGACACCGCCACTAAGCACGTCTTACCGTCACGATCGCCCAACCCAGAAGGCCACATCGAATCTTTCGGTGCTGCCAGTATAATAAATTGAAACCTAACAATAGAAAGGAATGTTACAGTTTTAAATGCTCACACGCCGTGAGCGTTACTTTGAACACCGTGTTGAGCATTCGTAAGAACGTTATACACCGTGAAATTTGAATCACAGTTTTGCTAGAACAAACGTTATTCAGACCATGGTCTACTACCATTCTACAGCATCCAATTAAAAAAAAACATAAATTGGTTTTTGAAAAAAACACAAAAAGACAAAGTTTAAAATGTCAAGATTATCTACTGCTTACTAAATTTCGTTTATAGAGGTACATTTCCCTGTAAACAATGCTGTGTCCCATGCGTGGTATCTGTGTTGTAGGGAGTAACGATAATCTTGACATTTAATACTTTGTTTTTTTTGTGTTTTTTCAAAAACCAGTTATGTTTTTTTTTAATTGGATGCTGTAGAATGGTAGTAGACCATGGTCTGAACAACGTTTGTTCTAGCAAAACTGTGATTCAAATTTCACGGTGTATTTATTACATGGAAATGCTCGAGAAAATGGTCTAGTGTATACTCACCATTAGACTAAAGTTACTCGACAGTCAAATTTGACTAGACTAGGAAACTTGTAGCAAAATATCTGCGGAAGCTATTTGGCTTTTATCGTCTATGAAATTAGGTCCAAATAGGAATGATGCCTGGGTAAAAACAAAGAAATTCTATTTAGTCCGTCAGTCAGATAATAAAAAAATATTAGATACGTGTATTTTTTCTTGGTTTTATCATGTTAATAAAAAATGACTTACCTAGATTAAACGCATAAAAGGGGAGTGGAGACTCGCTTCGCCACAAATCGGTATAAAATAGAGATGAGCCGAATGTGGTTTGAACCGAATCTGAACTTTGGCCGAACATTCGGTTAAAATGAAAAGTTCGGCCGAGCTTCGGCCGAACTTCGGTTCAATTTCGCGCGCTTTCTCGAGAGCGGTACGTCGTGACTTGTTTACACATTTACTTCAATTATTGCTAGATGTAGGCCGCCCCGCACACCGCGCTTCCACCGCGTGGCCTATTATGAAGAACTGATTTAATTTAAGGTTTACATTTACAATGTTCCTAACTAAAATAAATGGCCATGAGTGGGTAAAAGACATAATTTTATTTAACAGTAATGCTATTCTAATTCTATTAAATTTCAGTCAAAATAGTGCAAGTAGGTATTATTTTTCTTGTGCCGAATGTTTGGCATCTGAAACGAATTTGAGCCAAATGCCGAAGTTCGGTTCAAGCTGCCGAAATTCAATTGAACCGAATGTGAACCGAATTTCGGCCCATCCCTAGCATAAAATCTACCAGACCGTGACGTCATGCCACATTTTAACTCAATGTATCGCCGTAATCTTTTGATTACGTAAAAAAAATACGTGTCTAATATTTTTAATAATCTACCAGTCACCCCTATTGTATCAACACGGGATCTATTTAATACGGTGTGAAAATACATTGACGGACTTTTTTTAGCAAAGCATTATTAAAAACCCTTTTTCCATTCACACGCGGCTGAACACTTCCTTTTCAAGATAAACGAAAGCGCCTCAAATATATCAGAAAATATTAGGGTCACAGTTCTCGTAAAAAACGGAGATATCAGATTTATTTCTTTGAAGGGTTATGGTTATTAGGAAAGTCCAATAAATGTTCGTTCGGTCTCAAGTGTTGGATCCTGGCTTTTGAAGCTTCTTACTTTGGTTTAAGTTTGATTGAAATGATACCAAAATACTGTCCAAGCTTTATTACTGGGTAAACTTTCCTTGAATCATGTCATAGAACAAAAAGGAAGAAGTCTATCTGTAATCTTATTGGTGTGTTGGATCATTAGGTTCCCTACAAAATGGTTGATCCACGCATCATGTTCGTGAACGGGCGCCATCAGTTGAGACTGGTCATCTTTTATCTACCAAGGCTTATTTTTAATCTTATATTTTCAATTGCTTTCGATTATTTTTTGTACATTGTTCTCACATATAGAAGCAACAAGAATAATGTACTCAGGATTTTGTAATATCTATATTTAAAAGAGTGTCCTTGGAGTTTCTTGCCCATTCTTCTCCATGGAAACCTACGTTTTGGAATGGGCAACTAGTTTCAACTTTCTGACTAACTGACCGACTCTTTAACAGTTCAAAAGTGCCCATAAATGGTATAATTGAAATAAATGCTTGGAGTTTGAGTTTGATTGAAAAAGTTATAATAAAAAAATCTGTACAACGAATATTCATCTGTTTTTGTGAAACATTTCCTTTCTCAAAAACATCGAACGTATCAGAGAAGCTGTTTCCTCAGATCAAAATACTAAGAAGTAAAACATTTTCATCTAAATTGTAGTCTAGATATAAAAGCGCCCGTATGAACGTAGACTTAGCCGACGAAAGCACGAACGTAATAAAATCGCCAAAAATCGACAAAATAAAACAAAAAAGGGTAAAATAAAAGAGCTCAGGATTATAAGCAAAAGATAAAACAAAATCACAAGAAAATCGTGCGAAACATAAACAAAATTAGGAGCATAATCCTCCTTGGAAAAACGATACGATCTCGTAAGAGTATTTCTCGGGTAAGTGGATCGTGATATTTGCTAACACCTCACACCTGAGACGCAAAATATATATACAGAAGGTCTACTCCATACCACTAGCCGCAGAGCACGGAATCACCCGGAGACGAAAATTTATACTAATCAAATTCGCGGCGCCAAAAGTGCTCTAGCAGCGGCTGCCGAGGCTTCTTCGTGCTTTGTGTAACGATTGAAAACACACACACACAACACACTCCCTTCTCTGACTCTCATAGTCCGATGGGATGGAACAACAACAACTTTTACTGTTGAACAACTTGTACTAAGGGATCAAATCTGAAATCCCGAAAAAAATCAGCAGCGCCATGCTTATTTATTATGATCGTAAAACTCGACAAAATGTAGGGAACAACTGATTTTTTTTCGTTAATTCATTCGAGTTCATCAGAAAAAGTTGTTCATTAAGTACAATTATCACCCTCTTACTGAAAGGAGGCCTGTGTCCCAGCAGTGGGAACATCTGTACATCTAAATTTTATTAATAATATTATAATATTATACATCTATATTTTATTTAAGTATACATTTACACGTTACATTATAAAACTGATTTACATCCGTCACATCACACTTTCAGGTCCAGTTGAAAACCAGCGTCAGGCACTTATTGTTGTCTGGCATTTTTGCTGAACTGGGCCTTTTTGGCGCAGCCGTGAGGCACACTCCCATGATAATTTCCGACATCGCTCTTTACACTTTTTGTTTGATTTTTATTTTTTATTATTTTTTATCTACTGGTAATTATATTGTGTGCTTTTTTGGTCTGTGCTAAATAAATGTATTTTCTTTCTTCTTCTTCTTAAATAAAAAATAAGTGTCTGTTAGTAATGTCAAAATAACAGTTTTTACAAAATGCATATTAAAGTATATACGGTACATATAAAAAATTAAAAAATTGTCTGCCTGTCTCTTTGTCTGTTTGTTTTGGCTAATCTCCGACTGGACCGATTTTGACGGGACTTTCACCGGCAGATAGCTGTTTTTGCTGTTTGTATGGAGCGGACCTTCTGTACTAATTCTATTTTGTACTCGAGATTTGTTCCAATCGTTTATCGAGTGTAACTTGTGCTTCTTAAGTAAATGGTTACTTACTTCGATTTAATTTTGTGTTTAATGTAAAGTATCTTGTAGAACGTGATAAAATTTTCTTATCTTTGTAGGTAGGACGGTTTTTATTAAATGAAAAATATTTATACTTATTATGTGCTAAATAATAACAGTTGCACGGGTCGATCGAAGGTTAAGCTACGCTTGTCGCGGTCGGTTCGTAGATGGGTGACCATCCATTACATATCGAGACCCTTCCGTGCTTCGGAAAGTACGTTAAGCCGTTGCTTTCGGCTGTCATTTGTAGATCTTTGAAAGTGGTTTCGGGTAGTCAGAAGCCTAACAACAAAAGTATGACAACTGGTCTTAACAAGGGGTATCGTATTACCCAGTAACTGGGTTGTGAAGGTCAGATTTGCAATCGCTCCATGTAAAATACTGGTATGCAGCTGCATCCGGTTAGACTGGAAGCCGACCCTAACATAGCTGGGAAAAGGCGAGGCAGATTAATTGGGGATGCCCTAAGCTAGACAGCGAAATTCAAATTTCTTATGTTTTTTTTTTAATTCACATGACAATGGTGCCGATTCTCTTGTCACAAATGCCTCTAAACTAGACTAAAAATCACCAAAATTTAGTTTAATCATGTCAAACGACGATTTCCCATTCTGAAATAGACTAACAAGTGACATAACTTAACTATTATAGTATATTTTAGTTTGACAACACTAATATGGTACTGAGATATTAGTTTAGTGAAAATGGCAGTTTTGTTATTCTGAACTTGACGTTTTTCACCTAAAGTTTAGATTTTCTAACTAAATCTGACTATTTTTAATCGCGACTAAAAACGTGTGGAATAAAATTGGCTGTCATGAACTTTAATTTCAAACCAACACCTCGACTTCAGATGCAAAAACAGTACTGAATCTTTTTTTTTTCTTTTGCTTATATCTCGAAAACGGTGTGTTCAATCGCAAAAATAATGAACATTTCAACTCCCTTTATAAAACTCTTAAACCGCTAACACTCTACATGTAGGTAATTTGTTTTCTTATTTTCCATACAAAAAGTGAAAAATTCCATATAAAACACGTCGAGGAGTCGTCGAATCTTTTTAGAGCCGGAGGCGCACAGGGTCCCTGTGCGCCTCCGGCTCTAAAAAGATTCACGTGGTTAGGTATCACGTGTGGAGTCGCGATTGTCAAATTCGATTTAGATGTGTCAAAATTATTTTTAAATTTAGAGAATTAATTTTGCAGAATAGCTTTGAGATTCTTATAGTCAAAAGTAAGGAATTTTAGTGATAGTTTAGTTAGTTTAGTTCGGTGTACAAGAGAATCGGCACCATTAGGTATTAGGTTGTATCTTGATCAAAATATGATTTGCGACCGTAACAAATATGTATTCATAGAATTGCAGTCATTAAAATCATAAATACAACTCTCTAAATTAGAATTGGCCTCAGATGTCATGATTTCATGTTTTTGAATAGGGTAATTTGAATAAGATTTTTTTTATTTCGCGGACTGCCCAGGCGCTTTCGCCTTTGCCTGACTTAGAAATAAGACCTAATAAGAAAAATATTTACTACCCCCTACTGTGTTACAAATGAGTCAAATATTTATCCGATCCAGACTGTCCCTTGCTGTCCTTCCCCAGCGACGCCCTAACTAGAGGTCCATACACCACAGGGGGTGCCCTTAGCGTGTAGTCACTTTGTTTTTATGTTTTAAGGCTGAAGGCCTTAATTTATTTAGGCAACCGCAGGCAAGCCCGGTTAAGTAGCTGACAACCTCCTAGGTTAACCTGCGAGATTGTAATTATTAAAAAAAAAATTGTCAAATACAAAAAGCTGAAATTGTACTCGAAAATGGAGCCAGTGTGGTAACTAAACCAATAAACATGATTAATTTTAAGGAAACACGACGTAAAATTAATTAGGGAAATGCCTTAATTACACTTAACACAGAGAGTCATCAAATTAAACGAACAGTCCTCAAATCTTATTTAATTAATTATGTCTCTCTCCAATTCAAATGAACCGGCTTTTAATAATTCTGTTTTCTCTCTGTATTGACACTGTTTGATAAAGAGACATAATTATTATAATTAAAATGTACTTGTTCGTGTATAAGGTTTTACTCAAGTCATGTATCTCTTGTGTGCCCACTAGCTGCGCAAGTCTCGATTCTGTGGGAATATCGGGATCAAAAGTATCCTATGTGTTAATCCAATTTATAAGCTATCTGTGTGCCAAATTTCATCCAAATTGGTCCAGCCATTTGAGCGTGAAGAAGAGACAAACATACACACTCACATACTTTCGCCTTTATAATGTTAGTGTGATTTGAATTATAAGATGTGCCTTTGAGTTTGAATTTGTGACAAAATATTTCAATATCAGACTACTTTGTTGATCTAGAGGTTGCAAGTGCAACTGCTGAGTGTGATGCCCTGGGTTCGATTCCCAGATCTGGCAAAGTATTATTTGGATTTTCCATTAGCAATTTTCCCAGTAGCTCTCCGGACTCTGGGTTTGTGCCCGATCGATGGCAGCTCGCCCCCTAATACATGGGACTTAAACATAACTGGCGAAATGTGGTTCTCTGCCAAACCTTTCGAGGAATTGAGTCGTGATTATAGTAGTAGGTCTTACACACATTTATTAAAAAACTTCATATGAATAATAAATAAATAATTTATTTCCAGAAGTAATGTACAAAGTAGGTATGCGCAGCATTTACAGCGTAGGACTTACACGTGACTTACAGTTTGATCAATGACCCAATACTTAGTGAAACCTGTGTTACATACACAAAAGATGGATGAAAGATATTATTATTTTACCTCTTCATTGCAGTTTGTTTATTTTACAAGTGTTATTTTGTTTGTTAATTTTGTTATTTCCCGTGTTTATAAACAATTTGTCCGGACATGGACTAGAAATATTCTAAATACTTATATGTAAACTATTTAAAAGTACAATTACACTCTAAGTTTGGGTCCAATACACTTCCCCGCTATGTAGCAGCCATTTTGTTTTTTTGTTGAAATATTCTCTATGCGAGTACAAAAAAATCATATCTCTCAAAGTTTTAGTTATACTGAGATAAAAATAGGCTTATTCGAAAGGCAATAATATTGTCTACCCTCTGCATTACAAAACTATGTACTCACTATTCCAAAACTTTTGAAAAAAAATTAGAAAGTCGAAAAAAAAAAAAACCGGTGGCACTCGGGGACTGCCACGGTAAAGCTATTGCATAGCATTTGTAACCTCCATACTTCCTATTAGGCAACGCTACACTTGGGATGATGACGGATGATGACAAAACAAAAATTACGTCATCATCCGTCATTTCATGGTAGGCGGACACCCCCCGTGTTAGGTTTTTTTCGTTACGGAATTTCTTGATTCGGTCGCCGCGCTCAAAGTCCGTGATAAAAGCTATGCAATAGCTTAAAAATATGCAATTCAACCAATAATTTGTTAATTAGGTACCACAAAAACGAGGAAGTGTATTGGACCCAAGCTTAGAGTATAATTGTACTTTAAAATAGTTTATATTTAAGTATTTAGAATACCGCTAGTCCATGTCGGGACACACTGTATAATACATGTTTTTTTTTAATTCGTTTTTCACATAACCAACTTACGTAGGTGTGTGTGTCACTTTTTAGTTTGTATATTGTTCTATTCAACGCCTTGGAAGTATATTCTGTAATTTTGTGCATGAAAATTTTAATAAATAAATGGTTCTAAAGAAACTGTTGTATTTCATTAGAAGTATTTAAATAATTACTAAGTATTACTACAGTCGTTATGACGTAATGTTGGTACTTCAGCTAAATTGTATCCATTAGTACTTAACCCACAGAAGGTACTTGTACACAAAAATGGACTTTTCTGGACTCGGTTATACTAATTGCTGTTTCGTTTGCGAAAAAGGTAAAGTACCTGTGTACGGTTAGCGGCGTAAGTAATTTACTTTTGAAATTAAAAATAAATATTACATTCAATATTTTGAAATACTGAAGTGAATTTTCACTGAGGCTTAGGAATGCTTTGAATTTAATACGTAAGTAGGTTAAGAACATTTAGTTAATTCTATTTATTTTTTATAACAGGTTATAATTTTGTCAGGACTAAGAATTACTTTGAAATCAAATGAATATTTTTTTGTACAAACTAAATTTTATTTTATTCATTCATTACCTATAACAATTTTATGAAAACTTTATTTCTTTATCATACATAACATCACGCTTTGTTTCCCCGAAGTGTTGGGCAGAGGTGTACCTTATAGTACACCCACATTTGGTCAGGTTATGTTTAAGTCCCATGTAAAAAGGTGCAAGCCTATTGCCATCAACTGGGCACAAATCCAAACTCCAGGCTACTATTAAATAACAAGTCTACTGAGAAATCTTCTATCTATAATACATATAATAAAGAGGTAAAATTATTAAGGGGTAATTATAAATTATTAAAGGGTATCGTATTACCTAGTTACAGATTGTACAGTGCCGATTAAAAGTCCATGAGCAATCTCACAAAGCAATAGACTGACGCTTCGGTTTGACTTACGACCTTCTTCTATAAGTTGTTACAATACTGTAGACACGCACATTACACACACACACTCACTTTGTCTGCAACCAATGACTAGTTCGATAATCATCATTCGTTTTTAGTTTCATTCGTCTTGTTCACATAAATATTAAAGTTTAGCAGGTAGACCACAAAAAACTAAGTAAATTATTTCGATTTCTGTGGGGTAGATGCAGTTTGTTACAAGTATTCAATTAATAGAACTTTGTTGGTTCGTGCCGTGATAATATTGGTGACGAGCATTTAGCGCAGTGTTGTGGTTATTATTATCAAAAAGCAGGCATAAAATATATTGAAGAGATCAGATCAGATCAGAGAATATTATTGCGCTGCGTAAAAGTGAAGTGAATATCTAATAAAACCGGACTAAGTGTGAGTGTTATCATTTATATATTTCATATTTTACTAAACATAAATCTTAATCAAGGGTATTGTTGATAGAACAGAGGTATTGCTGAGACAGAAGATGCCTTTAAAGTTTTAAATTCATTGTGAGGTTTAATTCGATTAGTGAATAATAAATAATTAGGTATTATGTGTAATAAAAACAATGATTTTCTTTGTTCTAGAGAAATACTGTGACGGTTAAGAGATATGAGGAAGGGGCTTATTATCGAGTAGCAGCGACGTCAAATGGTGAATGAAACAAATGGTTTCATACCAACGAGATATTTTGCTGAATTATTAAAAACACGTCATTATGAACCGTTCGCCGTGCACTCTGAAGGCTTGCATCACTGAAGACCAGCTAGAAAACCGTTTTTGACCTTAAAATATTGACCGTACCAACTTAATAAACAACAGATTCGTTATTGCATGAATTTATGGTAACTAATTTTTTAAGCACGTTTCAATAGGGTGTTTGTCGTATTTCTTGCAGATATACCGAAATTGTTTAATATTATTTTAGTAATAGTATTATTTTAGGATAAAAATTTGAGGTTTAGTTTCAATCTTCTTTTCGTAAAGAAAATGAATACTTAAGCTATAACCTCAATACCAACCAATATTTACTAAAGCCAAATAAAGTTTAAAATAATTAATATGAACAACTGCCTTTAACCTTAAAATCAACAATTTTGTCAGTAGATTTTTTTACATTATAAGTAGTCTAATATTCTTATTTATTGCTTAATTACTTAGACCATGATCAAAGCTTTATATTTATGGTGCAAAAAAATCCATTTAAAATTTAAAACATTTCAAAATTTAAATATGTCAAAATAATACAAATTGCTTCTAAGTTTCTAGACATCTATTTCACATATTATTCAGGTGAAGTAATGATAAATAATTGTAGCAGTTTGATAACTATACTTAAGTAAAATAAACATAACGAATAAATATTATTTATTTTTTATTATAACATATCACGCATTTTTTATTCTAAACCCTTTATTGCAATAACAACATTAATAAACAGGCAGGATATTTAAAAATATTATTATTGCAAACAAAAATAATAATATTTGCAAAAACAGCGCTGTGATTTACGAGATTAGAACCTGAGCCATCTTGAATCTAAGACCAACGCTTAACGCCTTCTGCTATCTGCACATATAATTTACTTTCGAATTTTAGCAATGCGATACACTGGCCAAGGTCACGCGTACGAGTATGATGCGTGCTAACAAAAGTTATGGAAATATAAGTGCGGCGCCCGCGAACCGTGACGATACGATAGTGTGTAGTGCGAAACTGCGTTCTCTGTGGTGTGTGTACGGCACTCACACCACAGACGTCTGACTGCTTACACATACAAATGTACGGACTATACCGCGTGTTCACAGCAATACGACTCTTAGCGTGCTCATGCACTTTTGAGCGCTTACTGTACAGTCCACGAAGACGCGCTCCACTCCACGATAACTGTACTGTAAGCTGTACTTTAGTACGAAGCGTAGCGGAGTGGGGCGCGTCTTCGTGAATTGCACTATCTATACTGGGTTGTGGAGGGCAGATAGGAGTCGCTTCATGTAAAATACTGGTATTCAGCTGCATCCGGTTAGATTGAAAGCCGACCCCAACATGGTTGGGAAAAAGCTTGGCAGATTTTTTTTTTTGTTTGTTTGTAAGTTTGTATGTAGTGGGTAATCTCCGGAACTACCAATTGTATTTGAAAAATTATTTTTGCATTGGATAGCCCAATTCTTGAGGAAGGCTAGTTCTAGAAAAAAAACTCAATGCGACTTTGCCTGACCCGGGAATCGAACCCAGGACCTCATGCTCATCAGTAGCGCTTGCGATCACTAGACCAACGAGGCAGTCGTAGTTTTTATCATAATTTTCAACAAAAAGAAGTTTTATTTGTCAAAACACTTTTAAAGTGAAACTTTTATTACAACGTCTCAAACTTTTTCGTCTGTGTGTTGCATGTCGCGTGACGGTCGGCCGCGGAGTAGAGATAAAGTGAAAGGCGCTCGTCAGAGCAGCCAAGGCCAATATGGCGGCGCCTATAGTTCGCTTAAAAGTTTCACTTTTACCGTGGTTTCATAAAACCACACAATCCTTTTTTTATATAAATAAAGATACTTTTCCTTTTAAAGCTGACTGTACTAAGCCATATTTACTAACCTTAACGTTACGCTCAAATGCCCTCATACATTTTATATAACCTCCAAATTACAAGGAACACAACTTCAGCGTCTTGCCCTATTGAAAAACTTCTTAAGTAAAAGTAAAAGTGAAACCTATCAGTAATTTTACTTTTACTAGAAAATGTTCTTAGGCATACAAATAAATTCGGTTAGAACCATAAAGACTTTGACCTAAAAGGACCTTTTTAGTAAAGTGATTGATGGCTGATTTTGAAAGGACTTAAATAATAATTACCGCGCTTTTTTTCTTCGTAAAAGCGTCGGTGTAGCGTTGGGGGTTATTTTATAATAGGGTGGATTATTTTTGAAGGACGCTATGGGTTTTACTTTCTTTGGAGGTACCTGTGCTGCTGTTGCTAATGGGGAGAAATAACGAAGTTTATTTTAATACTGGCAATAGTGGACCCGACCCTATGGTATCCATCCCCTTCAGCCGAATACGCAGGTGGCGACAGGAGTTCACCAACATGTGACAGTGTGTCATTTGCTCCTATTTTAATAACAAAATATTATATTTATTTTAAAATCGGCACACGGTTTGGGTCACACAGAAACACATTAAATCTCTATTTTATGGGCTGACAGTTCGACACGTTACCCTAATTAATAACAAAAGATCCCATTTCTTTAAAATTGTAAAACAATATTGAACCTCTTTCAAACCACTTTACATTTCTATTTTATGGGAAACAAGCCCAGATAATTCTAAGAACTGAAACCAAAAACAGGGATAAGCAACACACGGTTCTCAAAATACGGGCGAGAAAGCATGGTATTATTACATGAATATAATAAAAAGTAAGGTAAAGAAACCAACTAACGAATAGAAATTTAGAGTCATGCTTGAAATTTAAAACAACAACTTATTAGCTAGATTTAACCAAACTTTCAAAAGTAACTATCTATTATCCAATAACTGTAATTATATTATTGGATTAATTATATTATTATTCTAGCAGATAGCTAGAATAATAGCTGCTCTAATCAATTCTGTGCTAAAAACATAATTGAATGTTTATAATACAATTATATAAATATTGTTACTTTTGGCTATCCCGTCTCAAAAGGTTGGCAATCCCTGAACCAAAGCAGTGGACATTATTAGAGCCACATCTGGTGAGCATTAAGTTCACCCAGGCAATTCAAACGGACCCTTTTAAAACAATTGAGAAATTGCACAAAAAACATCCATAAGTCTATTCTGCAAAAGTGTGGGAAGATGGGCCAAACGTGGTGTTTTTAGGATTTTTAGGGGACCAGGGAATAAAGTCATGGCAGTTCGTTTTGAGTCGCGATAGGCTACTGACGTGATAGTCCAGGCTAGTTAAGTGAGGAGTCTTGGTGAGTACCAAGAGGTGATGTCTGTGGGCTATCTTAAGGGCCTCGAGGATTACTTATTAAGTCGATCGGGAATTTAAGACCACGTTAGGTAGCGGACGACGTAGTCTAAGCTAGAGTTAGTTTGAGGTGCGTCGGAGACGAGTCGTGATCGAGGAGGTGTCTGAGGCGAAGCTGGTACGTGTTGTATTTTGTGAGTTGTAACCTAATCCTCTCTAAGGAATTGGTAAGTGTCAACTTTAATTAACTATTAATGATCGTTTATTCCAGAATGGCGATATAACTCTTATTTAGTATAGTGGTTTATAATTAACGCTATATTCCCGTGTATTACGTGTCCATATCCTAATCCACCCCTTGGCAGGGTAGTCACTTGCTTTTGGTTATAGGGAAATGGCGAAAGCCTTCCACCATACTTGACACTGAGCACTAATGCTCCTGACCTTTGACGACTCTTGATCTTGAACTGACACACTACATTTGGAAGGCAGAACCATAAATACTCGCAGCTCAATTAAAGCTGAACTAGGCTTTAAAGCCAATGTGCAATTGCATTATAAAACAACCAAATGTTAGTGATGATATCTGTATCCAAAAAGGTCTCGCCACAGAATAGTTTGCGTGAGACTTGTTGCCGTACATTTCCGGGAGAGGGGTTAGGCTTCACCAAGTACCCCAAACTGAATTGGTAGACGTTCAATGAACGCTAGGGACCGTATCTCGATAAATAACCCGTCCGTTCTGTAGGACTATTACTAAATCGTCACTATTTATCGAGACACGCTATTGGGACGCTAAGCCGCTAAATGCCGCAAAGCATCCTCTAAATGGGGCAGATTAACGAAATGAGAAGTGACGAACCACCACTTCGGCGTTCACCAAGTTCGATCGTAATGTATTCTGCTAGAGACTGAGTCTACGGTGCGCTTGTGCTAGTTTTGTATTATCTTAGTAAAAAGGGGCTAGGCCGCCGTAAGGGTGTCTTTCACACAAGTACGCGATTAGAACTATCCGATACTTGCCTTCCTCAATAACAGATGAACTTCGCAGTACCCTGTCTTAGGATTGAGTAAGACATTTATTGAATGCTTAGGAAACGTGTTCCGTTAGAATCGTATTAGTTCCTCAGAGGTTCTATGCGTTAGGTCTAGCAGAACACGTACATTGAGACAAAACGTTGTAAAACGGTTCCCGGTCTCACTGAAGTGGGTACATTGTAAACAGACAAATTAACGTAGCTATAAATAGTGATTTGAAGCGCAAGCGTAACGATTCCTTTACCCCTTCACTTTATAAAGGTTACTTTACAGATATCGGTGCTCAACTGCGAGAGGGGAGACGCTGGTGTTTTATAATACTAAACATAATATTATATTATATACTTTTGCATACCCTCTTGTCTTCTTAGCTTCATATTATAATACTTATGTTTACTAACTGTGAATTCCCAATATTAACTTCACCTAGTATCCAATCCTTGTCCCTGAACTTTTTATAAGCCGGGACAAGGCAGTTTAGGGTAAGGGAATTCATTTCTTTCTTATATCGGTGGGAGGGTGACCAGTCTGGGACGAGCCCTACAGAACTGTGCGGAAAGGAGGGGCACTGTTCTTCCCCTAAGGGGGAACCGACTTAAACACTAATGTTAGCATAATTAGGAAAAACGAAAATTTTATCAGCCTAGGGTAATTTAGGTACAGTCACATGTGGTGCCGTGACCAGGATTCTCGTCATTAAATGTACTGATTCACTTCAGTACAACGAGAAAGAACTTATAGGTTACTACAATAAAAACACAACGTATTTTTAATGGTCCTATTATTAATTATTATAAACGGCGAGAGTATATAACGTTACAATAACTTATGTTAAATTAAGTTACAGTTTGATAATGGTGGTTGAATTCTTCAACTACAGGTAATGGGTTCAATTCCCGCAAAATTTGTTTATGAGTGCTTGGATTCCTCTGTCACGGCTTGTGGATTCAATTCCCGCACGAATAGTTCATGTAGGACATTGGTTCCGATGCTACTGATAGTGGGATCAATTCCCAGATGCACGGACGTATTTTTAAGTAAGTTATGGTATGGTTGTTGCTTGGGTTCATGTGCTACTGTAATAACGGGTTCGACTCCCTGCAAACGTGAGTATTGTATCTGACAGTTCGTGAATACGAAATGTGTTTGTGTGTTTGAGATTTATATGTGTGTGTGGAGAGAGCTTAGGTATAAAACACACCCCTATTTTATGGGTAAACGTAATATTATTAGTAAGTGAACCTACGAAGTGTATCTACGAAGTGTACCTACGAAGCGTGAAGCTTATAAATTGACAATTAATTTACCAAGAAGGTACATTAACTATCGTAATTAAAAGTAAACATAAATCTTTCCAACTCTTCAGTTGGTGGCGTATGTCATATAAATGAACAAATACTCGTGTGGCCTTATTTCAAATTCCAGGATATTTAAGTCTTCACTTCGCTGCGCCTACGCTATGTCTAAACCATTGGTTTATGAGAGCGTTTGGTTTAAAGTTTCCTCAAAATCAGCTGAGATCGGCTGACTTCAACAGCAGTGGCTGTAGCATGGCTCCTGTTACGAAGCTAAGTTTTACTTTTATTAGATACGTCAGTTACTCTTAGCTACGTGGTATGATTTTTGTTGTGTCATCTAATATTATAGGTTTATATGTTTTAAGGCTATGGTACTACAGTTATCAGTTCAAATATTCCAGAGAATGTTCTTGTAAACATGGTTATAATCTGAGGGGATAGTTAGTTAACTATCCACATAACATCTTACAGCATTGTGTGCTAATAAGCCAACAATTGTTTGGGCAATCTAGGATGCTTTTATTTTCTAATCAATATAACTTTCCAACTCTTATTAGATTTCAAAACGACTCTAACCTCTTAGAATCAGAGGGGGGCGACTAATTGGAATACAATCTAATATGTTCATGTGCGGACTATTTCAGCTATTCCTGGATATGAATGCGGGCAGCTGACTAAGCTGACTCAGCATCGAGGCGCATAAGGAAAGGCCTCTGTCCACCGGCAACTGCGATTAGCTGAGTTTAGAACGAGGGAGCACTGTAGGTAGTGTACCGCATTAACACAAATACTCTTAAAAGGGACCCTGGTATGTAAAACTACATTATAAGCATGCACAGGTTTTCTGAACTTAACTGAGGCGCGATAATGTTCATGTGTTTATCATGAAAAGAGTGTTTGCAAGAAGAATAATAGTTCGAATATTAAAGAGCAATTACATGTGTATCGATTGAAGATGCTTCTGCGAAACAGTATTAAATTCTAGCAGACCTTGCATCGTATTGTGATCTTATTGGATTCAAGTTCCAACTAGAATAATAATAATTATTTGATTAATTGATCATAACAAATAGGTCTATAACGCTTTTATGGAAAGGCAGAGCTTATCATATTGTGAAAGCTCATTCGCTGTACTGCGTCACGCGTCTGATTTTCAGAGGGGGGAATGTGACAGTGTGTCATTTGCTCCTATTTTAATAACAAAATATTATATTTATTTTAAAATCGGCACACGGTTTGGGTCACACAGAAACACATTAAATCTCTATTTTATGGGCTGACAGTTCGACACGTTACCCTAATTAATAACAAAAGATCCCATTTCTTTAAAATTGTAAAACAATATTGAACCTCTTTCAAACCACTTTACATTTCTATTTTATGGGAAACAAGCCCAGATAATTCTAAGAACTGAAACCAAAAACAGGGATAAGCAACACACGGTTCTCAAAATACGGGCGAGAAAGCATGGTATTATTACATGAATATAATAAAAAGTAAGGTAAAGAAACCAACTAACGAATAGAAATTTAGAGTCATGCTTGAAATTTAAAACAACAACTTATTAGCTAGATTTAACCAAACTTTCAAAAGTAACTATCTATTATCCAATAACTGTAATTATATTATTGGATTAATTATATTATTATTCTAGCAGATAGCTAGAATAATAGCTGCTCTAATCAATTCTGTGCTAAAAACATAATTGAATGTTTATAATACAATTATATAAATATTGTTACTTTTGGCTATCCCGTCTCAAAAGGTTGGCAATCCCTGAACCAAAGCAGTGGACATTATTAGAGCCACATCTGGTGAGCATTAAGTTCACCCAGGCAATTCAAACGGACCCTTTTAAAACAATTGAGAAATTGCACAAAAAACATCCATAAGTCTATTCTGCAAAAGTGTGGGAAGATGGGCCAAACGTGGTGTTTTTAGGATTTTTAGGGGACCAGGGAATAAAGTCATGGCAGTTCGTTTTGAGTCGCGATAGGCTACTGACGTGATAGTCCAGGCTAGTTAAGTGAGGAGTCTTGGTGAGTACCAAGAGGTGATGTCTGTGGGCTATCTTAAGGGCCTCGAGGATTACTTATTAAGTCGATCGGGAATTTAAGACCACGTTAGGTAGCGGACGACGTAGTCTAAGCTAGAGTTAGTTTGAGGTGCGTCGGAGACGAGTCGTGATCGAGGAGGTGTCTGAGGCGAAGCTGGTACGTGTTGTATTTTGTGAGTTGTAACCTAATCCTCTCTAAGGAATTGGTAAGTGTCAACTTTAATTAACTATTAATGATCGTTTATTCCAGAATGGCGATATAACTCTTATTTAGTATAGTGGTTTATAATTAACGCTATATTCCCGTGTATTACGTGTCCATATCCTAATCCACCCCTTGGCAGGGTAGTCACTTGCTTTTGGTTATAGGGAAATGGCGAAAGCCTTCCACCATACTTGACACTGAGCACTAATGCTCCTGACCTTTGACGACTCTTGATCTTGAACTGACACACTACATTTGGAAGGCAGAACCATAAATACTCGCAGCTCAATTAAAGCTGAACTAGGCTTTAAAGCCAATGTGCAATTGCATTATAAAACAACCAAATGTTAGTGATGATATCTGTATCCAAAAAGGTCTCGCCACAGAATAGTTTGCGTGAGACTTGTTGCCGTACATTTCCGGGAGAGGGGTTAGGCTTCACCAAGTACCCCAAACTGAATTGGTAGACGTTCAATGAACGCTAGGGACCGTATCTCGATAAATAACCCGTCCGTTCTGTAGGACTATTACTAAATCGTCACTATTTATCGAGACACGCTATTGGGACGCTAAGCCGCTAAATGCCGCAAAGCATCCTCTAAATGGGGCAGATTAACGAAATGAGAAGTGACGAACCACCACTTCGGCGTTCACCAAGTTCGATCGTAATGTATTCTGCTAGAGACTGAGTCTACGGTGCGCTTGTGCTAGTTTTGTATTATCTTAGTAAAAAGGGGCTAGGCCGCCGTAAGGGTGTCTTTCACACAAGTACGCGATTAGAACTATCCGATACTTGCCTTCCTCAATAACAGATGAACTTCGCAGTACCCTGTCTTAGGATTGAGTAAGACATTTATTGAATGCTTAGGAAACGTGTTCCGTTAGAATCGTATTAGTTCCTCAGAGGTTCTATGCGTTAGGTCTAGCAGAACACGTACATTGAGACAAAACGTTGTAAAACGGTTCCCGGTCTCACTGAAGTGGGTACATTGTAAACAGACAAATTAACGTAGCTATAAATAGTGATTTGAAGCGCAAGCGTAACGATTCCTTTACCCCTTCACTTTATAAAGGTTACTTTACAGATATCGGTGCTCAACTGCGAGAGGGGAGACGCTGGTGTTTTATAATACTAAACATAATATTATATTATATACTTTTGCATACCCTCTTGTCTTCTTAGCTTCATATTATAATACTTATGTTTACTAACTGTGAATTCCCAATATTAACTTCACCTAGTATCCAATCCTTGTCCCTGAACTTTTTATAAGCCGGGACAAGGCAGTTTAGGGTAAGGGAATTCATTTCTTTCTTATATCGGTGGGAGGGTGACCAGTCTGGGACGAGCCCTACAGAACTGTGCGGAAAGGAGGGGCACTGTTCTTCCCCTAAGGGGGAACCGACTTAAACACTAATGTTAGCATAATTAGGAAAAACGAAAATTTTATCAGCCTAGGGTAATTTAGGTACAGTCACAAACACACAAGCGGAGAACAGGTGGACCTCGACACCGGGCTGCAGACAGTCCAAGGAAGCTATGCCATCCTTGGATAGCAGACTAACCAGGCGTTTATTACGCCTGGACAGGAACGGCCTGCGTCTGGTGACGGGAACCATCACGGGACACTGCTCGCTAAACAAACACTTCCACACAATAGGCATAACAGACAGTCCTCTGTGCAGGGCGTGCATGAAGGCTGAGGAAACGTAGCGCACGTGCTCTTTGAATGCACAGGCGTCACCCAGATTAGGACAGAAACCCTCGGGTCACCCAGATCTTTCACTGATGTTCTGAATAGAGTTTTAATTAACTGCTGGAGGGAGGTAGGCTGGTTGGAATAACCACCAAACAGCCGCCATGGCCCACGCACAATGCGCACCTTACGGACTAAGTGTGGAAACCAAACCCTATATATAAAATAGAACATAAATATACTGACAATCATTATTTTGAAATCTGAAGTCCACTTCATTTGGACGGAAGAAAAAGACGCATAATAATATGTGAAAAAGAAAAAGAAAGAAAAAACGTTTATTTGCGGTAAATATGACGCAGAAAAGTATTGTTTAGAATATAAAATGAGATAAGGTTGGGGGAAGCATGCGTCACATCCACGCAAATCGGCTATCGCTCAGCATTATGCTACGACCCTATGCAAGACAGAGCCCCAGCGCTGGTTTTCAGCGACAGCCGGCGCCGACGTAATGACGTCAACCGGTGCAGCAAACAAATATGACGCTGTATAAGTGCAGCGTACTTAAAGAAAAATATATATATATTTTTAATATAGTGTGATGCAATATATACTAAATAAATGTAAAAAAAAAAGAAATGGACAAAAAAAAGAAATGGATTAGTGTACATGTCGCAATTCCGACCTCACCGCCGAGGTCCTTTGCGATCGCGACCGCGTCCCCGAGTAAATGATACTCCCCCCCGACCCTTGCTCGATAACGAGGAAAAAATAAATTCCCCGACTAATAATCATGATCAAAACTTTGATCCAACCCGTCCCATCCTTGATGTCCTCCCTCCGGTTGACGCCCTAAGCCGAGGTTCGTACCCCACAGGGGGTGCCCTTAGCGAGCGTTCACCTAGTTTTAATTAGCATAATAGAATAACCCCTGGCTGAAGGTTTTAAGTGTAGTAGCTTAAGGCACCCACAGGAAAGAGGAATCTCAGAGGTCAACTACGAGATGCAAAACCTAAAAAAAAAAAAGTATATGTCGCAGTAAGATGGTTATAGCTATATGAAAGCGGTTTATAACTATTTTACCAAGAATATAACTGTGATACGAGCACGTTCTTGTAATATAACTACATATAAGGGTGCTCCGACCAGATAGGTTAGGTAAAAACTGCGACCAACTACGCACGAGCCGGACGAGCGCTACGTAGTTATATTCGGCGGTGCTTGGGGGGCCTATGTCCAGCAGTGGACGTCTTTCGGCTGAAATAATGACCAATAAAACCTATCCAATCCAACAAACATAGGTACCTTTCATACAAAAAGGTAAAAGCTAACACGATTGTAACATCTCAACGGACCCCAACTCCGATTGAATTGTCCTCAAAGGAAGGTTACAGCTCGTTGAAAGTTGCGGTTACTTTTTATTTTAACCCAATCGGTTAAAGGACTGCCTCCCCAAGGATATAAGTTTGTTCTGTAACTATTTTCAAGAATATTTTTGATGTTGAGAATGTTCCTTTTTTATGTAAAAGCGTGAATATGTAATTAGGTACAGTTAAACCAAAAAAGGGAAGCGCTTCAGTAATCTTAATGTTTCCGAATTGGTACGAAAGCCGCAGAATAACCCTCTACGGAGGCAAAGCATTTAAGTTTAGTACTTTCACGCTTTGTATACCATTAGACTTCTGTAGAAACGCGTAACCATTGGTGCGTTCGTACGAAGTTTTTTTCTCTATCGGGTTATCTACTCCGGTTGCAGATCGTCATCTGTCACTCAAAAGCTTTGAAATATTTTTTAGTATTGTTAAGAGTTAATCTATTAGTCGGCCAGAAGGTGCTTAAGCCTCAAATTCTTCAAGTAGCAATAGGTTATATTATTTTGTATTTTATTATTTTCTGTATTACTTAAGTCATATAATTGCTAACCAAGTATTTATATTGCTTCTCTAATTAAAGTGGTGTATTTTTTAGGGTTCCGTACCTCAAAAGGAAAAAACGGAACCCTTATAGGATCACTCGTGTGTCTGTCTGTCTGTCTGTCTGTCTGTCTGTCTGTCTGTCTGTCTGTCCGTCTGTCACAGCCAATTTACTCCGAATCTAATGGACCGATTAAGTTGAAATTTGGTACACATATGTATTTCTGTGACCCAAACACGAATGAGTAACGTAAATAAATTAATTTTGAATATGGGGGTCACTTTTGGGGCGCAAACAAGAAAATTTAAAAAAAAGTTTTGCTAACAGTACCGTGTGACATATCAAATGAAAGGGCTTGTTACGAGAATCTCAAATATATTTTTTATATAATTTTAAAATAAATACTTTTAAAGATATTGAATAAATTCAATGAAAATTGACCATTCCCCCCCCCTTATCTCCGAAACTACTGGACCGAAAAATTTGAAAAAAATACAGAGTATGGCTCTTTACTCATAGATTACAGGAAAACCTATAAGAAGTCTATGATCTTAAAATAACATGGTAAATCTCTCAATATTGTGCGTAAAAACTTACATTTCGTCGCTCGGCATCCAATAGGCCCATCTCTCTAGCTACTATAATATCATAATATCAAAAGTGTTTGACCGTCTACTTAATACACAAATAAATAAAACTGTAAGTGTTCATGACAACCAATTCGGGTTTCGGCGTGGTTTGTCAACAGAAAGTGCAGTATTGTGCATTAAGCATTCTATCACATATACGCTAGCTTCCTAGATTTATTCAAGGCTTCTGATCTGGTTGCTTATGACGTATTGTGGAGAAAGATGGAGAAGGATAGGTTGCCTACGGTGCTTATAAACATTTTTAAATTGTGGTATAGTAACCAGATTATAGTATAGTATACGAAGGGCTGGAACTTTTTCCAAGCCATACAGGTTGGAATGCGGGGTGAGGCAGGATTGGCGAGCTCAGCAGCACCAGAGTGGGTTACTATTTAGATGGTATTTGTATAAATAATATTAGCTATGCAGATGATATGGTGCTTCTGAGCGCGTCAATCTGTGGTCTCAGAAAGTAATTGGTCGCCAAATGTGAGCAGTATGCCAAAACACATGGTTTGATGTATAACTCCAATATGTCGGAGATCATGGTTTTTGAGGCTGGGGGTAGACCGGGTTATGTACCACCTGTATTACTCAATGGGACTCCACTACAAAGAGTATTTACGTTTAAATATCTTGGTCATATATTGACCCCTGACCTTAATGACGGACTCGATATTGAGCGGGAACGAAGAGCGTTGTCGGTAAGGGCAAACATGCTGGCTCGCAGGTTTGTACGCTAATCACTTAAAAAGTCAAAATTACTCTGTTTCGAGCTTATTGTACAACGTTTTACACGTGCAGCCTGTGGGCTAGATATACCCAAAGGTCGTTCAACGCCCTTCGTGTCCAATACAACAACGCTTTCAGGGTATTGGTGGGGCTGCCCCGTTTTTGTAGCGCATCGGGAATGTTCGCGGACGCACATATTAATTGATTTTACGCAAATGAGGTGTACATCCCTGGTGCGCAGAGTACGGGCCAGCTCCAACAATGTCCTAAAAAGATTGCTAGCAGGCTGGATTGCATGTACATCAATCACTGCAGTGCCATCTCCCATGGGGTGAATTAAATTTAAACTAGATTACGTGGGGCACTCAGAAAGTTTTGTGATACTAGAAAAAAATATACTACAGGTTGTAATTTTTTTTATTATATCTTTTCAAAGAACTCTCCATTGGCGTTTATACACAGTTTTATACGTCTAAACCAATTTTTATAACACGTCTTTCAGTCCGCATCAGACACCTCTCCAATCTCCTTCTCAAATGCAGCCAGTGCATCTTCAGGTGATGAAAACTGTTTTCCTTTGAGTTGATTTATTTTGGGGAACAAGAAAAAGTCGCACGGAGCTTAATCAGGACTGTAAAGAGGATGATCGGAGTGCTGTCCAGAAAGTCCTTTGTTTTGAGCGCCGAGTGAGCCAGCGCGTTGTCGTGGTGAAGCAGTAGCCCACGGAGGCCAGTGTTCGGTCGCTTGCTGCTTGCAGTAGTAAAAACTTCTGGCAAACATTTGGTAACATACCATTCAGCATTGATGCTCCTTTGATCTCGTCAGGGTACTGATACCAGATAACCCTGCAAAGAAAAAAAACTTGCGATCAAAATTTTGCCTGCACTTCTGGCTCGCTTCACTTTGGTAGGCGATGGTTCATTTTGAAACAGCCACACGGTTTACTGACGCTTAATTTCTGGATCATATTGATAAATCCAAGATGCATCACCTGTAATGATATCTTAAACGCGCCGAGACGAGCCTGCTACAAATTTTGCTATCATGTCTCGGCACCATTCTACCCATACCTCCTTCTGAGCCTGCGTTAGATTTTGCGGTACCAGCGTGAAACTATCTTCCATAACCGAAGATGCCTGTGTAGAATTTCATGCACACTTCCCGATCCAATCGGCAGTATATGCTGAACCTCTTCATATGTAATTTGCCTATTCTCTTGAATTAAATTTTTCACAGCCAGCACGTTTTGTTATGTAACAACCGTCATAGGGCGGCCACTTCTTTCTTTGTCCGCCTAAATTACTCGACCACACATAAATTCATTAAACCAGCGGAAAACAGTCGCTTTAGAAGGGCTTTTTTCTATGAACACCATTTGAAGTCTTTCAAACGATTCTTCTGGTTTTAGTCGACATTTGAAATCGTACAAAATCATCGCACGAAAATGTTCTCGTTGTAAATCCAGTTTTCAGTAAGACAGAGTATTTTGATTTTGCTCGTAAAAAAATGTGGAGGGAATTTCGAATTTGGAATGATATGTTTTTTTTGTAATAAATAGTCATAGTTTTAATTGACATCAAAACTAGCCAGTATCCTATAGACAAAAACTGTTAGTCGCAAAACTTTCTGAGTGACCTGGTAAAATAAGCTAACATAGTTCATAAGTTTACTAACACAATGAGTCCTTGTTACTTGAATAAAGAAAAATATCTGGATTTCCATTTCTTTTTGAACGACTTTATCTTTAAATGAAACCTAGCTGGATCGATTTATCACTCCCGAAACCCCCTGCATACTAAATTTAATAAAAATTCTTGGAGCCGTTTCCGAGATTCAGATTATATATAGGTACATAAATACAAAAATTGCTCGTTTAAAGGTATTAGATTTAGATTATTATAACCGCGAATGTGAAATTTTTAACGAAAATCAGATTTTTGTTTTATTTCATTCTACACGTTGAAATAAGTGATCCTGCAATTTAAAAAAAAAACGTAAAAAATGTCACATTCGCGGTATTGGATGCCGAGCGACGATTTGCAGTTGGGATGTATGGGAGAACATGTTTTTCAACTACAATGTTAAGTTTGTCCTTGGGATAAATAAATTCATCTCAATTACGGAACCCTTCATTGTGCGTAGTCCGACACGCACTTGGCCGGTTTTTTGTTTATATGCTCACACCGTTCATTTTATTAATAAATGTCAATACGCAGATTTGCAAAGTGCACAACTGAAGTGAAGGCTACACTATTTACAGCGTATTGTCAGTCGTTTTATACATGCAGTCTGTGGGTTTTTCACGCCATCATGAGCAAGCGTTGCGCTTCCATTATGCGTAGGGTACGCGCCAGCCCCAATAGCATCCTGAAAACTATAGCTGATAGGTGGGACAGCCCCATACTGGGACATTGGATACGCCTACATGCCACTGTGGCGTATTAATGTATAGTTTGTATTGTTTTTTTTTTTTTGTAGATGTAAGTACTAACACTAGTTTCTAAGTCGTGTGTATACTAACCAAATTGACATTTGTGGGTCTGAAATAAAATATTTAATTTAATTTATACGTGAGGATTTGTGTATTGGTGAATATGGTCTCCTTTTTTGTCTGTTTTTACTAGCTGGTACTAAATAAATAAATAATATTGTAATTATGGCAATACACATCAATGGTTGTGATAGCTCTATACTAGGTCTCTCAATCGCGCGGTTAAATTTCCGAAGATACACGATGATTCCCGAAGCGCATACTTATTTTGGGATATCTGTAGTGTTGTGAGCCTTGTTATCCCTATTTGGTACGGACTTTGTATGTTACTATTCTGAATCGAATAAAACCTATTCTGACAATTTTCTTAGGAGTGGTAAGTACTTTCATTAATTAACTAGCCTCAATAAAACTTTACCTTTGCCTTTAACACTAGTGAATCGAATTCAGAAATTCAGAGATCGATACTAACGAAATAACAATCTCCAGCTGAAATTAGTTACAAATACCAACGCATCATGTTAGGCTACGCTTGCCACGGTCGGTCCGTCGACGGGTGACCATCTTTACATACCGAGACCCCTCCGTGCCTCGGAAAGCACGTTAATCTGTTGGTCCCGGCTGTCATTCTTGGATCTTTGACAGTCTTTACGGGTCGTCAGAAGCCCGAAAGTCTTACTAAGGGGTATCGTATTACCCAGTTACTGGGTTTTGGAGGTCAGATAGGCAGTCGCTCATGTAAAATACTGGTATTCAGCTGAATCCGTTTAGAATGGAAGCCGACCCCAATATAGTTGGGAAAAGGCTAGAATCAGGAATATTGATAAAACTCATCGAGTGATCTCTAAGAAATTATAATTGTAACCACAATTAGTAGGTAGATCATAATGTAATATACCGGTGGTGTGGTGGGTGGCTACCCCCATGGGAAGCAGGTGTGAATTTATTTATGAATAAATTAATGTAGACTGTGTGTTCTCTACCTAACCCAATTTTATATGAACACTTCAACAATAGGTACCTATTATTGCTCAGTTACTTTTCCAACATCAAAAAGAAACCCCAAGAGCCTTCGTTATACAAATAACAAAAAAAACCTCAAAAATAACGAGCACTCCAAGAAAAAAAATGTTTCACCCAAAGTTCGAAGTACTCTTGAAGACGCGATAAGAAGAATTCCACGTTAATGATATTTCGAAGCACTCCCGTGTTTTATTTAAACAAATCAGCTATTCCTTACATTTCGACGAGCATGTAGGGAACAGTTGATTTTTTTTTCGCGAATTCAGGTTTGGTCCCATAGTGAAAGTTGTTAATAATGATAAGTTCAATGATCTCATTAGAGGATGCCCATGAATTCAATTTCACATTTTAAATTTTAACATAAAAGAAGGTACGGAATCGATGCATGTTAACAGCCGCACAAGGGAATGCCGAGGTCCGTCCAAAGGTGACCATCTATTGTATGTCAAACTCAAACTCAAAAACTCGAAGCATTTCAAAATTAAAGCATTTATTTCAGTTAAACCATTTACAGGCACTTTTGAATTGTCAAAGAATCGGTCAGTCAGAAATATGAAACTAGTTGCTCATTCCAAAGCGTGGTGGCTAGGTACCTATGGAGAAGAACGGCCAAGAAACTCCACGGACACTCTTTTAAATAAAAAATCGTTACAAAATATTGGTTACATCATTCAAGTTGAAATTATAAATGTGAAAACAATGTAGAGAGACGTCATATTGAGACCCCTCCATACCTGTCATTTGTAGCTCTTTGGCAGTCGTTACGGGTAGTCAAAAGCCTAAAAGTTGGACGACCAGTCTTACCAAAAGGTTTCGTGTTAACTAATTTGTGGATATCAGATAGGCAGTCGCTCCATATAAAGCACCTACTGATATTCAGCTGCATCCGGTTTAACTGGAAGTCGACCTCAACATATGGGAAATGGATAAGCAGATGGTGAAAAGCTTGAGGAAGATCCTCTTTCCATGAATAAAATTCTACTGAATGCTAACGGAAAATATGTGAGTATTTCTGCAAGGAACGGAAATCTAGTCGAGTCTGTTTTCTTTTTACAATACGGTACTATTTTACGTTGTAAATAATTTGCATGCTATTAAAAATCCAACTTTATTTTCCGTAACTTTATTTAAAGGAGTGTCAGTGGAGTTTCTTGGCCGTTCTTCTCCATAGGTACCTAGCCACCACGCTTTGGAATGAGCAACTAGTTTCATATTTCTGACTGACCGATTCCTTGACAATTCAAAAGTGCCTGTAAATGGTTTAACTGAAATAAATGCTTTAATTTTGAAATGCTTCGAGTTTCTTGCCCTTTCTTCGCTATAGGGATCTATAAAGCTTTGGAACAGGTGAGTAGCTTCAACTATTTGACTCACTGACCGACTCCTTGACAGTTAAAAAGTGCCAGTAGATGGTTTAATTGAAATAAATGCATAATTGAATTGACTTTGACGTGACTTCTGTACTATATTACATGCCATTAGAATACTTACAGTGTCGTGTAGTCGACCTACTAAATATTTACCGGGAACTACAGGAAGCATTTATGACGTAACACGTTGGTCATAACATTCAATATGAAAACCTGTTTCACCTTACGAAACAAACTTTAAGAACACTGTATGAGTCAACCTAACACATAATATCATAAAAGTATATGAGCTTCAAGTTTCCACTTTCAACTTTGGTTACGTAAATATCTTAGATAAGAGACATCGTCATGATGTATGGTTCACAAAAGAGTTTGGCGTGCAGGTAGGAAACAAAAATATTATGTGGGGGAAAATATGGATTTTTATGACCGTGAGTGAGTACGTAAAATACACACATAGTTAAAAATGAGTTGTGGCTGCCGACAAACTTATTTAATTTGTTGACTGTACTTACAGGGTTAGCCCACGTACGCACTGGATTTTCAACTCTCGGTGTTAAGCCGAGTGTTGAGAATTCAACGAAGTGCATCCCAGCGCGTCGAAAAAACACACTGTTGGATTTTCAACTCTCGACTCTAAGCAGAGCGTTGAAAATCCAGTGTGCGAAAAATCTTGCCACGAGGGCTTACCCATATTCTGAATCAGTTTTCACCCATATAATATTCATTCTTATGTTCGTGAAAAGTAAGTAAGAAGGAATGTATAGCTACTTCCTGAATAAGACCATTGTTTTGTGTCCATTTTCAGAATAAAAGTTAGTGGGTATGTAAATAGATTTTTGAAAAGTCTTCGGTCGTGCTGGGCCAGACAAAACGATGAAACACGCGAGTTGTTTCGCTTTTGACAAAACCAAGTGAGCATGAAATCGTGAAAAGTTTAAGTAGGTACTCTCAACGTGAAACACTAGTTGCAAACAAAATCTCGCAGAGAACAGCTCCTTAGTTTTTCCAATTGAATAATTTGAGAACACCGAAGTATTGTGTGTGTCTGATAAATAATTAATTCATTGCATTTGAATTATAGTGGTCTTTAAGCTTGTTAAAGTATTTAAGACGCTGACAACAGCTAAACCGCAGTCACTGTCGGACTGCATAGAAAAGAAAGAGAAGCGCGATGACACACGCTTGTAATTTATTTCAAAATATGAAGCAATACATAAAAATGAGTTGAGTAATCCTAATATTATAAATGTGAAAGTGAGTTTGTTTGTTACGCTTTCACGCTAAAACGGCTGAACGGATTTGGATGAAATGGTACATGGGTAGACCATGACTTGGAAAAGGATAAAAGATACCTTTTATCTCGATATTCCCACGGGATCAAAACTTATGCGAGTAAAACCGCGGGACGCAGCTAGTCGGAAATAAAAACAACCAAGTTCTGCATTCAAATAAGACGTTCTTGTTATTAATTAAAATACCAACGTACGTTGATATCTATACAGATATTTTCGATTAGAACTTAAGGTAAAAGGTTATTTTACCGTTAATTTATATCGAGATTTTTTTTGAAAACGTATTTTGGTAACAACCAAATTCTGGGAAATATGTTCAAGTTTAACATATATTTTTTCCGCTACCACAAACTATATTAGATATGGCAATTTTTTGTTTAAATCAATCGTACTTTTACTATTTGCTTATTGTCAGCGCCTTAAGCGTTTTTGCAACAAAGTGGTTGGAAAACTTTGACGTATTTATAAATCGGATAGACTAGTAAGTTTAGATAAAAACACACTATTTCAATTTCAAAACTATTTGTCTGAACTGATAACATTCCTTTTGAATTCTAAAACGATCATCAAATTACTATTTTGGCTTCACCAATGTCCCACTTTTCAATAAAACCCAAATACCATAAAAGATAGTCTAGTGGTCGCAAGCGCTACTGCTGAGCATGAGGTCCTGGGTTCGATTCCCGGGTCGGGCAAAGTGTTATTGGGTTTTTCTATCTGGAATTTCTCAGTAGCAGCCCGGAGTCTGGATTTGTGCCCGGTTGATGGCAATTGGCTCGCCCCCTATTACATGGGACTTAAACATAACTGGCGAAATGTGGGTGTAGGTACCTACTAGAGGTATACCTCTGCCCAACCCTTCGGGGAAACAAGGCGTGATGTTATGTTATGTTATCATCAATAAAACAAGTTAATCACACCCATTTCTATCTCCCCAGGTAATTGGGAGCTCGGCTGGATTCTCTGCGACATCTGGATCAGTCTGGACATTCTCCTCTGCACTGCCTCCATCCTGTCCTTATGTGCCATCAGCGTCGACCGCTACTTGGCAGTCACCAGGCCTCTAACGTACTCCAGAAGAAGAAGATCCAAGAAGCTTGCCTTGACCATGATCTTCTTCGTCTGGATCGCTGCAGGGACGATTACTTGTCCTCCTATGTTTGGTTGGTAAGTATTGAAATCTTCTTTTTATTTTTAAATCCTTTTTGTGAAGCCTGTTCTTCTTCCTTCTGTGGTTGTGTATTTTGTTTAATTCTAAAATCCATACCATTATTTTTTTGAACTAAATTTGGAAGCAATATCAATATGTTTGTTAAAATTGTCAATATTAGATAAGATAATTCTTTATTGACATAATAGGTTACGGAAACTTGTTTGAAGCCTCTGACTCCTGAACTAGGTGTAACTGTATGTCAGGAGTCAGGAGATAAATATCGTAAAATTATATCAGAAAGTTATTGTCTTCTATAGTAACAAGTTAACCTTTGGCTCATGGTTTTATCACACTTTTGCCTGTTTAATGTTCTTTATTCATATACTTTTCTCTTTTCTGTCAGCGGGCTGTATCATCATCTCATGAATCGTAATAAGTAGACAGTTGAAATTTTCACAGATTGTGTATTTCTAAAAATGAATGGGGATCCTCATAAAAGAAACGTGTTTTATTCGGAGTTTTCTGCTAAATATTGTACAGGGTGGAACCGTTCGTGTGCGAGTCCGATTTGCACTTGGCCGGTTTTTTTTATTGTTTTTTTTTATGATTTTCTTCCTTGTCCCATTGATGAAAATACAAACAAAAAAATTGCACATCATCTAGTGTAAGTTGTAAGACTCAACGGCGTGGAAACATTTGTGTTCCTCTATGTGTGCAAGTTGCATCATCTGTTGCTAAGTCAGTATTTGGGCGAAATGGGTACTAGCAAAGTATCACTAGGTACCTATTTTATATTTCTGTGCTTCAACTATCTAGATACTGTTGCTAAGTCAGTATTTAGGCCAAGAACTAGCAAATGCGTCACACCAACTTAGTGGAAGCACGAAACCAGAAACAAATTAGAATTTCACATTCTGTTATTAAAATGAAGGGAACATTTATCAACATAACAGGGGAAATTTGGGTGTACTATATGTACACCTCTGTTTGACCCTTCGAGAATTACAGGCGTCAAAAATCAATCTGCCTAGCCTTTTCCCAACTATGTTGGGGTCGGTTTCCAGTCTAACAGGATGCAGCTGAATACCAGCGACTGCCTATCTGACCTCCACAACCCAGTAACTGGGTAATACGATATCCCTTGGTAAGACTGGTTGTCAGACTCTCGGGCTTCTGTCGACTCGTAACGACTGTCAAAGATCCACGAATGACAGCCGGGACCAACGAGAATTACAGGCGTGATGTTATTTTATGTAATTAAGATTATTTTTACCGTCGAATTGAAATCCTACAAGAAAACTGTGCGTAAACAAGATCAATTTAATACAAAAAATGTAGATTCAATTAAATTATTCCAAATTCCATTAGACATTTCGTGACCGTCACTGAAATCTCCTTAAGTATTTAGATTTCTGAGGGCCGGAAATATTAAATTTTATCTTACAATCTCCCTATTTAATTCACAAAAATATTTACCAAATCTGGCTACCGACTAGGGTGATTACCATAACATTAAGTTTGGTAGCCAAAATGGGAAAACACTCCGGAATATTACGAAAACAGAATGGCACATTCCGCTTATAGGTTCTAAAGCAGCGACCTTATTCGAATTGGCACCGTTGCTGTACATAAACAAATGAACGAGAATGGTAATAACAGAACTGTAGGAATAGAATACAAGAAACAGGAAGTTTGGAAGTAAATGTTGAAACTTGTAGTGAGAACTTTTTCAAACTCAAACTCAAAGCATTTATTTCAATTAAACCATTTACAGGCACTTTTGAATTGTCAAAGAATCGGTCAGTTAGTCAGAAAGTTGAAGCTAGTTGCCCATTCCAAAACGTAGATCTCTATGGAGAAGAACGGGCAAGAAACTACAAAGCCACTCTTTTGAATATAGATATTACAAAATTCTGGGTACATTATTCTTGTTGCTTCTATATGTGAGAACAATGAAAAATAATTAAAACCGTTGAAAATATATGATTAAAAATAAGCCCTGGCAGATAAGAGATAACCAGTCTCAACTGACGGCGCCCGTTCACGAACATGACGCGTGGATCAGCACCATCCAGCTCAACCATTTTGTAGGGAACCGAATGATCCAACACACTCGCCACCATCAGCGAGACATTTAAGTGAACTTGACATTCTCTCAACTGCCATGCTCTTTCAAGTCAACATACCTCGTACTACCAGTATAAAACCCACAATGCACCAGTAATGTTTAACTAACGATTTAGGGCCTTAAACACAACGATTTGAATCTTTAGATTCGCCCTACTGCGTCGAAAGATGGTGGCGTTTCTGTTTTGTTTTGTTTTTAAAATTTCTGATACCCACTATGACGCAGTGATTTGACTTTATTGTGTATATGGAAACGCTATTATTATTATGAGGTGGTATTACTAACGAGGTGAAAATAACACTTTTTAAAGCGTTCTATCAGTCGTTCGAGTGGCCTGTGGGTGAAATATACGCAGCAAATCTACAGAGCCCTGCGCACCCGGTATGATAACGCTTTTAGGATCCTATTGGGGCTGCCGTGGCGCTGCAGCGCATCTGCTTTGTTTGCTGAAGCGCGCACGGATGGCTGTTAAGCCATCATGCGCAAGTAAGCAAACTCCTTGCTCCACCATCTACGAAGCAGCAGGAACAGCATCCTAAATACGACTGCTGCCCGTTTTGACTGTCCTTTCCAAAAATCTGTGGATAAGGACAGCCATAGGCATCAGTTAGGTATTAATTCTGTTATTAGCACACTAACATTTTATGATTTTATCTTTTTGTTGTGACAATGTGATTATGTATGTAACCTATTATGGAGTTTTCTCTGAAATAAATAAATAACAATAATGAAATAATATGTGAGATCACTCTTCTCATTATGGACACTTTTTCGCACGACTAAGTAAGGTGAGGACGAATCTAACGATTTAAATTTTTCTGTTTAAGTACCTAAGCAACACAGTGCAGTACTTGAAATTCTAGGATAACCATGGAACTGTTATATCTAATAGAATATAAGAAATAGGTTAGCAAGTAAATATAGACCTTTGGTATGATGAGAATTAATTAAGTAACAAATAATTATGTAAGAGAATATTATACTCGTTGGTGTATTAAAGTCTTTAATAATGGAATATATTATGAAATTCGAGATTAGCAAGTAAACATGGGATTCTAATAAGTGCAGAAGATGATAATAATGATGTCAGGAAAAATTAAGATCAACAAATGTTAGTATAAAATACAATAATTTCAATGTCAGGAAGTAAATGTGAAGTCTAGTTATGAGAACTCAACTAAGTATAAACTATGACAGAAAAATTATCAAAATAATTAATTATATTATTTAGCAATGTGGAATTTTAAAGACAAAAGGGTGCTTTTAAAATGTTGCATAAAAACTGTCTTTAGATTTGGTTACCTGAAAACTAGGTTAATAAAAAAAACCGGCCAAGTGCGTGTCGGACTACGCACAATGAAGGGTTCCGTAATTGAGATGAATTTATTTATCCCAAGGACAAACTTAACATTGTAGTTGAAAAACATGTTCTCCCATACATCCCAACTGCAAATCGTCGCTCGGCATCCAATACCGCGAATGTGACATTTTTTACGTTTTTTTTTTAAATTGCAGGATCACTTATTTCAACGTGTAGAATGAAATAAAACAAAAATCTGATTTTCGTTAAAAATTTCACATTCGCGGTTATAATAATCTAAATCTAATACCTTTAAACGAGCAATTTTTGTATTTATGTACCTATATATAATCTGAATCTCGGAAACGGCTCCAAGAATTTTTATTAAATTTAGTATGCAGGGGGTTTCGGGAGTGATAAATCGATCCAGCTAGGTTTCATTTAAAGATAAAGTCGTTCAAAAAGAAATGGAAATCCAGATATTTTTCTTTATTCAAGTAACAAGGACTCATTGTGTTAGTAAACTTATGAACTATGTTAGCTTATTTTACCAGGTCACTCAGAAAGTTTTGCGACTAACAGTTTTTGTCTATAGGATACTGGCTAGTTTTGATGTCAATTAAAACTATGACTATTTATTACAAAAAAAACATATCATTCCAAATTCGAAATTCCCTCCACATTTTTTTACGAGCAAAATCAAAATACTCTGTCTTACTGAAAACTGGATTTACAACGAGAACATTTTCGTGCGATGATTTTGTACGATTTCAAATGTCGACTAAAACCAGAAGAATCGTTTGAAAGACTTCAAATGGTGTTCATAGAAAAAAGCCCTTCTAAAGCGACTGTTTTCCGCTGGTTTAATGAATTTATGTGTGGTCGAGTAATTTAGGCGGACAAAGAAAGAAGTGGCCGCCCTATGACGGTTGTTACATAACAAAACGTGCTGGCTGTGAAAAATTTAATTCAAGAGAATAGGCAAATTACATATGAAGAGGTTCAGCATATACTGCCGATTGGATCGGGAAGTGTGCATGAAATTCTACACAGGCATCTTCGGTTATGGAAGATAGTTTCACGCTGGTACCGCAAAATCTAACGCAGGCTCAGAAGGAGGTATGGGTAGAATGGTGCCGAGACATGATAGCAAAATTTGTAGCAGGCTCGTCTCGGCGCGTTTAAGATATCATTACAGGTGATGAATCTTGGATTTATCAATATGATCCAGAAATTAAGCGTCAGTAAACCGTGTGGCTGTTTCAAAATGAACCATCGCCTACCAAAGTGAAGCGAGCCAGAAGTGCAGGCAAAATTTTGATCGCAAGTTTTTTTTCTTTGCAGGGTTATCTGGTATCAGTACCCTGACGAGATCAAAGGAGCATCAATGCTGAATGGTATGTTACCAAATGTTTGCCAGAAGTTTTTACTACTGCAAGCAGCAAGCGACCGAACACTGGCCTCCGTGGGCTACTGCTTCACCACGACAACGCGCTGGCTCACTCGGCGCTCAAAACAAAGGACTTTCTGGACAGCACTCCGATCATCCTCTTTACAGTCCTGATTAAGCTCCGTGCGACTTTTTCTTGTTCCCCAAAATAAATCAACTCAAAGGAAAACAGTTTTCATCACCTGAAGATGCACTGGCTGCATTTGAGAAGGAGATTGGAGAGGTGTCTGATGCGGACTGAAAGACGTGTTATAAAAATTGGTTTAGACGTATAAAACTGTGTATAAACGCCAATGGAGAGTTCTTTGAAAAGATATAATAAAAAAAATTACAACCTGTAGTATATTTTTTTCTAGTATCACAAAACTTTCTGAGTGCCCCACGTAATCTAGTTTAAATTTAATTCACCCCATGGGAGATGGCACTGCAGTGATTGATGTACATGCAATCCAGCCTGCTAGCAATCTTTTTAGGACATTGTTGGAGCTGGCCCGTACTCTGCGCACCAGGGATGTACACCTCATTTGCGTAAAATCAATTAATATGTGCGTCCGCGAACATTCCCGATGCGCTACAAAAACGGGGCAGCCCCACCAATACCCTGAAAGCGTTGTTGTATTGGACACGAAGGGCGTTGAACGACCTTTGGGTATATCTAGCCCACAGGCTGCACGTGTAAAACGTTGTACAATAAGCTCGAAACAGAGTAATTTTGACTTTTTAAGTGATTAGCGTACAAACCTGCGAGCCAGCATGTTTGCCCTTACCGACAACGCTCTTCGTTCCCGCTCAATATCGAGTCCGTCATTAAGGTCAGGGGTCAATATATGACCAAGATATTTAAACGTAAATACTCTTTGTAGTGGAGTCCCATTGAGTAATACAGGTGGTACATAACCCGGTCTACCCCCAGCCTCAAAAACCATGATCTCCGACATATTGGAGTTATACATCAAACCATGTGTTTTGGCATACTGCTCACATTTGGCGACCAATTACTTTCTGAGACCACAGATTGACGCGCTCAGAAGCACCATATCATCTGCATAGCTAATATTATTTATACAAATACCATCTAAATAGTAACCCACTCTGGTGCTGCTGAGCTCGCCAATCCTGCCTCACCCCGCATTCCAACCTGTATGGCTTGGAAAAAGTTCCAGCCCTTCGTATACTATACTATAATCTGGTTACTATACCACAATTTAAAAATGTTTATAAGCACCGTAGGCAACCTATCCTTCTCCATCTTTCTCCACAATACGTCATAAGCAACCAGATCAGAAGCCTTGAATAAATCTAGGAAGCTAGCGTATATGTGATAGAATGCTTAATGCACAATACTGCACTTTCTGTTGACAAACCACGCCGAAACCCGAATTGGTTGTCATGAACACTTACAGTTTTATTTATTTGTGTATTAAGTAGACGGTCAAACACTTTTGATATTATGATATTATAGTAGCTAGAGAGATGGGCCTATTGGATGCCGAGCGACGAAATGTAAGTTTTTACGCACAATATTGAGAGATTTACCATGTTATTTTAAGATCATAGACTTCTTATAGGTTTTCCTGTAATCTATGAGTAAAGAGCCATACTCTGTATTTTTTTCAAATTTTTCGGTCCAGTAGTTTCGGAGATAAGGGGGGGGGAATGGTCAATTTTCATTGAATTTATTCAATATCTTTAAAAGTATTTATTTTAAAATTATATAAAAAATATATTTGAGATTCTCGTAACAAGCCCTTTCATTTGATATGTCACACGGTACTGTTAGCAAAACTTTTTTTTAAATTTTCTTGTTTGCGCCCCAAAAGTGACCCCCATATTCAAAATTAATTTATTTACGTTACTCATTCGTGTTTGGGTCACAGAAATACATATGTGTACCAAATTTCAACTTAATCGGTCCATTAGATTCGGAGTAAATTGGCTGTGACAGACGGACAGACAGACAGACAGACAGACAGACAGACAGACAGACAGACAGACAGACAGACAGACACACGAGTGATCCTATAAGGGTTCCGTTTTTTCCTTTTGAGGTACGGAACCCTAAAAAAGAAAGTGGACCGATTCAGTTCAGCCCCAATTACCACAGTGCATTTGAGTGTAAAATTAAATCATCTGTGAACACATAAAATGTTAAATCTTTGGCCATTTTAAAGGAAAATGACCGTCCTTAATCCTCGCAAGTTAAATTAAAGGGATCTACCAGCAAAGGTGCGAAAGGTAAACAAGTCCCTACTAAGTGGGATGTCACGGAATTTTCTTACCTTAACCCTTACACGGATGACGGGGTAACCAGTCATGCATGTAGGGTGACGACCCATAATGTCCCTATCAATCTATGTAGTGAGTAAGCTTTCAATCCGCGTTGTAGTTGTTGTGTTTATGTATGAAGCTAAAGTGGTACCTGACGGTAAAGAAAAATATGACCAAGTTAATGAAAGTGGGGAGAATATAGGTCAAGTTAAATGAAAGGTACTATTTGAATTGGATTGGGTGACACTATTGTATGGATCGCCAGGCGAACACGGTGGAGCATACGGTTAAGGTCTGCCTGGCTTGGGCGGAGCATCGCCGTGTCCTCGTGGAGGCGATCGGTGGCAGTGATCTCTCGCGTCCGGCCCTGGTCCAGGCCATGGTACGGAGCGAGAGGACATGGGAGGCCGTCACTTCCTTCTACGAAGCAGTAATGTTTGCAAAGGAGGAGGCGGGCCGCGTGAAGGAGAGGCAAATTTCGCGCCCTCACACCCTGCCGCAGGAGACGCCCAAGGCGTTGGGAATCGCAGGTTGATTCCCGGCCACCGTAGGCGTGGGCTTGCGGGCGGTGAGCAATGGGTAGCTCGCGGTCCGATAAGGACCAGGCCCGGGTTGACGGTGCGTTATGTTCCACACGCGCCTCAAAGAGATATCAGCAGAACTGACGGGGTCCGCTAGGGCCGATGCCTGCTGAGGTCACGGAAAAGTCCGAAAGGGATACCGTGGCCCCAGGCAATACAGGCAATTAAAGAAACACGGGTGGGTTTTAGTTCTTACTGACTAAAATCCACCCGTGTTCCTTTAATTGTTTGACATGCCTTCTCGCTCCGCCCAGAGCAGGAGAAGTTTTTTTTTTAATTCCTTATTTGCCCCCAAAGTGACCCCCATATTCAAAATTCATTTACTTACGTTATACGTCCGTGTTTGGGTCACAAAAATACATACATATGTACCAAATGACAGATGGACAGACAGACAGACAGATACACGAGTGATCCGATAAGGGTTCCGTTTTTTGCTTTTAAGGTACGGAACCCTAAAAAAGTTATTTCATAAATGGTTTTGTTGCATTATGTTCTAGCTTTTGCAACCTCATTCGTAATAATGAGGGAAATGGTGTAAACGTGAAAGTTCTTATCGTGTTTTTAGATTGAACGCTATGTGAAACATTTTACAGCAACTTCGTTTTGTTGTGCTGCAGTGGTTTAGGCAAATGTATCAAGAAACCTTGTAAGTGATGGTGAAACACCGGCCAAGTGTCGTCGGACTCGCACGTCGCACACGAAGGGTTCCGTACCGTATTATAAGATCGAGCAAAAAACGCCGAAAAACAGACGTTTCTTGTATCTACCCCCCTTAAATATTGACTTTATTAAGTTTTATTATTTTTCTTATAGCGGAAATAAGAAATACATAATCTGTGAAAATTTCAACCATCTGTCTATTACGGTTCATGAGATCAGCCCGCTTATAGACAGACGGACGGCGGAGGCTTAGTAATTATAGGGTTCCGTTTGGCACCCTGCGGGTACGGAACAGGAAGAATGTCATGTTTGTTTTTAATTTTTAGGGTTCCGTAACTCTAAAAATTACACGAACAAACACGACATTCTGTCTTCTTTTCTTCTTTTTGTGTGGTTAGTCACTAACCTGGTGTCAGAGTTTTAAAGCCAGCCATGGGCCTCTGACTTAGCTTCACATGCCGTCGAGAAATATCTCTCAGTCATGCCAGTTTCCTTACGATGTTTTCCTTCACCGTTTTAATCCATCATTATCGTTTTCATTATCAGTATTAAGCCATCCTTAAGACAGTATTTTAGAACCATATCCTCTTCCCCAGGTACGAACCAGACCACAATCAGAATGGCAACTGCCGCTACAACCAGAACCCTGGGTACGTGGTATTCTCCGCCATGGGATCCTTCTTCCTGCCCATGGCTGTGATGGTGTACGTGTATGCGAGGATATCCTGTGTCGTGGCGAGACGGCATCAGCAGCTGGCTAGCAGTACTAAGTGTAGTAAGGTTCGTATTTAAAAGTATAATGTGTAAACAAATGGTGTTTAAACCAAGTTTTCCAGCGAGTCATTGAACGCGGCTTCGAATTTCGGACCGTATAAGGAACACAACACTGCGCGCCAAAACTAAGGTCACGAACGTTACCCAGAAAGCCGCTAAGCTTAAGTGGGACTGAGCTAGATATGTCTGCCGCATGTCAGATGACAAAAGGGCTAAAAGAACCACTGATTGGGTCCCACAAAACGCAGGATGACATTGCGGCAGGCCGAGACGAAGATGGTGGGACGAGCTTGACTCCTACCGAAAGGACTGGCTGACACTAGCAATAGACAGAATTGTGTAGAAAAGGGAGAGAGAGGCCATTGCCCTGCAGTGGGACAATACAGGCTAGTTAGATTAGATTAGATTAGAATGATGGTAATAATTTAAGCTCAGGCAACACTGAGGCTTCAGCGTCGACTGTTTTAATGATTAGGAAGTCACGCGACAAAGCAAGCAAATTACAATCAGCGCGCATTTCGTTCCGCATCCTGGCGAAATTCGTTTCAGTTTGGTCAGAGCTTTAGGCGTCATTGAAGCTAAGTTTACGGTGGCCACTAGGAAAAGCTTGTGAGTTTGATCTCCACCAGTTTATTACTGGAACTCAATTTACATAATAAAAGGCAGTTTTTTAAATCTTCACGTAACTTTTCTATGAGGAATAAATACAATGCCACAATGCGTAAGCACTGTGCGTCCCTGATGCGTGGGGTGTGGGGTGGCAACAACAGCATCCTGACTTAAAATTTCGAGCAGGCTGGACTATCTGTACGTAAATTGCAGCTGCGCCATTTCCCATGGAATGGTGCAGCCGGGGTGAAGCGTCGGACAGTACTGCCGCTGTGTATATTGTAGAGGATTTTTTTTAAGATGTAAATTGTCTTAATTACCGTGATGCACCGTTATGGCGCATTGGGTACATGCATCTGGTGAGTGCAGCAGATATATGAATTAAATGATGTTTTTCGTTTGTTACTAACATAGCTTATAAGTAGTGTGTATTACTAACATCATATGGATCAAGGTCTGAAATAATAGTACATTACTGCCGCGGTCTATAATGACTACTTTGCTGGTCGCGCTGATGATGGCCGACAGCGCAGCGTAGCGCAGCTCCAGGCCGACACAGCGCGGTCAGCGTGCAGCACTTGATGGACGAGCTGAGATAAAGGCCGAGGCCGTAGGTCGAGGCCTTTACTGCGAGGACAGCAAGGGCTGCAATGATGGCCAAGCTGGAAGGCCTAGAGCGTAGCTAGGCTAGCTCGAGGCAACCATAGCGTGACCAGCGAAGCAGTCATAGTGGGCCAAGGCTTGTATAGTGCTTTACTCAAAAATGCAAGTACCTAATCTAAATAAAACCAGCAAGTAATTTCAATAAAATATACGGGTGATTGGAAGATGGGTGCAAAGCTTTAAGGCGAAGATAGTACAGACAATTTAAAACCATTTAAGCCATGGTTGTCTTAGACGAAGTCTGACCAAATATTTTTAACCAAATTTTTAAGTTTTTTTTCGGAAATTATCAAAATTTAATGTAAACTGCATAATTATGGCCAAATTGAATATAAATGAATTTATTTTTTATTTATTTAATTAAAGTAATGTGTAAGCAATCAAGCAAAACATGTTTTAGGCTTCTGTGTCATTAGACATTTTTTTTACAGACATTTAAAGCTCAGAAAAAATAAAAAATTTGTACAATACGTCTTTTAAACCTTATTAAAAATTAAAAAATTTGGTAAGACTTCGTCTAAGACAACCATGGCTTAAATGGTTCTAAATTGTCTATACTATCTTCACCTTAAAGCTTTGCACCCATCTACCAATCACCCTGTATATTAATTAACTAGAAATTTAATTAAAATGACAACTATGAAAAGTACAGTTACTAAAATTCAACACCAACTTACCCGGTTTGATATTACTAATAGTTTGCGATAATTTTAATGCGTTGTTTGACTACTGTATTATTTCTTCATTTATTTATTACGCCAAAAAGCCAATAAATAAAAAAAAAAACTTTCGCTGAACCGCGCTTTTGTTACTTCTTTGTTTTTTTTTTTTTACAGTGGTATTTGGAACTGTACATAGTTCCAACTACCATTGTTAAAAAAAAAAAACAAAGAAGTAACAAAAGCGCGGTTCAGCGAAAATTTTATTTTAATTTAGTGACTTTTTTGCGTAATAAATGAAGAAATAATACAGCAGTCAAACACCGCATTAAAATTATCACAAACTATTAGTAATATCAAACCGGGAAAGTCGGTGTTGAATTTTAGTAACTGTACTTTTCATAATTGTCATTTTAATTAAATTTCTAGTTAATTAATATATATTTTATTGAAATTACTTGCTGGTTTTATTTAGATTAGGTACTTGCATTTTTGAGTAAAGCACTATACAAGCCTTGGCCCACTATGACTGCTTCGCTGGTCACGCTATGATTGCCTCGAGCTAGCCTAGCTACGCTCTAGGCCTGCAAAGTAGTCATTATAGACCGCGGCAGTAATGTACTATTGTACCTATCTCTATAAATACAAACAGCTGTGTTTTAAATAAAATCTTTTTGCATTTGATTTTTTAAAACGTTGAAACGTCAAAATAGCGGCCGGCAATGTTTTGCCGGCCTGTTGAAGCGACCAGCAAAACTTTGCCGGCCGCTCCTTGAAACAGAACGGCAAGGTCGACTTTGCTCAAACAAGGTTGTCAAAATAATGACCACATTACATGCATTTTTGAGTAAAGTATTTTTATTTTATTTTTTATTACTAACTTTCGATAAGTTTACTAACAAATGCGTCATGGTTACTTTATTAAATAAATTGAATTGAATTGAATAAAAATGGCGGTTTAAGAGCTTTTATTCTTCAGATAAAAGTTTTCAGATGACAAAAAATTTGGTCCTAAGTAAATTGAGCTTAGTGGGAACAGAAATGTGAAACCCACATTGTTGACAACCTTAAAAAAATTGCATAGGTACTGCATGGCCTAAAATAGAAGAAGCAATATGACCGCTATCGCCAGTGTAGTGACCCGAAAAGCAGGACGAGGCCCCATTTCCTGCCAGATATTGCCAATTTTAAATTACTTGTGAAAGGTGGTTTTTTGGATGGTTGCACAGGTTGTGTTTAATATGTTTTGCACTTACAAAACATTTCCGTCATTGTGATCATTTCTTTTGTACTGGACCATTCCTTGGGACCTTCTTCTGGTTAAGGTCAAATCTCCAACTTTTTTAACGTTACTTGTAAAAACAAGTATTTGTTTTTTTCTAAACAGGGTGAAATTGAATTCATGGGCATTTTCTTAGTCATTGTACTCATCATTATAAACAATGTTCACTATGGGACAAACCCAGAAAACGCGAAAAAATTCTGCTGTTCCCTACATTTATGTTCGCATAGCTCGTCAAAACGTTTTTTTTTAAAAGAGCGAATTTAAATTTTTATTGCATTTATACACATAATATTATAATATAAATCGCTAATATTTAAACATATTTACAACTAACTACTACCTATTTAAATTATAGACAAGTATCTAAAGGAAAAAGTTAAAAATCAAGAGAAGAGCTCATTGGGCGTCAAAAAATTCGTCCGCATCGCTGTCAGCGGGAAAAGTGCCCAAAAGGCTGGCAGCATTGCCACGTTGGATGGCAATACTGATTCTTTGGCCTAAGAATTGGCCAGCCCTGTGGTCACGTAAAGAGTCGACCAACTTATTATTTATTTATTTCCAACTTACTTCTGTCATGACAGGGTAACCTATTGCGATAGCGTACCTACTTATCTTAACTTATTATTAACTTATAATTACATTTTGTATCTTAGGAAACAGCTGACGTTTTTTGCGATTTCGGGGTTGGTCGCTTATTGAAAGTTGAAATGATACTCGTAAGTACAATGACCCTCTTAAGAAGATGCCCATGAATTTAATTTCAACCTGTATAATAACATGACTGTAAATAGTACCCTAATTGCATAATACAACACAACCACAATCTGTTTCGATTTGAAACAGATTGCTAATTCATTGCTTCATAAGTTGGAAAAAAAATCTGCTCAACAACGTAAATAACGCAATGAATGTTGTTGAACTGTCAAAATTAAACAAATTAGGCAAAATTGTTTACGAAAATAAGTTACGCAATTAGGGTACTGGTTGTAAACCCAGTTTTTAGCAATTATCTTGTACAATTGTGCTGAATGCGTAGATGACTGCTTTGCAATTGGTATTTTTACAACCTTTTTATGTTTTGGCCAAGCGTGTCTCTACTTCGTAAACATTCTACACACATCTATGTGAGAAAAGAGACAAGAGATGCAAGCACGCATGAGGACTAGATTGATTCTCCGACTGATATTTCGACCCATCGTAAAAACGATGCGATCATCCGCGAAACGGTTTTTTTCGGATAGTCGCAAACTTTACACTTTCTGTCTCGATACTGTTTTTAGATTGGCCATTTCAATCGGCAATTTTGACGGGTTTTTGACGGCAAGGCTAAGTGTTTGAAGAGAGTTACAGGTTTAATTCCTGGTGGATTTCGGGTCCTAGATTTTTCTGCATTAAGAGAAAGATAAAGAACAAAATTAAATCTTTAAAGCTTTGATGGAAATTTTAGAGCGATGTTCAAGTGATAACTGTAACTATTCTATTCTATTCTCAATTTAAAAAATAATAAAATTCATTCATGATCTGACCAAGATAAAGTTTGACTTTAAAAGAGACATCTGAGTTTGTTTCGATGTTTCGCCTCAAAGTAGTCAGATAGGTAACACCTTCACATTTTTGACTTGTAAAAGTGTTTATAAATGATATAATTGTTTTATTTATGTTAGTTGGTTTATACAAACACTTTTGTTACACGTTAATCATATTTTAAAAACTAGATGAGTTCCGCGTTTCCTATTTTACTACTCTGAGAAGAAAAGCCGCAAAAAACTCAGAGATCACAGTCTTTTTTCAAGACCAGACATAATCTTAGTCAGATCATGTGAAGACCATGTTGATTAGGGTCTGAAATGGTCTTTAGAGGAAAGAACCACACAGATTGAGTGGACCTGTCCAGTCAGTGCACGCATTTGTCGGTAATTGTGCAGCTCAACTCGGAACTTATACAAACCTACTTACATATTATAAATAATTATCATTTAGTGGTATGAGGAACAGGGTGTAAAGTTCACTCATCCACCATAGAAAAGGGAGGATCCTCCGACCAGACGGGTGTTGTGTCTGGCGCGCAACTGCCCATCGGTTTGAAGTCGGAATCTTGTATATATGTCGATCGCTCGGTAAACTCTAACTGCGCGATGCAGGATTTGTGTGACGTCATGTCTATGATGCGTAGTTCGTATGAATAGAATATACCTACTAAATTTCACACTCGAGACTCAAATCTCATTTTAAATCGATGTTCATTCTTGAACAATTTTTAAGCATTATTGAGTTCTAGAACATTAGCAATATTTTTCTAGAAGTAGTAATAGTGTTATGTACAGTACACCACCTAATTTTCTGTAGCTGATGTTGTTTTTACACAGACCCTTACTACGCCTTTGATCCCCGAGGGTTTGAGCCATGAGCCACGTATTCAATAAGCCACAAATAGACGGAAAAGTAGGATAGCACGCTACATTGCGCTGTGTCAACATCATGCGACGTTGCCAGACTTATCTAACAGCGAGTTTTTAAAATGAAAGTGGTTCGTGACTGAGAAAATGGAGTTTTGGTACTTTTAAGCAATATAGAGAAACATTATAGTGACAACTTAGGTAATGCGAAAAACAGGTCAATGCGATATCGGCGACAATGTAAATGTTACCGTTTCGGGTACACAAGTTGTAACGTATTATGGTGTTGGACCTGAAAAGTTGTCATTGTACTCATTATTATGTTATGAACAACGTTTACAACAGGACCAACCCTGAAATCGCGAAGAAAACAATTTTTCCCAAAATTTTCTCGAGTTATGGGAACATAAATATAGTGAACAGCTTTTTGAAGTGAAAACTTCTTTAGGCGTGTTGGGCATTTTTAAGATAGGAAAAAACAATTGAACTCGCGACACCGTTACCGACACCTCATTTATGTAAACGCGATTGTGCTCTTTATTTATATTACGTTACGGATCAATGTTCTTTGCAAGTATTTTTACTTTAAAGGTTTTCGAAGTATTTTTTTTTGTAAACTCGATTGTGCTCTTTATTTAGATAAGGTTACGGACCAATGTTCTATACAAGTATTTTTCTTTCACCAAGGCGATCTTGTTCAAGTTTTTACTTCTGTCAGCACTCCCGGAGTGCCACTGTTTTTTTTTTATTTCGGGTACAGATTGGTGAAACGTAACGTGGAATGTAACACAAATGAGCCGTCCAACATTACACAATGCAACATGAAATCATCATCGCCTAGCTTTTTCCTAACTATGTTGGGGTCGACTTCTAGTCTAACCGGATGCAGCTGAATACCAGTATTTTACATAGAGCGACTGACTATCTGACCACCATAACCCAGTTACTGGGTAATACGATACCCCTAGGTAAGACTGGTTGTCAGACTTTTGTACTTCCGACGACCCGAATGACAGCTGGAACCAACAGCTAAACGTGCTTTCCTATGCACGGAGGGGTCTCGATATGTGAAGATGGTCGCCTATCCACGGACTGACCGCGGCAAGCATAGCTTAACCTGATCGATCGACCTGTGCGGTTAATATTACTTTTCCAGGAGCCCCTCCAATGCAAGATGAAGTGTATTGTGCATTTATACATGTTGCATTGAATTGATATTTTTTTTTTTTTTTTTTTTCTTTTTATTATTTATTTCTTTTTTTTACACTTTACATTTTACACATACCACACAAACCATCGCGCATTTAAAAACACACAAGATCTCAAAGGAACAATAATATGAAAATATTTGTAGTGCCCACTTTTAATAACTATTATGGTCGAAGATATAGATTTCTTTTAGTTCCAAGTATTTTTAATAACCTTCCAGTCGATATAGACAGTTCTATCACAAAAACCATTTTAAATAAAATACATAAGTACCTCTTATATGTGTTTTGTCAAAGCCTAAATGTAATGAGTATTTAAAAAACTTGTATGTTGGTTTCTGTTTCATTTAAGAATTGCATGAATAGTTTAGCGTACCTAATGGTGAAAAAGTGTTATAACTATGTTTACATGTGCTAAAAAGGAGCTACGTCTGCCAACAAACTGCTGTGCAGTTTGGCAGAGCTATATCGTGTAAAAAAAATATATCTGCGAATAAACACATTTTTTTTTTTCATTTAACTATTAGGCAAAAAAATTTCAATACACACAACATACATACCGCATACGTTACGTTACATTTCATGTGACGTTTGTCCAATCTGTACCCAAAAGTTGTTCATAATGATGTGTACATTGACCGCTTTTCATATCCAATACCATTTAAGTAACACATTGTAGAAATGTGGATGTTACCAAATCGGTAATATGTACCAAATAAAAGGCTTTTGATTTAATACATTGGGAAAAGGCCAAGATAATAATAATGATGATGATGAAAAGGCTTTTGAGAAAGTTGTACTTAATCGTCGTATTTGTAAGACAAACAGCCAGTTGCAGAAACGACCTTTAACTTTTAAAGCTGTCATTAAATAATAATCTTGCATTAACTTGTTGCAGAAGCAACATTAGAGTCGATTCTAATGGTTCTTTGGTGAAGTTAATGAAATCATTAGCGTCAATGATCCATTACGTAATGGGGCATTAATGTTTGTCTTTGTGCAACTGGGTGACAGTCAAGTAGGTACTTTCTCGTTTCACCCGGAACGAAATAAACAGACTTACCTAAACACACTTGATCCAGTATAAAAACAGAATGGAATTCAATTTCGCTAAAGCTTTCGAGATGCCATTACTATATCAAAGTCTACATTGAATTTAATGTTCAATGATAGCTTGTAAGAAGCTTCTTTTGTCGAACTCCACGCCAGTACTGTCAGCCTCAAAAAGATGTATACTTCGAGACTAGAAGTCATGTGAGTTCCCATGACGCTTAAACACAACTGGCGAAATGTGGGTGTACTATAGGTACACCTCTGCCTAACCCTTCGGTGATTACATTTGTGATGTTATGTTATGTTAAACAATGTGTATCAGAAATGTGTGATATTATTATACTGTGGCGGCATCTATATCGCCACATGCGAACGACGCATCAAAGACCTGACGTCACACAAATCCTGCATCGCACAATTAAAGGGTGTGGTCTGCCTGCCGTGGTTACGGGTTTGTCCGAAAGGGTTACCGTGGCCCCTGACAATACAGGCAACTGAAGGAACACGGGTGGATTTTAGTCAGTAAGAGTCTGACACGCCCTCCCGCTCCACCTAGAGCAGGAGAAGTTATTTGATAATTTCCCACCCAAAAAAAAAAGGTTGTGGTCTGTAACCATCAAATTAAACAACAATGGGACCAACATCATTATCGCGTTAATATAATTAGCTGTCCCATACAAAACTTCAATACCTACTCGATCCAAATGTATGGGACGGCTGAATATTTTTTCGCAACTACGATTGTGGTCTCATGGAGATGTGTTTCAGTTTGATGAGCCACACCCTTAAGGCCGGCCACATTACAGACGGAATTCCGTTTCAGAATTTCGAATCGGAGAAAATTTCCTTTTTTTCCTTGATTTTGTATGGATTAGCTGCGTTCGAAATTCCGAATCGATGTTGTTTCGGAATTCCATATGTATGTTGCCGGCCATCTTCTTCTTTTCGTGTGATTAGTGACTAACCTGTACCCTAATTGTGTAACTTATTTTCGTAAACGATTATGATAAATTTGTTTCATTTTGACAGTTCAACAACACTCATTGCGTTATTTACATTGTTGAGCAGATTTTCTTCCAACTTATGAAGCAATGGATTAGCAATATATTTCAAATCGAAACAAACTGTGATTGATCGTGCATTACGCAATTAGGGCACTGGTGTCAGAGTTTTAAAGCCGTCCATGGGCCTCTGATTTGACTTCACATGCCGTCGAGAAATATCCCTCAGGCACGCCTTCCTCACGATATAATGCCGGCCATAATATGACCACATATTTTTGATACACGCTGTATACAAACGACCCTTCGTCGTTATGAAAAAAAAAAAACAAGGGAAGTTTATAATGGTGCCGTAGTAGGAAATGAGTTGTTATCATGCCTTGGGCCGATAAACAACATGTGTTGTGGTATGTTATATTTGTGTTGTTGTTGTTATTTACCCCTTTGGGGTTGATGTTGCGAAATGCTTCGAACAATTTACTACGAGTATTCAGTAGAACACTTGAACAAAATTTCAAGTAGTTACTTAGAAATTTTGAAGGTTAATCTAGCTTTAAGTTAATGTTTATCAGAGATGTTTCTAAGTCAACTTCTAGTAATCGTCGTATTTGCCAAATTAATTTAGATAAATTTGTTTCCGTCTACTTTATTATCATCGCTATCTACAGCGACTTTGCCTAATTCTGGGCATACATAGGCTTCTCTTTGATATGATATAATGTTCTGCCGAGCCTTTTCCCAACTATGTTGGAATCGGCTTCCAGTATAACCGGATACAGCTAAATACGAGTATTTTACATGAAGCGACTAAAGCATCTGACCTCCACAACTCAGTTACTGGATAATACGATAAATTCAAACTCAAACTCAAAGCATTTATTTCAATTAAACCATTTACAGGCACTTTAGAATTGTCGCGAGAAAGTCCGAAACTACCGTGGCCCCTGGCAACATGGCAACCGAAGGGACACGGGTGGGTTTTAGTCAGTAAGAGTCTGACACGCCCTAGCTCCACCCAGAGTGGAAGAAGTTATTCGATAATTTATCAAACAAAAAGAAAAAAAAAGTGTAAAATTATAAATTCAAAGAAAAATACAAAAAAAAGCCATGGCGGTTAAGAGATGACCAGTCCCAACTGACGGCGCCCGTTCAAGAACATGACGCATGGCATACCATTCAGCTCAACCATTTTGAAGGGAGCTAAATAATCCAACACACGCGCCACCATCAGCGAAACATTTGAGTGAGCATGACATACTCACAGCCGCCAGGGCACATTCAAGTCAATGCAAGACATATTACCCGGTAAATGGTAACTCTTTAGTACGTAGTGGTCACACCTGTGCTATGCAATTATATAATACAAAGGAGATTGAGTTTATACAATGCAAAGATGATCTTACAATCTTCAGCAGCTCCAACAGTATTTGCAAATGTTAATCAATTAGTTGTGGTTGTGGAGCAGGACTAACATTTCCAACTAGTCGTACCCCTTGGTAAGACTGGTTTTCAGCCTTTCGGGCTTCTGGCGTCCCGTAACGACTGTCAAAGATCCAAAAATGACAGCCGAGACCAACGGCTTAACGTGCTTTGAGGTCTCGGTATGTGAAGATGGTCACCCATCCACGGACGCACAGTTATTACTCAGCCACGAGCCCCTCCTCTTTGACATATCATAGTTTCATTTATTGTATTCATTAAAATTGTTTTTTTTTGTACCTATATTATATTATTATATTTAATTTTATACTCTCTTCTATTGAAGAATTGATATCATGTAGATTGTGTGCCTATTTCGTGTAACACCGTCTAATATTTTTAACGTCTTTAGATTTCCTTGCAATATCTCCTACAACAGATGTAAATAGTGTCTAACCCTTTTCAATGTCTAAACATACTCATATGTAGATACAAACGTGTCAGAACTCGGCCTTAGGGGCCGTCTCCACGAGCGAGAGACTCGCGGCGACGCGACAAGTGGCTGAGTGCGAGCGAAACGTCATCGTATCGCCGCGCGCTCGTCGCTACTGGCGGCGCGACCCCCACCAGTACGTGGCACTCTCGCGGCGAGACCGCGGCGCGGCGGTCTGTAACTGAACGCTTCAACAAAATTATTGCACAACGTCTCGTCCCGGAAACGCGGCGATTCCATTACGAGTCGCGACGATACACCGGCAGAATAATCGCTCGTCCGTGAAGATTACCTGACGTAGAAGCACGGATCCGTCGCGATTATCTCGCTCGTGGGCCCGGCCCCTTAGGCACCTGTCCCACAGCTGGCAATAAACGAGAACTGTACTCAGTTCTCGTTTATTGTCAGCTCTATTTTAGTTGCTATCTCTACTGAGATAGCAACTAAAATAGAGTTGGCAAGCAATAAACAGCGAGCGCGCGACGGCGATGAGCGATTACTCGCTGGCATACGTATATACCAAGCGTGAGTCTCTCAGCGAGTGTTCTGCCCGCCAAGCGAGCGTCGCTGAGCGAGTACTCTCTTTAACAGCTCTTGTCGCTGCAAAAAACGAGCATTTGCCAGCGGTGTGAACTGTCAGCGACCAATATTATAAAATATAAGTAGGTATCTCTTTAACTTATACGGGACCTCTAATCTTTTGTACGTTTCTTGAGCGAGAAAATCAATGATTGTTGTCGCCATATCGTTGGTGGGACAGGTGCTTTGCAACTGAATTCAGAATAGGGAAAAAGGGATTCCCTCACAAAGCTATTTTTAGCCCTTTCAATGCTCATTGAGATAGGAAAAGAGTATTTCTTTTTCAATGTTAGCAAGCCCACGTAGTCGTGATGGCCGAGTGGTTAGGACCTCACCTCTCATGCACGAAGTTGTGGGTTCAATTATGGGAAGTACCAATGTGACTTTTTCAATTCATATGAACTTTCTGAGTTTATCTTGGAATCGTCAACCCGTCTTAAACAAACGTGGTGATCAATGCTCGTGCCTTCTCTGTATGAGAAGAGGCCTTTGCCCTGCAGTGAGACAATAATAGGCTGGTATTATTATCGCTGTCTTCCGGCGTTCCTAGTCACATTGGCCAAATGATCATAAATAAGGTTTCAAAAACTAGGTTCGCGTCTGTAAATCTAATTTGCGAAAGTCTAGCTATGTATTTGACCTAATTGTGAAGCGGAAAGAACAAGTACAACAGTATAGTAAAAAACTGAAAAAAGTCTCATTTTTAATAAAAAGCAAAGAACATAAGCAGTCTTCGTAAATAAAACTAAAACCAACCTTTACAAAAAATGATGAACACATTTCTTCCTTAAACGAAAGAAGATTCAGTAAAAAAAGAGGAAAAGCTACTATGAATGCTATGAAAAAGATAATTCGTAATAAATTACCAACATTCTCGAGGAACCAGCTTTAGCAGTCACTAAATTAAGCTTAGCCTCCATTTTATTTACAGAGTGAGTTTTGTGAGACGGGACATTGGGGCGAAAAACTAAACTAAGGAATGAGCTCGATGTTGGATAAGTTAATGTATAGTTTCCTGAAAAATAATAGAATAGATTACTCTTAATTATATAATACACGATATGAATTACAGATAGAAATGTAGAAATTAAGAAAAGGAAAGAAAGTATCTTCGTTATACAACAATCGAATCCAAAATCTTCACAAAACCATTTTATTATTACACTGAGCGATAGTAGATAGATATGTAATAAGAATTAAATCCTGCAAAGGAACGTTATATTAATTGAAAAACATCCTGAATCAGCTTTTTTTTATCTAAAACAAAATATGAAGATCGAAATCTTAGGTATATTCAGTTTTCGTCCCAAAGCAGAAAGCAGACGGAATAACTCGCCCTGTATATTAAAACTGGGACAAAGACTCGCAAAACAAACAAAATATAAATCTTTATTAAAACATTCTTGATCCATTACAGATCCAACTTACTTCATTAATTTAATCTGGAGGATCTGGGATTTTCTACGAAATAAACTGTCTTTGGCCAAGTTATTCTTTTTTCTACTACTTAATTGCCATTTAGTGATAATAAATGGATGGCAATTACGTATCAAGACCCCTCCGTGCCTTGGAGAGCACGTTAAGCTGTTGGTTTCGACTTTCATTCGCAGATCTATGACAGTTGTTACGGGCAGTCAGAATCCCAGTCTGACAACTAGTCTTACCAAGGGGTATCGTGTTATCCAGTAACTGGGTTATGGAGGTCAGATAGGCAGTCGTTTCATCTAAAATACTGGTATTCCGCTACATCCGGTTAGACTGGAAGCCGACCCTAACATAGTTGGGAAAAGGATAGACAGATTAATTGATTGAAATGGACGGCAAGCAAGATTGTTCAATTTAGAAATGTATTATTATTTAGATTTGAAACTGGACCAGCTGCGTAATGATTGAAGTTCATTCATCATGAAAATTGTTTTAAGTATAAAAAATGTACCCATAACATATAGTGTACTTTTCGGTACGGTCTCCATTACAGAGCGCAACACAAAAGTGTAGATGTTTTCTACTTATACCAAAGCAGGATATTTTAACATTATTCTAACCAAATTCCCTTGTTTCAGAAAGGAAAACTCTCCTGCATCCGCACCGAATCGGAATCCGGATCAGACAAGATGTCGTTACGGCAATCAGCTTCCAAACAGACTTCAAAAAACTCCACACAACCGAGCGACTGTTCTTCACAAGACCATAAATGCCCCTGCTGCTTCAGACAAGAAAAGAAAAAGAAATATAGAAGTAAGGAAAAAGAATCAAGATTCTATAACAACGATGTTACATTCAAAGCTAACTTTAAATATAAAAACACCACAAGACGAACTCATTCTATGAAGGAACATGTTGAAAATAATCGTGTTTCTTCTTTAAGGAGAGAGACAAAAACCGCACAGACTTTAAGTCTCGTTGTCGGCGGTTTCGTTGCCTGTTGGCTTCCATTTTTCCTTTACTACCTCCTCACCCCTTTCATACCAAGTAATTACGTGAATCCAGTTCTAATGTACATACTAACGTGGTTGGGGTGGTTCAATTCTGCAATAAATCCCTTTATATACGCTTTTTATTCCCCTGATTTTAGAGTAGCGTTCTGGCGGCTCACGATAAAAAAGTGTAAGAAAAATAAACGTTAAGAATGTTAGTTATTTTTCGACTCGTAATAGGTATTTGCGTAGTTTATATTACAGCAAATAAACGAGAATCAGCAACTGGTATAAAAAGATCCAAGATAGACCGACAAGTCTCTTTTGCGTCTGGTGAACAGTCGATACTCGATCTAACGGAAACAGGATAAGGTTCAAATTCATTTGCAGTAAGATTTTGTCTGTGATCTTGCAATATGTATAGATTTTTGCGATTATTTACGTATCCGCGTAAATAATCGCAAACATCTTTCAAGACGGTATTTGCATTATTATTTTATCCCTTTCGAGCTGTTTCGTCAGATCTCAGTTTTATGAAACCATTACAAAAGACGGTCTATGCTTGCTCTAGTTTCATTTTTATGGTTGGATTTCTTACAATTTCCTGGTTCATCAGGTACTTACTTACTCAACTTGAAAGCCGCCATTTTGAATGCCAGTAATAAAATAGTACTTAGATAGTTCACTGTGATATGAGGTTTTATGTTAGCGTTGGTTATGATCCAACCAAAAGTTGGAAATTGGCAAAATTGTTTCAGCATCGTAAAAAGATTTTGATGCTGTTGGTATTTTGTTCATTAAGTTATTTTGATTATTTGGAGTTTTAGGCAGCAGTATTTGCAATTGCATAAATAAAATTCCTTTATTCAAATGCTTAATCTTTCTAACGTGACGCCCAAAATCTAACTAAATTATTACATTCTGATTTATATTTTGATAAATACGTCAAGTAAAATGATTATAAAATATCCCTTCCACTCTACTTGACTGTATTATGGACCTCAAAACACAGTGGATTTAGCAATAAAACAAGAAAAACCTTTTTAGGTGTTTCCTAAGAAATATTGTTTGAGGACTCTTTATCTATCAAAATTATGCTGTTGAAATATGGTGACAATTTGTAACCATTATGGATGAGTAAGAAAAAGTTGAAGTAACTTGTATTTTCTTCGCTAGTTTTGCAGGATTTTTTTCTATCTTGTTGTCAAATAAATATTGATGTAAATTTAATCATAATAATGTGTTACCAATTGCACAAATTGTTTAAGTCTAAGCTCAAACTTGGCTCACACGATAATGTGAAAGTGATAAAATTCATTCGTTATGTTTGTAGCTCCTTGAAAATGGTCATAGTGTTGAATGTCCGATAATTAAAACATCCAAATATTTTTATGAACTACATTTAGGTTTATGTTTAAGTCTAAATAGAAAATGTAAAACATCAAAATAATTAACTACATATAAATACTCAAGAACTCTTAATATTTTTATTGCACTGGAATTTGCTGTTACAGTCTCATTAAGGCTGATTTGTTGAAATTATCTAAAAGTTCTAAATGAAAATAATACTATAGTAAATTGTAAATGGAATTAGATTATAATTAATGTAACACGTAATGTTCTGTAAATATAAAATATTTTGTACAACAATAATAATATCATCTATATAAACAAAATCATTCATCACTTACATACATCGATGTCATAGGCTTAAGATTTAAGTTACATTTAGTTACTTTACAGTGTTCCGTTCCTGTTAATATTCTGCATTGGTATCAGGTTAGACATTAGTTTTATTATTATAATTATATTTTGTATAATAAATAGACCAGATAAAAAGCTTCGATAACCTCAAGACCTAGAATGCCTTGAAAATAAATGGATTTATTTCAGAGCCCATTTCCGTTGTTACTAGAAAACATCTAGAAGATAAATGAAATGAATTTGCTTACCAAATAGTTTGTTCAGCAGTATAGACGTACACTTTTATCTATTAGAAAATAATACCGTGAAAATGTTTTAGGAGACAGCACTGAAATGAGAACATAAATAATTTTTAACATTGCTTCATTTAAGATTGAACTATGGTATTTATTCAATGTGCCTAGGAATTGTTTTCTTTAAACGTTACAACGTCAAAATTAAATTAGACGAAGTACCTTTTTTTAACAATTTACTAAAGCATTTTTAATTGAAATGTTATTATTAAGAACGGTATCCAAAGACATTCCTTATTTAATAACTCGAGACAATATTCAATAAGATCATAACGGAAATTACAAAATTTTACATTTTTATTAAAAAGCTACTTATACTAATGAGAAGTGGCCAAGTCATTAATCATTAACAAAGACGTCTTTTGCGCAAAATGGGCACTTGTACGAGTGCTAGGAAAATAAATGGGCATTTAATGGCCTAAAAACGTTACACTTTACAGCACAGGCCTCTTCATATAGAGTAAAGGAAAGGTCACGTATTATAAATAACTAAAGTTATTCTAACTATTTTCGGGATAGCTACGGTTGATTCACATAATGTTCATAACGCCAATTGGTTGACTCAACTACTATTTAACTTACTTGATGTTAATTAAACTAAAATTAATCGCACTAACGAACGATTAATCTAATGATTTTTTTAAGATATTGGACATTTCAACTATGTATGAAATACTTATTGGACGACTCGCCTACAGTTTATTAATATTGAGCGCTGGATCGATTTCTATGTAAAGTTATGGGTAGTTACAATGTCAATGTCTCGCCTACAGTTTATTAATACTGCGCGCTGCTCTTTCTTTTTAACGGATAATTAAATTGAATGATTCGTCATTTTGAACTGGGTGAAATAGGTTAGGTTAGGTTAGAACTGTGACCAACTACGAGCGAGCCAATCGAGCAAAGCGAGCGGTGCCGCGGCAGCAGCCGGCGAGCGCTACTTCCAAGTTGCTAGTAGAAATGTTTTCACACATACAAAATCACCAGTAAATCTAACACAAGACCACAGATAAATCAACAGTAGGTGAATCGTCCGTTAGTTTAATCAACCATTAGTAAATTAATAATAGTTGAATAAACCGTAGATGAATTCTTCTTTATGAATTTCGTTCATTAGTTATTACAAAAATCGGTGAAATGATCTTTAGGTATTTTAAACGGTAAGAATAAACTTAGCTATTATAATACGTAATCGAAGAAAATAAATACAACCCCTCAATAATTATTCGGTCACAGACCATTGGGTCTACGATATTTTTCACCATAACTCTACATTATTTTATACGTATATTTACTAATCAAAATATCAATAACACTGAAGTCCCGTATTAAGCCAGCAACATGGTGCTTGTTATGATAAATTACTTTTCCATACCGTCACAACTTAATCTATGATTAAAACTGCAGAAAAAATCTGCTTTGTTAAGAGAGCAAGCGGCTTTTAATACAGCTCTGCAAAAGCTAGATAAAGAAATAATAAAAATAAAAAGCTCTGGACGGGAATGCGAAGCTTCCAACATTCACAAAATTCAAGTTAATATCTTACAAAGTAAATTCATCATATTTTTTGTTGTCTCATTGAAATTGTTTGTGGATAAAACGAAGAATTCAAATTATGACTTTTTACACTGAAATATGTTTTAAGTTGAAATATAATTAGTAGTAACAGCAAAAACATGAACTGCTTCTTCTTCTTTTCGTGTAGTGTCAGAGTTTTAAAGCCGCCCATGGGCCTCTGACTTGGCAAAAAACCTGATGAAATTGACATTGTGAAACGGATTTTTCTTTCTTTTCTTTCTAAACTACGTTTAAATTTCGAACATAATAAAATAACGAAGTAAAAAAGTATAAATGTACATTATAAATGACTACATAAAGTTCGAACAGTGGGTTATTCTAAGAATTTTCTAACAACAACTTACTTTTACGAATACGAAGAATTAGAACAATATTAATACCAGGCACTTAAGCTGAATAATTAAACTCCCTAAATGACCGACATATAAATTGTGAACAAGCGAATTTTACTAAATAACCCTTGTATTTTCACGAAACTGCCATTAGCGGTAGGAAGCACTTAATTAGCTTTTGAAACAATACATAGAAGGCTTTATAGCAGGAAAGTAATAAAGAATATTGTTGTAAAAGAGATACATGCAATAAATGAAGATAATTTTTTCAGAAATGTTGGAAATTTTCCGGAAAAAAGTAAATAGTAGTTCTCTGGGGAATACGTTGTTTATTTTATTGTACTGCTGTTTATTTTATTGTGTTTTAGCTTGGTCATTGTAATTTTTTATGGTCTGTTATGTAGGTAATGTGTGTAACAATTTGATCGTTATTGTGTTTGAATGTAGACTTGAGTCTTAGAACTTTTCTAATGTCGAAATGGCAAATCTTTTAACCTAATTAACTAATCATTTTTGATGAAGTTACTACTTGTAATATGGAATTTACGAATAAAACAAAGAACATAAAGAATTCGAGCTGATTTTAAATCTAGAACAAAAGAGGGAATTAATGTTGGTAGTCTAGAATAATCACCTCACTTCAATAAACATATTTATAGCAAAAATCGATGTCGACCCAAATGCCACTGAAGGAATGTGGAACTTTGTAAAGACTAAACCCGTTTTTGATAGCCACATCGTAAAATTGTACGAATTCTACAAATATTTTGTTCTACATATAACAGACACTGATAAAAGAAGCTTACAGGTACTTAATATTATAATGTGATGTGTCGTGAGGAAAGTTTTGAGTATGAATGTGGATGGCTATAAGAGTAGGGGAAAACCAAAGAAACGATGGATGAACTGTGTGGAAGATGGTATGGATAAAAAGGGGGTGACTACCGAGATGACGACTAATAGAGAAGTATGGAGGAAAAGAACATGTTGCGCTGACCACAAATGAATTGGGATAAAGGCAGGAGAATGAATGAATTAAAGGACACGAGAATGATGATTATGGTGATGAATTTACAGTCGACAAAACAACCTATGCTAACTTACTATAATTATTTCTTAACCCATGCTGTGCATAGAATTGGTCTAGTATTTAACATGAGTTATGTCAAAGTCTATAAGAGTAAAGGATCTCGCGTACTAGACGGCCACGACCACGACCAGTGGTCGCAGCGACCAGGGGGCCTACCACAAGCTCATAAAGCAGTATTATTTTAATATTACTTCAGTGTGGGAAAGAGATGAAGCTCTACAGGACGTATAGCCCTATCTCTTTCTCCCACTGAAGTAATATTAAAATAATACTGCTTTTGAGCTGGTGGTAGGCCCCCAGGTAAACTATAGAAACCGATACGAATCGCGCACTTGGTCGCAACGGCCTCTAGTGCGCGAGATATGTTTTAAAAGTGATTGCCCGCGAGTGTTAACAAAGATGTTATTATTTCTGGTTCTAGTCCTATTTCTTCAGAAAAATCGTAGGTGGAGTAGTAGCCATGCTGGACACATCCTTATCAGAATTTAAAATTAAATATCGCTTCAAAAGCTCGTTTTATCGATGAATTATAAAATCTAGAAACTCTGAATAAATATAACTAAATCGCATTCATTTGGGCGTGTAATTTATTACTCAGTAAAATGGTTTCAGGCGATGGCCTAAAATTCCCTGACATTAAACTTTAGTTTTTAGCTTTTATTACATAAATGGCTCAAAAACATTAATTTCACTTGACAGTTAGATGATTTGCAGAAATAACGGAATTTGATTTACGATTCTTTTTTCTTTTGAAGAAATTGATGGCGATATTCATTATTATGGATCGAGGTCGTTTTTGTGTATAAAATGGCTGAATGCCTGCCTATTAATGAACGGAAGTTATTAGTATGCATTTAATATTAAAAGCTATCAGATAATGGTGAATCAGTTTATTGAAAACATTTGCGAATTTATATCACCATTGTGGTCATCACTCACTATTATCTCCAACAATAATTTGTACAGACACTTTCGTTCTTTTTTACCCAACTGCGGCAAAGCTCAAGTAGAGATTAATATTATTTTTATCGTTTGAAAATACTTAAGGCACGGTCAACACGTGTTTTTTGTCAGAAAAAGTCCAAACCCTTCGTCTGGGGAACATGAAGGAATATTGGACTCCTTCGTACAAAAATCATATTATAAACATCCTTGGCACATAATAATGATGAAAGATTCGCGATGTCCTATTTATAGCACTACTTTTTGTACCGTATGCTTACAATAATTAAAAATAAAACAAATATTGATTATTGATACAACATCTATTGAGTAATAACACCTATATCCTTTCAATATTCCTCTCTATTTTGATTTATTTCAAACTTAATACAATTGATACAATATTAAACAGACGATGACAATTCAATTTTGAGCCTACTACAAATGTTTTAACAAATCCAATATCCAACATTCAAAATAATTAATGAAACAGTATTCTAATTACATTGATGCGAAACAAATTAAGGGGAACAGAAGCCTTTGATGTGTGAAACTTTAATCAACGTGAAAGGTTAATCAGTTTCTGTGGCGTTTTTCGTTCAGTAAAATAAATAGGATAACAAAAAAGGGGCATTTTTTTAAAGCTTTTTGATTGTATTAGACTAATGAAGATTTTGTCACCTTAATCCGTTTTTAAAATTTAAAAAAGCTAAGTAAGGATTTTTTTTTTAAAGTTCTTTTTTCTTGTTGAAATTTTTTGTCATATTTCTGTTATTTTTTTTTGTTTGTGTTTGTGGTTTGTTTTTTTACTTATTTAGCATCAATAATTGTTATTATGTTCAACCATTTTTGTGCTAACTGGTCAGGAGCGGGGTAATTGCACAACACCCTATTAATAACGATGTAATACATAACTAGGCAACATTCATTGCGTTACCGAGCAGATGAATTTTTCAAAAAAAAGTTGAAGGAAATTACTAATCCAGTGTGTTACGTAAATTGTGCTAGGGTCTAAAAATCGGAAGAAAATTAAGTCATTTAAATGAGGATTGTTGAAACAATGCTGATCTAACTTAACAATGCTTCATTAAGCTTTGTAGAATTTGCAAAATTACGGAATTTTTGAACTTAATAATTGGACGCGACAAAAAGAAAAATATGATATTTGGAAATTATGATTATCTTTATGATTGGATGTTGTGTTAGTGGGTATTGTTGTTATATTGCAGAAAACGGAACGCCTGGAATGAATCATCCCAGTAATTGTAATTAGACTTACGGAGGATTTTACCAATGAAATTGAATGAGAACAGCAGATCTAAACCGCGTTCAAGATCTGTCATAATTGTTGTGTAATATTGACACTGACAGCTGTCAAACGCAGTTTAGATGTGCTGATCGCGTCTAACTAATTTCATTGATGAAATTAGCTCTTAGATTATAAGATATTTTGTATTAGGCAATTAATATAAATAATGTATACGTAAGTAGTCGTTTAGGACTACGAATTTTGTGATAAAACATCTCAAAAATAAAGAATTTTAATGAATGAATGAATTTTAAATTATTTCCTTTACCAAACATATCCGCATTAGCTGAGAAAAAGTAAAAAAAAACTCTTTACAAAAAATGCAACCGACTTCCAAACTACAAAGTGAATAAGCTGTAAGTCGGTTGTATTTTTTGTAAAAAAGTTTTTTTAATTTTTTCTCTTTTTTGTAGGTTGGTTTGTAATTTATCTAAGTAACAATAGCCTAATGTCAACTGCTCATCACCTTTTACAAAATATTGTTTTTCTCGATGCAGGGACTTAATTGTTGAGGAGTTCTCCAGGTACTTCACCATCAGCTCCACTGCATCATATGAATTGTGACGAGCATCAATTGCTTACCAACCATAAGTAATCGAATCGCAACCCGTGAAATACATAATTATTGAGTAGTTCCGGTGGCTACCTGTGTTCTTCATCATCAGTTCCACTTTACCAAATGGTGCTTTCCGAGAGCAAATGCACGAGTTACTATGAAAAATACCCAAATCGCTATAGGTGTAAATATGTGAGCACCATGTATCTATCACATATTAAATTATCTGTCGTTGCTTCATTTTTAATTCTTTTTACCTATTGTGGTATAGTAATTTTATTCTAGGTGCATCGTCTTCGCATATAGGTAATATTATTTAACTAATGTACGTGCATATACAAACAATTGTAAAACATTTTAAAAGAGTAACGGTAGAGTTCCTTGCCCATTCTTCTCCATACGAAAACTACCTTTTGGAAGGGGCGACTAGAATCAATTTTAATATTTTGTAAATTTTGACGTTCAAAAGTGCCATACATGGGCCTATCTGAAATAAATGATTTGACTTTGACTTTGACTTTGACTTTCAAAGGAAAAATAATTTTCAAATCGGTGCAACTATCTTCGAGTGATCGGGAAACATACAGTAAAAAAAAACCGACGAACTGAGAACCTCCTCCTTTTTTTGAAGTCTGCTAAAAATAAATAAGATGTAGGTAGTGAAAATTCGCACACCAAGAATCTGTTTTACTCGACTGCAAAAAGGTTATTTTATGATTTCCCTTACCACACAGAAAAAGGCACTCGCATTGCCCCTACAGCACTGAACAGCTGAAATGGTTACTAACATAGATGAAAATTTCTACATGGAAAATACTTTTATGTAGGTACTAACTGCCATAGCGACCAATCTCAGCGGAGACCAGCCTTCGGCGTGGGAGATATTATAGTGCACAAGTGTGTGCGCAGACACAGGTACACTCTCTCATCTCTCACTTTCATAGTAATTATGGGAGTAGATACATAGGTAATGGAATAGAATTGCTATTTAGACCTATCAAGGTACAGTGAAGATGACAGTAATACAAAGTACAGTACCTACAAATGTTCTTAATGTCCGTCGGCAAACCTCGTGTTTCGTCAGTCGTCGGATTTCTATAAGTTGCCCTTTGCACTTGATGCAGACCGGACGCTCTCAATCGACTTGGAAGTATATAGAGTTGTTAATACTCTTTTTTCTTTTTTTTTTTTCTGTAGGGCATCTCATAGCTAGTCTCTAACGACCGTGGCTATTAAACCGGGCAAAAGTTAATACTCTTTTAGCATAATGTAATTTATTTAAAAAATGGTAGGAAAGCTGCTAAAGTCGCAGGCACGACAGATAGGAAAATAGTTTTACAGCTCTATATAGTTCAGACGGAAATCAAACAATAAAGTACTTAGTTCTGATTTCAAATTATTATACAAAATAAATCTAATAATTGATGGACATGGAAATTAGCATTCGTTAGTATTCGGAAATCCGATGATACCCGAGGGACATTAAGAAAATAGAAATATTGTACATAGGTCTTCGATCAACAGACATTGTTGATCGAAGACATAGGTATTGGAATAGAAGTGCTATTCAGACCTATCAAGGTACAGTGAACATGACAGCAATACAAAATACCTATCATAAACTGAATTTATTTTGAACGAAGAAAGTAACTCAAGAGTTACACGATCGTCCGGTTTCACAGCTGACCCCAGACGACTTAACTATTTAAAACTAAGGGTTCGATTCCCACGATGAAGAAAATATTGGAGTGACCTACGATATTTTTGATATTTATTTTCTTATAGATGTAATTAATACAAGAAAAAAAAACAGTGGCACTCCGGGAGTGCCGACAAAAGTGAAAACTTGAGCAAGATCGCCTTGGTGGAAGAAAAATACTTGTATGGAACATTGGTCCGTAACCTTATCTAAATAAAGAGCACAATCGCGTTTACAAAAATGAAGTGTCAGTAACGGTATCGCGAGTTCAATTGTTTTTACCTATCTCAAAAATGCCCAACGCGCCTATGGAAGTTTTCACTTTAAAAATAAAATCTGAGCAAGTCGTAGGTGCGTGTTTACAAATGCTTCTTCACGCCAACACGCCGTTGTGGTTAAAAAGTTTTTCGGTAGACGAATTGTAAAAGCGAGCTACGAGTACGTATGCTCCTTTAACTCAGCTTTCTATAAGAATGAGCTGTTATTACAATTTATCTATTATTTATCCGAACCTCGCACAAGTGTTGGCATGAAGAATCATATTCAAACACTCAAACTGAAAGTATTTACCTATATCAATTAAACCATTTACAGGCACTATTGAACTGTCAAAGAGTCGGTCATTTAGCCAGAAAGTTGAAGCTAGTTGCTCAGTCCAAAACTTAGATCTACAGGTGTCCCTGGAAGTATGGATCAAATCGAATAGAGGCGTGGGCAAGGCCATTTTCAAAGTATGTAACCGTGAGAATGTCGGTGCAATTTTATACAATTTAAGCTGGGCTCTGCCTCATCTATACATATAAAATGCTTTGTCCTGAATGACTGACTGACGGATCAACGCACAGCTTAAACCGCTGATCGTAGAGACCTGAAATTTGGAGGGTGTGTTCTTTGTATGACGTAAGCATCTGATATGAAAGGATTTTCCGAAATTCTACCCTTAAAAGGGTGAAAAAGGGGGGCAAAGTTTGTATGGGACAACGTGATTCCTTGGTCCAATGTACAGACGCCAGCACATCAAGCTACCCGAAACTGTCAAATTTTCCCAATCAACTTTGAACTTTATACTTCAGCGAAAAAATTTAAAATCTATTAAATAAATTCGACAGATAAAATTGATTAAATAAATTTGTAGTAGCTTGAAGTGCTGGCGTCTGTAGGTACTTAAAATTTTGCAAAAACCTTTTTTAACAGAATTGATGGAAGACGTGTTTCGTATTTTATTGAAATTCATCCCATAACGGGGTATTTTGACACATGTTTGAAAACTCAATCCGATTTTATTCAAAAAAGGTTTTATTCAAATAAGCAAATACTCTTTTTAGTTTTAATTGTAAAAATATCTGTGTTTGATTTGTTGTGTATAAATTAAATACTTATGGTTTTCTTTTAGTTTTTCTTGAAAGTCTAATAGTGTAGTTTATAATCTGGATTAACACATGGGATACTTTTCATTCCGGTATTACGTTTCCGACTTCCACGTGAGCGAAGCCGCGGGAAAAAGCTAGTCGTTGTATAAGGAAAAGATCGGGTAAGGAACTCCAAGGACACTCTTTTAAATCAAGATGTTACAAAACCCTGGGTATACATTATTCTTTAACAACAACATTCACAGCACCTCCCTCCAGAAGTTAATTAAAACTCCTGGTCTGTTCAGAACATCTGCAAAAGATCTGGGTGACCCGAGGGTTTCTGTTCTAATCTGAGTGACGTCTGTGCATTCAAAGAGCACATGCGCGACGGTTTTCTCAGCCTCCATGCACACCCTGCACAGGGGACTGTCCGTTATGCCTATTGTGTGGAAGTGTTTGTTTAGCGAGCAGTGTTCCGTGATGGTCCCCGTCACCAGACGCAGGCCGTTCCTGTCCAGGCGTAATATACGCCTGGTTAGCTTGTTATCCAAAGATGGCATGGCTTCCTTGGACTGCCTGCAGCCCGGTGTTGAGGTCCACCAGTACTCCGCTTGTGTGTGGGTGTACTCCTGTAGCCACCTGCGTATTTGGTTGTTGCTGGTCTGCGTATTGGTACGATAGGCTCGGGTCCACAGACTGCCATAATACTATACCATTAATACCAGGTTTTGTAGGTATTCAAAATAGGTAGAATGACCTTATTTCTATAAATCATTTTCATTTTATAATATTTCTTGTGAAAATATTAGGCGTGACCAAAAATAATTACCAAATTTTCTTCAAACATCATTTGAATAAGCTCTCATCCAAATGATGTTTGAAGAAAATTTTGTTTATGCGGAGGCAATTATTTTTAAAGTAAATGAATCTGAAAATGAAAAATGTTTATTCAAGGTTTAACTTAGATACCAAATGAATAGTGTTTTGAAACTTTTTTTAAGTTTCTTATTAGAAATATTTGGAAAAAATCTGCCTAGCCTTCTCCCAACTATGTTGGCTTCGGCTGCCAGTCTAACCGGATGCAGCTGAATACCAGTATTTGTCATGGAGCGACTGCCTATTTGACCTCCACAACGGCCCAGTAACTGGGTAATACGATACGCCTTGGTAAGACTGGTTGTCAGACTTTCGGGCTTCTGCCGACCCGTAACGACTACGACTGACAGCCGGGACCAACGGTTTAATGTGCTTTCCCAGGCACGGAGGAGTCTCGGTATGTAGAATTGGTCACCCATCCCCGGACCAACCCCGGCAAGCGTAAGCCGTGTTCGAGTTCGCAACAAGTCCATCGTCATCCTGAGGATGCCTCGTTGAGAGGTGAAACACGTGTCGATTTCTTTCAGGAGTTTTTTGTGGTCTTTAGAAATAGCTAAGCGGAACAAGTTACTAAGTATATCCACGTCTATTGTATTTTATAATGGATTTCCGCAAGGTCACGCCTGAATCAATTAATTAAGAATGCATCAGTAAGTGTATCAGTATTGTGCCATTTGGTAGTACATGCAGGAATGCAGGCGTTCATTAATTCACAAAAAACGAAAAACTTCGCAAGAAATGGGGAATTGGTACTGAAGGCTGCGGGAGATGTCAGCACAACTGGAAGGAACCGCTAGGGCCGATGCCTGCCGGGGTTGCGGGTTTGTCCGAAAGGGATACCGTGGCCCCTGGCAACATGGAGGCAACTGAAGGAACACGGGTGCGTTTTAGTCTGTTAGAGTCTGACACTGCCTCCCGCTCCACCCAGAGCTCGTAGTTATTTGAAAATTTCCCACCCTAAAAAAAAGCTGCGGGTGTTGACCTCAGGACGAGCTGCTTCTCACACGGTCCACTATACGTTGCTTGCTCCTGCGTCGCCAGTCCAGAATCTCGTTACATTTTGGCTACTGAGACCAAAACTACAGACGTACGTAGTATACAGGAAAGTTTTATAATAAAAATGTGGCTGTTATTTTAGTATATTGTGATGTCTTACGACTTCCACGCGACTGAAGTCACGGGCAAAAGCTAGTCTTTAATACTCTGAACAAGCCGTTTACATTTTTTTGTCAGCAAAATAAATGGGTACGTACTCAATTTACATCATTCGTTTAGTCCTCTCTTAAGTAGGTACCTACAGTACAAATATGTTCTTAATAATTCTTAATGTCCGTCGGCAAACCTCGTGTTTCGTCAATCATCGGATTTCTATCATTTGCCCTTTGCACTTGGTGCAAACTGGACGCTCTCAATCGACTTGGAAGTATATAGAGTTGTTAATACTCTTTTAACTTAATGTAATTTATTTTAAAAACGGGAGGAAAGCCGCTAAAGTCGCAGGCACGACAGATAGGAAAATAGTTTGACAGCTCTATATAGTTCACAAGGAAATCAAAACAAAATAACAATAAAGTACTTACTTAGTTCTGAATTGAAATTATTATACAAGATAAATCTAACCATTGATGGACATAGAAATTTGCATTCGTTTGTATTCGGAAATCCGATGATACCCGAGGGCCATTAAGAAAATAGTTAGACTGTATGTACTTTGGTATTTCAACAGTTTTACTAAGAGCTCTTTGAAGAAACCTAACCTACTCGTAAAAGGCTTTAAATTTCTTTGTTTCCATTTATACAGTTCTGTTACAACATGGGGTATTAAATAAACCTATTTTTCTTTCTTTCTTTATTTAGAGAATAAGGAATAACTGAGTAAATTTAATAAGTAAAGCAAAGACAGTAAGTACCATACGTACATACGTATGGTACTTACTGTCTTTGTATTGAAATAATAAAAAGAAAATACGTTTATTTGCAGTAAACATGACGCAAAGAAAAAACATAAAACAACCGACTTCCAAAAAAAAACACTACAAAGTGAAAAATAACTTTAATTTCGGAAGTCGGTGTCTTGTGTTTTGTGTTGTCGTTTTTTGCCACCGACTTCCGAAATTAAAGTTATTTTTCACTTTGTGGTGTTTTTTTTTGGAAGTCGGTTGTTTTTTTTTTGTAAAAAGTTTTTATTTTTCACTTTTTAGTTGTGGTACCTACCCCACACACATTGGAATACCACTACCTGCTACCAGTGACAGGAACTTATCATATCATCTTTATACTAAGTGGGAAAAAAATACGTATTTTGTACCTAACTCAAAAACTACCCAAGCAAAGTTAATAAAATTTATATGGGACCAATTTGGGAGCATACCCTTTGAAACAAAAAAAGAATTTTCAAAATCGGTTCACAAATGACGGAGAAATCGGTGGACATACATAAAAAAAAAAAAAAAAAAAAAAAAAAAAAAAAAAAAAAAAAAAAAAAACAAACATACGCGTCGAACATATAACCTCCTCCTTTTTGGAAGTCGGTTAAAAACAAAAAAGATTAAATTGGGGAAAATTTGCGTCGCATCCACGCAAAACGGCCATCACTCAGCATAATGCTGCGACCCTATGCAAAATAGAGCCACAGCGCTGGTTTTTAGCGAAAAAACATGGATATAGAACCCACGTCGCACATTATAGTTAAGGAATAAAATAATGACATAACATCACGCTTTGTTCCCCCGAAGGTTTGGGCAGAGGTGTACCTAGAGTACACCCATATTTCACCAGTTATGTTTAAGCCCCATGTAATAGGGGGCGAGCCTATTGCCATCAACCGGGCTTAAATCAAGATTCCGGGTTACAGAAATTCCAGATAGAAAAGCCAATACTTTGCCCAACCTGGGAATTGAACCCATGACCAATCAGCACTAGCGCTTGCGAACAGTAGCTAATGAGGCAGTCAAAAATAAAAGTAGGATTATTTGTGTTAAGCACCTTAAGAATAGCACCTCAAATAAAGGTCTACCTTGAGGAATACCTTAAATTACTTAGCATGGTCCGTTATACTGAAAATACGCCAGCATTCATTTTGAAATAAATATAGTCATGTTAAAGTTGAGGATTAATGTAAAGTACTATGTTTGACGAAAATACGATTCCATAAAAAAATCTCCATAGATTAAAATGACCTCCAAACCGAACAATAAACCGCTAGGTGTTAAAAAATACCTCAAATTTGATCATGAAACTTTGCATTATAACTGAACTAAACTTATAGCAGATACTATGTTTATTTTTTATTTTAATTACCATTATTTTTGTCGTAAAAAGAAATTACCTAAACCTAACCTTATTACCTAAAAAATCATCTGTTCGCGCCTCAGCAAACATAGTCGAGGCACTACAACACCGCGGAAACCCTAACAACATCCTGAAAGCATTGTTATACTGTACGCGCAGTGCGCTGTACGCCCGCTGCGTAAAGTTGGTCCACAGGCTGTACGTGTAAAACGACTGACAATATGCCTTAAATAAAGTCACCTTTACTGGTCTAGTACATCGTGCGAACCTGCGAGCCAACATATTACACCGGACAGACAGCGCCCTGCGCTCCCTCTCAATGTCCTGATTGTCGCACAGGTCATCGGAGACCCAGTGGCCCAAATACTTGAATTGCTTCACCCTGTTTAAAGGAATGCCGCAAAGAGTGACAGGAGGTACAGATGAGTAGCATTTGGTACCGGCTTTAAAAATCATAAATTCACTCCGCATATGACTCACATAAGCTCTAAAGTTTACGTAACGCACCGATCGATGGGCTCAGCAACACCATATCATCCGCGTAGCTGATAACATCATCAATTTTTTCATCATTAATTTTTACTTGTACCGTATTATTTTTCCGACAACATCATTGTCATCGTTGGTCTAGTGGTCGCAAGCGCTACTGCTGAGCATGAGGTCCTGGGTTCGATTCCCGGGTCGGGCAAAGTGTTATTGGGTTTTTCTATCTGAAATTTCTCAGTAGCAGCTCGGAGTCTGGATTTGTGCCCGGTTGATGGCAATAGGCTCGCCCCCTATTACATGGGACTTAAACATAACTGGCGAAATGTGGGTGTACCTGCTACAGGGACACCTCTGCCCAACCCTTCGGGGAAACAAGGCGTGATGTTATGTTATGTTATCATTGTCAACATTTTGAATGAAAATGACAGCTTGGAAAGGTGACAAACGTCCGTTACGTGGGAAACGAATTTGTTTGAAAGTTTTTTAGTATCATTATCGATCCTTGACGTCACTACTTCAAGAAAATCAATTAATTAAGCACTTTTCCTGTGTTATATTGAGTTTCATCTATTTGAATTGTGTCAATAAGCGTTTGGGAGTTGCGTTTCATCTTTTGGCGTGAAAACACCCAAAATAATAAATTCAAAGGAAAATAAATTTATGTTGAAGCAATCTACAAAATAAATCTAAACATAACCAATTCGTAGAAATAAATTAAAATATCGATTAAAATAAGTTAAAAAAAAAACAGATCAAAGCTTAAAAACACGCCTAAAATTGCGAATAAATATTTGCCGACAAAACTGTTTAAAATTTAATCAGCGTTCCTGATTTTTTTTTTAATAACGCCGCGATCATTCCTTTCAGTATTTGTTGAGGCTGTTAATTTTAAGGGTTCCATACCCAAGGGGTGGAAATTGGACCCTGTAACTAAGCCTACACTGTCTATAAATGTCACAGGCGTTTATCTTTTTGACCAGCACGGCGGGGTAATTGCGTAACACATAAAAATATGGGAATCGATTACAATGAATGCCTTTCATTTTTTGACATCCATTGACCAATTTTCAAACAATATATTTTTTTTCAAAAAAGTTTTTTTTAATAACACAATACAGGGTATGTTTTTATCCAGTGCGCAAACTTTAACACGTGATTTGACTCATCATTATGAACAACTTTTACTATGGGACCAAACCAGAAATAGCAAAACAAATCTGCTGTTCCCTACTTTTAAGCGAACATAAATGTAGGGAACAACTGATTTTTTTTCGCCGTTTCAGGTTTGGTCCCATAGTAAAAGTTGTTCATAATGATGATTTAAGTCACGTGTTAAAGTTTGCGCACTGGATAAAAATATATACCCTGTATAATAATAATATTGAGATCGATTGAAATTTTATGTGTGCTACGCATTTACCCCGCGGAATAGATAGCCAGGTGAAATTATCACAAAATACGTGTGGAAAGGTAGTGACTACCGAGATGACGACTAATAGAGCCAAAAGATGAAAAAAGTAAAAAGAAAACTTGAACAAAATAATATAGAACATTGGTCCGTAACCTTATCTAAATAAAGAGCACAATCACGTATACAAAAATGAGGTGTCGGTAACGGTGTCGCGAGTTCTATTGTTTTTTCCCATCTCAAAAATGCCCAACGCGCCTGTTGCCCCGAACCTAAATAAATAGGGATAAGAGCAAATCTTCACGGTTAAGCAACGCTTGCCGAGGTCGGAAGCCGACCCAAGCATACTTGGGAAAAAGACTAAGTAGACAGATGATGGCATGTTAATACGACCACTATCAATAAAATTTCAACTATCTTTTGCAAAATGGTCCAATTGGGTAATGTACCTTTATTATTTTAAGATATTTTTCTAGCGGATTCGATTGGTCCCGTAGTAAAAGTTGTTTATATTTGATGAATAAAACGGATACTTGAGGCAACCATCGCGCGCGCGCCCCCCTGTCAATGTCATTGATGCGCCAAAAGATCCTTTTTACTATCTAAGTTGGTACCAAATCAAACTCTCCAAGGATACCAGTAGCTATAATGATGATAATGACAGTAAATACAGCTTAGTGATCATTCATCAAGCAATTATAGTACCATCATCATTACCCCCTATATGTCTGCTGTATGAAGAAGTACGCCTCGCACCGAATTACCTCAAGTATCCGTTTTATTCATCAAATATAAACAACTTTTACTGTTGGTAAGCATAATCAGCATATAATGTTCCCACTGCTGGGAAACAGGCCTCTGTGAGAGAGAATGAGTCGTTATACATCACGCGGGCCCAGTGCGGGTTGGTAGATGTCACATGTCTTCGAATTTTTGGTTCTAGGACATGCCGGTTTCCTCATGTTGTTTTCCAACACCGTTTTGAGAGCAGTGGTGATTAAATAATTTTATTTTATAAAAAGAAAAGCACCGGTCAGGATTCGAAACTACGACTTACGACTCGTAAGTCACGGTCGTTACCACTGGGCCACCACTGCTCTTGTGTTTGAGACAGATAAAAATTCTAAAAACTATGTTTTCGACATTAGAATCGATCCTAGACCTCGCAGCAATAACTTTTTCAAAAATATTCAATGTTTGACTTAGCTACGATTTTAGTATATGTATAGCAATATATAATTTTAAAAACAATCACATGACAAAATAAAAAAGAAAAACAAAAAGAACACGATTGGGAATCGAACTTACATTCCCATGTTTCAAAGCAATCGTCCAACCACTGAGTTATTTGCTTCGTTGATAGTTACCTAAAATAGCCGTTCCTGTTTATTTCATGATTCAATGCTTAGTTCCATAAAGGTATAGCGTGATGATAATCATTTAAAAAGTTAAATCAGTAACCATCTACAATATACTAATCTTTTGACGCGTTTTTTTCCAAAAAACAAACATAATGTAATATTGCTCATCCCTCATAGCAAATAGCGTGATAGTTTATACCCTAGAGTTTGACCTGACATATAGGGAATATCTAAACAAAATTTTAACAGAATCTATTCAGCAGAATTTGCGTCATGCTGAAACATACATACAGACAAACAGACAATTTTTTTTATTTTCGGCATTAGAATCGATCCTAGACGCCGTAGCAATAACTTTTATTTTTAAAAAAATCGAAATCCAGTTTCGACTTCGCTACGATTTTATTATATGTATCAATTCAAAATTCAAAAGTAATTTATTCAAACTAGGCTGAGAATCAGCACTTTTCGAACGTCAAAATTACATAAGACAGTCCCCCAAGACGCCCACCCTTCACCACTTCCTAGTGCCTTTAGCTGGGAAGAAGAAGTGGCGCAACAAACTCCCCAGCAGCACAGCTGTCTGTTCAAGTTAGAGAATGATTCTATACAATAGTATACAAAATAACCTTTATTATGCAACACAAAACATAATTCAAATGATAAATTATAGGCCATATGTCAGCTAGCACACGCCAATATACCAACCAAAAACATCGAGGACTATACTCAAGCATTATTTAAAAAAATAAAAAGAAAATAAAACTAAACGTAAACAGACAATTTGGGTCGAGTAGGTATTTGATTATTTATGATTGGCCCCATGGAGAAAGTTGTTTATTTGAGGTCTGCAGAACATAACCACACATTTCTGATAAACGCTGTACACGCCGAACACTTTGTACGCAAATCCGACTCGAACTTAGCTGATTTTATTCGGTGCTATCATTTTTTCAAGCAGCCGATTAAGTCCTAAATTATTATCTATCCCAGCAAATTTTTAATCCTCGTCGGCTTTTCAAATATCAAACGATGTTGGAACAAGATCTTGATAGGCAGAAAATCCTGTAATTTTATCATTAAAGACGCTCAGGACCTGTTATTAGCGTTCTTTATAAAGCGAAGATTTTACAGTCAGTTTACTTTTTTAGGGTTCCGTACCTCAAAAGGAAAAAACGGAACCCTTATAGGATCACTCGTGTGTCTGTCTGTCTGTCTGTCTGTCTGTCTGTCTGTCTGTCTGTCTGTCTGTCTGTCCGTCTGTCACAGCCAATTTACTCCGAATCTAATGGACCGATTAAGTTGAAATTTGGTACACATATGTATTTCTGTGACCCAAACACGAATGAGTAACGTAAATAAATTAATTTTGAATATGGGGGTCACTTTTGGGGCGCAAACAAGAAAATTTAAAAAAAAGTTTTGCTAACAGTACCGTGTGACATATCAAATGAAAGGGCTTGTTACGAGAATCTCAAATATATTTTTTATATAATTTTAAAATAAATACTTTTAAAGATATTGAATAAATTCAATGAAAATTGACCATTCCCCCCCCCTTATCTCCGAAACTACTGGACCGAAAAATTTGAAAAAAATACAGAGTATGGCTCTTTACTCATAGATTACAGGAAAACCTATAAGAAGTCTATGATCTTAAAATAACATGGTAAATCTCTCAATATTGTGCGTAAAAACTTACATTTCGTCGCTCGGCATCCAATAGGCCCATCTCTCTAGCTACTATAATATCATAATATCAAAAGTGTTTGACCGTCTACTTAATACACAAATAAATAAAACTGTAAGTGTTCATGACAACCAATTCGGGTTTCGGCGTGGTTTGTCAACAGAAAGTGCAGTATTGTGCATTAAGCATTCTATCACATATACGCTAGCTTCCTAGATTTATTCAAGGCTTCTGATCTGGTTGCTTATGACGTATTGTGGAGAAAGATGGAGAAGGATAGGTTGCCTACGGTGCTTATAAACATTTTTAAATTGTGGTATAGTAACCAGATTATAGTATAGTATACGAAGGGCTGGAACTTTTTCCAAGCCATACAGGTTGGAATGCGGGGTGAGGCAGGATTGGCGAGCTCAGCAGCACCAGAGTGGGTTACTATTTAGATGGTATTTGTATAAATAATATTAGCTATGCAGATGATATGGTGCTTCTGAGCGCGTCAATCTGTGGTCTCAGAAAGTAATTGGTCGCCAAATGTGAGCAGTATGCCAAAACACATGGTTTGATGTATAACTCCAATATGTCGGAGATCATGGTTTTTGAGGCTGGGGGTAGACCGGGTTATGTACCACCTGTATTACTCAATGGGACTCCACTACAAAGAGTATTTACGTTTAAATATCTTGGTCATATATTGACCCCTGACCTTAATGACGGACTCGATATTGAGCGGGAACGAAGAGCGTTGTCGGTAAGGGCAAACATGCTGGCTCGCAGGTTTGTACGCTAATCACTTAAAAAGTCAAAATTACTCTGTTTCGAGCTTATTGTACAACGTTTTACACGTGCAGCCTGTGGGCTAGATATACCCAAAGGTCGTTCAACGCCCTTCGTGTCCAATACAACAACGCTTTCAGGGTATTGGTGGGGCTGCCCCGTTTTTGTAGCGCATCGGGAATGTTCGCGGACGCACATATTAATTGATTTTACGCAAATGAGGTGTACATCCCTGGTGCGCAGAGTACGGGCCAGCTCCAACAATGTCCTAAAAAGATTGCTAGCAGGCTGGATTGCATGTACATCAATCACTGCAGTGCCATCTCCCATGGGGTGAATTAAATTTAAACTAGATTACGTGGGGCACTCAGAAAGTTTTGTGATACTAGAAAAAAATATACTACAGGTTGTAATTTTTTTTATTATATCTTTTCAAAGAACTCTCCATTGGCGTTTATACACAGTTTTATACGTCTAAACCAATTTTTATAACACGTCTTTCAGTCCGCATCAGACACCTCTCCAATCTCCTTCTCAAATGCAGCCAGTGCATCTTCAGGTGATGAAAACTGTTTTCCTTTGAGTTGATTTATTTTGGGGAACAAGAAAAAGTCGCACGGAGCTTAATCAGGACTGTAAAGAGGATGATCGGAGTGCTGTCCAGAAAGTCCTTTGTTTTGAGCGCCGAGTGAGCCAGCGCGTTGTCGTGGTGAAGCAGTAGCCCACGGAGGCCAGTGTTCGGTCGCTTGCTGCTTGCAGTAGTAAAAACTTCTGGCAAACATTTGGTAACATACCATTCAGCATTGATGCTCCTTTGATCTCGTCAGGGTACTGATACCAGATAACCCTGCAAAGAAAAAAAACTTGCGATCAAAATTTTGCCTGCACTTCTGGCTCGCTTCACTTTGGTAGGCGATGGTTCATTTTGAAACAGCCACACGGTTTACTGACGCTTAATTTCTGGATCATATTGATAAATCCAAGATTCATCACCTGTAATGATATCTTAAACGCGCCGAGACGAGCCTGCTACAAATTTTGCTATCATGTCTCGGCACCATTCTACCCATACCTCCTTCTGAGCCTGCGTTAGATTTTGCGGTACCAGCGTGAAACTATCTTCCATAACCGAAGATGCCTGTGTAGAATTTCATGCACACTTCCCGATCCAATCGGCAGTATATGCTGAACCTCTTCATATGTAATTTGCCTATTCTCTTGAATTAAATTTTTCACAGCCAGCACGTTTTGTTATGTAACAACCGTCATAGGGCGGCCACTTCTTTCTTTGTCCGCCTAAATTACTCGACCACACATAAATTCATTAAACCAGCGGAAAACAGTCGCTTTAGAAGGGCTTTTTTCTATGAACACCATTTGAAGTCTTTCAAACGATTCTTCTGGTTTTAGTCGACATTTGAAATCGTACAAAATCATCGCACGAAAATGTTCTCGTTGTAAATCCAGTTTTCAGTAAGACAGAGTATTTTGATTTTGCTCGTAAAAAAATGTGGAGGGAATTTCGAATTTGGAATGATATGTTTTTTTTGTAATAAATAGTCATAGTTTTAATTGACATCAAAACTAGCCAGTATCCTATAGACAAAAACTGTTAGTCGCAAAACTTTCTGAGTGACCTGGTAAAATAAGCTAACATAGTTCATAAGTTTACTAACACAATGAGTCCTTGTTACTTGAATAAAGAAAAATATCTGGATTTCCATTTCTTTTTGAACGACTTTATCTTTAAATGAAACCTAGCTGGATCGATTTATCACTCCCGAAACCCCCTGCATACTAAATTTAATAAAAATTCTTGGAGCCGTTTCCGAGATTCAGATTATATATAGGTACATAAATACAAAAATTGCTCGTTTAAAGGTATTAGATTTAGATTATTATAACCGCGAATGTGAAATTTTTAACGAAAATCAGATTTTTGTTTTATTTCATTCTACACGTTGAAATAAGTGATCCTGCAATTTAAAAAAAAAACGTAAAAAATGTCACATTCGCGGTATTGGATGCCGAGCGACGATTTGCAGTTGGGATGTATGGGAGAACATGTTTTTCAACTACAATGTTAAGTTTGTCCTTGGGATAAATAAATTCATCTCAATTACGGAACCCTTCATTGTGCGTAGTCCGACACGCACTTGGCCGGTTTTTATAAGAGAATGTCTTGGCCAGCAATTATTAAACCTACAGTTGAATAACACAGGTTAAAAACCGGCCGGACAATGAAGGCTTCCGTAGTTAGGATGAATTTATCCCAAGAACAAACTTAACATTATAGTTGAAGAACATGTTCCCCCATACACGCAATGATGGACGATCGTGAAAATAGCCGAGGCACACATACGTGAGTCCATCAATGACTGGTTTCGGCCAGGGCTTGTTAGTTTTCTCAAACAATGCGCGGAAATTCAAACTAAGCAAATTAATACAAATTCCAGAATCAATGACGAACGAAGACTTTTTAAACAGCTCTATTTGCTTAGCCAGTTCGAAATTCAAATAAAATCTTTGATAAGTTACCTCCTTGGTTGCCATGGGTCGAAGTAAAAAGTTAGTTCCATTTTTAAATAACACGACAGTTATGAGTTTTCGTAGTAATTTACTTTGCCGCTAAACACGAATAGTACAACGGGCAAAAGCTAGTAATATCAAATGCGTTTTTGAAGTGAAAACTTCTTTAGGCGCGTTGGGCATTTTTGAGATGGAACTAAACCATTGATTTCGCGACACTGTAACGGAATTTATCGACACCGTGGAGTAAAAGACATCAACGCGTTGATTACCACGGTACAGATTTTTTTCAAGTTTTCACTTCTGTCGGCACTCTTGGAGTGCCACTGTTTTTTTGGTCTCCTTTTGACGCCGAAGCCAAACTGAACAGATTGTTTTGAAATTTTACATAAAGGTTGACTTGGAAAAGATCTAGGATGTAGCTGGATATTTCTATTGAAAATTATGAAATACAAAATACACGTCACGGACTAAAGCTTCTTTTTCGTCGTTCCCTCAATCCTGAGGATCGCGAACACATACGACGCGAATCGAAGCTATGCGGTCTTCTGCAGTGTCAACCGCTCGGTAAATGCTGCCAACAGCCTTCCTGATCGCGTCTGACTATCTTGCCGGTGCTCTGCCTTAAGCGCGTTTTTTTTCCACCCGGCCCAGTATCATAAGCCTTTCCAGACCATGCTTAGTTATGTCCGAAAAAGCTGAGGGCACGCTCCTGGCATATTGTAGATAGCCGCTTGCCGATGTTGAGTTCCTCCAGTATTGTCATCTATGGATTCATTCGTTCTCATGGCGGTACATGGTATACGAACCAGTCTCCGCCTGTGGTGACATCTACACACAACCACCACTATCTAAGTACCACACAGCCTTTAGCCCAGGGTTTTCCTAACCGTGCGTCGCGACGCCCTGGGGCGTCACGGCATTATCCCAGGGGCGTCGTGAGGTGATTCACATAGATTAGAAACCCTTTCCAGTCGACCTTACTACTATCAACACTTTCGACAGAGGAAGAAGAACAATTACCTAATAGAATTGTCCTGTGACTCCACCTTTAAGCTCCAATACGACAAAAACAAACTGCTTGAATTTTGAAGCTCAGTTACTCAATGTAGAGAAAGAGATGAAAGTGGCAATTTGAACCCCGTTTTGAACTTCTCATTAGTAGCCAGCCAACAAAGTAAAATAAATACCTCTTTTAATTTTTATTCTTATGATTTGCTTTTGTTCTTATTTTCTAATAAAAATTATAACTGTTCTTTGGAGTTTTTATGATAAGTTGTTACTAGACGGTAGAACTACAACTGGTGGGTACTTTTTGGCTATAGGGGAGCGTCACAAAAAATGGTAAATTCCCAAGGGCGTCACAGTAAAATAAGTTTGGGAAGCCCTGCTATAACCACTACACGCCAACGCCACATCTCGAAAGCATCGATCTTAGTGCTTTCGTGACTTTCAATGCACCACGTTTCAGCGCTATTTAAAAAGATGGAATAAACTAGAGCACGAATCAGTCGTATTTTACAGATAACCTACCGTCCTACTTAATATAACATAATATACCTAAGAAAAATGTGAAAGTTTGTATGTTTGGATGTTTGTTACAATCACGCAAAAACGGCTAGGCACACAGATAGTTTATAACCTGCATTGACACATAGGATACTTTTAATTCCGGTAGTATGTCCCCGTGGGATTTTTTCGGACATCCCCGTGGACTAAGCCGCGGGGAAAAGCTAGTATAAAATAAAGAAGGATTTTACCTGGATTTAAAGGGTAAAACCCATTGTAATCTAGATGAAAGAAATGGAAGTTCGTTGAAAATGTTCTTCTTTGACATACAAACCGGTGGACCATGATTCCTTACGTTGTCATATCTTGCGTATGATTTTTGAGTACTGCTAAAGGGAACAAAGGAATTGTATCACTCGAATACAGTATACACAAGTAACAGTATATAGTTATATCTCGGCAGTGATCTTAAAATAATTGCCTGCGGCCGCTCGGTACATAAACCATCCGCGATACTGTTGCGTACTGATATACACTGAGCTTTCGAAGCGCGTCTTTTCGGCCGTTTTCTATGAAAATATAATACTGTTACTTATTTATACTGTGACTCGGAGGTTTGCAAACCGGTTGTGCCGTTTGGTCTTGGCATGTAAAAGGTAGAGGAATATCCCTCAAAACTCAGTAATAAAGAGTTTGATCTTATGCACAATGGAAGAACATGGAAGCACACACACGTGAGCACTGAAAGTAAGATTAGTTGTTATATTGTCAGACATTTTACACGTGCAGCTTCTGGACAAGCAGCATGCGGAAATCCATCAATGTTTTTAGAGTCCAAAACAACAAAGCATTCAAGATGCTGCTGGGGCTGCCACGCGCATAAGTGTGTGCCCAGACACAGGCGCACTCTCTCTTCCCTCACTCTCATAGTCCGATGAATCCGACCAGGGCTCGGAAAAGTTCTTTAAAATAAAATTTTAAAACATTTCTGACAGTTCTCGTTCTTTTTTGTACGAAAACGAAATAATAACGTTTTTAAAAACCGGTTTATTCGGAAGGACGCAGCCGTACACGGGGCGGGACAAGCATGAACTTGTTTAGTTAAATTGTACCTTATCTTCATTTCATTACATCATTGATTCCAATACGCTTGCCGCTTACGTATTGATTAGGATTGTGTTGCGAGTTTCCTATCGATCAAACCAAAAATGGAAAAAAACGTTTCATTAACCGATATCGATTTAGATTTTGTTACGTTTCTATAACGTTAGATTTTAAGACGAAAACGTTTCGAAAAATATACCGTTATCCGAGCCCTAAATCCGACACGACCGGAGAGAGATCAGGCGCAGTGCCAACGGCTTAGCATGCTTTCCGAGGCATGGAGTATAACACCACCAACTCCCAAACTCGGGGCTGATACTAAGATAAATTCCTAATAGAAAAACCCAATAACACTTTGCCGGACCTGTAGGTCCTGTAGGTGGTAGTAGGTCCTGTAGGCTATTAGCGCTGTGCGACCTTTTTTTTTTTTTGGGTGGGAATTTATCAAATAACTTCTCCCGCTCCGGGTGGAGCGGGAGGGCGTGTCAGACTCTTACTGACTAAAACCCACCCGTGTTCCTTCAGTTGCCATATTGCCGGGGGGCCACGATAATATCCCTATCGGCCCGTATTCGCAGCCCCGGCAGAGCGCTATGCGACCTGAATTGCACTTTATTATGTCGCTGCAACAGTTGCTTTTTATTTAAATGATTTTGCGGAGAGTTTTATCTGTTTAATCTGTGGTAATACTCATACCATCGGCTTCAAGTAATCGCTCTTCGCTGTCAGGCACTCGCTGCTCTATCCCTGCCAACTTTTAGTTGCTAGCTTTACTCGATTCTCGTTATAGCCGGCAGTAGAACAGGTGCCTTATTCTCTTCAGTCGGCTTTTGTTACGTTGTCAACGCCAACCTATTGTTATAAAAATAAACGCTATCTTTATAGGAAGGATACTGGCTGGCTCTTTGGTCCTGTGATATTACAAAATTGTTGGTGTATACAGGATGTGAAAGGCTTTAGCTTGAGATTTTTTTCGATTTAAACAGGGCTAGATTAGAGAAGATAAATCTAAAATAATAAATTAACAATTCTACTCTTTACATTTTAATCGCTTCTCAATTTCGCTAAAACATTTTGTCTCCTAGCAACTTTATTAAAATACTTAATTGTTATTTAAATGGACCTGAGTAGGTAATAATTTAATTCTTGGTATTTGTGTTACTTTATTGTACAATCCTATGTTCTATTTCTAGACTCCTTCCCAAATAATCTCTTAGATTATCAAGTCCTATTTTCAAAACGAGTTTATTTGATTTTATTGGGACACCATCTGTTTTGCAATCCACCGGCTTTTGTTTTTTGTCTACATTACATGTTGGCAGGGCAGGGTTAATGGTTTCCGTACACAATAGGACGGGTTAACTTTGTTACATCGTTCACTGATGAAATGTCGTCAATTTCATCATGTACGAAATATTGTGTCATTGTGATGTTGGGTTGGGCGGACCTTTCTCGTTAGAATGTGCTGATTTGCATTCGGCGATTTTTATATATTACGACTAGCTTCTGACCGGGACTTCGCCCGCTTGAAATTTCTTGTTCCCCCGACCCACCGCGTCGCATTGCATCGCCCGCCTGCGCTATTAAGTAATAACAAGTCGTTTACGCTCTTTTTGCTCGGCTCCTAAGGGTCATAGCGTGGTGTAAAATAACCTATTTACTTCCTCAAAAATTGGGCTATCAAATGCAAAAAGAATTTATCAAATCTGACTGGGAGTTCTAGAGATTAGCGCGTTCAAACAAGCAAACAAACTCTTTAGCTTTAATAGATAGTATAGATTGTTGGCCCCAAATGTAAGTTCAGTTTTAGTTATAAATATCAAGCATATACTTGGCAAACTGACTACTTTAGCGTTACTTAAGGTATTCAAGAAAACTTAAGACGAAATTCAATATTTCTTGCCTTTTAAGCAAATACATTTTGAATTCCGCGGGCTTTTACCTTTATTAATGCTAAAGTTTGGCATCTTCTATTCAGAAACCGGGTACCTATTAAACTATGAAAAAAAGTAAGAAATATGAGCAAGTATTAGCTAGATTGATTTTTGTGTACTTTTATAACGTGCTATATCGTGAACATGACCCCTAGAAAGTTAAAACCTCGCAGGTTTTAAGATATGGACGGAAAAATAAACTAAGTCATATACATACACGAGCGACACGTCAACGGCAGAGGCAAATGTAGCCGTCCGCGTCGGCGCGTCGGCGCGTCGACGGCTACAGCGAGACATCACGACGCGTTACGATACGCGTGTATATAAGCACGCCCCCGACCCTTGCTCGAAAACGAGGTGCCAGCAGTTGTTGCAGCTGAGCACGTAGCTTTCAATACCCCGCATAATAAACATGATGAAACCTAAGTTTGATCCAGCCTGTCCCTACTTGCTGTCCTCCCCTCAGCGATGCCCTAAGCCGAGGTTCGTACCCCACAGGGGGTGCCCTTAGCGAGCAGTCGCTTAATTTTAATTTAGCATAGTTTAAAAGCTCCTGGCTGGAGGCTCTAAGTGTAGAAGCTTAAGGCCACCACAGGAAAAGTCCGGTTAAGCAGCCAAGACCTTAGTGGTCAAAACTGAGAAAGGCCAAAATAAAAATAAAAAAAAACTTAAGCGGCACGTTGTCGACTATAGCCACCGACGCGTCGACGGCTGTAGTTGGACGCGTCGGCAGCTGACGTCGACGCATCCGCCGTTGCAGCCAATGGCATCGTGCCGCTCGTGTACGAACAGCACAAAAATGTTGGCAGTGTCTGTAAATTACCTTTATCTTAATGCGGTACCCACTTTATGGACATGTTCTATCGGAAAGTCATTGACCTAAAAAACTGTTGGCATAATCGCTAGCCAGCCAGCTATTCCAGCCTGAACTTTTTCCTAGGTAGATAAAATTATCACTTTTGTAACATACCTGCAATAACTTACATTGTACGAGTAATTTTAGTTAGTTATCATTGTTTTTCTGACAACTCTTCTTGTGACAAGCCTAAGGCTGACTGTCCACTGGAGCGGAGAGGAGCGGAGCGGAGCTGTGCCTTAACCAATAGAATTGCATAAAATCTCCGCTCCACTTTAGTGGACAGGGATTTGCGAACTAGTTTAAAGATTCCTTCAAAACCAGGCAGCGGAGGGAGAAGCGGAGCGAAAAACTGCCGCCCGCTCAAATTAGTCGTCACGTGGACTCGGCCTAGTTCCGCACAGTCCATTACTCCGCTCCGCACTACCTCGCTCTGCATCAATGGACAGACACAGTCCGCCACTCCGCTCCGCATTATTCCCTCGCTCCGCTTCGCATTACTCCCACGCTCCACGTCAATGGACAGGCAGCCTTGGTATCGTGTAAGTGTTACTAATATTAATTTTATAGTTATAGAGGTGTAATTGAGTTGTGAAGGTCAGATAGGTAGTTTAGACGGGAAGCCGACCCCAACAGAATATTATCCTATTATTGTATTAATCAAAAATTATGATGTGTTTAGAGGTCAAACAAAGTTATTTGCTAAGTGTCGCCTACTACAGGGGAGAGCGCTGATGTCTGAAATACAGATATTTTATATCTAGTTCAGACACAGATGTTCAAAATCTGTTCATAGAAACAAGTGTCTTATTATATAGTGTATCACCATAATAATTAAACTGATGAATATTTTTGAAAAATAAATTATACTTATAGGTACTTATAATACTTATTGTCCCAATGCAAAAGCCTCTTGTCATACAGAGAAGGCACGAGCATTTATCATCACGCTTGCTAAAGACGGGTTTTCCATTTCAGACTTATATTACACTAGCTTTTGCCCGCGGCTTCGCCTGCGTGAATGTCGGAAAATATACAACGGAAACGTATTACCGAGATTTTATACCTAATAACAGAGGAAAACGTCATTGACTCCTACCTCTGCGCCCGCGTTGCTCCGCGTAATTTTGAAACTGTGATATCTTTTAAACTATTAATATGATTTAAAGGCATGTTTTAATCTAAATTAAATGCCCAATTTAAATAACACATTTTTTTGGATATGGATTAATACTATACCGGTCAAAAAGCTTCGGAAAAGACAATTAAATTTTTATCAAATTCTGAAAGATAAAAATGGTTATTGTGGGTCATCCTTAGAAGATAGACATATGCCATTGCGGAATTTTTGTTGAACTTTTTAAGATGAACAATACCGTAAAACTTAAATTTGATGTATCTTTTCCGGTTAACGCAGCGCACGCCAGTAAAGCTCCCAGTCGGCATGATTTTTTCCGACTTCTTCAACAATAATCGTCAAATTTCAGCCAATTTACACAAAACTTTAATGAATTATACACTAGAACCTTTCGCATAAATTACTCCATCCATTGGTAAAAACCGTTTGAAAATCCGTTCAGTAGTTTTTTAATTTTTATCGCGTTCAGACAGACAGACAGACGCGGCGGGGGACTTTGTTTTATAATTATTTAGGGAAACAAAATTTAAAAAAATAACCGTATCTTTTTGTTCCGCGGGCCGATTTTCATGAACTAAACTAGAAAAATGGTTTTAAGTTTAGATCTTTCATTTAAGACCAAAACTAAAGAAATATATTAACAAACAAAAAAGTGAGTTTTCAAGTTACGTGAATAAGACAATTTGAATTTGCTAAATTTTCCATCCAAATTAACTTTTAACACTGTTAATGGATCAAAATAAGTATTTTAACACGAACCTATTATGAATCTACCTGAGATCACAACATAATAACAGTTAGCTGTGCACCAAGACAACTTTGACTCTGAAGTAAATTATTAGTTTTGGTTAATAAAGTAGGTACCTACCTACTTAGTTACTTTCTTACATCACAGTTCAGAATGTAGATACAAAATTGCACGCAAAACGCACCATAACCAACACCACTCCACATTAAAATAGTTAGAACACTTAGAACTCATTTTCACAAAAAACGCGCGATACGTGCCTGTGACGTAAGTACAGTAAGCGCTCAAAAGTGCATGAGCACGCTAAGAGTCGTATTGCTGTGAACACGCGGTATAGCTCGAACATTTGTATGTGTAAGCAACACGATACACACACCACAGATAACGCAGTTTTGCACTACACGAAACAACAATATATTTCCGTCGCTTTAAACATGCTAGCACACACGCACTATGCGCGTGAACTTGACCAGTTAATGGCATTGCTAAAATTCGATAGTAACTTAACAAGTGCAGATAGCAGAAAGCGTTAAGCGTTGGTATTGAATTCAAACTGCCTTAGGTTCTAATCTCATAAAACACAGTGCGGTTTTTTGCAAATATTATTATTTTTGTTTTCGATAATAATATTTTTTAAATATTGCTGCTTTTTTTATGTTGTTATTGCAATAAAGGTTTTAGAATAAAAAATGCGTGATATATGATAACAAAATTAAAAAAATATGTTTATTCGTTATATTTATTTTACATAAGTTAAAAAACTGCTACAATTATTTATCATTACTTCAGCTGAATAAGATGTGAAATAGATGTCAAGAAACTTAGAAGCAGTTTGTATTATTTTGACATATTTAAATTATGAAATATTTTAAATTTTTAATGGATTTTTTCACCATAAATATTAAGCTTTGATCATGGTCGAAGTAATTAAGTAATAAATAAGAAAAAAACTACTTACAGAATAGGTAATTTTAAGGTTAAATATGGGCAGTTTGTTTATATTTTATTTGTATTAATTATTTTACATTTTATTTGACTTTAGTAAATAAAGTCAAAGTCAAATCATTTATTTCAAATAGGCCCATGTATGGCACTTTTGAACGTCGAAATTTACAAAATATTAAAAATGATTCTAGTCGCCCCTTCCAAGAGGTAGTTTTCGTATGGAGAAGAATGGGCAAGAAACTCCACCGTTACTCTTTTAAAATGTTTTACAATAGTTTGTATAAGTACGTACATTAGTTAAATAATTATATGTGAAGACGATGCACCTAGAATAAAAATTACTATACCACAATAGGTAAAAAGAATTAAAAATGAAGCAACGACAGATAATTTAATATGTGATAGATACATGGTGCTCACATATTTACAAACATTGTAAAAGTAGACGATTTTCCTAAAATTTTGTAATTAATAAGTCAGTGTGTGAGAAAGTAATCACAGAATGTTAAATCAATGTCATAAAACACAAAATAATCAATTTTACAATTAAATTAGCAACCAGTTTGATTTTGTCTTGATTCTAAATTGTCCTATGGAGCAGGACCAGCATGTTTCCAAGCACTCTTATCCTGGATATAATCCTCTAATTTGTAATATGCTTGTTTACAAAGTGCACTTTTGATATGAGTTTTAAATTTTCTTTCATTTAATTGCAATATGTCACAAGGTATTTTGTTGTAACATTTAACACAGTACCCCATAAAAGATGTATGTACTTTAGATAATCTGTAAAATGGTTGATCTAGTTTATCTTTATTTCTAGTATTAAAATTATGTCTATCACTTATTTTATTAAAGAGATGTGGATTTTTGGTTGTTATTGAGGTTAAAGCTTAAGTATTCATTTTCTTTACGAAAAGAAGATTGAAACTAAACCTCAAATTTTAATCCTAAAATAATACTATTACTAAAATATTAAACAATTTCGGTATATCTGCAAGAAATACGACAAACACCCTATTGAAACGTGCTTAAAAAATTCGTTACCATAAATTCATGCAATAACGAATCTGTTGTTTATTAAGTTGGTACGGTCAATATTTTAAGGTCAAAAACGGTTTTCTAGCTGGTCTTCAGTGATGCAAGCCTTCAGAGTGCACGGCGAACGGTTCATAATGACGTGTTTTTAATAATTCAGCAAAATATCTCGTTGGTATGAAACCATTTGTTTCATTCACCATTTGACGTCGCTGCTACTCGATAATAAGCCCCTTCCTCATATCTCTTAACCCTCACAGTATTTCTCTAGAACAAAGAAAAACATTGTTTTTATTACACATAATACCTTATTATTTATTATTCACTAATCGAATTAAACCTCACAATGAATTTAAAACTTTAAAGGCATCTTCTGTCTCAACAATACCTCTGTTCTATCAACAATACCCTTGATTAAGATTTATGTTTAGTAAAATATGAAATATATAAATGATAACACTCACACTTAGTCCGGTTTCATTAGATATTCACTTCACTTTTACGCAGCGCAATAATATTCTCTGATCTGATCTGATCTCTTCAATATATTTTATGCCTGCTTTTTGATAATAATAACCACAACACTGCGCTAAATACTCGTCACCAATATTATTCACGAACCAAAAAAGTTCTATTAATTAAATACTCGTAACAAACTGCATCTACCCCACAAAAATCGAAATAATTTACTTAGTTTTTTGTGGTCTACCTGCTAAACTTTAATATTTATGTGAACAAGACGAATGAAACTAAAAACGAATGATGATTATTGAACTAGTCATTGGTTGCAGACAAAGTGAGTGTGTGTGTGTAATGTGCGTGTCTACAGTATTGTAACAACTTATAGAAGAAGGTCGTAAGTCAAACCGAAGCGTCATTCTATTGCTTTGTGAGATTGCTCATGGACTTTTGGTCGGTACTGTACATCGGATGAACACGCGTGGCCTGCTTGAGAGATTTCAGTAGACTGGCTACCAGCCTACAGCCCGGGCGGCGGGGGCGGCCCGCGGCAGTCAACAAAAGAAATGGGTGGAACGATACTTCGAGCGATTGCATGTCATTGGCTAATGATTTATTTGCATTTCGGCATTTCGGCCCGCATTGGCCGGAAGTCCACGTGGACTCCTCATAACTCTTTTGAATGCCATATCACTACCGTGGTGAGTAATTTGATGTTACGGTTAATGTTTGAACACGTTTGAGTAACATAAGACTTATTTGAGAACGCCTAGTTTAGTTTTTTTTAACATATTTGATGCTTTAGTAGAGTGGTAGTAGACCATGGTTTGAACAACGTTTATTTTAGCGAAACTGTGATTCAAATTTCACACGGAAATCAAAACAAAACAACATTAAAGTAATTAGTTCTGAATTCAAACTTTTACACACGATAAATCTAATAATTGATGAACATGGAAATTAGCATTCGTGTTGTCGCTTCGAAGACAAACATACATATTTACATTAAAAGAAGTTATTTTGATTTATGATTTAATTATTACTTGATTTATTTGTTAAAAACATATTTAATTAATAACATTTTTAAGGCTATTCAAAATTAAATACGTTTACCTTTTAAAAAATTAAAGATATTATTTGTTTAATAGTTAGGTTGGCAGCACTGGTGTCGCGCCATTATTGTTCCGTTGCAAACTTCCGGAGCAATGGTGGGGCGACACTTTTAAAACGAATGTCGGAAGGAGTGATGGGCAGTTGGTTGTTGGATACAGTGCGAGTAACATCTCCAGAATTGTTATAAAATAGTGTGATTATTGTGTGGTTATTTTTGAGACTATAAATTAAATATATAATTATTGTGTACGTATCTAGTTTGATTAAAGACGATTACATCAGAAGTGGTACGGAAACGCGCCCAGATGCCGCGAAACCGCAAGCGCACGCGAGGGAAAATAAGTCGTACGAGTAGCTCGTCATCAAGCTCTGGTTCGCCTTCATCCAGCAGCAGCAGCAGCTCTGATGGACACAGGCATAAGAAAAAGAGACGCACCAGGCGTGCGTCTCCCGCAGTAAGCCAAAATGTTATTTTATCTTCGGTGATTCCTGATTTTGACCCATTGGTGGACGATATTGAAATGTGGATAAATGTTGTGGAAGCCAATGCACGTGCTTTTCGTTGGACTGATCGTGTCCTACAATATCAAGCTTTGCAAAAATTGCGTAATACGGCTAAAACATGGTACGACTCACTTCAAAAAAATAAAACACGGTGGACTACCTGGAAATGGAAGGATTGGCGAAGTACACTATTAGACACATTTCAAATAAAGCGTAATATGTATTGTTTGCTAAAAGACTTGGTTCAAACGAAACCCTCAGATGGCCAGTCATTATACGAATTTTATTTTGTACAAAAAGGCAAAATTGATAAGATGAGACTGTCATTTTCTGATCAGGATATTATTTCAGTAATCGTAGGATCAATTGGCGATAAAAATATAATCACTGCAGCAGATGCTGGTAGTTTTAAATACTGTGATGAGTTGGCCTCATTTTTACACGGGAAAATTCATGTTGACCCGGAACATAAGTCCATTCAGAAGCATAACAATTTGCACGGTAAAAACTCAACTCGCTTATTCTATAGTAATGTTGATAAAAAGACAGACAGTTCTTCCAACTCTAATGGAGTACCAATGCATAGTTCTGTTGTGAATGCTGGTACAAATATAAATGCTTCCGCTGTGGTGAGCCTGGTCACAAAAAGACCAGCTGCAATCAGAAGGATAATGTCAAATGTAATGTGTGTAATAGATTTGGTCATTTAGAGCTTGCATGTAGGTTTAAACCTAAAATGAAACCTGAAAAGGATAGCGAAGTCAAATTAATTGTTGAACCTACACCTAAGGATAAATTTTATAAGGAAATTGTAATTAATGGATGTAAACGGCAAGCTTTTATTGATATGGGTAGTGGTTGTTCTCTAATAACGTCTTCTTTGGCACGCGAGTTAAACCTTGCAATTTTCCGATTAAATAAACCTGTTTTATTAACAGGATTTAAAACAGATTCTTGCTCTGAGGTTACACATGGGGCACAGGTTGACATTATGGTTGATAATGCTGAGCTTAATGTGGTCCTATATATTTGTGATGAATTAGCTGGCTGTCCTATTTTAATTGGTAGGAATTTTACGGAGGATAAAAGAATTATGTATTCACGTATTGGAAGTAGCCTTTCTTTTTGTCCCATAAGCAATTACCATGTCGCTTTAATAGAGTCGTCCATGTTTAACCCTGATTCTGTTGAACACATTTCTGTGTTAAATGAAATATTTTCTAGATACCCTCGGGTTGTTTCAAAAGATTTAAAATCGTTAGGGCAGACTTCTTGTGTTGAGTTAGACATTGAACTAATAACTAATAAACCTGTGTACCATAGACCCTACCGTATGTCTGAATCCGAAAAAGCAGCAACTAGGGAAATTATTGATGACCTATTAAAAAATGGAATAATTCGCGAAAGTAATTCCGCTTATGCCAGTCCGATTCTGTTGGTTGATAAACCTTCGGGCGAAAAACGTATGTGCATTGATTATAGATCACTAAACAAAATTACTGTCAAAGAGAAATATCCAATGCCCATTGTAGAAGACCTAATAGACAAACTAAGAGGATGTAAATGTTATACATCTATTGATTTAAAAAGTAGTTACTATCAGATTAATGTTAATGAAAATTCTATTGCTAAAACTGCATTTATAACGCCTGATGGCCATTTTGAATTCAGAAGGATGCCATTCGGGTTATGCAATGCACCGTCTGTATTCCAAAGGTTAATGAACACTGTCTTGGGTAAACTACGCTTTGATAAAGTAATTTGTTATATGGATGATCTATTGGTAGCTACAGGGTCGATGGATGAAAATATTAGGCTGTTAGACGAAGTTTTAAAAATATTACAAAATAACGGTTTGACTATAAATTTAGAGAAATGCCACTTTTTCCAGAGCTCTGTTAACTTTCTTGGGTACGATATTTCTGAAGATGGTGTACGTCCAGGTATAAAGAAATTGAAGGCAGTAGAAAATTATCCTGAACCTAAAAATGTGCATCAAGTGAGACAATTTTTAGGCCTAATAAATTATTTTAGAAAATTTATAAAGGATTGTGCTCTTATAGCAAAACCGTTGACAAAGCTCTTGAAAAAAGATATCACATGGCAGTGGGGATCCGATCAAGTTTCAGCAGTCAATAAATTAAAATATGAGTTGTTACATAATGCTTTATTAAAAATATATGACCCCAAGTTACCTACTATTTTGTACACTGATGCCAGTCGCGATGGTATGGGCTGCATACTGACTCAAGTAACTGATACAGGTGAAAAACCAATCCATTTTTATAGTCGACAGACTTCTAATGAGGAGAAAAAGTACCACTCCTTTGAGTTAGAGTTTTTGGCAATAATTGTTGCACTCCAAAAATTCCGTCACTATTTATTGGGATCCACTTTTAAAATTTATACAGATTGTAATGCTGTTAAGTATACAATAAATAAGCAAGAAATTAATTCCAGAATCGGTAGGTGGGTATTACTTACACAAGAATTCACGTTTGATATAATACACAAACCAGGGGCTCAAATGCAACATGTTGACGCTTTGAGCCGAAATCCATTTGATACAAATTCCACTCCCATATGCAATGAAAGTGTGTTGGCTATTACTGAAGCAGATTGGTTATTGTCAGTCCAGTTACAAGATCCTAGTATTTGTGCAATAAAAGAAATATTGGAATCAGGTCAGGCCGAGCTTAATAAAAAAGTGTATAATGAGTATGAGTTGTTAGGTAATAAGGTATACCGTAGGACTGACTATGGTAGAAGGTGGGTTGTCCCCAAACAATGTATTTGGCAAATTATTAAAGCTAATCATGACGACCTTGGCCATTTTGCCGTGGATAAGACAATTGAAAGAATAAAATCATATTATTGGTTTCCCAAAATTAAGAAAGTAGTTTCCAAATATATAAAAAATTGCATAAGCTGCATTTACTATAAAAATATCCATGGAAAAAAGGAAGGCAAACTGTTTCCTATACCTAAATATGCAAAGCCCTTTCACACGCTTCACATAGACCATTTGGGTCCATTTGTAAAGACCACGCGTAAAAATACCTACCTCTTGGTGACTGTTGACTCTTTTACAAAATTTGTATTTATATCTCCTGTTCGTAACACTAAAACTCAAGTTGTTATTAGCGAGTTAGACAAAATATTTAAAGTTTTTGGTAATCCTAAGCGTCTTATATGTGATGCTGGAAGTTCTTTCACGTCTAAGTTATTCGTTAAGTACAGTCAAGACAAAAACATACGACAACATGTTATAGCTACTGCTGTTCCACGCTCAAACGGTCAGGTGGAACGCTTTAATCGCACCATCCTTGACGCATTGAGAAGTATGGGTGCTAATACCAGCTATGACAAATGGGACACTCATATTACCAGTATCCAACAAGGTATTAACAGTACCATTAATAAAACGACTGCAGCTATTCCCAGTGAAGTATTCTTTGGATACCGACTTCAAACTGATGCTGACATGTTGGCACAGGAAGATCAATCTGTTGACGTCACGTTATTAAGGAATAACGTCAACAGTCGCATTCAGGTCAGCGCAGACAAGCAAAAGCAGGCTTTCGATTCCAAAAGAAAAGTAGCTCACAGTTACAACGTCAACGATTTGGTAGTTATAAGAATTCCCAGTCAATCCAATGATGGGCAAAGTAGTAAATTATTACCACTTTTCAAAGGACCTTTTCAGGTTATTGATGTATTGGGTCATGACCGCTATAAAGTAAAGGATATGCGTGGCGCTGAAAGAACAAGCAAGCCCTATGAGGGGACCACGTGTGCTGAAAATATGAAACCATGGATCAAGTTAGCAGACCTAGATGTTGAAGGTTCAGAAATGGCCTAAGATGTTGTCAGGTATTTATTAAACCCAAATAATGATCCAACTTATTAAAATTTTATGTCATAGTATTTACTACTACTTTTAATACGCTGTCTAGTACATTTGCTTCAAACATATTTTGGTATTTGGAGTATTTTAAGTTACAGTATTTATTCGTGTAAAATAAATCTGTGATAAATGAGTTTAGAGTTTGTAGTGATATGCAACTAGGGTTGGCCAAAGGCATCGCCTAGGGAAAGCTGCAAACTCTAAACATAACTGACCGCTGATGGAACAGTTAGATACATGTAAATACCAACATATGTCGTGTTAACAGGTCTTTTGAGTTGGGGTCTTTCTCTGCTGGCCGTTGATGGAATAGTAGAGTAGACGCTCAATTCAAATGACGAGTAATATAAATACCAACATATTTCGTATTAACAGGTCTTTTGAGTTGGGCTCTTTCTTTGCTGGCCGTTGATGGAATAGTGGAGTAGACGCTCAATTCAAATGACTAGTAATAAGTAATCACAGCTTCACTCTATGAAATATTATGACTTATTGTTTAAACTTTGTTCTCAGCAATTGCACCAGACTGGGACGCTATCCGAGGACGAATGCGTGCGCAGGACGGCCGGATGTTGTCGCTTCGAAGACAAACATACATATTTACATTAAAAGAAGTTATTTTGATTTATGATTTAATTATTACTTGATTTATTTGTTAAAAACATATTTAATTAATAACATTTTTAAGGCTATTCAAAATTAAATACGTTTACCTTTTAAAAAATTAAAGATATTATTTGTTTAATAGTTAGGTTGGCAGCACTGGTGTCGCGCCATTATTGTTCCGTTGCAAACTTCCGGAGCAATGGTGGGGCGACACTTTTAAAACGAATGTCGGAAGGAGTGATCGGCAGTTGGTTGTTGGATACAGTGCGAGTAACATCTCCAGAATTGTTATAAAATAGTGTGATTATTGTGTGGTTATTTTTGAGACTATAAATTAAATATATAATTATTGTGTACGTATCTAGTTTGATTAAAGACGATTACATTCGTTTGTATCCGGAAATGCGATGATTCCCGAGGGACATTAAAAAAATAGAAATACCGTATAAAATCTACATACTCGTGACGTCATAGCACATTTTAACTCAATGTATCGCCGCAATCTTTTACTTTCATAAAAAAATTCAATATTTTTTATAACCTACCTAACGGACATAAAAACATTTTTGTAATCATCCTATTCCAGAACCAGGTTCTGGAGTGGCGACCGTGTACCCGAAGACGTAGCGTTGGAAGGCCTCCCACAAGATGGACCGATGACCTTGTGAAGGCCGCAGGAATCCGCTAGATGCGGAAAGCACAGAATCGGTCGAAGTGGCGGTGCTTGGGGGAGGCCTATGTTCAGCAGTGGACGTCTTTCGGCTGAAATGATGATGATGATGATGAATCATCCTATTGAAGGGTCACATTAGTACTTGCCCGGATTTGCAACCACAACCTCGTGCATAAGAGGCGAGGTCTTGTCCACTGGTTCATCACGACACTGGCCCACCCAACATAGTACAGTCGAAACTGGATAACTGAGAGTTCAAGATACCGCGATCTCTTTTTCGCTTATGGAGGTTTCTCACTAACTCGAGTTTCTAGCTTATAGAGGAACATGAGTTGCCTTTCTCACTTATAGAGGTTGAGGCTGGTTGGGAAAGGTTGAGAGGAGCAAAAACAATGTTAGTTCCACGAACTTTAGGAATGAGTCATAAAAAGCAGATGTTAAATTACGCTCGACTATCGCTTATAGAGGTACAGGCAAGTAGCAGTCTCAATTATAGAGGTCCACGAGTGAAAAACGACTTTCTCTTTCTCTAATAGAGATTTTTGTTTCTCACTTACAGAGGTTTTAAGCAATAACACTCATTTATAGAGTTTTCTTGCTTACCCAGTTCTCACTTACTCAGGTTTGACCATAGATGTAAATTAAAACTTTTCTCATTCATACAGGTAACATGGCCCACAATAAAAGATGGCCCATTGTGCGCGTGGAGATGGCCCAACTTCCACAGAGTCACAAATATAGCCCTTATCTTAATGTCTTACAGTTATTACAGTGCTCAATTCTCTTAGTTAACTTTTAAAAGGCAATTGCGCCACTGGAGCCATTTGCAGACTCTTACACTAAGATTATAGACGGAAAGTCGATGAAAAATTGCTTGTTTTACGTCGTATGGTGGTACAGTCAACCTCTGTGGTAACACTTGCAAAAAAAAGAAGGATATTTTTTTAAGTTACGCAATAAAAACACAAAACAAACTTAACATTGTAGTATAAAACATGTTCTCCTATACATCGTTATACGTCACGGTCAATTCCCTAACTTCAAATGTAAGTATGTAGAGGTATATAGCATTATACAGGTATGAGGAACAGGATGTAAAGTTCACTCATCCTCTGTGCACCGTGAAATTTGAATCACAGTTTTGTTAGAACAAACGTTGTTCAGACCATGGTCTACTACCATACAACAGCATCCAATTATAAAAAAAACGTAATTGGTTTTTGAAAAAACACAAAAAAAAACAATGTTTAAAATGTCAAGATTATCGTTACTCCCTACAACACAGACACCACGCACGGGACACAGCATTGTTTACAGGGAAATGTACCTCCGTAAACGAAATTTAGTAAGCAGTAGATAATCTTGACATTTTAAACTTTGTCTTTTTGTGTTTTTTCAAAAACCAATTATGTTTTTTTTTAATTGAATGCTGTAGAATGGTAGTAGACCATGGTCTGAATAACGTTTGTTCTAGCAAAACTGTGATTCAAATTTCACGGTGTAGAAAAGGGAGGATCCTCCGACCAGACGGGTGTTGTGTCTGGTGGGCAACTGCCCGACGACTGTTGTCGAGATGTTGTATATATACTCGTCGCGTGGTAAACTCTGTTTGCGCGATGTAGGATTTTGCGTGACGTCAGTGAGATGCGTAGTTCACAAGTGGCGTTGTAGTTGCCACCACAGCATAATCAGGCTATAATGTTCCCACTGCTGGGACACAGGCGTCCTCTCTTCGAGAGGAAGTGGGCTGTAATCTACCACGCGGGACCAATTCGGGTTGGTAGATGTCACACGTTTTCTAATTTTTGGTTGTAGGATATGCCGATTTCCTCACGATGTTTTCCTTCACCGTTTTGAGAGCAGTAAGAAAGTGCCTTAAAACGCAGATATATACCAGTGACCTTGCGTGAGTGGTTAGCTTGCGTGTTCTGTACTGAGCTCACGCAACGCGTCGTACGTCCAGCCAGTAATAGGACTCGCCCATCGAGGACCGCTGTCCCAAATTAGATGAATTATTAATTTATTATACATAATACAAAAGGCATTATAATAAAACAAGTATTCTAAAAGATCAATAATTAAATTAAGTATCTTTAAAATGGTGACGATTTAAGAAAAATACGCTTGAACTTGATAGATTTTTCTCCGTTTTTTGTCCGCTTTAGACATAACATTACAAATTAATTTCACTATGTAATATAAACACAATCTAAAATATTCCTATATTAAGTTATTAAAAAAATGCTCTAATTAAAACATTTTTCCGAATCATTAACACTACTCGTTTAGACGCGATCAATAATAAAAAGTCGGTTATCGTCGCCTTAAATATCTTTTAAAAGCCAACAGTGTCAAGTTTCAGAGATTCCAACAAAATTCATCCTTTAATTCGCTATTCAACTTAACACTTTCAGCATAATTATATCGAATTTCTTCACAAATTAACAATTCTTGATAATAGTCAATGAACGGCTTTTCGATATTGGGGTGAAAATATTACAAAAGGGTTAAAATAAAAATAAATGATGTTGGAACTTTTATAAATTCAAGTCAAAATCGGTGAAGCCTCTCGTGCAAACTAAATGAATTAGCAATTTACAAGTATTTTTTTTTTAAATAAAATAGAAAGCACGTCTAAGTGTTCTTTTGTTTTTATATTTATTTCTATGTTAGTTGTGTTAAATATTGTAATAAAAATAAAGAGTATTCTATAAAATAAATAGTAATACGCTAATAAAAATGGACTTCTTACATTGCAAATACATTTAGTTTCATGAAGTTTTTCATTTGCATCCAACTGTTAGACTTTCGTTGAAATAAGATAGACTATTGATTTTAAAGTATATTAATTTTTTAGTTATTGTGATGTGGATACCCACATACACACACATATTCTACAAAAATTACTATCATCGTACGATGATAGTAATTTTTTTATCCCCGACGCAAAAAGAGAGGTGTTATAAGTTTGACCGCTATGTGTGTGTGTCTGTCTGTAGCACGGTAGCTCATAAACGGGTTAACCGATTTGAATGCGGTTTTTTAATGTGAAAGCAGGTTTTCTAGCAATGGTTCTTAGACATGTTTAATCAAAATCGGTTTAGCCGTTTGAAGATTATAAGCTCTTTTCTAGTTGTGTAATGGATTTGAGTATCTTCCACAGGTCTGTACGATTTAAAATTTGGTATTTTGTTACTTCAATGATATTAGAAGAACATAGTAACCTTGAACTGATGCTGCAGCATCACCTGGAATTTGCAGGATACCCAACTCTCTTACCAAGTTACAGCACAGGTATCGTGTTTGGATTCATTGGAATGGTCTCAATGAATAGGTTATAGATAGATGGTGAACAGGGTCTGGTGATGGAATAGGAAAGAGAAATGAGGAAAAGTTTGTGTCGGGGGTTTTTAAAATAACAATTAACTATCTTAAACTATTAAAATTGAACTTCGAAATCGAAATTCAAAAAAATCGAAATCGAATATTTAAAATAATATTAGTTTTTTTCGGTTTGTATTCAAAATGTCAATTAGTGATACTGTTTTACCTAACGAGGTGGCGCGCCACATCCAGACCCCACTCTTGTTGGTTGCTGGCGGCGTAGTGCTCTTGAGGTTGTCTGTTATAAACTGTGTTGCAAGCAATTGAAATAATTAAAGTGTGCCGAAAAGTGAGTTTTATTTGAGCATAATCTACATTTTACTCCCCACAAAAACGAACTCAGTCATAAAACTCCCAAAAAGTAAATGTGACATCACCACCTCCAAAAATTCACAAGAGCAACAAGCTATAAATTAATCTGGCAGAGCAATGTGTCACCTTTCAGGAGATCTACGGTAATATAAACAATAATATGGAATCTTGTACGCACAGGGATGCTGACATCACAGGGTGTATGGTAGAGCCTTGAAGGCAGCGGAAACTTAATTTAATGTGTCCTATCAAACTGTCGCATAGACAAAAAGAGTGCGACGGAAAGAAAGATGGCGGAAAATTGTGGAACTACATTTAATTATATGCAATGTGATGCAATGACATAGACACAGTCACTCTTCGGTTAAACGTATTTACACTACCCAACACCACAACACCTTTCATTACTCTACACTTACACAAAATCACACGCATATACACACACACTAAGACACACCAACTAATTTTGTATTTTTTCAGTTTTCATGTTTGTTTTAAGATCACTCATTGATGCATCTTTTCGCAAGTCTTTTGGGCTAATATATGTATTATTGTCTGTTTTGAGGGGTTTGGCGCTGTATGCCGAGATACAGGACTCGTCCTAGTTCGGTTACAGATGCTCCCATGTTATATACTCCCAAGTACTAGCCTATAAGTATGTGTAATTGTATTATTGTATTTTTTTTTGGTGAAATAAATAAACTAAACTAAACTAAACTCCGGGATGCTATCGTTTTCTACACGAGTTTAGGGTGTGGAACAAAAGGATTAAAAGGAGCGGAAGAGCGCAAATATTTGGGAAATGGAAACATGTGCTTGCTTGAGAAAGCCAGTTACTTTTTTGAGTTATAGGTATGCATAAATGCCTGATAAGTAACTTTTCTGACTACTGAAATTGTTCAGCCTATTTAGAAGCGATCGTCGCGCGAATACACGATCGTTCGAACTTTGCGTTCGGTGAACGAGAACGCGTGGTCGCGCCGACAGAGGGCGCTTTCCGGTTTTCCGATCAAAAAGTGACATATGCACGTGAACGAGCGCGTATTCGCGCGACGATAGCTTTTGAATAGGAAGCGGCCTAAGGAGGATACTCTACTGTCACTTTTGTTAAACAAATAAGGAGACAAGAAAAATTTTTTTTTGTGCATTTATCGCAGTTTGGATAGTCAGTACCTTGTTGTCTAGTCAATTATATTTTTTTGAAGTGAAAACTTCTTCACGTTGGGCATTTTTGAGATGGGAAAAAACAATTGAACTCGCGACACCGTTACCGACACCTCATTTTTGTTAACGCGATTGTGCTCTTTATTTATATTACGTTACGGATCAATGTTCTATGAAAGTATTTTTACTTTAAAGGTTTTGGGTTTTTTTTTTTGTTCGCGAGATTGTGCTCTTTATTTAGATAAGGTTACGGACCAATGTTCTATACAAGTATTTTTCTTCCACCAAGGCGATCTTGTTCAAGTTTTCACTTTTGTCGGCACTCCCGGAGTGCCACTGTTTTTTTTTCTTCCACTTTGTGCATGTGGCATTCTACCTTCATATTTATATTCATTTGTAGCTTTCCACCTTAGGGTGGCAAAATCACTTACGAGGTTCACTAAACAGTCAATTAGACGTTCATGGAAAGAAAGAAGGATTATTTGTCACAGAAACAAGTGTGAACAAAAAGATAAGGAACTGCCTTAACTTTGCCTGGCGTCCTATGTTTGCCTATAATGAAAAAGATGTAATATCTTTTTAATTTTACTTGTATGCCAATCGAAACTTATAGCTCTATACGAAAACTCAACGTTTCGATTGTCATACACGTAAAATGAAAAATATATTACAGATTTTTCATTACCAGATTTTTCATTCATAGGATGCCAGGCGAAGTTAGGGCAGTTGACCGGTAACCCGAGTAGCAAAAAAAAAAACAAAATGTACAATCACATAACAAACAGTCGACAGCTGCACAGCACAGCATCTCTGATTTTCAATGATCTCCCAAAAAATGCGTATGGAAACCAAGCCAGGTTTTAGGATTTGTAAAATAAAATAATTGTAATTGTATAATGCAAGTATACGACCAATTACATGAATAAATATAAAATAACATAAAAAGTAAATCTGCAGGCAGCACCATGTATGGTCATCTTCCCCTTGGCTGTCAAGAGCTCTCCTGGAGATCGATGACAATAAATTCTATTGTGTCTCTTTAATGACAGTTAAGCTCATAATACTTATAAAACTTGGACCTAAATAAACATTTTAGTTTTAACTAAAATAAAACAGTAGATTTTGCTAGACTTACCTGTAATTTTAGTCCTCAGTACCTAGTACAGCTAAAAGCACTTTGAAACGTGCTTAAAATAACAACTACAGCTGTTGACCTAAAATTAACAGACTTCTAAATCATAAAAAATATGTTCCCTTTTTCTAACGCCTTCGCTCTGACAGGCTATAATTTATCGCTTTTGTCATAGCCTACGTGTAATAGCCCAAATCGATCAACTACAGTACCTGACATTGATAGCCGGCCCAATATTACAACGGGATTTGGCTTGTGGTCCAAAATTTCCAAAACGATCGAAATATTTGTGAATATGAAAAAAAAAATAGTGCACATTGATTAAGTATAAATGTTTACAAAAACCTTTGATTTTTTTGCGACAGCACGAGCAATAAGGAAATTATAATTCAAGCCATGGTGAAAAAAAAACAATGGCACTCCTGGAGTGCCAACAGAATTGAAAACTTGAACAAGATCGCCTTGGTGAAAGAAAAATACTTGTATAGAACATTGGTCCGTAACCTTATTATCTAAATAAAGAGCACAATCGTGTTTACAAAAAAAAAACTTCCAAAACCTTTAAAGTAAAAATACTTGCATAGAACATCCGTAACGTAGTATTAATAAAGAGCCCAATCGCGTTTTACAAAAATGAGGTGTCAGTAACGATGTCGGTAACGGTGTCACGAGTTCAATTGTTGTATCCCATCTCAAAATTGCCCGACGCGCCTAAAGAAATGTTCACTTCAAAGATATCATTAACTAGACAACAAGGTACTGACTGGCCAGACTGCGATAAAAGCACAAAAAAAAATATTTTTCTTGTCTCTTTATTTGTTTAAAAAAGTGGTAGAGTATCCTACTTAGGCCGCGTCCTATTTAAAAGCTATCGTCACGCGAATACGCGCTCGGTCACGTGCTGTAACTTTTGTTCGGAAAACCGGAAAGCGCCCTCTGTCGGCGCGACCACGCGTTCAGGTTCACCGAACACAAAGTTTGAACGATCGTGAATTCGCGCGACGATCGCTTTTAAATAGGCTGAACAATTTCAGTAGTCAGAAAAGTTACTTCTCAGGCATATTCATATAACTCAGAAAAGTAACTGGGTTTTTCAACCAAGCACATGTTATCATTTTCCAAATATTTGCGCACTTCCGCTCCTTTTAATCCTTTTGTCCCACACCCGAAACACGTAGAAAACGATAGTATCCCGGAGTGACTGACAGCTGAGTCGAAAGGGGTCCCCCAAACCGATGTTCTGCAATTGCTCCGAGACAAAAACATCTGAGCTACAAGGGTAATGCTTACTTCATGTATTTTGATCCTCATCTGTTTTGTAGATCACATTTCCCTTGGAGAATTCGAGGTTTGGAATTTCTCATTTTCCTTTCTTGATTTGGTATAGATGTAATCAGAATCTCATCAAGGTAAACTACTTGAGTGTGGCGGAAAGTAAAAGTATGAGTAATATCATTTTCTAACGAGACCAAGGGGTATCGTGTTGCCCAGGAACTGGGTTGTGGAGGTCATATAGGCAGTCGCTCCATGTCCAGCTGCATCCAGTTCAACTGGAAACCAACCCCGACATAGTTGGGAAAAGGCTAGCCTGATGGTTATGATGATACTAAGGAAAATGGAATAGGTCTTCTTACTAAAAGTGGACCGATAGCTGGACTTACAGAGAGGAATCCTGCGCGAGATTCACCTCATGCTGTTTGAAGGTTTTGGTTCAAGATATGTCGGTTCGGTAGCAGCCTAAGGCGACAAGCGACAATCCGCCATTATTCAGAACATTGTGAAATGATTGATGATTGTGATTTTCGACAAATATGTCGCATTGTCAGTTATATTAAATAGGGCCCTTGTCTGACAACCTCAAAGAATACCCCGTGATGGTCTTTACGGAAAAGACAATCGGCCGAGTTTTTAAAGTCAAAGCTACAAGTGTCTTTTGTCCAGCAGTGGACATGAACCGGAACATAAAACTTTAATGTCTATCTGCGAGCTAATAATAAGACTCAATTTAAGCAGACCCATAACTTAAAAGCACTTTGCAGTTTGCGCCAATTCAATATTTGATTAATCAAATTGAATAATTTATGCTTGAAAATTTCAGACGCCCACAGAAATCGTTTTATGGATAATTGATACTGGTGATCGAACGCCACATTTCAATCTAAATGGATTATGAGTTAATATTCTGGGAAAACTGTTTAGTTCCTCGAAGAAGTAGGTAGACTAGTGTAAATTAAACTTAAGACCACCTACTATGACTAATCCTACTAATATTATAAATGTGTAAGTTTGCATGTTTGAGTATTTGTTACTCAGTCTCGCAAAAACGGCTGAATGGATTTGGATGAAATTTAAAGCACAGTTGTGTATTGTTTTCTGTAGTCCACGCAGAAAAAGTTGCGGGCAGAAGCTAGCAATTTTTTTTTTAATGTTTCATCCTTCCAGCCTAGCCTTTTCCCAACTATGTTGGGGTCGGCTTCCAGTCTAACCGGATGCAGCTGAATACCAGTATTTTACATGGAGCGACTGCCTATCCGACCTCCACAACCTAGTTACTAGGTAACACGATACCCCTTGGTAAGACTGGTTGTAAAAAAAATGTTTAGTCGATAATAATAGGAGAGCCTTGAGCAATACCTCAGAGGGCTCTTATTTTTTTTTTTTTTAATGTGGTAGGGGTTGAAAAGAAAATAATGTTTAAATAAATTTTAAATTATGAATTACTCCAAAATATTGTTCACCATGTAAGTATGTTACAGCAATCCTTTATTTAATAGGTAATTAAAAGAACTGACTTACCACCTGTGGCCAAAAAATAATGAATTAGGTTTTCAGGACACACCTTTGGAGAGCCTAATTTGAGCATAAAAACTTAATTGCCTATTTTCAAAGCTGTTTTTCCCTCAAATGACGTAAATATCGTGTTTGTTCCAATTCTTGGGACTGTAGGTCTTTCAATTATCTCAATGGACAGCCCACGCTTTTAAAAACTTTGGGAATAACTCAATTGAGCGTAGAAGGTCTAAAATTAGTATAAGAATTACAAGTTCTCCTAATACGTCTGTATTAGGAGAACTTGTAATTGGATACGTAAACATACACCCACGAAGAAAGAAAAGTTTGGTGAAAAATAATATTATTCTTAGGTATTGCTTCCACTGTTGAACTGTCGTCACAGATTAAAACAGATGGTTTACTCCGCAAAATCATTTATATAAAAAGCGACTCTTGCTATGACGTAATAAAGTGCAATTGGTTCGACAAGACTAGGGTTGCAAAACCACGTAATTATACGGAAAACGCTGGTAAAACACGGGTATTTTACGGTCATTTATATAAATTACCGTAAAATACCGTAAATTACGTAAAATAACATTTTTACCGTATTATACCAGGGTAATTTTACTGTTTTACATCCCTAAGGGCTTCTTCACACGTACCATAACCACACCACGACCACAACCACACCACGTGGTCGGGCGTATATTTCGTATTGAAAATGAATAGGACTATTCAAACGTACCACATTTTGCAGTCGTTATCGACCGTGTGTGTGATACGGACCACATCGCAACCACATCGCAACGACAAATGCTGTCAGCATTTTGTCGTTGCGACGTGGTGTGGTTGTGGTACGTGTGAAGAAGCCCTAAACAAGACGAGCCCGCCTCGTACTTGTAGCTTCATACCTAAGATGTGGAGTGCGCCTTCTGTGCTATTATTCTGTGCTGTCGTGTTGAACTGTCGCGAATTTGTCATTTCAGACAGTCGTCTCGTTCAAAATATCTTGGATTGTGATTGAAAATGTTGCTGTTTACATTAAGTATTACTAACGTGGAAGTCGGGATAAACAGTATCCGATCTCGTTTTCCAGGTCATGGTATACTCATGTGCCAAATTTCAACCAAATCCATTCAGACGTTTCAGCGTAAAAGCACAAAAAAAGTTTTTGGAATGCATTGCCAGTTCAAATAAAACGCACGCAATCGTTACCTGTATTTAAGAGACTCGTAAAGGTATTACTTGTCGTTGTGATCTTGTCCTCGTAACTGAAATTATCTATTTATAGTCTTCATTTATTTTTGTTGCTTATATATTTAGTAAGTATTTATGTATCTATTATTTAGGATATGTATATATCTGTGTATCTATTCTTGTATATTGTATACTTATTATTTGCACCAATGACAGCCCCATTTTATGTCCAGGCAAATCACAGTCAATTCCAAGGATACCTGGAAGAGATTGCGGGAAGCGATAAGGCCGCCTATTGTATATGTCGGAGACGGGTATGTGACTATTTCGTTATTATCAGCGATATTTTAAATACTGTGGGAGTAGTGTGGGTAGTGTTGGTTAATGCGCAATAGAAAAACAGTTTGCAGTTCAGATCTCATTATAATTTACTATCAAATTAATCACACTAGCAATATACACACTGGGTGCGTTTATTAAAATCACAAATTAACACAATGATCACAAATTACAATTAACACAATAACTGAGCACAACGAATCGAGAACAGTTCCGCGACGTCTTAACTCCGATGCGATCCGAGGCTGAATCCCTCCTCGCCGTGGCCTTAAAATATCACGACTCTGTAGAAGCGCGCTTTTTGGTGTAGGTAGCTCACTTGATGTCGCCAGTGGCGTGCTTGCGATTCGTTTCGTGTCCGTACTAATAACCGGATCCGACATAAATATATAAATAAATAAACAAACAAACAAACAAACTCACTTTCGTGTTTACAATATTAGTTAGAATTTGGATAATTTTCTGCCGACACGAGCCAGATCAAGATACCTCAACATCACTTCTTAAAAATTCAAACACACGCACTTCCAATTGCGACTGAATTTAGATTCACCTGTCTATAATTGCCCCTTCATGTATTGGCTTTAGACCCGAACACCGACTACAAAAAATCGTCAAGAAATAACGTGTACGGTGCCTTAGAATGATAGAAAAGAAAATGTTAATAAATTCCGAACAAACACTGAAGAAGGTATATTTATCATCATCATCTGTCAAGCTTCGTTTCAGCTATGTTGGAGGTCGAATTTCTATCTAACAAAAACGTCTGAATCAGTATTTCAGACGCAGTGACAGATTATTGAAAATATGACCCATGTTTTCATAGTATCCCCTACTTACAGGTGGTTCCGAACCCAGAATTACGCCCACGGTCCCCGCTAGCTACAAGTTCAAGCGACACATTTTGAGACAGCGTAGCGGAGAAAACAAATGAAAGAAGTTGTTTAGTGTATGCCACGAGTCACCACGACGTGACTTGCGGAGCAACGGACGGAACCAGGGGACAGGACGTGCGTGCCTCAAGTTGCATAGCTCGAGACCGCAAAATGGGATCTAACAGAGAGGATGCCTTAGTCTCAGCAGTGGTAACATTAGCGGCAGATTATGTAAAGAAAATAGTGATTAGAATAGAATAGAATTTTTCTTTATTCGAGTAACCAAGACTCAACAAGATTGTTAGTAAAACTTACGACTATGTTAGTAAGCACAGACACTAAACGAAAACAATACAATCAATAACGGTTGGTCACCGCTGCGACATCCCATGAGAGAGGGCACAACAGTGACCCACGTATTCACATTCCAGGCGACTCGCAACCATGCTTAAGACAATGTTGGACCTACCCCACACCCTGCGCACCAGGGAAGCGCACCTTTTACGCATTGTTGCGTAAAAGCAATCTACATGCGTATCTACAAACATCTCTGACGTACTACAGAAACGGGGCAGCCCCACCAGTATCCTAAACGCATTATTATATTGAACGCGGAGAGCACTATACGATCTTTGCGTATATCTAGCCCACAGGCTGCACGTGTAAAAACTAGTACAGTAGGCTCAAAAGAGCGTGATTTTTACAAGAAGTCAGCATCGTGCAAACCTGCGAGCCAGCATGTTCGCTCTAACCAACAACGCCCTCCGCTCCCGTTCAATATCATCATCGTCTTTGAGGTTGGGAGTCAATATGTGACCAAGATATTATTACTGATTAGTCTTTTGGATTTTAGACTTCCCGGGATCCCGGGAATAAGCAACAAGAATCATTTTTCTCTCAAAGAGCAATGTTATCCATCAAAGTAAGGTAAGTACGTAAACTTTGAAATAGCATAGAAACTTTCGACCACCACATAACACAATCAACACTAAACCTTACGCTTCAAAGTTAAAGTATGATTCGGTTTGACACTTACTTGAACTTTCCTTTCAATTAAGGCAGCGTCTTTAATCTGTTTACCTGTTTACTCAAGTTTCTGTACAAGGTAAAAGGTGTTATGTTTTGTTTGTTAAGTAAACAAGGCAATTCGGATTCTCTCGTTTATATTAATTATGCTCATAATCCTCTGATAAATGAGGGATAGAAAAAAGGCTTTATTGTTGTCAGTTTTTCATACATAAACACCATACTATTTTTAGCTGTGTCAGCGTCTTATGACGGTGTCCCCTTCTATATTGGGGCTAGGGGTTTGGTTTCCGCTATTTCTATGATGTCCGCACTTAGTCCTTCAGGCGTACCTTTGTGCGTCCTCTTAAATGAAATATTAAAAAAATTATAAATAAGTAATTCTGATCTTTCTTTCCGTTTCGTGTAGTGTCAGAGTTTTTATGCCGCCCATGGGCCTCTAACTTGGCTTCACACGCCGTCGAGAAATAATATCAGGCATGCCGGTTTCCTCATAATATTTTCCTTCACCGTTTTTGAAGTAAGTGATAATTATGCAATAAACACATGAACCCGAAAAGTCAGAATTCTAATAAAATATTACTATGTATACTAGCTGACCCAGCAAACATTGTTTTGCCATATAAATGTTTGGGGTGTACAACCCTTATCACTTAGCGGTATGAAAAATAGATTACAACCGATTCTCAGACCTACCAAATATACTGATAAAATTTCATAAAAATCGATCAAGCCGTTTCGGAGGAGTATGGCAACTAACATAGTGACACGAGAATTGTATACATAGATTTATCTTGTGTTTTTTATTTTATTTATTTTTATAATTATTATTAAACAGACTGATAAAGTAACACAGTTTTGTTCATTATGAATTAAAAGTGTAATAAACAGTGAGCCGTGGAATGAGGTACTCATTTTTGTAGGTTCTGAAAAAATCTACTTACCTTTTAGTTTTATGCCAAAACCATCAGAAAAATAAATTATTCCTTTGCTACCTCTACATTTCCTGAATAACTTATTAAACGAAAGTACTCTTATTACTGGCTACGGTCTCTTATTACGGGCCATGACTGGCCCTTTTGCAATGAGCAGCTCTCACTCATAACTACTTAGGGCGTTCCCTAATTTGACGCTATGATCAATGATTATGTGACCTCAACGTAAATTACTAGGTAGGTACAGTCAAAATACATATTTTTACGAATCACAATCTATTTTGGAACCACTCTGGAAAATGACGTGTCAGATTGTTACTAATTACTAGAAAAACATTACGAATTTCAAAGAAAGTGTGTCTGTCTGTTTGTTCCGACTAATCTCCGAAACGGCTGGACCGATTTCGACAGGACATTCACTGGCAGATAGCTTTTTTTTTTTTGGGTGGGAAATTATCAAATAACTTCTCCCGCTCTGGGCAGAGCGGGAGGGCGTGTCAGACTCTTACTGACTAAAACCCACCCGTGTTCCTTCAGTTGCCATGTTGTTGGGGGCCACGATCTCCCTTTCGGTTTTCTTCGCAGCCCTGGCAGGCATCGGCCCTAGCGGACCCCGTCAATTCTGCTGTCATCTCTTTGAGGTGCGCGTGGAACACAACGCGCCGTCGGCGTCGTCGACCCGAGCCTGGTCCTTATCGGACAGCGAGCTACCCATTGCTCACCATCCGCAAGCCAAGAAATCGGCCTGTGATTCCCGACGCCCAGGGCTTTTCCTCCTGCGGCACTGGCAAATAGCTGATGTTATAAGGAGTAAATTGGGTTACTTTTATTTAAAAAAAGAATTTGTGATCACGCGGGCGAAGCCGCGGCCAGCAACTAGTTTTTAAATAACTTTAAACTAGACAATTTCTAACCGTATTTCTTTAAAATTCAAAGAAAAATAGCAAGCATTCGTCTTCGTCTGCGATTCTTTGAAAATTTAAATAGGAACGGGCCTAATGATCTGTAAAGCCGATAAACAGTACTTTAATATCATTTTTCATGTCGAAAAAAGTCTGAATACATTAGACAATTGCGCTGCAAGATTTCAATGAAATAAAATAATGATAGAATATTAGGTACAGCCAGATGCTTTATGGCCGCTCTGAACATGAGGTGAGTTGCTGCGCAGTAACAACTTCATTATATCAGTCAGCGGGGGTGAGGGGTGAGGGGTGAGGGGTGAGGGGTGAGGTACTGCGCCGCGAGTAGCGCACTTCAGAGCCGCCATAAAGTTTGACGCGTACTACACGAGTCGTTCATTGTACAAACATGTCCTACTGTAGGAAAATGGTATCTTCTCAAACAAAGCCTCAAATGAATTAAAGCAATGAATCCTTACTAATATCCTAATCCTAACTAATAATATAAATGCACAAAAATGAGTTTATGTGTTTATTTGATTGTTTGTTTGTTACGCTCTCACTCCCTATAATTAATAGCCGCCTCACGAAACAGGTTCTCCGACTAACGAAACAGCAGCTGCGTACAGTTACAGCAGCTATAACTGGCCTTGGGTCATTTAATAAACACCTCTTTGTCATAGGAGTCACAGACAGTCCGCTGTGCAGAGCCTGCATGGAGGACGACGAGACAGCAGCTCATGTGCTACTAAACTGCCCGGTGGTCACCACATACAGGGCCAAGTACTTCGGTAACCCAGGTACCCTACGTGAGATTGTCAGTGACACCAAGGCGTTGCTGGTCTTCTTTGAGGAGCTGGGGTGGATCGAATAATCGATTTTCCCACCCGTACGCAAAATACGCGCTTTGACGTGGAGTTGCGGATACCAGCCCGTATTACCTATTACCTATACGCTCTCATGCTAAAACGGATGAACAGATTTGAAAGAAATTTGGCACATGGGGAGACCATGACCTGGAAAAGGATATTGGTTATTATTTTTAATCCTGGTTCCTAGACGAAGTTGCGGGCACCAGCTATTTAATTAATAATGAAGTAGTACAGTCAATCACGACGGGGGCAATAAGTGAACTACGAAAACCGATCAAACTGTCACTACATAAAGGCGCTGTCAATGTAAATTTGTTACCATAGACGTGCGGTTGACTGTATCTATATATCGTATTTTAATTTGTCCGTTCAATACAGTTCAAGTCAGGGAAATTAATTCTTTACCGAATTGACTACCAACTTAAATTTGCCAGTTCTATATTCATTCTTTGACAGTTCTATAAAATGACTATAACTCGGCAAATTGACGTAGTGTATCATCACATTAAATTTCCCTAACTGTACTTGCCTACAGTTCGGTCGTTTAGAGAATGCGTTTTTGACACCTGTCAGTCTCATACTAACGGATATATGTTTTTCGAATTTGATACCTATTAGTACTAGAAATGGGCCAACTGACAGGTGTCAGGATCGCATTGTCTCGGCGGTCGGAATGTAAGCATAGCCCATAGTCTTTACCCTCATTGATAATAATGAAAACAGCAAAACCTCAAAATTTTCTTTAATAATTCGGGTAAAAATAAAACGTTCTTCAGAAAACTAAATCCCAACTATAATATCCGGAAAAATCCCTAATGACGTAAAAACGGATCTCATAGCTATGGTAATGTCGATTTCATTAAAGTAATACGTGATATAGCAATATAGAAAGGTATGATTTATGCCTTTAGGGAAACCAGAATGTTTTTCTTGAGAAGGTCTTGGCTGCATAAGGTGAGCTCATGAATATTATTATGGTTTACCCAAGGATTTACCGAATGAGGGACTGGTTTCAGAAGTATGTATTGTATATGATTATGATTTTTATTATACACCGTGAAATTTGAATCACAGTTTTGCTAGAACAAACGTTGTTCAGACTATGGTCTGCTACCATTCTACAGCATCCAATAAAATAAAAATAAACATAATTGGTTTTTGAAAAAACACAAAAAAACAAAGTTTAAAATGTCAAGATTATCGTTACTCCCTACAACACAGACACCACGCATGGGACACAGCATTGTTTACAAGGAAATGTACCTCCATAAACGAAATTTAGTAAGCAGTTGATATTCTTGACATTTTAAACTTTGACTTTTTGTGTTTTTTCAAAAACCAATTATGTTTTTTTTTTTATTGGATGCTGTAGAATGGTAGTAGACCATAGTCTGAACAACGTTTGTTGTAGCAAAACTGTGATTCAAATCTCACGGTGTATATTGGTTTACTCTTGTATATTTTGTTTTACTATGCGTTTGCATCAGAAAACGTTAAATATCATCACTACATAAAACAGAGTAACAAATGGACTTCCGATGTACATCATCCAGCTGAAGGTCGGTGTCCCGATTATGCGTCGTGTCTTTGCAGATAAACGTCATCGAGGCGAAAATTCTAACAGGTTGTGGCGTTGGCGACACAGTGATCATACCGTGAATAACACTAATTTCAAACAATTACCAGTTTAAGCGTGTGCAGTTCCCTGTGAGCGTTAGCTTTGCGATCAACAAGTCACAGGGGCCGACACCGAAGGCTGAAGGCTGCGGGTGTCGACCTCAGGACAAGCTGCTTCTCACACGGACAACTGTACGTCGCTTGCTCCCGAGTCACCATTCCTGACTCTCTGTATATTTTGGCTGCTGAGAATAAAACTGCAAACATAGTATACAGGGAAGTTTTATAAAAATGTGGCTGTTATTGTAGTATATTGTGGTATCTTACGACTCCACGCCAACAAAGTTTCGAGCAGAAGCTAGTCACTACATAAAACAGAGTATTTTTTTTGACAGATTTCAAGATTGGCGGTTTTTTCTATGTCTTAAAATATATTTAATTAATCATAGATATATTTTTAATAATACATCTATGTATTCAACAGACATGTTTTGTATAGACATTTGTCGCGTTTGCGTTCCTAATGTTGTTTGTTCATGTCCCACAGCTTGTCTATAGCTTGTATTTAGTGCAAGGTTTTGTGTTTTAAAACAAGCTGGTAAACATCAAAACATGTAGTGAACAACATGTTGCAAGATTCATACGAAATATTTTGCTATGAAATTTGTTTGTAAAACATGTCAAGTTGTGTCACGATGCAAACGCGGATCGAATACATTTACAGTAAACAACGAGTTCAACATCTTTTGAGGTGAATGTTTCGCCAGTGCAAACGCACAGTTACAAAGAAACAGCTAAAATGTACGAATACCCAGAAACAATGTTATACGCAGGAGCGACGATATTCGCAGGGTAGCTGAAAGCAGCTGGATGACAGTAGCCGAGGATGGCGTGTGATTGAAGAGCAGTTTATACTTGTGAGTGTGAGAACTATGAGGGAAACTGTTTTTATTTTTGTTTTATTTTTTCAGTTTTAACTATGGTCTGGCAGTTTGAGTAATTTATGCGGTCTACCCAAATGTCTATTCTTTGGTATTGTTTGTCGAATCGTTGAGCTCCTTAAGTTCTGACTTGAGCTGCACGAGTACTGACAAATGCGTGCACTGACTGGACAGGTTCACTGAATCTGTGTGGTTCTTTCCTCAAAAGACCATTTCAGACACCAATCTGTATAGTCTTCACATGATCGGACCAAGATTATGTCTGGATTTTAAAAGAGACTGCGACCTCTGAGTTTGTTTCGGCCTTTCTTCTCAGTGTAGTCGGGTAGGAGACGCCGACCTCATCTAGTTTTTAAAATATGATTGACTTGTAAAAGTGTTTATGCAAACCTACTTACAGAAATAAAATCATTCTTATCAGTAGATTACTATATACACTGATGTTGATGAATGTTACGATACGTAGGCTATTGTCATTCATATTGATACTGCGGCTACTGCCGCACGGCACGAAACAAAATGTAAAATTATGGATAATCTGTTTCGTGCCGCGGCAAAAGCCACAGTTATTATAGACGACACCGACATATCGTCAGCTCGGACGACAACGATATCGTCCGACAATATCGGAACGATATCGGTACGTGACACGATGTAACCAACAGCTTATTGTCATGCGGTATGCCACAGCAGTCTCGAATAGTCGCGTTGCGCCCAATGACGTAGTTTATAATATCATTGGTTGCGCCAGCAAAAGTATATATCGCTGCTCGGATCCAAAAGTTTTATAGTGTTTTCGAGGTAATAATGGCAGCAGTGAACAAGTGCACTGTGTAGTCTGCCGATATCGGCACGACAATAAATATCGGCGGCGATACCGTTGACTACAACGATACAGTGTGAAAGCGTTTAGATATAGTAATTGTATGGAACTACCGGTCCGACGATATCGTCTAATATGAAAACGGCCATAAGGAAAAGACAGAATCTCGTCGAATTTCCTAACAACCGATATATTTTATAAAAATCTCAATGTAAAAAAACTTTTTACAACAAAAAACAACCGACTTCCAAAAAAAAACACTACAAAGTGAAAAATAACTTTAATTTCGGAAGTCGGTGTCATGACGGAGAAATCGGTGGACATACATAAAAAAAAAAAAAAAAACATACGCGTCGAACATATAACCTCCTCCTTTTTGGAAGTCGGTTAAAATTTTTGGTGAAATGAGCTTGAAGTCGTTACTGTCAATCCCTAGCATTCGGTGGAATGACAGCTGAAAATAATAAACTGGCTGAATTTGTAACCTAAAAAAATTACTAAACTGCAGTCATCCACCAGCTTCCACCACTCAGCCATTTACGTCACAAGAGCTTCCAAAAAACACAAAAAAGAAAGAAAACTCCCGTACCAGCGCCCTGCAATATAAATTAGGCGAGCAGCCGAACTTGGCCCCGAGCCAAACACAATCCGTCATGAAAGTGCACAAACTTAATTCCAAGTTTTGCAACACTATCTGTTACGGCCAAGGATGGATTCAGTAAATAAAACGGACATAAAATTTGTGGAACGTGGGTCTGGTGTTTTAGATGCTTGTACTTTACCAACAAACATAATATCACACCTGTACAATATAATCCCCAGAGGATAAAGCAGAAGTTTACCTATAATACACCCACATTTCGCCAGTTAAGCCTCGTGCAGAAACGCGCGATGCGTCGGCGAGTCGCGACACCGGTTATTGTTTTGTGAGAGTCGCGTTGCACCAATCTGTACGAGGCTTTATGTTTAAGTCCCATGGGCGAGCCTATTGCCATCAACCGGGCACAAATCCAGGCTCTGGGATTTTACTGAGAAATTTCTGATGAAAAAACCCAATACGTACGTTGTAGGCTGTAAACTTGTGTACCATTTTTTATTTTACTAAGTACCTGGTACTTGTTGATAGGCCTACACTGTCCTCCCATACCTATTAATACTGTAATTTAAAAACATTGTAGAAACAATTTATCTCTTTTAAAAATAAATGGTTTTTACAATGTTTTCATATTACAGTATTAATAGGTATGAGAGGACAGTGTAGGCAACAAGTACCAGCAACTTAGCAAAATAGAAAATGGGCCACAAGTCTACAGACTACAACGTTCTCACATTCACAAAATCTAAAAGAAAATAATCTATATAAAAGATAAATAAAATAATAAAAATAAAGGCCTATTTCAACCAAATGACATGATTGCCACTACAGCTGTAACAAATCTAATTTGATATAGCTATATACCGTAATATAGTAATATGAAAGCGGTTCATAACTGTCTTACTAGGAATATAACTATGATACGAGCACGATCTAGTAACATAACTATTAGAGCACTCCAACCAAATAGATTAGGGTTAGAACTATGACCGAGCGTCGGAATTGGTCGTAGTAATAAAATTAGGGCACTCCGACAGTTATAAACCACTTTCATATAACTATATTACGGTATATAGCTATATCCCTAGGGATATAACTATTTCACGACTATTATCATCTTATTGCGACATATACATACTCTCAAAAAACACGTACTTCTGGGGCAGTCGGGTAAAAGACGTCAAACGTTCACACAAATGAGGAAGTTTATAAGGAAGGGCTTAGTTCACAGAGCCTTATGATAAATGGTATGACCACATTGGACCGAAAAACTTTTACTCAACAATGAGCTGAATAATATCTGCCAAGACCGAAATATGTATCCGACGCCTTTTTCTACAGACGAAGAAGTTCGAAAAACGAACAATTTTTGTTAGAACCTTTTCTTTGTTGAAACTAAATGTTTTATGGGTAGGTCGCGTTTGAGTGACAGCGGTTTTCAATATGGCCGGGGCCACAATTATAAAAAACTAGATTTTTTGTTGTAGCTTCGAAATGATTCAACATCCAGACTTGATTTTTATGTTAAACTAGCTTCTGCCTGCGACTTCGTCCGCGTGAAATTTCTTGTTCCCCGACCCACCCCGTCCGGTCGCATCACATTGCCTTTTTAGGGTTCCGTAGTTAACAAGGAACCCTTATAGTTTCGTCATGTCCGTCTGTCTGTCTGTCCGCGGTCTAGCTCCAAGACTGTTAGTACTAGAAAGTTGTAATTTGGCACGGGTAATACATATTAATCATGCCGACATGGTAAAATAAAATTATGAAAAATATTTTTTTTTAGGGTACGTCCCTAACACGTAAAGTGGGGAGTTTTTTTCTATCCCTTGGTGTGGGGTATCGTTGGAAAGGTCTTTCAAAAACATTGTGAGTGTGTTCAAATCATTTTTGAATTCAGAGATCCGTTTGCGAAATATTAAGCTTTAAAGTGCAAATTTTTGTTAGAGTCAAGTGTGGGGGACACTTGACTCTGCCAGCTAAATGGTTGGTTTTAGATATGTGAAAAAATTCATGGCAATTGGAATTTATATATAATGGAATTTAAAAGGAAAACTATCACAGCTGAGAGGCTTTACAAGTTAACGAGTAATAATCGACCAACTTAAATTTGCGGTTGTAAAAACATGTTCTCCCATGAATTCTGTATGAAAGATTTTTTTTTTCAACTACAAAGTTATGTTTGTTCTTGGGATAAATTCATCCCAACTACGGAACCCTACATTGTGCGTGGTCCAACATGCACTTGGCCGGTTTTCTGTTTTGTTTATCTGGGAAATTATCAAATAACTTCTCCCGCTCTGGGCGGAGCGGGAGGGCGTGTCAGACTCTTACTGACTAAAACTCACCCGTGTTCCTTCAGTTGCCTGTATCTATTACCGGCCACGGTATCCCTTTCAGACTTTCCCGCTACCCCGGCAGGCATCGGCCCTAGCGGACCCCGTCAGTTGTGCTGGCATCTCTTTGAGGCGCGCGTGGAATATAACGCGCCGTCGACCCGGGCCTGGTCCTTATCGGACGGCGAGCTACCCATTGTTCACCGTCCGCAAGCCCGCGCTTACGGTGGTCGGGAATCGGCCTGCGATTCCCGACGCCTAGTGCATCTCTTGCGGGGGTTAGGGGCGTGAGGGCGCGAAATTTGCCTCACCCTCGTAGTAAATGGTTAGTTCGACGCCGAGTGTGGAAAATCCAAAGCACGGTCAAAAGCTTCAACTTAATTAGTTCCTATATCTGAAACCGTAACAAACTATGATTAAATAATTTAATTAAATAACAAAAAGTAAATAAAAGGTGATGTATTAAACTATTACACTTTCTCTTCTATAATCTCACGTGTTGGTGGCCTTGAAATCCAAGTCGGAAACGTAATATACATTTTGTTTAAAAATAAAGCAAAATTAAACTACTTTAATCACTTTATGAGTCACTTTAGTTTTCATGTTTACCGCGCCCAGTGAAGCCACAGACACAGTAAAGAATGGAACTTATCAAAAAGTTAGTAAAAACAAAAAGTTTCGCGTCGAGCGCTGAGGAATGGTGCGTAACGTGACGCCTACGGAGGTGAGGCGAGAAACAAATTAGTTGTTCACGGATGGCAGAAAAAACGTAGATATGGTTACAGACTAACAGAACTCGTTTAAGCCTAAAAAGTTATCTGCAAAGTGCATGTTATAAATTCGCTTTCTTCTTCTTTTTAATGTGGTTAGTGACTAGCCTTTTTTTTTTTAGTTGGGAAATTATCCAATAACTTCTCCCACTCTGGGTGGAGCAAGAGGGCGTGTCTTACTGACTAAAACCCACCCGTGTTCCTTCAGTTGCCTGTATTGCCAGGGGCCACGGTAACCCTTCCGGACAAAACCGCAACGCCGGCAGGCATCGGCCCTATCGGCGCCGGCTGGCCCGTCAGTTCTGATGACATCTATTTGAGGCGCGCGTGGAACACAATGCACCGTCGACCCGGGCCTGGTCCTTATCGGACGGCGAGCTACCCATTGCTCACCTTCCGCAAGCCCGCGCCTACGGTGGCTGGGAATTAGCCTGCGATTCCTGACGCCCAAGGCGTCTCTTGCGGTGGTTAGACGCGTGAGGGCGCGAAATTTGCCATGCCTTCTCGCTCGTGACCTGGACCAGGGCTGGACGCGAGAGATCACCGCCGCCGATCGCCTCCACGAGGACACGTCCATGGTGTTAGAGTTTGTATGCCGCTCGCGGGCCTCTGACTTGGTTTCGCATGCCGTCGAGAAATATCTCTGAAATTATGTTTATATATAAATTTGCTGTTAGTTTACCAATTAATTTACAACCGCTCGATTACCGGGGTCGCTCCGTGGATGAGTGACCATCTTTACATACCGAAACTCCTCCGTGCCTCGGAAAGCACGCTAAGCCGTTGGTCCCGGCTGTCATTCGTTACGGATCTTTGACAGTCGTTACGGGTAGTCAGAAGCCCGAAAGTCTGACAGCCAGGCTTACCAAGGGGTATCATATTACCCACTTAGGGGTTGTGGAGGTCAGACAGGCAGTCGTTCCATGTAAAATAATTACTGGTATTCAGCTGCATCCGGTTAGACTGGAAGCCTACCCCAATATAGTTGGGTAAAGGCTAGACAGATTGATTTTTTATACCTATTAATTTATTAGTTAGGAAATACAGCAATTGACAAAAACTTTTGATAGTTAGGTATTTCGTAAAGAAAGGTCTTTAGTCACAAGTTTTTAGACAACACCTTCACAATATGTAGTAGGTTTTTACAAAACATCGGCTTTCAGGCATTACCGAAATGAAAACGATTTAAAAAATAAAACAATGGCTCTCCGGGAATGCCGAACAAGATCACCTTGGTGGAAGAAAAATACTTGTATGGAACATTGGTCTGTAACCTTATCTAAAGAAAAAGCAGAATAGCGTCAAAAAAAAAAACTTCCAAGACCTTTAAAGTAAAAATACTTGCATAGAACATTGATCCGTAACGTAATATAAATAAAGAGCACAATCGCGTTTACAAAAAAGGAGGTGTCGGTAACGGTGTCGCGAGTTCAATTGTTTTTTCCCATCTCAAAAATGTCCAACGCGCCTAAAGAAGTTTTCACTTCAAAAACGTCAACATTGCAGTATGTCAATTCCAGGCATTTTTGTTATAAATTTTTCGCCCCGTGACGTTCGTACATCTGCCCACTTTCAGTGGCCGACCTTATTAAAAAATGTTTATGCATCCTTGACTTTTACAAACAAATATTGTTAAGTTTTCGTAGAAAATAATTTCTAGCAAAGACAAATAGGTTTGGACGATGGAAGTAAAGTAATTGTATACATATAGTAAAGTAAAGTTTTCTGATACCATTTCTGAGTCGACAGGCGAACTGTATAACAAAGTTTACGTAGAAACAATAACCTATGCAAAACCCATTTTAAACTTTGGAAATAAAATTCTTACTTGAGCATTTTATGAAAACAAAACTTAAAAATTACGCTGTAAGTTTCAGCATAACATTTTATTTATAATTTACATAACATGACATCACGCCTGTATTCCCCGAAGAGTTGGGCAGAGGTGTACCTATAGTACACCCACATTTCGCCATTTATGTTCAAGTCCCATGTAAGGAGGGCGCTGTCGGTGAGAGCTAATATGATCGCTCGCAAGTTTGCACGTTGTTCTAGAGTTGTGAAAAGAACCTTATTTCGTGCATATTGCACCTCATTTTACACGTGCAGCCTTTGGGTAGATTACACTCAAAAATCGTACAGGGCCCTTCGCGTGCAATTTAATAATGCGTTCCGGGTATTAATGGGGCTGTTCCGCTTCTGTAGCGCATCAGGGATGTTTGCTGATGCTCGTGTCGATTGTTTCTACGCTACGATGCGAAAAAAATGCGCTTCCCTGGTGCGCCAGCCCCAACAATATACTGCAGTGTATCGGGAGCAGACTAGACTGTTTGTGTATGAATCGCTGCTGCAAGCTTTCCACATCTGATTTGAGGGTGTAGCAGGGATTCGTTAAGTGCTTGTTACTTGTTAATAAAATATAAAAAATAAATAAAAGGGGGCCAGCCTATTGCCATCAACCGGGCACAAATCCAAACTCCGAGCTAAACCCAATGACACAGTCGAAATTCAAAATTGCTATTCTTTCTTGCTGACTATATATCGCTATATTTGCACGACTAAAATGTCAGGAGTTATACAGACAAACCTTTACCCTTTCCTAAGCTGTGGATCGCGAAAGGTCAGTGTTGTTTATTTCCTGCAAGAATAGCGCAGTGTACGCTTGTGCAGAAATATATAAAACATTCTTAGAAATTCAGACTTTATAGACGACTTGGTTTTAAGTCCACGATTGTATACCTTTTTCAGTGATGTCAACTCAACGAGCTTAACAGACGATCGCAATTGGTACGGGCTGGACAGAAGACATGTTTAACTCCTTACAAAATGTATTCGCCTTAACAATAATAAAATTGTCACCAAACTGCTTGATTGATCTGTTCTTCTAGATTCGCTCCATACAATTACGGAGCAAAACATATCAGAGTCCTGCTCGAACCAAGTCTGATCGTCTGTTAAAGGCCCCAGCAGACAGACGCGATGCGACGATGCAACGAGATTATGGTAGAACAATTTCCACGAAGTTTTCATAGAAATTGCCGTACCTCAGTTTGCCCATGACGCGTTCATCACGCATCCTACTCATACAGACCGCGTGCAAGATGTTGGGTTCGATTTCCAACAATACTATTAAGCATCTTTTGGCTGGATTTTTAACCGACTTCCAAAAGGAGGAGGTTCTCAATTCGTCGGTATGTTTTTTTTTATTTTTTTTTGTATATTTGTTACGCGATTACTCCGCCAATTATGAATAGATTTTATTATTATTATTATTTTTATATATATTTAAATATCTCGGGATCTTAGGGTCCCGGTCTTTTGGAAGGCGTACGAGGAGCCGAAGCCAACTCGCAGAGGCCCCTTAGACAATTTTATATGGAATGAGGCACCAACCGACGATTATCCCTGTTCGCATTATGCAAGTGCAGCCAAGGACAACCCCCGGTTGGTGTAGGACTATTGTAAAATATGGAAACAAAGGTATTGGACTGTGGGTTTGGGTGGCTAAAGTGGACTGGTCACCTGGAACTATGAAGTACTATGGCCCCTGCCTGATCAATGTTTTATATGCACACGGATAAAATGGCAGGGGGTGACTTGCACACTCAATAATGGGCCCCCGAAAACGGTCGCTAGCACAAAGTGTCGTAGCAACAAGGGGGCAACATGTCCTGAGGTGCTTGAGGAGTGGAGAGGTATTCCATGGCTTTCAGAACAATCCCAGAGCCCGGAAGATGGTCAAGATCCCTACGAGCACTTACTGGAATACTTCCTTCCTCCGAGCACGTTTGCTCTTGCGAATCTCCACTCAAGCCGGCCAATTAAGGCAAGAATGAGGCGGGAGTGCCGTTCCTCGTCAGTGTTCACTCCAGCCAGCCAATAAAGGCAAGCCAGAGGTGAGGAACAAGACTTCTCCCGGGAGATAGGGTCCGTGGGGTCGCTACTGCCCAACAGCTCGCCACATGCTGCCCTGCGGGATTTTGTATCTCTCTTGGTCTGGCTCCTCATCCCAGACCTGTTCCGGCAAAGTAAACTGTACCGGCACAGATCTAGAGTTCGGAGCGCGCAAGCCCCACCACGACGTCAACGTAGAGATACGGCGGTGGTTATTATTATTATTATTATTAAAACTATAATTAACTTATTAATTTTGGGGGCTCGTCCGGGATGGTAGCGGTTAAATACAGCTAAATGGTGGTGTTTTGTCGTACGTAGAGGCGATGAAAATTTTACTATAAAAGGTGTCTTTGTGGTGTTTGTGGCGGTGAAAGAAGTAAGGAGTTGGAGTAATAAAGGTGTGAAGGTGTGGGAGGTGTGACAGAAAAATAAAGATTGGTCCAAATTTCGGAAAGATGTCCAGGTCAACGGAAACGGCGGCGGTTCCAGCTGCTGCGTCGTTGTGGTACGACGGTCTAGTGCCAAAGTTTGACGGGACGGACAAAACATACACGTCGAGTAAATGGGCCCAAGACGTAGAAGACCATGCGGACATTATGCAGTGGACACCGGCGCAAACACTGATTGTGGCCAGGCGCTCACTTGCTGGTGTTGCAGCTATGTGGCTCAGAACTGAAAAGATACATCGCACGTTTGATGAGCTGAAGGCGGCAATCGCCAAAGAATTTCCAGACAGTATCAATTCCAAAGAAGCCCATGAGTTGCTGTCTTCAAGGAAGAAGCGTAAGGAGGAGTCATTTTACGAATACATGATTTCGATGAAGGAGATAGCGAAGCGTGCGAAGATTGCCGACTATGTTGCGGTGCAATACATCGTCGAAGGAATTTTAGATTACGAGAGTAATAAAACCATACTTTATGGCGCGACTACATATAGTCAATTAAAGGAGAAGCTGTCGTTATACGAGACGATGAAAAAAAATACGGTGAATGTGGCCAAGCGGAACGTAGCCACACCCTCCTCGTCTTGTAACGAGAAGAAAATGGAAACGCATGATCGGAGGTGTTACAAATGTGGGGATAGGGATCATCTGGCACTATCCTGTAAAAAGGGAATCAAGTGTTTTAAATGTGGTGCGTTCGGGCACGTAGCGCCACAGTGCACGGCTACCAACATAAGCGGTGATAAAAGACAACCAAACTCTATGTGTACGAAGTTGACGTATGAGGTTGGCAGCACTGACGGTGACGGCGGCCATTGTTGTTGTGGTCAGTCGAGTCAATTGCGAAGACAGATGTTTTTTTTTTGCTTTAATTTTTTATCTTTATATATTTTAAATAATATAACCATAATAATAATAATAAAACCATTTCTCGATAGAAGTAACTTATGTATATTATTTAAAATATATAAAGATAAAAAATTAAAGCAAAAAAAAAACATCTGTCTTCGCAATTGACTCGACTGACCACCTACAAAAAACAAAATCAAATCACCTCTTCTCCAAAATCAAATATGCAGTGAAAAGCAAAATAGTATCCTACATAGAGGATTTACTCCCCCACATACATTGAGGTTAGCTTTTCACGCAACAACGGCTGAACGTATTTGGATTACATTTTGCACACGAATAGACCATGACCTGGGTTAAGACATAGGATACTTATTATGCCGTTATAATTAATAATTAACTAATTTAATTTATTATTATTATTATTATTAAAACTTTATGCACAAGTAAAAAAAATACTGTACAAAGGCGGACTTAATGCCTGAGGCATTTTCTACCAGTCAACCTTAGGGTGATGCAGAGACAAAACATGGCAGGTGCAACATAAATGACAGATAACTTGAAAATGAATACATACTAATACATAGATACATAAAATACATACGATTTTGATGATTCTTTTTTTGTTTGGAAGATCATACTTCACAGGTAGTCCCATATAAACTTTATTAACTTTGCTTGGGTAGTTTTTGAGTTAGGTTCAATTATACGTATTTTTTCCCACTTAGTATGTAGATGATATGATAACTTCTTGTCACTGTTATTTACATAGTAGGTAGTGGTATTCGAATTTGTGTGGGGTAGGTACCACAACTAAAAAGTGAAAAATAAAAACTTTTTACAAAAAAAACAACCGACTTCAAAAAAAAAACACTACAAAGTGAAAAATAACTTTAATTTCGGAATTCGGTGACAAAGAACGAAAATTCAAAACCAAAGACACCGACTTCCGAAATTAAAGTTATTTTTCACTTTGTAGTGCTTTTTTTTTGAAGTCGGTTGTTTTTTTTAAAGCACAATAAAACTAATCTCTTCATGCTATACTGTCTTTTCTTAACTCCTGTACCTTAATTGCGTAATACAACACAATCTGTTTCGATTTGAAACGGATTGCTAATCCATTGCTTCATAAGTTGGAAAAAAAAATCTGCTCAACAACGTAAATAACGCAATGAATGTTGTTGAACTGTCAAAATGAAACAAATTAGGCATAATTGTTTACGAAAATAAATTAGGGTACTGGATCGATCGCTATCGCTTTTCAAAACTTTTCGTCAAGAACACGAAGTCGTCACTTCCCTACTCTAAAATGTCGCATGCAGGCGGAAAATGTTGCCTTGTCTTTGAGAAAATGGGCAATTGTAATTCAAGTGGTAACATGGGCTTAATGAACACCGATGCAATGCTCGATTCAGCTATGGGCCTAACACGAACGCGCAGAGATGGTAAACGTTACGTAAACTAGAACGATTATATTCGAAAAAAAAATACTCGGAAAATATTCGCTGCGTTCATTATAACTTGTCCCGTGACGCGTCATGTATTTGGTATTACGTCTGTCAGTCGCCATTTTGAACTCTTGAACTAAACTTGTCAAGCAATTATGGTGCCGAAATGACGGCAAGGGACAAGTTATAGTGAACGGTCTGTAGTCATATATCTACTGTAGCAAAAATTCAAACTTTAAACTTTTATCTGTTGAATACGAGGCTTTTGGCTATTGGAGTCTGCCCACGCTAAGTCTGTAATTGAATAAATGGGCAACCCCAAAAAGTTTTATATTATGGTACACTTTTTTATCAATCAGTTATATCAGTTTCGGGGTTGTAAGTAGATCTAATGATTTTGATATTTTGCATTTTGATTTTTGCATAATAAATATGTGTAATAGACTATGTCGTTCCTATGCTCTACCTCCATACGATGACAAAACTGTATCAAACTGCACTGCATCTTGCTAAAGTGACTATTCTTTACCAGGAATAAATCAGAATATAAACAAAATAACCTATCAAAAACAAAAAGAAAAACAAAGTACCAAATTCTTTTTTAGTAGGACAGAATGGTGTTGCCGTCTATAGATTTTCAAATTCCACCGTTTTTTTACTTACGCAGACTTAGCGTGGCCAAACTCTATTTATGTGTTTATTTTATGTAATTTTTTGTAATCTGTGTTTTGTTTGTGCAGAATAAACAATTTCTCTTTCTTTTTAGGGTTCCGTACCGGAAGGGTGCCAAACGGAACTAAGCATCCGCAGTCCGTCCTATATAACTGACTGTATCTCTTGCACCATAATAGGTAAATAGTTGAAATTTTCACTGATTTAGTATTTCTATTGCCGATATAGCAAGAAATGATAAAAATTAAATAAAGTAAATAATTTAAAAAATCTGAAAAAAAAACACTTTTACTTTAAAAGGGTCCATGCAATAAAAGTGTTAGCCAGTAACTTAGCCAGTTTTTTAAATGCTATAGAAAAAGAAATAAAAATAGGTTTATTTGTCACAGAAACACGTGCATAAATAAAAGACAAGTGTAATCAGAGAACAACACAAAGTACATAACAAATCACGAGCATAGAACAGAAATTACTTAGGCGGCAGCTGCACGACATGACTGTGACAAGAAGGCTTCCACTCAGCATGATGTTGTGCTATGGGGGACCACAGCACAGCGCTGATTTTCAGTGGTCACCCGAAAAAAAAAAGATGTACGGAAATCAAGTCAGGTTCAGTGATTTTTCTATTAAATATGTAACAAAATAAAATAAACAGTGCTTAGAATATAAGACAACTATACAACGAATTATAATAATAGGTAAATAAGATTAAAAACATAAAGATTAATCCGCAGGCATCACCATACGTGCATAAATAATATACCTAACTATAACATATTATTACTACACAAGGAAATACAAGTGTTTTGTCTCGCTCCCACCCTCACCCTCGAGTCGCCTGCGCGCGCGCTCACAATCTAAAAAGTACCGTTGCATTTCCATATTGCATTTATGAGCGTGATGACGTACTGTGCTGTCTGTGAGCCATCGAGCCGGGCACCCGGCCGCGCGGCGCGGGGAATCGCGCTCGGCGCAGCCCGGCCGCGGAGCAGCGGCGCGTGCAGATATTCGTATTTTCGATTTCACAATCGTTCGAATAAACGTTACTTTTACATCGTGTAATCGTGCTGGGGCCCTTGTCTAGTACAACAAAAGTACATAATATCAACAGACTTCGGGAATCTACAAGCTTAAATGGATACCTTTATTCAAACACTTGAATAGGACCAAAGCTCCCGACGAAATCTCAGCAGCATCGAAAACAAAGGAGAATCGCCTTCAGTCCTCAAATACTACAAATCGTTGGATACTTATCACGAAATCTACCTCCATTGGAGACGAGGGTCTGCCTAACAAAAGATCCCTAAGGGTCAAAAGCGCTTGTCTTGACCCTTTAAATCTGTGATCGAATATTTAAATGGATGTCTTTTGAAAACCGAAGACTTCATGAGGTTGTTCACCTTGGAGGATACCGGTGTACAGTTGACAAAAAATAGGCAGTCGTGGGATGCCGACAGAAATGAAAACTTAAAACTTATATAAGCGCCTTCTATATTCTATAGTACAGCACTACGGCGCGAGCAAGTCGGTGATGCGAATCCATAAGTTTATCCCCTACCAAAAATTGCTTAACGTGACTTTAGAAGTTTTCAATTCAAAAATAATTTACACAGGCATGAAGTAGGTAAACATACCTACCTATGGAGAAGAACGGGCAAGAAATGCCATGGACAGTATGGACACTCTTACAAAATATTAATTACATAATTAATTAATTCGAATACCACTACTTAGATATTATGTAAACAACAGTCAGGAGTGTCATAAAATTATGAAATGAAATTAACTCAAAAACTACAAAAGCAAACTTAAAATTCATATGGGACCACCCCGCAAGGATTTTCAAGATCGGTCCTCATTTGATGAAGATATCGATAAACATACAAAAAAAATGCATAAAGACGAACATGAACCTCCTCCTTTTTTGAAGTTGGGTAAAAAGAGAAACGGACTGACTAACATATCCAGATCCACAGGGTTAATAACAAACAATTTTAAGAATAAGTGCATTTTATATCATAGGCATTGGATAATAATGAACGATTTTTAGAAATAAATAATTATGATCTAAGATTGTCACGGACGATGTCTGTTGTCGAGTGTATTAAAATCACAAGACACACAGACGAACGATTTCAAAGATTTGACTTCTCGTGGGTTCAAAAAGAGTGGCTTTACCAGCCTGTACTAATCTCTTTTGTCGACTGTACTGTACGTTTTACATATACATATATGCTTATATAATGCGCTTTTGAAGTGTACGGAGGGATCAGCCTCCAAAATGGTAGCGCAGTGACATTAAACTTGAAAATGCAAAAGTATATAGAAAGTAAAAAAACCTTTGTTGAAAGTTCTTACAGATTTTCTTTTTTCTGAATACATTTTTAAGTTGGAGAGTGATGAAGAATGGGGTGTTAAGTTATTACGTGTAGTAAAACAGTAGACTGCATAATTTATGTGCAGCTAGCTCAAAACTATCGCGTCAAATTGGCGAAAGAAAAGTCGTGAAATCAAAACTGCATTTTTAACCGACTTCCAAAAAGGAGGAGGTTATATGTTCGTAGCGTATGTTTGTTTTTGTTTTTTATGTATTTCCACCGATTTCTCCGTCTATTATGGGCCGATTTTGAAAATTCTTTTTTTGTTTGAAAGGATAAATGCTCTCAAGGTGGTCCCATATAAATTTTATTACTTTTGCTTCGATAGTTTTTGAGTTGGGTTCGATAATACGTATTTTTTTCCTACTTATATGGATGATATGTTAAGTTCCTGTCACTGTTATTTATATGGCAGGTAGTGGTATTCTAAAGTCGGTGGCAAAAAACGAAAATTCAAAACCAAAGACACCGACTTCCGAAATTAAAGTAATTTTTCGCTTTGTAGTGTTTTTTTTTGGAAGGCGGTTGATTTTTCTTTAAAGTTTTTATTTTTCCGTTTTTAGTTCTGGTAAAAGTTTTTATCAATGAATAATTTTGTAGACTCGAATCATAAATTCAATTTAGTTTGAAGGGATTGATATTTTCGGGCCCTATCAGAATACCAGCGCTGCGTCATAATTTTTTTTCTTAAATGTCGCAGCATGTGCTGAGATAGGAGCCTTTTGGCCTCGTACAGGAGTAGTATATTATTGGGCATTCTATACCACTATCGGCAAGTTGCTCGGCGAGTGCGCCTCGCTGCCGATAGTGGTATAGAATGCCCAATAATTGATAATCTACTCGCCTCTCCACTCGACCGAGACAGTACATTGTACTGAGAACTTGATTTGGAACGATTAACTCGACCAAATCGATACTCGACTCGCCTCTCCACTCGACCGAGACAGTACATTGTACTGAGAACTTGATTTGGAACGATTAACTCGACCAAATCGATACTCGACTCGCCACTCAACTCGACCGATACACTCGAACGAGACAGTTAATTGTGTCGCGTACTGGATGAGCTTTACTCCATACGTCTGACCAGTATGCGGCGTTTCGGAGAACGATGAACTATCAACTCGACTCTCCGTTTACTTACTGCACTCGACCGATCACTCGAGTTTGTATTCGCTGTTAACAGAATGTCGAGCGAGAGTGATGGTGGCTGATGATTGTAACAAACCAAAGCTTGTGACTAAAGCGTTAACGGGTTGTTACTGTAAATAATAAACAACTGTAACTTAGTTACTTGGTTTAATTATCATAAAATGTTGGTTTGTCTGGAAACAAAATATCAGCCGCACGCACGAGCCCTTGTAGTTTTCGCCACTGAGGAGAGTCCGCGTCGGTCTGGAACTTGATTCGGACGAGCGCTTTCTTCCACAGCTCGGCGGAGTCGGTGAGGCGAGCGTCGTCAGCCTTGTACACCTTGCAGTCGATGTAGTACTCTCCGTCAGTGGTTGTTGCTCGGCGCTCACAGCCGCTGGCTACGCGGTTCACAAAGAATGAAGTTAGGTGATCCGATGAATGTTCTTTGTGTGGGATGTCGCGGTTTTTACTGATGTCGAATATGTCCATGCCAGTGTTGGTTTTTTTACTGAAATAATAACGAAAACTGTTATTAGTTAATGTTTAGAACGAGAGATGCACAATCGCATAATATTTTATGAACGACACCACGGATATTTCTGTAGAAAATATTACAAGTGACTAATCAGCGAATGGAATACTTATGCAAATTGCCCTATTATAATTCAATTAGTGGAAACGTACTACTTTACTGTTTTAATTTAATCAGAACTAGGAGATAATAAATTCAAAATATTATTCACCTGCTACGAGCTACGGCTGTTGTTTGTGACTGCATCTTGCATTTCCCTTTGCTGTCTGCAGACGGTTTGCGACAGGCCTTCACTTTGTGTCCAGTGATCGATGCTTGCGAGTAATCACACTCAGAGTCTGACCTGAAATAAAAATAGAGGAAATGTAGTCACACAATTATTATTAATTAATCCAATGGAGTAATGTCCATTGCGCTGGGCATACTATAGGACACAAGTGTTCGGGCAAACACTGGTTCTCTAATATTTAAATGGGATAGCACTGAGACTGAGCTCGTCATACTATGTACAGATCAGGTGATCTGTGAAGTAACGCGCTCACAAACAAATATATGTAGTTATAAATGACAGGCTAATCACAAGTGTGATCCATGAAAACGAACAGACTATTTTATCAGACTTACATTTTTTCCGATCAGAAGTTCCACTCGGTTTGATGACTTGGCTGGTGATGACAGCAGCGGATGGCTATCGACAATGCCGTCACTGATATTGTAGGCGACACGGGTTGTTTGTAGACCGATTATACAAGAGCACTTCGTTGCACTTGCAGACTGCGAATACTTTGTACCGAACAGAAAAACTTATGGCTTATAAGTTAAAATAGAATTATAAGTTTAGGAATGTTAAATCCACTACAATCAATCCGGTATTGCTTTGTTAAAGTAACTTTTTCTATAGTCGTATTATACGCGTTGGTAAAATGAAGACGAAGGAAAATTTTATACTGTACCGAATGTCGATGCGGCGAAATAAGCTACCGTAGGGCTGACCAAACGATAGCGTGAACGGAATCGCCACAAACCAGATGGATTTTATAATTTTAAAGAAGTAAATAAATGTTTCCAAGGTAATTATTTCATCATCTACATTTAGGTTTCGTGTAGAAAAAATGAACTTACTGCCGTCTACCGCGTACTTCTCTAGATTTCCTAAAATAAATAGATAATATAATTCCTGTAACTACGGTAACGGTCATGAGGAAACCATGAACGTTATATGATATCGTCATCGTCATGTCGTCTATCGACATAGGTACTATGATATATTTTAATCGATTTAGTGCATTGTGTGAAATTTGTATATTTGAATGCCTACCAAGTTGTTACCAACCCTACCAAAATAGCTGATTATTGTGTTCGCGAAATAAATAATTATATTTAGCACACGTGTAACAATTAGGCAATAACAACTTTTATGATGAAATATTTTTCTGCTTTGTAGACAAAAAAAACCGGCCAAGTGCGTGTCGGACTACGCACAATGAAGGGTTCCGTAGTTGAGATGAATTTATTTATCCCAAGAACAAACTTAACATTGTAGTTGAAATACATGTTATCCTATACATTCCAACTGCAAATCGTCGCTCGGCGTCCAATACCGCGAATGTGACATATTTGACGTTTTTTTTTTAATTGCAAGTTCAGTTATTTGAACGTGTAGAATGAAATTAAACAAAAATCTGATTTTCGTTAATACTTTTACATTCGCGGTATTAATATAATAATAATATAAAGCTAATACCTTTAGACGAGCAATTCTTGTATATATGTATATAATCTGAATCTCGGAAACGGCTCCAAGAATTTTTTATGAAATTTAGTATGCAGGGAGTTTCGGGAGCGATAAATCGATCTAGCTAGGTTTCATTTTTAGAAAACGTCCTCCAAAAAATAATTGTCATCCAGATAACAAGATCCAAGTAACAAGGACTCATTGTGTTAGTAAACTTATGAACTTTAGCTTAATTTACCAGGTCACTCAGAAAGTTTTGCGACTAACAGTTTTTGTCTATGGAATACTGGCTGGTTTTGATGTCAATTAAAACTATGACTAATTACAAAAAAACATCACATTCCAAATCCGAAATTCCCTCCACATTTTTCTACGAGCAAAATCAAAATACTCTGTCTTACTGAAAAGTAGATTTACAACGAGAACATTTTCGCGCGATAATTTTGTACGATTTCAAATGTCGACTAAAACTAGAAGAATCGTTTGAAAGACTTCGAATGGTGTTCATAGAAAAAAGCCCTTCTAAAGCGACTGTTTTCCGCTGGTTCAACGAATTTATGCATGGTCGAGTAATTTTGGCGGACGAAGAAAGAAGTGGCTGCCCTACGACGGCTGTTACGTAATAAAACGTGCTGACTGTGAAAAATTTAATTCAAGAGAATAGGCGAATTACATATGCCTCTTCATATGTAATTCGCCTATTCTCTTGAATTTTATTTTCAGCATTAACTGCAGATTGGATCGGGAAGTGTGCATGAAATTCTACACGGGCATCTTCGGGTAAGGAAGAAAGTTTCACGCTGGTACCGCAAAATCTAACGCAGGCTCAGAAGGAGGTTCAGGTAGAATGGTGCCGAGACATGATAGCAAAATTTGAAGTAGGCTCGTCTCGGCGCGTTTATGATATCATTACGGGTGAATCTTGGATTTATCAGTATGATCCAGAAACCAAGCGTCAGTCGACTGTGTGGCTCGTTTCAAAATGAACCAACGCCTACCAAAGTGAAGCGAGCCAGAAATGCAGGCAATATTTTGATTTGGTTATCTGGTGTCAGTACCCTGACAAGATCAAAGGAGCATCAATGCTGAATGGTATGATACCAAATGTTTGCCAGAAGTTTTTACTACTGCAAGCAGCAAGCGACCGAACACTGGCTTCTGTGGGCTACTGCTTCACCACGACAACGCGCTGGTTCACTCAGCGCTCAAAACAAGGGACTTTCTGGATAGCACACCGGTCAAATTTATAGGTCATCCTCCTTACAGTCCCGATTTAGCTCCGTGCGACTTTTTCTATATCCTCAAAATAAAAAATCTACTCAAAGGAAAACAGCTTTCATCACCTGAAGATGCACTGGCTGCATTTGAGAAGGAGATTGATTGGAGAAGTGTCTGATGCGGACTGGAAAATGTGTTATGAAAATTGGTTTAGACGTATGAAACTGTGTATAGACGCCAATGGAGAGTTCTTTGAAAAGATATAATAAAAATAATGAAACCTGTGGTATACTTTTTCTAGTATCGCAAAACTTTCTGAGTGCCCCACGTAATCTAGTTTAAATTTATTTCACCCCATGGGAGATGGCACTGTAGTGATTGATGTACATGCAATCCAGCCGGCTAGCGAAAATTTTTAGAATATTGTTGGAGCTGGACCGCACTCTACGCACCAGGGATGCACACCCCATTCGCATCGTTGCGTAAAAGCAATTAATATGTGAGTCCGCGAACATTCCCGATGAGCTACAAAAATGGGACAGCCCTAACAATACCCTGAAAGCGTTGTTGTATTGGATACGAAGGGCGTTGCACGACCTTTGGGTATATCTAGCCTACAGGCTACACGTGTAAAACGTTGTAAAATAAGCTCAAAACAGAGTAGTTTTGACTTTTCAAGTGAGCAGCGTGCAAACCTGCGAGCCAGCATGTTCGTCCTTACCGACAATGCCCTTCGTTCTCGCTCAATATCGAGTTATACATCAAACCACGTGTTTTGGCATACTGCTCACATTTGGTGACCAACTTTCTGAGACCACAGATTGACGCGCTCAGAAGCACCATATCGTCTGCATAGCTAATATTATTTACACAAATACCATCTATATAGCAACCCACTCTGGTGCTGCTGAGCTCGCCAATCCTGCCTCACCCCACATTCTAACATGTATGGCTTGGAAAAAGTTCCAGCCCATCGTACACTATTGATCTGATTACCATACCACTATTTAAAGATGTTTATAAGATCCGTTGGCAACCTATTCTTCTCCATCTTTCTCCACAATACGTCATAAGCAACCTGATCAGAAACCTTGAATAAATCGATGAACCTAGCATAAATCGGTGTCCTACGCTGTGTGTACGAGTAAGTATGTGATAGTATGCTTAAGGCACAACACTGCATTTTCTGTTGACAAACCACGCCGAAACCCGAATTGGTTGTCATGAACATTTACAGTTTTATTTATTTGTGTATTAAGCAGACGGTCAAACACTTTTGATATTTTGATATTATAGTAGCTAGAGAGATGGGCCTTTTGGATGCCGAGCGACGAAATGTAAGTTTTTACGCACAATATTGAGAGATTTACCATGTTATTTTAAGACCATAGACTTCTTATAGGTTTTCCTGTAATCTATGAGTAAAGAGCCATACTATGTATTTTTTTCAAAATTTTTGGTCCAGTAGTTTCGGAGATAAGGGGGGGGGAATGGTCATTTTTCATTGAATTTATCAAATATCTTTAAAAGTTTTTATTTTAAAATTATATAAAAAATATATTTAGGATCCTCGCAGCAAGTCCTTTCATTTGATATGTCACATGGTACTGTTAGCAAAACTTTCTTTTTTAATTTTCTTGTTTGCGCCCCAAAAGTGACACCTATATTCAAAATTAAATTATTTACGTTACACATTCGTGTTTGGGTCACAGAAATACACATGTGTACCAAATTTCAACTTAATCGGTCCATTAGATTCGGAGTAAATTGGCTGTGACAGACGGACAGACAGACAGACAGACAGACAGACAGACAGACAGACAGACAGACACACGAGTGATCCTATAAGGGTTCCGTTTTTTCCTTTTGAGGTACGGAACCCTAAAAACAAAACAAAAAAACCCTAAAATATTATTTATTACCTCAAAAGTCTCTCGGACCGAGCACCTTTCTAAACTGTTACAGTACAATCAAGTTAATTATTATAAATAAATATTTAATTGATCACACACCAGAAACAACAACAATTTCATCTCCTGGAGCAACTGTGTTCGTTATATCGAGGTGCTGAAATATACATACATATTTGGATCACGCAAATACATAATCTTATGTATGAACCATTTCATACTGTGCAGGTAATTATCAAATATAACACAACAATAATACGATAACTATTTAGAACATTATAATAATTATGACTATTTTTCATTCTAGAATTTACAGCTATTTACCTAATTCTTGATCGGTACCAATAAACCATTTTTTTTGTTTCAGATACATTCTGCCTAAACATAATATTAATTACTGACTTGCCTGTGAAGAATTATTAAATTACCTGAAGTATACCTACATATTTGGACCACGCAGATACACGTACTCTTATGTATACATAGTTTCATATTTTGCAGGTAATTATGAAATATATTTTTCTTCCCAGAATATACCATTATCTTACCTAATCAGATTATGTACCTAATGCATCCATTTTTTTATTATTTCAGATACATCCTGCCTAAACATAATATTAATTACTGACTTGCCTGTGAAGAATTATTAAATTACCTGAAGTATACCTACATATTTGGACCACGCAGATACACGTACTCTTATGTATACATAGTTTCATATTTTGCAGGTAATTATGAAATATATTTTTCTTCCCAGAATATACCATTATCTTACCTAATCAGATTATGTACCTAATGCATCCATTTTTTTATTATTTCAGATACATCCTGCCTAAACATAATTACCGACTTGCCTGTGAAGAATTACACAAGGATCTTGAAATCAGCGTAAAATTGTCCTGACCAAGTTGTACTAATTATATAAAATATTTTGGCTGGTATACCTAAGACGGTGAATATTAGTTGTAAGTATTATCTAATCCAAATTTATTGAAATAATAATTTTAAGTGTTCTTGGATTTCAAACAATAACATAATGCCTCACTGCTCTGATTGTAAAGTATTTGTAGACAATCGTCGATGGTCTGGTCATTTACGTAGCAATGTACATAAAAACAATAGTTCTACCCCTATGTATGATAATGTTGCAATTATTAATTCTTCTTTTAAAGAACGAATCAAAAGTTACAAAATCATAGCGACAGGTGAACAAATACATAGTTTTCCTGAGGTGTTTCTCAAAAGTATTAGTACACAAGTCAAACATTTAATAGATAATTCAATAGAGAAACACACCTCTGTCAAAATAAATTTTGAACTGTTTGCTTCGTTTCTTATGTATAAAAATGATCAACAAGAAATAAAATCATTCCGTACAAACAACATTATTACACATTTTAATTACGATTTTGATTCTATTTATAAACTAACTATTGATTTACTACTAAAAAAAATTGAAGAATTTGAGGAAAGGGATAGTGGTTGGACTTTTTTATGCAATTCACATTTAGAATTAAATATTAATAAATATCAACCACTCAGCGGATCTAAATTTTTAACTTTGCCGAAATTCATAAAAAGTAAAAGAGCTTGTTTGAATATTCGGAACAATGATGAGTATTGCTTTTTGTGGTGTGTTGTGGCGGCATTGTACCCCACAAATAGACATCCCGATAGGATTTCGTCTTATCCCCGCTTTCAGGATGTTTTGAATGTTAATAATTTGACATTTCCAATCACATTTTCGGACATAGCTATCTTTGAGAAAAATAATCCTTCTGTTAATATATATGTGTATGGTTTAAAAAATGAGAAGACAATTATTGGACCGCTTTATACAACGTTGAATAATAAGTCTAATAAAAGTATCCATCTACTGTTTATAGAAAACAATAATAATTCTCATTACTGTCTTATCAAAGATTTATCTCGTTTAGTTAGAAATCAGATGACCAAACATCATGGTAAACTATATTTCTGTGAAACTTGTTTATTGTTTTTTCCAACGCTTAGTCAAATTGAATCACACTTGTGTGGGGGGGTCGTCACAGTTTTACCAGAACAAGGTTCATTTTTAAAATTTAAAAATTATGATCGGAAACAAAACATTCCATTCGTCATATACGCCGATTTCGAAACGTTACTTGAACCCATTTCCGGCGATGATTTCAACACCGCTAATACGTCATACTCTAAACGCCACGTGCCGGCTGCATTCGCTTACAATGTCGTGTCATCAAATAAAAATGATAGCGTTGAAGGCTATAGAAGTTATCGCGGCAATGATTGTGTTTCAAAATTTATAAATTTTCTTACTGAGGATGTAAAACAAATACATCAGATTATATCCAAAAGCGAGCCTATGATATTCACTGATGACAATTCTCTAGAGTTCAAACGTGCCGTTAGGTGTCATATTTGCGACAATTTACTCTTGACCGATAAAGTAAGAGATCATTGTCATATTACAGGCCTGTATCGAGGTGCAGCACATCGACACTGTAATTTGCAACATAAAGTACCAAAATTTATACCAATATTTTTTCACAATTTATCCGGGTACGATTGTCATTTATTTATAAAAAAGTTAGGCGAAATTCCTGGCCCAATTAAAATAATCCCTAAGACTAAAGAAAAATACGTCGCATTTACCAAATTTATTCCTATTGCTGATAACGAGTTTATTTGTATAAGATTTTTAGATTCATTCAACTTTTTAGGAACAAGTTTAGACAAGCTCGCTAAAACATTGCAGGTGGAAGATTTTGTTAATCTTCGATTTCATTTTTCTAAAGACAGACAGTTTAATTTATTGACAAGAAAAGGTATATATCCTTATGATTACATGACCAATTGGAAATGTTACGATCAAAAATCATTGCCGTCTAAGGGTAATTTTTATAATTATTTGACTAACGAAGACATTACAGATGAGGATTATAATCACGCACAGGCTGTTTGGGCTGAATTCAATATTAATAACCTCGGCGAGTATACGGATCTATACTTAAAAACGGATGTGCTTTTGTTAACAGACATATTTCAAAATTTTCGGAAAACCTGTAAACAATATTACAGTCTTGACCCAGCGTTTTACATTACTGCACCTAGTTTATCTTTCGATGCAATGTTGCTAAAAACGGGCGTTCAGTTAGAACTCGTGTCGGACTTAGCTATCATCAGAATGATACAAAGCGGTATACGCGGCGGTTTGTGCATGTGTTCCCATCGGCATGCTAGAGCCAATCACAAATACATGCCTGAATATAATCCATCACAACCTGAGAGTTTCATAGTATATTTAGATTGTAATAATCTTTACGGTTTTAGCATGTGTCAGTATTTACCATACTCTAGTTTCAGATTTTTAAGTGATAACGAATTAGTAAATTTTAATGTTACCACTATAGAGGATAACGCAAACTGGGGCTTCATATTAGAAGTCGATCTATTGTATCCCGAGCATTTACATAATGACCATAATGACTTACCATTTTGTCCCGAAAAATGTGTACCCCCGGGAGGTAAAACAAAGAAATTAATAGCTAATTTGTATAATAAGTACAACTACGTGATTCACTACGTTCATTTAAAAAAATGTTTAGAACATGGTTTAATATTACGTAAAATTCATAGAGCAATTACTTTTAGACAGAGTCCATATTTAAAACAGTACATAGAGTTAAATACTCAATTAAGACAGAAAGCAAAAAGTTCCTTCGAACAAGACTTTTTTAAGTTATTAAATAACAGTGTTTTTGGAAAAACATTAGAAAATACTGAAAATAGAGTAACCGTACATTTAGTTAATCAATGGTGCGATCAGTCCAATCGAACTAAGAAATTTATATCCGCTGAGAAACTTATAGCCAACCCCTATTTCCACAGTGCATCTATTTTATCAGAAAATTTAGTTGCAATACAAATGAAACCTGATCAAATTATTTTAGATAAACCTATATACATAGGTTTCACTGTATTAGAACTTTCAAAAGCACACATGTATTACTTTCATTACAATATTGTAAAGCCTTTTTATAAAGATCGAGTGCAACTATGTTACACAGATACCGATTCCTTTGTCTATAAAATATACACCAACGATTTTTACCATGATTTGAAATATAATTTTTTACAATATTTTGACAGCAGTAACTATGAAGTCACAAATGATTTACAGATACCGCTAAAAAATAAAAAGGTTCCCGGTCTCTTTAAAGATGAAATGGGAGGAAAATATATTACTGATTTTGTTGGTTTGAGATCGAAACTTTACTCTATAAGAACCCCTAATAGTATCATTAAAAAAGCAAAAGGAGTAAAATCATGCGTGGTCAGGGATTTAAACTTATCAGACTATGAAACCATTTTATTTAATGGTGGAGTAATCCGGAGAAAAAATAATATGTTTAAATCAATAAAGCACGAAATATTTACTCGGACTGTCAACAAAGTTGCTTTATCTAGAAATGATGACAAACGATCGATATCTGTGGATCAAATATCAACCCGAGCCTGGGGTCATGCATTTATTTTTAAGAATGAATTACTTTGATCATAATTTTAAGTTAAGTGTTACCTACTCATAGTTTAGTTTTAGGAAATAATAAATGTTAATGTTATACAAAAATGAAATAAAATGTGAATTATTATAATTATTGACTTGTTTCATTTATGAAATCCTGTTTATTTCAAAATATCATTACACTTTTTTTAAAATCGGTAAACAAAGTTAACACTGAGTGCAGTTATCTCACTATGCACCTAAAATACCATGCATCATAAGGTTGATTTTCGAATAACTTACGTTTTACGATTAAGTAACATGCTTACAAGGCGTTGTTTGTCATTGTATAAGTGTTACCTACGTTGCAGTTCATTGGCCTTAGCTTAGAGACACAAACGCTTAGTTGACAATATTAGTATGACATGTAATTATTTAGTTATTTTGTCATCATTTATGAAATATTATTCGACGCGAACACCTGTTTAATACTTTTTTAACTTCCATCAAAAGTCATCATGTCGGTGAGTAAAATATTTTTAATTCGTTTTTTTATGTTTGTTTCATAACTAGAGATTGTGTTCGCAGCTGTGTTGTGTTGCATTTTTCCAGAGCCTATTGTCACTAATCTAAACTAAATCTAGACTTTCTCGATTGAAAACCCAATTAAAACGCTATACTAGCGGAATAGTGGTATAAATTGTGTTTATATTTTGTTCCAGAATTCTGACACCGAGATTGTATTCAGCCAGTATGCTCAGGATCCTTACGAGGGATTCTCCGAGATGTTTCGCAGTGAACCCGGGCAAAGCAAACAAGTCACGAAAGATAAAAAACCAAAACAACGGTGCAGGGAAAAATCGATAAAGCAAAAACCTACAAAATCCTTCGTTATGAGTCGACTACAGCGTAAAGGGATTAAGTTAATAAAAATTTCAGTGGTAGATCTGTGTAACAACAATCCTCAAACCATAGACAGTGATAGTGACAGTGAAAACGTTATTATAAACGCTCAATATATTGTTCAAGATCCCATCGACAGTGTTATGGACGAAACTGAGTCTTTAGTTAAGAAAATATCAAAATCTTTAATAGGTACTGACTTTTAGTAACCGTTTTTGTAAAGTAGTTGATATTTGTATTTTTATTATGATGTTTTTATTTAATTTTGTATTAGGTTGTGTTATTTGTGGAGTAGCGTGGGGGTGTTTAACAAAATAAAAGCAAATTTACATTATTTTGATTTTTATTTAAAAACCTTAAAACCAATAATCTAAATACATTACACATATGAGCACATACATTTATACCCATTCTAAATATTTCCTTAAACAAAGCACATTTTTAAGAGCACAATGCTTTAGATGTTTATTACAATTAAAATTAGATCTTCCTTCACAGTATTTTTTATGCAAAACAGAGAAACTAAGACATTGTTCTGTACCAAGGTCTGATACTTTACAATTCACACACAGTTCCTTTATCCAATTCACCTTCTCCAAACCATTTACAATAATTTCTTTATTTTCTAGATATGGAACGATTATACGCCGAAATTCTCTATAGTCAATATATCCCTCATTCCAATAAATACCTCTATTTCTTTCCAACCATTTAACTTGTCTCTTTTCGTCACTTGTTAAGTATTTAAACAAGTATGGCGGTTTTATTAAAAATGTTTGCGTATAATCACGACTTGCAAAAGCTAATTCTTTTATTATAAAATTATTGTTCAGGTCTTTAAACCCTTGAACATCTAATATGATAGTATTCGGATTCATGATATTTTTCTCACAGTATTACTCAATGGCTTGTACTCAATTATGCAGTCGTTCAATATAAGACAGTATGCAGAAGTTTGATCGGGTATATCGGAATCACTCTCAATTTCCACTCTTACATCCACAATAGGACCTGTCTTTACATTATCAGCTTGTCTAGAGCAATCTATGATAAATAGCGGCGCCAAATCTTTGAATTGTTTCTCACTTAATAAGGGTTCCGAGCGACGTCCGTAATAAGACTGTTGAAATCTGATGTATTGCTCGTATAATAAAGCGATTCTGTTATTCGCGAAGCTGACATTTAGGTTTTCATACGGGAAGTAAGTTGAGTTTAGGTATACTCTAACGTCACGAACATGACAGTGATCGAACTGGGACATATCAGAACTTGAATTGTTTTTTCTATTTGTTTGTAGACCCATAATTATGTATCTTGGTTTCTCTATTTGTGAGGAAGTTTTGATAGACCAGGTATGTTTTGTAGTTTTAGGTAAAGCTGGATATTCGTACAGATCCCAATTTCTGAATATCATCTGGAGTGGTCGATCTTTTTCTAACAGTTTTAGCAAACTTATTTTTTCTTTGTCGGACACTTTTACATGCGGTACACGCCAGATGATTTTATTTATCTGAACGTCATCTACAAATTCTCCGGTGTTAAGTTTCACAGCATTCAGATTAGTGTTACTTCGTAGCAATATCAGTTCGTGCCTACTATTTATCACGACTTTCTTGAAATCTTCTGCAAAACCGATGATGTTACAGAGTGGTATAGAAGCAGAAAAACTACCCCCATTAATATTTTTTATTCCATCGATATTCCAGCCCCATGCATTGGCTATCTTTGATTCACTTTCACTCATTGATATTAACGATTTTATGGTGGTAGTTATGCCAGCGTTTTTTATTCTATCAATTTCCACTCCATTCAGCTCATATCTTATATCTTGGAATAAGTAGAGTAGAGCATTATTCGTAAAATTAACACTAGTGGCTTTCTCTTTCATATCCTTTTTACTTACGACAACAGTTCCTTCCAAATACAAGGTACTAGCTGAGGGAAGTATATACAAGTCCTGTTGGTTAATAGGTATGCGGATTTCATCGTTTCTATTGAAACTAGTTACGTAGGGCTTATAAGAATGAAATTCGATTCCTTCAACAGTGTTGTCATAAGTCGGAGCAGATAAAACGTCTAAGATATTCATTTTAGCAAACCGATCGCTTTGAGAAATGCCTTGTTTTCTTTAGTTAATTTAATTTTCTTCTTAGGGCGAGCTCTTATTTGGTTGGAAGCTTGAGTGGAACTGATATTTTTGATTTGTTGATGCATATATTTATTGTAGTCAATCATTTTTTTCTTCTGAGATGCAAATACAGCTGCACTTCTTCACCGCGCAAATTGATTAAGCGGTTATTTATATCTAACAGCCTGATATGTATACAGCTAATGTTGTTTTGGTTAATTGGAAAGTATATCGCGTTTTTCGGGATTTCTATAATCCTATATCCGGGAGGCACGTTGAGTGCAAATTCGTGGATAATGTGACTGGGTTCTCCGTTTGTGTACGAGCCGCTTACAATATCACATTCGATCCTGATCACTGTTGTAGGTAAAATGTTGACTGGAAAGTGCGATACATGCCATTTATTTGCTTTTAAGATCTGCTTATTAAACCCTAACAAATTCCTAAACGTACCTTCTTTATTAAAATTTATATCTTTTGTACAATATACAGCAGCTTTTAAAGTATTGTTATTGCACTGTAGTTTGATTGATGCATCTTTCATTTCAGATTTTAAATAATCATTAATATCTTGCAATTCATAGGTGCCGTCAGGTATTTCAATAACTTCGTTAGAACCATAATAGAACTTATTATTCGTTTTGTCAATGTTTGGAATAGAATTAAATGTTGCGAAATGCAATAAGGCACACTCATACTGTTCATATAGTTGCAACGTGTTAGGATAGTAAGTAGATAAAGTTGACGAGTTTCCAGTTATCGATAATGTGAGTGACATCTTGCAAATGATTCAAATAAAAGAAAAGCATAAGTTTTATACTTTTTATTTCCAAAAATTCCATAGATATTCTAAACATAAGTGTCCACAATTTACAGTGTTGAATTTCTGATATCTTGTATAATTATAAAAAACATTACAATTCTTAAAATATCGCATTAATTCCATTGGAGGTTTTAAATCTCCGAAGCTATCAAAATATTCACAATAATTGCATACTTTTACATAAGCTACCCAATGCGTGCCTTCGTTCTTAGAGTCGTCCAAGTTAACGACACCACATTCAACCCGTTTTGGCGTCCTTGGTAACTGATCCTTCATGTATACTCCTCGAAAGTGAGGGATGTTGCGTGCAAACCTTTGGATGTCTATATTAGTGAGAGCACGATTAGGTAGCTTATTTTTCAGTTTTTTGAAGACTTAATGAATAAACCATTACCATTTTTATGTGACTTAATGTACAAGCCCTGGCCTAACTTTAAAGACTCCATAGCCTTATTATGTCGTTGTGTTTCTCGCAAATTTTGCTGACCTGCTTTGTAATCGTTAACAGTTTTTGCAATACCAGCCGCACCACCGGCTAAAGTTCCTAAAGCTGATAAACCCGCAAAAATTGGGATTAAAGGTAGAATACCTCCAGTTTTTGGTAAGGGTATCACTCGCGGCACTCGAATTTTCTGAATGCATGGAATTATTTTTTTTGCTGCTGAGTAAGCAGCGTTAATTAAAGTTTTACTGTCCTTTGGATTCAGTTTCTTTATTTTTGCTTTTATTTTTGACACGAAACTTTTAAACGTTTTAATGCCAGAACCAGATTTCAGTTTGGCTTTCATAACTTTGCTCACTAACCATGAACTAAGTTTTTCACCTTTCCCAGCATCGCTCGATTTAAGTCTTTGTTTAGCCATATTTAGTAGTTGCAAATCAGCTTTGTGACGATTGGATAAGTCTGTATGGTTTGCATATGCAATGTCGTGATGCATACAAGCTTCGTCTAGCTTATTTACACCTCGGTCACCTCGTAATAAACGTTTCTGCAATTTAGTTCCGGGACCGCAATAATTGTAGCCGGGTAAATGAAGTTCGAACGGTAGATTATTAATTAAGGTATTAACAAGTTCACCTCCTTGCATTGTCTAATGTGTAATGAGAGACATGATGCAAAAGTAATCGTTATATAATTATTTTAATCCACTATTGCAGTTTTCTCGATCCAACTATTTTCTTCGTTGTTTAGACCCAACCATTTCACAAACATTTTTGATCCTTTTCTTTTTAAAACCCTTTCTATCAAATAAATACCAGGATAGTAAGATTTCTGAAGTTCTTGCTCGTAAAAGGTTCCCATTATGGCTTGCTTTCGCTGATCTTGTATATGATATGTTACTGGTATGGTATGATTAATTTTTTTTATAGTAAATATTTCAGTTGACCAATTAGGTGTATAACCTTTTTCAAAATGGTGTTTGTATTTACTGATACGAACAAAGTCACCTACTTTGAACTTAGGTTTTCTACGGACGGTTACATGATTTAAGGCTTTTTTAATATTTTCTTTTATAACAGACTCGCAAGATTTATTGACTTCAATTGGTTTAAATTTAATTGTACGATGTTTTGTATTGTTATATATCTTTAACGTAACCTCTAACGGTATACCTAACCACATATAGTTTCCGTTCAGACTAAAATATTTATATAATTTATTTTTAAGAGTTTTAATCAGTCGCTCTACGATCGAAGCTTTTTTGGTAGAAAACGTTGAGTAATGGTTAACAATGTAAGTCTTCATAAGCGTTTGAAATGAGTTGTTATAAAATTCTGTTCCCATATCAGTTTGTAAATTAACCGGTTTGCGATTGCTGTTAATCAGTATTCGTTTAAATGCATGAGTAACATCAAGTTTATTTTTTGATTTTAATGGCTCTGCCCAAGCGTACTTTGAGAAGCAGTCAATCACCACTAAAATGTAATTATGACCTTTATTATATTTTCTTAGATTTTGCATGTCCATCAGATCAGCTTGCCACAAGTCATCGATCCCCTTTAGAATGACAGGACGTCTAACGAAATTTCGTCGTGCTGCTTTGTGTATTTCATTAACAATTTGCTGTTTTGCCATTACGAAGTTTTTTGTAGTAATTTATCTACCTCTGCTTTGGTATAAAACTTATCTTCCAAATGAGTTGAAATCTCAGGTATCTTTGCTTTTAAAGTAGCCTGAACTGTGCCCTTTGTGTCTTTTATGATTTGAGAGCGCAATGAACCAATCATGTTATTAAATTCTTTTAACATATTAGCATTCAATCGATCTACATAATCCTTGTTCACGGTCAGGTTATTTAATTCTTTTAACATGTTAGCATTCAATCGATCAACATAATCCTTGTTCACAGCATCGTCTGCTTCTACTGGAGATCGAACTCCTCTTAGTCTTGATGTTTTTAAATCAAAATCTCCGTTTTCTAATTTTAACAATGCGTTCTCATTAAACTCAAATAACTCTGATAAACGCATTCTTTTGTGAATGTAGTGTCCGAATTTGTCTACGTTCATATTTAAGGTGTATTGTATCGAGAAGCTGATAATAAAATAAACACATTTTAAAATATTTATTTATTTATAACTTTACTTTCACGCAATTCTTCAATGATAGATATAATTTCATTATCTAATCCTGTGTTACCAGCATCTCGAGATGCAATTAGTAATTTTAACCTATCTACCAGTTCATTTGGATCGTCCCAATAAACAAAATCAACGTTTTTCCTCCACATTTTTGTAAAGGGTAGTCCTTTTCCTTTCGATTGGTGGTCCTGAATTGTACTTCGTAGTTGGAATAGAGGCTTAATAATTTGCAAATATTTTTGTCCTTTATTACTTTTGATTGGTTTACCAGGCTCATAGTCTCGTCGATGTGCGTTTGTGTCAAGTAGCATCGACTTATAATGTTTCATATCACTCTCTGTAACCAAGCTTAAATCGGCGTTCTTTTTCAACAGCAACTGTTTTAAACCAGGCGTATTTCGGTATCTGCGTCCAGCTACGATGATATACTCATCACTGATCGTTATACGATCAGAACCTAACATCAATTTTCCGCCCTCTACTCTGACACCAAACGGAATATCGGTCAGAGCTTCTGAGAACACTGGCCAGGATGACGAATCAATACCTTGGTTGTTTTCAACTAATGATTTGTACGAAGAGTCACTTTCGATATCAGATTCATATTCGTCTTCATTGTCGTTATTATCATTGGTTCCTTTACTAATTGTGGGTTCTTTTTGCAAAGTTTTATCGATAAACGGAACTTCGGTTTCTTCATTTTCTATATTATGCATAAGAGAAGCTTGCTTACTGACATTAGCAATTTGGTTGAGTGGTTCTGTTACCGGCTTGAAAACTGATTCCAGTACTTGCTGATTGTTAAGCTCAACATCTCTCATCTTTCGCACCTTCTTCTTAACAGCATCTGCAGCCTCAACAATTTGTCTTTTCAGTGATTTTTCCATAATAACAAAAAGTTCGTGATTGATTAAGCGTTGTCTGAAGAATAATAATATCGCGAGGGTAACAGTCTTAAATATAAGTTTTTTTAATCAAAGACAACAAAAGTGTCAAATTTATTTCTATAACATCCTTTATTTTTGGAGCAATCCTTATTAATCACTACATAATTGAAAGGTTCACTCCATATTTTCGAACACATTTCACGAAATTCAATCCATGTCATATCAGTGTTGACATGTTCTTCATAAATATGTCGTAAATTAATTTCATCTTGTTTAAAAAGTATGATTAAGTTCGCATTATCTCTTACTAACTGCTTGGGGATTTTACTATATGTTTGGTTCAGATAAAAACAATCTATGCATTTGTGTCTTCCCATTGCAAAATAATCACGCATGTTATTTTGATTTTCACAAGCAACATCATCAAAAATAATCACGGAGTTGGGTTTTGCGTCCTGAACGCTTAGTACTTCCTCATTTCCCTGATATTTCTGGAGGGAAATACCGGGAACCCGCTGCAAAACTCTTTCTAAGAAAATGTACTTGGGTTGGTGCAGAGTTTTTGAATAAACATAAACATTTTCAAATCTTAATCCATTTTCGTGTATAAGAAGACCAATTAATAAATTGGTTTTTCCACAATTGGATGGACCACAAATGATACATCGTACTGAGTTAGGTAATAATTCTCCATGGCGAAAACTAGTCTTACAAATATCATCACAGACTGTATCAACATGCAGCGATTGCGGTTGTTTTACAAATTTCATGATTACTGTTGGAAATGAACCGATTAAAAATGAGTGAATGTATATAGTACGTTAACATTTATAAACTTACCACAACCTCTTTTGCGTTACTGGTTCATTGATCGAGTGGATTGTTCATTATTAAGCATTCTGTACCACCCTTCAGAGCGATAACAAACTCGCATGATCATTGGTTGTATACAGTTATACACTAGAGAGTAAGGAAACGGAGAGTTGATGGATGATCATCGTTGCTCATCAAGTACGCGGCAAAATGTACTGTCTCGGTCGAGTGGAGAGGCGAGTCGATTATCAATTATTGGGCATTCTATACCACTATCGGCAGCGAGGCGCACTCGCCGAGCAACTTGCCGATAGTGGTATAGAATGCCCAATAATATACTACTTACAGGACCTTCTGCTTTTATTTTAATTGGTTTTATTTTTATTTTTTATCAATGTTTTAATGAGTGTGTTTTAGTTAATTTGTGATTTTCTGTGCGAGTCTCAATAAATACTTTTTCATTCTTTTTATATTATCTTAACTATAAATAAATTATTGCTATAATCTGAAGACATTTTTTTAAAGAAACCGTTTATAACTTTCAGCCAAAATAATGGGCTTTCTCTTGACCTTGTCTCGCCTGTTAGAAAGCGATGGATGATGTTTACGATGGAACAAGCGTGCCTAGAAATAGTGATTCTTCATGCTTCTCTGATAGCTCGGATAACGATATATTTTTCGAAACGATTTCGTCTTAAAAACCTAAGAAACTATTTGCTTCAGTTACGTTATTATATAAACGTTTTTGAAGAAGAACAAAATTTAAATCGTTCTCGGTTAATAAACGTTTTTAACCGTTTTTGTTTTCCATTTTTGCGTTGATCGATAGGAAAGTCCGCAACACAACCCATACGGCAAGCGCATTGGAATCAATGATGTAATGAAATTTAGATAAGGTATAATTTAACAAAACAAGTTCATGCTTGTCGGCGCACGCCCCGTGCGCAGCTGCGTCCTGCAGAATAAACCAGTTTTTGTTTTGCGGAATAAACGTTCTCATTTCGTTTTCGTTCCGAACAAAATATTGTACAAAGAACTGTTAAAAACGTTATTTTAAATAACGTTCCCAAGCCTTGCTGATAGTATCGCATTCGCTTCGCTTCCACTGAAGAATGCGCCTTATTATGGAGCGAATGTACATAATTAGAACTAAGTTTATGCATATAAGCATAAATAATGACGCTTAGCTTTTGAGGATTATTATTAGTATGCGAGTAAGTATGTTGTTCTTGTTATAATAACAGCAAATATTAGGTTTAGGAGCATTATAATATGTTAATATATACATATAATAGGTCACATTAAAATAGGTTTAATATAATTTGAAAATAGGTTGTTGATATTTGTTATCCATTTCTTGGGGTCGATCCCCGAGACAGGCAAAGTTTTATTGGGTTTTTCCGCTAGGATTTTTTCAGTAGCAGCCAGATCAAATTGTATGAACAATGTGTCCTACCTATCATGTCATATGAGGCCGAAACATGGATGCTTACTAAAGAGACTGTGTACATCCAAGTTGCACAAAGGGCTATGGAGCGCGCCATTGAAAGACTCAGAGATCCGACCGGACTACTTTTAGCAGCTCTGAAATGGAAGTACACCGTAAAGATTAGCGGTCACACGGACGCTACGGAGCCGTAGCGTCGGCGCCGCGCCGCAAAGCGCGTAAATTGTTATTTGTCAAACATTTGTGTTTTTGACAACGCACAAACAACTCGTCACCAACACCGCAAAGGGGCGAACCTCAAATAAGAAAATTTTACAGGAGAGCCAAAAAACGATTTTTTTCTCCCGATGACGCGCTTATTTTAATGATATTTAAGAAAATATATAGGTATAAATTAGAACAAAAAAAATAAAAATCCCTACAACTGATTTTAAGATACGCCGTCAATCTTTTTTCGTTTCTATTAGTCTTAGAGCTTCGCCCTTTTGTGACGACATAGAGCTCGACAAATGGAGCATTTTTGTATACTAAACTAATTTTTGACCGTTAGTATGAGGTTTGCCCCTTTGCAGTGTTGGCGACGAACTGAGCGGTGCCGCTCAGATGTCGCAACGCGTACACCACTCCGGCGCCGCGCCGCCGCGGCTGCCGCAACGCATTGTGTGCACAGGCTCTAAGAGCTGGCGCGGCGCCGGAGCGGTGTCGCTGCAGCGTCCTATATACAAATATCCATTGTATGTCACACGGTGCGTTCCGGCGTCGCACCGCACATACACCAGACTTGCAGCCCGCGAGACGAGGCGGGGAGGGGTATACGCGTTGCGACACCGGAGCGGCACCGCACAGTTGTTTATGCGTTGTCAAAAACACAGATGTTTCACAAATGAAAATTTAAGCACTGTGGCGCGGTGGCACTACGGCGTAACAACGTTACGGCACCGCAGCACCCGTGTGACCGCCAATACGGCGAAATCTTTGCGGTGCGGCGCCGCAACGCAACGTGTGTACAGGCTCTAACGGAATAGTTGCCGAGGGACGGTAGACATACCAATTTTGATGACATCTAATGACAAAACTGACTGTAAATGTGAGTACCATGCAGGCTAGACTGAATGTGACTTTAACTGTCTGGCGGTTTGGAATATTTTGTATAATTATGGCCTATCTACGCAAATGTCCTGCAGATCTGGTAGCGTCATGTGACGGGTCGTTGAGCTCCCTAAAATAGGGTTGAGCTACATGATGACTGATGCATGCATGCCGTCTGTTGGGACAGGTCAACTCAAAGGAGCAATGGCCCTTCCTTCGAAAGGCCCTTACAGGCATAGCCCTGCATTGTTAAACTCACATAAAATCCTTGTAATATAATATTTAGACTTTAAAAGAGACCACGATCTCTGAGTTTGTTTCGGCATTTCTTTTCAGGGATCAGTCAGATAAAGGAAATGCCGGCGCCATCTAGTTTTAAAATAATGACGTGTAAAAGTGTCTTAAGCCAGCTGTCTCACCGGCGCCGACGAGGAAGCAAGTAACTATCGGCTATTTTCTCGCTCAAGAAACGTACAATAGATAATATCTATTGTACGTTTCCGGCGGTGTGAACAGTCAGCGATCAACTATTAATATATGCATCTCTTTTGTTTACACGGACTGTATATTATACAGTCCGTGTAAACAAAAGAGATGCACGGACTGTATATTATACAGTCCGTGTAAACAAAAGATATGCATATATTAATAGTTGATCGCTGACTGTTCACACCGCCGGCGAGGACTCCACTAGTTTGTCGCTGAGCGACAAGAGCTATCAAAGATAATACTCGCTCAGCGATACTTGCTCAGCGATGCTCGCTTGGCGGTCAAAACTCACGCCGAGAGATCAAACAACGGTAATTTCGCCCCGAGCGAGTGGTGCGAGTAATTGCCCATCGCAATCGGACACTCGCTGATAGCCCAGCGACAAAACTATGGAAACTACACGCTCGCTGCTCGCCAACTCGTTTTCAGTTTCTAGCTCTACTCAATCGCCGGCGGTGCAAACAACTGCCCTAAAAGATCTACTTATAGAAATTAAACATATCATTTCAACAGCCAGGTGAATGGACGACCTACAGAAGATCACGAGGAAGACCTGGTTAAGCCTCGCACATATCAGGGAAACATGGCACAAAAGGGAGGAGCTCTATACACAGCAGTGGATGGAACAAGACTGCCAATGATAATGATGATGATGAGGACCCCACAGTCTGATAAAAATATGATGTTCTAATAAATACATGATTCCATTACTAGTGACTATCCTTTCAATTTTCTACTTGAGTAGCTCGTGGCTAAGTAATTACAGCCGCACGGGTCGCTCCAACAGGTTAAGCTACGCTTGCCGGGGTTGGTCCGTGGATGGGTGACCATCTTTACATACCGAGACTCTACTGTGTCTCAGAAAGTACGTTAAGCCGTTAGTCCCGGCTGTCATTTGTAGATCTTTGACAGTTGTTACGGGTCGTCAGAAGCCCGAAAGTCTGAAAACCAGTCTTACCAAGGGGTATCGTGTTACCCAGTACCTAACTGGGTTGTGAAGGTCAGATAGGCAGTCGCTCCATGTAAAATACTGGTATTCAGCTGCATCCGGTTAGACTGGAAGCCGACCCCAACATAGTTGGGAAAAGGCTATGCAGATGATGATCCTCTAATTTTCTACTCAAGTCAATCTCCCTAGCCTTTTCCCAACTATGTTGAGGTCAGCTTCCAGTCTAACCGTATTCAGCTGAATACCAGTATTTTACATGGAGCGACTGCCTATGGTAATACGATACCCTTTGGTAAGGTTGACAACCTTTCGGGCTTCTGACGACCCGTAACGACTGTCAAAGATCCACGAATGACAGCCGGGACCAACGGCTTAGCGTGCTTTCCGAGGCACAGAGGAGTCTTGGTATGTAAAGATGGCCACGGACTAACCCCGGCAAGCGTAGCTTAACCTGATGAATCAAAACGTGTAGTTGTTATAACTTAGCCACGAGCCACTCAAGTAGTATCTAAAAATTATCTAACTTGGGTAGAGTTTAAGGTTAAAATCCAACGTTTACCGCGTTTCTTGCATAATAATATTCTTTGGAAGGTCGCGAGTATATCCGATAGGTATGTTCCTATTGTTACCTTGGCGTTTTACGACGCTGTTTTTTTAAGTGAAAACTTCTTTAGGCGCGTTGGGCATTTTTGAGATGGGACTAAACCATTGATTTCGCGAACGACACCTCATTTTTGTAAACGCAATTGTGCTCTTGTTCCGGATCAATGTTCTATGCAAGTATTTTTACTTTAAAGGTTTCGGAAGTATTATTTTTTGTAAATGCAATTGTGCTCTTTATTTAGGTAAGGTTACGGACCAATGTTCTTTACAAGTGTTTTTCTTCCACCAAGGCGATCTTGTTCAAGTTTTCACTTCTGTCGGCGCTCCCGGAGTGCCACCACTTTTTTTTTAAATTGAATCAATACACAACATCACGCCTAGTTTCCCAAAGGGTTGGGCAGAGGTGTACCTATATTTCACCCACATTTCTCCAGTTAAGTTTAAGTTCTATGTAATAGGAGCGAGTCTATTGACATCAACCGGGCACAAATCCAGAGACCGAGCTGCTACTGAGAAATTCCAGATAGAAAAACCCAATAATACTTTGCCCAACCTAGAAATCGTGCCCAGGACCTCATCGTTCATCGCTCATCGCTCAGCAGTAGCGCTTGCACTTCTTGACCAACGAAGCAGTCTATTTTGATGGAATCATTTATTTTAAAGTTAATAGGTAGATCATCATCATCATCATCATTTCAGCCGAAAGACGTCCACTGCTGGACATAGGCCTCCCCCAAGCACCTCCACTTCAACCAATTCTGTGCTTTCCGCATCCAGCGGATTCCTGCGGCCTTCACAAGGTCATCGGTCCATCTTGTGGGAGGCCTTCCAACGCTACGTCTTCCGGTACGCGATCGCCACTCCAGAACCTTTCAGCCCCATCGGCCATCCGTTGCCCTGCTTATTGCCACTTAAGTTTGGCAATTCTTCGGTCGGTAGATATTAACTTTAAAATAAATGATAACATCAATTGTTTACACAAGTAACAAATTCAAATTCAAAATGTTTCATTTCACATAAACCTACAAGGGCACTTACTAAACATCAAAAGCTAGGTACACGGTACCCATTGGTCGTTTCCTATGGAGAAAAGCTGGCAAGAAACTCCACGGATATTCTTTTAAAAATAAATGCTTTTTATAATGTTTTCAACCAATCAGATTTCCTTTGAAATATACCCAAAAAGAAAACGTCTTTATGGATTTAAATTGAAAAACTTTACTCCACTTATTTATTTCAATAACACACCTGCCTCGTAAAATAAAAGCAATAATATTCTCAAATAAAGTTTTATATGGCTTCAGAATCATCTCTGCACTGAAATCTCCCAAAAACAGTTTCCCGATTGATTTTATTTTTCAGCACACTGCATTTTTGAATCGAATGCTTACTATCCAATGAATTCAAATTGAATTGCGTTCAATTTACGAATACTATTTTATTTTTCACGTTTTTGAATAAGGCGTAGATGCAATAAAATATTATTTCTTTTTTTTTAACATTAATAAACTCAAGCCAGCAGGCTTGAGTTTATTTATTTATAGTTTATTTATTTATTTTATATATAGTTTATTTATACTTATCCTCTCGGGATGCTTCCCGAGAGGGTAAGTAGAAACTACAGGACTCCACCCGCTACGATCGTGTACATTCATAAACGCAAGCTTACCAGCTTGCTCGAGTACCTACTACGGACCTGATCTTTCTGAAGATTCAGATTCAGGATAGGTTACACATACACAGGTGTGTGAGATGTTAAATTTTTTGTATTTTCTCTATGCTTTGCCATTGGGCGTACAAATGTCAGTATCAATTTTAATTTTAATTATTTCATTATTCACTTCACAATATCTGCCCAGCCTTTTCCCAACTATGTTGGGGTCGGCTTCCAGTCTAACTGGATACAGCTGAATACCAGTATTTTACATGGAGCGACTGCCTATCTGACCTCCACAACCCAGTAACTGGATAATACGATACCCCTTGGTAAAACTGGTTGTCAAACTTTCGGGCTTCTGACGACCCGTAATGACTGTCAAAGATCCACAAATGACAGCCGGGACCAACGACTTAACGTACTTTCAGAGGCACGGAGGAGTCTCGGTATGTAGAGATGGTCACCCATCCATGGACCAACCCCGGCAAGCGTAGCTTAACCTGATGGATCGACCCGTGCGGCTGTCACTATTTAGCCACGAGCTTCTCATTATTGACTTCACAATATCAAATAAAAATTATAGAACGACACATAACTTATTGCTTATTATAACCAATAAGTCGTTTCTAGGGCGTCCCCTCCCAGAGTTTCCGCTCACATCTTCCTGGGTAAAGGTTTTATTTTCATACTGTACAAAGTCTTCTTCCAAAACTAAGAACATAATAACCTAACCTAACTAAACTATTAACTGACTAAAATATGGCGTCGTACGTCTGACTGACGTCACACGACCCACTTCATAAATCATGAAATTCAACCGATTTACTTAAACAATTCTTTGGTTTGGCAATCGAGTTGTCCTTATAATTTTCCGTTCGCCTATTGTTGTAAACTCTCATAATTCAAGCATTAAATTCAACTTAATTGGTAAAGTTAACAGGAACATTTTACAATACTTAATAAGAATTTTTCAGGTAAGACATAACAACATAACGCCGGTATTTCCTCGAGGCCGAAAGGTTACTCAATACTCAATATATTTGTCGGAGACGGGTATGTGACTCTTTCGTTATTATCAGCGATATTTTAACTGCTGTAGGCGTAGTGTGGGTAGTGTTGGTTAATGCGCAATAGAAAAACAGTTTGCAGTTCAGATCACATTATAATTTACTATCAAATTAATCACACTAGCTAAATTATGCACACACTGGGTGCGACGGCGTTTACAGCAATTAACACAATGATCACAAATTACAACTAACACAATAACTGAGCACCACGAATCAAGAACAGTTCCGCGACGTCTTAACTCCGATGCAATCAGAGGCTGAATCCCCACTCGCCGTGGCCTTAAAACATCACGACTCTGTAGAAACACGCTTTCTGGTGTGGGTAGATCACATGATGTCGCCAGTGGCGCGCTTGCGATTCGTTTCGTGTCCGTACTAATGACCGGATCCGATATATTTATTGCTTCCACATGTGAACTTAGGTGGTGGGTTGCGAAGAAATCCGAAAGGGAGATCGTAGCCCCGGCAACATGGCAACTCAAGGAACATGGGTGGGTTTTAGTCAGTTAGAGTCCGACACGCCCTCCCGTTCCGCCCAGAGCGGGAGAAGTTATTTGATAATTTCCCACACAAAAAAAAAAAAAAGGTGGTAGGATTTACAAAAATATAATCATTGTGGACCCACCCTATCTGACACAACAAAGTAGGATAGAGGAAGGGGGCTTTTTATTTTGTTATTTGTAATTATTCTATATGCTTATTGTAATTTTTTTTATAAAACTTGTTGTCATTTAAATAATCATAGATATTATAATAACATTTAGATAAAAGAAATTGTTTTAATTTATCTAAGAATGTATACAATTTTTGTTCTTAGTAATTAATTCTGGTAATAGCTTGGCTCGCTGCAAGTCTGCGTCTGGGCGCGCCTTGTGGGGCTCCACATCGCTGTCAGTGCGGTGAAGCAGTCGACCGCCTAGCTCACCATAGCCTTTCCTGCAGTAGAGCGCTGGTCGGTTGGCACGGCACACAAGCATTAATGACATCCTCTGTCGGGCTCTTGTCACCGCCGGGGTGCCAGCTGCATATTTTAGAATCCAATGGCTTGGCATGCGACGATGGGAAGAGGTCAGATGGAATGACCATAATGCCTTGGAAGTGTGGGGTGCAACCTGTGTCGACACCTTTGCACCATCCCATCTTCCTAGCACTGCAGGCTGTGCCGGGGCGGCTGCTGCAGGTGCAGAAAACCTCATACGGCGCAAATATTGCAACCTTACTGATAGCTATATTTTTGAGTTTAGTTGAAGTACTAGGTCCGAGTGCTCACCGAGTATTTCATTTCAAAACATCGCCAAGCGGTTGGTCGACTCTTCACGTGACCAGAGAGCTGACCAATTCTTAGACCAAAAAATCAGCATTGCCATCCAACGTGGCAACGCTGCCAGCCTTTTGGGCACCTTTCCCGCTGACAGCGATGCGGATGAATTTTTTGACGCCGAGTGAGCTCTCTTCCCTTTATTTTTCTTTTTCTTTTACGTAGTATAAATATTCACATTGTGTTTGAAATCATAAATAAACAAATGTACAGTAAAGAAAAAAAAAATGATTGACATGTCTAGTGTACTTGTTGAGTGCATTTTTAACTTAGAGCCTGTTAAGTTAAACCTATTTTTAGGGCGTAATGTATATTTTTACTGCATGTTTCCTCTTGTCTTGTAAGGTTAAGCAGAGGTGTGCCTAGAGTACAGTACACCCACATTTTGCTTAGTTTAATTAGTTTTGCAGTTAAGGTACTTGTAAAATGAAAGCAGCACACATAACATTAACTTATACATTTTTTTGGAACAAAAAGAAGAACCTTCAGGGCGTTAAATATCTGGCATTTTTACATAATATTACGCCTGCATTCTACGAAGGGTTAAGCAGAGGTATACCTATACATATACACCCACATTTCACCAGTTATGTAATAAGTCCAATCTAATAGGGGGCGAGCCTATTGCCATCATCTGGGCACCAATCCAGACTCCGGGATGCTACTGAGAAATTACATTATGGAAAATACTTAAAACAAAAAATTTGTATCCTGTAAAACTCTCACTGCACGACAAAAGCCTCGTTTCCACTTGGTACTGAACTTTAAGTAAACTAGTAAAATAAAATAAAATAAAAATTATTTATTCTTTCCACACAATTAAATAACAATTAAAATTATGAATAACATTAAATGAAAATAAATTAAACAAATAAAAGTTTTCATTCTTAATATTATTACTATTTGATTTCATATTACTTACACTATTAATTTTAAAAGATTTTTTTTTTTTTTACTAACTTCTCAACATATACTATCACACACACATTCACACTCACCCTCACGCCAAAATACACACTCACCCATACACACCGACTTAGTCTCGTCCACACTCCACAACGAGTGTGAAAGTGTCAATTTCTCTATTTAAAAATACTGTATATCAATACTATTCTGTAAGATTTAACAAAATTGTAAATGTTGGCTAAAATTTTTCCAGTCTATTATCAGAGAGGTTTGGCGCTGTATGCCGAGATACAGGTTTTCCACCTAGTTCGCCTACAAATTTATTTTTACGCAATATGGTTGATATGTAGTGTTAATATTTTTTGGTGTCAATAAATAAATTATTATATTATAATTATTCGGGTAACAGTAAACACCTTTTTTCTTTCTCTTTCTTTTACACATTTTTTCTCTGTTTGAAAAAGTATTTTGCGGCCAAGACGAGTTGCAAAGGCATCTAATCTTTTTGTAAGCCTACTTTATGTGCAATTAAGTTTTTAAGTACAAGGTAAGTCCTGATACTTTTAGTTTTAAAAAGTTACAATGTCACGGTAAGTTGTGAGGAATTTCAGAACTTGAAGTCCCTTAAGACCGTCTTAAACAAACTTTTAAAACTTTTTCGTCGCAAAGAAAGAAATTCGTGGGATAAATCCTGAGTTAAAAATTCTCTAGTAGAGATTCCATTGCAAAGTAGGTACAGTCGAACAAACGTCAGTGATAACAATTTGACCTTGATCTGGGCTAACGTAGTACGGAGATTCATTGTAATAAAAGGCCAACTTATACTGACTCTGCTACAACAAGTACTTAAAAAAAACAGTGGCACTCCGGGAGTGCCGACAGAAGTGAAAACCTTTTTTTATTATTTTTATTAGACCAGTTACAGTAAACATGTATCACAATTTGTTTTAGCTACTTAAAATGATTATGCTTAAAATTAATTTAGTAACAATTGGGTAGTTGCCTAGGTAAAAAAAAAGAAATTCTATTTAGTCCGTCTTTCAGATAATAAAAATTACTAGACACATATTTTTTGCTTTATCATATTAATAAAAAATAACTTAGAAAACACGCATTAAAGTTGGGGAGTGGGGGCTCGTTACGTCACAACGTCGTATAAAATCTAGCAAGGCGTGACGTCATGCCACATTTTAACTTAATGTATCGCCGTAATCTTTTGATTACGTCAAAAAAGAAAAAATACGTGTTCAATTTTTTTTTTTAAATCTACAAATACGGACAAAAAATAAAAATTTTGGACACAAGCCTATTGTGTCCAATTACTAGCATTTGCTGCTGAACTAGGTTTATAGCCTGTGTTTCAGCATGCAGCGCCTCAACCCCTTGGACTGGGTATGCGAGTGTGAGCTTACGAACAAAAGGAAACAGTTTATTAAAATGTGAACTTAATTAGCTTTAAAAATAATCAAAGGGTTGCTGTCCTCTCGGTGTGTAAGGTGAAGGAGGTATGTGTGTGTGTGAGAGGGTGTGTAGAGTACTGTGCAGGAAATACTTTTAATGAGGTGTCGGTAACTGTAACGGTAACAGTGTCGCGAGTTCAATTGTTTTTTCCATCTCAAAAATGCCCAACGCGCCAATAGAAGTTTTCACTTAAAAAATATGGGCACATTATCTTACGAAGGTTTTCAATATCGAAAAACGAGTTATGGAACTCAAATGGAGTTGGGCAGGACACCTAGCAAGGCGCAGTGGTGATAGGTAGAGTAAGGCAGTGACCGAGTGGCGTTCAAGGATTGGAAGACGAAGTGTCGGTCGTCCAGGTGAGATGGGCGGACGACATTGTTACTTTCGCGGCTAGAACCTAGATGAGGCTGGTATAGAAACGTGGGGATTGGCACAAGGAAAGAGAGGCTTATGCTCAGTGGTGGGTGAAGTCAGACTGTAGATGATGCTGATGGACACATTAAAGCCTCTCGCCCGATAATAACGCAAGCGTTATTGCGACAATACGTCCCGATTCCTTGCACACATCAGCTGCGTTTTTATCGTACGACATTTCTAACGTCTACATGTAACCCCGCCAGGTCCCCCGCGGATGGTGAGCAATGAGTAGCTCGCCGTCCGATAAGGACCAGGCCCGGATTGACGGCGCGCCTCAAAGAGATGTCAGCAGAACTGACGAAGTCCGCTAGGGCCAATGCCTGCCGGGGTTGCAAAGAAGTTCGAAAGGGATATCGTGGCCCCCGGGAACATGGCACCTGAAGGAACACGGGTGGGTTTTAGTCAGTAAGAGTCTGACACGCCCAGAGTGGGAGAAGTTACGAAGAACGCAGGTGTGTGTCGCAGATCGCATGCGTCCTTATACAAAATATTCTAAGAACACATGTCGGATTATCGCAGGATGGAGGAACGCAACCGTCCTACTTCTATTGCGTCGTTATTATTGCAGCAGTGTGTAACTTCGTGGTGGTAATACAAAATGTACTGAAAACAGATTTCGCAATAAAGAGGCGTGGATGGGATGGTTAAGAGTTAAAATCTCTATCCACGCCCTACCCATCTTTGGTGTAAAATGTCTAGATGCGCGAGGATGTGCGAGGCGAGAATTTAAATATTTGTTAGTACAATATTGAACTTTATTGCTGTATGAATAGAGAATTTATTTGCTCTGTAAAACGAATATACAAATCTCGCACCGGCCATCGAGGACCCGCACGGTCTCTATCCGTCAAGCGCTGACTCGCGATATATCGCGATTTCTCGCGCTGTCACGCGCTGACACGCGCCGGCTCGCTCCGACCATCGCGAGACATCTCTATCAGACATCTCTCTCATATTATATTCTCAGCTGACCGGGCGGTGCGTGATAGCGCAAGCCAGCGCGAGACATCGCGAGCCGGCGCGAGGCAGCGCTGGACATCTTTCGGTGTAAAAGGGTAAGCGTGATTTCAATTCTCGCCCATCACATCGACGCCTTACCTCGCCGATATAAAACCACCTAAAATAGGCTTGCGTTATTATAACGCTATAAAAACGCGCCTGTGGGGGAGGCTTAATCAAATTCCCCGATTAATAATCATGATCAAAACTTTGATCCAGCTCGTTCCATCTTTGATGTCCTCCCTCCGGTAAACGCCCTAAGCCGAGGCTCGTACCCCACAGGGGATGCCCTTAGCGAGCGTTCACCTAGTTTATAAGTTTAGTTTATAAGTCCCTGGCTGGAGGCTTTGAGTGTAGCAGCTTAAGGCACCCACAGGTTTGCTCGGTTAAATAGTCATGGCCTCAAAGGCCAGCTATGAGGTGGGCTACAGAAAAAAAAAAAAAAAAAATATGCTTAAATCGCAATTTGAATGAAAATCACAATTCTTCTTCTTTTCTTGTGGTTAGAAACTAACCTGTACCCTAATTGCGTAACTTTTTTCATAAACAATTATGCCTAATTTGTTTCATTTTGACAGTTCAACAACATTCATTGCGTTATTTACGTTGTTGAGCAGTTTTTTTTTCCAACTTTTGAAGCAATGGATTGGATTGTGTTGTATTACGCAATTAGGGTACTGGTGTCAGAGTTTTAAAGCACTAAATCGAAAAGTAATATCTTCCACAAGTTAGTGCTAACTTAGTACCTACATAGTTTTGCAATAAGTGGTCCTACCTCGACACATCATATGATTTATGACTAAATCCAAACTCGAATCCACGAAAATAATCTTAATCTACTTTTGATCTGATCAAATTGATTCTTCAAAACTTATATATTTAAATTCAGGGTTCCTTAAAGACATAAATTCAAAACTTCAAACCATTAGGAATATTGTTTGCGAACTAAAACAATAAAAGTTAAAGTTCGCCATATTTATAGTGAGATCTGTGCAAATTATTTTAACGTCTTTTCGGTTAATGTGGTCACCAACTTTTTGATAAACAGCTAGGAAATAAATAAATATTTATAAAATACAAGTTTTCTGGGGAATATATATTTTGTGCCGTTTATTGGCATAGAAATCGGTGAAGGATATGCGTTTTCAGAAATTTTCTTTTATATTACTATGAATAGGCTGAGGAATGATGTGATAAGACAGCGGTGTGATTTAAAAGAAGATGTAGTGACAAAAATTGAAAAGGGTATACTGAGATGGTTTGGGCATGTTGAGAGGATGAATGAAAGGCGACTAACAAAATGTATTTACGAGGCTGATGTGAAGGGAAAGGCCGGGCGGGGACGCCCTAGGAGGACATATACTGACCTTATTGGTGATGTTCTTCAGACAGGCCAGGTACGAAGTACTCGCAACCGGCGTGCGTGTATGACCAGATGTATGAACGTAAACGAGGCAAAAGGAGTATAGCAGGTGGCGTTCTGTAGTTTCTGCCTACCACCATGGGAAGAAGGCGTGAGTTTATGTATGTACCTATGTATTACTATGAATGTGTTAAGAAACAAATGGTTTTGTCTACTTATGAAACTATAGTAACGCTGTAGAACTCACACAATGACCACAAACAAAAGCATCCTGAGAGGATTCAAAGTGAGTTTGTTTGTTACGCTTTAATGCTAAAACGGTTGAACGGTTTTGGATGAAATTTGGCACATGGGTAGACGACCATAACCTGGGTTAGGACATAGGATACCTTTTATCTCGATATACCCACGGAATTGAGACTTATGTGCGCAGCTAGTAATGTATAAAATGATTCTTGGTAGATTAAATTTTTAGTGATTTATCAGTTGATTTCTATAGTAAAATTTCTGTTCAGCCATTTTAGCGTGAAAGGAAACAAACAAACAAATAAACTCACTTTTGTATTTATAATAATATTTATAAAATATTTAGGATGAATATAATTTATTTATTAATAATGATGGAAAAAGAGATAATCACCGAGAAACAAAAGGAACATTGCATCCAGTATCTAAATCTGTGAGGAGTGCTCTTCATATCAAACCACGTTGTAAGCATGTTTCGAGAAGACGATACTTTATGTACTTAAATGATGTTGAAATGTATAGGCGTTTATGTACCTTCTTGTTTTAGAGTACCTATTTAAAGTTGGATTTGGTGGTGGGCTGTGAAGAATAATCGACGTCCAGGTGAGTGGACGACCTACAGAAGATCGCGAGGTAGTACTGGATGAGACTCGAAACAGACAAGGAAAGCATGGCAGAAAAGTGAAAAGGGATGAAACCTATACTCAGGTGGAACAGGAAAGAAAGAATAATTGTTTCTTCTGCACAAACAAAACTCACATTACAAAAAAAACATAAAACACACAAATAAATAAATAATAAAAAGTAGCCAAAAGCCTTGTATTCAAGCAGTAGAAGTTCGACAATTTTATCTATTGCTTGATGACCAAAGACATGAAAGACAATTTACATTGCGTAATATGTATTACTACACTGGCAAACTGGCAAATAACAACAAACAGACAATCAAAATATACAAAATGCCGATTGCAGAGTTGAAAAATAACTACTTTTGTTACATACAAACAACAATAACAAGAACAATTAAGCTGTGCGTCGCATCTGTGCAAGAACAGGTCGTTGCTCAGCAAAATGCTGTGACTTCAGACGAACCTTATGTCAACAGCGCTGTTTTTCAGCAACTACCTCGCGAGTGGTCCCTCTGTGTGACATAATAATTCGGGTACATCTCAAGACAGACAATGATGATGAGTGAAGAATGTCGTTTGGGCTGCAAAAGTTCCTTACAAACCTTAGGTTTACTGCGTTGCGGGCTTTACCAACAAAGTAGTTTGAACGAAATCTTAATATTTATCCATAAAATCTCATGTGTGTAATACTTAAATAAAATAATTTTTCCAGCAGTTATACACGGTGATTTTTAATTCACTGTTAACCTTTCAGGACGTGAAAGTATCATGATTATGAGCAGCTTTCTCTATGACAACAACTCTGAAATATCGAAAAAATACCAGCTGTTTCATACAAAAGTGCAATAAAGAAAAAAAAATTACAGATTTACTTCATTTTTGCTATTTCGCAGTTGATTGCATAGTGAAAGTTGTTTATTAAAGACTCCTTTCACTCTTGAAAGGTTAACAGTGAATTAAAAATCACCGTGTATACATGGTACCTATATAAGTAAGCGTGGTGATCAATGGTCGTGCCTTCTCTGTATGAGAAGAGGCCTTTGCCCTACAGTGTGCCAGTTCCAGGCTGGTATTGGTGCCCAAAGTTTGCGTCCGTTTACGAGTTTGTGCGTCCATAAACGCAAACTTTCAAACGGAATTTCTGATGAATCCTCAAATAATAAAGTCTAAAAATAAGTGCTATAGAAAGCTACCTCAATAACAATACAATTCGCAGCAATACCTCCATTTAAATAATGATTCCGCAATGGATTCTTGAGGGTGGGTATATTTTTAGAAAGCGGTATTTTTTGGCAATACTCGACCGTGCCACGTGAGCAGATTTGTTTCCATAACCAATCGTAAACTTAAGCTTAATACATAATGAATTCATAAATATTCTGTTGCGTAGGAGTACCCGGGTTTTATTTTGAGAATGAAAAGTGATTGAATCTGTAAATCTTCCAGTTACAAGTGATTAAGTTACTTCTAGATCAGCGCACATCGCTAACCATAAAGTGAGATACAGTCTCATTACAGAAAGAGTTCTAACTTAAGTCTAAGTTTAAACCGTCGAGCTAGTTTTTGTAATTTGATCTTTATTCCGAGCTTGGTAAAGTTTTTAATACAAAATTGACAACTTAAACTTGATTTTAACGACAGTTTTTGTAATTGGAACTATTAGCTTTGTCGGTACGAAGTTTTAAATTAAAAAACCGGCCAAGTGCATGTCGGACCACGCACAATGTAGGGTTCCGTATTTGAGATGAATTTATCCCAAAAACAAACTTAACATTGTAGTTGAAAAACATGTTCTCCCATACATTCCAACTGCAAATGTAAGTTTGTACGCACAATATTGAGAGATTGAAAATGTTACTTTAAGACCATAGACTTCTTATAGGTTTTCCTGTAATCTATTATTAAAGACTCATTCTGTGTATTTTTTTCAAAAATTTAGGCTCAGTAGTGGGGGGAATTGTCAATTTTCATAAATTTTCTTAAATATCTTTTAATGTATTTATTTTAAAATGATAAAATAAATATATTTGAGATCCTCACAATAAGCTCTTTCATTTGTTATGTCATACGGTACAGTTTGCAAAACTTTTATTTTTCTAATTCTATAAGGGTTCCGTGTTTTGCTTTTAGGTACGGAACCCTAAAAATTATTGTCGTTGGTTTAAATCTGGTTCGATAAGACTGATAGTGTCTAAAAGTGAGGCTGTCATATACCATAAAGCATTGACGACTTCCGACACAATTTGAGCAGTGTCATATTGGCTTGGCTGATTTGTATTCACCTCAGTATCAGCTTTTTTGTAAAACACTAGAAAAGGAAAGTTAGTTCTTTCCTGTTTTTAAATGGAAGTCTTTTCATACTGACAATAAATCTTAATGAACATAATAAACTTCAAGTTACCGTTAGAGCACAAGTGATATTAGAAAAAAATGAACATGACATACAATTTCATACGTACTATAAAATATTCACAATTTTGGACCGTAGTATCTAGCTAAATCGATAACAGTAAAAAAGTGATGTATGCTGATGAATGCCCAACGGAATTGCTTTGCATAAAACCTGAAACTACCCACAAAAATGTTTCATAAAAAAAACTAGATATTTACTACTAGCTTCTCGTGTATATCCATAGGTACCATTACATACATGAACATTAAACTAGGAACATATTTATCTACATGTAAATGTAAATATTTACGTTTTTATTTTCAAGGACACGATTGATTGGCCCTAATTGTTGGGGCCAAAGTTTGGACCAGCTCATATGTAGTTAGAGGTGTCTACTTTTAAATTGTGTGCCTTTTAGCCTAGGTACGCACGGGCATATTTTCATCGCGGCGATTTTTTTTCGCGCACAGTTTTATCAACGTTCTGTTTAGAAACGAGAGTTGAAAATCCAACAGTGTGTTTTCTTCTCAATACAGAGAGTTGAAAATCCAATGCACGTAAAAAAATCGGCGCAATAAAAATACGCTCTGCGAACCTGGGTTTTGTCTGTGTTAAATAAATATATTTTCTTTTTTCTCTTTCTTTCATTACAAATTAATTATTTGGCAGTAAATTCCAGCTAAGTTTAGTATTTAGGTTCTTCGATGTAAGACAAACAGATGGAGGAAACAAGTGACCCTGTGGGACCCAAGAGGCGGGAGTAGAAACCGGGGCCAAAAACGAGATGGGAAGACGACATCAGTCTAACCCTGGGTTCATACTGGACCAGAGTTGCTGAGGACAGAGAACAATGGAAACAGTTGGAGGAGGCCTATGCTTAAAAGCACACCGAGCTGTGGAACAAATTATGATTACCCGAATACTTTTTGCTAATAAATTAATGATGTACCCAAAGTTTGGAAGTAAACAGCTTTGTGATAAGTACCCATTTAATACGTCTTTTATTAACCGACTTCCAAAAAGGAGGAGGTTATATGTTCGACGCGTATGTTTGTTTGTTTGTTTTTTTTTTTTTTTTTTTTATGTATGTCCACCGATTTCTCCGTCATTTGTGGACCGATTTTGAAAATTCTTTTTTTGTTTGAAAGGGTATGCTCCCAAATTGGTCCCATATAAATTTTATTAACTTTGCTTGGGTACTTTTTGAGTTAGCTACAAAATACGTATTTTTTTCCCACTTAGTATGTAGATGATATATGGATAACTTCCTGTCACTGGTACTTTAATTTCGGAAGTCGGTGGCAAAAAACGAAAACACAAAACCCAAGACACCGACTTTCGAAATTAAAGTTATTTTTCACTTTGTAGTGTTTTTTTTTTTTTGAGCCAAAGTTGGAAGAAGACCAAAACCAAACTATTCGATTCGTCTGGGGTACTAAAATTTTATTATTTTATCGAAGTTTTTTTCCTAAGCCTATATGAAAAGTTTTATACAAGGCTTATTTATTATGCGAAATTATGTCAAATGAGAAGTTATTTTATGGCTGAAGCAGAAAACGTAGCGTTAGGAAAATTGTTCCACTAGTTAAATATACATACTATATAAATACTAGCTGTTGTCGCGGCTTTGTCCACGTGGACCCCAATTAGTTTTCTTTTTCTTAAATAAAAGTAGCCTAAGCCTTATAACATCAGCTATCTGCCAGTGATATCGTCCCGTCCCGAACCCCGTCAAAATCAGTCCAGCCGTTTCAGAGATTAGGCGGAACAAACCAACAGACAGACAGATTTTTTTTTAAATATTAGATAGATAGACAGAATATTCTTAGATTATTCTTTTTTCTTTTTTTTTCTTCTTTTTTTTATTCTCCTTCCTTTTTTTTTTTCTTTTTCTTTTTATTAGTATACAGGGTGCCAGGGACATCGATGCAAAAACGGTTACCATGGATTCAGAACATGGTGAGAGCCCTAAGCGTTAAAATTTTTCGTTGGGTATTAAAAACTGTTTCATAGAAATGTCCTACCTACGCGGTCAAAATGTATGAAACAGTAGATTAAAAAAATAAATACCGGCGAAAACTTTCAACTCAGAATCATGTCTTGAATCCATGGTAACCGTTTTCACGTCGATGTCCCTGCCACCCTGTATAGTTTCATATGCATTTAGTTATAAGCTGTTATTTTGACATTACAGACACTTCAGTTTTATTTATTTGTATGTATTGATATGTACCTAGCAAGAGCAGTATGTAAGGATCGTAGCAGGTGGCGTTCTGTAGTTTCTGCCCATGGGAAGAAGGCCTTTTTTTGTGTGGGAAATTATCAAATAACTTCTCCCGTTCTGGGTGGAGCGGGAAGGCGTGTCAGACTCTTACTGACTAAAACCCACCCGTGTTCATTCAGTTGCCATGTTGCCGGGGGCCACGATCTCCCTTCGGACTTCTTCGCAACCCTGGCAGGTGTCGGCCCTAGCAGACCCCGTCAATTCTGCTGACATCTCTTTAAGGCGCGCGTGGAACACAACGCAAAGAACAAAACGCAAAGAAAAGAAAGCCTGAGTTTATGTATTTGTGCATTGAGTTTATGTATATTTGTATGTCTATATGTACCTAGTTGATCGCACGTAACATTAACATTCTAAGACAGACTTCTATGTAGAAACACGAATGAATAAAGAAGCTAATGATGTTCTTAATGAAGGCTCGGTTGGTTAGTCTAAAGAGTACTTTAAAATGCGGCGAGCAAACATAAAGGAGAACGGAATATCTTAAGAATTAGTACTTTGAATAACACGGATAATTTGCGAGTTAAATGGCTACATACAGACGGACACGGGAACTTGTCTAGATAAGACGCTACTAATTTAGAACTTGCGCGAAGTCACTCAAAGGAATCATGTGTAGAGATCGGAATGTATTTTGTCTCCCAGCGCGTTGAGACTAGCTATTGTCTGTTCCAAGAGTCTCCAAAAATCTGGTGAAAATGTAAACAAATAAATCAGTAAAAATACCTGTGGTTGCCAATTTGTAATGTAACTTACAAATTGAGTGCTTTGATTTTATTAATTTAGGGTTGCCATCCCCAAATTAAAAAAACCAGGATTAGAAGGTGAAAATACTAGGACATTTTGGATTAAAAACAGGACGCAGTTTAAGAGCAGTAGCGCAATGAAAATATGTTCAATAAAAATAAAACTCAGGTTTCGCGAGTTCTCTCTATCTAACCGTTAGATAGAGAGAAAGCTCAAGTGCGCGAAAATAGTAGTCAGAAAGAGACAAAAAGCGAAGTGCACGTTAGGTACATATTTATTTTTAAAATACCACAAAAAGACTTTTCTATGACCTTCAAATGCGGGACCGACCGAAAACGTAAAGTTGAAGGCACAAAATTTAAAATACGGACTTTACCAGTTTGCTTTAAAACCCAGGACGCTACTTAAAAACTATTCAGGACATCCCAAGACATCCCAAACAGTAGGACATGCCCTGGGAAAACAGGACGGTTGGCAACCCTATATTAATTGAATACTAAACCCGAAATTCTAATTTTAAATCTTCTTAAAGATGCTTTTCATTTCACAGTTTATTGAGTTTAATTTTGAGGATCTCGTGGCTAAGTAATAACAGCCACACCGGTTGATCCATCAGGTTAAGCTACGCTTGCCGGGGTTGGTCCGTGGATGTGTGCCCATCTTTACATACCGAGACTCCTCCGTGAGCAAGTTAAGCCGTTGGTCCCGGCTGTCATTCGTGGATTTTTGATAGTTGTTACAGGTCGTCAGAAGCCCGAAAGTCTGACAACCAGTCTTACCAAGAGGTATCGTATTACCCGCAGTTACTGGGTTGTAAAGGTCAGATAGGCAGTCGCTACATGTAAAATACTGATATCCAGTTGCATCCGGTTAGACTGGAAGCCGACCCCAAAATAGTTGGGAAAAGGCTAGGCAGTTTGAATTGAGGTTAATTTTATAACCTCAATTTATGTGGATGTTTTATCAATTAATATTTTAATCATTTTATTAAAATAACAATTGTTTGTGTAATAACACAAACACACACAACATAAACATAACGTCACGCACCTCTGCCTAACCCTTCGGGGAGTATAGGTCCCCGAAGGGTTTGTCAGAGTTGCACACATTTCGCCAGAAATGTTTAAGTCCCATGTAATGTGCGAGCCTATTGCCATCAACCGGGCACAAATTCAGGCTTCGGGCTATTACTGAGAAATTCCAGATGGAAAAACCTAATAACACAGCCCGACCCGGGAATCCAACCCAGGACCTCATGCACAGCAGAAGCGCTTGTGAGCACTTGACCAATAATAAGTGTAATAAGTGGCCAGATATAAAGTTAAAAAACCTTCTAAAAACAGATTTTGTTTTACTAATTCAATTTAGCGTAAAATTTACCTGAACTTGTTTACACTTTCATCAAATAATTTTGGAACAGACAATACGCGCGTTAAACATTCACTGAGGGTTGGTAGTTTCACTACGGAATCCTAAAATTGGGTTTGGTTAGCTGATTGGTCAAAGTGCGAGCGAGCGCACAAAATGGTGGATTTGATGCCTGTTGTATAGTGATATGCAATTTTTTCTAAGTATTTAGGCGCGTTGGGCATTTTTGAGATGGGGAAAAAACAATTGAACTCGTGACACCGTTACCGACACCTTATTTTTGTAAACGCGATTGTACTCTTTATTTAGATAAGGTTACGGATCAATGTTCTATGCAAGTATTTTTACTTTAAAGGTTTTGGAAGTTTTTTTTTTGTAAACGCGATTGTGCTCTTTATTTAGATAAGGTTACGGACCAATGTTATATACAAGTATTTTTTTTCCACCAAGGCGATCTTGTTCAAGTTATCACTTCTGTCGGCACTCCCGAAGTGGCACTGTTAATTTTATATTTATTCTGTACTTTTCTATCTATCCGTGAAATCACTGCGGGCTTTATCAGAATACCAGCGCGCAGCGCAGCGACTTTTATTTTTAAATGTCGCAACATCATGCTGAGATAGGAGCCTTTTGGTCTCGTACAAGACTTTCCGCTTTTATTTTTATTTTATTTTGTTTTTTATTGTTATTTATTTTTAATTTCTGTTTTAATGAGTGGGTTTTAGTTTAATTCGTGAATTCCTGTGTGAATCTCAATAAATACTTTTTCTTTCTTTCTTACCACATAAATATTATAACAAATTGTACATGCAAAATAAAAGCGCCTACATCCCTACACAGCTGATTTCGCACAAAAAGCAGCAAACATTAGGAATTTCAACTCAATCTACATATATACGGTTTAGAGGCGTGAAGAGCAATAATCGTATTTCACTATAAATGGATATAAATTCCGTACAACTCACGAATTGCTCAAGCGAAATTAAAAAAGAAGAATTGCTTTTTGTTTAAGCTCGGCTCACATTTGTGTCGAACACGGATTTTGTGTTGAACATGGAATAATACGGATTTTATTTTGTAATACATTTAGTAAATGTGGAATAGGGATTGTGTTTTGTACATTTTTTCAATCGAAAGGGGTGGTTTTTTGTTCAGGATTTCGTGGTGTAATGGTTTTTGATATTCCATGAATCTTGAATTCTTTTTCTAATAATTTGACTCTATTATTTTTAATACGATTTCTATAAAGTTAGGCTATTTTGAAAATCGTTAGATATTGTGCGTCATGGGCAACTGTTTTAAAAAGAAAGTAAGTTAGTCGATTTAATTAAACAGCAATAAAATGGTAAAATAAATCTATACTATGAAATGAATAATATTTGTAATTTATTTAAAAAATTTAGGCTCTGTAGTTTCGGAGATAGGGGCTGGGGAATGGTAAATTTTCATCTATTTTCTGAAATATCTTCAAAAGTATTTATTTGCAAATTATTTAAAAACAAAAATTGAGATCCTCACAATAAGTTCTTTCATAAGATACGAGTATGTCACACGGTACAGTTTGTAAAACTTTTTTCTAATTTTTCAATTTTCCCCCAAAAAGTGACCCTCATATTCAAAATTCATTTATTTACGTCACACGTCCGTGTTTGGGTCACAGAAATTCATAGATGTACAAAATTTTAATATCAGTGGATTCGGAGCAAATTGGCTGTGACAGACGGACAGACAGACAGACACACGACTGATCCTATAAATAAAGGGGAACCCTTTTTATAGGGTTTTTCCTTTTGAGGTACGGAACCCTAAAAAAACATTTATATACTTAATCGGCCTTGGTGTTCCTAACTGCTGGGTCACAGGCCTCTTCTTTGTGAGGAGTAGGCAGTAATCCACCACGCGGGTCCAGTACCTACGGATAGGGATGTAAAACGATAAAATTACCCTGGTACAATACGGTAAAAAAATGTTATTTTACGTAATTTACGGTATTTTACGGTAAAATATGGTAATTTTCGGTAAAAAACGTATTAGACGTACTCATACAGTCATACCCACCAAAACGCTACAAATACGGAAGTGAGTATGTTTGTGTGTATCATGTGTATGTCACTACTTCACTATTAACGTTGTAAATGGATTTGAATGTAATTTGCCAAAGATATGAGCAGTATTGGAACTTAAAAAAACAACAGAAAACTGGGCGAACTCGTGCGGCTCAAGCGTACTAAAAATCCGTAAAACTTAATTTTCAAGTCAAGAATTCAAGATAAATTAATCACACCATGTCATGGATTATAATAATATCATCCATGTGCAGAGGCAGAGCAGAGGACAGCACAAATTAAAATTTATAACTTCATAAGTCGCTGGTAATTTTACCGTAATTTATATGTATAAATGACCATAAAATACCCGTATTTTACCAGCATTATCAGTAAAATTACGTAATTTTGCAACTCTACCTTCGGGTTGGTGGATGTCACAATATGTTTTCGATTTTTGTGCTCTTGAACATCCCGGTTTCCTCACGATGTTTATCTGACACAGTTTTGAGAGTAGTGGTGATGAAATAGATTGCCGAAAGTTAAGTGCTTGCCTGCCTAAATTCGTACCCAACCTACTACTCCAATTAGTTGGTTGTTACCGCTAGGTCACAACTGCGTACTTGGTCTGTTCGTCTTGTCCGAAACTATAAACTATAACATGTTCGTCCAGGGAGGTTTGCATCTGAATGAAGTAGATAAAACTTCTTTATACATGCAGCATGGCGGCCGTTGCTAGAGACGGCATTGTCAACACTCTCCAGTGTCCATAAATGTGTCATCGTTTACTCGCACTATGACACAAATTACTTAAGCCAGTGGCCTTGAGTGATTAGCTTGCGTGTTCTGTACTAAGCTCACGCAACGCGTCGTACGTCCAGCCAGCAAAAGGACTCGCCCATCAAGGAGCGCTGTCCCAAATAAGACGCATTATTAATTTATTATACATAAATCAAAAGGTATTTTAATAAAACACGTATTAAAAGATAAATAAATTATCTTTAAAATGGTGAAGGTTTCAGAAAAAAGCTTGATAGTTTTTGCGTGATTCTCAGTTTTTTATCCGCGTTAGACTTAACTTTACAAATTAGTTACACAATGTAATATAAACATAATTTAAAATATTCACAGACTAAGTTATTAAAAAAATGCTCTAATTTAACGTTTAATATTTTTTCCAAATTATGAACACTACTCTTTTAGACGTGATCTTCAGTATAAAAGTCGCTTAATTGTCGCCTTAAGTATCGAAACTGACGGCTCTGTATGGCGATCCGTGACAGAAGTTGTGCGCTTAACGTAACGTAACGTTGAGCTAAATGGTGCTGATCCATGCGTTATGTTCGTTAACGGGCGCCGTCAGTAGGGACTGGTCATCTCTTAGCTGCCACGGTTTATTTAAATTTTTGAATTGATATTATATTTTTATTACGGACGCTTTTAACGTGCACGTCTTTCTACATTGTTTTCACATGTATAAGTTCAACATGAATGATGTAACCAATATTTTGTAACAATATTTTGATTTAAAAAAGTATCCGTGGAGTTTCTTGCCCGTTCTTCTCCATAGGTACCTACTACGCTTTGGAATGGGCAACTAGCTTCATTTTTCTGACTGACCGACCCCTTGACAATTCAAAAGTACCTGTAATTGGTTTATTTGAAATAAATGCTTTGAGTTTGAGTTTGTACGAATTTCATTAAAAATAGCTATACATTTCCAGTACAAGCTGACCTTGCATTGTACGGAAATCCTCTTTAATGCGAGATCAGCATAAGCTGGAAATGTGTTGCTTGATGTGTAGCCGTGCGAACCTACTGCCATCTCTAGAGGCTGCGGGTGCGGCTATTCTGTGATCTGTGTATTCATTAATTAAAATATTATATTCTGTAGATCCGAGAGCAAACCTCGTAAGTAAGACTCGCCTAAGGCCCAAGGTTCTTCATACACAACATGATTTGGGTTGACACAGGGTTATTTAATTAACTGATTAATTAAATTATTTAAAATACATGAATATCACGCCTGTATTCCTAAACGTGTAAGCAGAGCCGAAAAGTTCACTGTTTTTTATTTCGCCAGTTATTTTTAAAGGCCCACTTGTACCACAAATTATGAAACACGTTCAGACCTATACGAAAAGGGCGAATCTATCCAATGAAACTGAACCCGTTCAGCACGTGGAAACCGCGTTCAAGAGCTGTCAGCGTAAAAATTATTGTGTAATATTGACATTGAACCCACTTTCGCACGGACGTAATAAATCGCGGCGATTTTTTTTCGTGTAGTACTTGATTTTCAACGTACTGCTTAGCGCCGAGAGTTGAAAATCCAACAATGTGTTTTTGCAACGCGCTGGGACGAGAGTGCGTCTCAGCACGTCAGATTCTCAAAGCGCAGCTTAACACCGAGAGTTGAAAATCCAGTGCGCGGTAAAATCCCGCCACGATTTTATTACGTCCGTGAGAACGTCGGCTAACATATCTTGAACGCGGCTTAGAAGTGCTGATCGCGTTCAGTTTCATTGGTGAAATCCGGACGAATAAATCGGCAAGTTTAAAAAAAAAAAGTTCGTGTTTCGTTAGTCGTCGGATTTTTATCAATTGCCCTTTGCACTTGGTGCAAACCGGACGCTCTCAATCGACTTGGAAGTATATAAAGTTGTTAATATTCTTTTAACTTAACGTAATTTATAAAAAAATGGGAGGAAAGCTGCTGAAGTTGCAGCCACGAATATAGTTTTACAGCTCTATATAGTTTGTACACGGAAATCGAAACAAAAACAACAATAAAGTACTTAGTTCTGAATTCAAATTATTATACAAGATAAATCTAATAATTGATGGACATGGATTTTAACATTCGTTTGTATTCGGAAATGCGATGATTCCCGAGGGATATTAAGAAAATAGAGTGCCTCATTAAAATACAAATAAAACACGACGGCTTAATATTTTCTCCTCCAGCGCCAGACAGCCAAAACAGTTCATTTCATATTAAAATTTCCATCGGAATTCACTCAAAAATTCTGATGAAAAAATGAGGTTAACACAGAAAAGTGTTTGATTTATGATTTTGAAGTATGACAGTTTTTAGTACTTCGCCTGATTTCGTTCAGAGGTTTATTATTAACGGTGTCAGCAGATATCTAGGGTACTTTGTCACCTGAAAAATTGTCTGGATTTTGTAGTTTGTGATATTGAGCCTGGAATTTTAAACCGTGAAAAGAAGTAAATTCTGTTAAACTTGAGCACGTTGTCTACTGGCGTGACTTTTTCCATAATGTCAGTATTTAGGCAAATATGTATAGTATCCTACAATAATTTCACCAGTTATTAAAATAACATCCATGTGATAGAAGGTGCAGCCTTTAATGTTCCCACTGCTGGGACACAGGCCTCCTCTCTGTGAGAGGGAGTGGGCCGTAATCCACCACGCGGGCCCAGTGCGGGTTGGTAGATGTCACATGTCTTCAAATTTTTGGTTCTAGGATAATTATGCCGGTTTCTTTACGATTTCCTTCACCGTTAGTTAGTTATGTTTATTTATGTAAGTAGGTTACTACAATTACTTCTTTCTTTTCTTTCTGGTTAGTGACTAACCTGGCGTCAGAGTTTTAATGCCGCCCATGGACCTCTGATCTAGCTTCACATGCCGCGAGAAATATCTCTCACGCCCTAAGCGTCGGGAATCGCAAGCCGAGTCCCAGCCACCGCAGGCGCGGGCTTGCGGACGGTGAACAATGGGTAGCTCACCGTCCGATAAAGACCAGGCCCGGGTCGACGGCGCGTTATGTTCCACGCGTGCCTCAAACAGATGTCAGCAGAATTGAGGGGTCCGCTAGGGCCAATGCCTGTCGGGGTTGCGAGTTTGTCCGAAAGGGTTACCGTGGCCCATAGCAACATACAAGCAACAGAAGGAACACAGGTGGGACACGCCCTCCCGCTCCACCCAGAGCGGGAGAAGTTATTATTTGAAAATTTACCACCCAAAAAAAGGCATGCCGGTTTCTTCACGATATTTTCCTTCACCGTTTTTGAAGCAAGTAATAATTATACAATACGTACATGAATCCGAAAAGTCAGATATACAATAGAAACAATCGCTTTTACACGTCAATAATTCCGTCAAAATTTACGTTAATTTCCTAATGACCGAGCACAAATTCTAACTTTCATAACACAGCTCTGAATGTGAATCAAACTTCTCCACCATGGTCAGCAGTTGCACTTGGAACCACTAATGAGTTCAATAAAACAGTCTCATTGAGCTTATTGTAACAAAAAACTTTTTACAAAAAAAAAACAACCGACTTCAAAAAAAAAACTGCAAAGTGAAAAATAACTTTAATTTCGGAAGTCGGTGTCTTTGGTTTTGAATTTTCGTTCTTTGTCACCGACTTCCGAAATTAAAGTTATTTTTCACTTTGTAGTGTTTTTTTTTTGAAGTCGGTTGTTTTTTTTTTGTAAAAAGTTTTTATTTTTCACTTTTTAGTTGTGGTACCTACACCACACAAATTCGAATACCACTACCTGCTATGTAAATAACAGTGACAAGAAGTTAACATATCATCTACATACGAAGTGGGAAAAAATACGTATAATTGAAGCTAACTCAAAAACTACCCAAGCAAAGTTAATAAAATTTATATGGGACCACCTCTGAAGTATGATCTACCAAACAAAAAAAGAATCATCAAAATCTATTAATAATTGGCGGAGTAATCGCGTAACAAACACAAAAAAAAAAAAAAAAAAACATACAGACGAATTGAGAACCTCCTCCTTTTGGAAGTCGGTTAAAAAATTTCAATTATTTCCAAAGTGAAAAATTTCAACGTGAAAATTCCTTCATGAGCGTTTTGATGGGCTCTCAAGTTGACGAGTTTGATTTCGTTTATCAAAACTTTTTCCATTTTTAGAAAACTTTTAACCATCAACGGAGATAAAACTTTATAGGTAACTGAACCATATATACATACTTTTTTTTTTCAGGGTTCCGTACCAAACTGGTAAAAAGGAACACTTATGGTGCAACTCAGTCCATCTGTCCGACACAGCTGGATATCTCAAGAACTACTGATGCTATCAACTTGAAATTTGGAATAGTTTTAGATGACGTTTGCCCAACTATTTTGCAAATAAGAAAGTTTTTTTTTTGCTACATTAGTGAACGGGCGTCTTAAAAATTCTAAGTGGGTCTACTAACTAGGGCGGCATATGGAGTATCATATGAAAGAGCGCTATTTGCACATTCTCAAACATTTTTCTTTTTTTTTAGGCCGCATAGTTTTCGACTTTTGACAAAAAATGTAACGTATATTCCTCGCCTATGTAAATTTAAAATGGTACGGAACCCTCGGTGCGCAAATCCGACTCGCTTTTGACTGTTTTTTTAAGAAAAATATTCTTACAAAAATTCAAGATAAAAAAGCGACATAGCTCTCTGTATAGCACCATCTCATACATCTGACAAAAATATTAGGTGTAATAGACGAGCTGGCTTATTATGCCATAAATAATAAGTTTTTGCGGTTTCCGGGTAACGATAAGGAATACCGCACACTTCCCATGGGGGTCGTACCAAGAGATTAATGTAAGGGATGGGCAGGAATTGGGGCCTAATTTGGGAGGGACGGGTAGTGTCCACCTGTGAGACAGCTTCATAATGACTTTGTTAGACAAAGTTGTTTGAGAGATGAATATGCCAGTCGTGATACCCTCAGATTTTAGTGCAGGCTTCACAAATTTGAAAACAATTCATAGGCACGCGTACGTTTGTGGGTACAAATCCGGATAAGTACCCATGTGACTTTTCTAATTCAAATGTACTTTCTGAGTTTATCTTGGACATCAATGACATTGATGAGAAAAAATATCGTGAGGAAATCTGGACTTATAGTTAACAATACCTGGGCGACCGAGCTCTGCTCTGGTGAAAATAGAGAATGCTCATTTAATAGTATGGGAAAGTTCATACTAATCCATGTATAGTATCTACTTATTCCATGCTGCCATGTCATTATTCTAATGTCATAATTCTAATATCATTATTCTAATATCATTATTCTAATGTCATTATTCTCATGTAATGATTCATTATCTTGTTCTAAACTATGGGCAACCGAGCTCTGCTCGGGTGAAAATACGGAGAAAACGAATTGTCCCAGATATGAAACCTAGCTAAATCGATTTTTCGCCCCCGTGAACCCCTATATTGCAAATCTTATCGAAATCGTTAGGCCCGTTTTCGAGAACGTGAGTAAAATATATATATACAAATATTGCTCGTATAATAGTATAGAATAAGTCTGAAATCGCCAACCCGTCTCGAGCAAGCGTGGTAATCACGCTCGTGCCTTCTCTGTACGAGAAGATGCCTTTGCCCTGGAGTGCGCCGTCAGTCGCCGGGCGCCGTCAGTTGGGACTGGTCATCTCTTAGCTGCCAGGACTTATTTTTATTTTATTTTAATTTTTTGAATTGTTCTTTGTTTTATCTTTTTATTACGGACGCTTCTAACATGCACGTCTTTCTACATTGTTCTCACATGTTTAATTTCAACATGAATGATGTAACCAATATTTTGTAACAATTTTTTATTTAAAGAGTGTCCGTGGAGTTTTTTGCCCGTTCTTCTCCATAGGTACCTACTCGTACTACGCTTTGGAATGGGCAATTAGCTTCATACCTATTTCTGACTGACCAATTCCTTGACAGTTCAAAAGTGCCTGTAAATGGTTTAATTGAAATAAATGCTTTGAGTTTGAGTTTGAGTGGGACAGCAATAGGCTTGTAAAATTGCGATAAAGGGCGAACAATCGCAGCAAAGGTGACCTTGGCATACTCTCATTCTCATTCTTTTTCTTCTCTTTCTTATTTTCGTATTTCTCGACGGTATGTGAAGCCAAGCCATGGGTGGCATAAAACTCTGACACCAGGTTAATCACAATTACTCGCATAATATTAGAAACACAGAATAGACGATTCGCAAAAAAAAAAATTCTTATAATTACACATTCTCAAAATAGCCAAAGTACATTAAAATTATGTGTGTGACTTGCATTACATATGTGTGACTCACGTATTTACTAATAGATGTTTACGGCTTAAAAAGTTACGTGCAAATTGTTCACGTACCTACATTGTTTGCTTATTTATATAACAGAAGCAAATAATGTGAGTGCATGGATAATATACATGAATAATATAGAATAAGTAAATACAAGTTATATTTAAGTGATTAAGGAGTGTTCTTATAGCGAATGTGAGTACCAATACAAACCATTCATAATCATAATCATAATCATTTATTCGCTTTGAGAGTAGGTACATAAATGAAGGTGTTCACAAAATGTTGAGATCCCTGTACAATCTACCAATAAGGCATGCAAACATTAAAAGGAAATTTTATTACAATAAAAAAACAAATGAAAATCAGAGTCAAATTAAAATTAGCAAAAAAATAAATTAATCAAAAAATTATATAATTTAAAACTAGCATAATAATAATAAAGAAATATACAATGTCAATAATTAAATCTAAAGATTAGGGTCATTTAAAAAATCATTAATTGAATAGTAACACTTATCAAGCAATAGGGCTGTCAGTTTCTTTTTAAACATTTGGATTGGGTAATTTTTTAAAATATTTGGTATTTTATTATAAATGGTGGGACCCATGCCGAAAACACTTTTCTTTAGTAAAGCTGTATTGTAACTACCATTTTGTAATAGGTTCTTATATTGACTTCTAACAGGCCCTTTTCTAGTTATATTGTGATATTCCTGGTTTAATGGTACAAAACAAACATGAACCTGTATCAAGACTGTATGCATAAAATAAATAAACGTACAGTCAAGTAGTCTTTTATTTTGTATTAGAAAATTTAAAAAAGTAGGAATTTACAGACGCTAGCATGGTCAAACACTTTAATAATGATATTTTATTTATGACGCAATCTGCATTTTTTTTTATCCTTAAGATTTCCTTGGCATCATAAAGATGCTGCGTAATATCTTATGAAAAGCAAATAAAATTATCTAGGCTCTTTCATCAATGGTCACATATCCATAATTAACTAATTATATCACCGCCCACATAATATCTTAGTACAAGGCAGCACCTTGAAAAAGATCATACCTAATAATGACAGAATATTAAAAACCCAACACAATGCTCTCTGCATTGAGTTACAGAATAATGAGAGGGACAAAGTAATGAGGAAGACAAAGAGTAATAAAGGCGGTTTGATCTGGCTAAGTCGGCAAAAGCTTTTTTTCCGCGCGTAATATATCAAATCAGGCATTTACGGAGCGGTCCCGTCTTGGGAACTCGTCATTTGGGACCACTGAATAATATTTTTATGGTCATAGTTTTGGAATTTCATTCAGCTGAATGAATGTGCTTACCAATCATCGTCAACATCTCAAAGACGTCCACTGTTAGATTATGATCTCAACCAAAGATTGCTGTAATTACCGCTCCTGAGATCCCGCATCTAGCTGGAATCCGTGTACCTGAATCCACCGATAGGATAGACAGACATGGTGGACTGATGACATTGTGAAAATATTAATGTATATATCACGGCTAAAACCCGAATTGTGGCTACACCTAGTTTTAGCCGGCTAGAACTAGGTGCGGCCGGTAGCAGTTGGTTAAAGGAGATGGAAAATGTTGGGCCCAAGTGTAATTAGTTGAGATATGATCTAAAAATTAGTCATATTTTTTATCTTTGAATTTCAAAAATCAGCTCAATTCTTTGTCTGGAAGCGGAGAAATATGATAAAGATAGTTTTCGTGAGATCATCGATTATAGTAGGTAATCGATTACACAACTACAAAAAGAATACCTACCCACTAGGTAGCACTAGGTAATATAGTTAACTCAAAGTAATTAAATGTACTATTTATACTTTTATACAATAAAGTGCATTTAATTTAAATAAAACATCATTAATTACTGAAAACCAAAATAATGATTATCAATTTCATATCGATTAAAATCAGTTTTATTTTGCTGTCTATAGTCACTGGCAGTATATATATTCTGCACTGGCAGACTGACATTGACAATTTGACACTAGACATTAGTGGTGGGTCATTCTCGAATTTTTGGCGACCGAAACCGTTTTCCCGACGACGAAAACGGTTAAAAGACGAAACTTATCCAACATGGAAAAGAATTGCTTTTTCGTCGAGAGCAGTTTCTTAAAACTATCAACGATTTGAAATGTATGAAATGGTTTTTTCGCATCACGAACGACAGCATTGACAACTGGTAATACATTACTGACTGTTTTTCATTTCAAAGAGTTCACTTTTTAAGAGTTCACTTTTTATTGGAAGGACTGTTTTACGAGTGTGATAGATAATTGAATCATTGTACCCAACTGTATTTTCTTAGATGTAAAAATCTCACCAAGTAATTCGAAGACTGGTTTGTACAGTGAAGACTGTTTGAAGTTGAACTCAGGACGTAAAATGGTTTCATCATCACAAAACGGTCTTTATAAACGGTTCGTTGTCGCAACGCCCATCCCTACTAAAACTAGACAGCTGTCACTTATTTCGTGTTTTGGGATGTGTTTTGAGTGTTTTCCCAATAATTTTTCATTTTCAACAATCACTGTTTTGATTTTTACGGATTCTGACCCTGCCTACCTTGTACGACCCTTGCTTTTACACTGGACACCGAAGATCGCTCACACGATTGACTTGGAATTATTATAATGGATTTTACCGCCGCTGTGTGGATTGGATATTGTTGAAACTATGGATCGCTATATGAATTGTGGGATAGCAACTAGTCACTGCAATACACTAATGTATGTATGAATCTATAAATTCACACCATTTACATCTCGTTACTATTCAGGCCCAAGAGTGTATGTAATCGTTTCAGTCTCCTTTAGCTGTAGCAAATGAAAATGGCTGAAAGGTATGTTAGGTTAGAACTATGACCACATAACACACCGCACGAGTCCAGCGAGCGAAGTGACAGGTGCCGCGGCAGCGGCCGGCGAGTGCCATTTAGGCAAGTTTAACCAACTGCTACCGGTCGCACCTAGTTGTAGCCGGCTAAAACTAGGTGTAGCCGCACTTCGGGTTTTAGTCGTAACATATATAAAAAATACACACATTTTTCTTCCAAGTATACTCATTAAAAAAAAAACAACTTTATCCACTGCTGTAATTCAAACAATAATTTAATATTCATTTTATAAAAGTGACATGTTCACTACCTGAAGCCATCATTAATCTGTCAGAAACATCAATATATCATCAATGTATTTGGTGTTTCATGTCATGATTTAGCTCGTTTAGCTAGCTAATGATATCGTGTTCATTTAGTTAGATAATTAGTACACTGCATGTTGTTACGTCATCGTTTATCATTAGCTAGTTTGTTTACCAATATGTTTATATTGACATTCTGTGTGTAGTGTTTTGTTTTGTTTTGTTAATAGTACGGCTTGTTGTTTATTTGTTAGGTAAAGTAGAATTACAAATACGCTGCAAGTTACGAGTTAATATGTTCATGTATGATTAGTCAACTATTATAACATAAAGTCATGAATGTATGCTCTGCAGGGCAGGGAAGGCAGTACACTAACATTTTAAAAAATACAACAAATACATACGCACACAAACCACTCAAGAGCATGCATGCACTAAATTGGATTCCTACATTTTAAATTATTTCATTTTTAATTTTATTGCATAATATGTTAATGTTCAAAAAACGGGTGAAGACTCTGATTCCTGTAACACAGGTAGGTACCACCTAGCTCAGGAGTTTAGGGCTTCAAATTAAAATGTAACATTTTTTTTTTATGTTAATAACATTTTAATTTTTTTAATTTCGTTAGTATTTTTAGAGATAAAAAATTTCTTCACGATGTTTTTCTTCACCTTTAGTCAGTGAAGATACTCGTAAAATTTGTTAATCCTTACATTGTGAAAATATTTTAATACAAATATTTTCATAATGTAACAGTCTTCAGAGAGAGATCAACATTGTCTCATTAAAACCTACAACCTCCTGCTCAAGAAGCGACTTCATAGTCCCGGCCAACATAAACGCACCCCGCAGTCAGTACGAAATATTATCAAAAAAACTGGCCAATTGCGTGTCGGACCACACACAATAAAGGATTCCGTAGTTGGGATGAATTTATCCCAAGAACAAACATTATAGGTAGTTGAAAAACATGTTCTCCCATACATTCCAAATGCAAATGTAAGTTTGTACGCACTATTTCCATAATTTACCATGTCATTAAGACCATAAACTTCTTATAGGTTTTCCTGTAATCTATGAGTAAAGAACCAATTTCTGTATTTTTTTCCAAATTTTATGGTCAGTAGTTTCGGAGATAAGGGGGAGGGGGGAATGGTCAATTTTCATCTATTTTCTTAATTTTTTTTAAAAGTATTTATTTTAAAATAAAAAAATAAAATAGACATCTTCGCAAAAGCCTTTTCATTTCATATGTACACAGTACAGTTTGCAAAACTTTTTTTTTTCTTATTTGCCCCCAAAAGTGACCTCCATATTCAAAATTCATTTATTTACGTTACACGTCCGTGTTTGGGTCACAGAAATTCATACATGTAACAAATTTCAATTTAATCGGACCATTAAATTCGGAGCAAATTGGCTGTGTGTCAGAGACAGACACACAAGTGATCCTATTAGAGTTCTGTTTTTTCCTTTTGAGGTACGGAACCCTAAAAACAAAGATGATTGCCTCAATTAACCCACTCAACCTTGACTGACAAGTACATCCTATCCGCGCATATCCATCAAAGTTACGAAGATTTTTTCAAGAGGTAACTCGAGAAGGGATCGACTGAAGCCCAGGGACAGTTGACAGGGTATTAAAACACGCGCGCTGCTTGAAAATGCCTTTGAAAATTGACCGGAGAATCACCCACTCAAGGGTAAAAACCCCGATTAAGGTATCGAGTATCATTTTTGGGGTTTCGTGGATGAAAGCGATAGCTTGTACTTGTTTTCTTATGTGTAGGTACCTATCTCTACATTATTATAATTAAAGTCGCTTTTCGTGTCTTACTGTGTGTTCGCGTTATTCTTTTAAACTACGCAACGGATTTTAATGCAGTTTTCACCATACAGAATTTATTCCGGAAGGTTTGTGTGAGTGTGTGGTGGGTGTGTGTGAGGGTGGGTTTGTGTGCATATTAATCTTACATAATAATAAAGGTCGAAAGAACAAAAGCACGCGCAGATCGCCATGCGATGGACTGACCAGATTAAATCCGCAGTGGGCGGCTCGTTACACGAATGCACACATGTTACAGCCGACAGAGAAGGATGGCATCACATCGTGAGGCAAATCACGGCTGTCCAAAATCTCACTGCACCGTGATGACCACGACCGCTCTGTCAAGAGTGCACCGACAAAAAATAAGGTTTCTCGATGTTTTAATACATTTATTATTAAACTTATATAGGTATTATAAAAATATCTCGATGTTTTGTAAAAACGTAAAAACTATGTGAAACAGGGGTGGGTCGCTAGTGTTTTTATAAATAATTAAGTACACGTTTTTACACACAGATAAACGAAGCTGAGAGTTTCTTATACATAGTAATTTATATTATTTTGTGAGTAGTATTTTGCTTGCGTTACATTGCGCGCTACACTTATTAGCGGGTTTTTGACGTGATAACGTCTTAAAAATCGATAAACGCCGGCTGCACGCACGAAAAAGTGTCGCTTTCCGCCTGAGCCGAGCGTGGCTTGCACGCGAACAAGCGATAGAGAGGCACGATCGGCCTAAACGTTCGGCTTGTGACGTTATCACGTAAAATTGTCGTCCGTAAACTGATTTTACAGACAACCAATTTTTTTTAACTCCAAAACCAAAATTCGTTTTCCAGTTTTTGTATAATGTTACATACGTAGTTAATGTACAGAATGTGTAGATTACGGCTTAAGCCGATATCAGACGCTACCCTTTTATATTTTTGCTTCGACATTTTTTACTAGTCAAATGAATCCCATCAAAAACATTAAATGTAAAAAATACAAGTCTCGCAACGCAGTTCTTCTACCTTCCGCAAAAAGTTGTGAGGTCTAATTTAAAACCAAGTTGGTTAAATTATTCAGTACCTATCTATGAGAGCATCTATCTAACAACTTTGTCATAAATTATTACTAACAGCATTTTATAGTGACCGTATCAATATTAGACATCTTTATTTCTATTATAAATATAATGATTTGGCCATCACACGGCAACTTAATCACATAAGAATAACCTACTATTTTAAATAGTCCTACCTAATCGAATATAGCGCTAGTGGGTCTACTTTATGAAATGAAATGAAATTGTTTATTCTGTAAATAGGATATCGAAATCACTTTTACACGTCATATAAAAAAAATCTTAAAAATAAGCTAGATGAGTTCGGCGTTTCCTATCTGACTACTCTGAGAAGAAAGGCCGAAACAAACTCAGAGGTCGCAGTCTTTTTTAAAGTCCAGACATAATCTTGATCAGGTCATATGAGGACTATGTAGATAAGTGTCTGAAAAGGTCTTTTGAGAAAAGAACCACACAGATTTGAGTGGACCTGTCCAGTCAGTGCAAGCATTTGTCAGTAATCGTGGAGCTCAACTCAGAACTTAAGGAGCTCAACTCGACGAAAAATACCAAAGAAAGGACATTTGGGTAGGCTGCATAAACTACTCAAACTGCCAGACTATCACTAAAACTAGCAGAGAAATAAAAACAATATCCACATAATAAATTATGCAAACGTATACACAAACATAAATAAAGCTCTCAGAGCTGGTGGGGCTGCCCCATTTCTGTAGTGCGTCAGGGATGTTCGCAGATGCGCATGTAGATTGCTTTTACGCAACAATGTGTAAAAAGTGCGCTTCCCTGGTGCGCAGGGTGTGGGGCAGGTCCAACATTGTCTTAAGCATGGTTGCTAGTCGCCTGGACTGTGAATAGAATAAGAATAAGAATAAGAATAATTTTTATTGGTCCATTGTTACAAAATCAATTTCAGAAAATAATGATATTGTAAGCTTATAATGTAACTAGAATATTTACCATAGTATTAAAACAGTGGTCCCCAAACTAGGCAGCGCCTGTATCTTGGGGGCCTGAGTTGCGTTATCTTAGATTTTAATTCGAAACATGTTTGCGCTAGCTTAAATTTAATTTTAGGATGTTTGGAAATGGACAGAATAGTTAATTAAAATAAGGGTAGCGAACTATCAAAATAAAAATAAATTGAACAAAATAAAACAATTCTAAAAAATATATATAGTGTGTGAGGGTGAGTGGGTGTGTGGGGGTGGGTGAAGTGTGTGTGTGAGTGTGCGTGGTGGTGAGTTGAAAGTGTGGGTTTTGTATGAGTAAATTGCTTGTACCTATACTATTAACTCACAATATCCTCAGTGTCGTTGTATGACAGGGAGAGAAGCCAACTTTTTGTCATTCTTTTAAACGAGTGAGTGTTAAGACCTTTAGTGTCACAGCGCTTGCTTATTTTATTGTAGATATGCGTGTGTGAGTAAAAAGGGCACCGACGGGCCAGAAGACTGTTTGCATTAGGGAGAGGGACGTGAAAGCAGGCTTTGGTAGTCAGGTCTGTTTTTAATAGATTTGTGTGCATGCAGTGCGGCACTAAGTATGTATAGTTGACGTACTCGAAGAACCGGAAATTGATTGTACAGCAGATCTGTCGGGAACCTAAAGGGCTTTCTAAGCATCACTTTAATTACGGCTCTTTGAGCTCTTTCTATTTCAATAAATGTGCTTTTCCCGGCTCCGCCCCAGACGGAGATTCCATACTGGAGTACTGATTGACAGAGACCTAGGTATATTGTTCGGAGAATTTTAATAGATGTGCAGTCTCGTAGTTTTTTCATGACGTAGATTAGTTTTCTGACGCGGCCCGCTAGCAAGTGTATGTGAGGTTGAAATGATAAATTTTCGTCTATTGTAATACCTAGATATCTAAGGGAGGAAATGCGGTCTATAGGAGTACAGATACAGTTTGTGAGTGGTGAATTGTGATCGTTGTGGCATGTGTGGAATTTGAGTGTTAATTGGCGAGGAGGACTGGAAGCTATGGTTTTGAAGAAAGTGATCAGCTTAGTTTTTTTTACGTTAAGTGTAAGTAAATTTCTACTAAGAGTCTCGAAGATAGTAAGTAGACCAATTTCGGCAAGATGATACACCTGTTCCCAAGTTTAGAATCAAGAATACGCGGGTCATTGTTGTGCCCTCTCTCATGGGATGTCGCAGCGGTGACCAACCGTTATTGATTGTATTGTTTTGTTTTATCTCTGTGCTTACTAACATAGTTGTAAGTTTTACAAACAATCTTGTTGAGTCTTGGTTACTCGAATGAAGAAAAATTCTATTCTATTCTATAGCGCTAATATTAGGTTGATTTTGTTGTTTGGAGATTCTATCGCCGTCTGCGATAGCATTGAGAAAATGAAAGGAGCAGATGAACCTTCCTTCCTATATAATTTTATTGGTGTCATAAGAACATAGCTCCCTTCAAAATGGTTGAGCTGAATGGAATAATCCATGCGTCATGTTCGTGAACGGGCGCCGTCAGTTGGGACTGGTCATCTTTTAGCTGCCATTTTTTGAATTTTTCTTTGTTTTATCTTTTAATTACGGACGCTTCTAACGTGCACGTCTTTCTACATTGTTCTCACATGTTTAATTTCAACATGAATGATGTAACCAATATTTTGTAACAATTTTTTATTTAAAAGAGTGTCCGTGGAGTTTCTTGCCCGTTCTTCTCCATCCTACTACGCTTTGGAATGGGCAACTAGCTTCATACTTATTTCTGACTGACCGATTCCTTGACAATTCAAAAGTGCCTGTAAATGGTTTAATTGAAATAAATGCTTTGAGTTTGAGTTTGAGTTTGAACTTGGAATGGAACAAAATTGAACTATTCACTCTCTTGTGGAGCGTCTAATATCGGCTTTAGTGACGTGCTTTTTGCAACCTGTGTGCTTTACATTAAGGTGAATACTAAAAAAAATTTTACAAAAAAAACAACCGACTTCCAAAAAATACACTACAAAGTGAAAAATAACTTTAATATTTTAATATTAAAAAGTTTTTATTTTTCATTTTTTAGTTGTAGTACCTACCCCACACACATTCGTATACCACTATCTGCTACCAGTGACAGGAACTTATCATATCATCTACATACTAAGTGAGAAAAAAATACGTATCATTTGTAGCTAACTCAAAAACCACTCAAGCAAAGTTAACCGCTAAAGTCCCACTGTCGCCAATTGGTAACGGTAATTTCCAATACCGTAAAGCCCCACTGTCGCCAATTGGTAACGGTCGTTCCAAGCGATTTAAAACATTATTTTGTAATATAAATAAAGGTTAAAATTGTCTGTGGTCTATTTCACTATCGGGCGGATAAATATTCTTGTCAAATAAATCGACTAAAAGCAAAAATATTAATAGGCAACATTTTAAAAAAATGTTGAAAATTACATTCCCGCGCGGTAAAATGTCAGTCAAATGTCACTCCCGGGACGCGCGCGTTCGCTGTAATAATTCTTTTTTTAATGGTTTTTGTGTGTAAATCGTCGGAAAGTGGTGATATTTTCATTTTGAAGTAAATATTACATCGTTTTAGATAATATCCGCACTAAATAACATCATATTATACCTATTTTGACCCAACCAAAAAAGTGTAAACAAACAGATAAGAGAAAGTTCCCGTCGAAAGAGAAAGTTGTGATATTTTGTGGTTTTTCTGTATGGATCTGATCCGTAAGTGTTTTATTTCTTTTCTATATTACATGTATCATCGTATTAGACAACATTTAGAACAAAATAATACAAAAAAATATTTTTTTGGGACGGAGAAAGTTACGTAAGCATTAGAAATTCTAGGTCATCTAAAATCTAGATTTTTTGAATTTTTTGTTTTGAATGTTTGTCTCTAAAAACGCTTTTGTTAGATAACTTATCTATCCATAATGTACCCTGCAAAATTTCGTGTGAATTGGTTAGCTAGTTTTATCAGAAATCGTAAAATTAGTGGACAATAGACTCGCGAACAAAAACGCGTAATAAATCTTAGTAAACATTTCTCACGAAAGTTATAAGTATTTATGTTGGGTTCCTTATCTATCCGAGAACCGAAAACAATAGGCTTTATCGTTCGAGTCCTTCTAGGAAACTTGAGTATTTTGTTTATCTGAAGGTGAGTCATAAATCTTTGGCGTCGTGGGTGGTCGCGGGGATTGACAGATGATGACTCATCTGTCAAATCGGTACTTCATAAAATTTATATGGGATCAATTTCAGAGCATACCCTTTCAAACAAAAAAAAAGAATTTTCAAAATCGGTCCACAAATGGCGAAGGAATTGGCAGACATACTAGAAAAAAAAAAATACAAACTTACGCTACGAACATATAACCTCCTTTTTTGGAAGTCGGTTAAAAATACCTTTATCAATTTTATTGCAACAATAAATGCACGAATTAGAACCACGCCGTCCAAAGAAAATACAATAAAATATACGCGAGCAGTCTTAACATTCCTCCGCTTAATAAAACTCAGTGGGCTGCGGGAACGTTATTACTCATATTGCCTCACCCTGTATTAGCATAGGGGTGCTCTCAGAAACAACTGACGGCTTGCTTTATTAGTCTTCTTATAACTCCCTGTAGACTCGCTGCAAATCACGAGCGGGTGGCATGTGACGTGTGTCATTGACATAAGGTTTAAGTTGCAATGACTGACGCGCATACGAAAAATGCAGCAGCTCTATCTAGTGTTATTTTTAGGTTTCTTTTTTGGGAAGAGTGTTGACCTTATTGCGTTGTATTTGGTGAAATAGTTTGAGGTAGTAGGTCTTCTTCTTGTCTCGTTGCTACTTGCTACACAGAATGATCCGTTGATATGGGTTAGTTTGGGGAAAGAAACTAGTACTTACTTGAGTTTATATCAAGGAACCGTATCGTCGTTTTTTGTTTTTATATTAATTCTCAGCCTAAGGCTGCCTGTCTATTGACGCGGAGCGAGGCAGCGGAGCGGAGTGAGGGAGTAATGCGAGGCGGAATTGCGGACTGTGCCTGTCAATTGATGCAAAGCGAGGTAGTGCAGAGCGAATTTGTGGACTGTGCGAAGTTAGGGCGAGTAATTTGAGCGGGTGGCAGTTCCCCGCTCCGCTTCCTCGCTCCGCTTTCTGGTTTTGTAGGAATTTTTAAACTAGTTCGCAAATCTCTGTTCACTGAAGCGGAGCAGCGATTTGATGCAATTCTATTGATTAATATTGGTACAGCTCCGCTCCGCTCCTCTCCTCTCCGCTCCAGTGGACAATCAGCCTAATACTGTCCCACAGTAAGGCAAAGGTCTCTTCTCATACAGGGAAGGCACGAGAATTGATCACAACGTTTGCGCAAGCTCTTCTTACGAGGATAGACTATAAGTCCAGGTTTCCTCACGACAAGTTTCCTTCACCAATGTCAGTAATGTTCAAGATAAACTCAGAAAGTACATAATATAGAGTGGCAGGGACATCGACGCGAATACTGTTACCATGGATATAGTACATAATTCTGAACGCCCCTGCATTTAAATTTTTCGTCTGATATTAAAAAATAAATCAGCAGATTTTTTTTAAATAACCTGTGAAAATTTTCAACCCATCGATTTTCAGAATCATGTACTGAATCCATGGTAACAGTATTCGCGTCGATGACCCTGCCACCCTGTATATGAATTGAAAAAGCCACATTGGTAGTTGCCCAGATTTGAACTTGAACCTCGTGCATAAGAAACGAGGCGTCCCACGTAATGCTACATACATACAAATGCAAGGCTTAAGCTTCGGCTACACCTGAGTGACCCCAACGCGGGAGGCGGGAAGCGAAGCGGGAGTGTCTACCGCGCGGCGGACGCTGCTTGTGTTATTATATGGCGCCTTGCACACCTCCGCGACCGTAACGCGGAAACACCGCGTCGGCAAATTCGGGAGCGAGCGGGGAGCACGCGTATTGTGGTCAGACGTGTGTACAGATCGTTACATTATTACGGACATCTCATTATTTAAACTCCACGATGACAGACGATAATAATGTAGAGATGTTTATCGAAAAAGTAAAAGAACATACTCTTCTATACGATCTGAAAAATCCTGGATATAAAAATATACGTAAAAAGGATAAAATATGGGACTCAATCGGCCAGACTCTGATGAATCGGCCAGAGTCAGACTCTGATGTTAAATATGAGACTGACATAACACAACGATTAAGGTGCTACACTAAGTTATAGACGTGCGACTGTGACTATTCACTAAATAAAAACTTTTTACAAAAAAAAAAACAACCGACTTCAAAAAAAAAAACACTACAAAGTGAAAAATAACTTTAATTTCGGAAGTCAGTGTCTTTGGTTTTGAATTTTCGTTCTTTGTCACCGACTTCCGAAATTAAAGTTATTTTTCACTTTGTAGTGTTTTTTTTTTTGAAGTCGGTTGTTTTTTTTTTTGTAAAAAGTTTTTATTTTTCACTTTTTAGTTGTGGTACCTACCCCACACAAATTCGAATACCACTACCTGCTATGTAAATAACAGTGACAAGAAGTTATCATATCATCTACATACTAAGTGGGAAAAAATACGTATAATTGAAGCTAACTCAAAAACTACCCAAGCAAAGTTAATAAAATTTATATGGGACCACTTCTAAAGTATGATCTACCAAACAAAAAAAGAATCATCAAAATCTATTCATAATTGGCGGAGTAATCGCGTAACAAACATACAAAAAAAAAAAAAAAACATACAGACGAATTGAGAACCTCCTCCTTTTGGAAGTCGGTTAACAAAATGAAGTTCGCTGTTCGCGCTGTAGTCACGCAGGTGTGCACGATAATTCCCTCGTTAGTTTCGCGTTGTCAACGCTCCCGCGTCCCGCGTTGTAGTTGCTCAGGTTTGGCCGAAGCTTTAAGTGGAAACACAGTCACGCTTTTATTCCAAACAAACATATTCCTCTGTTCTCTCTCTGGGTAATGCACTAGAGCATATAGATTTTTACGATGCAATTTATGTTTACCACAGGCATGTTCGTATTTTTGATTTCTTTATCAATATTTTTTTTACTAAAATTTAATTTAAATATGTAAGTCTTAACAAACGAGCAAACCTTACAGTAGTCACATATGATACCCCACCTTGGTAATAAGCAACATTAAAGGAGCAAGGGTCAAGGTCGTTTCTGCCAGCCAACTCGAGCAACGCGCGTGCTCATTGGTCAAATCAAATAGCGCGCGCTTCCCCGGCTTCCTGTATATACACTTCCGTCCTTTTTCATGGAATCACTACCACGAAAGATTTGCAAGAAACAACTTTTGCAGGAAAGCGAGAGGAAATATTTGCAAGAAAGCTAGAGGAAAGATTTGCAAGAAAGCGAGAGGAAAGATTTGCAAGAAAGCGAGAGGAAAGATTTGCAAGAAAGCGAGAGGAAAGATTTGCAAGAAAGCGAGAGGAAAGATTTGCAGGAAAATGAGAGGAAAGATTTGCAGGAAAGCGAGAGGAAATATTTGTAAGAAAGCGAGAGGAAAGATTTGCAAGAAAGCTAGAGGAAAGATATGCAAGAAAGCTAGAGGAAAGATTTGCAAGAAAGCGAGAGGAAAGATTTGCAGGAAAGTGAGAGGAAAGATTTGCAGGAAAGTGAGAGGAAAGATTTGCAGGAAAGCGAGAGGAAAGATTTGCAAGAAAGCTAGAGGGAAGATTTGCAAGAAAGCGAGAGGAAAGATTTGCAAGAAAGCGAGAGGAAAGATTTGCAAGAAAGCTAGAGGAAAGATTTGCAGGAAAGCTATAGGAAAGATTTGCAAGAAAGCGAGCGGAAAGATTTTACAATTCAACTTACATACTTCACCCCAAAATATTTGCTCGAGTATCATTAAGCAGAAATACGTTAGTATGTAATGAACGCCCCAACCACGTGACAGCTTTTCGTCTTATCTACACCGTGGGGGAAATACGAGTCCTAATTTAAAATCATAACAGACGGTAACTCACAGGTGGAACTCATGCACAAATATAAATATTAATGTTACAAAGCACGCGCACATTTATTTTACGTTATAATAACTGTCAAAAATACGAAACTCATTCGTTGGGACTCGTTCATTTATCAAAATTTCCACCGTCTTCAAATAATTTTTCATCACTGAAGCTGAAAAGTAGGCCAAGAGTTTTCTGCCATGTTCTAGGTATTTGTTTAATTTACTCAAGTAAATAATAAATTATTTACATAAATGTGTTTGTTCTGTCTCTCATATTTGTTTACGCAGTCAAGTATAAGGAATTTTCGCTAGGAAATTACTAAGCGTGTCTACTTTGTTAAATTACTATACAACGTGTAACGTTAAATACGCAACACCTGAAAATAGTTTGATCAGAATAACGAGCAGAATTAATTGAACCACTAATATAGGTCACATTTTTCAAAAATCTTCATTAAAAACGTTGCCGTGTCTATTTATTAATAGGTCAAGCCATCACATGCGCAAAAACCCGCCAAAATAGGTAAACAAACACAAATATTGTTGCCGACCAATTTAAATTTTCTCGTACGCGAGATAATAATAGCTTTTATTTCAATGCATATATGAATCTTACGAACTAAAACAGCACATAAAACCTTTACAATTTTTTTAATGCTTTTTGCTCTCTCTGAAATAAGTCAATTGAATTAAAAGTCAGTTGGGGTGTCTGAGGTTTTGCGCATTTAACTTTACACGTTGTATACTTAATTATTTTGTGACTTTTACCGGACAGACACATAATTTATAACATAACAGTTACGCAGAGGTAAACGATAGGCAGAGATGTATGTAGTTAGGTTTAAGTCCCATGTAATAGGGGCGAGCCTATTGCCATCAACCGGGTAAACTATCAGACCAATGACAAATTCCTTAGTCTGTTTATAAATTAATGTAATGCAATTATTTTGCCACGAGATCTCACTACGTGATCATCTACAGAAAGGGAGTACTGTTTGAGTCCAAAATAAAAATACTCAAACTCAATCTCAAACTCAAAGCATTTATTTCAATTAAACCATTTACAGGCACTTTTGAATTGTCAAGGAATCGGTCAGTCAGAAATAGGTATGAAGCTAGTTGTCCATTCCAAAGCGTAGTAGGTACCTATGGAGAAGAACGGGCAAGAAACTCTACGGACACTCTTTAAATAAAAAATTGTTACAAAATATTGGTTACATCATTCATGTTGAAATTATACATGTGAGAACAATGTAGAAAGACGTGCACGTTAGAAACGTCCGTAATAAAAAGATAAAACAAAGAACAATTCAAAAAATTAAAAATAAAATAAAAATAAGCCCTGGCAGCTAAGAGATGACCAGTCCCAACTGACGGCGCCCGTTCACGAACATGACGCATGGATAAGCACCATTCAGCTCAACCAGTTTGAAGGGAGCTAAATGATTCAACACACGCGCCACCATCAGCGAAACATTAGAGTGAGCATGACATACTCACAGCCGCCAGGGCACATTCAAGTCAATGCAAGACATATTACCCAGTAAATGGTAACTCTTTAGTACATAGTACTCACACCTGTGCTATGCAATTATATAATACAATGGAGATTGAGTTTATACAATGCAAAGATAGTCTTACAATCTTCAGCAGCTCCAACAGTATTTGCAAATGTTAATCAATTAGTTGTGGAGCAGGACCAGCATTGAGCCAAGCATTTTTATCAGCGATGTAATCCCCCAACGTATAATATGCCTGCCTTCTGCATTTGTTTTTTTTTTTCTAAATAAACCAAGTATTACAAAGAGAAAGATTTGATTTTTTGTATGTTTGTTTGTTACGCTTTCACGTTAAAACGGCTGAACAGATTTGCATGAAATTACACACATGAGTAGACCGTGATCTCGAATAGGACATAGGATACTTTTTATCCTGATATTTTTACGGGATCGACACGTAAGAGGGTGAAACCGCGGGGCGCAGCTAATAATTGATAATATTGTGATCATACAAATTAATGCAAACAAATAGTTTGATATCTACTTCTTCTTCTTTTCGAGTCGACGATACTTTGGTTGATAATTATTTATTTATTTATTACAGCATGGAAGTCTTCGTATTTTCGTATAATATTGTTTTAGCCCTTGATCACGTCGATTGGGGCTTCAGTGGCATTCTTCAAGTCATCAAAGGTGCAAGTGAACAGGCACCAAGGACACTCCAGCAAGTGGGATATGGTCTGATCAGAACCTGAAAAGGGTAGTAAAAATCACGAAAATTTTATTTATTTATTTACTAACGAAAATCTTACCTAAACTACCATTACAGATCTGCGATCCAATGCGATAGAGGGGCCTTACATGCTAAATCTTTAATCTACATCCTATAAAATTACATACTATATCCTAAATCTTAACCTACATCTAAATAATATATAACTTTGCGAATTCACTCAAGTTACACCACAATACATCAACCCTCTCGTGAACCTCATTCACAACTCGCATGGCTCTAGTGAGAGGAGTTCTCGCCAGTAGGTTGGTTCTGGCTGCAGGCACAGCAAGCAGGGGCGGGCGTCGCCGCCTCCACACGTACTGGTCTGGCACGCAAAGTTCCAGGTGCCGCAGCACTCCCTGGTTATGCGCTCCGCCACGCAGTAGCTTCTCTACATACGCTGAATAAAATGTACTTGATAGGTAGGTATTGGATACATTTTCTAAATTGATCATTATTATGTCACAATTCATGATGCGCACGATTCATATTTGTCTTGTCAATAGTATTTAAATCATAATACCTATTCAAATTCAACTAAGCAACAATAATTACATCTTAAAATCACCATCTGTCTCGCTTTTTCGCAACTATGTTGGGGTCGGCTTCCAGTCTAACCGGATGCAGCTGAATACCAGTATTTTACATGGAGCGACTGCCTATCTGACCTCCACAACCCAGTTAGGTACTGGGTAACACGATACCCCTTGGTAAGACTGGTTGTCAGACTTTCGGGCTTCTGACGACCCGTAACAACTGTCAAATATCTACAAATGACAGCCGGAACCAACGGCTTAACATGCTTTCCGAGGCACGGAGGAGTCTAAGTATGTAAAGATGGTCACCCATCCACGGACCAACCCCGGCAAGCGTAGCTTAACCTGTTGAATCGACCCGAGTGGCTGTTATTACTTAGCCACAAGCTAATAATACACCATAAATAAAATATAATTACATCTTAAAATACAATACAGAATTCAGTTGTCTACCTCACAAAGGTTTCAGCTATTGTCGTGTAGCTCAGACAGAGTAACTATTTTGGTCTAGATTTAAAATTCACTGAACTATTGATTGTCTGCGGCTTAGTCTAGATCTAGGCTGAATTATTCAGTAGGTAGTAAAATGACTGGCTGGTCAGTAATTATTTTTATTTATTTGTGTTCTTTTTTTTTGCATGGTAATTTGGTGAGTGATAGAATGGCCAGCTTTCTTTGTGTGAATAAATTTGATTTAAATGAAAAGTAACGTAATTCTCTTATTTATTTTGTTTATGTAATTTCTTGATGTTGATGTGACTGACGAGTGTGCATGAACCTTTATATTTAAGGAGATCGGACTGTTTCTCCTTTACACAGGTTTTCATAACCTAGGAGAGCAGTGCTCACTTACACAATTATACATATTATATGTAGTAAATAAAACCTGTCTGATCTGAAAGGGGCACAGGTCCTTCAATAATATTACCGAAAAGTAATAAAAAATCTTATTATTATTGAAAATAAAAAGTTATTGCTATTAAAAAATCACATTTTTAGTAACAATGAAAAAAAATTACTAATTTTAAATTAGTTTTTTTTTTTTTGGCACTAAAAATGTGATTTTTTAACAGGGGTCATAAGTTATGACCTGTAAACACCCACTAAACGACGGTCACCCGCGCCCCATTGACGATTTTTAAGCTATTGCATAGCTTTTATCGCGGGCTTTGAGCGCGGCGACCGACTCAAGAAATTCCGTAACGAAAAAAACCTAACACCCCCCACTCCGCCTACCATAAAATGACGGATGATGACATAAAACAACAAAACATGTTATCATGGGAACGTAATTTTTGTTTTATGTCATCATCCGTCATCATCCCAAGTGTAGCGTTGACAAATAGGAAGTATGGAGGTTACAAATGCTATGCAATAGCTTTACCGCGGCAGTCCCCGAGTGCCACAAGTTTTTTTTTCTGTTTTCCTGAAAATTATCAAATATTAGACTCTCAGTACGGTACCTCACAACACCCTCACGTATCGGACGGGGTTTTTTTACATGTTGTACATATATTGATCATGTTCCTGACTACACCCTTAGCCAGTTTATCTGCAGTCAGTATACCACGTCATTTCTAACCACGCATCTCAAATCTCTATCTGCCATTATCTGTGTGCTCATTCTTCCTTCCTACCCAACACACAACCTATGAGCCTAAACATAATGACGTCACAAAAACAAAACGCAACGTCATCATCGGAAAGCAGTCATTTGTCAGAATTTTCTTACGTCTGAACATGGGAAATGATTTGAGGAAATTATCTGGCACAATAGAAGCTTCTTGAATGCATGTTAATATTATTAGTGGCTATAAATAAACTGCATACGTCATTTTTTTTTGGTGGGAAATGCGTGTCAGACTCTTACTGACTAAAACCCACCCGTGTTCCTTCGGTTGCCTTGTTGCCGGGGGCCACGATTTCCCTATCGGTTTTCTTCGCACCCCCGGCAAGCATCGGCCCTAGCGGACCCCGTCAATTCTGCTGACATCTCTTTGAGGCGCGCGTGGAACACAACACGCCGTCGACCCGGGCCAGGTCCTTATCGGACGTCGAACTACCCATTGCTCACCGTCCGCAAGCCCGCGCCTACGGTGGCTGGAAATCGGCTCGCGATTCCCGACGCCCAGGGCGTCTCCTCCTGCGGCGGTTTCGTGAGGGCGCGAAATTTGCCTCTCCCTCACGCGTTCCGCCTCCTCTTTCGCGAGCATTACCGCTTCGCAGAAGGAGGTGGCGGCCTCCCATTTCCTCTCACTCCGTACCATGGCCTGAACCAGGGCTGGACGCGAGAGATCACCGCTGCCGATCGCCTCCACAAGGACACGGCGATGAAACTGCGTACGTCCTGCTGTAGTCGACTTTTAAACAATTCTTATTTTTTTCGTATGGTTTGTGACTAACCTGGTGTTTGAGTTTTTTTAAAGCCGCTCATGGGACTCTGGCTTGGATTCACATGCCCTCAAGAAATGTCTCTCAGGCTCTCATTTCCTCACGATGTTTTCCTTCACTGTTTTTGAAGCTAGTGATATATATACAATACGCACATGAATCCGAAAAGTCAGAGGTTCATGCCTTGGGTTCGAACTCGAGACCCATAAACAATTAATTACTGAAATAATATAACATAATATCACGACTGTAATCTCTGAAGGGTTAGTCAGAGGTGTTACTATAGTACACCGACATTTCGCCAGTTATGTATAAGTCCCATGTCCCTATTGCCAACAACCGGGCACAAATCCAGACTCCGGGCTGCTACTGAAAAATTCCTGGGGCAGTGCTAGTGAAATAATTCACTAATTAAACTGATGGAATTTTTCATAGGTTGCCAAATATTGGCTACATTACGTCAGTAATTTTATCCCGTATTTTATAACACCAACATTATAAAACCACAGATTCATTATAATGACTGAGGTTTAAAACGTATAATTAATGATTATCCAATATTTTATTAATTAGCCATAATCAACTAAACAAATAATTCATTTAATAAAATAACATGTTTGTTTGCTACGAAAGCGTAGCTTCTGTAACAATATGCTACGGCGTAGCAACCACGTAGATCTTTGCTGACATACTACGCAGTTTGTGGTTTCGAAGTTTCAAACCCAAATTTTTATACTAGAGTAATAATTTTCAGAGTTACCAGAAATTATACAAAGAATCGTCATTCTCTTGACCTCATTCCAATTTATTTGTGGTCGCCGTAACAAGTCTTTTTCTTCTACAAAAATTATACAAAGAATGTGAATCCAAAAAACTTCCATACGAAAATATCCGAAAAAGTCCAAAAATTGTATACTATCCCTACTAACATAAGCATTTAGGAGTCTACGTTGATACATATTATTTGAGTCAGTAATACAAACTTTATTCTCCTTATAAAAACCGATACATGTGGCTCCACAAAGTTCACAAAACTCAAAGAAAAAACTCGCAATCATTTGTTTAACTTTCGAGACTCATGCACCTAATCAACAAATAAATAATAACATAATGTGCCCGACTGTACGTGCTCACATCTGTTAGGCCATTTACACACACACGTTTTTCTTGTCGTAAAAAACTACGGTTTATTCTCCGTGTGTAGGCACGGTCCTCAGTGTTGTATATGTCACCGTAAGATTGTGAGAACCGTTAGTTTATAATCAGTCGGAATTATTTCCGTTAGATTATAAACTGTCGAAAAATTGTGAACTGATTGAAATGGGTTAGGTTAGGTTAGAACTGTGACCAACCGCGCGCGAGAAGAGCGAGCGAAGCGAGCGGTGCCGCGGCAGCGGCCGGCGAGCGCTACTTCCAAGTTGCTCGCAGCCAGGCAGGCTATTTAATATACAACGCAAGGTGCGTTACGTCGCAAGCAAGTTTGATACCAGTTCACAATTTGTCGGTTTCCCATGGAAAGATTATAAATTAGCGAAAAATAATGCGTTAAATTGTAAATGGTTCGTTGCAGTTCACAATTTTTCGACAGTTTATAATTTAACGGAAATAATACCGATAGATTATAAACTAACGAAATTCATATTTATTCGGTGACATATAGATCACTATGGAAGCGGTAGGGAGGCTCTGACCGCTGATCATTGACTGGTCGCACGGTTGCTAGTATTTACACATTCATGTACCATCGCGGAAGCCCGTAACTAACCACTTTGAAAACAAAATCCCGTGCACACGATGACCACATCTGTTACCGCTCCGGTTCTATAGCGGCCGAGTGCTCCAAGCAAGAATAGTCTTTACGGTGGTTAGTTATGGCTTTCCGCGATGGTATACCGTGCGATCAGCTAATTAACTTAAAAATATTTTTTCTTGACATACCTACATGCAATCAGTAAATTATAACTAGCTAAATAATTTTCATAACTGTCATAATGGATCCATTATTATTGTGTGTTATGTTTATGTTGTTCGATCGATCAGGTTAAGCTACGCTTGCCGCGGTTGGTCCGTGGATGGGTGACCACATTAACATACCGAGACTCCTCCGTGCCTCAGAAAGCACGTTAAGCCGTTGGTCCCGACTGTAATTTGTAGATCTTTGACAGTCGTTATGGGTAGTTAGCAGCCCAAAAGTCTGACAACCAGTCTTACCAAGGGGTATCGTGTTACCTAGTAACTAGGTTGTGGAGGTCAGATAGGCAGTCGCTCCATGTAAAATACTGATATTCAGCTGCATCCGGTTAGACTGGAAGCTGACCCTTTGTTTATGTTGTTAACATCCATAACAGCCTCATAAAGTGTCTTAATTATAATGAGTTACTTTGGTTTAGGATTAGTGCATCTTTATTTATTGTACCGAAGATAAATAAAGATGTTTGAAAATGAAAATGACTATGGATGCTTGTTGACGAAAACGTTTTTTCTACGACGGTTTATTCGCCGTGTGTAGGCACGGTCATCAGTGTTGTATGGAAGCTTGTTGACAGTCGCGTTTTTTCTACGGCACGGTGTATACGCCGTACCGTAAAAAAACCGTGCAGTATACAAAGGGCCTTAGACTTTGAGTACAGTCGTCAACAAAAGTTTGTTCACGTATTTATGTTAAACATAGAAACCTACGCAAAGTATTTCGTATGTATATTGCGTGGAGCGATTGCGAGTGACAGGGGTGTCGAAAATAAGATCCCACCAAAAATATTTTATGTAAAGTAGGTTGCCAAGACTCACACAACTTTCACTGTTAAAAAAATTTTTTTGACATCAACCGTCTGACTTCCGTCAACTGGGCGACACACCGCGAAAGCAATTGTTTGATATATACGATTTATTTTTATTTTTATTTATAAAACGTTACTCATAAATCACAGGCAGATTTCCGGCCACCGTAGGCGCGGGCTTGCGGACGGTGAGCAATGGGTAGCTCGCCGTCCGATAAGGACCAGGCCCGGGTCGACGGCGCGTTGTGTTCCACGCGCGCCTCAAAGAGATGTCAGCAGAATTGACGGGGTCCGCTAGGGCCAATGCCTGCCGGGGCTGCGAATATGGGCCGAAAGGGACATCGTGGCCTCGGCAACAGGGCAACCGAAGGTACACGGGTGGGTTTTAGTCAGTAAGAGTCTGACACGCCCTCCCGCTCCACCCAAGTTATTTGATAGTTTCCTAAACAAAAAAAAAAAAGGGGTGTCGAAAATAAGATCTCACCAAAAACATTTTATATAAAGTAGGTTGCCAAGACTCACACAACTTTAAATGCTAAAAAAAAAATTGACATCAACCGTCTGACGTCCGTCAACTGGGCGGCACACCGCGAAAGCAATTCTTTGATATACGATTTATTTATATTTTTATTTATAAAACGTTTACAGTAAATGTGTGTGTGATAATAAAACATAGAGCGCTGATTCAACTTTCCCAGCGTCAAATTGTAATCCAACTAGTACTGTTAGCACTCAGCGTGCTAACAATATTGGGATAAACAAAACGCGCTTGCATACAGGTCCTTATTAAAATTAATTTATATTATTCTAAATTTATATCATGACATCTCTGTCAGCTCAGCTAAGCTGACCTTTACTTGTGTTTTCTTCTATTCTAAATACAAAATTTGTACAAATATTCATAAACAATGCATGGAAGCGCCAAATAGGCTATAATCTGTACAGTATTTAGCAACAGTTTAATCAAAGAAGACAGTGAGAAGCTATCAGACAGTGAGAGCGAGGCTTCTTGTACAAGAAGAAAAAATTTCAGACCATCTCAGAATGAAAATGTAAAACTTACGCGATGAAGCGCGACGGTGCAGCGCAGGTGCGGCATATAAGCAATTTTTATTAGTATACAGGAACATGCGGCACCGGCGTCATTTAAGGAAGCCTTATGGAAAACTCACCCCATTTTAAAAGAGTCACTTTTCAAGCTGAAAAAGATTAAAGGCATCTTTTTTTCACTACTTAGTTCCACGTTCACGTTCTCTTTATTAACAGCACTTTCAATCGTGTTCCACTAAGTCTGTAGCGCTCAAAGGAAATTGTAGAAAAACTATTGTATAGAATCATTCTCTAACTTGAACAGACAGCTGTGCTGCTGGGGAGTTTGTTGCGCCACTTCTTCTTCCCAGCTAAAGACACTAGGAAGTGGTGAAGGGTGGGCGTTTTTGGGGGACTGTCTTATGTAATTTTGACGTTCGAAAAGTGCTAATTCTCAGCCTAGTTTGAATAAATGACTTTTTAATTTTGAACTTTTGAATTTTGAAGTAGAAATAAAACTATAAATTCTTAATTGATGAAGCTCCATTTAAGAAAATAATTGTAAGTTTTTTTAATTTAGATTTCCTCAGAAATAACATCACGCCTGGAACCCCCGTAGGGTTAAGCAGGGGTGGACCTATAGTACACCCACATTTCGCCAGTTATGTTTAAGTTCCATGTAATAGGGGGCGAGCCTATTACCATCAACCGGGCACAAATCCAGATTCAGGCTACTACTGAAAAATTCCAGATGGAAAAACCCAATAACAAAATATTTTTTTTTTTAATATTTTTTTATGGAATTTTTAAACAAAACGGTGTAACTTTAAAACTAAATGATCTATCGCGATGAAATAAACTCCATAATAATTGGAAGTAATTTGGCGTCCTCATAAAATGAAAATTGTGGAATAAAAACTACCCTCAATTGAAAATAAACATGGTTTTGTAGCAAAAATATGTTTTTTTTTTTACAATAATTGTTAAATTTCTTTTCTTCCCATTTTTTATTTTTTTGTAAAAATATAAAAATCGTCCATAAAATTAAGCATAAATTCCCTCATTTCGATATGTGCACATTATAAAAACTCAAACTGTATATGCAAAACAAATAAATAATGGACAATAAACCCTTTCACAACCTTCAAGGAACCCGATACATTATTTCAAACTCATTGGACGTGCCTTCAAGCCTTACTGAAGCAAACTTAACTGAACGATAACAAACAACACGAGTAACTAACTTTCTATACTTTCCAATTTAAATCCCACCCTTGTCAGTCAAAAAACAATTTTATTATTAATCCCTTTCTCTCGCGTGTTAATTAATTTATTTATTTGATTAACATGGCTTAAAATAAATAAATAAAATAAGCCTTTATTGCTGTTAGAGTTTTAACTTATTTAACTAAACATTACTATTTAAAACTAAAAAAAAATAACTTTAACAAAACATATTCTCTAAGAGTTTCCATTTGTTTCTGTCCTTTGCTGTACATATCCATTCTGGTCCAGCTATTTGCTTCAAATCGTCTTTCCATCGCTTTGACTGTCTTCCTCTACTTCTTCTGCTTTCTCTCTTGGCTTAAGATACCAATTACATAAATCAAAGTATATATATTAATTACAAACATAACACATAAACAAATAACAACAATTTAATATTCTCACAAAAATGTAGGCACATAATCATTAAATTGGCGAATTTACTATCGAACAGATCGTAGTCCAGGTTGGCTTCCACGAGCTTATTTAGTGCAATTAACACCCGTGGTAGGGGAGACGCAGCACCGCAGGAGGAGAGGCCCAGGGCGTCGGGAATCGCGAGCCGATTTCCGACCACCGTAGGCGCGGGCTTGCGGACAGTGAGCAATGGGTAGCTCGCCGTCCGAAAAGGACCAGTAGTGCTATTCTGTAACCATCTCACCGTGTTATCTTAGGTGAAGTGAGCCTGGAGTGAGCTGTCAGTTGCTTAGGATTGACACAACTCACTTCACCTAATTTATCACGGTGAGATTTTTACAGAATAGCACTACTAGGCCCGGGTCGACGGTGCGTTGTGTTCCACGCGCGCCTCAAAGAGATGTCAGCAGAATTAACGGGGTCCGCTAGGGCCGATGCCTGCCGGGGTTGCAAATAAGGCCGAAAGGGAAATCGTGGCTCCCAGCAACATGGCAACCGAAGGAACATGGGTGGGTTTTAGTCAGTAAGAGTCTGACACGCCCTCCCGCTCCACCCAGAGCGGGAGAAGCTATTTCTCACCCAAAAAAAAAAACGGGGAGACGCAACACGGGCTGCTGTCCCACACGAAGGCATGCCTGGCAGTCAGTGTTACTCAATAACTGGGTTGTGGAGAATAGATAGGCAGTCACTCCATGTAAAATACTGCTATTCAGCTGCATCTGGTTTGACTGAACGCTGACCCCAAAAAAGTCTGCGCAAATAAATAAAGAGTTCTGAGTTTATCTTGCACATTACTAACATCGGTGAAGGAAAAACATCGTGAGGAAACCTGGACTTAAAGTTAATATAAGTCTGAAATCGCCAACCCGTCTTGAGCAAGCGTGGTTATCAATGCTCGTGGCTTCTCTGTATGAGAAGAGACGTTGCCCAGCAGTGGGACAATAATAGGCTGGTATTATTATTATAAATAAATAAAGAATGTAAAAGAATAATTTCATCACCTTCAATAAGAAAAATATACATTCAAAATTATATGAAACTGCTTAAGGGTTGGGTATGCGCCGTTGACCTTGGCCATACAAATGCGCGTCGCACTCATGGCGCCGTCCGTTCGGTTTCCTAGGAAATATTTATTTTTAGCAACGAAAATATGAATATGACAGAGGAGGGTATGTGTCTCTTTCGTTACTATCAGCCATATTTTAACTACTACGGATAGTGTTGGTTATTGCGCAATAGAAAAACCGTTTACAGTTCAGATCACATTATAATTTACTATCTAATTAATCACACTAGCAATTCACATCTGTAGGTACACGACACGATTATTCGGAATGTGGGACAGTTTCTAAACGTGTTCACTGCTTGACCGCCACCGATGAACTGTGCTCAGCTCCGACCGGTCCGTGAGTTATGTTGTAGACCCTGTTGAACGCCGCTAGGCGGCGCTGACGCTCCGATTAGTCAAATCAGTAACGCATTTCTGACAAATATTTGAAAAAAAAACAGATTTAATTTTACTATAGATTATAAAATCGTCTAGTCATATAAAAAAAAAACAGTGGCACTCCGGGAGTGCCGACAGAAGTGAAAACTTGAAAATAAATCGGCAGTAATCAACCCGTTGATGTCTTTTACTCCACGCACTGCGATAATCAACGCGTTGATGTCTTTTACTCCACGGTGTCAGTAACAGGTCGCTAAATCAATGGTTTAGACTCATCTCAAAAATGCCCAACGCGCCTAAAGAAGTTTTCACTTCAAAAAAACAATTAGGCACAAGTAATATCGTTTTTTATGCTTTGGGTAGATATTACTTCCTGAATTTATTTCATAAAGTATTTTACTACCATACTTAAATATTCATACATAGAATTGATGTACTCAAACTCAAACAACACGTGTACATAACTTTCCTTCCTTTTCAATTTAAATCCCGCCCTTGTAAGTCAAAGAACAATTTTATTATTAATACCTTTCTCTTGCGTGACAACCCTCGTACGAACGCAAAACTTTTCTAATCCCTCTTGCTATCTCTTCAATGTTCCTAACTAAGCCGAATGGCTGTGACACATCAATTTTCTTATAAATAATACTTTATATTTTCGTCTGCATGGGCGTTTATTTTTGAAAGCCGTTGAAGGTAGTCTGACATTATATTGATGGATCACGTGAATTATTATCTTTTACGAATTGCGTGTGGAAGGAACCAGTCAACTGGTTTAAGGTAGGAATGTCGAAATTGTATAGTAATTAGATAGTGGAAGTCAGATACAGGCAATTTTGAATTGTCTAGAGGTCGGTCAGTCAGAAAGATGAAGCTAGTTGCCCATTTCAAAGCGTAGTAGTTACCTATAGAGAAGAACTGGCAAGAAACTCCACGGGAGTGTCCGTGGAGTTTCTTGTCAAATCAAAATATGGTTACAAAATATTGGTTGCATCATTCATGTTGAAGTTATACATGTGAGAACGATGCAGAACATTAAAAGCGTCCGTTATAAAAAATAAAACAATTCAAAAATTAAATTAAATTAAAATAAGCCGTGGCAGCTAAGAGTTAGCACCATTCAACTCAACCATTTTGAAGGGAGCTAAATGATCCAACATACACGCCACCGTCAACGAGACATTAGAGTGAGCATGACATACTCTCAGCTGCCAGGGCACATTCAAGTCAATGAAAAACGTACCTAGGAAATGGTAGCTTTATAGTAGGTACATAGTACTCACACATGTGTTATGCAATTATACAATGCTAAGAGATTGAATTTACGCAATGCAAAGATAGTTTTTAAAATCTACAGCAGCTCCAACAGTATTTTCAAATGCTAATCAATTAGTTCATGCGACTTTGTGGAGCAGGACCAGCGTTTAGCCAAGCATTTATATCAGCGATGTAATCCCCCAACTTATAATATGCTTGGCTGCATAGTGTGCGTTTTATGTAATATTTAAATTTTGTTTCATTCAGTTGGAAGTATGTGGGGAGGTATTTTATTTGTAACATTTTAAACAGTACCCCATAAAAGATAAGTTCACTTTAGCCAGTCTAAAACCCGGTTGCACTAATTGGTCCCTAACAAGAAATACACATTCCCGAAGGATCCCCTCGAACAGCAACATACCTACATAGATATTATCATTGTCAGAATATGCCGGAAGTATCATCTTGCAGGACATATTAAATGGAGATGTATCCCTTTTCAATGTCGGGACCAGACGTCCAGTCTATTGTAGTGGCATGTTTATTATGAATTTTGTATGGTGTCAAGGTCGTGTTTCTTTTAATATTCAGGAAATACCTTTGATAAAAGTGATAGGCAATTAATTATTACTTAAAACACTTAATATCTTTTTATCAACTTTCATCCTAACTAATCCTTACTTCCTAACTACTAATAAAGAAATGTGAAAGCAATTTATTTTGTTTATTTGTTTGTTACGCTTTCATAGAACATAGGATACTTTTTATACCGTTTGCCCAGGTTTGCACGAGCGATTTTTTCCCGAGGACATTTTTTTTTCAAACACTGGATTTTCAGCGCTCTCGTTAGCGCCGAGAGTTGAAAATCAAACAGTGTGTTTTTTCGACGCGCTGGAATCCACTCTGTTGAATTCTCAATGCTCGGTTTAACATAGAGAGTCGAAAATCAAATGCGCGATAAAATCCCTTCGCGATATTTTAACGTCCGTGTGAACGTGGGCATAGTACGTTCCCGTGAGATAATTTTCGACCTACACGCGGGTGAAGCCGCGGGCAAAAACTAGTCAGACATAAATGTTACAAATGACTTGTATTTTATTATCTACCCACAGACTTACTATAACTAAACAACTAAGAGCCAATTTCAACGATGACACTGAACGTGTTTAGCACATTTAAACCGGGCGGCGTCCTATTAATGGCGATCGAGACTTGGGCTTCTGACTACCCGTAATGACTGTCAAAGATCTACAAATGCCAGCGCGGACCAACAGCGTAAAGTGTTGTCCGAGGCACGGAGAGGTCTCGATATGTAATGGATGGTCACCCATTCGTGAACCGACCGTGGCAAGCGTAGCTTTACCCCCATACGGCTAAACGGTGTTCCTCTTGAGCGAGTGGAACAATTTAAATACCTAGGTCATTTGGTCACCACTGACCTTAAAGACAATTCTGATATTGAAAAGGAACGGAGAGCTCTGTCCGTGCATGCGAATATGTTAGCCCGCAGGATTGCACGCTGTACTGCTAACGTAAAGGTGACGCGCTCTTTAGATCATTCTGTACCACCTTCTTTCTACACATGCAGCTTGTGGGAGATGTATTCGCGAGCATCGTATGGAGCCCTTCGTGTCCAATTTAATAATGCGTTCAGAAAACTGATGGGGTTCAGAAAAATGCCATGGCGTTGCAGTGCGTCAGGGATGTTTGCGGCGGCGCGTGTAGATTGTTTTTATACTATAATGCGCAAGCGCGCTGCATCAATGGTGGCACGAGTCATGGCTAGCCCCAACAGGATTCTGAAGATGATAGCTGACAGAGTGGACTGTCCTTATATAATTCACTGTTGTCAGTTACATGTGTCACCGTATTGTGTTGTTTACTAACACGTACTTTTAAGAATATTGTTACTAACCCTCTATGAGTCTTGGCTCGAAAAGTTTTTAATTTAACCTTTACTCGATCCGTGTGGCTATGATTTAGCCACAAGCTCCTAGTAACAATTCACATTCTATTTAAATACTTTTTGTCTATTTTTATTTCTAATAACATAAATAATATACAACTATGTTATTATAGTAAAGTTGATTCCGAGATAAGCCATGATATACAAATGGTTAACGCTTTTAAACTATGTTAGTAGTGGTCATATTTTTCAATAAAATTGTCACGGTCGTCAAAGTGAAATTGGTTAACAAAAAAATTGTTACTGTTTCACAAAGAAGGTGCTGAAAATGAACTTTATTGGACCCTTTGTCACCAATTATTTACGAGAACTCAACAATGCCATGCAAGAAGGAAACATAAATTTTAAAAAACAGTGGCACTCCGGGAGGGCCGACAGAAGTGAAAACTAGGACAATTAAAAAAAAAATCTTCCAAAACCTTTAAAGTAAAAATACTTGCATAGAACATTGATCCGTAACTTAATATAAATAAAGAGCACAATCGCGTTTACAAAAATGAGGTGTCGGTAACGGTGGCGCGAGTTCAATTGTTTTATCCCATCTCAAAAATGCTCAACGCGCCTAAGTAAGTTTTCACTTCAAAAATCTAATACCTTTAAACGAGCAATTCTTGTATATATGTATATATTATATAATATGAATCTCAGAAACGGCTCCAACGATTTTCATGAAATTAAATATCGCCCCCGAAACCTCCTGCATGCTAAGGAGGTTTCGGGGGCGATAAATCGAACTAGCTAGGTTTCATTTTTAGAAAACTCAGATATTGTATATTTAAGTACCTTACAATAAATTTATCGACTGCTTGCAGTGTTTTCCAATATTCTTCGTCTATTTTGGTAGCCTGAAAGAATATGGCTTTGATTGATAAGGACGTATATTGATTGGGAAGCAGTTATTTGTTTTGGTGCTCAATGTAGTGAAACAAACAACACAATATCGATACAATAATCATAACTATCCTAACTAATATTATAAATGCAAAAGTGAGTTTGTTTGTATGTTTGTTTGTTTATTACGCTTTCACGCTAAAACGGCTGAACGGATTAGGATGAAATTCTGGTTAGACTATGTTACCTGGAGAAGGACAAAGGCTACTTTTATCCCGGTAATAAAAGTAGTAGCAAAAGCTAGTTACGTATATTTTCGAATTTGATAATAGGCCTGTGTCCAAAAATTTTATTTTTCGTCCGTCTTGTAGATTTAAAAAAAAATATTAAACACGTATTTTTTCTTTTTTGACGTAATCAAAAGATAACGGCGATACATTAAGTTAAAATGTGGCATGACGTCACGCCTTGCTAGATTTTATACGACGTTGTGACGTAACGAGCCCCCACTCCCTAACTTTAATGCGTGTTTTCTGAGTTATTTTTTACTAATATGATAAAGCAAAAAATACGTCTCTAGTATTTTTTTATTTTCTGAAAGACGGACTAAATAGAATTTCTTTTTTTTTTACCTAGGCAACTACCCATTTGTTGTACCACGAGTCATGATACGCAATACTTGCAAACTCAAACTCAAAGCATTTATTTCAAATAAACCAATTACAGGTACTTTTGAATTGTCAAGGGGTCGGTCAGTCAGAAATATGAAGCTAGTTGCCCATAGATATAAGAAAGAAGTTTCATCATTCATGTTGAATTTATACACGTGAGAACAATGTAGAAAAACGTGCACGTTAAAAGCGTCCATAATAAAAACAATTCAAATAAATTTAAATAAACCGTGGCAGCTAAGAGATGACCAGTCCCTACTGACGGCGCCCGTTCACGAACATGACGTACGGATCAGCACTATTTAGCTCAAATACTTTGAAGGGATGTATGAACGTAAATAAGGCAAAAGGAGTATGTAAGGATCGTAGCAGGTGGCGTTCTGTAGTTTCTGCCTACCCCCATGGGAAGAAAGCGTGAGTTTATGTGTACTTTGGAGGGAACTTGCCTCGTCAATAGTAGGTATTTAAATAAACTAAAATTACACATAACATAAACGATAATTAGGTACATAACATAACATCACGTCTGTTCTCTCCGAACGGTTAGGCAAAGTTGTACCTGTATCCTGGATCGCAGACGAAATCGCGGGGAATAGCTGGTTAAAAAAAAACCTATCACTGTCCATCATCATCATCATCGGCCTATAAATGTTCCCACTGCTGGGACACAGGCCTCCTCTCTGTGAGAGGGAGTGGGCCGTAATCCACCACGCGGGCCCAGTGCGGGTTGGTAGATGTCACATGTCTTCGAATTATCGGTTCTAGGACATGCCGGTTTCCTCACGATGTTTTCCTTCACCGTTTTGAGAGCGGTGATGAAATAATTTACACAAAGTAAAGCGCCTGTCTGGGTACGAACCTACGACCTACAACTCGTAAGTCGCGGCCGTTACCACTGGGCCACCACTGCTCTTCATCACTATTATTCTATTGTTATTTTAAACTGCTGAGCATGAAAACCGGGTTCGATTCCCGGTTCGGGCAGTGTTATTGGATTTTTCCATCTAAAATTTTTCAGGAGCAGCTGGAGTCTGGATTAATGCCCGGTTGATAGCAATAGGCTCGCCCCCTATTACATGGGACTTAAACTTAACTGGCGAAATGTGGCCGCTCTAGGCACACCTCTGCCGCACCTTTCGGAGGTTAAAAGTATGATGTCTATGTTATTTGAAACAATTTATCTGTTTAGAATTTTCTCATTAAAATTCAATAGTCTTGAGAGATACTCGGTTTTGGTTTACAATTACAAGAAAACCAATAACTAGTTGTTGGCTAAAATTAATCACTTTTGAATAAATTAAAGACACAATTCCAGGAGTTAGTGTTCCTTGGAAAGGATTAATGAGCATTAGAATCAGAATTGTAGTTGAAGATCTTACTTTAGACACAGTATCAATAAGTAACAGTATTTTATCTTCATAGAAAACGGCCGAAACGATGCGCTTCGAAATCTCAGTGTATATCAGCATCGAAGGCGCGGCAGCTACGCAAGGACGCGGAAGGTTTATCTATCGAGCGGCCATAGGTAATTATCAAGGTCACTGCCGAGATATAATACTGTTACTTTATTATACTGTGCTTTAGATAACTTGAACATTAATTTACAATAGATTACTTTGAGATCTTGATTGATTTTGCTCGAACAATAGTTGGTTTAATTGTAATGTTGGTGGAATACTAATTGACTTTAGACAAAAACGGGACTCGGGGCTAAGTAATAACAGCCGCACTGGTCGATCCACTAGGTTACGCTACACTTGCTGCGGTTGGTCAGTGGATGGATGACAATTTTTTCATACCAAGACCCCCCCGTGCCTCGGGAAGCACGTTAGGCAGAGATTTACAGTGCACCCACATTTCGCCAGTTATGTTAAGTCCCATGTAATAGGGGTCGAGCCTATTGCCATCAACCGGGCACAAATCCAGACTCCGGGCTTCTCCTAAGAAATTCCTGATGGAAAAACTAAATAACACGTTGTCCGACCAGGTAATAAAACCCAGGAACTCATGCTCAGCAGTAGTGCTTGCGACCACTAGACCAACGAGGCGGCATTAATTTCTTTGATAAAAATCCATAACTCCCGGAAAACGGAAGCAAACTTCATCTAAAATACTGTATTTCTTTTTTCTTAATGTCCCTCGGGAATCATCGCATTTCCGAATACAAACGAATGCTTATTTCCATGTCCATCAATTATTAGATTTATCGTGTATAAACATTTGAATTCTGAACTATATTTTATTGTTGTTTTGTTTTCTATGCGAACTATATAGAGCTATAAAACTATTATATTCCTATCCGTCGTGAATGCGACTTTAGCAGCTTTCCTCCCATTTTTTTAAATAAATTACATTAAGTTGAAAGCGTATTAACAACTCTATAACCTTCCAAGTCGATTGAGAGCGTCCCGTCTGCACCAAGTGCAAAGGGCAACTGATAGAAATCAGACGACTGACGAAACATGAAGTTTGCCGAGGGACACTAAGAAAATAGAAATACGGTACATTTATTTAAACCACATTCAGATAAAGTAGAAGCGGATTATCTTTAAACCGTTTAAGTGACGAGAAAGACTTATCGGTATTGTAACTTTGTGTTAACTTGGGTTTAAGTTGAGAAAACTTTGTTGAGTTATCTCTCAGGTAAGTATTTATTAAATTATTAAGTACGTAAACATTTGCTTATAGTGTTACTACTTTTTACGGTTCCGTACCTCATATGGAATAAACGGAACCCTTATAGAATCACTTCGTGGTCTGTCTGTCTGTCAGTCTGTCAAGATCATTTTTCTCAGGAATGCGTTTGGGGTATCAAGTTGAAATTAATATGAAATACGGTCCCTTGGACCTCTAAAAATCAAGCTTCCAAGTAAAAAAAGGCAATTATGCGACATATTTTGATACTTGCAAATAAATCAAAACCTAGGTACTCCCCGTTGACCAAGAATCGTGAAAGGCAAGAAGCAAGGTCTTACAGCAAAAGCAAAAGTATTTATGGTTGTGTAAGATGTAGTAGCTACATGTCAAAAAGTAAGTATATTCTGAAAGTACAATACGCCACAAGCCTGTGGTAACAAAACCACTATAACCTGACCTCTTATTATACAGAAACTCCATATTACGCTAGGTCAGGTCAAGGGCACAGTGTTACCACTGACGTGAGGTCGCCTGTACCAATACAAAAAAAAAAATGGCACCCCGGGAATGCCGACAGAAGTGAAAACATGAACAATTAAAAAAAATTCTTCCAAAACCTTTAAAGTAAAAATACTTGCATAGAACATTGATCCGTAACGTAATATAAATAAAGAGCATAATCGCGTTTACAAAAATGAGGTGTCGGTAATGGTGTCGCGAGTTCAATTGTTTTTTCCCATCTCAAATATGCCCAATGCACCTAAAAAAGTTTTCACTTCAATAATTTCTACTTCTGCAGCTAAGTAAAACTACAGGCACATTTACCAATCTGCCTAGGCTTTTCCCAACTATGTTGGTATTCAGCTTGCGTTCTAGAGGTTATGTTTTATCAACAACAGACCCTAATCGAAAAAGAAAATAGAAATACCTACTTATCACTTAAAATACCTATCACTGATAGAAATGCATTTTCGCATTTTGTCAGTGACTACTTATTCAGAATTATAAGTCTAGCCGACCGCGACGTACGTAGGTCTGCCAAATGGCCCACATGCGACATAAGAAAATAAACTAAATCTGCCTAGCCTTTTCCCAAATACGTAGGGCCCGTCCAGTCTAACCAGATGCAGCTGAATACCAGTATTCTACATGGAGCGACTGCCTATCTGACCTCCACAACCCAGTGACTGGGTAATACGATACCCCTTGGTAAGACTGGTTGTCATACTTTCCGACTTTCAACCCGTAATAACTGTCAAAGATCCACGAATGACAGCCGGAACCAACGGCTTAGCGTGCTTTCCGAAGCACAGAGGAGTCTCGGTATGTAAAGATGGTCACCCAGCTAAACTAAAGGCATATGACATATTATTTTATGTCAAAGGGAATATGATGACCACCATAGGGAGTTTACAGCCTAAAAATCATAAATAACGTTTCCAGTATTCTACAATCACAGAACACGGAATCGCCACGCCACTGCCGCCGCGGCAGTGTCCAGAGACGGCAGATTAAATTTGTGGCGCTGAAAGTTGAGCGGACAACTTCTGTCACGGACTGCTGTTAGTCTGTGCTGCTGACGTATTGAACGTCATTCGAGGAGCTCGTGGCCAAGTAATAACAGCCGCACGGGTCGATCCGACAGGTTAAGCTACGCTTGCCGGGGTTGGTCCGTGGATGGGTGACCTATTCTATTCTATTTTATTTATTCTATTCTTCATTATAATTACACAGCAGAGGATTTCAACCATTTTCAAACGATCAGAATATTACTCAGAGGATTCTTAAATTATTTTTTGCAATTATATCTAAATATATAAAAGCGAAAGGTCACTCACTCACTCATTCATCACGAAATCTCGAAAACCGCTTGATGTATGAAGATGAAACTTGGTAGGGAGTTAGTTTATAGTTAGTAGACGTCCGCTAAGAACGGATTTTTGGAAATTCGACCTTTAAGAGGGTGAAAAGGGGGGATATTGTTTGTATGAAAAATCTTATTCCTTGAGTTAATAAACTTGAAACTTGGCACGAATACTTATCTATGTAAATTATAAAGTTTGCCATTTTTAGTTTTTCTAAAATACCCCCTAAAAGAGGATTGGGGGGTGTCAAAGTTTGTATGGAAGAATTTTAACGAGCGGTCTGATTAACTCGAAACTCAGTATTTATAATTAAAACTGAAAATAAATAAAAACGTATATCAGGGTTTTTTGAAAATCTACCCCTAACGGGGTGAAACGGGGTATTAATTTTTACAGTGGAGGATTTTACTGTGTGGCTTAATTAACTTGAAAATTGGTATAAATAATGTATAAGTCAAATAATCGTAACTTCACAATAGATTTTTCAAAAACTATTATCACGCTATTTGCTATGGGGGATGAGCAATATAGCATTATGTTTGTGTTCTTTTAGAGTTTACCGCAAATTGTAAAAAGGCTAGCCAAAAGGTTAGAATATTGCAGATAGTTACGGATTTAACCTTTTAAAAAAATATCATCACGCTATACCTTTATGGAACTAAGCAGTCAATCATAGCATATACAGGGTGGATTTTGAGATGGAGCAATAAGGTACCTTAACCGTTGTCGCTACAAGAAAACAGTCTTAAGAGACTGTCCTTAACTTTTTGAAACATTTTGATCTGCATTCACAGATTTTGAAAAAAATTGTACAGTCAGCAAGAAAATGGCCAATTTTCACAAATCTTTTTTGATGCCGGTCTATCCTATTTCTTATTTATTACTAGAACCAAAAAACTATATTGGGCCAACTGAGGTTTGTTACTCCAAGACACGGCCTATGAGTTTTTAACCCCAGATTGCAGAAAAAACTTAACTTTGCCGTTCATTATAGAACTATAAATTACCAATTTTCGGATTTTCCTCTTTACTTGACCTTACTTCTCGACAAACTTCATGCTGCTGGACCAACGGGAAGTACCAAATAGACTGGTTTATTTGCGAGTGTCAAAATATGCGGCACAAATGGCCGTATTTTTTATTTCGTTAACTTTTTTTTTGGTTGGGAAATTATCAAATAACTTCTCCCGCTCTGACTAAAACCCACCCGTGTTCTTTCAGTTGCCTATATTGCCTGGGGCCACGGTAACCCTTTCGGACAATAACCGCAACCCGCAACCGGCAGGCATCGGCCCTATCGGACCCCGTCAGTTCCGCTGACATCTCTTTGAGGCGCGCGTGGAACACAACCCGCCGTCGACCCGGGCCTGGTCCTTATCGGACGGTGAGCTACCCATTGCTCACAGTCCGCAAGCCCGCACCTACGGTGGCCGGGAATCGGCCTACGATTCCCGATGCCCAGGGTGTCTCCTTCTGGTACTATGCTATTATGATGCCTCCTCTTTCGTGAGCATTACTGCTTCGCAGAAGGAGGTGATGGCCTCCCATGCCGTCTCGCTCTCTACCATAGTCTGTACCAGGGCCGGACGCGAGAGATCACCACCGCCGATCGCCTCCACGAGGACACGGCTGCTCTGCCCAAGCCGGGCAGACCTAAACCGTATGCTGCGCCCGGGTGTCACCATTGTTTTCTCCCGCCTTATCCTGAACAGGAACCCGAAACAACCATGTCCGGTGAGAACCTGCGTCAGGTGGAAGGTGAGGACGCCGTGGCGCCTCTCTACCACTCCTTAATGAGGGAACTTATCGCCACAGTTGTGGCGTGCTCATTATTGCGTTGACTTGGAAGTTTGATTTTCGTTACACTTCCAAGAGACCGTAGATCTAAGTTTTTAATATCTATTGATATAAATTGATGCCTCCACACGTTCCTGAGAAAAGGGTCTTGACAGACAATGAAGTCATCCTTTAAGGGTATTAATGTTTAAATTTTTAGGTACGGAACCCTAAAACAGATTTAATATCAGCCTGTTACCTTTCATGATGTAACGACTGAACGGATTTCTAGATGAAAGGCATAGGATAGGCCATGACCTGGGTTAGGACATAGGATACTCTGAATCCCGGTAGCACGTTCCAGTGGGATATTTTCCGACATCCACGCGGGCGAAGCCGCGGGCAAAAGCTAGTTAAAAATAAAAGAAAGAAAGAAAATTGTTTATTCTGCATTAAATAAATTACTTATAATACACGTTCACAAATAAGCCTAATTAGCATTCACAGTTTTAATCTTCTGTATTAAGTTGTACATATTATTTTAAATCCGTAAAAATTAACCTCTGACATGAGCACGACACACATTTGTATGGAAAGGGCAACTGTGTTATCCAGGCTTAAAAACATGTCAATGAATACTCATCTAATATTTCATCAATCAACTCCATACATTACAAAGATTGACTCCATAAACAAAATAATCCCGCTTGAAGTACAATCACGTGGGGGTCAAAGTTCTACCCTGTAGGACCCTAAGATCAATGATCGCACATGTCAATGAACGTGTTTGACATGTGTCTTTGATATGTACTTACATGTTTTGTTAATGTATGGCTTTGACGACGTGATTCTTATTGACGTTATAATGTAGGTGTGAGGTCAATGTTTCAATAGATTTTTTTGAAAATCTGTTGTTGGGATCTTAAAAGGTCTTTAGGATGAAATAGTAGAAAGTTAAAAGCCATGGTGTGACGGAATAAAGAGACGGTGGATTTCGATTTAAAGAAAGATACCATGAAGTGTTTTGTTTTATGGTTTTGTTGATTTGAATTTTAAATATAACTAGCTGACCCGGAAAACGTTGTTTTGCCATATAAATTATTTCTAGGGAATTTGTAGGGTAGAAAAATGGCTTACGACCGATTCTCAGACCTACCGAATATATCAAGCCGTTTTGGAGGAGTATGGCAACTAACACTGTGACACGAGTTTTTTTTTTTTGGAAATTATCAAATAACTTCTCCCGGTCTGGGCGGAGCGGAAGGGCGTGTCAGACTCTTACTGACTAAAACCCACCCGTGTTCCTTCGGTTGCCTTGATGCCGGGGGCCACGATTTCCCTATCGGTTTTCTTCGCACCCCCGGCAGGCATCGGCCCTAGCGGACCCCGTCAATTCTGCTGACATCTCTTTGAGGAGCGCGTGGAACACAACGCGCCGTCGACCCGGGTCTGGTCCTTATCGGACGGCGAGCTACCCATTGCTCACCGTCCGCAAGCCCGCGCCTACGGTGGCCGGAAATTGGCTCGCGATTCCCGACGCCCAGGGCGTCTCCTCCTGCGGCGGTTAGGGGCATGAGGGTGCGAATTTTGCCTCTCCCTCACGCATTCCGTCTCCTCCTTCGCGAGCATTACTGCTTCGCAGAAGGAGGTGACGGCCTGCCATTTCCCCTCGGTCCGTACCATGGCCTGAACCAGGGCCGGACGCGAGAGATCACCGCCGCCGATCACCTCCACGAGAACACGGCGATGCTCAGCCCAAGCCGGGCAGACCTCCACCGTATGCTCCACCGTGTACTTCGGGCGATCCACACAATGGTGACACCTGGGCGTTTCCTCCCGCCTTATCGCCTTACGTCAACGCGAACGAGATTACGCAGCCATAGTAACGGTACTGTCGCTATTTTGGCGTCGTCATCTCGTTCTCGTTGACATGCCGTTCACGGGGCGGTGGACAAACGGCCTTACACTGTTTGTCCATCGCACCGTGAATGGAACGTCAAGATTTTGCGGCCATAGTAAATGTACTGAAAGAAAGAAAAAGAGAAAGAAAAAGTATTTATTGAGACTCGCACAGGGAATCAAAAATTAAACTAAACACCTTCACCTTAAAACATTAATAAAAAATAAAATAAAAAAAAAAACAAGGTAAAATTAAAACAAATGCAGAAAGTCCTGTACGAGGCCAAAAGGGTCCTATCTCAGCATATGCTGCAACATTAGTACTGTCGTCTCGTTGACGTCTCGTTCACAGTGCGGTAGACAAACGGCCGGTGACATGCAATAAGTTAAAGCAAGGATAAAAATTGTACTGTCTAAACACATTGTGTGTTATAACTGTTATTGCTTAGCCACGAGCTCCTCCAGTATATATATTTTCTTAAACATGCGTGGAAATATTGTCAATATTTTGAACAAAGAACACGCGAAGTATCGAATTTACGGTCAAAGAAAACCAAATCCATTGCAGGCGCGTTTTTTGAATTTGGAACATTACAACGCTCCAGCAATGTTGTATGAAATGGCGTGCTGGGGTTATTAAATACTCTTTGATTGGATCTCTTTTATCATTCTTGGTATACCAAATTTCTCTTTGCTTGGTACAAATTGCGTTCACGTGGCTGTATAGCCTTAGATGCGTTTGCCTTTCGGCACAGATGATAAATAGAAAATTGTTGGAAAAGCTGAAAATTCGTCTTGATTTGTTATTTACTTAAATAATAGATAATTAAAATGAGTTCCAACGGTTCAGAGAGTGAAATGGAGATTGATTGTACTCCACCAGATTTAAGATCAGAAGCCAAATTAGCAATGGAAAACCTGCTTCCAGCGAAGTCAAAAGAAAAATACATGAAAATATATGAAAATTTTATGATTTGAAAAAACGAGAATAAAGTGAACATTTTCTACAAACTGTGTATTTTTGGCGTATTTTAATGAGATTACTAAAACTAAAAAGCCATCTACATTATGGGCAATTTATTCCATGCTGGAATGTACAGTTCATGTTAAAAACGGCAACTTAACTTGAAAAATTATGGAATATAAATTTAACTACTTTTATTTCCCTGCATTCTTTTGAGAAAAGCACTATATATGCCTCGGCGGAAATGACAATTGCCTATTTCCCGGCCTTTGCAATAATGTACTAATAAATATACGTTCTTTCTAAGTACCTGTTTAAAAACAATATTAGAATTCTGGACTTAATGGTCTGAAATGTAACTTGTAGGAGTTGCAGAAAGTAAGCTTGGTGACATTCCTTTTGGCTCACGAAGACGAAATTGTCTACTTCAGTTTTCGTTTTTCTTGTATTTAGAAACAGTATTTTAGAAAGAAATAGTAGTGGGTGAGGTGCTGCAGAGAATTCTGTGATATTTTAATCTTAATGAAAAATCACTCTTAAGAGACTAACAATAGCTAAAAAGCGCGGCCATTGTTGAACTGCATAAAAAAGAAAAAGAAGTGCGTTGATGCAACGCTGGTCATTTACCGTAAAATGCAAAATACAAAAAATCTATTGATTGGACTAAAAAATAAAACACTATTACGTTAATATGTTGCTTTATAGAATAATCTGACAAGAAAAGCGGCCAAGTGCGAGTCGGACTCGCCCATGAAGGGTTCCGTAGCAGCAAGTAACATTGAATGAAAGGTAAATTGCGGTTTACGATTTATGACGTATTAAAAAAAACTACTTACTAGATCTCGTTCAAACCAATTTTCGGTGGAAGTTTACATGGTAATGTACATCATATATTTTTTTTAGTTTTATCATTCTATTATTTTAGAAGTTACAGGGGGGGACACATACATTTTACCACTTTGGAAGTGTCTCTCGCGCAAACTATTCAGTTCCTAGAAGTAGAAACCTCAATATAATTTTTAAAGACCTATTCATAGACGGTTTGATGAAAAAAAAAATTGAGTTTCCGTTCTAAGTTTGGGATATGTAATCCGTGGTATAGGGGACCCCAAAATTATTTGTTTTTTTTCTATTTTTGTGTGAAAATCTTAATGCGGTTCACAGAATACATCTACTTACCATGTTTCAACAGCATAGCTCTTATAGTTTCGGAAAAAAGTGGCTGTGACATACGGACTGACAGACAGACAGACATGACGAATCTATAAGGGTTCCGTTTTTTGCCATTTGGCAACGGAACCCTAAAAATCTGAATAATTGCCAGTAATATGATTTTTATTGTAAAAAAAAACCGGCCAAGTGCGTGTCGGACCACGCACAATGAAGGGGTCCGTAGTTGGGATGAATTTATCCCAAAAACAAACTTAACTTTGTAGTTGATAAACATGTTCTCCCATTCGAAATGTATGGGAAAACATGTTTTTGCAACTGCAAAGTTAAGTTGGTCAATTATTACTCGTTAACTTGTAAAGCCTACTTAGCTGTGATAGTTTTCCTTTTAATTTCGTTAAATAAACTACTACTGTGATTTTTTTCACACATCCAAAACCAACCATTTAGCTGGCAGGGGGGAGGACACTTGACTCTAACAAAAATTAGCACTTTAAAGCTTAATATTTCGCCAACGAATTCCTGAATTCAAAAATGGTTTTCTCTAACTCATAATGTTTTTAAATGACCTTTCCAATGATACCCCACACTTTGGGATAAAAATATTAACATCACCACTTTACGTGTATGGGAGGTACCCTAAAAAAAAATGTTTTTCTTAATTTTATTTTACCACTTTGTCGGCGTAATTAATATGTATACCTATGCCAAATTACAGCTTTCTAGTACTAAGGGTCTCGGAGCTAGACCGCGGACGGACAGACAGACAGACAGACAGACGGACGGACATGACGAAACTATAATGGTTCTTTGTTTACTACGGAACCCTAAAAAATTAGGTATCTTCGTGATTTTTTTCTGTCGTATCAAATCAGTTATGTTTTCAACACACTAAGTAGCATAATATCCTGAAGAATATCATATATTTTTCTGATTTTGTTTACTGCAGTCCCTCAGAACAGAAGCGGCCGTTTTGTATCTTGACATGTAACCAGTACCCTAATTGCGTAACTTATTTTCGTAAAAAATTATGCCTAATTTGTTAATTTGTTTCATTTTGACAGTTCAACAACATTCATTGCGTTATTTACGTTGCTGGGCAGATTTTTTTTCCAACTTATGAAGCAATGGATTAGCAATCTGTTTCAAATCGAAACAGATTGTGATTGTGTTGTATTACGCAATTAGGTTACTGTATGGTATGCCGTATGCGTTGCCATTATTTCCTGCCTGCTGCCTTCTTAGTGATATTTAACTTAGAATTAAAATTAATTCAACACTTTCTCCTTTTAACGTTCATGTGAATCCAAAAGAAAAACATGACCGCTTTCTTTCCAACTAGAAGCGATATTAAGAAACTTAAAACCTACTCAAGTAGGTTGAAGTGAACAAGTTGGAACCGAGATTCATTTTAAAACTTAATTTTTATTTACTAACTGAGTACTCGACGCTTTTCCGTGCAATTTTATTGTTCTACCCTGAAGTTTTCTTAGAAATTGTTTTATTAGAGTCGCGTCGTGCCTGTTTGCGGTAGCCTTAATTCGTCTTTAGTTTAAGTTACTAACAACAGTATTTTAAGTGCAAACCTGTTACTAACAATTTATGTATCTCTTAGTTGTCCAAATTTAAATGATTTTATTTATTTATCATTATCGTCATTCGAGCCGAAACACGTCCACTAGTTACGCCTCTATAAGCATCGCCACATCGAGGGGTTCTATGATTCTCACATCCAGCGGATTCCTGCGGCATTCACAAGGTCATCGATCCACCTTGTGGAAGGCCTTCCAACGCTACGTCTTCTCCAGTACGCGGTCGCCACTCCAGAACCTTTCCGCCCCATCGGCCACCTGTTTTGCGAGCAATGTGCCTTGCCACATAAGTTTGGCAGACAATGTGCCCTGCCACATAAGTTTGACAGACAATGTGCCCGGCCACATAAGTTTGGCAGACAATGTGCCCTGCCACATAAGTTTGGCAGATGTTTACGTCATACAAATAAAATCTAAATTCATAAAAACGTGTCTCAAACTGTGTTGTTTGTGATTGCCAAATATTTATGTTTTTGTTCTGAAAGTTAGCAATAAAAGATGGTTATCATGTGTTTAAACTTAGCGACAGTATACTGCACTATTCAAATTAGTTGACCTTTTGTAGTGTTTTCCATGTTTTGGTTAGGGTGACCATAATTTTTTGATATTCGGGTATTTTCTTCAAGACGTGTGTAATAAACTGGACGGAATTAAACTGTTACTTTTTCTTAGCGTGTCGATGCTAATCTATAAGGAGTCGGCCCAGAATTTGGCAACGAATTTGGCACCTTCAGTAGCATACATAAGTTCCTGTAACGTGCAAACAAACAACAGGACACGCTGGACATGACATTAAGTGTCCCATTGACATTGATAAATAGTGTAAGCTGTGGTTACCTGTAATTGAGTGTGAGTTACAGGAAATGTATTATAACTAAGTTTTATTATTGTAAAAGATAATAATTGTAATGTAACTCGTTGGTAATCCTTAAACAAATAAATAAATAAATAATAGTGTACTCATAGTTGAAGAGATTATTAAATTAACTGTATGAAAAGTATGGAATCTCTGAAGACTATAAAGTTTAGTGAGGGATATCAGAATACCAGCGCTGTGACATTTATTTTTAAATGCCGCAGCATCATGCTGAGATAGGAACCTTTTGGCCTCGTACAAGACTTTCTGCTTTTAATTTAATTTTACTTTGTTTTTCTTTTATTTATGTTTTTAAAAGTGTGTTTGAATTTAATTTGTGATTTCCTGTGCTAGTCTCAATAAATACTTTTTCTTCTTTCTTTTTTTACATTTTTATCAAAACATAACATAAACATCACGCCTGTATTCTCCGAAGGGTTATGCAGACGTGTATCTATAGTACACCCACATTCGCCTCGCCTAGGCAAGAATAACTTAACATGATCGATCGCCCCGTGCGGCTGTTATTACCAAGCCTTGAGCCCCTACACTGCAAAAATGTGTGCGGTAATATCTAGTGGGGTGCAGATTTTAAACGCTATAAAAAGAAGGAGTTATGTTTCTCTGTTTCCCCCTTTTTATTTTTTTGGCGTCTCCAGCAATGCAGCAATCATTCAAGCTTTATTTTCTTTCACTTCCATAAATAATGGACGATAATGGTCTTCCCGTTTCCCGAATATCACAACGTATGGTTACCCTTTTCACCCCCAAATAGGTTGACTATCGAGGTCGGCCCATTTAAGTATTCACGTTCTCAGGACTGTTTGGCGTCCTCAATTCTATTTTAGACATCTGAATGTAATAGGTAATATACCAACACTATTATTGAAGTGAAAACTTCTTTAGGCGCGTTGGGTATTTTTGAGATGGGAAAAAACAATTGAACTCGCGACACCGTTACCGACACCTCATTTTTGTAAACGCGATTGTGCTCTTTATTTATATTACGTTATGGATCAATGTTCTATGCAAGTATTTTTACTTTAAACGTTTTGGATTTTTTTTTAATTGTACAAGTTTTCACTTTTGTCGGCACTCCCGGAGTGCCACTGTTTTTTTTACTTAATTTGGCATGTTTTTCTTTCACATTTTTAAATTAAATATTTTCATTTCACTTACCTATTTACATCATTCACACTTTGGGAATTAAAACTAATAAACTTAAAAATTATTAAAAAATAAACACACCAGTCAGTGTTTCGATTTTATATCATTATGGTGGGCCAACAAATATTTTCGATATATTTAGTTAAACCTTAAAGGCTCTGTATAAGTGATAGCCGTCGGACTACCAAGTCATAGGTCTCGAGTTCGAACCCAAGGCACGCACCTCTGACTTTTCGGATTCTTATGCGTATTGTATAATCATCACTTGTTTAAAAAAAAGCGGCCAAGTGCGAGTCGGACTCGCCCATGAAGGGTTCCGTAGCAGCAAGTAACATTGAATGAAAGGTAAATTGCGGTTTATGATTTATGACGTATTAAAAAAAAACTACTAACCAGATATCGTTCAAACCAATTTTCGGTGGAAGTTTACATGGTAATGTACATCCTATATTTTTTTTAGTTTTATCATTCTCTTATTTTAGAAGTTACAGGGGGGGACACATACATTTTACCACTTTGGAAGTGTCTCTCGCGCAAACTATTCAGTTCCTAGAAGTAGAAACCTCAATATAATTTTTAAAGACCTATTCATAGACGGTTTGATGAAAAAAAAAAATTGAGTTTCCGTTCTAAGTTTGGGATATGTAATCCGTGGTATAGGGGACCCCAAAATTATTTGTTTTTTTTCTATTTTTGTGTGAAAATCTTAATGCGGTTCACAGAATACATCAATGAAAATGAAAATGTGTGATTTTACCACTTTGGAAGTGTCTCTCGCGCAAACTTTTTAGTTTAGAAAAATATTATATTAGAAACCTCAATATCATTTTTGAAGACCTATCCATTAATACCCACACGTATGGGATTGATGAAAAAAATATTTTTTGAGTTTCAGTTCTAAGTATGGGGAACCCCCAAAATTTATTGTTTTTTTTCTATTTTTGTGTGAAAATCTTAATACGGTTTACAGAATACATCTACTTACCAAGTTTCAACAGCATAGCTCTTATAATTTCGGAAAAAAGTGGCTGTGACATATCATATGGACGGACAGACAAACATGACGAATCCATTAGGGTTCCGTTTTTTGCCATTTGGCTACGGAACCCTAAAAACGGTGAAGGAAAACATAGTGAGGAAACCCGCATGCCTGAGAAATATTTCTCAACGGCATGTGAAGCCAAGTCAGAGGCCCATGGGTGGCTTTAACACTCTGACAACAGGTTAGTCACTAACCACACGAAAAGAAGAAGTCGACTTTCTACTCGCTAAATGTTATCATATTCTTATATTGATAAATTAATCATAATTCATCTTTTAACTAAAACTAGTTCCGTCTTATTACAAAAACTGATTAGGTACTGGTTTAAACCAAGACTTAAATGTCTAGGATTGTTACGGTAATAAAGACTCAAAAAGTGTTCTTATTACAAAACGAAGACTTTTCGAGGATCAGTTAGTACCAAAGAAGGTTCATGGTTTAAATAATATCCACAGATAAGAATCAAAAATGGCATTCTTTCATTCACTCACGCAGATTTTATTTGAAGCAACGTTCTGTTTCTCTAAATATTGATAATACTAGTATTTCTGCGAACAGTAGACCTCGCGAGCACAAACTTTTTTACAACAATTAATTTACCACTAAAGTTATTTACAACGGGATATTAACTATGTTTTTTGTTTAAAACAAGATGTTTTGTTTAATATACCTATCCAACTTATATTTTATTATTATTAAACATTGAAATAAGTTCTCCTTGGTAGGTACATATTTCTTACAACGGAATACATGGCTGATTAATTGCCAATGTCAATGATTAGATGTCACGTCAAACGTCAAATTAAAGTCATAATTTTATTGTTTGTTTGCTTTGGCTATCTACACAAATTAAGTAATTTTACAAAAACAGAATGACTAAAATAACATAAGTGAACTGATGACTATCACAATAACATCAAGGGTTATCAAGATATCAAGAAGAAGTGTGGTTTTCGTAAAAAGTGCGGTACTGGGTACTGCACCAACGCTTCTGTACTTACATACAAACATCTATCGAAATTCATGAAGACTTTGGGCGAGAGGTGAAATGGTGATTCCTAAGATCGCGGATAGCGCGCGATACATGACGCCGACTATTCGTGTAAACTTGTGGATATTGTGATAATGTATTGTTTACATGTAGTATTTTTTTTAGTTGTTTAAGATCTACATTAAAAAAATTGAAATAAAAACATTTGAAATCTTTCGTTTTTTTTAAATGCTTTTGAAACAGTACATCATGTTGGTGGTACAATAATAATAGGCGAGTAGGTAGGTATATCATTTGCTTCTAGTGATAAAAGAACCTTTACATAAATACTTTACAGACTCATAAATAAATTCAGTATACACCCAAGTATAAACAACAAAAAGGTATTAGTTTAGTTTTGGTCATGCTTCGATTTTGGCCGGCTGGAGTTGTGTTTAGATGTTACAGCATCTAAACACAACTCCAGCCGGCCAAAATTCGTGTGCTGACATCCATATAATACAAGGAATTACAATATATACAAGTCCGCCGTACTGCCGTTCTGACCCGCGCCCGACAAACCCGCCTTGTGTGTGTGTTAAGCTTTACTGTGACATGGTTTGTTTGCGAGTTGAATCCAACTTATCTACGTAAAGAAGAGAACAAACAAACAGACACCTGTGGCGTCCACCATCACCTTCTCCTAAGGACTTGGAAATAATGATGATTGCTCCTCACGACATTGTCATTGAAGTTGTCATGGATCCTCGATTTGTGCTCGGTTGATGGCAATAGGCTCGCCTCCTATTACATGAGACTTAAACATAACTGACGAAATGTGGGTGTACTCCTTATATGGTACACCTCTGCCTAACCCTTCGGGGAAAACAGGCGTGATGTTAAATGACTACGATAGCGATGCATTGGTAAATAAAATTTCATATACAGTTTATTATAACATTTAATTAAAATTGATCGATTTTAGATACTTTACATTATTTATGTAGGAAATGTGTCTGTGTGTGAATATGTGTCTATTCTATTGGCCCAATTACTGTAGGAAAATAAGCAATACTGCGGAATTTCCTAATGCTTTCCTCCTGTTCATTTGGAGTAATAGGCATTTTTATAAATCTTCGGGACATCCGTGACAAGTTTTTACATGTTTTGCTGAAAACTAGTTGAGACACACCATGTTAATCAGCTGTATCGTCTTGAATCTACAAATAAAACAATAATATTAGTAAATTATTTGGATTTTGTCTAATGTTAGGTTAGCATTGACCAAGGTTAGGTACTTACATACTTAATGGCGAGCCCAGTTGCGTAATGCGCAAACCACTTGCACTTCAGGACTCAATGGGCATCCTCGAGGGTCGTGGGATAAATCCTCACGTAAAACAACCACTAGTTTTTCTCCAAAACGTTTTGTGAACCTACACTTATTCTAAAATCTTCGTCACTCAATTCAAAAGGATTCACACGACGACGATGTCTGTAAGATCGCCGAGACGTCCCAGCATATCCAAATCTTTAAAATCCATCAAGATAATAATATTAAATATCCATTTTTAACAATTTTTGTATAAATTGACACACAACAATAATCAACGCAAACGTCAAATAAATTAGTACCAAAGATAAACTAGGGGACTCGGCGGACCAACTTTAGTACCATAGATAGTTCAGGAACTATTGATAAACTTCATTTTGTAATAACATTTTATTTAGTCATGGTACTAAAGCTAGTACTAATCCCAGTACCAAATTTAGACCGTGTTTTGGAAAAATGTCAGTACAGAGAACATATCTACATAATGAATTGAAAAAAAAAACACGTTATAACGATTTACGTTTGAAAAGCTTAAAACTCAAGAAAACAATCACGTTCACGAAAATTTGATGTATTTTCGAGTTGTAAGCTTTTTAGGGTTCCTTACCTCAAAAGGAAGAAACGGAACCCTAATAGGATCACTCATGTGTCTGTCTGTCTGTCTATCCGTCTGTCACAGCCAATTTGCTCCGGATCTAATGAACCGATTAAATTGAAATTTGGTACGCATATGTATTTCTGTAACCTAAACACGACCGTATAGGTAACGTTAATAAATGAATTTTGAATATGGGGGTCACTTTTGGGGGGCAAACAAGAAAATTTAAAAAAAAACGTTTTGGTAACAATACCGTGTGACGTATCAAATGAAAGGGCTTGTTGCGAGGATCTTAAACGTATTTTTTATAATATAATTTAAAAGTAAATGCTTTTAAAGATATTGAAGAAATTCCATGAAAATTGACCATTCTCCTCTTATCTCGGAAACAACTGGACCTAAAATTTTGAAAAAAATTACTTAGTATGGCTCTTTACTCATAGATTACAGGAAAATCTATAAGAAGTCTATGGTCTTAAAATAACATGGTCAATCTCTCAATATTGTGCGTACAAACTTACATGTTTTTCAACTAAAATGTTAAGTTTGTTCTTGGGATAAATAAATTTATCTCAACTACGGAACCCTTCATTATGCGTAGTCCGACACGCACTTGGCCGGTTTTTTATTTTTATAAGCGCTCTAATAGGCAGACAGAAGGGACGTTATCCTTTAAATTATATTGTAAGTATTTCATCAAGAAGAGCGCCTTTTAGTCGAGGAAAATAACGCATCACCTTTTCAAAGAAGTAATTGATTTTCTTTCCTCATACCATCCGGCCCTGTGCCCCACACTCTATTTGTGGTCTCGACAAGAAAGATTTATTATCATATTGCCACAATTTATTTGTTTTATACGAAAGTAGGTAACGATTCTTGTAAGTGAAGTTTCCTGAAAGGAAAACCTATTTTAATTTTCTCTTTTAATTGAAAAATTTGGTATCCTTACATATTATAAAACAAAGTCCCGGCCGCATCTGTCTGTCTGTCTAAACGCGATAAACTCAAAAACTTCCGAACGGATTTTCAAACGGTTTTCACCAATGGACGGAGTGATTCATGCGGAAGGTTTTAGTGTATAATTCATTAAGGTTTTGTGTAAATTGGCTGAAATTTGACGATTATTGTTGAAGAAGTCGGAAAAAATTATGCCGACTGGGAGCTTTACTGGCGTGCGCTGCGTTAACCGGAAAAGATACGTCAAATTTATGTTCTACGGTATTATTTGTCAAAAAAGTAAAAAGTTCAACTAAAAAGTCCGCGATGGCATATGCCTATCTTCTTAGGATGACGCACAATAACCATGTTTATCTTTCAGAATTTGATAAAAATTTAATTGTTATATCCGAAGCTTTTTTGACCGGTATAGAATTGATCCTTATCCAAAAAAATATAATATTTAAATTAGGCATTTAATTTGGATTAAAATATTCCTTTAAATCATATAATTTAAATAAAAAGTTTAAAAGATATCACAGTTTCAAAATTACGCGGAGCAACGCGGGCGCAGCGGTAGGAGTCAATGACGTTTTCCTCTGTTATTTTATTAGGTATGAAATCTCGGTAGTACGTTCCCGTGGGATATTTTCCGACATCCACGCGGGCGAAACCGCGGGCAAAAGCTAGTATAGGATACTTTAGCAAAGTAGAACATAGCAGCCGTCCACACGGCTTTGTACCGTACCTACAATATTTAATTTATTATTTTTTCGGAAGGCTTACAGACTAATAACAATAATATATGACTAAATTGCGTATTACAAGTCCCCACAGATAAATACAAAATTATTAGGTACTTCCTCATAGTCTCAGTTTCATCCAATCTGTACACCAACATAAGCAAATAAACGATTTCCATTCTATTTAACTTGTTATTCCCTTAAAGTGGGTTAATTCTGTTCATCAAGCCAATTTGATCAAATTTTAAGCCAATCCGGACAACAAACTGTTCAAGTGCAGGCAGGTGTCTCTTGTACAAAAAATTGCTTAGCTAAGAGCTTCCTTAGTGTGCTTGCATTGGTACAGAAAATGTCAATGCCTTGTTCACAACAAATTTCGTTAAAACTGCGACTGGCCGATGGCCCTAAGAAAGTATGCATTACGCCTATAATTTGTGTTTGCATAGGGTACATAGGTCTCGAGTTTGAACCCAAGGCACGCACCTCTGAGTTTTCGAATTCATGTGAGTATAATTATCACTTGCTTCAAAAACGGTGAAGGACATCGTGAGGAAAACTGTCTGAGAGATATTTCTTGACGGCATAATGAAGCCTAATCAGAGGACCGTGAGTGGCATAAAAACTCTTGGTCACTAACCACACGAATATTTTACCTCGATGGTCCTAGTTTATCATTTATAACTTCCAATTACAGCTTTATGTAAGCTAGCACGCCCTTTATGCCTGGAGGTTTTTATTTAGATATATAGTTCTGTTTACGTTTAGTTTTTATTTTTTTTTAATTCTGCTTTTGCAATTCTGAAAATGACACTACGAGGGCCATCGTTGCGAAGGGTTGCCCGCAAGGGAGCGTCCTCTCGCCGCTTCTATGGAACCTGGTAGTAGACAGCCTCATCAAAACACTCAACAACAAAGGTTACTTCACCGTAGGCTACGCCGATGACTTAACAATAATAATAAGCGGCACCATGAAAACACTCTATTCAACCTTATGCGACAAGCCCTAAAAATAGTAGAGAAATGGTGCAACAAGCACCAACTCTCAGTGAACCCTACAAAAACCGAACTGATTCTCTTAACAAAAAAGAGAAAACTGACGACACTACAACTACCACGATTCTTCGGAACATTCCTAAGCCTATCAACTGAAAGCAAATACCTGGGCATCTTTTTGGATAAACAGCTGAACTGGGCAAAACATACCAACTACATCACTACAAAAGCCAGCATATCCCTGTGGCAGTGCAAACGACTGCTTGGCAGGAACTGGGGGATTAGCCCCAAGGTCACCTACTGGTTATACACCACAGTCATCCGACCAATTATCACATACGGCTCACTAGTCTGGTGGCTCAGGACAGACCTGAGCACAGACCAAAGAGATCTCGAAAAACTGCAACGGTTTGCTTGTGTTGCAATCACTAGCAGTATGAGAACTGCACCCACTGCTGCCCTACAGGCAATGCTTGGGCTGCCACCTCTGCACCTTATCGTGCGGAAGGAGGCGACCCTGGCTACCTTTAGGCTACATTTATCAGGAACCCTAAGCAAAGACTCCAGAGTTAGGCATACTCGCATAAAGGAGGATGCGATCAAACGACGGCCAATGATGGCATCACCCTGTGACAAAGCCCCGAAAACACATCACTTTCAAAGGCACTACAGCATCATACTCACAGAAGAACAGTGTGACTACTCAGGCCCGAAAGAGATGAGAGTATATACTGATGGATCGAAGACCGGCTCTGGTACCGGGGTCGGAGTCTTCACACACGACCTCAATATTAATATATCCAGACCATTGGGTATGTTCAACACCGTCTATCAGGCGGAGTGTGTGGGCATCATACAAGCGGTCCACGCCCTAGAAGCCAGGAGGGTTACGGACACCCACATACGTATACTCTCCGACAGTGCCTCAGTTCTCCAATCCTTACGGAAAAAATATATTACCTCGAAGCTAATACTAGAATGTCACAAACTCACAACGCACTAGAACATACAACGGTATCTAGCCGCAACACGGTGACACTGCAATGGATAAAAGGGCACAGCGGATCGTTAGATAACGACGCGGCTGACGAATTTGCTAGACGAGGATCCGGCACGGCAGCATGTGGACCCGAGCCTATCGTACCCATCCCCTTCAACCAAATACGCAGGTGGCTACAAGAGTTCACCCACACACAAGCGGGGAACTGGTGGACCTCGACACCGGGCTGCAGGCAGTCTAAGGAAGCTATGCCATCCTTGGATAGCAGGCTAACCAGGCGCTTATTGCGCCTGGACAGGAACGGCCTGCGCCTGGTGACGGGAACCATCACGGGAAACTGCTCGCTAAACAAACACTTCCACACAATAGGCATAACGGACAGTCCTCTGTGCAGAGCGTGCATGGAGGCTGAGGAAACCGTCGCGCATGTGCTCTTTGAATGCACAGGCGTCACCCAGATTAGAACAGAAACCCTCGGGTCACCCAGAGCCTACACAGATGTTCTGAACAGACTAGGAGATTTAATTAGCTTCTGGAGGGAGGTGGGCTGGTTGGAATAACCACCAAACGGCCGCCATGGCCCACGCACAATGGTCCGCTTTATGGACTAAGTGCGGAAACCAAACCCTATAACATAGAACATAGAAATTCAGAATTGAAATCCATTATTCTAATTAAAATTACTAAAGGTAAATTACTTTCATTCCAATTTTACTCGTATTTTGTCACAGATCGAGAGAAATTTTTTATTGTTAGTATTTCCAATTTTGAAATTCTCGATGTTGACATATTTTTAGAAGTTTTGGTTAAAGCGTCTGTTTTTGTGAAATTCATAGTTAGAATTTGTTTATTTGTTCATTTACATCTGGCAAAAGCTTAAAAATAAATAAAATAATGTCTCAGCCAATGGCTTAATTGCCAAGAGCCTCGACCAACACCTAAGGAGGCTCTCGTTGTGCAACTGGATCAAGGGCTTGATTCAGAAAGCGGTACTCCTGGACACGGCTCGCATTGTCAGGAGGTTCCTCTCTCTGGAGCCCTGACCGCCCGGTAGCTTGGACCCTGCTCCCGAGACCTACCGGTGGGCTACTATTTTTTATATTTTTAAATGTTTTTATATTTACTTTATTCCAATATTTAAAAATATAATTTATATGTAAATAATGAATTAAATAAAAATCAATTTTCATGGAATTAGCCTTTGGATTGGAATTAGATTTATCCAGAGGACATTATTGAAAAAAATACCTACTAAACCTGTAAATAAGTACATTATTCTCTAGTAAACCAGTATCTTCTAATTAAATTAATCTCGTCGTAAGGGTTTTAACAGCTTTCTTGAGAGCATTCAATTAATTTGTTTCGGCTTTTCGACCTTACTTTTGGCAACACTTCGACTAGCATAATTGGTTTTAAGGGGATGCGCCAAGGTAGCCCGTGAAATTCAAATTTTCTTAGGTTTTTTGCAAATTTGCAGGTCAGTGTCAGGTTATTATGTGATTAAAATATGATTCGCGATCACAATTCATTACGCGGCAATTATGATGAAATAATTACTATTTAATAAAATCATTAAAAAAAAAACATTTAAAAAAAAACTTCAATATGGCCCTTGAAATTAAAATTTGATGTAAACGTAAGAAATTTTAAATTCCACCGGCTACAATTTTGTACTTGATGTATTCCCCTTAAGCACATATAGTACATTGACTGGATCTCAACATAAGATTGAGTGCAATGTAGTGTTTGTTGAGAGTTCAAGGCTCTATAATAAATGCGATGATTGATATATCAGCAAGGTTTAGCTACAAAATTAAATAAAAATATTTACCTATGTCTCTTTAGAAGCCAGGAGCTAATGGATTGGTTAATTGTAACGTAGGTACCAATAAATAATAATGCTAGTACTAATAATGTAAAGTAAGTTGGAAAAAATCGTGAAAAAGTCAGAAATCGCTAGCACTAAGTGAAATTAGCATAGTGCTCATTCAGTTTATTTTTGAAAATAAAACTTTTGCACAACAATAGGACAATTACAAGACACTACAATCACAGTATAAATAAGTAACAGTATTTATTCATAGAAAACGGCCAAAACGAACGAATTAAGTAAACGACAGTCGGAGAGTTTATAAAAATAACTTTATTTAACAGTGACAGTAAAGATAAATTACAATATTTATATTAATAGCCTTGAAAGTATACAAAAAAGATTTTTAAGGTACACTCAATATCGTTCAAATACTTATCTTCCTAACTATACTAGTCGGTGTAAGAAATTTCATATTCTTCCTTTACACGAGCGAAGAAAAATTGCAGATCTTGCTTTCCTATTTAGTATAATGAACGGGTCTACTGACGTTCCTGAGCTGGTGGCCAGGATTGGACTTCGTGTTCCGTCTGTGTTTCTTCGGAGACCTCATCTCCTTCATGTACCCATTGTGAAAACTATCTATAGGCAAAATACATATATTTTAAGAGCATGTCGAATGTTTAATAAGGCGTGCCGGGATGTTGAGCTTGATTTATTTACGAATAGTGTCCAGAAATTTAAAAAAAATGTTAAGTAACTTTTTCTTTGAAGAGTAACATTGTTGCGTATTGTATTTATCTTTGTTTATTCTCTTCAGTTGTTTCTGTGTTTTACTCTCACGCTGTTTGTACCGTTTTGTCAATTTTATACTAAGTTTATATGAGTGGAAACTTGTAATTGGCCTTCTTCTACATATTACTTTTGACTACTCGAATATACTAGCTGTAAGTTTTCTTAAAATTAATAAAATAAAATAATTTTGATCTAATCCTAAAGATACTTATAACTAAATTATGCTAAGACGACAATTGTTGCGTGACAACAATGTCCTACATTATAATTACTTACTGACTAGATTTGGAAGAAACTGTACTGCTGACAAAGCTAATCGTAGTAGAGTTACCACACTTAACTAATGCGCTTCGAAATCTCAGTGTATATCAGTGTACAGTACGCAACAGTCTCGAGTGCGCGGCAGTTACGCACGGATGCGGAAGGTTTATTTACCGAGCGGCTGTAGGTAATTATTTCAAGGTCCTTGCCGAGATATAATAAGTACTGTTACTTTATTATACTGTGCTACAATAATTAAGGCGATAGCAGACACTAAAAAAAAACCTTCCAATATAACTTTCTAAAGGTAAACTTTTTAGGGTTCCGTACCCGAAGAGCGCCGAACGGAACCCTATTACTAAGCCTCCGCTATCCATCCGGCCGCCTGTCTGTTAGAGGGCCGTATCTCATGAACCATAATAAGTTGAAATTTTCACAGATTAAGGATTTCTATTTCCGCTATAACAACAAATAATAAAAATAAATACAAGAAACGTGTATTGTTTATTAAAGTATAAAAAGTAGTGTTAAAAATATTGTACAATGTTACGGGACCCTTCGGAAGGCCAAAGAAAAGATAGATGAATTGTGTGAGGAACGATATGAAAGTGAAGGGAGTGAATGATAGCGTAAAACATGTTGCACCGACCCCAAGTAACATGGGACAAGGGCAGGAAGATGATGGTATGGAACCCTTTGTGTGCGAGTCCGACCCGCACTTGACCGGTTTTTTACTTTTCCTGCTATCGCACCATTTTTGCCAGGAAGGTCATTCGTATTTTCGGCAACGTTACAAAATCTTATCTATTAAACTGCTGACGCTGTTTTTCTGGACCACTCAGGTGAAACTGGATGAGAATCTCGCTGCTGTGTCCCGGAATTAAATTATATGACAATATTATTTCCTGGAATGTCTGCAATTTCAATCTAGAATTCTTCATAAGACTTCTTTTAGTGGAAGTCAGTTATGACTTAGATTAAATTCGAAGGAATAAGAATATTCACTTCGCCCGCGACTTCGTCCGCGTGGATTTTGTATTTCCTCTAAAATTTTTGTAAACTTCCTCCACCTAAAAGGATTTATTTTTATTATTTATTAAGGGGATATTATACTATCATATATATCATATACCTATCTACGAAGTTCACAAATTACCCATACTATTGTCTATTTTACAATTTAATTATATCTATGACTCATAGATCTATGAGCATAGATATCAATCAATCTGCCTAGCCTTTTCCCAACTATGTTGGAATCGGTTTCCAATACCATATTTTACAGGGAGCGACTGCCTATCTGACCTCCACAACCCGGTAACTGGAGAATACGATACCCCTTGGTGAGACTGGTTGTCAGAATTTCGGGCTTCTGACGACCCGTAACGACTGTCAAAGATCCACGAATGACAGCCGGGACCAACGGTTTAACGTGCTATCCGAGGCACGGAGGAGTCTCGGTATGTTAAGATGGGCACCCATCCACAAACCAACCCCGGCCAGCGTAGCTTAACCTGATGGATCGAACCGTGCGGCTGTTATTACTATGAGCATAGATACAATAGAGTAATATCCCCCTAAATACGGTCTTATCATTTATTTAGTTATGCATTCGGGCCGATTTGAAAGTTTAATAAATCAAAGGAATAAGATTTTTCTTATAAACTGTATCCCCCACTTTTCACTCTCGTAGGAGTGCAATTTCGAAAAATTGTTTAATAAAACGAGCAATATTTGTACTCACGTTCTCGAAAACCGCTCTAACGATTTCGATGAAAGTAGCAATATAGGGGGATAAGGGAGCGAAAAATCGATCTAGCTAGGTTTCTAATCTGGGAAAATTCGTTTTCTCCGTATTTTCACCCGAGCAGAGCTCGGTCGCCCAAAGTTTAGAACAAGATAATGAATAATGAAATGAGAATAATGCGAGCATGGAATAAGTAGGTACTACACATGGATTAGTATGAACTTTCCTAAACTATTAAATGAGCATTCTCTATTTTCACCAGAGCAGAGCTCGATCGCCCATTAATAAGTTTAGGACTGCTAGGGATTTTTGTATAACCCTAAACCTCTGTATTCTTTCTTACATAACATAACAATACGCCTTGTTTCCCCAAAGGGTTAGGTAGAGGTGTACCCATAGTACACCCACATTTCACCAGTTATGTTTAAGTCCCATTTCATAGGTGGCAAGCCTATTGCCACCATCGGGCACAAATTCCAGACTCCGGACTGCTACTGACATTTCCAGATGAAAAAACCCAATAACACTTTGTCCGATCTGACAATCGAACCCAAGAAGATTAAAACAGAAAACTCGATTAGAAACCTTCCCAGTCAGTGTCCTAACCAAAGCTCACTCATAAATAAATAAATAAATAAAATAAAAAATAACATTCAACTTTAATGTTTTCCCGTTGTTTGTCTTATTTGATTTAGTATATTCATGTATTTATGTATATTTATTTATGCTTATTTTATATACATAATTAGGCCTATATATTATATTTTATAGTTTTGTAATAAGTATATTTGTGTATCTTCATATTTGTATTTTATTTTTATTCGTAATTTTTTTTAATAGTTGCAGCTACCACTGTTTGTCTCTGCATCACCCAAAGGTTGACTGGTAGAAAATGCCTATGGCATTAAGACGCAGATATATGACAGTGACCTTGAATGGTTAGCTTGCGTGTTCTGTACTGAGCTCACGCAACGCGTCGTACGTCCAGCCAGTAATAGGACTCGCCCATCAAGGAGCGTTGTCCCGAATTAGACGCATTATTAATTTATTACCCGTAAAACAAAAAGTATTTTAATAAAACACGTATACTAAAATATTGATAATTTAGTTATCTTTAAAATGGTGAAGTTTTCAGAAAAATACGCTTGATAGATTTTGCGTCATTCGCAGTTTTTATCCGCGTTAGACATAACTTTACAAATTAATTTCACTATGTAATATAAACATAATCAAAAATATGCGTATATTAACATATTAAGAAAATGCTCTAATTTAACAATTTTTTTTTCAAATCACTAACACTACTCGTTTAGACGTCATCTTCAGTACAAAATCATTAAAAGTCAGTTATAGTCCCCTTAAGTCCGCCTCTGTAAATTTATGTGCTTGAAGTATTAAATAAATAAATAAATATTCGGAAAACTGGAAAGCATTCTCTGTCATGGGTTCACCGCACAAAATGAACGCGACGGTCGCGTGCTCGCGCTATAATCACTTTGGTTAGGACACGGCCATAGTATCAATGGTGGATCTCAACAATTGGTATACAAAAACTAGCTTTTGGAAGGCGACTAGATTAAATTCTATTCTTTTGTAAATTTTGACATTCAAAAGTGCCTTCTATTTGAAATAAATTATTTGAAATCAACGTGAAACAGGATATGAATGCTGAATAAACAGAGAATGAACTAAAAATATTCTTTTAACACCCTGCTCGGCAATTAAGTTTATTTATTTAAGTTTATTTATTTTATTTCATAATCAACAGGTTTTAACAAATAAGTTATAGAGGCCTTCTTTTAAGTATGGAGATACCTGTGCCAGAAGACCTCCCTCTTCTATAACTATGTATACATCATACAATGCCTGTTAATAACAAAATTTTGACAAAGTAGGTACAATAACAAAACCAGAACTAGAGTGTCATGATTTCCAAATATTAATTGATTTTAAATAAAAAATTAAAAATTAGAAGCATGTGATTTGCCTCAAATAATTTTTGTATCAGAGTAATCATAAAGTTTAAATGTATCTCATTTGACAGTTACCGTAAAAGAGAATTGGAAACACGACGTTTGGAGCGTCGCTTAGCTTCGTACCTAATTAATAAAAATTGTTTGTTAAATAATGCTAAAAGTGTAGCAAGTTTGTATGTGTGCAAGATTACAAATACAGAAATATTGGTACTGAAATGGTGTTTCATTACAAGAGAATTTAAAAATAATTAATTCGATACTTATTTGAATTCAAAATCTCAGACAATTATACTTCATCCCAGTTGTCCATTTCAGCATTAGTTTTCGGTTTGTGACAAAAAGATTTAAAAAAAAAAAAATATGCCATGAAATTTTAACCCTGTCGTGTATGACATTGAGCTTGTTTTTCTTTTGATAATTATCTCAGATTCCGACTTCAGGTATAAACGAGTGAGTAGTGTGTGTGTGTGCGTCTTTCTGCGTGTGAGGGGGTGTGTTTGTGAATATGTGTGTTTGTTTTAAGTACCATCCGAGGACGTGCGTATGAATACACAAGGCACGACCGAGGACCTTTTCAAAGCGAGGACCTTTTCGAGGGTCCTCGGTTTGACTTGACCAAAGATTCGTATTCTGCAAGCGATTTTGAGCCTTTCTGTATACTTAATAAGAAAAAGTGGTCTGAACCTCGGTTTGATCAAGATTTTTCATAATCTTACACACGCATTGTGTATCCACCAGGTGGCGCCACTGTCGCCTCATACACAGCCTCTTTACATTCATTTCACGTTGGTTGTATTATCCGAGGACTTTTGTGTTAACTTTAACACAAAAGACCTCGGTAAGGTAGCTTTTCCAAACAATGTGTATTTAAGACCTCGGTTTGCTAGATTTTCCGAACAGTGTGTATTCTAGTCCTCGCTTAGACAGTTTTCCTCGTGTGTACAAGACGAATTATGTGCTATCATTTAAATACAATTATGGAAGAGAAAATTGAAGGTACACTGAATCCTTAAGCAAATCGTTAGTAGCGACTAGGTGCACAAGGAATAAGGAGGCTTCTTCTGCAGTATGTGCCTACTTAGATTACACAACATTATGATTTGAACCATAAAATATTGTATTGTCATGGGAGCTGAATGCATGTGCTCTTCATGAAGAATTTAAAGTAGAAATGCCTTCCTACGTGAAATGTCGGCACCAAGATTTGAAGCAAACAAAGAGTATAAAAAAATAAAGAAAGTTAACGTAGTAAAGAAGACAACATAAACTTTACTGAAATAGAAGTAGGTTTATTCTAAACTGAAACGAATTATTTAACTAAGTTTTACCAACGCTATACTCATTGAAATAATAATCAAGTTGCAGCGACATCTTTGATAAACATGAGCAGAAAACTTATTTAACAGTTTATAAAACGATTCAAACAAGGTAATTATTTTTTTTTCACTAGATACATCTAACGCGTATGCCAAATTTGATGACGATACTATCAACTGTTGAGGAGTTCCCTCATGAAGAAACGACCTTGGCTGCAGCATCACGACAAACTGATAATTATTTTAGTTTTACTATATAAACCAAACGCGTTTGCCTTTGAAGTCGATACTATCAACAATTGTGGAGTTCCCTCATAGGCACGCCACAATTGCGGCAGTAAGTCCCCTCTTTAAGGAGCGGCTAGAGAGGCGCCACGCCGTCCTCACCTTCCGCCTGACGCAAGTTCTCACCGCACACGGGTGTTTCGGGAGGTTCCTGTTCCGGATAAGGCGGGAGGAAACGTCCGAGTGTCACCAGTGTGGATCGCCCGGAGGACACGGTGGAGCACTGCCCGGCTTGGGCGGAGCATCGCCGTATCCTCGTGGAGGCGATCGGCGGCGGTGATCTCTCGCGTCTGGCCCTGGTCCAGGCCATGGTACGGAGCGAGAGGGCATGGGAAGCCGTCACCTCCTTCTGCAAAGCAGTAATGCTCGCGAAGGAGGAGGTGGAGCGCGTGAGGGGGAGGCAAATGTCATGCCCTCACGCGTCTAACCGCCGCAGGAAACGACCTGGGCGTCAGGAATCGCAGGCTGATTTCCAGCCACCGTAGCCACCATTGCTCACCGTCAGCAAGTCCGCGCGGCTTGCAGACGGTGAGCAATGGGTAGCTCACCGTCCGATAAGGTCCAGGCCCAGGTCGACAACGGCGCGTTGTGTTCCACGCACGCCTCCAAGAGATGTCAATGCCTGCCGGGGTTGCGGAGAAGTCCGAAAGGGATACCGTGGCCTCTGGCAATATGGCAACTGAAGAAACACGGGTGGGTTTTAGTCAGTAAGAGTCTGACACGCCCTCCCACTCCGCCCAGAGCGGGAGAAGTTATTTGATAATTACCCACCCAAAAAAAAGGAGTTTCCTCATGAAAGAACGACCTTCGCTGGTTATTATTTTAGTTAAACTATATAAACCTAACGCGTATGCCAAATTTAAAGACGATGCTATCGACTGTTGAGGAGTTTCCTCATGAAGAAACGACACTGGTTGTAGCATCAGCAAAAACTGGTCATTATTTTAGTGTTACTAGATAAACCTAACGCATGTGTCAAACTGAAAGACGATGCTATCGACTTGAGGAGTTTTCTCATGAAGAAACGACCCTGGCTGCAGCATCAGCAAAAACTGGTAGTGATTTTAGTGTTACTAGATAAACCTAACGCATATGCCAAATTTGAAGACAATGCTATGAACTGTTGAAGAGTTCCCTCATGAAGAAACGACACTGGCTCCAGAATCAGCACAAACTGGTTATTATCTTAGTTAAACTATGTAAACTTAACGCGTATGTTAAATTTAAAGACGACGCTATCGACTTTTATGGACTTTCATCAAGAAGAAACGACCCTGGCTGCAGCATCAGCAAAAACTGGTAATTATTTGAGTGTTACTAGATAAACCTAATGCGTATGCCAAATTTGAAGACGATACTATCAGCTTTCGAGGAGTTCCGTCATAAGGAAACGACCCTGGCTGCAGCATGAGCAAAAACTGGTAATTATTTTAGTGTTACTAGATAAACCTAATGCGTATGCCAAATTTGAAGACGATACTATCAGTTTTTGAGGAGTTCTATCATAAGGAAACGACCCTGGCTGCAGTATCAGCAAAAACTGGTAAGTATTTGAGTGTTACTAGATAAACCTAATGCGTATGCCAAATTTGAAGACGATACTATCAGCTTTTGAGGAGTTCCGTCATAAGGAAACGACCCTGGCTGCAGCATCAGCAAAAACTGGTAATTATGTGAGTGTTACTAGATAAACCTAATGCTTATGCCAAATTTGAAGACGATACTATCAGCTTTTGAGGAGTTCCATCATAAGGAAACAACCCTGGCTGCAGTATTAGCAAAAACTGGTAATTATTTTAGTGTTACTAGATAAACCTAATGCGTATGCCAAATTTGAAGACGATACTATCAGCTTTTGAGGAGTTCCATCATAAGGAAACGACTCTGGCTGCAGTATCAGCAAAAACTGGTAGTGATTTTAGTGTTACTAGATAAACCTAACGCATATGCCAAATTTGAAGACAATGCTATGAACTGTTGAAGAGTTCCCTCATGAAGAAACGACACTGGCTCCAGAATCAGCACAAACTGGTTATTATCTTAGTTAAACTATGTAAACTTAACGCGTATGTTAAATTTAAAGACGACGCTATCGACTTTTATGGACTTTCATCAAGAAGAAACGACCCTGGCTGCAGCATCAGCAAAAACTGGTAATTATTTGAGTGTTACTAGATAAACCTAATGCGTATGCCAAATTTGAAGACGATACTATCAGCTTTCGAGGAGTTCCGTCATAAGGAAACGACCCTGGCTGCAGCATCAGCAAAAACTGGTAATTATTTTAGTGTTACTAGATAAACCTAATGCGTATGCCAAATTTGAAGACGATACTATTAGCTTTTGAGGAGTTCCATCATAAGGAAACGACCCTGGCTGCAGCATCAGCAAAAACTGGTAATTATTTGAGTGTTACTAGATAAACCTAATGCGTATGCCAAATTTGAAGACGATACTATCAGCTTTTGAGGAGTTCCATCATAAGGAAACGACCCTGGCTGCAGTATCAGCAAAAACTGGTAATTATTTGAGTGTTACTAGATAAACCTAATGCTTATGCCAAATTTGAAGACGATACTATCAGCTTTTGAGGAGTTCCATCATAAGGAAACGACCCTGGCTGCAGCATCAGCAAAAACTGGTAATTATTTGAGTGTTACTAGATAAACCTAATGCTTATGCCAAATTTGAAGACGATACTATCAGCTTTTGAGGAGTGCCATCATAAGGAAACGACCCTGGCTGCAGTATCAGCAAAAACTGGTAATTATTTGTGTGTTACTAGATAAATCTAATGCGTATGCCAAATTTGAAGACGATACTATCAGCTTTTGAGGAGTTCCATCATGAGGAAACAACCCTGGCTGCAGTATCAGCAAAAACTGGTAATTATTTGAGTGTTACTAGATAAAACTAATGAGTATGCTAAATTTGAAGACGATACTATCAGCTTTTGAGGAGTTCCGTCATAAGGAAACGACCCTGGCTGCAGCATCAGCAAAAACCGGTAAATATTTGAGTGTTACTAGATAAACCTAATGCGTATGCCAAATTTGAAGACGATACTATCAGCTTTCGAGGAGTTCCGTCATAAGGAAACGACCCTGGCTGCAGCATCAGCAAAAACTGGTAATTATTTTAGTGTTACTAGATAAACCTAATGCGTATGCCAAATTTGAAGACGATACTATCAGTTTTTGAGGAGTTCTATCATAAGGAAACGACCCTGGCTGCAGTATCAGCAAAAACTGGTAAGTATTTGAGTGTTACTAGATAAACCTAATGCGTATGCCAAATTTGAAGACGATACTATCAGCTTTTGAGGAGTTCCGTCATAAGGAAACGACCCTGGCTGCAGCATCAGCAAAAACTGGTAATTATGTGAGTGTTACTAGATAAACCTAATGCTTATGCCAAATTTGAAGACGATACTATCAGCTTTTGAGGAGTTCCATCATAAGGAAACAACCCTGGCTGCAGTATTAGCAAAAACTGGTAATTATTTTAGTGTTACTAGATAAACCTAATGCGTATGCCAAATTTGAAGACGATACTATCAGCTTTTGAGGAGTTCCATCATAAGGAAACGACCCTGGCTGCAGTATCAGCAAAAACTGGTAGTGATTTTAGTGTTACTAGATAAACCTAACGCATATGCCAAATTTGAAGACAATGCTATGAACTGTTGAAGAGTTCCCTCATGAAGAAACGACACTGGCTCCAGAATCAGCACAAACTGGTTATTATCTTAGTTAAACTATGTAAACTTAACGCGTATGTTAAATTTAAAGACGACGCTATCGACTTTTATGGACTTTCATCAAGAAGAAACGACCCTGGCTGCAGCATCAGCAAAAACTGGTAATTATTTGAGTGTTACTAGATAAACCTAATGCGTATGCCAAATTTGAAGACGATACTATCAGCTTTCGAGGAGTTCCGTCATAAGGAAACGACCCTGGCTGCAGCATCAGCAAAAACTGGTAATTATTTTAGTGTTACTAGATAAACCTAATGCGTATGCCAAATTTGAAGACGATACTATTAGCTTTTGAGGAGTTCCATCATAAGGAAACGACCCTGGCTGCAGCATCAGCAAAAACTGGTAATTATTTGAGTGTTACTAGATAAACCTAATGCGTATGCCAAATTTGAAGACGATACTATCAGCTTTTGAGGAGTTCCATCATAAGGAAACGACCCTGGCTGCAGTATCAGCAAAAACTGGTAATTATTTGAGTGTTACTAGATAAACCTAATGCTTATGCCAAATTTGAAGACGATACTATCAGCTTTTGAGGAGTTCCATCATAAGGAAACGACCCTGGCTGCAGCATCAGCAAAAACTGGTAATTATTTGAGTGTTACTAGATAAACCTAATGCTTATGCCAAATTTGAAGACGATACTATCAGCTTTTGAGGAGTGCCATCATAAGGAAACGACCCTGGCTGCAGTATCAGCAAAAACTGGTAATTATTTGTGTGTTACTAGATAAATCTAATGCGTATGCCAAATTTGAAGACGATACTATCAGCTTTTGAGGAGTTCCATCATGAGGAAACAACCCTGGCTGCAGTATCAGCAAAAACTGGTAATTATTTGAGTGTTACTAGATAAAACTAATGAGTATGCTAAATTTGAAGACGATACTATCAGCTTTTGAGGAGTTCCGTCATAAGGAAACGACCCTGGCTGCAGCATCAGCAAAAACCGGTAAATATTTGAGTGTTACTAGATAAACCTAATGCGTATGCCAAATTTGAAGACGATACTATCAGCTTTCGAGGAGTTCCGTCATAAGGAAACGACCCTGGCTGCAGCATCAGCAAAAACAGGTAATTATTTTAGTGTTACTAGATAAACCTAATGCGTATGCCAAATTTGAAGACGATACTATCAGTTTTTGAGGAGTTCTATCATAAGGAAACGACCCTGGCTGCAGTATCAGCAAAAACTGGTAAGTATTTGAGTGTTACTAGATAAACCTAATGCGTATGCCAAATTTGAAGACGATACTATCAGCTTTTGAGGAGTTCCGTCATAAGGAAACGACCCTGGCTGCAGCATCAGCAAAAACTGGTAATTATGTGAGTGTTACTAGATAAACCTAATGCTTATGCCAAATTTGAAGACGATACTATCAGCTTTTGAGGAGTTCCATCATAAGGAAACAACCCTGGCTGCAGTATTAGCAAAAACTGGTAATTATTTTAGTGTTACTAGATAAACCTAATGCGTATGCCAAATTTGAAGACGATACTATCAGCTTTTGAGGAGTTCCATCATAAGGAAACGACCCTGGCTGCAGTATCAGCAAAAACTGGTAATTATTTGTGTGTTACTAGATAAATCTAATGCGTATGCCAAATTTGAAGACGATACTATCAGCTTTTGAGGAGTTCCATCATGAGGAAACAACCCTGGCTGCAGTATCAGCAAAAACTGGTAATTATTTGAGTGTTACTAGATAAAACTAATGAGTATGCTAAATTTGAAGACGATACTATCAGCTTTTGAGGAGTTCCGTCATAAGGAAACGACCCTGGCTGCAGCTTCAGCAAAAACCGGTAAATATTTGAGTGTTACTAGATAAACCTAATACGTATGCCAAATTTGAAGACGATACTATCAGCTTTCGAGGAGTTCCGTCATAAGGAAACGACCCTGGCTGCAGCATCAGCAAAAACTGGTAATTATTTTAGTGTTACTAGATAAACCTAATGCGTATGCCAAATTTGAAGACGATACTATCAGCTTTTGAGGAGTTCCGTCATAAGGAAATGACCCTGGCTGCAGCATCAGCAAAAACTGGTAATTATTTGAGTGTTACTAGATAAACCTAATGCGTATGCCCAATTTGAAGACGATACTATCAGCTTTTGAGGAGTGTCCTCATGATGAAACGACCCTGGCTGCAGCATCGGCACCAACTGGTTATTATCTCAGTTATACTCCGCAAACCTAACGCGTTGGCCAAATTTAAAAGTGATGATAGTTTCTTTCTCCTGTTGAAGAGTTTCTTCATTAAGAAACGACCCTAGGTACAACATCAGCATAAAATGGTAACTAAGCCGTTACTTTTAGAAAGCGCCGACAAACGTAAAGACTCGTCCTCGCTTGGTACTTTATTTTAGAAAATGTGTGTAAGAAATAAATCGGAACGTTCTACAATAAGTTACCTTACACGTAAAATGGTTTAGATAGGTAGATTTCCATGTCCTCGCTTTGTACAAGTTCTACGCGAAAAACTGTCCTCGGTTTAGTAATATAAAGTCTAACACAGCGTCCGCACTTTGTACACGATATAAGAAATATTGTGTAAAAATACGTCCTCGGAAGGGCGTCGCAGGGCTTACATAAGGGGTCCTCGGTTGGCCTACACAAAGTCCTCGTATGTGCATCGCTGGTCACATTTAGCTGTGTATTTCAGGTCCTCGGTATGATAGCCGTAATTCATACAGAAAAATGTTGAGATAGCATTATTCCAATAAGCTCATCACTATAGATTTACTCACCTGTCTCTTTCTATCTCATTCAAAAAGGCCAACGACGTATTTAAACCAGTTTTTTGGAGGGTCCTCGGTTCGTTCTAAAACTACCGAGGTCCTCGTAAGGGTGTTTGTACAAACAAGGGTGTGTGGGGGTGTGCATATATGTGTGTGTGTGTGTATGTGTTTGTGTGAACGAGTAAAAAAGAAAGGAAAACCAATAGCACATTATCAGTGTGAAGAAGACAATTGTAAATTAATTTTATTTAGACCACGTTATCATTCATTCCGTGTGTTAGGTAAGGTAAGATTTTTATATAATTATTAAATAACTGGTTTCAGAAGTGCCTCAGTTTTTTCATAAGTCAAGGTCTTTAGCCATGCAGTCAGGGCTTTCTTGCATTCGTAATGGGTTTTTTGGTTAATCGCTTTTTTTTTTGCTTATGGCGTAATAAAGAAAAGTAGTTTGAGCAACATATTGCCGCTTTACGAATGCGGTAAGAACTCTAACCACCTCTATGCGACCGTGATTTCTTATTTTCCTGATAGTATTAAGGTAAAATACCTGGTTTTATGCGTTTTTGAGGTAGAAATCAGAATATATAACTTTCAGGTCACATAGTTTGTAAAGCTCGTGTTTAGAAAAACGATACGGTTCAAAGTACATAGTTTTGATAAGGGCACGCTATGATCTTTCCACATCTAAGAACTTAGTTTTAGAGGCATCCCCCAAGATAGGAATGCAATAGGTTAGAACGGATTGGGCTAGAGCAGTGTATATTTGTTGAATTAGCTAGGCTGATACAACATGCCTTAGCAATTTAAAAATCCAGATCAGTTTTCTGAAATGTTCACTAACCAATGCAATAGTAGATAATGCCAAGAGAGTCGCTGATCAAGTATAATACCCAGGTATTTCGTTTTCTCAACCTTCTCGATAGCCAGACAAGCGCAAATAGTGTCCTGAGTATTGTGACATTGGTGTATTTTTACTCTGAAATTACTATCAGGCTGGGCAATACTAATAGATTTTGTGCTTTCTATCAGATTTCTTTTGATTTTTTTTTTTTGATTTTTTTTTTTTTTTTTTTTTTTTTCTTTTTTGGAGCCAAAACTTTAAATATTTATGATAAATATTTAAAGTTTTGGCACCAAAAAGCTCCAAAATTTTCATTTTAAACTAAGGCCATTAAAAGCATCCATTCTAAATCTCTGTGCATCAAACATATTTATAGCGTGAATAGTTTTCTTGCTGTTTATGTTAATGTTGTTTTTATGTAAATCAATGACTGTTATGTCTAAAAACCTAAAGCCATTGTAGATTTTCTATAAATATATGAGCCTACTCATATCATTTACTTAGCATAATCAGCCCAAAATGTTCCCACTGCTGGGACACAGGCCTCCTCTCTGTGAGAGGGAGTTGGCCGTAATCCACCACGTGGGCCCAATGCGGGTTGGTAGATGTTACATGTCTCCGAATTTTTGGTTCTAGGACATGCCAGTTCCCTTTTTGAGAGCAGTGGTGATGAAATAATTTCACCATAAAATAAGTTCACCATTTTGAGAGCAGTGGTGATGAAATAATTTACACAAAGTAAATCGCCTCTCTGGGTTCGAGACTACGACCTTACAGCTCGTAAGTCACGGCCGATACCAATGGACCACGGCTCTCGAGTAAGTCACACTTTAGTTTTATTTTTATTAATCTATATTGTCCCATTGCTGGGCAGAGGTCTCACCCATACTTTTCCAATATTCTTTATGTTGTGCCTTCTCTGGTCAGGAACTAATCTAAATCTTCACCCCAGAGTTTCTTAGGCTTGCCTCGGTGACAACACCCGTCTTCAGGTGCCAACTGTTTGACGATCCTGGCCCATCTGTCTCAATGCATTCTATAGGTGTGACCCGCCCAGTCCCATTTCAACCTCGCAGACATCGACGATGCCTCTTGGAGAGTTCTATGATGTTGCAAATACGATCAGAAAGTTTTTTTTTAATGCTACCCTCAATCTCTTTGGCAAACTTTAAGTTTGGACTCCTGAGCTTCGACCTGATACTAACTGGATTTAACATAAACATCACATAACATCATGCCTTGTTTCCCCGAAGGGTTGGGCAGAGGTGAACCTGTAGTAGGTACACTCACATTTCGCCAGATAAGTTTAAGTCCCATGTAATAGGGGGCGACCCTATTGCCATCAACCGGGCACAAATCCAGACTCTGGGCTGCTACTGAGAAATTCCAGATAGAAAAACCCAATAACACTTTGCCCGACCCGGGAATCGAACCCAGGACCTCATTCTCAGCAGTAGCGCTTGCGACAACTAAACCAACGACACCACAACAACACCGACAACTTGATTTAAATCAAGTTAAAAATCCCAGTAACTAAATATTTAAACCGTTAGCAGCTACGCCTCGGTCCCCAAAAGATATTAAAATCCAAAAATTGGAAAAGAAAAATTGAAAAGTTAACTCATAAGAAATCATATTATTTTTCGAAAATTTAAAATTATAGTCCTCTTGGGAATTTCTCGCTAACTTTATTTACTAAAATTCTGCTAAAGTTTTTCAATAAACGTAAAGTTTTGATGTAAAATTGTTTAAAAAATAATGACCAAGGGAATGTAATTATCGCACACACATATTGTTTATGACAGCCGCACGGGTCGATCTTCAAGGTTAAGCAATGCTTGCCGAGGTCGGTTCGTGGATGAGTGACCATCAGTTACATACCGAGACCTCTTCGTGCCTAGGAAAGCACGTTAAGCCATTGGTCGCGGCTGTCATTCGTAGATCTTTGTCAGTCGTTACGGCCGTCAGAAGTCCGAAAGTCTGGCAACCAGTCTTGCCAAGAGGTGTCGTGTTCCCCAGTTACTGGGTTGTGGATGTTAGATAGATAGTCGCTCCCTGTAAAATACTAGTATTCAGCTGCACCCGGTTAGACTGGAATCCGACCCCAACATAGTTGGGAAAAGTTTAAGTAGACGATGATAATGTAGGTAATATACATTTAGAATAGAATAGAATAGAATATTCTTTATTATGTACACCAAAAAAAATTACAAACATTAAAAATAAATATTCATCACTAAGAAATTTCATGCATGCTTCACTTTGTCTTAGGAAGTTTTAAATACTTTGTCGGAAATCATCTACTTTCCGCACTTATAGCATATACCCAAATAGTTACTGTTTAAGTCATTGAAAATATAATAAATGTATTGTTATTTTTAATGAAAAATGAAAATAAATAAAAATGAAATTAGAAACCTCAACATTACAACACGTACGTATGGGATTGATGAAAAAAAAAAAAGAGTTTCAGTTCTAAGTTTGGGGAACCCCCAAAATTTATTGTTTTATTTACGATTTACTGTACTTTACGAGAACAGGTGTTCAAGGCCCAGAAACGTTGCTTAAGGGCAATACTCAATATAAAGTGACAGATAGTTGCGTTCCTGTGTTTAAGTCCCTCAAACTACTAACTTTCCCGGCTATGTACATTTTAGAAGTCGCAATTTTCGTTAAATGTAGCATAAACCTGTTCACTGCAGTGTCAAAAGATAGAAGGAGACCTATAAGAAGTCAGTATAAATATTTACTTAATGTTGAGAGTTGTAATACCGCATTACAAAAAAGAGTATTATTAGTATGGGCCCAATAATATACAATAAAATACCTAACATAATTAAAAATTACACAATTCAAAACTTTAAAAACAAACCAACATCATTATTAATTGTAAAATGCTATTATTCTGTGAACGACTTTCTTAATGATACTGACGACTTATGTACTGAATAATTTAATGTAATTTTTTTTTGACATACCTACCTAATTATGACATTGTTTCAATTTATGTGTTTGTGTTTATTCCTATTGTGTTTATTGAAATTCCTATTTTGTTTATTGTATTACAGATAATTATGTAAATCTGTAAACTCATGTTATAATAATGTTGCATGCCTAATATAAGATAGATTGTACAAGGCTCACCCATATTTTAACTGTTACATCTTATTTACTGTACCTGCAATCTATGCAAATAAATTTTTACTTTACTTTTACTTTATTTCTATTTTTGTGTGAAAATCTTAATGCGGTTCACAGAATACATCTACTTACCAAGTTTCAACAGCATAGTTCTTATAGTTTCGGAAAAAAGTGGCTGTGACATACGGACGGACAGACAGACAGACATGACGAATCCATAAGGGTTCCGTTTTTACCCGACTACGGCAAAGCCAAAAGGAAGGGTTATGATTTTAGCAGTCTATGTATGTATGTTTATATGTTTGTATGTATGTATGTATGTTTGCTTTTACGTGTGTTCCACCGTAGCGCCTAAACTACTGAACCGATTTTGATAAATGAGATATCAATAGATTGGTAATCATGATCCGGGTGACATAGGCTATGTAAATTATCTCTAAATTTAATATGGTGGCCTTAACGCGTAAATTTCTAACCTCGAAAAAAAATAAAATGAGATGATGATGACATGTTTGGTATCAAAAGAAAGGTCTTGACAAGTACATTACAAATATGTATATAATATTATATTTAAAAAGTAAATAAAGATGTTTGTAAATATTTTGTCTCATTCAGTTGAATACCATTCGAAGTCTTTCAAATGATTCTTCTGATTTTAGTCGACATTTGAAATCGTACAAAATCATCGCGCGAAAATGTTCTCGTTGTAAATTCAATTTTCAGTGAGACAGAGTATTTTGATTTTTCTCGTAAAAAAATGTGGAGGGAATTTCGAATTTGGAATGTTGTGTTTTTTTGTAATAAATAGTCATAGTTTTAATTGACATCAAAACTAGTCAGTGTCCCATAGACAAAAACTGTTAGTCGCAAAACTTTCTGAGTGACCTGGTATGGTGTTGTCTTATTTACTTTGTCGTAACGTTTAGCAAGCATAAAAACGGAAAAGTATAAAATAAAAAATTAAGTTTAATAAAAAACTGTAACCCGACTACGGGAAAATAAAAATGATCTAAAAAGTACGAAACAAGCAAATATTTCAGACAGAAATCAAGACATAGATACAAAAATGGTTAAGGAAAAGCCGTCGTCGCATGCCATTATAATTTTGTAGGTATTTCTGGCACCCACATGGCATACAGGCATGCGACTACGGCTTTACCTTAACCATTTTTGTATCTATGTCTTGATTTCTGTCTGAAATATTTGCTAGTTTCGTACTTTTTAGATCATTTTTATTTTCCCGTAGTCGGGTTACAGTTTTTTTATTAAACTTTATTTTTAGGGTTCCGTAGCCAAAGCTACGGAACCCTAAAAATGAAGCAATGACAGATAAATTAATTATGTAAGAGATACATGGTGCTCATATATTTACAAACATTGTAAAAGTAGACGATCAAGAACTTGAAATACATACTAAACACAACATAACATAACATCATGCCTGTTTACTTATAAGTATATCCACATTTCGCCAGTTATGTTTAAGTCCCATGTAATAGGGGGCGAGCCTATTGCCATCAATCGGGCACAAATCTTGACTCCGGGCTGCTTGCTCTAAATAAATATTAAATCAGTTAAAAGTTATCATCTAAAATCAATCAAAGATTAAAACATACAGAATTAAAAAATAACTTTAATAAAAATACATGTTAATATCAAAATATTAAATTCAGCGTATCACAATCTAGTTTCAATTTACAACCACAATAATAATATTTCAGCAATTTTTTTAAGTTGATCCCGACAACGTGGGTGTATTAAATGCTAAAATAAAGTTTTATGATCTTTCTATTTTTCTAGGTATGTACAGTCGGGTTGCTTAAGCCTTCGTCAGTTTTCAAATTCTTTCCTTTATTATGTCAGGGACCGATAGGGAAATCGTGGCCCCCGGCAACAGGGCAACCAAAGGAACACGGGTGGGTTTTAGTCAGTAAGAGTCTGACACGCCCTCTCGCTCTACCCAGAGCGGGAGAAGTTATTTGATAATTTCCCACCCAAAAAAAAGGGTACATAATACTGTTTGAAGCTACAGTACTGAGCAGACTGCATAGAAAACTATATCTTATCATAATATAATATGCATCACGCTTGTTATCCCGTAAGGGTGAGACAGAGGTCTACCTATAAAGGATGTAAAAGGCGGAGGACAGGGTGTTGTGGTGCAACCTGAGAGAGGCCTGTGTCCAGCAGTGGACTGCAATAGACTGTGTTGATTGTACCTACAGCACATAGTACACCCACATTTCGCCAGTTATGTTCTAGTCCCATGTAATAAAGGGCGAGCCTATTGTAATCAACCGTGCAGAAATCCAGACTCCGGGCTGCTACTGACAAACTTTTGCAGGAAAAACCCAACAGCACTTTGCCTGAACCGGATATCGAACCTAGGACCTCATTCTCAGAAGTAGCGGTTGAAACGACAACGAGGGAGTTTACTATCATATCTAATCTTTGAAACAAGCCTTTGTCTAAATCATATCAACCTAAAACCGTGTTAGTAGACTGACTATTTTGTGAAATACTAGCTTCTGCCCGCAACTTTGTCTGCGTAAAATTTCTTACTCCCCCGACCCAACGCAACGAATCGCATCGCCCGCCTGTGCTGTTTCTTCATTGTCGCTTAGCGTTGTTTCTGACTCTCTTTCATTTAATTTTCAACTGAGTGTTATTCTGTGACATAATGACAATCGGTAAAGCAATAAGGCATTTCTATCGTGCACATAGGAAATAAAAATAGACCTTAAGGTGACGAACGTATTTTTACTGTGACTGTAAATACTTGTGACGTATTGAGTTAAATCGTTGTAATAATTGTAGAATAAAAGATCGTTCAATTTACCGCCTACGGTTGATAAGAAAGGCAATAAGGTTATTCGTGAGAAGAATATGCCCACGTTTATTTATGGGGTGAGCAGTTTTCTATGTGCATTTTCTTTTTATAAAGTATCACAGTTAGGGTTTAAGACATTTTTTTCTTAAAAAGAATACAATTCACTTAATATGAGAAATAAACTAAATGTAAGAATTACTCAATAAGAAGGTAGGTTACTCGTATTTGTAAATAAATAAGTTAGCTAGAGAACACAATTTTTACAGTGTTGTGGGTAAAAGGAAAAAGTGGGTGTCTTTATTACATAACGATTCTTGGAGGCAAGTCAATAGCAATTACACATTTAACTATTTGTAATGTACTAATTTAAAACCTAGAGAAATCTTTTAAGATGTGGTGTTTTATGGTTCGTTTGTATAAAGGACTGTATCTCTTTAATGTCGTTAGGTAATTTATTATACAACTCTACTCCTTCGTATAGTAAATTTTTCCTTCCGTAATTAGTTCGTGGTGGTCTTAAGCAAATGTCGTTTTTTCGTCTGGTACTACGTTTTTGTGTTTGCCCTTTTTTTATGCGCATCCGTCCGTATGTCACAGCCACTTTTTTCCGAAACTATAAGAGCTATGCTGTTGAAACTTGGTAAGTAGATGTATTCTGTGAACCGCATTAAGATTTTCACACAAAAATAGAAAAAAAACAAATAATTTTGGGGTTCCCCATACTTAGAACTGAAACACAAAAATTTTTTTTTTCATCAAACCTTTACGTGTTGGGTATTTATGGATAGGTCTTTAAAAATGATATTGAGGTTTCCAATATTATTTTTTGCTGCACCTCTATTAGGTATTCTAGGTGAGGTTTTACCATAGAGTCGTAAATGATATAACCTAACAGATGTCGGCAAGCAGCGGACAATCCCCCGAAGCGCGCCCATGACGGAAGATAGTTTAGATCTTAATTTATCTAGATGTGTCTGCCACGTCAGGTGTTTGTCTAGATGGAGACCAAGATACTTCTCTGAAGAAACTTGGGTTATAGGTTCGTTGTTTACGTATACACCGTGACATTTTAGTCGTCTTACAAAAGCAGCCCACTTCAAGTATGCAACGACTACTAAACATTCATTTAAAAAAAATTGATGTACACCGTGACATTTTAGTCGTATTACAAAGGGCCACTCAATGTACCCGACATAAAATACCTCTAGGAGCAAATAAAAAATTGTTACATTATATATATTTTTTTAAATTAATGTTTAGTAGTCATTGGATACATGAAGTGGGCTGCTTTTGTAAGACGACTAAAATGTCACGGTGTATATTTGAGTTGTTTGCTACTTTTTTGTTCCTAGCACTAAAAACAATATAGTTTGTTTTAGAGGTATTAACAGTAAGCAAATTGTCTAAATCTTGTTGCGCTTGTTCGATGATCTCTTCGATATTGTTTCTAAATAAAAATAGACTTGTGTCATCAGCATAAAGTATTATGTCGTCTACCAGATTTAGGTTATGTAAGTCATTTACGTATATAATATGAACACAGTTGGTGTTGAGTATCAAGTCCGTCACAGACGTAGCTATGATAATTAAAATTATATTAATATACCCCACCCCTACTACGACCCTAATTGTTGTAACATTAATGTTATGAATTACGTATCTTTACATTGACTTTGATACCTTTTTGGATAGCCAAGGAAATGAGCATGTTTTTATAGATATTTGTATGATTAGTGCCATTGTATTTTTTTAAGCCAATCAACATTTTTTGTAGCCTAAACTGAAAATGTTGATAAGAATAATTTTGGTAATGGCTCATAATTTGAATTTTCGTAGTAATTTTGTACTTTTAATGATTGTATTAGGTTAGTCAAAGTATCAGGTACAACATTAAGTTGGAATGGAATCCATATTACCAGTAATTTTTATAAATTAAATGTCAAATTCTGGTAAAATGTAAAAAAAAAACCTTTAAAATTCAATAATTATCTCGAAAACTACTAGACTTCGGCCATACATGTTGCTTTAGCCTTCCTAGTAACTCCTGCCGGATATACGTCGAATTACCAGTAACCCTGTATATCATAGCTACGTCTGTGATGGGCTTTAACCTCCAAAATGCGTTGCATGACAGCCATAGAAACGGGTTTTCTACGCGCTTTGTCGACGGAAGAATAGACAAAATGACAGATTGTGATTTTTTATCTGTCATTTTGTCTGTTCTTCCGTTGACAAAACCCGTTTCTATTGTCGTCATGCTAAGTGTGCTGGTGTGCTGCTGGTGGTCTCGACTAAATAAAACTACTTGATTTCGAAAATGTGACTGTATTACTCGGGTACTGATTACGCTCCGGTGGTCTAGTGGTTGCAAGCGCTACCGCTCTGAGCTCATGCTGAGTGCGTCAAAAACCCTCACGATGATGCAGATCTGCACTCCCGCAAGTACGCGCGTAGGTACGTGGACACGCAACATGCAGCGTGATGCGGTGCGGTGTGATAATCACCTTAGGGCCTATTTCACGAACGATGCGATGCGATGCGGAACGCGTGAGGGAGAGGCAAATTTCGCGCCCTCACGCCCCTAACTGCCGCAGGAAGAGACGCCCTGGGCGGGAATTGCGAGCTGATTTCCGGCCACCGTAGGCGCGGGTTGCGGACGGTGAGCAATGGGTAGCTCGCCGTCCGATAAGGACCAAGCCCGGGTCGACGGCGCGTTGTGTTCCACGAGCGCCTCAAAGAGATTTCAGCAGAATTGACGGGGTCCGTTAGGGCCAATGCCTGCCGGGGCTGCGAATATGGGTTGAAAGGGAAATCGTGGCCCCCGGCAACATGGCAACCGAAAGAACACGGGTGGAGTTTAGTCAGTAAGAGTCTGACACGCCCTCCCGCTCCACCCAGAGCGGGAGAAGTCATTTGATAATTTCCCACCCAAAAAAAAAAAAGGGACTATTTCACGATGTCCGAATAGCCACTAAGTACCTACTTACCCAATAAATTCAAAAATGGAACAGAATTTGTAGTATCTGCCAAGTAAGTTAACGAGCAAGCCAGCGAGCGAGCAAGTGGTCGCAAGCGCTACTGCTGAGCATGAGGTCCTGGGTTCGATGCCCGAGCCGGGCAAAGTGTTATTGGGTTTTTTCGTCAGGAATTTCTCAGTGGCAGCTTGGAGTCTGAATTTGTGCCCGGTTGATGGCAATATGCTCGCCCCCTATTACATGGGAATTAAATATAACTGGCGTCACATCTGCCCAACCCTTCGGGGAATAGCTTATGTTATTTATGTTAGCCTAGAATCACTTGATATAATCTACTAAGAGGCGATGTCGTTGAAACCCTGCACATGACTACTAGTAGAGTCTGTAATTTTTGATATGCCCTTAGTCATAAAACCAGACATTGGCCTTTTCAAAATAATACTGAAAAAAAAAAGAATACAGAAGCTTAAAAGCATGCATTCTGAAAGTTGGCAACGTTGCAAATAGCTATCAAATATTTCTCTGTTATGATTAATTTGGCAATATTACTGTATGAAAATATGAAATATCGCCAACTAGTGAATTGAAATATTGATAATGAAGTGCAATATTTAGTTTTAGACGCAAAAAAAGTATTTGAAAACTTTCCAAAAACCCTTTTTACACCTAAAACGGTTACAACATCAAATTCAGTGTTATAATTGCAATTCATATTTATCTATACTAATATACTAATAATATTATAAAGAGGAAACATTTGTATTTTAGAATTTTTGTATGTAAGGAATAAGCTTAAAAACCACTAGACCGATTTGAAAAATTCCTTCAGCAACGGATAGCTACATTATCAGCGAGTGGCAGGCTATATTTTATCCCCGTACTCCCACGGGAACGGGAACTACGCAGGTGAAACCGCGTGACGTCCGCTAGTTATTAATATTTTAGGTCACTAGTGCGATACTTCATATTTCCATACAGTAATATTGCCAAATTAAAAAGGGCTGGACACATCTGCCGCATGTCAAACGATCAATGGGCCAAACTTACGACCCAGTGGGTCCCGCTTAGTGGCAAACGACATCGCGGCAGGCCCAGACGGAGATGGCGGGATGAACTGGACTCCTTTAAGAAAGATTGGTCCTTGGAAGCTCTGGACAGAGAGAGGTGGAAAGAGGGTAGGGAGGCCTTTGCCCAGCAGTGGGACAATAATGGCTAAGAAAAAAAAAAAATATATATAATATATATTTATATATATAAAATATATATATTAATCAAAACAGGTAAATACTTGCGACGTTACCTACCAACTTTTAGAATGAATGCTCTTAATTTTACACAATCCACCAATGACGACCACATTTGGGGTCAGATACGACCACAGAAGCTTACGTGGCTTCCAGTTATTTGTGGTACTTTCTTTTTCTGACTCCTGTAACTTAATTCAGTTCAATTCAAAATATTTTATTTCACATAAACCTACATGGGCACTTGCACTTATGAAACGTCAGAAGCTAGGTGCACGGTTCCAATTGGTCGTTTTCTATGGAGAAGAGCCGGCAAGAAACTCCACGGTTACTCTTTTAAAAATAGTTGGCTTTTACAATACTTTCAAATAACAGTGTTACTAGGTATGGGAGGACAGTGTAGGTCTTTCAATAAGTACTAAGTACTTAACAAAATAGAAAATGGTCTACAGGTCTACAATTCACTACACCTACAGCGTTCTCACATTCACAAAATAGAAAAGAATATATACAAAAGATAAATAAATTAATAAAAGTAAAAACCTATTTTAATAAAACGCAATTATATGATTGCTATTACAATTGTAATCAATCTGAATAACACAGGTACTTACCACCTAGGTCAGGAGTCAGGGCTTCAAATTAAAATGTAACAACTTTTTTTTGTCACTAAAACATTTTTTTTTTTAAATAATTGCCCCTTCTACTGCATTCGAGTAACAAAATTTGATTGCAGATTGAGTATCTTGTATACGACTATAATACAGTTTTTTTTTTTCATAAATCTCCCCTCTCATAAACAGCTTAAAGCCTTGCTTCATCAAAATGTCTTTTTACTTTACACGCACCAGGAAATTGTACATTACTTCTTACCTGAAACAGTTTTTTTTAACATTACAGACATCTAGTATGCCTTGTTTTTTCTTTACTTGCTAGACTGCGCAGGTGATAAAACAACTGTCGTTTACACAAAATTTCACTTTGTTGAAGTCAGTTCAGAGGAGGCTCCCTAAATTGTATGTTAATTTGCATTAATATTCTGAAAAAGTCACGCATACAATCAAAATGGAACTTTAGTGTATGATTTATTGGATCTTTTTCTTTCCAAATATAAGACAGTTACGTAATTGAAATACCTATTTTAGCTCGATTCATTTTTTATTCGAAATTCATGTCTTTTTTAAAGATTATTTGAAAGAAAAACGAGATTACTCGGCTTTTATGTCTAAAGTAATTATTGACAGTAAGAAAATGTAGTTTATTATCCAAATATAAGATATTTTTTATTACTTTAGTTATAAACGATATAAGAATTGAGACTTACGACATATAGTTCCGTGCTCGAACACGACCAAAGAGCGCACACGATATTCAACTTTATTACTGATGTGTTAGCGTTTAGCACAAATAGTGGAGGGGTGGGGTGCATGGGGGCGGAGTTTGCGTATAAATTGTCTTTGGAGTGGTTTTAAGTATTCACAATCCATCAACTCAGGCTATCGCTGTCCACTGCTGGACATAAGCTTCTCCCAGTCTGCACCACGACCGCCCTGTTCTCCGCCTTCCGAATCCAGTCTGTCCCAGCCACCTTCTTAAGGTCGTCGGTCCATCTAGCTAAGGGGCGTCCCAACTACGCTTGTCGATACGCGGTGTCCACTCCAGGACTCGTCTGCTCCACCGGCCATCGGTCCTTCGAACATGCCACTTCAGCTTGCTTACAGCTTGGTTTAAAGTTGCAAGACTAATTAAAATTGTGTAATGAACCTTCTGTATCTTCTTCTTTAATGTTAATTTTATATGTCACAAGGTCACTACGACCTCAAGGTCATTACTCACATTGTATAAGCATTTAATAATTTATAAGATTTCTCTCAAAACATACATGTTTACGTGATTATTTCAAGAAAATGGCGTTTGTTTGAGAAACAATGTTATTGATATTGTATCTTCGAAATTTTCCAAGGTAACAAAAAACTTCAAGTCTATAAAGGCGTACCATGAATTCGATTTACAAAATGTAGTTCCCTGATATCCCTGAGGACTTCACGAGTTCTAACCTCCTTTAATACTTCCACATCCGATTCTGAAAGCTTTGAAGAGTGAATGTTTTATTCAAGAATATTCTTTGTGAAGGATTTTCTGTTTTATCGGTTTGTTTCGATTTACTATTTGAGCTAAAAAATTTAAAGAAATAATTTTACTATGACATTATTTGCACACACATAAACCACGCCTTCTTCACTTGGAGGTAGCCAGAAAGTACAACTCAAACTCAAAACTCAAAGCATTTATTTCAAATAAACCAATTACAGGTACTTTTGAATTGTCAAGGGGTCGGTCAGTTAGAAAAATGAAGCTAGTTGCCCATTCCAAAGCGTAGTAGGTACCTATGGAGAAGAACGGGCAAGAAACTCCACGGACACTCTTTTAAATCAAAATATTGTTACAAAATATTGGTTACATCATTCGTGTTGAACTTATACATGTGAGAACAATGTAGAAAGACGTGCACGTTAAAAGCGTCCGTAATAAAAATATAATAATAATTCAAAAATTCTAATAAATTAAAATAAACCGTGGCAGATAAGAGATGACCAGTCCCTACTGACGGCGCCCGTTCACGAACATGACGCATGGATCAGCACCATTTAGCTCAACCATTTTGAAGGGAACGTACAGAACGCCATCTGCAGGCTACGATCCTTACATTCTCCTATTGCGTTTCGTTTATGTTCAATACCGCAAGCCGGTAGCAAGTACTACGCACCTGACCTTTCTGAAGAACATCACTAATAAGGTCACTATAATTATATCCTTTTAGGGCGTTTCCAATCACATGTATCTTAAAATAGAACAATACGGTCGCGGCCAGAAATTAGGGCATTGATGGATGATCGCACATATACGTGAGTCCATCAATGCCTGGTTACGGCCAAGGCTTGTATAGTATTTTTCTCAAACAATGCGCGAAAATACAAACTAAGTCGATTAATTATAAATTCCAGAATCAATGACGAACAACAAAAAAAAATCCCGCGCCAATATGTTCATTTGTTTCTTCTTTACTTTAACAGCTCTATTTGCTTAGCCAGTTCGAAATTTGAATAAAATCTTTGCTATATTACCTCCTTGGTTGCCATGGGTCAAAGTAAATAATTCGTTCCATTTTCGAATTTCCAAGCATTTTGAGAAAATACGTTTTGTTTGTCGCCTTTCTTTCATCGATTTATACCTTATTATTTTTCCGACTACGTATTGTTAGCATTTTAAATTAAAATTACAGTTCAAAAAGGTGACATGTGCCTGCACTGTAATACGTAATATTTAAATTTTTCAAACACATTCCTTTCCCATGTAGCCATGGGAAAGGAATGTGTTTGAAAAATTGTTGCTTTTCGTATGTTTCGTCATGAGTTAGTGTAATAAAAAAACTTTTTACAAAAAAAAAACAACCGACTTCAAAAAAAACACTACAAAGTGAAAAATAACTTTAATTTCGGAAGTCGGTGTCTTTGGTTTTGAATTTTCGTTCTTTGTCACCGACTTCCGAAATTAAAGTTATTTTTCACTTTGTAGTGTTTTTTTTGAAGTCGGTTGTTTTTTTTTTTTGTAAAAAGTTTTTATTTTTCACTTTTTAGTCGTGGTACCTACCCCAGTAACAGTGACAAGAAGTTATCATATCATCTACATACTAAGCGGGAAAAAATACGTATAATTGAAGCTAACTCAAAAACTACCAAAGCAAAGTTAATAAAATTTATATGGGACCACCTCTAAAGTATGATCCACCAAACAAAAAAAGAATCATCAAAATCTATTCATAATTGGCGGAGTAATCGCGTAACAAACATACAAAACAAAAAAAAAAAAAAAAAAACATACAGACGAATTGAGAACCTCCTCCTTTTGGAAGTCGGTTAAAAATAAGCCAAACCCCGTGGCCATCAGCTATGCGTTCAAGCAATATGCGTCTTGTGACAGCGACTGCGGAGAAAACAAATGAAAGAAGTTGTTCAGAGCATGCCATGAATAACGAAAAAAAAACAGTGGTGCCGACAGAAGTGAAAACTTGAACAAGATCGCCTTGGTGGAAGAAAAATACTTGTATAGAACATTGGTCCGTAACCTTATCAGAATCTAAATAAAGAGCACAATCGCGTTTACAAAAAAAAAAAACTTCCAAATCCTTTAAAGTAAAAATACTTGCATAGACCATTGATCCGTAACATAATATAAATAAAGAACACAATCGCGTTTACGAAAATGAGGTGTCTGTAAAGTTGTCGCGAGTTCAATTGTTTTTTCCATCTCCAAAATGCCCAACGCGCCAAAAGCAGTTTTCACTTTAAATAGTTCGAGCGATCGTGTATTCGTGCAACAATCGCTTCTAAATACGCTTCTAAGGACGCGAAGTGTTCTAGCATGTTCTCTTGATCAGTCGAGCCAACTAAAGCTGCACTTACACGAACATATTTTTCAGCAATTATTATTGACATTAAAAATTGCCGGAGGTAGTGGAGCAATTAGTGAAGCGCTACGGAGCAACATAATAAACTATTACAATCTTGGCAGCGAGCGATATAGAGCTCCACTAATTGCTTTTATCGAGGCAACAATTGCTAGTTTAAGCACAGCTTTATAATAGAGAGATACCTAATCGACAACTAGGATACTTAATTAGGGTTCCGTACCCAAAGAGTGCCAATGGGGCAATTACTAAGGCTCCGCTGTCCGTCCGTCCGTCCGTCTGCCACAGGGCTGTATATTTTAAACCGTAATAGTTAGACACTTGAAATTTTCACATAATGTATCCTACTATGGCCGCTATAACAAAAAATACAAAAACCGTATTTTTTAAATATGTAATGTTTTATACAGAGTGGCAGGGACTTCGACGGGAAATCTTTTACTATGGATTCAGTATATTCTGAACCCCCCTGCGTTGAAATTATTCGTCGATATTTTTTTTTTAAATCTCCTTTTTCATAGAAAAGTGCAATACCTGCGCGGTCAAAATGTATATATATATTTTGACCGCGCAGGTATTGCACTTTTCTATGAAAAAAAAAAGAAATGAAGAAATTTTTCGTCGGTATTTTTTTTTTTTTTAGTCAGCTTTTCTATAGAAAGGGAGATTTAAAAAAAAAATATCGACGAATAATTTCAACGCATGGGGTGTTAGAATCATGTACTGAATCCATGGTAACAGTTTTAGCGTCGTTGTTCCTGCCACCCTGTATTGTACGGTGGCACGGGACCCTTTGTGAGCGACTCGCACCTGGCCGCTTTTAATTTTTTTATTTCGTTTCTTCTGTCTGTTTGTCTATCAATCCGTCACTCTATCAAAACCTCTTAAAAGCAACAGTTTTTAACCAATATTTTTTTCGTGTAAACTTTCGTGTTTTAGGTTACTAATGAGAATTCACTGACGAATCGTTTTACAAAATATAAAAAATTAAATAAACAACGTTTTGACATACAGCCATACATCGCAAAATCGATAATTAATTAAATCGTTGAAACGTGTATCTGACAAACAACGGTTTCGTTTCCGCTTCGGGCGCGATCGAGCACAATCGGGAACGCTCGGGCCAAAGGTTCTTTGATAAACTCCTTTTGAAAAAGGAAATTACCTTCATTCATCTTAACGAATGTAAGCAGTTTAATTGATAGATTTTCAACTTTGCTTAACAAGAAATAAGGTTGAGAATGAAATGTGTAGTGAAATATTATTGGGATAATCTGAAGATGGGGGCTTGAAATCTGCGAATGAGTGGAAATAACTCTGTTTTAACGAAAATTAATGTGGAGCAATTTATTGTGAGTTATTTCCTTTACCTTGAATTTTCCTAGCAATGAGTTTCCTTCTAAGATTTATATTTTGGATCGTTGCAATTAAAGTAGGTAGGTATAGTCGACCTGGTAATTTCTTTATCGCCATATGATTGAATGTCACTTGCACTTCATAAAACGACAAAGTCTATTATTTGTAGAGATGCCGCGAATTGCCGATTATTCGGTATTCGGCATTACTCGTTTTTTTTTTTGCTTTTCGTCAAATACCGAATAATAGTCTCTATTATTCAACATTCGGCGAATGGTTGTCTAAATAAAAATAAATGAACAGAAAAACTATAGACTTAAAAATAATTAAGCTTTTATTAATCTTTAAAAACAAAACAGTATTATTATTATTTTTTACGTCATTTACCTATCTCGAGACCTAGGGATCCCGGAAGTTTGGAAGGCATACGAGGGGCCGAAGCCAACTCGCAGAGGCCCCTTAGACGTTTTTTAAAATTGAAATGAGGCACCAACCGACGATTATCCCTATATGCACTATACAAGTGCATCCAAGGACAACCCCCGGTTGGTGTAGGACTATTGTAGAACATAGAAACAAAACATATTGGGCTATGGATTTGGGTGGCTATAATGGATTGGTTACCTTGAACTATGGAAAGACAATGAAAGAAAGAAAGAAAGAAAGAAAGAAAAATGCGTTTATTGGCATTACTGCAGAAAAAATACACCTTATAACTATAAAAAACAGAAAACAATGATTATAATGCCAAAAGGGCCTCAGCTCAGCATATTGTCAGATGACAACACAAAGTGTACCACCTGACGCTGCTGCCTGACGCTGCTGCCTGACCAATATATTATAAAACATACACATGAAAATGGCAGGGGGTGACTTGCACACTCGGCCCCCGAAAATGGTCGCTAGCACAGAGTGTCGAAGCGACAAGAGGGCAACATGTCCTGAGATGCTTATGAGGAGTGGAGAGGTATTCCACGGCTATCAGGACAATCCCGGAAATACGGTCAAGATCCCTACCAGTATCTTACTGGAATACTTCCTTCCTCCGAGCACGTTTGCTCTTGCGAATCTCCACTCAAGCTGGCCAATTAAGGCAAGAATGAGGTGGGAGCTCCATTCCTCGTCAGTTTTCACTCCAGCCGGCCAATAAAGGCAAGCCAGAGGTAAGGAACAAGACTTCTCCCGGGAGATAGGGTCCGTGGGGTCACTACTGCCCAACAGCTCGCCACATGCTGCCCTACGGGTTTTTGTAATCTCTTGGTCTGGCTCCTCATCACAGTCTTGTTCCGGCAAAGTAAACTCTACCGGCACAGGCCCAGAGTTCGGAGCGCGCAAGCCCCACCACGACGTCAACGTAGAGATACGGCGGTGGGGGTATTATTATTATTATTAATTTAAAAAGTTAGCCAAAAATCAGTCATGTTGAGGTTAATTAGTTAGGCTTTTTAATTAATAATTTAATATTCAAAGTCCAAAAGGGGCAGATTGTCGGTTGCGCTTTTTCCATAAATCAAACCTGCCTCAGAAAATAAATAAACTATATTTTTAAATAAATAAACTTTTTTTTATATTCCTTTTTAGGGTACCGTACCCAAAGGGTAAAACGGGACCCTATTACTAAGACTCCGCTGGCCGTCCGTCTGTCTGTCTATCCGTCTGTCACCAGGCTGTATCTCATGAACCGTGATAGTTAGACAGTTGAAATTTTCACAGATGATGTATTTCTGTTGCCGCTATAACAACAAATACTAAAAAAACAGAATAAAATAAATATTTAAGGGGCCTCTCATACAACAGACATCCGGTACCTATAGTTTACCTTTTTTTTATGTGGGAAATTATCAAATAACTTCTCCCGCTCTGGGCGGAGCGGGAAGGCGTGTCAGACTCTTACTGACTAAAACCCACCCGTGTTCTTTTCGTTGCCATGTTGCTGGGGGGCCAGGACTTCCCTTTCGGCCTTATTCGCAACCCCGGCAGGCATCGGCCCTAGCGGACCCCGTCAATTCTGCTGACATCTCTTTGAGGCGCGCGTGGACGCGTATGTCTTACCTGATTCCAAAGCGCAGCTGATCCGTGCATCATGTTCGTGAACGGACGCCGTCAGTTGGGACTGGTCATCTCTCAGCTGCCACGGCTTATTTTATTTTTTTATTATTCTTTGTTTTATCTTTTTATTACGGACGCTTCTAGCGTGTACGTCTTTCTACATTGTTCTCATTTGTATAATTTCAACACGAATGATGTAACCAATTTTTTTTAAAGTTGTCCGTGGAGTACCTTGCCCGTTCTTCTCCATAGGTACCTACTACGCTTTTGAATGGGCAACTACATTTCTGACTGACCAACTCCTTCACAATTTAAAAGTGCCTGTAAATGGTTTTATTGAAATAATTGCCTTGAGTTTGAGTTTGAAAGGTTTTATTAATTTCAAATACAATGCTAACTTCATGGCCCTATACTGTGGTTGAGTCATTAATCGCATAAGCCGAGCAACAATAACCTCGCTATTTCTATACTATGTTTTAGCTATTATTACCTTCCAACGATTTCAACTTTATAGCATTGTTTTAAGAGTTATCGAAGAAATGGAAGTTTGATCATGTTTTAGAACTGGATGTGATAGGACAAGTTATGTTAGATGTGTCTTCATGTTAGTTTTTCGGATGTACCTAAGTAACTTCAATTCAATTTATTCAATTCAATTTATTTATTTATTCACAAACAATTGAAATTGGTGCCGATTCCCTTGTTCACAAACTAAACTAAATTTAATTTCAGTGCATCTTTTTCTTTCTATTTCATTAAGAAAAGGAAAGAAGATAAATTTTAGTTTAGTCCTGTCAAATTAATCAGCGCTTGACGTAAATTGACGTAATTTTAGTAGGCAAGTTTTTAATCACGTCTAAACTTGTATGGAGTAGTGACAGGCGCTGATTAATTTGACAGGACTAAACTAAAATTTATCTTCTGTAAATAAACAAAGTTTTTATCTATGTTTCTAATTGATTTAGCGTCCTAGATCCGAACTCTGTCCGTCCGAATTTAGAACATAACCCACTAGGATTGAATTCGAATCATGAAATCGGATTCGGATCGGATTCTGATCGGACGTAGTGCGAAACCGCTCTTACTCTTATAATATATCTTCTGACTACGTTGCACTCACTGAATTGAGTGAAGGGGTTCAACAAGTGGAACTCGCCGCGTACTTGTAGAAATGCAGAGTGAACCATCTGCATTAATCCATGACCTAACAAACACTAGACTAAGACCGTTTCTCACCGACCTATAGACATGAAATAATCACAGGTAAGTAACAATATTTCTTTTTCGTTCTCAGTAATAAATCACTAGATATAATAAATCATATTTATCTGCTGCCGTGTGCTGTCCTAGTTGATAGGAACAGATCTATTAATCATTGGTCCACCGGCTGTTTGTTACAGGTCAAAAATATCATCGCATTCCGAAAACATGTTAAGAAAAGATGTTTACACCAGGAGGTAGACAGAGATGCTTCTCCGGAGACCTGTTGAGAAAAGTGGAAATCCACTGTATGCTGAACAGAAGATGTTAGCGCGGGGAGCAGTAAAAGTGGACTGGTAAAATTGGACTGGTAAAAGTGGACTGGTAAAATTGGACTAGTAAAAGTGGACTGGTAAAAGTGGTGTAAGTCTTATAAGGCTGGTATATGTATTGCCGTTCTTACTACAAAATTAATACTTTCCCGGACAACAGTAAGAAATTAAATAAGAGAAGAATGTCGTCCATCGCGGTGGAGTCCGTTGAAGCGAGTATATAGCGGGCCGAGCCGTGTCGCCACTGCGCCACGCCTCAGCTTGCTGATGACGCGTTGATCACGCAGCCTGGCGCAAGGTGTTGGGTCGATTCCCAACAAACCTGGTGAAGGTCGCTGAAATCCGCTGTATGTTGGACAGAAGACATGGTGAAGGTCGCTGGAATCCGCTTCATGGTGGAGAGAAGTCCTGGTGAAGGTCACTGAAATCCGCTGTATGCTGAACATAATACATGGTGAAGGTTGCTGGAATTCGCTGTATGCTGAACAGAAGACCTGGTGAAGGTTGCTGGAATTCTCAATCCTCTGTATGCTGAACAGAAGACCTGGTAAAGGTCGCTAGAATCCACTGTATGCTGGACAGACGACCTACTGATGTGTGCCTTATTATCTGCTAACGTGATGTAAACAGATTTATTAATCATTGAAGCATCTAAAATATTACGTTTTGCCAAAAAAAAATACAAAGAAAAGACGCTTACTGAAAGCACAGTGTGGGTAGACTGTCAATCTCTGAGTTCCTGACACCCCGAGTTTTTTACGGTCTTGCTTTTCACAGTAGTTGAATATGAAACACCGAACGTATCTAGTTTTAAAAACATAATTTGTTTTTGACGTATATCTCGTACTTACACAAATAAAATCATACACGCATAATCAGCCAATATAATGTTCCCACTGCTAAGACACAGGCCTCCTCTCTTCGAGAGGGCGTGGGCTGTAATCTACCACGCGGGCCCCAGTGCGTGTTGGTAGATGTCACAAGTCTTCGATTTTTCGGGTCCAGAACATGCCGGATTCCTTACGATGTTTTCCTTTACCATTCTGGGAGCAGTGGCGATGAAAGTATTTACACAAAGTAAAACGCCTGACTAGGTTCGAGCCCACGACATACAACTCGTAAGTCCCGTTAACACTAGGCCACCACTGTTCTAAAAGAAAAATCATTTATCATTTTATCAATCTGGATAGATGACCTCTTGAAGGTCATGGTAATCGGCGGGAAGCAGAAAGCGCAGAACTGTTCAAAGTAACGATGCTTGAGAGATGCTGTTATTGCTTCATTTTGAATAATTTTTACCTATTGTGGTATAGTAATCTTATTCCAGGTGCATTGTCTTCACATATAATTATACAATTGATGTATATTATCACCGTAAGATTGTGAGAACCGTTAGTTTATAATCTATCGGTATTATTTCCGTTAGATTATAAACTGTTAAATAATTTTGAAATGGGTTAGGTTAAGTTAGAACTGTGATCAACCGCACGCGAGCCGACCGAGCGGAGCGAGCGGTGCCGCGGCAGCGGCCGGCGAGCGCTACTTCCAAGTTGCTCGCAGCTAGGCTGGCTATTTAGTATTAGGGCAACGTGCATTACGTCGCAAGCAAGTTTGATACCAGTTCACAATTTGTCGGTTTCCCATGGAAAGATTATAAACTAGCGAAAAATTATGCGTTAATTTGTTAATGGTTCGTTGCAGTTCACAATTTTTCGACAGTTTATAATTTAACGGAAATAATACCGATAGAACTATAAACTAACGAAGTTCATAATTATACGGTGACATTTACAAAATATTGTAAAACATTTTATAAGAGTAACGGTGGATTTTCTTGCCCATTCTTCTCCATACGAAAATTATCTTTTGGAAGGGGCGACTAGAATCAATTCTATTTTTTGTAAATTTTGACACTCAAAAGTGCCTTTTATGTGCCTAATTGAAATAAATTATTTGACTTTGAGATATCGATGTTAGGAGGAGTACCTTTGGCTGAGATAATGATGATTACTAAGGGCGAATTTTGCAAATGAAACTGAACGTGAACAGCACATTTAAACCGTGTTCAAGAGCTGTCAGTATGAATTTTCCGCTACACAAATGACACTGACAGGTCTTGAACGCAGTTAATAGATGTGCTAATCGCGTTCAATTTGTCGGGGGCTGGGTCAATCTCTGGACAAACTATCTTCCTAAGAAATTGAAAAATGGAGGAATCTCACCGGTTTACCTCTTACCGAACTTATGTTTAGCAAACATTACTAATAGTCAGGTAGTTTGCCGGTAAAGAAAGAAAGCAACTGTCAAGAAACTGTCACGTCCCTAGGTGTACCCAGTATCTGTGGCAACTACTTTCAATCAAGTGGTATATTAGCCCAACCTAGTAATCAGGCTATAAAATTTCCACAGCTGGGTCACACACTGCAGGCCTCTTCTCTGTAAAGGTGCTCACTCACCGGGAGCCTGTAATATAACGTTCAGAGTATAAGCATTACATCAGTGAGGGAGGAGAACCGAGCATTACAGTGCGCAACCTGTAATGATACAATTCGAGCATTACATCAGTGAGGGAGGAGAACCGAGCATTACAGTGCGCAATCTGTAATGATACAATTCGAGCATTACATCAGTGAGGGAGGAGAACCGAGCATTACAGTGCGCAACCTGTAATGATACAATTCGAGCATTAAATCAGTGAGGCAGGAGAACCAAGCATTACAGTGCGCAACCTGTAATGATACAGTTCGAGCATTACATCAGTGAGGGAGGAGAACCGAGCATTACAGTGCGCAACCTGTAATGATACAATTCGAGCATTAAATCAGTGAGGCAGGAGAACCTAGCATTACAGTGCGCAATCTGTAATGATACAATTCGAGCATTACATCAGTGAGGGAGGAGAACCGAGCATTACAGTGCGCAATCTGTAATGATACAATTCGAGCATTACATCAGTGAGGGAGGAGAACCGAGCATTACAGTGCGCAATCTGTAATGATACAATTCGAGCATTACATCAGTGAGGGAGGAGAACCGAGCATTACAGTGCGCAATCTGTAATGATACAATTCGAGCATTACATCAGTGAGGGAGGAGAACCTAGCATTACAGTGCGCAACCTGTAATGATACAATTCGAGCATTAAATCAGTGAGGGAGGTGAACCGAGAATTACAGTGCGCAATGTCTGTAATAATATTGAATCTGAAATTTTACATTACAGGCGATATCGCTCGGCAGTCAAGTAGGCAGTATTGTAACGTAATGCTCAAAATCGAATCTGTAACGTTACATTGCAGGTGAATGTTTGCGCTCCCTCACCGCGAATATTCAAGGGAAGTGGGAAGTGGGTCATAATCCACCAAGTGAGCCCAGTGTGGTTTGGTTGCGTTTAACCCAACTCTTTTTTGTTTCAATATGCATCTAAAATGTCTAAAACAGAGTCTCTAAATACAAAAAAAAAAAAAAAAAAAAGTTTATTGGCAAAGGAAAAAGTTGTGATACATATACACGTACAGTGATGTTACAAATATACAATTGAGTTTAAAACGTCACAATGTTTTGGTTTAACCGTTGACCCCCAAACTAAGCAGGGCTTGTGTCTTGAGGGTCGGAGTGCGATTGAGCGGAAAGAAATAAGTAACTATGTTAGTTTAAGGGCTAGTTTAGTAAAGCGTGTATTAAGCTGTGTGAGTTAGTGTTTGTGTTTGTGTGAGTGAGGGTGAAAGTGTGAGAGAGGGAAGTTGTTTGCTGGCACTTTGGTTTGTCGATAACGTTAGAGAAATGATTCTGTTTCGGTGTATGTAAGTTCCAGAAGCCATTTCTTTAGTACAGTTTTAAGGCGAGCGGAAGGCAATTCTTTGATGTCTAGTGATCTGCAAACCTTGTTAAATGTGTGTTGGTGAGAGTAAGCTGGACTGCGTCTGGCCAAAAGGGACTTCACAGGCGGAATTGGAATTCTGAACACCCGCTTAGACAAAAGTTCACTATAATCAGCTCTTTTGGTGAGGGTCTTTTGAATGCGGACGATTGCAGTTAAAATGAAAAGTTGCCTCACGCGAAGGACTTGGATTTCACTGTAGAGTTTGTCAGTTGAAAATCGGAATGGTTTCCTAAACGTGACTTTCAGAAGTGCCCTCTGAGCTCTCTCGACGTAAATCATGTGGCTTTTTCCGGCACTTCCCCAAATAGAGACGCAGTACTGAATAATGGGCTGACAGATGGCAAGGTAGACTTTTCTTAAGAGATCTGGAGGCAGGCAGTCACGAAGATTCTTCATTATGAAGATTAGTTTCCTTGTTCTGCCAGCTAAAGCGGAGATATGTGGCCAAAAGGAAAGCCTCGAGTCAATAGGATATCTGACTGACGAGGTGCGTTCAATTGGACGGCATGTGCAGTTTGCAGATTGTGAACGTAAAGAAGGAGGGCAGGAGTGTATTGTCAGTTGTAGGTCGTTAGGTGGACTAGAGGTGGAGGTTTTCGAGAAGGCGACGTATTTGGTTTTATCAGTATTTAGTGACAGTAAATTGTTATCGAGTGCCTCTGTAATAGAAGTCATACCCTCCTCTGTCCGCCTGTGCACAAGGTCCCACGATTTGTCATGAAATAAAATCACTGTGTCATCGGCGTAGGTTATTATTTCGGCGTTGTTTAATTCTAGGTTAGAGATGTCGTTTATGTAGAGCGTAAAAAGCGTAGGGCCTAATATGCTGCCCTGAGGGACTCCATAGTTTATAGGGAGCTGTTGGCTACAGTGATTATCGATTTTTATAAACTGCACGCGATCAGTGAGATAGCTCCTAAACCAGTCGTAAGTCACTCCTCGAATTCCATATGCCTCCAACTTTCTCAGAAGTAAATCCACCGACACCGCGTCGAACGCCTTTGCAAGGTCAAGAAAGACCGCGATGCACTTATTTCTGTTATCCGTGTGAGATGCTATTCCATTCACCAGAAGTGTCACTGCGTCCTCGGTGGACTTACCCCTGCGAAACCCAAACTGTCTGTCTGAAACCAAGCGATGTTTTTCTAGGAAGTTAACCAGACGAGTGTTGACAACTTTTTCCAGTACCTTAGACAAGGTGTTAAGCAGAGCAATCGGCCTATAGTTTTCTGGATTTTTTTTTTTGGTGCCGTTTTTATAAATTGGGCTAACGGCCGCTACTTTCCAGCATTCAGGGAATGTGCCTGTCTCTAAGCTCAAGTTAAAAATGTGCGTTAGCGGTACAGCTATGGAATTAAGAGTTTTCTTAATGAGAGGGACAGTGAGTAAGTCCGGGCCTGGTGAAATAGACCTCAGACATAACCTTAATTCGTAATCCAGAGCACATGCGTTCATAAATCTCTTTAGCTAAGTTAAGGCGACAAATATATTACTTGCAATTAGGGTTGTCAGGTTTCAGGTGCTTACTCAGACGAAATAGGATATGATACGATAATGTAGGCTAGATTTTCAACGGTAGAGAATGTTGGTGCCGGGAATTTATTCCTATGATATATAGGGCTCACTTTGATAGTGCAACCTCAGGCTATATAGAACTAGATCTGTGATAAACGTATCAACTGGATTCTGTGTCTAGATAATATATATCCTTTTAATTTAATTTCTTTGGTATTGTTCGTCGAATCGTTGAGCTCCTTCAGTTCTGAGTTGAGCTGCACGATTACTGACAAATGCGTGCACTGACTGGACAGGTCTACTCAATCTATGTGGTAACTTCCTCAAACGACCATTTCAGACACCAATCTACATGGTCTTCAGTCATCACATGATCTGAACAAGATTATGTCTGGACTTTAAAAGAGAATGTGACTTCTGAGTTTGTTTCGGCCTTTCTTCTCAGAGTAGTCAGATAGGAAAAGTCGACCTCATCTAGTTTTAAAATATGATTGACGTGCAAAAAGTGTTTATACAAACCTACTACTTACAAAAAAAAACCTACACCTAACAAAAACCTACTACTAACAAAAACTTGAACGAGTTTGAAACAGACGATGAAAGAAAAAAAACTTTTTACAAAAAAAAACAACCGACTTCAAAAAAAAAACACTACAAAGTGAAAAATAACTTTAATTTCGGAAGTCGGTGTCTTGGTTTTGAATTTTCGTTCTTTGTCACTGACTTCCGAAATTAAAGTTATTTTTCACTTTGTAGTGTTTTTTTTTTTGAAGTCGGTTGTTTTTTTTTTGTAAAAAGTTTTTATTTTTCACTTTTTAGTGTTGTGGTACCTCCCCAAACAAATTCGAATACCACTACCTGCTATGTAAATAACAGTGACAGGAAGTTATCATATCATCCACATACTAAGTGGAAAAAAATACGTATTATTGAAGCTAACTCAAAAACTACCCAAGCAAAGTTAATACAATTTATATGGGACCACCTCTGAAGTATGATCTACCAAACAAAAAAAGAATCATCAAAATCAATTCATAATTGGCGGAGTAATCGCGTAACAAACATACAAAAAAAAAAAAAAAAAAAAAAACAACATACAGACGAATTGAGAACCTCCTCCTTTTGGAAGTCGGTTAAAAATAGAGTAGATACTCGCAGAAAAGACCTTCCTACTATTTTGCAGGCAAAGTTCAATGTTGTCAAACACTCGTCACGCGTGCAGTCTGTCAGTCTGTTTAACAAATTACCAGCAGAATTAAAGAATATTTAGAATGTGAATATGTTTAAAAATAAACTCAGGACTTTGTTAATAAATAAAGCCTATTACAGCAGCTTTCTAACTTCTATGATGGGTGAGGGACGAGGATGCTTGTATTGTAAATAATTGTAATGTTTATGTTGTTTCTTTTGTGTACTTACTGTGCAGATATTTCGACACAAATGTATTTTTGTTATAAAATAAATAACTTGAACTTGAACTTACAGAAATAAAATTAGATTTTAATGTTTTGATCTTGGTGTATAGAGTTTTGACAACTAAACGATGTTAAACTACGTTGCATCAATCTACAATTTTTTCCGTTTTTTTTTTTTGAGGTTTACTAATTTAGTTCTTAAGTACTTACTAACACAAATATGGATGTATGTCTGTACCATTAGAGACGGCTTATTGGTGACTCTCTTATCTATGGTCTGAATCTGAAATAAAGTTATTATTCATATCCTATACGTTCACTGATGGATTTTATAATCATAACTATATTATGTATTTAAATATAAATAATCTATAATATAAAAATGAATCGCAAAATGTGTTGGTAAGCGCATAACTCAACAACGCCTAGACCAACTTGGCCAATTTTTTTTTGAAATGTTCGTTATTTTTAGGACAAGGTTTTAGGGTAGGTAGGGTAGGTAGGGTAGGTAGGGTAGGTAGTGTAGGTAGGGTAGGTAGGGTTGGTAGGGTAGGTAATAAATGATAAAGATGGTGCACCCCAAGCATTTATAAGGCAAAACAACGTTTGCAGGGTCAGCTAGTAATATTATAAATGTGAAAGTGAGTTTGTTTGTTTGTTACGCTTTCAAGTCTTAACGGCTGAACAGATGGCTATGAAATTTGGCACAAAGGTAAACCATGACCTAGGTTAGGACATAGAATAAATATTTTTATCTTGTTATCCTGGTAGTACGTTCCCGTGGAATAAATTCCGACCTCTACGACAAAACCTCTAAAGGAAGTTTAAATTAGGTATATTCGTGGTCAGTGATGGTGGAGTTGTAGAAGACGGAAAAAAATTATTCTAGTCTTATGAAAGAAAGAAAGAAAATACATGTATTTAGCACAGACCAAAAAAACACAAAATAATTAACAGCAGATAAAAAAAAAATAAACAATAAAAATCAAACAAAAGTGTAAAGAGCGATGTTAGAAATTGGCAGGGGAGTGTGTCTCACGGCTGCGCCAAAAAGGCCCAGTTCAGCAAAAATGCCAGACAACAATAAGTGCCGGACGCTGGTTTTCAACTGGACCTGAAAGTGTGATGTGACGGATGTAAATCAGTTTTATAATGTAACGTGTATACTTAATAAAATAAATTTGTGTCAAATAAAAAAATTAAAAAAAAAACGAATATGTAGATACAATAAATGAGTAAGTGAGACGGACGCATAGACCATTGTATACTTAAATAAAGATATCCTACGAAAATGAGTCTGAACAAAAAACCTGTTTTGAACGATGCCAGATTTCCATGTTTTTCCATGCTTATCTAATTCATTTATTTCGACCACTGAGAAACATCACCATTTCAGCCGAAAGACGTCCACTGCTGGACATAGGCCTCCCCCAAGCACCGTCACTTCGACCGATTTTGTGCTTTCCGCATCCAGCGGATTCCTGCGGCCTTACAAGGTCATCGGTCCATCTTGTGAGAGGCCTTTCAACGCTACGTCTTCCGGTACGTGGTCGCCACTCCAGAACCTTTCGACCCCATCGGTCATCCGTTCTGCGAGCAATGTGCCCTGCCCATTGCCACTTAAGTTTGGCAATTCTTCGGGCTATGAATACCACTGAGAATATAAATAAGGAACTGTTAACTAATTTTAATATGAATGCAGATTTTCCAAAAGTTGTGACTCCAAGTCTTCGCTCCAAGCACTTCACTAAATGCTTTGACTTAAAACTGTTTTAACACAATTTTTTGTGAAGGTTAGGATGTTTGTTACACTTTCACGCAAAAATTACTATCCGGATTGGGATGAAAATCTGTGTGAAAATCACACAGTTTATAACCTGGATTAACACATGGGATACTTTTTATCCCAATATTCCCACGGGATCGAGGCTTATGTGTGTAAAACTGTGGGGCGCTGCTAGTAATTTATATAATGATAAATGAAAAAAGTTTGTGATATAAAACTCCACGTGACGCTCTCATCATTAGTCAAAAACTAAAAAAAATTGTTAAACTCTTGTTTTATCGCGAAAGTTAAGTTTAAATTGGTCAAGTTTAATTAATTGAGCTCTAGTTTGTTAATAGTTTTAGTTAGGTTAGGATTATAAATTTTTAGACATAATAATAGTAGGTACAAGAATTAGGGACCTATTAGTTCAACCTGGTTTCAGACTGGCTAAAGTAGACTCATCTTTCATGGGGTACCGTTTAAAATGTTACAATAAAATTCCTCCCCACATACTTCAACTGAATGAAACGAAATTTAAATCTTGTATAAAACGCACACTATGCGGGCAGGCATATTTTAAGTTGGGGGATTACATCGCTGATAAAAATGCTTGGCTCAATGCTGGTCCTGCTCCACAACCACAACTAATTGATTAACATTTGCAAATACTGTTAGAGCTGCTGAAGATTGTAAGACCATCTTTGCATTGTATAAACTCAATCTCCTTTGTATTACATTATTGTAAAGCACAGGTGTGAGCTCTATGTACTTAAGAGTTTCCATTTACCGGGTAATATGTCTTGCATTGACTTGAATGTGCCCTGGCGGCTGTATGTCATGCTCACTTAGATATTTCGCTGATGGTGGCGCGTGTGTTGGATCATTTAGCTCCCTTCAAAATGGTTGAGCTGAATGGTGCTAATCCATGCATCATGTTCGTGAACGGGCGCCGTCAGTTGGGACTGGTCATCTCTTAGCTGCCATGGCTTAATTTTAATTTATTTAATTTTTAGGGTTCCATACCTCAAAAGGAAAAAACGGAACCCTTATAGGATCACTCGTGTGTCTGTCTGTCTGTCACAGCTAATTTACTCCGAATCTAATGGACCGATTAAGTTGAAATTTGGTACATATATGTATTTCTGTGACCCAAACACGAATGTGTAACGTAAATAATTTAATTTTGAATATAGGTGTCACTTTTGGGACGCAAACAAGAAAATTTTAAAAAAAAGTTTTGCTAACAGTACCGTGTGACATATCAAATGAAAGGATCATTGGAAAGGATATTGCGAGGATCTTAAATATATTTTTTATATAATTTTAAAATAAACACTTTTAAAGATATTTAATAAATTCAATGAAAATTGACCATTCCCCCCCCCTTATCTCCGAAACTACTGGACCAAAAATTTTGAAAAAAATACGTAGTTTGGCTCTTTACTCATAGATTACAGGAAAACCTATAAGAAGTCTATGGTCTTAAAATAACATGGTAAATCTCTCAATATTGTGCGTAAAAACTTACATTTCGTCGCTCGGCATCCAAAAGGCCCATCTCTCTAGCTACTATAATATCAAAATATCAAAAGTGTTTGACCCTCTGCTTAATACACAAATAAATAAAACTGTAAATGTTCATGACAACCAATTCGGGTTTCGGCGTGGTTTGTCAACAGAAAGTGCAGTGTTGTGCCTTAAGCATACTATCACATACTTACTATACACAGCGTGGGACGCCGATTTATGCTAGGTTCATCGATTTATTCAAGGTTTCTGATCTGGTTGCTTAAGACGTATTGTGGAGAAAGATGGAGAAGGATAGGTTGCCAACGGAGCTTATAAACATCTTTAAATAGTGGTATGGTAACCAGATCAATAGTGTACGATGGGCTGGAACTTTTTCCAAGCCATACAGGTTTTAATGCGGGGTGAGGCAGGATTGGCGAGCTCAGCAGCACCAGAGTGGGTTGCTATATAGATGGTATTTGTGTAAATAATATTAGCTATGCAGATGATATAGTGCTTCTGAGCGCGTCAATCTGTGGTCTCAGAAAGTAATTGGTCGCCAAATGTGAGCAGTATGCCAAAACACATGGTTTGATGTTATAACTCCAATAGGTCGGAGATCATGGTCTTTGACTGGCTGGGGGCAGACCGGGTTATGTTCCACCTGTATTACTCAATGGGACTCCACTACAAAGAGTATTTACGTTTAAATATCTTGGTCATATATTGACCCCTGACCTCAATGACGGACTCGATATTGAGCGGGAGCGAAGGGCGTTGTCGGTAAGGGCAAACATGCTGGCTCGCAGGTTTGCACGCTGCTCACTTAAAAATCCAAAATTACTCTGTTTCGAGCTTATTGTAAAACGTTTTACACGTGCAGCCTGTGGGCTAGATATACCCAAAGGTCATGCAACGCCCTTCGTGTCCAACACAACAACGCTTTCAGGGTATTGGTGGGGCTGCCCCGTTTTTGTAGCGCATCGGGAATATTCGCGGACACACATATTAATTGCTTTTACACAACGATGCGAATGAGGTGTGCATCCCTGGTACACAGAGTACGGGCCAGCTCCAACAATATCGCTAGCAGTCTGGATTGCATGTACATCAATCACTGCAGTGCCATCTCCCATGGGGTGAAATAAATTTAAACTAGATTACGTGGGGCACTCAGAAAGTTTTGTGATACTAGAAAAAAATATACTACAGGTTATAATTTTTTTTATTATATCTTTTGAAAGAACTCTCCATTGGCGTCTATACACAGTTTTATACGTCTAAACAAATTTTCATAACACATTTTCCAGTCCGCATCAGACACCACTCCAATCTCCTTCTCAAATGCACCCAGTGCATCTTCAGGTGATGAAAACTGTTTTACTTTGAGTTGATTTTTTATTTTGGGGAACAAGAAAAAGTCGCACGGAGCCAAATCGGGACTGTAAGGAGGATGACCTATAAATTTGACCGGTGTGCTGTCCAGAAAGTCCCTTGTTTTGGGTGCTGCAAGGTGCTTTTCTCATTTGTTTTAAATTATCTCATAAGGTAGGCACAATATCATCGCCTATAATGATAACGAGGGTGGGCGCTGATACCTATAATTACAAGATATTAAGTTATCTTAGCTTAGGTATTGGCTGCAACTCGAACATACAACCTTACTTACCTTAAGGCCTATATTAACTGTAAACCATGTTTTATTTACTTGAAGGTGCAAATAAACAATTTTATTTTTTATTATTATTTATTTATTTATGTTTTGAGCGCCGAGTGAGCCAGCGCGTTGTCGTGGTGAAGCAGTAGCCCACGGAGGCCAGTGTTCGGTCGCTTGCTGCTTGCAGTAGTAAAAACTTCTGGCAAACATTTGGTAACAAACCATTCAGCATTGATGCTTCTTTGATCTCGTCAGGGTACTGACACCAGATAACCAGGTAGAAAAAAAAAATTGCAATCAACATTTTGCCTGCACTTCTGGCTCGCTTCACTTTGGTAGGCATTGGTTCATTTTGAAACAGCCACACGGTCGACTGACGCTTCATTTCTGGCTTATATTGAAAAATCCAAGATACATCACCCGTGATGATATCTTAAACGCGCCGAGACGAGCCTGCTACCAATTTTGCTATCATGTCTCGGCACCATTCTACCCGAACCTCCTGACCCTGCGTTAGATTTTACGGTACCAGCGTGAAACTATCTTCCATAACCGAAGATGCCTGTGTAGAATTTCATGCACACTTCCCGATCTAATCGGCAGTATACATGAAATTTTAATCACAGTTTTGCTAGAACTAACTTTATTCAGACCTTGGTCTACTACCATTTTACAGAATCCAATAAAAAAAACATAAATTGGTTTTTGAAAAAACATAAAAAGACAAAGTTTAAAATGTCAAGATTATCTACTGCTTACTAAATTTCGTTTATGGAGGTACATTTCCCTGTAGACAATGCTGTGTCCCATACGTGGTGTCTGTGTTGTAGGGAGTAACGATAATCTGGTAGTAGACCATGGTCTGAACAACGTTTGTTCTAGTACGTTCTAGCAAAACTGTGATTCAAATTTCACGGTGCATGCTGAACCTCTTCATATGTAATTCGCCTATTCTCTTAAATTAAATTTTTCACAGCCAGCACTTTTTGTTATGTAACAACCGTCATAGGGCGGCCACTTCTTTCTTTGTCTGCCAAAATTACTAGACTACCCATAAATTCGTTGAACCAGCGAAAAACAGTCGCTTTAGAAGGGCTTTTTTCTATGAACACCATTCGAAGTCTTTCAAACGATTCTTCTGGTTTTAGTCGACATTTGAAATCGTACAAAATCATCGCGCGAAAATGTTCTCGTTATAAATCCAGTTTTCAGTAAGACAGAGTATTTTGATTTTGCTCGTAAAAAAATGTGGAGAGAATTTCGAATTTGGAATGTTATGATTTTTGTAATAAATAGTCATCGTTTTAATTGACATCAAAACCAGCCAGTATTCTATATACAAAAACTGTTAGTCGCAAAACTTTCTAAGTGACCTCCTAAAATAAGTTAACATAGTTCATAAGTTTACTAACGCAATGAGTCATTGTTACTTGAATAAAGAAAAATATCTGGATGATAATTTTTTTTTGAACGACGTTTTCTAAAAATTGAACCTAGCTAGATCGATTTATCGCTCCTGAAACCCCCTGCATACTAAATTTAATAAAAATTCTTGGAGCCGTTTCCGAGATTCAGATTATATATACATAGACCGTATATACAAGAATTGCTCGTTTAAAGATATTATTATTATATTAATACCGCGAATGTGAAATTTTTTACTAAAATCTGATTTTTGTTTTATTTCATTCTATACGTTCAAATAAGTGACCCTGCTGGGTCACTTATTTGAACGTATAGAAAAAAATGTACAAAAAAAAATGTAAAAAATGTCACATTCGCGGTATTGGATGCCGAGCGATGATTTGCAGTTGGAATGTATGGGAGAACATGTTTTTCAACTACAATGTTAAGTTTGTTCTTGGGATAAATAAATTCATCTCAACTACGGAACCCTTCATTGTGCGTAGTCCGACACGCACTTGGCCGGTTTTTTAATTGTTCGTTGTTTTATGTTTTTATTACGCACGCTTCTAACGTGCACGTATTTCTACATTATTCTCACATGTATAATTTCAACATGAATGATGAAATACCAATATTTTGTAACAATTATTTATTTAAAAGAGTGTCCGTGGAGTTTCTTGCCCGTTCTTCTACCTACTACGCTTTGGAATGGGCAACTAGCTTCATATTTCTGACTGACCGATTCCTTGATAATTCAAAAGTGCCTGTAAATGGTTTAATTAAAATAAATGCTTTGAGTTTGAGTTTTTATTTTATTAATGTATGTTATATCATATATCATATGTAAGAGCAGTGGTGGCCCAGTGGTAACGGCCGCGACTTACGAGTTGTAGGTCGTAGGTTCGAACCCAGACAGGCGCTTTACTTTGTGTAAATTATTTCATCACCACTGCTCTCAAAACGGTGAAGGAAAACATCGTGAGGAAACCGGCATGTCCTAGAACCGAAAATTCAAAGACATGTGACATCTACCAACCCGCACTGGGCCCACGTGGTGGATTACGGCCCACTCCCTCTCACAGAGAGGAGGCCTGTGTCCCAGCTGTGGGAACATTTATAGGCCGATGATGATGATGATGATGATGATGTTATATCAATTGAACTTAGCTGAACTTTTATTGCAAAATAAGTTATAATTTATGATAGGTACAGAACAAGGCAAGTTATTTAAAAACACTTTCACACTTTGGCGTGCATTAGAGTAGACTCCGTGACTGGCGAGCAATATTCAAAAACCCCAAAAAAAAACGGAACTTAGTAGTTGACAAACATGTTCTCCGATACATTGATATTATGTCATGGTTCATTCTCCAACTGCAAATGTAAGTTTGTAATCCCAAAAAAAAGAAACTATGTTATAAAACTACAAATTAACAATTTTCGGACTTTTTTCATGATTCTAGGTCAACGGGATTTTGGTTTTGATTTATTCGCGAGTATCAAAATATGTTACATAAATGTCCATATTTTTTTAATTCCTTGAATAGCTTGATTTTTTTAGAGCTCCAAGAAAACATAGATCTACGTATTTGATATTAATTTCAACTTGATACCTTCACGCGTTCCTGAGAAAATGGTCTTGACAGACTGACGGACGGACAACGAAGTGATCCTATAAGGGTTTCCGTTACAGAACCCTAAAAATGCAATTTCCGACTTTAGAGTAATATAATATAGTTCTTACTTCTTTTAAATAAGTGTCAAGTTGTACTCGAGCTGGCCACTTTAAAAGGTGTGCCTCGTGAAACCATATTCATGAAAATTTACATTTTTTCTCGTCAGTAAGGTTGCATTCGTTTTGTATGCTGAACAGAACTGAGCTAAGCTGCTAATCTTTCTTTATTTCTGTGAGAAATTGTGCTAGCTTTTTGTATGAAAATAAGATATATTGGTACTTGCCATGGGATTTAAATAGTAATATCTAGTGGCGATTGCGAGCGGCCCTCGTACGTATGATGACTAAGTAAGTAAGTCTAAGACTAATCTTTTTTATCTTTTATATAGATTCTTTTCTTTTAGATTTTGTGAATGTGAGAACATTGTAGGCTGTAAACTTGTGTACCATTTTTTATTTTACTAAGTACCTGGTACTTGTTGATAGGCCTGCACTGTCCTCCCATACCTATTAACACTGTAATTTGAAAACATTGTAGAAACAATTTATTTTGAAAAGAGTTACCGTGGAGTTTCTTGCCGGCTCTTCTCCATAGGAAGCGACCAATTGGAACCGTGCACCTAGCTTCTGACGTTTCATAAATGCCCTTGTAGGTTTATGTGAAATAAAATTTATTTTTGATTTTGATTTTTGAGTAATTTGTGTTCGTTATCAGTTTTGACTACCAAGTCAAAATTGTCCGTAATTATTCAAATCACAACTGTCATTCTTTGACATTGTATGAAATGGTTATAACACGGCAAGTTGACGTAGGGTGTCAATTTGATTAGCAAATTCATTTTCCTGACTGTATGAAGCGCGTGTAGCCTAAGGAGTTTGAACTAAAAGAGTGGACTCTTCATCGTTTTCTTTTATATAAAATTTAATTGTACCCAAATCCTTGGCCAAACAGAGGCACATTCCGCGCGGGATGTAGGACATAAGTCGCTCGCGTCGATTGTGTCGACTAATTTCTATAAAGCCACAGTATAAATAAGTACAGTATTCTATCTTCATACAAAACGGCCGAAACGACGCGCTTCGAAATCTCAGTGTATATCAATCAGTACACAACAGTCTCGAGTGCGATGCAGTTGCGCAACGATGCGGAAGGTTTACCTACCGAGCGACCGTAGGTAATTATTTAATGGTCACTGCCAATGTATAATACTGCTATAGTTTGACCAATACCGCTTTACCGCGCCTTAGGAAGGCGCGTGGCGAGACGGGGGAGCAGTACAGGCCGCTAATTCGTCAAAGCTCTCGGCGCACGGCATCCCGCCCGCCGCTCATTGGTCAACACTGCCCCCCGCCTCGCCGCGTATTCCTAAGGCGCGGTACAGCGGTATTGGTCAAACTATACTTATTTATTCTGTGATAAAGGTCTTCAAACTAGCGTTAATAGTTGATATTATATAATTTAGAATCATTTGCCGACACTTAATATATATTTTATTATAAACTGTTTGACATTACATTTGAAACTTTATTTGAATGTTATCTAATAATCATTAATAAGTAGTTGTATTTTGTTTTTTGTATTTGTATGTAAATTGCATGTTATGCTGGGATTCAACACAGTGTAAATTGTTTATAAATAAAAATGAAATGAATAGTTGCGTGACTTCATAACGCGCGCATTTGCTTCCCGGATCCCCCGCGCGGGATTTATCTCACTGTGCCTAAAGGTTTATTGAAGTATTTACTTTAATATTAATAGCATGGTAACCGCTGTTTTAGTTTCATAATTCACCCCTTGGGCAATCATGGTCTATTTAGGTAGGGTGTAAAGTATTATTTGTCGGATCCGGTCATTAGTACGGACACGAAACGAATCGCAAGCGCGCCACTGGTGACGTCAAGTCCCACACCAAAAGGTGCGCTTCCACAGAGTCGTGATGTTTTAAGGCCACGGCGAGGAGGCATTCAGCCTCTGGTCGCATCGGAGAGAAGACGTCACGGAACTGTTCTCGATTCGTGGTGCTCAGTTATTGTGTTAGTTGTAATTCGTGATCATTGTGTTAATTGGTGATTTTAATAAACGCCGTCGCACCCTATGTGTGTATAATTTAGCTAGTGTGATTCATTTGATAGTAAATTATAATGTGATCTGAACTGCAAACGGTTTTTCTATTGCGCATTAACCAACACTACCCACACTACGCCCACAGTAGTTAAAATATCGCTGATGATAACAAAAGTCACATTCCCGTCTCCGACATATTTATATATTTTTACTACAAAATTATGTTTTATTTTGTTAAGACACAACCTGACACTGACCTGCAAATTGCAAAAACCGTAAGAAAATTTTAATTTTGAAGGCTACAACTGCGGATCCACCTTAAGAATTTATTTTATAGTATAATATAAAAATCAAAAACATTGTTTGACATAAAATTGCTTTGTAAATCAAGAAATTATAACATCTCCATTTCATTGTAACATTAACTATTTCAGTCTCACAGATAGATCAATCCACGTGTTTTTAATCAAGCCACGAGCCCCTCTTTTCCCTTTAATTACTCAAATCAAAGCTCAATATTTAGGCCACAACACCCTTGGGTATTACAACAGACGTTAAAATGAATATCTTTTGCCAGAATTAGGCAAAGTCGAAGAACCAACGATGGATGCCGGCAGCTATGAAATATTAATCTCTTGGGAAAGAGTTGTACGCTGGCGTGCAGAAAAATATGCAAACGAGTGTAATTTGTTTTTGGAAACGGCTAAAATCATTTTTGTTGGTAAATATAAAAATATTACAAAAAACAAAACCTTTTTTGGTGTCTTTGGTTTTGAATTTTTGTTTCTTGCCACCAATTTCCGAAATTAAAGTTATTTTTCACTTTGTAGTGTTTTTTTTGGAAGTCGGTTGTTAGTTTTTTTGTAAAAAGTTTTATTTTTCACTTTTTTGTTGTGGTACCTACCCCTCACAAATTTGAACACCACTACCTGCTATGTAAATAACACTGACAGGAAGAGTTAATCGTCCATTTGTCGCGCAAATACTTAAATGCAAAAATACTTATATGGTTTTTTCAAGGATGCCATTGTCAGAACTGAACCAAATTGAAATGGAATCACACGGAAAGTACCAGCCTTCAAATAAAAAAGAATCATCAAAATCGGTTCTCCCAGTCGAAAGTTCTGAGGTTCTCAATACGACTGTTTTTTAGTCGATTTATTTGACAAGAATATTTATCCGCCCGATAGTGAAATAGACCACAGACAATTTTAACCTTTATTTATATTACAAAATAATGTTTTAAATCGCTTGGAACGACCGTTACCAATTGGCGACAGTGGGGCTTGACGGTATTGGAAATGACCGTTACCAATTGGCGACAGTGGGACTTTAGCGGTTAATGTTTGTTACATTAACCGGTAAGGGACGGCTGAGTCGCCGTGGGTGGTCCGCGCCGTGACAGTTTTACGACCGCACTTAAATAAACAAACACTCGGATTTCTTTACAACATCTCAAGTAGTATTGTTAATGTTTTTTGCTACTCGAATAGATTAGGAATACGTTTCAAATGGTTACAGTCTTTGTAAACAACGTTCACTTATCTTTATTACCCGCTTTTGTTATTATTTCTTTTGTTCTTTGTGATAACGATTTCTGATAAAACTACCGTACCAATTCACACGAAATTTTGCAGGGTACATTATGGATAGATAAGTTATCTAACAAAAGCGTTTTTAGAGACAAACATTCAAAACAAAAAATTCAAAAAATCTAGATTTTAGATGATCTAGAATTTCTAATGCTTACGTAACTTTCTCCGTCCCAAAAAAATATTTTTTTGTATTATTTTGTTCTAAATGTTGTCTAATACGATGATTCATGTAATATAGAAAAGAAATAAAACACTTACGGATCAGATCCATACAGAAAAACCACAAAATATAACAACTTTCACTGTGACGGGAACTTTCTCTTTTTTGTTTGTTTACACTTTTTTGGTTGGGTCAAAATAGGTGTTATTTAGTGCGAATATTATCTAAAACGATGTAATATTTACTTCAAAATGAAAATATCACCACTTTCCGACGATTTACACACAAAAACCATTAAAAAACGAATTATTACAGCGGACGGGAGTGACATTTGACTGACATTTTACCGCGCGGGAACGTGATTTTCAACATTTTTTTAAAATGTTGCCTATTAGTATTTTTGCTTTTAGTCGATTTATTTGACGAGAATATCTATCCGACCATAGACAGAAAAATCCACAGACGATAATAGCCATTACAACAAGTACAAATAAAGATGTAAGTCGCGTGGGTGTGCCGTCTCTCATGAGAGACGCCGGTCCTTTACCGGTTAAAAAAACCTCCTCCTTTTTTTGAAGTCGGTTAAAAATAAAGATTTATTATCATTCTCCTGTCCTTATTCTAATTTATTTAGGGTCGATGCAGCATATCCATTTCTTCCATACTTCTATTAGTCATCATCTCGATAGTCACCCCCTTTCTAACCATAGGTCTGCGAAACATATCCATTTCTTCCATACTTCTGTTAGTCATCATCTCGATAGTCACCCCCTTTCTAACCATAGGTCTGCGAAACATATCCATTTCTTCCATACTTCTGTTAGTCATCATCTCGATAGTCACCCCCTTTCTAACCATAGGTCTGCGAAACATATCCATTTCTTCCATACTTCCGTTAGTCATCATCTTGATAGTCACCCCTTTCTGACCATAGGTCTGCGAAACATATCCATTTCTTCTATACTTCTATTAGTCATCATCTTGATAGTCACCCCCTTTCTAATCATAGGTCTGCGAAACATATCCATTTCTTCTATACTTCTATTAGTCATCATCTTGATAGTCACCCCCTTTCTAACCATAGGTCTGCGAAACATATCCATTTCTTCCATACTTCTGTTAGTCATCATCTCGATAGTCACCCCCTTTCTGACCATAGGTCTGCGAAACATATCCATTTCTTCCATACTTCTATTAGTCATCATCTCGATAGTCACCCCCTTTCTAACCATAGGTCTGCGAAACATATCCATTTCTTCCATACTTCTGTTAGTCATCATCTCGATAGTCACCCCCTTTCTAACCTAATATAATTTTTCACACAGTCCATCCATCATTTCTGTGGTTTTCCCCTTCTCATAACTAAAGCCACATTCATACCCAAAACTTTCTTCACGAATTTTTCTCAAGTAAAAATTATAAGAAGAAATAATTAATAGGTAAAATGGTTACTTTAAAGTAACCATTTTTAGGGTTCCGTTGCCAAATAGCAAAAAACGGAACCCTTATAGATTCGTCATGTCTGTCTGTCTGTCTGTCCGTCCGTCCGTATGTCACAGTCACTTTTTTCCGAAACTATAAGAGCTATGCTGTTGAAACTTGGTAAGTAGATGTATTCTGTAAACCGCATTAAGATTTTCACACAAAAATAGAAAAAATCAAATAATTTTGGGGTTCCCCATACTTAGAACTGTAAGTCAAAAAAAACATTTTTCATCAAACCCATACGTGTGGGTATTTATGGATAGGTCTTTAAAAATGATATTGAGGTTTGTAAAATCATTTTTTTCTAAACTGAATAGTTTGCGCGAGAGACACTTCCAAAGTGGTAAAATGTGTCCCCCCCCTGTAACTTCTAAAATAAGAGAATGATAAAACTAAAAAAAATATATGATGTACATTAACATGTAAACTTCCACCGAAAATTGGTTTGAACGAGATCTAGCTAGTAGTTTTTTTTTGAATACGTCATTAATCTTAAACCGCTATTTACCTTTCATTCAATGTTACTTGCTGCTACGGAACCCTTCATGGGCGAGTCCGACTCTAGTGTGTTAAAAAATAAACACACTAATTATCGCACGTTTTTAAAATCAGTTATAGTATTGGACTGCCAATGTCAAAACCGTACCTAGTAAATAATTACAACAGAATTTTTATCGTACTTATCTATCTATACTAATATTAGAAATAGGTAAAATTTGTGTGTTTGAATGTATGGGGTAATCTTCAGAACTACTGAGTTGATTCCGAAAATTCTTTCATTAACTGAAAGCTACAGTATTGCCGAGTGTCATAAAATATATTATGTTAAAAAACAATGGCACTCCGGGATTGCCGACAGAAGTGAAAAAATGAACAAGATCGCCTTGGTGGAAGAAAAATACTTGTATAGAACATTGGTCCGTAACCTTATCTAAATAAAGAGCACAATCGCGTTTACAAAAAAAAATACTTCCGAAACCTTTAAAGTAAAAAGACTTGCATAGAACATTGATCCGAAAGAGCACAATCGCGTTTACAAAACTGAGGTGTCAGTAACGGTGTCGCGAGTTCAATTGTTTTTTCTCATTTCAAAAATGCCCAACGCGCCTAAAGAAGTTTTCACTTCAAAAAAGTAATTTCACCTGGTCAAAGTCACGGGCTAAAGCTAGTGATTATTAATAAAAAGAACTGCAAACATAGCATTTAGGAACAAACAGAAATGTTTCATTTGTGTAGTACAAATATTAATCATTATCTGTTTGCTAGCGATGTAAACAGAAAGTAAATAAAATAGCAAGACCAATTGTTTTATACTTAATATTGATTTCATTTATTGTCTGTAGTTTCCTGTTTATTTGTCAACCAGTATTACCAAGAGCTATCGTGTTACCCTGTAACTGGATTGTGGAGGTCAGATAGGCAGTCGCTCCATGAAAAATACTGATATTTAGCTGCGTCTGGTTAGACTGCAATCCAACCCAAAAATAGTTGGGAAAGGCTAAACAAATTGAATTGAGTTTCTAACTTATTTCGTAGAATTGATCATTAGACATTTCAACAGATATTTATTGAGTAAAATTTAATTTATTCTGGAAAATACTCACTCAATCTGAAGAAATAAATCAATTTCAGATTATTTTAGATTGTAATGAAAATTCTCAAGAAGTTGTTGAGATCTAGTAGGTGTTTGTTGACAAAAACATTTTTTTTTTTACAAAAATCCGGACATAACTTTAAGTTAAAAATAAGTTCGAGCATGTTTATGTCAAATTGTGTAAAACCCAAACATCTACACAAATAAATAAAATTGAAGTAATGTCAAAATAACAACTTTTTACTAAATGCATTATGAAAGTTTATAGATGCGGTACATAATAACAAAAAAACAACTTAAATTTTTTGTCTGTCTATCTGTTTGTTCCAGCTAATCTCCGAAACGGCTAGACCGATTTTGACGGGACTTTCACTGTCAGATAGCCCATATTATATTTATTTATTTATTTAAACTTCTCACACACAAAAAGGTACAAAGGCGGACTTAATACCTTAACCTTAGGCATTCTCTACCAGTCAACCAAGGGTGGTGAAGAGATTAGATGGCAGGTGCTCTGTTTGAGAGGAACAAAGAAAAAATTATTAAAAATATATCATTAGAAATAAAATGTAGGAACAACAGTACATAAATAGGTTATAACTTATAATACACATACATACATTTAATATAATATATATCTATAATATATATATACATATATACAAATTCAAGGGAGAGAGGTGTTGAGATGACTCTACTCTATTTATTTTGAAAAAAACTCTGCAATTTCCGCTTAAATGCATACCGACTGGTGGCCGTCCTGATATCAAGAGGAAGCGCGTTCCAGAGAAGAATGGACTGAATATGAAAGGAAGAATGAACAAAGTCAGAAGTATGAGAAGGACAAAGTAGGAGAAGATTGTTAGAAGAACGCAAATTCTTAGTGTGTCTAGATGCAAACCGAGATCTTTCACAGAAGAGGTAACAGGTATGACGGTACCATTGAAAATAAGAGGAGGAAGAGAGCGTCACCCTACTCATCATGCGTGAGCTCCCAATTACAATGGCCTGACACTTTGAGGGGTTTACTGACACCCCAAAACTATCAGACATTATAGTGAAGTAACTTATTTTTATTGTAGAAAAATAAAGAATTAGGATCCACGCAGGCGAAGCCGCGGGCTAATTAACTTTTTTGTTAGGTATATTAAGGCTTGTGGTGGCCCAGTGGTAACGGCCGCGACTTACGAGTTATAGGTCGTAGGTTCGAACCCAGAGACAGGCGCGAAGAAATCCGAAGATATGTGACATCTACCAACCCGCACTGGGACCGCATGGTAGATTACGATCCACTCCCTCTCACAGAGAGGAGGCCTGTATCCCAGCAGTGGGAACATTATATAGGCTGATTATGCTCTTAATATAACAACTTAACTTATGGCATCCTGCATTAAAAGATGTTTCACTTAAAATACAATTTAAATCGGCTACAATTTTTTTAAATTCATTTTTTTCTGTATTAATAAGAACTGACGTTCTTAGTAATTGATGACAATCTAGCCTAATAGACTAATAAGTAATTTAATTCTTACTTTAATATTTTACGAGATAGATTATGTTATAACTAAAAATAGTGTAAATTTTTTTTTACGCGAGTTCAATTTCGTAACACTTTCTTGGGGTCTGATAATTGTTAAAACACTTTGTTCATGTGTTATTAATTATTATGTATAGCACAGCATTGTTACTATTTATTATTAGAACTATAATTGAAGTTAAAATTCTTTTTTGCTTCTCTCTACTGGTACAATTTTTCTACCACACACCGCACTGCATTGAAATTCCTCGTAAATGTTTCATGTGTGGCGCTGAAAGGAATTCAATTTGAGAAGCTTACTGTTTTGTATGTACCTGTGCAGAGGCTAGATGGTTTGTTGTACTGTTAGGTTTTCTTTTAGACTTGTGTAGAGGCACAGAATACGAGGTACAGAAGGCGCACTCCACATTTTAGGTAGGTATGAAGCTACAAGGACGCGGCGGGCTCGTTTTTCGGGCCAATTCAGTGAACGTAACGTAGTCAGAAGATATAACAGTTACGCGATAGAGAGGCAACTTCTAGGTGAATATAACTTTAGGTAATTAGCGCTGTACGACCTGAATTGTACTTTATTGTGTCATGGCAAGAGTCACTTTTTAGGGTTCCATAGTCAACAAGGAACCCATATAGTTCCGCCATGTCCGTCTGTCTGTCCGTGGTTTGGCTCAGAGACTCTTATTACTAGAAAGCTGTAGTTTGGCATGGGTATACATATTAATCAGGCCGACAAAGTGGTAAAAAAAATCATGTTTTTTTTTCTATTTCTTGTCTATCTCATAGTGTGGGGTGTCGTTGGAAAGGTCGTTCAAAATATTGTGAGTGTGTGAAAACCATTTTTGGATTCAGAGGTCCGTTTGCGAAATATTAAGCTTTAAATTGCGTCAGTTGGTACACTTTGTGTTGCCATCTGACATTATGCTGAGCTGAGGCCCTTTTGGCATTATAATCATTGTTTTCTGTTTTTATAATTTTAAGGTGTATTTTTCTGTTTTAATGCCAATAAACGCAATTTTCTTTCTTTCTTTCTTTCTTTCTATTTTTTACTAGAGCCAAGAGTGGGGGCACTTTACTCTAACAAACATTTCTAAAGGGTTCGTTTTGGAAATGTGAAAAAATTCACGGCAGTAATAAATATAATGAAATTAAAAGGAAAACTGTTGTAAATTAAATAATAAAATTAAATAAGAGTCAAAGCAGTAAACGTCATGTTTTTCTATATTTTTATGACATACAAAAAGAACACAATGACAATACAGAAATTAGATTATTGAGAGTATAAAATACAAACAAGTATTTAATACATCATTTGAGTATTTACTACAAAAACTATCACAGTTAAGTGGGCTCTACAAGTTAACGAATAATAATCGACCAACTTACATTTGCAGTTGCAAAAACATGTTTTTTCATTTTTCAACTACAATGTTAAGTTTGTTCTTGTGATAAATTTATCCCAACTACGGAACCCTTCATTGTGCGTGGCCCGACACGCATTTGGCCGGTTTTATTTAAATGATTTTGCGGAGTGAACGATCTGTACTAATAATCTGTGGTAAAGGTGTGTTTATGAAGTAGTCCACTTAGAGCATCCGTCCGAATAGCACCTGCGTGGATAGCACCCAGCTTAGTCCACAAAAATATAAAAAAATATTTTTGACTAGGCTAGGTGCTATTCGCGCAGGTGCTATTCGGGCGGGTGCTCTAAGTGGACTACTTCATGTTTATACCTACGTACTTACTGTACGTAGTTAAAATTCAAATTCAAATTCAAAAGTCATTTATTCAAACTAGGCTGAGAATTAGCACTTTTCGAACGTTAAAATTACATAAGACAGTCCCCCAAAAACGCCCACCCTTCACCACTTCCTAGTGCCTTTAGCTGGGGAGAAGAAGTGGCGCAACAAACTCCCCAGCAGCACAGTTAGACATACTAGTTAAAGTTTAGATATTTATTTATTGTAGAATTGTGTGTGATCTTCTGATCTTCTTCTTTTTAGCGGAAATTGCCATCGAAAAATGGCAATTTATACAATATGTAAGAAAAACCCTGTCCGATCCGTGAGGGTGTTGTTAGGTATCGTACTGAGAGTCTATTTACGTGGTAATTTCCAGGAAAAAAAAAATCGCCACATGTTTTTTCTATGTAATTAAACCTGGTTATTTACATAGGGCGCGGGCGGCCGTCATTTAGCGGGTGTCTACAAGTTGTAACTAATGACCGTACCTGAAATTTTTATATAGATTTGGGGTAATTTTGGTACTTATTAAAAATGTGAATTTTAAATAACAGTAACTCTTTTTAATTTAAAAAATTAATAGTTTTTGGTAATTTTATTGCAATACCTATGTGCCCCTTTTGGATCGGACAGGGTTTTTCTTACATATTGTATAGAGTCAGCCCAGAATTTGGCTACGATTTTGGCACCTTCTGTAGCGTCCATCAGCTCCTGCATCGTGCTGGCAACAGGACTCGCTGGACTATTAAGTGCCCCATTGTAGGCGTGTATGATGAATAATGTCAGAGCACCCAAGAACTTTGAGTATTTAGTGAGGACAATTCAATAACAAATTAGAAACGTAAAGGTGTCTCACACCAAAGCGGCCCAACCCGGCTAAGCGGCTCATTGTACCTACCTAAGAATCTCCCTCACATTTCACCCACTAAAACAAAATGCCCAAGAACACCCTTCCTGTTATTATCTTCTAATTATAAATATCACGCCTAAACCACAAAATCACACACAAACAAAACATATCTACTTCAAGCATTATTATGGCCGGACCATCCAACAACAGCCTTCAATCCTCTCATTGTTCATAAAATAACAAACGCGACCCCGTTCCCGCCAAAACAACCTAATTCACACATTGTGCGCGAAATTAAGCCGCCATTTTGAAAACGATTAGGGCCCGATCACACATACCAATACCATACCAAAATGAATACTTTATTTATATGGACCATATTTGGCCGTCAAAATCAACCGTGAGGGCGATACCGACCACATCAAGACCACGTCGCAGCCATAAAGCAACCACCAGCGAGACCACGTACTAAACGTAACCATAACATCTGTCTGTCTGCAAATATTATATACAACGTAACTACATTACAATTACTAGCGACAACGCAACCACAACACAACTGCAAGTAGCTGCAGCGATACTATTCACACGTAACCACTGCTTGACCACATTTTCTCGCTGCGATGTGGTGTGGTTATGGTACGTGTGAACGGGCCCTTAGGTCGCAATCCAAAATGCCATTTTAATGAAACAAAAGCATTGGCCTGTTATGGCCGGCGATTTGATCAATGTTTCGTGATGGCAGCCAGTTTGTCAGGAGATAACTGGGCTAATGATTTGTGTTGAGATTAATTTCGTATCTGAATAGGAAAGGAATTTATAATATAAAGAGAATATCGGTGAAAATGCCAGTGGGTAGCTTCTTCATCATCATTTCAGCCAAAAGACGTCCACTGCTGGACACAGGCCTTTCACAAGCGTCGCCACATAATAATAATAATAAATAACCTCACCACGGCGCGCCGTATCTCTACGTTGACGTAAAGATACGGACGTAGAAAGTTGGGCTTGCACGCTCCGAACTCTAGGCCTGTGCCGGTAGAGTTTACTTTGCCGGAACAGGTTTGGGATGAGGAGCCAGACCAAGAGAGATACAAAAACCCGCAGGGCAGCATGTGGCGAGCTGTTGGGCAGTAGCGACCCCACGGACCCTATCTCCCGGGAGAAGTCTTGTTCCTCACCTCTAACTTGCCTTTATTGGCCGGCTGGAGTGAACATTGACGAGGAACGGAGCTCCTACCTCATTCTTGCCTTAATTGGCCGGCTTGAGTGGAGATTCGCAAGAGCAGTCGTGCTCGGTGGAAGGAAGTATTCCAGTAAGTGCTCGTAGGGATCTTAACCATCTTCCGGGCTCTGGGATTGTTCTGAAAGCCGTGGAATACCTCTCCACTCCTCAAGCACCTCAGGACATATTGCCCCCTTGTCGCTACGTCACTATGTGCTAGCGACAGTTTTCGGGGGCCCATTATTGAGTGTGCAAGTCACCCCCTGCCATTTTATCAGTGTATATAATGACATTGATCAGGCAGGGGCCATAGTCCATCCATAGTCCCAGGTCACTAGTCAATTTAAGCCACCGAAAACCATAGTCCAATAGCTTTGTTTCCATATCCTGCAATAGTTCTACACTAACCGGAGGTTATCCTTGGGTGCACTTGCATAGTGCGAACAGGGATAATCGTCGGTTAGTGCCTTATACGAGTTGGTTTCGGCCCCTCGTACGACTTCCAAAGGTCCGGGACGCCAGTCCCGAGATATTAGACACAAAAATAATAAATAATAAAAACTTTATTGTTCAAGAAAGCAGAAGCAAACATCTACCGGTACTGTGCTTCTTGCATCCAGCAGATTGCCGCGACCCTCACCAGGTCATTGGTCTACCTCGAGGATGGTCTACCAACGCTGCGCCTTTCGGTACGCGGTCGCCACGGTTTGTAATTTTAAAGCAAAGACGAATACATACACACATATTCTCAGAAGAATGACCAAAAAGGACATACACCTTCATATGAGGTTCTACAAATAAAGCCACAGTACCTGGTGCGAGTGAAACCAAAGTACCTACTCATAAAAAGAGCCATAGCACCTATTCACCATCGGCGCAAGTGATAGCGAAATATTTACGGCCAATTTCATCAATGGATCTGAACGAGTTTAGCACATTCAAGAGCTGTCATTGTCGAGTAAAGTTGAGTGCTCGTGATATAGATTGTATATCTACATGTCTTTAAAGATTCGAGTTAAACTGTTAAGAATCTGTCACCTCAAAACTATTCCGTCAAGGAGTAAAAGTCGTTGTGTATTATATTAATTGTGGTGTAAATGTGTTCCATCCAAATAGCCTCCTGATTTCCAATATTGACACAGTACTTTGCTATCACCCTCGCCGATGCTGAGTAGTTACTATGGCTTTATTTGTAGAACTTCATATTCAACAATAATGATACAGACACTCTTGTCACACACGATCGTGTACATAGTGTCATTGGTGAAATTCGACCTTAGTATGAATGTGGTCGCAGCAAAAAGAAAATGGAAGGATCGTAGGACGTTCAGTTATTTCTGCCTTCCTTTCCTCTTGGAAAAGGTGCGTATGTTTGATAGGGAAACTCAAGTTTGAACAGTAAATACTTGTGCTAAAATGAGAAAAAGGAGTGTTTGAACGAAAACATCTTCAACGGGATGTTTGGAGTTTGGAAACATACGAAAAAAAAAGTTAAGCACTCTTCAAGCTCTTTTCTGACACAGTGGGCAGTGTAGGCACATTGTATTATTTTTCTTGATACTAAATGTTTGGTGTTTTGTAAATTATAAGCCGACCGGGGCGACTGTTATTATTTTTTAGCCGCGAGCCAAAATCCGAAGTGTTACTGGAAAAGCTACGTGGAGCTAGTAGGTAAGCATACAATTTTCGTTGAAATTAAATAATATACCTAACTAGCAACCCGCCCCAACTTAGCACGGGTAGTTGAACATAATTATATGCCTACATATTTTTGAAGAGAGAACTTCTTTAGGTGCGTTGGGCATTTTTGAGATGGGACTAAACCATTGATTTCGCGACACTATAACGCAATGTACCGACACCATGGAGTAAAAGACATCAACGCGTTGATTACCGCGGTGCCGATTTTTTTTCAAGTTTTCACTTTTTCCGGCACTCCTGGAGTGCCACTATTTTTTGTCGTAGTGTCGTATCAACCTGTTGCGTCGAGCATATACTCGTAGGTTAGATTAAAATGTAACTGATGTTCGTCCTTCGAGTATTTTATATCGTTATATTTCAGCCAATTTACACAAAACTTACACAATATTTGTGCCGTTTGGGGTCGAAACGCGCATCTCCTCTTTAAGAAAAAATTTCGCCGACTGGTCGACACTTCACGTGGTTCGTTCTTTGGCCAAATTTGGAATTAGCATTGCCATTCAACATGGCAATGCTGCGTCATCTGGGCACGTTTCCGGATGACAGCGATGCGAACGAATATTTCGACGCCTAAGTGTCCTTTTGTTTTTGTATTTATTTATACAGATAGTTAGTTAGTCTTTTCATTTAGTACCTAGTGTAAATAGTTAGTTGTGTCCCGGACAGTTGTGAAACCAGCCTTATATATCTTATAAGTCATAATGTGGTCGTATAGTTTCTGAACCATACGTTAAATAATTTTTGTAATAACGAAACGCAAAGACACTAGCAGGCAGGCAGGCATTGGTGCCGATTCTCTTGTTCACAAACTAAACTAAATTTAAGTTCAGTGCAGCTTTTTTTTTCTATTTAATTAAGAAAAGGACAAAAGATAAATTTTAGTTTAGTCCTGTCAAGTTTAATTTTTGATTCCCTGTGCGAGTCTCAATAAATACTTTTTCTTTCTTTCTTTAGTTTTTGAGTTAGCTACAAAATACGTATTTTTTTTCCCACTTAGTATGTAGATGATATGATAAGTTCCTGTCACTGGTAGCAGGTAGTGGTATTCGAATGTGTGTGGGGTAGGTACCATAACTAAAGAATTAAAAATAAAAACTTAAAAAAGAAAAAACAACCGACTTCCAATAAAAAAACACTACAAAGTGAAAAATAACTTTAATTTCGTAAGTCGGTGGCAAAAAACGAAAATATAAAACCCAAGACACCGACTTCCAAAATTAAAGTTAGTTTTCATTTTGTAGTGTTTTTTTTTTGGAAGTCGGTTGTTTTTTTTTTGTAAAAAGTTTTTTATTATAGGTACCTGTATAACGTACTTAATAAAATAATATAAATGTGAAAGTGTGTATGTTTGGATGTATGTTATTCAATCACGCAAAAACGGCTGAACGGATTTGGATGAAATTTGGCACACATATAGTTTTTAACCTTAGTATGATTTTAATTTTAATACTCCTGATGGGAAACACTTGCTATGCCTCTGGTATACAGATGACCATAAGTGGTGGTTATTTTATTATTATATGAGACCTAAACCTATGTTTCAACATTTTCAATCTCTCTTAATGTATTTATGTGGGATGGGCTCAATATAACTTGAATAAAACCGCTTGAGCATGAGGTCCTGGGTTCAATTCCCGGGTCGGGCTAAAAGTGCTAGTGGGTTTTTCTATCTGAAAGTTCTCAGTAGCAGCTTGGAGTCTGGATTTGTGCCCGGTTGATGGCAATAGGCTCGCTCCCTATCACATGGGTGTACCTGCTACAGGGACACCTCTGCCCAACGCTTCGGGGAAACAAGGCGTGATGTTATGTTATGTTAAAACCGCTGATTGCTTCTTAAATATTGTATTTTTATTTTCCGTCTTAACTTTACGTCTTACACCTTGTCTTCCATAGTCCACACCCCAAGTCATCATCATCAGCCTATAAATGTTCCCACTGCTGGGACACAGGCCTCCTCTCTGTGAGAGGGAGTGGGCCGTAATCCACCACGCGGGCCCAGTGCGGGTTGGTAGATGTCACATGTCTTCGAATTTTTGGTTCTAGGACATGCCGGTTTCCTCACGATGTTTTCCTTCACCTTTTTGAGAGCAGTGGTGATGAAATAATTTACACAAAGTAAAGCGCTTGTCTGGGTTCGAACCTACGACCTACAACTCGTAAGTCGCGGCCGTTTCCACTGAGCCACCACTGCTCTCCTACACCCCAAGTACATTATTCTAATTATTAAATATTCATTCAGTATCTCGATCTTTCACTCCTTGACTATCTCGTACATTCATCTCTGTCACTCGTTTATGCTTCACATCTGTCATTCATCTTCACGTCTCGTTTCACTTTCAATCAATCATTCATTCATTTCAATCATTTATTTCAAATAGGCCCATGTATGGCACTTTTGAACGTCAAATTTTATCCTGTTGTATTACAATACAGATTTGTTCGCAAATCCCATAAAATATTGTCAAAACAACATGATGCTGCCAAATAAAGCCAAAGTTCCATGAATTCATGTTTTTTGCTTCATTCACAAATCAATCACAAAATGTTTACTACACTTGAAATATCTATATTATTTTGGTAAAGCACCGGTACTCAAAATACCTGTGTACGAATAGTGGTCCCGTAGATATTATTCAAGGTTTTTTGTTGTTAACAAAAGAGTGTCACGTTGAGTGAGAGTAGTAGAGAGTAATATTAAGAGGTGGCTCCCTAAATAGTATGTTAATTTGCATTAATATTCTGAAAAAGTCACGCATACAATCAAAATGAAACTTTAGTGTATGATTTATTGGATCTTTTTCTTTTCAAATATAAGGCAGTTACGTAAGTGAAAATGATGTCTTTTTTAAAGATTATTTGAAACAAAAACAAGATTACTCGGCTTTTATTTCTAAAATAATTATTGACAGTAAGAAAATGTAGTTTATAATCCAATGATAAGATATTTTTTCTCTAGATTAATTATTACTTTTGTTATAAACGAAATAAGAATAAGAGACTTACGACATTTAGTTCCGTGCTCGAACACGACCAAAAAGCGCACGCGATATTCAACTTTATTACTGATGTGTTAGCGTTTAGCACATAGTGAAGTGACACCGCCCCCATGCACCCCACGTGCGGAGCGGGGCGGAGTTTGCGTAGAAATTGTCTTTGGAGTGCCTGGTCTTAAGCACTATCATCTTAAATAAACAACGTGTAACGTTAAATGCGCAAAACCTGAAACAGTTTGATCAGAATCAATTGAACCACTTTTTAATATAGGTCACAATTTAAAAAAAATCTTCATTAAAAACGTTGCCGTGTCTAAGCTATTATTAATAGATCAAGCCATCACATGCGCAAACCCGCCAAAATAGGTAAACAAACACAAATTTTTGTCGACCAATTTAAATTTTCTCATAAGCGGAATAATACTAGCTTTTATTTCAATGCAAATACGAATCTTACTAAGTAAAACAGCACATAAAACCTTTACAATTTTTTGAATTGTTTTTTTTTTCTATCTGAAATATGTCAATTGAATTAAAAATCAGTTGGGGTGTCTGAGGTTTTGCGCATTTAACGTTACACGTTGTATAATATTATAAATGCAAAAGTGAGTTTTTTTGTTTATTTGTTATGCTGGGGGAAGCATCAGGGTAGCCCGCGAAATTCAAGTCGTAACAAATATGACTTTATTCAATTATAATCAGCAATACAACTTCATAAGTTAGCAAAGGTGTCAAATGTCTGATTTCATGAAATCATGACATTTGACACCTTTATCTTCTTCATAATCACTATTGCTGATTTTAATGATTATAATTGAGTAAAGCCATATTTCTTACGACCGCGAATCATATTTTAATCAACATAAAACCTGACACTGACCTGCAAAATGTAAAAAACGTAAGAAAATTTGAATTTCGTGGGCTACCCTGACGCTTCCCCCTTAAACGGCTGAACGGATTTGACTTTTATCACAATACTCTCACGGGATCGAGTCTTATGCGGGTGAAACCGCGGAGCGCTATTTTCAAATAAAAATAAAACCATCGCAAATCAGTTAATGTACACATAACACACTTCGTAAAGACACGTTATAGCCTTTTCATACGACTTATAAAAAATAGTACCTAATTGTGATTTGGATATGTCGTGGCCAGGTCTAAGAATTGACCATTTCATGAAATGGCCAGCTATAATTGGCCATATCGTTTAAACGTCAACGTTTAATGACATGTCAGTCGACGTTTGGCCATATCATAAATGTAGGGTAGGTATCCATGGTTTAAGGTGTAGTAAAAATAGCCAAATAACTGCGACCAACTTGGAATTAGCGCTCGGGTCAGCTCGCACGTTGTTGGTCACAGTTCTAACCATTTTTTTTTGTTCCGGTTTGGAACTCGTGGATGTCCTCCGCCTTACGGCGGGCGAAAGGGTCTGTCAGACTGCTACTGACTAAAACCACCCCGGTGTTCCCTTCCCACACTTGAACTGGGGATCATGAGATCTAGTGCGCCTTCCATAATCCCCGACTGGTCCCAGCCCGCTTTTGTGGGCCACTTCATGCCCGCGGGGGGAGAGGAGCCAGTGTGGTGTGGCTAGGCCACATTATGATGTGACCAGCGGTCGATATTCATTTCATGATATGATCAATTCTAAGATCTGGTCACGACAGATACACGGACAATTTAAGTTGGAGTTGGTAAGTAATAACAGCCGCACGGATCGTTCCATCAGGTTAAGCTACGCTTGCCGGGGTTGGTCCGTGAATGGAAGACCAACTTTACATACCAAGACTCCTCGGTGCTCGGAAAGCACGTAAGTAGCTCTGTCTGTCTATGAATTCGAATTCCGCGTTCCATAAAGGCGTAAAAAGCCGGATTATGGTCTACTTGTGTGCCAATCAACACAAGCTGATCACGACCTGGGTTAGGATACAGGGTATTTTTTATTATCTCGGTAGTAGGTTATAGTCCGCGCAATCCACGAAGATGCGCCCCACTCCGCTTCGCGCCGTACTAGAGTTCAGCTTACAGTACAGTAATCGCGGAGTGGGGCGCGTCGTCGAGGATTTCACGGACTATACGTAAGTATAGTCCGTGAAATCCACTACGTCCACGTTGAAGGTCGGAAATTATCCCACGAGAACTTACGTTACGTTCAATTTCCGACCTCCAACATCCACGCGGACGAAGCCAAGTCGAATTGACAACCTCCTTTCAGAAGTCGGTTTAAAAACATGAACCTATGGTTTCCTTATATGATTATAGACGGAACCCTAAATCTAGCCAACAAAAGGTCAAAGTTGTATGACGCGTGTTCCACGGGAAAGATTTATTATGATTTTCAGTGAACCTTTCCCGTTATAACATGACAAATGGCGATCGTGCGAATCTAAAGTCTTTTCAAATCCTTATTTCCATTTAAACGAATAACAACTTTATTCTCGTGCAAATTAAGTACAAATGAACAAGTCATAAAGATGTTAGAAGTTGTAGCGTAAACTGAACTTTATGTGTGACTATTAAAGTTGTTTTCCAAAATCACATATTTGTTTACATGTTTGGTAACTTAATAGCGAACGCAGTATATGTGAGTTACTAGCCTGGTACGAGAGTTATAGTGTAATACATGGGGTTTTTTATATCCTATGGCTTCTGGGGTATTAGAGGAGTTAAGTGATTGATGTATCTGGTTTAGGGCATTTGGTGATTAATGGTAAACGGGCGTGATGCTACGTAATTTTATGGTATGTTAGGAGACATTTATCAATAAAAAACAGCGGCACTCCGGGAGTGCCGACAGAAGTGAAAACTTGAAAAAAAATCGGCACCGCGGTAATCAATGCGTTGACGTCTTTTACTCCACGCTCCGCGGTAATCAACGCGTTGATGTCTTTTTAATGGTCCTTATGACCATTGAAAGACATCAACGCTGGTTTCGTCACAGTGTCGCGAAATCAATAGTTTAGTCCCATCTCAAAAATGCCCAACATGCCTAAAGAAGTTTTCTCTTCAAAAATTTAAACTAACTATCCTCTAAGGGTGATTAAAGGCAATCGTCCTCTACTTTGCTAGTAAATAGCTCATTACTAGTTCATGCAATATTATAAAGCTCTGATTATACCGAGGTACAGCACGCGCGGGACGCGGGACACGACTGCACACGTCTTTTGTTTTAATGATTAGAAAGTCATACGACTATTGGCGTTTTGACCCACAACTCTGCGCGGGATTCGCCTGTTTGACTAGAACTTTACTCAATGCTTTGTTTAACCTCTATCGGAGGCAGTTCCGAAATCAGTTCAATAAAAGACAATTCGACATGGTATTAAGTCTGCCTTGTGTTTCTGAAGGTACATTTTAGGTAGTATTTATTTATTTATTTAGATTTTCAAGCACAACATAACAGAATTTACTCCCAGGGCGTTGTACAGAACAATATATAAACTAAAAATTACACACATAGCTACGTACACGTAAGTAGGTTATGTAAATTACAAAAAAATAAAACATGAAACAGGAGAAATAACAATATTAACAAACAAAATAACACTTGTATAATAAACAAACTGCAATCAAGAGGAAGAAAAAATTATAAAAAATTGTCTGTCATCCATCCACTCACAAAAACTTAAACATAACGTATTATATTATCATAAATGCCCATGTTACACCCATCCCCATGAAGATCGGAGACTGCATCGATTTTCTGGACGATTAACTGTCCAGTTAGGTAGGCCAACTTCGCCTAGGATAAACTGTCCAGTTAGGTAGGCCAACTTCGCGAAAGAGGTCAATTGTCGGATCCGACTCGGCTGGGCGGCGGCGTTCGGAAAGCTTCGTACTATTTCCTCGTCTCATAAACCACAGTGTCTAAGATGAAAGTTTTAAACCAGTGCGTTGCCAGTGATGACCTATGGCACTGAAACGTGGTCGCTCACAATGGGCCTCATTAGGAGGCTGGAAGTCATCCAAAGGGCAATGGAGAGTTTGGAGAGGGCTACGTTTGGAGTTTCCTTACGTGATCGAATCAGAAATGAAGAGATCCTTAGGAGAACCAAAATAACCAACATAACCTGAAGAATTGACAAACTTACTTGGCAATAGGCAGAGCACATTGCTCGCAGAATAGATGGCCGATGGGGCCGAAAGGTTCTGGAGTGGCGGTCGCGTACCGGAAGACGTAGTTTTGAAAGGCCCCCCACAAGGTGAACCGGTGACCTGGTGAAGACCGGAGGAATCCGCTGGATATGAGAAGCACTGAACCGGTCGAAGTGACGGTGCTTGGGGAAGGTCTATGTCCAGCAGTGGACGTCTTTCGACAGAAATGATGATGATGATGAATAAATCAAATAATATTATCTTATCTAATGAAAACTCTTAAGTGTAAGCTCCAATACTTGTCACGCAACGCAGAGCCCTACTAAACCATGTTGTTTATTAATAAAAACAAAATCTGTACAGCCAACATTTTTCATAACTTAAAAATACTGCCTTTTCCGGCTCCGAGCCAAATTAATATTCTTTCTTCGTGCCCGGATATTATGTTATTTTGCAAGAATATAAATTATCCGTTATCCTATTTTGCGACTTTAAAATGTATAAAGTGTTGTGATGGACCTTTTCAGTGTCAGCTTATTTGAATTTTTTGACAATTCGTTTTGCTCTGGTGAATTTAAAATGAAACGACATGATTATTAGCTCGTTTTGTCCCACTCACCAGCCACAGACAGGCGGGCTGGTCCACAGATTCTCAAGTTCGCTCAGTGCGCTATGGAGCGAGCTATGCTTGGAGTTTCTTTGGATATAGAAATGAAATTAGCAGAAAGAACCAGAGTTACCGACATAGCTTGCAGAGTACGTAAGCTGAAGTGGCAGTGGGCTGGCCATGTTTGTCAAAGGATCGATGGCCGGAGGAGAAGATAAATCCTGGAGTGGAGACCGCGTATCGGCAAACGTAGTGTGAGACGCCATCCAGCTAAGATACAATATCAACAACTAGTGTCCGACCGAAAATGTTTTTAACGACCGAAACCGAAACCGAATTTCGGCAGCAGTCTCAGTTTCGGCCGAAACCGAAACTTCTTTACAAGGATCATGTTTTGAAGGAAAAATAAAGAAAACGATACTTTAATGTATTAGTTTGATAGAATTAATTATTTTTTTATGTTTACTACCTACTCTTATACTATATCACGTAATAAAACTTACCGAATTCAAAATAAATTACTAAAATCACACAAAAACTCACAACAAACAAAACGAACTGCAAACACAAGCCAGTCACGACATGATTAGGCACGTGGACGCGGCAAAATGTTTTCGTCGCTTACTCGCTTGGATGGAATTTAACGCGCCGAACATGACCGATCACAGCGTGAGAACTCCCGAATGCAGTTTCAGTTTCGGTCGTAGTTTCGACAGGTTTGCCGCCGAAACCGGAACTATACCGAAACTCGTTTTTTGCCGAAACTCGACCGAAACCGAAACTGAACTTGCGGTCGGTCACTATCTATAACATTGTTTCTCAAACAGACACCATTTTCTTGAAATAATCACGTAAACGTGTATATTTTTAACCGACTTCCAAAAGGAGGAGGTTCTCAATTCGTCTGTACGTTTTTTTTTTTTTTTTTTTGTATATTTGTTACGCGATTACTCCGCCAATTATGAATTGATTTTGATGATTCTTTTTTTGTTTGGTAGATCATACTTCAGAGGTGGTCCCATATAAATTTTATTAACTTTGCTTGGGGAGTTTTTGAGTTAGCTTCAATAATACGTATTTTTTCCCACTAAGTATGTGGATGATATGATAACTTCCTGTCACTGTTATTTACATAGCAGGTAGTGGTATTCGAATTTGTGTGGGGTAGGTACCACAACACTACAAAGTGAAAAATAACTTTAATTTCGGAAGTTGGTGACAAAGAACGAAAATTCAAAACCAAGACACCGACTTCCGAAATTAAAGTTATTTTTCACTTTGTAGTGTTTTTTTTTTTGAAGTCGGTTGTTTTTTTTTTTTTTGTAAAAAGTTTTGTGTATGTGAAATTTTATAAATTATTGATAATGTGAGTAATCATAGATCTGGCCAATGGATCTTCTGAGACTGAATAATATAAAAAGAGTGCCTTTTCATTTTATATTTCAGTGTAAACTTGATCTAGATCAAACAAATATCAAAATACATTTTAATCTTAGTCCGTACCTAGTCTTAAAAACATGGTAGGTACCACAAATACCCTCCGTAGGGAGATCTCGAACATTTTATTGTATACAGTAAACATCTTTTTCAAGATAAGATAAATCTATGTAACAAAGTATTGTTATAATTTCGATGGAAGTCCCAAAAGATTTGAATACCTTGTGAAATTGTGAATAAACTTGGTGAATGTATCAAAACATTGTCATTTATATTTAAACCATAAAATAGGTATCCTCTTTGTGTCCGGTTGATAGCAATTGATTCGCTGCCTATTGTAATAATTACCAGCCTATTTTTGTTCCTCTACAGGGAAAACGCCTCTTCTCATACAGAGAAGGCACGAGCATTGATCAACACGCTTGCTCAAGACGAGTTGGCGAATTCAGGCTTATATTAAATATTAGTCCAGGTTTCCTCACCATGTTTTCCTTCACCGATGTCAGTGATGTCTAATGCTGGGGCCGCACCTGCGTCTATCGTGACGAAGCTTCACAGTGATACGATACACGCAAATGTGATGTTCGGCTATCGTCACGATAGTTCGGACTGCGTAGCACTTATTGCCCGGGTGGTGGTCCATCAAAAGGTTTTAGCGCGCTAATTAGCGTGACGCGTGGTCGGACTTCTTCTTTTCATGTGGTTAGTGACTAACCTGGTGTCAGAGTTTTAAAGCCGCCCATGGGCCTCTGACTTGACTTCACATGCCGTCGAGAAATATTTCTCAGGCATACCGGTCGGACTAGCGTTGTTTATTTCAACTGTTGTTTCCGGATTGAGTAGATGCTCAGTCGAAACAATGGAGAGCCATCTCGGACTATTGCACGATAATTCGTTAAAATTATGAAGCCATTAAATACGACCACCGCATCAGCGCGATAACTTGTGTGTGCCGGACCGCTACGTGTGGAGCCAGAACTAACCTGCTTGCCAAGGCACCCCGTACCAGAGCTATCCGTACCATTAACGACCTTCAAACTCAGATTAATGTGTTTACATGTTGTTTTAGTGAATTCGCAAGGGTATTACTATTTATATTATGCTACAAGCAAAATAATACTTAATTTTAACTTTTTTTTTTATTAGTAATTAAGTAATGCTATGTTTTTGTATTTTTTTATTTTAATAGTGTAGTTAGTTTTATAGTTTAGTTTATTAGTTTAAGTTCTTAGCTGTCACATTAGGATAAACCCTGTAATGATAGTTTAAGCTGTTATAAATAAATAAATAAACTTTTTAGCGAGCAAAAGATACAAAGCTTTGGCACACATTGCTTTGCCACGATAGACGCAGGTGCGGCCCCAGCATAAGAGTAACTTAGAAAGTAAGTATAGATAATAATAATAAAAACATGCTGCCTATGCTTAAACTTAGGATACATTAGGTTAAATAATACGGAAGCGACTTGTTTGTAATCTAGAAACCATGTTTATGTGATTGGGAGTAAACAGACAAGTTAATGCCTAATTCCTATAATTTACTGATCGTAAGTAGTTTTCTTACGATCCGTTTATCTGTGTATCTGTTACTATAACAGAAATCGTCGTTATCCTGTAATTTCGTAGATTCTACCGTTTGTTTATATTATAGTATCCACACCACCCTTTAAGATTGGTATTATGTTCCTTCTTCAGTGATTTTCAAACAAAAATATGCCGTCGAAAAATTCCTCTGCAACGCTGTCGACTGGTAATGTACCCGAGAGACTGGCGGTATTGCCACGTTGTAAGGCAATGCTTAGCCTCTGGCCAAGGTAAAAGCCAGCCCTTGGATCACGGGAAGTGTCAACCAGCCGTTTGGAGATTTCTTTGGTAATTGAAATGAAAACTTCTTCAGGTGCGTTGGACATTGTTGAGATGGGACCAAAAACCATTGATTTTGCGACACTGTGACGACACCAGCGTTGATGTCTTTTTAATGGTCAAAAGGACCAATAAAAAAACATCAACGCATTGATTACCGCGGTGCCGATTTTCATTCAAGTTTTCACTTCTGTCATCACTCCCGGAGTGCCATTTTTTCTTTGTATTTTAATTTTAATAGATTGTTAGTTAATTTATTATAATACTAACTTTCGTCCTCGACTTCGTTCGTGTGAAATTTCGGCCTTCGACCCACCGCGTCGCATCACATCGCACGCTCACGCTTTTACTTCGTTTGCACTTAGCGTTCTTTCTGACTTTTTTCTTTCTGCTCGTCTCCTAAGGGTCGTAGATTGATGTTACATAGCCTATAAACCTTCCTCAAAAATTGGGCTATCCAATACAAAAATAATTTTTCAAATCCGACTGGTAGTTCCAGAGATTACCCCCTACATACAAACTTACAAATAAACATACAAACAAACAAACAAAAAAATTTACCTCTTCATAATAGAAGTATAGCTTCAGTGGTTTAGGTTATGCGTTGTCAGTCAGTCAGTCAGATAGAAACTGTTTGATATATTTTAATAAATGTAGGAATAGATTAACAAAACTAGTTAGACTCCTACCAAAAAGACTGGTCCGCATAGCAGAGAACAAAAAGTATGTGGCAGAAGCGAAAAGGAGGCCTTTGCTAATAGGTTCAGGCTAGATAGTCATAATCTGTGTGGGTCAGGTCAAAATTCATTGTCAAAATAATGTATCAGAGCAGATAGGTCAGTAGGAGAGCCGTATTGGTCAAACTCAAACTCAAAGCATTTATTTCAATTAAACCATTTACAGGCACTTTTGAATTGTCAAGGAATCGGTCAGTCAGAAATAGGTATGAAGCTAGTTGCCCTTTCCAAACCGTAGTAGGTACCTATGGAGAAGAACGGGCAAGAAACTCCACGGAAACTCTTTTAAATAAAAAATTATTACAAAATATTGGTTACATCATTCATGTTGAAATTATACATGTGAGAACAATGTAGAAAGACGTGCACGTTAGAAGCGTCCGTAATAAAAAGATAAAATAAGGAACAATAAAAAAAATTAAAAATAATAAGCACTGGCAGCTAAGAACTGACCGCGCCCGTTCACGAACATGACGCATGGATTAACACCATTCAGCTCAACCATTTTGCAGGGAGCTAAATGGTCCAGTGGTAGGTTCTAAGTTCGAACCCAGACTGGCATCTTACTATGTGTAAATTATTTTATCACCACTGCTCTCAAAACGGTGAAAGAAAACATCGTGAGGAAACCGGCATCTCCTAGAACCTAAAATTCAAAGACATGTGACATCTACCAACCCGCACTGGGCCCGCGTGGTGGATTAAGGCCCACTTCCTCTCACCGAGAGGAGGCCTGTGTCCCACCAGAGGGAACATTATAGGTTGATTATGCTATGCTTATGCTAGGTAGGTCAGGGTCCTATTCCCGTGGTGAGCGATGTTTCGACTGCCTCGGTGGTGCAGCGCGAGCGCAATGTTCTGTGCGGGCCGCACGCCCTGCTGGCAGGCGCTGCTGAGAAGCCAGTCGGCCCCGCACGCACCGCCATACATCGATCCGCCAATTGTTTGGTGGCCACGGTACGAGAATGGAACCAAAGGAACATAAAAGGTGGCAGTCCTACCACACGCCGATTACTTAGACCAATGGTTATGTATGTGTGTGTAATGTGAATGTGTTATATTCATGTTGTTGTATATGTCGTGGCCAGATCTTAGAATTGACCATTTCATGAAATGGCCAGCTAAAATTGACCATATCGTTCAAACGTCAACGTTTAATGATATGTCAGTCGACGTTAGGCCATAACATTAAGTGGGGTATCCATGCAAATATTACTGGCATTCATTAACTTTTAGTAATCTGGGCTAATGGATAAATAAAACATTTTAAATAGCTGTCATTCCAGAAGAAATATAATAATTAATAAGATTTGAATAGTTAAATACTAACCTGTGAAATACGTTCCAAACTCCATGGTTTTTTAAGGTTGCGCTCGTTTTTCGAGTGAATTTCATTAAAATCACGTAGATTAGTAAAATAACGATACTTCAGTGCACTTTTATTTTCCATTTGCATACCTATTTATAATTGCTTTTCTAATCCAATTATCGTCCGCCGCCATGATGCATAACAAAAACAAAGTAACATCAACGCCTCTAGCGGCGGATTATCTAACTATTTTACGATATGATCACTATGTTTGACCACATCATGAAGTAGTCGTGCGTTTAACTGTTCATATCGTCAAACGTTGAGTGTTCAATGATCTGACCAGACCACATCATGATGTGGCCAGTGGTCGATGTTGTATTTCATGAAATGCAACCATTTCATGAAATGGTCGAACATTTCATGAAATGATCAATTCTAAGATCTGTCCACGACATATACATAAATATATCACGTTATCTATGTGTGTATTTATTGTAACTTGTTTGTGGATTTGATATCTGGCAATAAAGATTTCATTTCATTTCATATACTTGTGGGAAACCTTTGCCCAACAGTGGGACAATTGAAGTTGGAAAAATCTATGTGATAGGCCCCCTGGGAAATAATGATGCATCATCTATCCAATATCGTTCCACTATTAATGTTCGCACCATCACAAAGAATGAGGAAAAGTCAGAGGCGACATTAATGTGACGTCACAGGTCATTAATCAATACATTTGCTGACTGGACTCGTTAGGAGCTTGATTTGTGTGTTACGTGCTGATTGATTCGTAAATCTAACCAAATAGACGAGTCTATTTACGAAACTGTACGTACTTTAAATTGAGAAGGGCTCATGGCTAAATAATGACAGCCACAAGAGTCGATCGAAGGTTAAGCTACGCTTTCCGAGGTCAGTCCGTGGATGGGTGACAATCCATTACATATCAAGATCCCTCCGCGCCTCGGAAAGCACGTTAAGCCGTTAGTCCCGGCTGTCATTTGTAGATCTTTGACTGTCGTTACAAGTAGTCGGAAGCCCGAAAGTCTGATATACAGTCTTACCATGGCATACCATTACCCAGTAACTGAGTAGTGGAGGTCAGCTAGATTCAGCTGCATCCGGCTAGACTGGAAGCTGACCCCAACATAGTTGGGAAAAGGCTAGCCAGATGATGACCTACTTTAAATTGTTCAAATTCTGTCAAATTAAATGACTGATAAATGAACTTGTAATAGGTAAGTTGTCTCAGGGTTGATTTTTCAATCCTCAGATAAAACTTATCTGAATAATAAAAATGTCAGTTGGACATATTTTGTAAATTTATTTTACGGCTAAAACCCGAAGTGCGGCTATAGGTACCTAGTTTTAGCCGGCTACAACTAGGCGCGGCCGGTAGCAGTTGGCTAAACTTAGGTGTAGCTTATTAATTCACGGCTAGAACCCTGGTTTCACCACCTGGTTACACCTATGTAACCGGTTGCATTGTTCTAAAACAAGGTGTAGCCAATGGCTGAAAGGTAGGTTAGTTTAGGTTAGAACTGTGACTACACAACGGTACCGCGGTAGCGGCCGGCGAGTACGAAGGTCCGTTTAGGCACAAGAGTTACATTCTTTTGTGTCAGGGTGTGAGTATATAATTCTTGTGCCTAAAGCGACCCTGGCTGGTTACGTGGTCACAGTTCTAACCTAACCTAACCTACCTTCAGCCAATTTCATTTGCTACAACTAAACCGACCGCAACTAGGTGTAGCCGGTTAAAACTAGGTATAGCCACATTTCGGGTTGTAGCCGTGACATATACAAAATTTGTCAAATGGTCATATTTCAGCCCTGATATTGAAATTAATTTACTTTATTAATTTCAACATCGTGTCAAAGAAATCAGGAGTCGACTAGCCTGCTTACCTACTAATTTGCTGTGGTTTGGAAAAAACCATACTTTCGCTTCGAATCTATGGTAAAGGTTTTTTAATTATTGGAAAAATCAGCAAATAGTCAAAACTCTGCTGTTTTTACAGGTTTATCTTTGAAGACTCTAATTAAATCAAATGGTGCACCGGAAATCTTCTAATTAGCGAACATTGTTGGTAATAATAGGGAAGAAGATTATTTTTTTTTTGTCCTTGTAGATTATTTAAAAAAATTGGACACATATTTTTTATTTTTTACGTTATCAAAAGATTACGGCGACATATTGAGTTAAAATGTGCCATGACGTCACGAGTATGTAGATTTTATACTTACTTGTGACGTAGTGACCCCCACTCCCTAACTTTAATGCGTTTTATCCTTTCTTATATCTATGGTTTTATCTAAGTATTTTTTTATTAATATGATGAAGCAAAAAATACTTATCTAATATTTTTTATTCTCTGACTGACGAACTAAATAGAATTTCTTTTTTTTTATCCAAGCTTCATCCCTATTTCAACTCCACTAAATAACAAAAGTCTACAACTCCAAGAATCCGGAGTACATAAAGAAATCTTCACATTATACCAACGTTTAATAGAGTATGTAGTGAATAAGGTTTAAATTACTAAAGCAATAAGGATGGCGACACGCCAAGCTGAATAAACGGAGGTGAAAATGAAAGTGTTGTTAGGGCTGCTGCAGGCAGAAAGATTAGTTTTCCTTTTCGTTTGAAAGTCTTATAAGTTTCTCCAGATAGAAAATAGAAAGAAAGAAAGAAAAATAGGTTTATTTGTCATAGAAATACGTGCATACAAAAAGTTGTCTTTTTTGTATGCACGTATTTCTGTGACAAGTAAACAGTAAACAACAAAAAGTACACAATAAATCACGAGCATAGAACAGAAATTAGTCGGCAGCTGCACGATATTATGACTGTGACAAGAAGGCTTCCACTCTGCTGAGTGCATCATGCTTGATGCTGTGCTATGGGGGACCCACAGCACAGCGCTGATTTTCAGTGGTTACTCGAAAAAGTAGTACGGAAATCAAGTCAGGTTCAGTGATTCAAAATCAGTGATGAAAATCAAGTTAGTGTCTTAAGATGGTGCGACCAGAAAGTTAACAATGTTGCAAAGAGCTGTCAAATATTTTGCTGTTTTGATTAAACCTATTTGTTACTGACACATGCGTGTAGTCTGGACAGGTTCACTCAAATCTGTGTAGATCTTTCCTCAAAAGACTAGTGACCGACTGAAGCTTCGTTTTTGGCCATTTTCGGCCAAAAAAATCATGATTTGGACATATTTTCGTTTTCAGCCATAAACCATCCGAAGCTTCAGCTAAGCCGAAAATCAGAAGTTTGTGAATTGTCGCGCGTCATCGGCTTACTTCGTAAAGCTCGCTAATATCAGGTGAATCAATACATCAAGAAATCATACGAAATTTTGTATCCTCTCGCAGAACTATCGTATTTTATTTCTTTTAAAGCTTATATTTGCTCTTTCTCTCCCTAGGTGTAAAAAAAACAAACAAGATTTCAAGTATACAGCGGAAATATTAGTATTTTTTTATGTCCAAATAATTTTTCGTTTTCGGCTTCGTTTTCGGCCGAAAATCCATTTTCGGTCGGACACTGCAAAAGACCATCTCAGATATAAATTTGCAGGGTCCTCACATGATCTGAATAAATAATGTCTGGACTTTGAAATAGACCTCTGAGTATGTTTTGGTGTTTAGAATCTCAGTGTAGTCATTTGGGAAACGCAGACCTCACCGAGTTTTAAAATATTATTTTTCTTTTGACTTATGTAAAGTGTTTCTTAAACCAATTTACAGAAATAAAATATCATTTATCATAATTATCATTTATCATTCATAAATAGTAAAAGCGCGTGTTAGCCCTATGCCATAATATTCATCTTAGATCTCGCCGTCTCTGCGCCGACAGGTAACTTCCAAAAAAAACGTTTTTACTTCTAATATTAGGTTTTTGCTGCTAACGTTTCTATACCTACTTAAGACTTTCATAAAAATTCAAACTACAAGTACTTAAGGTTACTATAGTCGGTCATCCTTCCATACAAACGTAGTATGGTGATTACTCGTCTGTTTCACGGTGTACGTTCAAAACTAAAAATTATATCAATTTGTTTTGTCATTATCTAGCTTTGTATGGAAACAGAATTGGAAAAAAAATTGGTTTGGAAGTTAAAACTTCCATATTTCAACACTAATTTTAATTCATGTTTGGGTATAATTAAATAACCTATGTAGTACGAAAATAACAAAATAGGGATAGATAATTTATAAAGTTCAAATAATTTTATTTTGAGTAGATACATCCAGTAGTTTTCCATAATAACTATACGGCCAAAGACCTATTCATAAAATTTTACGCACTCATTTTCGTTTATAATCATCGTTTATTTCACTAAATAAAGAAAAACTAGATAAATTAATACTAAAAGCAAATAAATAAATAACTACACTAAATGGCATGCATATTAGTCACGCCCACCAACGAGTTTCAGCCGTCGACTAGTGCAACCTTAAATAAAACAACTGTATGGTATCGCCGTGTTGCATGTTACAAATTAAGTTTTTAATTAATTTTAATATCTTCTTTGATAAAGAAGCTCATTCGTCTTTCGACCAAAAAATCAATATTTCGAAGCTCTGCCAAGTTTAATTAGCAAACAGGCCAAAAAGAGCAATATTAACAAACTGTCACTCACAAATAGTGGCTGGCTATAACACCAACTTTTCTAATAAGCTGCAATCTAATTTCAACCCTGGTTTGAACTACGAAGTTAGTTTGAGCCGCTTAGAATCGGTCTAAACCGGTTTTCGGCGGATATTATAGCCAGAAGCACACATACCGCGGAAGCGGGGTCGAATATCATACCTATTAAGTACACGATTTTTTTTAAATGACTAGTTAAATTTCATCTTGTACAATACCTATTATAATGTCTAAATAATTGATTACCGTATGTAGAGTGTTGGCGGAGCTCTGCGTCCGGCGCTCGGCATGGCAACACGCCGTGTTCGGGTTCACGACAAGTCTATCGTCATCTTGAGGATGCTTTGTTGAGAGGTGAAACACGTGTCGATTTCTTACAGGGTTTTTATGACTCTTTTGGAATAGTTAAGCGGAACAAGTTACTAAATATATCAACGTCTCTTGTATTTTATAATGGATTTGCTAAAGGTCACGCCTGAATCAATTAACTATATTTTGGATGTGTTTTCATTGTACTAATAGGTACTAATTGTGGCAGATTTGTGGTAAAGGCTTTGTTTAAATCCATGAAAGACACGAAGTTCCGCCATTTGCTTATCTATTTGAGAACGGGGTTATAAGTAGCTGAAACTTTAAGCGAATTTGCACCTCTAAAAGTTTTAATTAAATGTAACTAGGTAGTTATAAATAATAGTGGGTGTATAATAGGATATCAGGCTGAAGGGAACCTACTCGAGTTATGAGGATTTTGATAGTCGATGTTTGATCTAGAAGTGTATACTAATACAGTGGAACAAATAATACCAACGACACGCAAGCATTAATGACATCATCCGTAGGGCTCTTGTCACCGCCGGGGTGCCAGCTGTTTTAGAACCCAATGGCTTGGCACGTGACGTGGGAAGAGGCCAGACGGAATGACCATAATGCCTTGGAAGTTGGGTAGGCCTTTGGTGTGGGACGCAACCTGTGTCAACACCCTCGCGCCATCCATCTTCCTAGCACGGCGAGTTGTGCTGGGGCGGCTGCTGCAGGTGCAGAAAACCTCAAACGGCGCAAATATAACAACCTTACTGGTAGCTATATTTTTGAACCGTTTGGGGTTGAAACACTAGGACCGAGTCTGAGTGCTCATCGACTATTCCGGGACATTGCCAAGCGGTCGACTCTTCACGTGACCAGAGGGCTGGCCAATTTTTAGGCCAAAGAATTAGCATTGCTATACAACGTGGCAATGCTGCCAGCCTTTTGGGCACCTTTCCCACTGACAGCGATGCGGATGAATTTGTTGATGCCCAATGATTTGTTCTTATATTTTATTTTTTCTTCTGTATATAGTTAGTTGTATTTACTTGGACAACAACCCTTTGTACATCAAAATGTTAAAGTTTATTTTAGAAACGTACCAGCGTATTATTTGTCCCACTGCTGGGCCTTGCCTCTTCTCATACAGAGAAGGCATGAGCATTGATCACCACGTAAGCTCAAGACGAATTGGCGTAAACAGGGTTATTGGTTACATGTCGGCAATCCATTATGGGAATGTAGGAGAGGTCATTTGCAACCAAATGACCCTTGACAACACCTATGTCAATTTCAACTATTTTCGATATTTTAAAATGTTTGAATTATAAATATAAAATGTCAAATGACTCGATTTTGTTTATAATTTCATAGGAGTCAAAAGGGGTCATTTGGTTGCAAATGACCTCTCCTACATCCCCTTAACGGATTGCTGACTTATAACCAATAGCCCTGTATATAATATTATAAATGTGAAAGTTTGTATATTTGTGTGTTAGGATGTTTGTTACTATTAATCACGCAATAACGGCTGAACGGATTTGGATTAAATTTGGCACACAGATAGTTTATAACCTAGATTATAGGATACTTTTTGTCCCAGTAGTACGTTCCTGTGGGATAAACTCCGACGTCCACGCGGGTGAAGCCGCGGGCGAGAGCTAGTTAACTATAAGTCCAGATTTCCACACGATATTTTTCCTTCAGCGATGTCGGTGATGTCCAAGATAAACTCAGAAAGTACATTATGAATTGAAAAAGTCACATCGGTACTTTCTTGGATTTGAGAGGACAACCTCGTGCATGAGAGGCCAGGCCTTTACCACTGGGGCGTCATAAATAGAAATGTATAGAGTCTATTAAAAACCAAAACAAATTGGACCAAATGTCAGTTATGCTGACAGTTATGCAAACAGTATTATGCCTTAAAATTATATGCCAAAAAGGGGATTCCCCTATTAAACACGGGGTATATTCATAAACGTTGCTTAAAGTTAAGTATTGATTAGCGACTATTTAACTATACATTTTTGTCTAACTGCAACGTTTATAAATGGGATAATTTTATGCACAGAACTCTTAAAAACGGCCCTATCTTAGCTCTATATATATATGTATAGCTGAAAATCACATCAATTTTAAGACAAGTACCATAGAAATATTGTTTCTTCGATTTCTCAGATTAGTTTCTAGTTTTGAGAGAATGCTTTCTTGACACCTGTCAGTTGCCTAGGTAAAAGAAAGAAATTCTATTTAGTCCGTCTTTCAGATAATAAAAAAATATTAGACACGTATTTTTTGCTTTATCATATTAATCAAAAATAACTTTTTTGGGGAGAAGGGGCTCGTTACGTCACAACGCACTATTAAATCTAGCAAGGCGTGACGTCATGACACTTTTTAACACGATGTATCTTTTGATTACGTCAAAAAAGAAGAAATACGTGTTCAATATTTTTTAATAATCTACAAAAAATTTGGACACAGGCCTATTTCTAGTAGTAACCTAAGGATCACATTCGCAAAACTCATATTCTTTAGTATGTAATTGACAGTGGTGTCAAAGAACGCATTCTCTCGACGCGACGGCTGGACTGTGAATCATTGCCTTTTTACTCAACAAATTTCACCAATTTCTAACTAATTAGTACCCGTCTCGAACATCGGGTTCAATCCAACGAGCCACCGGATCGAAACAATTGGAAAGAGTTGCACTGACGTCTGTTACTTGATTAATTATTTAATTACAAGTTACTTGGAGACAGTTGATTAGTTGAAGTGGTGTGTGGAAAAGTATCGCTTTAGGAGTGTTGAACTTTTAGCAAGATTCTGCTTGATGAAGTATGTATGTAGCTACTAGTGGCACTCCTTTTTACCCCTTGTTTCTGATGAATGATATGTCGTTAGATTTGTCTTTATTGCGCAAGTGTCGCACTGGGTAAATTAAAATCAAAATGGCGGATCCCTCACGCGAAAATGTTTGTTTAAAAAAAAAAAAATCCACAACCTATCGAGTGGGATATCAAAATGAAGGGTTTTAAAGGGTGATTACAAATATATATACAAATTAATGTTTAAATGTGATTTGGAATAAAAAATTAAGAAGCTGAAAATAGACTAAAAAATATGATTAAAAAAACAAAGTAACCCGACTGCACAAACAACAGAGAAAAACAAGCATTATATATTTATAATCTATAGAATTTTGGTATCGCAGGCAAATATACACATTCCCAAATATACAAAAGTAACACCATAATCATGTTATCGGTTTGTCCCCGCATTTTTAGGGTTCCGTACCTCAAAAGGAAAAAACGGAACCCTTATAGGATCACTCGTGTGTCTGTCTGTCTGTCTGTCTGTCTGTCCGTCTGTCACAGCCAATTTACTCCGAATCTAATGGACCGATTAAGTTGAATTTTGGTACACATATGTATTTCTGTGACCCAAAGACGAATGTGTAACGTAAATAATTTAATTTTGAATATAGGTGTCACTTTTGGGGCGCAAACAAGAAAATTAAAAAAAAAAGTTTTGCTAACAGTACCGTGTGACATATCAAATGAAAGGGCTTGTTGCGAGGATCTTAAATATATTTTTTATATAATTTTAAAATAAATATTTTTAAAGATATTTAATAAATTCAATGAAAATTGACCATTCCCCCCCCCTTATCTCCGAAACTACTGAACCAAAAATTTTGAAAAAAATACATAGTATAGTTCTTTACTCATAGATTACAGGAAAACCTATAAGAAGTCTATGGTCTTAAAATAACATGGTAAATCTCTCAATATTGTGCGTAAAAACTTACATTTCGTCGCTCGGCATCCAAAAGGCCCATCTCTCTAGCTACAATAATATCAAAATATCAAAAGTGTTTGACCGTCTGCTTAATACACAAATAAATAAAACTGTAAATGTTCATGACAACCAATTCAGGTTTCGGCGTGGTTTGACAACAGAAAGTGCAGTGTTGTGCCTTAAGCATACTATCACATACTTACTCACAGCGTGGGATGCCGATTTATGCTAGGTTCATCGATTTATTCAAGGTTTCTGATCTGGTTGCTTATGACGTATTGTGGAGAAAGATGGAGAAGGATAGGTTGCCAACGGAGCAAACATCTTTAAATAGTGGTATGGTAACCAGATCAATAGGTTGGAATGCGGGGTGAGGCAGGATTGGTGAGCTCAGCAGCACCAGAGTGGGTTGCTATATAGATGGTATTTGTGTAAATAATATTAGCTATGCAGATGATATGGTGCTTCTGAGCGCGTCAATCTGTGGTGTCAGAAAGTAATTGGTCGCCAAATGTGAGCAGTATGCCAAAACACATGGTTTGATGTATAACTCCAATAGGTCGGAGATCATGGTCTTTGAGGCTGGGGGCAGACCGGGTTATGTACCACCTGTATTACTCAAAGGGACTCCACTACAAAGAGTATTTACGTTTAAATATCTTGGTCATATATTGACCCCTGACCTCAATGACGGACTCGATATTGAGCGGGAGCGAAGGGCGTTGTCGGTAAGGGCAAACATGCTGGCTCGCAGGTTTGCACACTGCTCACTTAAAAAGCCAAAATTACTCTGTTTCGAGCTTATTGTACAACGTTTTACACGTGCAGCCTGTGGGCTAGATATACCCAAAGGTCATGCAACGCCCTTCGAGTCCAATACAACAACGCTTTCAGGGTATTGGTGGGGCTGCCCCGTTTTTGTAGCGCATCGGGAATATTCGCGGACGCACATATTAATTGCTTTTACGTAACGATGCGAATGAGGTGTGCATCCCTGGTACGCAGAGTATGGGCCAGTTCCAACAATATCGCTAGCAGTCTGGATTGCATGTACATCAATCACTGCAGTGCCATCTCCCATGGGGTGAAATAAATTTAAACTAGATTACGTGGGGCACTCAGAAAGTTTTGTGATACTAGAAAAAAATATATTACAGGTTATATTTTTTTTTATTATATCTTTTGAAAGAACTCTCCATTGGCGTCTATACACAGTTTTATACGTCTAAACAAATTTTCATAACACATTTTCCAGTCCGCATCAGACACCTCTCCAATCTCCTTGTCAAATGCACCCAGTGCATCTTCAGGTGATGAAAACTGTTTTCCTTTGAGTTGATTTTTTATTTTGGGGAACAAGAAAAAGTCGCACGGAACCAAATCGGGACGGTAAGGAGGATGACCTATAAATTTGACCGGTGTGCTGTCCAGAAAGTCCCTTGTTTTGAGCGCCGAGTGAGCCAGCGCGTTGTCGTGGTGAAGCAGTAGCCCACGGAGGCCAGTGTTCGGTCGCTTGCTGCTTGCAGTAGTAAAAACTTCTGGCAAACATTTGGTGACATACCATTCGGATTGATGCTTCTTTGATCTCGTCAGGGTACTGACACCAGATAACCTGGTAGAAAAAAAAAAACTTGCGGTCAACATTTTGCCTGCACTTCTGGCTCACTTCACTTTGGTAGGCGTTGGTTCATTTTGGTTCAACAGCCACACGGTCGACTGACGCTTCATTTCTGGATCATATTGAAAATCCAAGATTCATCACCCGTAATGATATCTTAAACGCGCCGAGACGAGCCTGCTACCAATTTTGCTATCATGTCTCGGCACCGTTCTACCCGAACCTCCTTCTGACCCTGCGTTAGATTTTACGGTACCAGCGTGAAACTATCTTTCATAACCGAAGATGCCTGTGTAGAATTTCATGCAGTGTGCACACTTCCCGATCCAATCGGCAGTATACATCTATTTATCTTGACATTTTAAACTTAGCTTTTTTGTGTTTTTTCAAAAACTAATTATGTTTTTTTTTTTATTGGATGCTGTAGAATGGTAGTAGACCATGGTCTGAACAACGTTTGTTCTAGCAAAACTGTGATTCAAATTTCACGGTGTATGCTGAACCTCTTCATATGTAATTCGCCTATTCTCTTGAATTACATTTTTCACAGCCAGCACTTTTTGTTATGTAACAACCGTCATAGGGCGGCCACTTCTTTCATTGTCTGCCAAAATTACTAGACCACCCATAAATTCGTTGAACCAGTGAAAAACAGTCGCTTTAGAAGGGCTTTTTTCTATGAACACCATTCGAAGTCTTTCAAACGATTCTTCTGGTTTTAGTCGACATTTGAAATCGTACAAAATCATCGCGCGAAAATGTTCTCGTTATAAATCCAGTTTTCAGTAAGACAGAGTATTTTGATTTTGCTCGTAAAAAATGTGGAGGGAATTTCGAATTTGGAATGTTATGTTTTTTTGTAATAAGTAGTCAAAACCAGTCAATATTCTACAAGTAGACAAAAACTGTTAGTCGCAAAACTTTCTAAGTGACCTCGTAAAATAAGTTAACATAGTTCATAAGTTTACTAACACAATGAGTCCTTGTTACTTGAATAAAGAAAAATATCTGGATGATATGTTTTTTTTGAACGACGTTTTCTAAAAATGAAAAAAAAATCAAAAACCAAATCAAATCAAACTTTATTTGTGAACATAGGGGTACAGAAAGGTCTTAAAAATATACATTTTAGCGTGATCTCACCTAGCTAGATCGATTTATCGCTCCTGAAACCCCCCTGCATACTAAATTTAATAAAAATTCTTGGAGCCGTTTCCGAGATTCAGATTATATATATACATAGGTATATACAAGAATTGCTGGTTTAAAGGTATTATTATTATATTAATACCGCGAATGTGATTTTTTTTACGAAAATCTGATTTTTGTTTTATGTCATTCTACACGTTCAAATAAGTGACACTGCAATTATTTTTTTTTTTTAATGTCACATTCGCGGTATTGGATGCCGAGCGACGATTTGTAGTTGGAATGTATGGGAGAACATGTTTTTCAACTACAATGTTAAGTTTGTTCTTGGGATAAATAAATTCATCTCAACTACGGAACCCTTCATTGTGCGTAGTCCGACACGCACTTGGCCGGTTTTTTTTTACCCGACTACGGCAAAGCCAAAAGGAAGGGTTATGATTTTAGCAGTCTATGTATGTATGTTTATATGTTTGTATGTATGTATGTTTGCTTTTACGTGTGTTCCACCGTAGTGCCTAAACTACTGAACCGATTTTGATGAATGAGGTATCAATGAATTTGTAATAACGGTCCGAGTGACATAGGCTATATAAATTTTCGCTAAATTTAATATTGTGGACTCAACGCGTAAATTTCTAACCTCGAAAAAAATTAAAATGAGATGATCATGACATGTTTGGTATCAAAAGAAAGGCCTTGACGAGCACATTACAAATATATATATAATATTATATTTTCAAAGTAAATAAAGATGTTTAAATAGTTAAAAACAAGCTAAAATGTGACTGCGCTACGTAATATCGCAAGATGATACCAACGTGCAGTTAATCAAATCTTAATAAATAGTAACGATTTGTAATTCCACTCTTATGAAGTAAGACAAGTACAACGAAATATTCAAATTTAGGATTTCTTCAAAGCTCGATGTCGATATACATTGGGCAATCAGAAAATTTTTGCGATACTAAAAAAAAATATACTACAGGTTATAATTTTTAAATAAATCTTTTCAAATAACTCTCCATTGGCGTCTATACACAGTTTCATACGTCTAAACCAATTTTCATAACACATTTTCCAGTCCGCATCAGACACCTCTTTAAATTCCTTCTCAAATGCAGCTAGTGCATCTTCCTGTGATGAAAACTGTTTTCCTGTACCTATGTCTTGATTTCTGTCTGAAATATTGGCTTGTTTCATACTTTTTAGATCATTTTTATTTTTTC